>CM026551.1:63179460-64561960 GCA_015143295.1 Tetracentron sinense
AGACTGGAAATGGGAAACAATACACCTTCCCACCTCTGATTCAGTGTAAACCCACCCATTATTTTCAAAGTTGAACGTATTGAAAGATGTTTTAGATAATAAACATAAGGTAAATTAAGTTCCATTAGTAGAAACTAATTATACAAAATAATAGTTACATTGGATATATTTTACTCAATTTTTTTGCACCTTGTTTAGTGACAATGTAAATAAAGAAAAACTATCATATTGCTCTTTATGTTATTTGAGTCTGTTCTAATCATGAATAAATGATAAAGGTTATACGTTAAGCTGATGATGCAAAACAAATTATTAAATCATAAAACTAATTTTTTTTTTTGGAACTCGAGGTGTCCCCAACCTTTTGGGTCAGGACTAATCCCCAAGGGTGCGACGTGAGCCCGCAACTTGTCACACCAAGTAAGTCCGGGTAACCCATGTAGGGCTGGCCCCAAAGAGAGAGTAAGAAATGGAACCACGACCTCCCACTCGGGGAAAGACCCAGGAACCACTGGTCCACCCATTTTAAAGTTTTTATTGGCCTTGCCCTTGAGTGCGAGTGTGGACTTGCGGCTAGCTAACTCGAGGGTTGGGACAGGCTACATCCAAACTCTTAAGGGAAAATTACACGTGTCATGTTTGGATTAGAAGAAGAATTGTTTTTGAATTTTGACTTTCCCACCTTTTTTCATCATCAAATCCATACACGACATATGGAATTTAATTAATCGGCTATGATATGATCTCAACACTTAGTAAGCCCTAGGCCTGCCCTTTGAGAATTGGAGGAGGACATAATAAAGGGCAACGATTATTTTCTTCGGAAAAGCAAACCATCATTTGTTTTTTGGCATTGCCACACGTATGACATTTTTTTTTGGGTTAGGAAGGAAGCTACTTTCTCTCTCTTCCAGACTACTTCAAAGTTGACCCAAAAGGCCAAAACCACTTTCAAACCCCTCTCTCCCTCTCCTGCAATTTGTAATCCCTCCGAAAACCCCTCTCAATTCGAAAATAAAGATTTTTTTTCCCAAAATCTTTTTAAATCCAATTATCCCTATTTTATCGGGGACGGAAAACTACTACCAGCCTTTTGAGGATCTTCAAAAGAACATTGTTCTCTATTCATCGATCTCATTGTGTTTCGTATTGGTTTAAGAGATTTCTAGGGTTTTTACTTTGGAGAGCATCGGAGAAGCTGAAGAGGAATCATCGCTGATTAGTCCATCTTATTGTACGATAGAAAGAGATTATTATGGGAGGCTCTTAGATCTTTGATCGTTTGATGATTTCTAGGGTTTGTTGTGCGTTTCTTTTCTCGTTCGCATGTGGAGTTTGATTATGGTTTCCGAGTAACGATCCTCAGGTATATACTCTGTTCTTTTGTTCCATTTCAAGTTCTTTCCCCTTCACTTAACGTATTTTTATTATGATTTGTTTATGCTATTGTTTATATAAAAAGGCAATCGAAATGCCTTCCTAAGGACAAGGACTGACCCCCCTTTCTGTGAGAAGGAAGCTTTAATGTCAATTTAGCTATTCCAACGCATTAGCTATTTTGCGTTATGAAACCCCCCCCCCCCCCCCCCTCAATCAAGCGCACAAGACTGTTGTAAATCTTCCTCAATCATGTATCCAACGGATTAATATTTGGTGCTTCTTCATGCTTACCTTTTCATTGCGTGAAGTATATTGTGTGGAATTTTACCTGGAACTTGTGCAAATTCCATGCATTTTAAGTATATCTGGATCCTGGTGGAACAAGTAGTACTAATTCGAACTTGGTGTGGCTGGTTGTTAATAGGGAAATGCGACTTTACTTCCAAAATTAGTGCTCTACCCCATTCATGAAAGGGGCTGTTTGCAGCTTCGTAGTAGTACTTTAACTACATGTGAATATGCGTTTATGAACAGAGGGTAAACCTGAGAAATTTTGTATGATGTACTGATGTTTGTACTCATATACAGAGACAATAGTGATGCAGCATAGTGTAAATTTCATACAGTAACCTTCTGAGATAATGCTATGGTATCGCATAGTGTGAGAGATGCTCCTGAGGTTTTAGATCTTTATTTTCTTGTTCTGTTATGGGATGAGAGGGTACTATAAATGTAATTAGATTGGTAAAAATGACATTTTAACCCATTTTGGTTAGTAACTTTGTCTTGTACTCTTGTTGTGGATTCCTCGATCTCATCATATCTATCAGGAGATGAGGAGGAGGCTTCTATCACTTCCGCTAGCATCTTTAAGAAATGAATCCAAAATAGGATATAAGTTTATTACGGAAGTTAATAGAGGATAACAAGGATGGTTCACGGTGTTTTGAAATCTGATCTTTGGCCAAGGTAGATGAGTTGAAGTTATGAAGCTTATGAGGAAGCAAACATGCCTTAGAAGTGAAAAGGATGACTCAAGAACAAAATTGTCAATGAAAGGTCAGTATTGTTGGATAGCAATAGCATGGGCTGTGTCAACTAAGAAATGGAGTCTTTTGTGACCATCAGAAAAGTAGAGGGTGAAGGCTGGTTAATCGGTGTTTCTTGTGCTTTGATTCGAAAGAAACAATGGATCACTTGCTATTGCATTGTCCTTTCGCGATGAAAGTTTGGAGCCATTTCCTTGAGCAATTGGGCGTGGTCTAGGTTTTTCTGAATTCTTTAAGGGCTTCTTATGTTGTTGGATTTTGGTGTGGTTGGCAGCCTCCATCTCCTCTACCCCTTTCTGGGAGTGGTTGCTTGATTGATTTTGGAGAGGAATCATAGAGTTTTCGATGATGTGGCTCTTCCCTCCTTGCGGGCCGTTTGGTTTCCTTTCAGGGTTGTGAGCCTCGATTCGTTTGTTCGGTTTCATTTTCTTTTATTTAGTTCTCTTTCTTTGTGGTAGTTTCATCCTATGGACTTTCCTTCCTTGTTTAAGGTAGTTTCACTCTCTTGTGACCCCCTTTGCAGTTATGTATATTCTTCTGTTTCCTCTGTTTATATATCCTCCGATTTATCAATAAAAAGAAGAAGAAATGGAGATATCCATGGAAAATCATGGATAAAAGATGTGCTATCAGCTATGAATACCATTAGAGTGGTCCTGATGCATCTATTCTCGTATCTCCAGTGGTCTGTTAATTGAACATGTGTGATAAGTTTTTAAGTTCTCAAGAAGCTCATTGTTGCTGACGCTGCAGTATTGGATTAAGGGTAATTCACCGAAATTCATTGAACCCTATCTTAAGCCCTAAACACATTTTTCTCCTTCTAGATGGTTCTAACATGATGCAACATTTAACCTTATTATTGATTATAATATGTTCAAGCCATTGGATGCGCTTATCGGTATGAATTCCATGGGTTAGTATCCATGGGAATGCAAAAGATACGTTTCATTTATTGATGATTTACCCAATTTTGTTTCTAGAACTATTAATTTATAATTATGGAGGAGCTGCATTATTCATAGAATGAGTTAGCCAAGATGAGCATGTTGATACGAGAGATTCTTTACAGATGCAAGCCGCTATAGGATCGTAAGGATGATCCTCCTTTTATGATGGAGAGTACTGAAGGGGAATATGGTTTCTTATAGATGACTCTATTGGATCAGATGCTTCTTCTGCTGACTGCTATGGAGTATGAATCCACATTTCTATCGGAAGGCGGGAGACTAACACTCTTGAAAAGCACTCTTTGTATTCTCCTAACCCACTACCTTTATCTCTGCTGCATTTTTGGTGTAAGTGGAATCAAGTTTGGAAAGAATCCAACGTTTTTTTTGGAAGGTGAAAGAATCCAGCATTACTTCTTGTAGAATGAAAAGATAGACACTAAGAAATACCACCTTGTGAAGTGGGATTCTTTATGCCACCCGAAGGAAAGTGGTGGTCTCAACTTGTGGCCATTAAGGATTGTGAACAAAGCATTGTTGGGAAAATGGTTATGGCAATTTGGTGTGGGTAGTGATAGCCCACAGAGAGAGGTAATTATGGCTCAACATGGGGAGTGTAATCGATGAGAACCTAAAGCATCTGAGGACCCTCACAAGGGTAGTTCCGTGGAAAGCAATCTTGAGGAAATGAACTGACTTTGCACAATAAATTAGGTTCGTTATAGGGAGTGGGGAGGAGGTCAAATTTTGGTCCAATCTTTGCAATACCTTGCAACAAAACTTTTAAGACCGTTCACTCTATCTCTATAAACCAAGATGTGTCAGCGGCGTCCATGTTTGAGATGATAGTGAGGGTGAGTCAATAGTCTGGCTTCCTAGGTTTGAGCGGCCTTTAAATGATTAGGAAGTGGGTGTCTTTATTGGGGTTTTTTCCTGTCTTGAGTCTGTCCTTCTAGTCCTATCATCTAGATTTAGTCGGGTTTGGTCTAGGGACAATAGAGGTCGGTTTATATTGATATAATTTTTGCAAGCCTTAGTGCCTTACGACCCAGTCTCTATCTCTTTTTCCCCGTTAGGTTGTGTTGCACCCCAGTGTGCCGTCAAAGGCATCAATTTTTTTTTTTCCATTGATAGCATATTTGGATAAAATCCTAACTCTCCATCTTGAAAATAGGGTTGAAGTTTACCGAATCATTGTGTTGTGCCCGGTAGCGACGGGATCGATTGCAATCGACCTCTGGAACTATTTTCTAATTTAACTTGGAGTCTCCTTGGTCTCTCCTTGTTTCTTCTAGGGCTTCTTATCTTGTTGGCATTTCGGTCTTGTTGGGAGCCCAGTTGGATTCTCTGTGGGCTCTCCTTCTAGGGGCTATATCTTGGTCCATTTTGGAAAGAGAGGAACACATGCATTTTTTAGGACTCTTTATTAGTTTCTAGAAACAGTTAGTTGTCGGGCGCAAAACTTGTTGATAGATTGGGCCTCAATTAGGATGATTTTGTGGAGTCGGGGGTTTCATATTTCATTTCTTAGTTTGGCATATGTGGTGGAGAGTATGAGTTAGTCTTCAGATTCCTAGGTTGTTTGTCTCATTCCTACTCTTTAGATTCACACCATTGGTAAATCTATATGCTTTTGTTCATCATTTTTTCCTTTAATGAATATCCAATTACATATATAAAAAAAATCAACATTTTTAACTTGGAAATTCTTATCTCAAATGCTTAAATTTCTTAAACCAATAGGGTCGTATGTGTAGGTAGGTGTGAAGTATTGAGTTGAAACCCTCAGCACAAGCAGATTTCATGTTTTCACACAACAAATATATGCCTCAATAAATAACAAAAAGAATCAGGAAATGGTACGTATAGCCTACAGGGTTAGGGTTTATCTAAAATAACAAAAACATGGAGCTCACTTGGTCTAGATCAATGGTAAAGGTCAAGGAGGGATATAATGTGACCTATTAGAGATGCGGGATTAAGATTTTTGCTCTTGTGACACTGGCAAACCATCTGTCTAGATCTACATGCGTCCCACACTTTTTCTAGAAATTCTTAATGCTAATAGTGAAGGAGATATATCATGCCTTTTCTTCTTAATAAAGTATATTATTGGCCAAAATTGGCCCTTGTTGATGACTCTTTAGATGTTTTGAACTGGTGTCGGGGCTAAGGATCAATTTTGGCAAGAGTGTTATGTTCGGAGTGGGTGAATTCCCAACTCTGGGGGAGCTGACAGCTTGTCTATGATGCAGAATGGGATGTTTCCCAACATCATATCTAGGGTTTCCTTTGGGCGCTCCATTTAAATCGGGTTGGAGTCCTGTCATTGAGAGAATTGAAAAGCGGCTTCAAGGTTGGAAATCACATTATCTCTCTAAAGGGGGCATGCTCACGTTTATCAAAAGTCCCCTCTACAGTCTCCCAACTTGTTATTGTTGTTTAAAATTCCCACCTCAATTGTATCCATCCTCTGAAGAATTTAGAGAGAGTTCTTATGGAATGATCTGGTAGTCTCAAAGAAGTATCATTTGGTGGACTGGAAAACCATCTCTCAACCTAAGTGTGTGGGAGGCCTCAATATTCTCCCCTTAACAAGGGTGAACAAGACACTTTTAGGGAAGTGGCTTTAGCGGTTTGGTGAGGAGCAAGATAGTTTGTGGAGGTCAATGATAGTTGCTAGGCATGGGGAGTGTAATAGGTAGCGCCCTAAGCAAGGACGAGGTCCTATGGGTGTAGGGGTGTGGAAGGTCTTTGCATGGGTGAGGTGAATTTAATAAATTCACCCGTCTCAAGTGGGCAATGGGGAGTCAATCAACTTTTGGCATGATCTCTGGTGTGGCCCATCCCCCTTTAGGCAGACTCATGGTAGGCTTTTCCTTCTAGCATCAAATAAGGAAGCGTCGGTTGCCGAGTATGCATAATGGCGTAATGGGATTTCTATATGGACCCCTAAATTGAGGCGCGGTTTATTCAATTGGGAGATTTAGGATTTATTGCAGTTACTTTCTCAAATTCAGCAAGTTATCCTAAGTCCTCTGATCAGGGATAGTTTCAGACAAGGGGTGGTTCTCAATGAAGTCTTCCTAGCAATCTGTGCAAACGGTGCCTAGTCTACATTTTCCTAATGAGGCTGTGTGGTACCCTCCGATACCTTCTAAGGTATCTTTCTTTTTGTGGACAATGGTTTTAGATAAAATCCTAACATGCGATCACCTTATGCATAGATGATGATGTCTGACTAACAAGTGTTTTATCTGCCTTTTAGCAGAGGTGTTTATGGATCACTTATTACTGCATTATCTGGTGGCAAGAGAGGTTTGGTTCTATTTTATTTCCCACGTTCGCATCCTTTGGATCTTTCCCGGTCCTTTTGGATTTTCTTAGCATGCTGGATTTTAGTGTCGTTTCCCTTTCTTGCGGGAGTAATTTGGTCTTTCCTTCTGGGAACGATAGCTTGGGCCCTTTGGAAGTAGAGAATAGGGGAGGGTGCTTGAGGACACCTCCTTGAGCATTCCCCGGATCTAGGTTCGAGCACGATTTTTAGTTTCAGCTTGGTGCCCAGTTGGGGGAAATGGTGTGGATCCTTGGGGAAATATCTTTTCCATGTAGTTATTGCGATATTGCTGGTTCCCATAGTCGTGGCTGTTTTTGATTTTTTCCCTTTTCCTGGTTTACTTTTTCTGAACCCTGCTATGTATGTTCATCTCTTTTATATATATTCACTGTTTTCCAGGCCAATCATCTAAGCATATTGATTGGACACTGAATACACTTCTTTTTTCTTAGACTCACCTTTCAAGAGGTCAAGCATCTTAAAGGCCATTTTTCTTGAATGCACGAACAAACCTACTGAGTTCACCCTTCCTCTTCAAGTTAGCTTCTGTATGTTGATCCAAAAAACTTCTTTATGTTGGAATGTGTTTGATGTGGTGGAAACTTAGATTAACCATCATTTCTTTTTTCTTTCTGTTCATATCAACTGAAGATCGAGAAAATAACTGAAGGACCGGAATGGGTATACAAGCTCGTCAAAATGCTACGGACTCTCCAAGAGCGGAGGTGGGAGAGATAGACACCAGAGCGCCATTTCAATCTGTCAAAGCTGCTGTCAGCTTATTTGGTGAAGGAGCCTTCTCAGGGGAGAAACTTGCAATTAAGAAGTTGAAACCTCATTCTTCGGAGGTATTTCTCTAAACTAATTAGTTTTGAGAAATTGCACTAGGGTCACAATTTTTTTATCAGTGAAAGCTGTTCATTGCTTGTGAATGTGAGGTCGAGATCATACCTTTACAAGCCAGAGTCTGAGAAGCTTGATGGCAATGCATCCCATGTTGCCATATTATCGATTTCACTTAATAAATGGAATGTTATTTCTTTTGTGTATTTTAATCATTTCTGATGTTCATGCCAAATCTCTTATATTCAACATAGTTCTGACTAAGGGTGTCAATGGGCCAGGATGGCCAGTGGCCCGGCCCCGATTAAATAGTTGGACAGACTTGGATGCTGGCCAGGTGATGTAGGTTTTGACCTGATTAAATAATTGGATGGGCTTGGGTGCTGGCCCAGTGATGTAGGCAAAAATGGGGTGCCATTCGTTTTGAATTTTGAAGCACAGGATTTTGGAGAAACTTCAAGATTTCACTCACAATTGAGTAATCTAGGGTAATTAGACTTATCTAAAATTATAAATCATCATTCCAAATAAATATTTAGGTTGTATCAATTAACAGATTAAGGGTAGTATATTGCGGAATCCCAAACCAATAAATCAAAAGTAATACCAAATCTAATTCCCAAATACTATTCTCCTGTAAACAATTAATTCTTCCCCCAATAACTTCTCACCAAATTTTAGGGTTTAGATAAATTGTACAATTTTTAACCAACAAATCTCTTCTTCCAAATATCCAAAGTTTTGTAAATTAAATATTTTGATTTAAGAAGGCATTCCTACTCAAAATCTCAAATTAAGCAAATCAAAGTTTATAATTCCAAGTTAACCAAAATAATCTCAACTCTAGTAATAATATTAAGTGACCGAAATATAACCTAATGGTTTTAGTGTTTCAAGATTTTGAATTTTTGTGAACACCCTAATTTCGGCTCTTGATTCACTTTAAGAAAAATATGCAATTAATTGAATTTTTCTATTAAATTAAGACAATTGAAAAATCAGATTTTAATCCACTGATAATCTGAAATTCAAAATGAGAAAACAAAATAGAATTACCTTGAATGATAGATGGATTGGTGTTTAGTGACTTCACGCTCCTGGAATTGATTTCGCGACCTCTCCCTGATACAATTAAGAAATCCCCATTACTAGTTCAGCACAAGAGAGCTTAAAGGAGAAAAATATTTGTAGAATTTTATTCAAATTATTCTAAAGAAACAAAGCAACATGTATATATATATATGCGTGTGTGTGTGTGTACAGGGAAGGGGCCTTTCAACCATAATACTCTTTAAATTGGGGCCTGACTCAAATAAGTAGCATAAGATAACTTCTAGAGCAACTAAAATTCATATTTAAATACTCAACTCAGTATTTGTCACAAACAATAACCCAAACATTACTATAAATATCAAATAATCAAAACTTATTCTAACTTGACTTAAAAGCAAAGCAAAGCAAAGCATCCTAATTTATCAAGGACTCTAGTAAAAAATTTCTTTAGCTTAATTAATAGAGTCTCTATACTTGAACTAATGTCTACTAACAACTAACTAAAGACAATAAGAGTAACTAAATCTACTAAATTCTATAAAACAATAAAATTATCCCTAAGATTGGGAGAATCTTGAAATCTCTCAAAGTAGAAGGCTTTTCAACTCCATAAGGTGCCACCCCCTACAGTTTTTCAGCCCCTTTCATGCGATTGGGTTGATTTGACATTGGGTTCATACGGATCCCACTCTTAAAAATTCTTATTTTTTGGGTTTATACCTCCTGGGTCAGAGACTTTACAAGACTTGAATGTAGCTGTCTTTCTCTTTTGTTTTTTTTTGATTCCCTTGGAAGTTGATCCGGATGTCATTCCCAATAGATATAGGTTGGTTGGCATATGGAATCATGGTTTTCAAAGACTTGTATTGCTTCAAGCCCTATTTTTGAAGGGTGAAGACATACCACGGAATTTGATTTATTTTTCTTCTTGGCTAGCCTTTGCTCTTGCATTACCCAGCCCGTGGTGCTATACATCTAACTGTGCTGGCTCAGCTTGATAAACCCGTTTATTAAAATTAAAAACCCCCAAAAACAGTTTTTGTATCCTTTGAAATGTTAGGCGGGCTCAGTCCGGCCCAATTAATTAGCGGGCCGGACTGAGCTGAGCCATTTATTAATTGGGGTCTAGTCAGGCTTGGGCTTGCCTGTTGACACCCCTAGTTCTAAGTTCTAAAACGTCACACCAAATGATTTGAGGTCGTTAAGAAAATGCTAGTGAACTTCACTTTTCACACATACACACCCAGAAACACGCACACACACAAAAAGGATGTCAGTGATTCCCAAAGCTGAGAAGGGCTAGTCCTTTCATTTTTATAGAACTGATGGTTTTCTTTCTCATTTTGTAAACTTGTCATCAGGGGTGTAGTTAAGCTGAGCTGGCTTGTTGACTCGATCAATCCAAGTTTGAGCCAGGCCCCATTCGATTCGGCTCTGTTCATTTGCGGCTTGGTTCGGCTTGAGCTTTGCTCTGCTTGAATAATAATAATAAAATAAATATCACTTAATAATAATATAATTATTACTATTATTAATTTTTTTTAATGAATCAAGCTCGACTTCGAGCTCGAGCTTGGCTCGAGCAAGTTAAAGCCAAGTAGCTCGACTTGATTACACGCCTGCTGTACTGGTCATATCACTCTTCCCTTGGTTATTTGGTTTGTGCCGTTGTGGAAATTCAGATGCATTGAAATACCCTAACATTTCATCCTGAAGGAATTGTTTCTGCAGACCAAGGCCCATTGCTTTTGATTTCATGCAGCGCCAATCAGTTGAGTAAACTTGGTGTTTTTTTTGCTTACATTCTTCATGTTCTGCTGCAGAGTGTACTGGCCAAGGAGACTCAATTTCACTTGGCCCAAAAAGAGCTAAACAAGTTCAAGGAACAGCTGAAGAATGCAGACAGTACAAAGACCCAAGCACTTGCTGAGCTTGAAAAGGCTAAAAAAACAGTAGAGGATCTAACCCAGAAGCTCAAAACTGTCAATGAATCGAGGCAATTAGCAATAAAGGCTACAGAAGCTTCAAAGAATCAGGCTAAGCAACTTGAAGAAGCAAACTCCGGCAGACCTGCAGGAACTGACGATGCTTGGAAACAGGACTTGGACAGTGCAAGAGAACAGTATACAGCTGCCATTACTGAACTTGATTTGGCAAAACAAGAACTCAGGAAAATTCGTCAGGATTTTGATGCATCCATGGAAGCAAAGGTTTCTGCATTCCAGCAAGCAGCAGAAGCCAAACACGCAGCTAAGGATAACAAGGAAAGGGCTGGTGAGCTCGCAAAGGAAATTGCAGCTGCACAGGAATCACTCGGTCATGTGAAGCAAGCCTCTCTGCAAGCCCAGGAAGAGCAGGCTAAGATTCTGGCGGAAAAAGATGTTCACCGGCAATCTTATAGAGCTGATCTGGAAAAATCTGAGAAGAAATTGCTATCTTTGAAGAAAGAGTTTGATCCCGAACTCACCAGAAATCTTGAGGCGAAGCTGGCCGAAACAACTGCTGAGATTGGAGTTCTGCAAAAGGAGATGGAAAATTCCCAGGCGTCTGATCTGGATACTGTAAAAATTGTGACTTCAGAGCTTGATGATGCTAAAGAGGCGCTGCAAAAAGTAGCAGAAGAAGAAAACTCCCTTCGAAGCTTGGTGGAGTCCCTTAAGCTGGAGCTGGAGAATGTGAAGAAAGAGCATTATGAACTCAAGGAGAAGGAAGCAGAAACTGAATCTGTTGCTGGGAACCTACATGTGAAGCTCCGAAAAATCAAGACTGAGTTTGAAGTGGCTTTCGCAGAAGAATCCAAAGCAAGAGGTGCTTCCGATGAGCTGATCTCGACACTCCAGCAGCTATCATCAGAATCTGAAAATGCAAGACAGGAAGAAGAAGCAATGAAAAAAAATGCAGAAGAGCTTAAGAAAGAAGCTGAAACAACGCGAATTGCACTAGAAGAAGCAGAGAAGGAGCTACAAATTGCACTGAAAGAGGCTGAAGAAGCAAAAATAGCGGAGGAGAAGGCCCTAGATGAGATTAAGACTTTGTCTGAAAGAACCAATGCTGCCCGGGCTTCAACTTCAGAGTCTGGGGCCAAGATAACAATCTCGGTAGAAGAGTTTGATTCTTTGAGCCAGAAAGTCGAGGAATCCGAGAAATTGGCTGAAATGAAAATGGATGCTGCAAGGGCTCAGGTGGAAGCTGTGAAAGCAAGTGAGAGTGAAGCACTCAAGAGGTTGGAGGCAAGTCAGAAGGAGATTGAGGAGATGAAAGCTGCAACTGAGGAGGCTTTGAAGAGGGCAGAGATGGCAGAGGCAGCAAAAAAGGCGGTGGAAGGGGAGCTCCGGAGGTGGCGGGAACGAGAACAAAAGAGGACAATGGAAGCTGCATCTAGGATTCTGGCGGAGACAGAGATGTCAGCGGCAGAATCATCCCCACGCAATTATAAGTTTCAAAAGCAGAACCTGCCTGAGAAGGCCATGGGAGTCCATAACATGGAGAAAGCCATATCATCTGCTGTGTCAAAGAAGGTGCTTTTGCCCAATCTCAGTGGCATCTTCCGTAGGAAGAAAAACCAGGTTGATGGTGGGTCTCCTTCTTATCTCCCTGGTGAGAAACCCGTGTGAATGTGGTGCTTGGAAGACACTTGTGCATGTGTGAATCCTCGAGAGAAAAAAAACTTTAATTTGTGTCTTGTTTGTGTATATTTGGGATCAGCAAAATCAAGTTTCTGTTCGAATAACAAGACCTTTTTTGAGTTTCAGAACTTCGGAAATCATTCAAAACATTGATAGTTCAATTACAGATGATTAGTAATGGCTTATACTAACCGAATTGTGGAGAAAATCTCGAAAAAAACATATTGCTCCAGCTCCCTTCTTTAGTCATTCTTCCTCCTGAAAGATCTGCTCTCTGTAACTGCAAGGCGTTCCTTTCCAGTTTCCACCCTAGTGGGTTAGCAAAGGACACTCTGGCAGTTCCCACGTGCTAACGGTTTGGGAATGGGTCTGAAGAGCTGTATAACAGATCAAAGAGACCATCTTTTGGAAAAGCTTGGAGTTGCAGGTGTGCCCGCAAGGAAGAAGCTGTTGAGAAAGAGAGCAAACCATTAACCACCGGACAATGAAAAGGAGAATGATGGAGACGTAGCTTCTAAGGTTACCCACATTATTGATTCAGCACGTGTATGTGGCACCACCCCTTTGTGTTTTGCACGTATCTGGATGGAGAACTTGTGGTAACGGAAACTTTAACCACCAAACCAAATCTCCTATAACTGTTCCTCAGCAAATTGTACTAAAACCACCTTAAAAAATTATGAAATTTGACTAAATCTTACCTGTAAAACTCCATTGATTTAATGGGGTCCAGTTCAACGAGACGACCTTCTTTCCTTCCTAAACTCTTTCTCCATCCCCAATTCCAGTCTCAGAAGAAGATGGCTTCCCTGTCGACCGGACTCAAAAATGATGGTAGATTTCGGGTTACCTTTGGGATGAATTCGAGAAGAACTACTAGTCTGGACAGTGCAACTCTACGACCATCATAAGAAACCCCAGGTTTTGGCCACCGTATGTCAAAACGGTGGAGTTCGATCTGTTACTGAGGCTCATTTCTGCAGCTCTGGTGGCAAGGAAGGTGGAAAGGAATAACAGGTGTGTACTGGGTTCCGTTATTTTGGTGGCTTGAGTAGGTTTTGGTATGATTGAGGATTTCAGTTATTTGAGATTTTTGAAGATTATTTGGGGTCAATTAACATGGTAGTTGGAAATTTCCTCAGTTCATTACTATCAATGGAATCATGTCTGCGCGCAATACACCCTATTTTTCAAGGAATTTTGAAGGATTTCAAGTTATTTACATGGAAAACTTTGTCATGATTAATCCAGACCATATAATTCTTGGTCATTGTTGACAGAAATGAGAAACAAGCATGGCATTTTGGAGACAATTTGGCTGACTTGATCTCTGGGTACTGTCCGGTGCCAACGTACTTGGAGAGTTGTAGCTTGAGGATATGTATGCAGCTCTTGCATTTGTGGGAGCTGCTGTGTGGATTGTCATTGCTTGTAGCTGCTACAAGCAGGTGAGCAGAATTTTGCAAATTCGTTTGCTTTGTTTTACTGTCATAGTGGGTAAAAAAAAAATTGTTTTTCTTTTTGACTTCTTTTACTTTTAAAATCTAATATTGAGCAGAATTTTGCAAATTCTTTTGCTTTGTTTTACTGTCAATAGTGCGTAAAAAAAATTGTTTTCCTTTTTTGCTTCTGATACATGTAAAGTCTAAGGGCTCTGTTCTTTTGTTTAGACTTATAAAGCTTTCCACTTTGTCAAGGTTTCTAACAAGATTAATTCTCATCATGAGATTTCAATTCTTCTCATTTTTTATGAGAAACAAATCATTCATTTTTCTGCATTGAAGTCTTACGAGAATTGCAACCCAAGAGATGAAAAGCACGATCCATCTAGTTAATTTTCAAAAGAAAATGCATATTGTCAAATGACAAAACTTGCAAAGTGCCGGACTTTATAAGTCTCCACAAAAGAACGGACCTTAATCGGTGTACTTAGTTTGGGTTTCAATGTGTTTTCTAGTGCATCTCCATAAAGATCTTAATATTATGTTTGGTTGCCGAGAAAGTAGGTGAAAATATGGAAAAGAAAAAGAAATGGATTTCTAATACAATTTTGAGTTGTATTTCGTCCAATTTTATTTTATTTTATTTTCTTTATTTTCACTTGTTTTCTCTGCAACCAAACATAGTGTAAAGGAATTTCTAGGATGGAAAAGCCATGGAACAGTTTTGAATTTAATATTTTGCAGTTCTCATTCTGTTACTTAGATGCTTGATTTTTTTTCCTTTTCAAGCATGCTTGAAATTTAATACCTGATACTTATAACTTGTGCACATGCATTAGTATCTGGCAAATCTCAAATTATACTTTTTTATCCCATGCCCATGTTTATAAGAGATTTTGTTTATTAATATTCTAAATTTAAATTAAAATATTAAGCATCAGATTTTGGAAAATTATTACTCTCTTAGTGTTCAGTAAGATAAATTAATCTTCAATTGTCTTCTCTGTTTTAAATTAAAATTAAAATATTGAGCATTAGATTTTGGAAAATTATTACTCTCATATTGTTCAGTCAGATAAATTTAATCTTCAATTGTCCTCTCTGTGACCACGGAAACAGTGTACTTTACCTATGACTATATCATCCTCTGTGATTGTGCAAAATAGTAAAAAAAAAAAAAACAAAAACTAAGTAGAGAGCTGCATTAAGTTGCTAAGGTGAAAGAAAGGCTCAAATTCTGAGTAACATATTTACACAACACATTTCATTGCAAATTCAAGCACGAAGTCGCTGTTCTAAGGCATCAAAAATCTCATCGGCAGTGACGGCTCTGGGAGGTGGAGGCCGCGGGTTCCGGAGGCAGTCGATCAACCGCCTGAAAAAATGAAAGACGGGCCTAAATCGGAGGATGATGAAGCCAATCTGTCCAATAACTCCGCCAGTAAACGCAACTATGGCTAAAGGTTCCATGCTCCAATCTCAATTGTAGGAAGAAGATGCTTGCTGAGAAATGGCCTTCCAGTTCCCACAAACAAATAAAGAGATTGCCCCCTATACTTTAAAGGGAACCTCAGGGATGAAAGAGATGGGTGGGGGAGAAGGCGTTTGGGAGGTACTTATGTCAGGATTTATGGAAATATTGGGCTTTTAATCGGTTTTTTTTTTGGGATCGAAGATGTGCCGTTATATGAGGTGTAAGTCCCCAATATCTTCAACAGTTACTAGTTCTAATAGTTTGTCATGAACAGCATGAAAATTTGTTAAATGAGTGTAAATATTATTGAACTTCTGTTACTCTTTTTTTTTTCCTCTCTCTCACACACACATAGTACCCTCACATTTTGGGAAAAGATGAAAGACATCTAAAGAGGCAGTGGGGCTTTAGCCTTTAGTGCCACCAAAACCCTCTTCCCAATCTGGTCATTGATAAATGGCTATTATGTTGCAGTCACCGCGAATTTATGGTTGATCTGATTATCTCATAGTGTCCTGCATCCAACAGCTTGCATTCAAATAAAACATTGAGAAGATTCTGTGTGTGTGTGTTTTGGGTACGGAAATAAAAATTGTTGAAACCGATACAAAATAGGTGATACTTATGTATTAATTATTAGTTATTTAAGTTTTCATTTATTGTGTTTGCTAGCTACTGTCTATTGGGTCGCTATCCATGATTTTATATTTGATAAATTTGATTCCTATTAATTCATTTGATTTTTTAAATTTAATTATTTTTTGAAAAACAAAATTATATGTATTGTCTGAAATCAATACATATGAGTTCCGGTTGGAACTAAGACATTCCCTAAAACCGTATTTTTAATCCTTAATTTTGTGAAAACAACAATTTGGAATACATAGGAGAAAGCAGGGTTTTGACTTAATCAAGTGGGTATCAACTATGGAGTCTCCAAAACCAGAAGAGAGAAGCCACCCACCTATCGAGTACTGTAACCCTTCTTTCGGTATGCTTGGTGCTATATTAAATTACAACTAGTGTTGTAGCATTAGAACCTTGATTTTTACTACAAACTTGATCTAAACAAAAGCATGATATCATATTACCAAACCTTCAACACGACAACCACAAAGGTCCAGTCCTACTACCCTATTCTCTGCAATGGACAAAAGTTCTGGAGGTTTGGTTTACAAAATTGTAGAAGTAAAGGAATTATACCAAGGATGCATCAAAACCGCCAATGATTTGTTATGTCAACTTTAACTTTTCTGTTGCAATCTAGAAGATCAAGATTATAGAAGGCTAAAATAAATTACTGGATGCAAATTAAATTACTAGTAAGGCATTTACACTTATCTCTTGCTTTCTTCCAAAAACAGATTTCAGTCAGCGGACACAGCTGCTTCCAACTGATTATCCAACCTAATGGGGGTATGCCATGTTACATAAACTAGTAGCTTAGCTTTTCCCTACAATACCAGCATCGAGCTGATGCAAAAGCCATTATCATCAAATGCATTAAACTTAGATATCCAAAGATTGGCGGCAGCAATTGAACCCTCCTCCTCTCCGAACAGCTGCATAAATGTGATTTGGCATGTAGTGTTGGGTTTCATTATCATAGATTACAGACATGCATTGATCTCTCTAGTTTCAATCACTGTTGAGTTTTAGGTCATCTAGTGTGTGGGAGAGCCCATTCATCCCATGTTTGTTGAACTCAGATAAGGTTTTAGCAATCTCCGTTCCTTCGGGGTTTGTCTCGGGCAGGTTCACATGGAAAGACCCTTGTGAGATCAATTCAGGAGGTTCCAAGCTCGAGAATTGCTGCTTGATGTAGTTGTACTGCTGTTGATGAAAGGCATGGTCCAAGGAAAAGCAGTCACTAATTCCACTTCCTGAATGACGGGATGATCCAGAGCCTTCTCTTCTACAAAAATGTGGGAGGGATGCATAGTCCATTATCTGCATACAAGATGCAAGTCAAAAAAACTACTCATTGTTCGTAAAAAAGAAAAAGAAAAAAAGAGAACACATAATCTGCAGTTCAAGGGTGACTACTGATGGATGTGGTGAGCCATGAAAGGGAACTAGCTTCTTGTCTATGAGCATTTTTATATGTTCCTAGAAAGTACTTCCAGGCAAGGCTCTGTGGCACGCCTATCTAATCGGTTTGCATATTCCCAAACTTAAGTGAGAAGATCACTCCTATAAATAACAAAAGCTGGGAATAATAGTATGTAACTAAAACTTGGTAGCATTTCTGGCCTTAAAACATTGCTAGAAATCTGCCAACTCCAGGTCATTGTTTCAAGCAAAAATATAAAATTCAGAATAGACTACTAACTTCATAATCTGACACCTTTTTCAATGAAAGCCATTTTCTCTTTCAATGGGCATTCAAAAATCATAATGCCCATTTTGGAAATGTTACTATGCCATTATAAAAGTTCAAATGGATAGTATAGTGCCCACAAAGTATCTTGTGCACCATTTCGACAAGGGAGGGTGCATGTACCCATTGGAACTGTCCAATAGATGCGGCATCTGATACCTAAGGAAGATAGATTAGTCCAATCCGTGCTATATTGAGGCTAGGGACCATCCAAGAGGTTGCTCATTGATAGAACAGTCCAGATCATTGAGCATGCATACCACTTTCAAGTTACATAAGAGTAAGACTATCCAATCCATGAAAATAAAAATCTTTGAAACCGAGTGACACGTATAGGTTTTGGTAATCCCATGTACAATATTTATACTAATACGAAACGGGGGATACGTATCGTTTATTAGTTATTAATGTTTTCATTCATTATGTAATTGTAATTGTATTAGCTACTTTATCTATGAATCGCTTTTCATGACTTTATATTCGGTAAATTTAGTTCCAATAATTTATTTGATTAAAAAAAAAATTAATTTAATTTTTTTTAAAAGAAAAATTATATGCATCTTCCAAAACTGATACATATTGCTTTCGGTTGGGACTGATACATCTCCCAAAACTGTATCATTAATCCTTGATCTAATCCTATGTAAACTCGGTATGCTTCACGGTAGGCATTGAGGAATGACAGTCTTGCAATTATGTAGACAATTAAAGGCATTCTTGTATTTAAGAAAAAAAAACATGATTTCACAAAGCTGCCATTCATTTTTGCCTAACGTGATACAATATCCCATATATATAGAGAGAGAGAGAGAACGAGAGAGAATGAGTGCCACCCCTCTAGAAAGATAATACGTGACAATTTGTTTTCAAATTCGATCGTTGGATGTCAAGGTGGATCCCTTGGGAGACACGTCTCTGGACCTACCTTAACATCCAACGGTTGGGTTCAAAAACAAACCGCCACATGTTGTCGTTCTAGAGGGGGCGTCACTCGAGTGTCAGCCTATATATATACATATACATATGTAGGAAAATGTTTAACGGACGCGCATTCCACTACCTCATTGGTCCACACAATCTAGTTATTAAATAACGGTTTATGTAAATAAGGCCTCAAACTTTTAAATGACCAAGGCATCACTTGACAGGAAACATTAAATTATATCAGTTAAAGTAATGGGTTACATTAACACTAGAGTTTGGGGTTCTACTGGTAGAACATTGAACAAAAAACTTGGGATTGCAACTTCTGCACATAGATAAATGGTTCAACAGGATCATGGGAAGAAAACATGTGAAACGCTAATTCTGATGAATACAAAAAAGGAAAACATGCATAGATAAGAAGGGAGTTCAAACTTCAAACTAATAGCTTAGAAATTAACAGATGAAAACATATGTTGTCACAACCAAAGTGATACAAAAGGTATTTAAGGAGAGCGTCGACAAAATCAACCCCAATCTCAGACTAATCATGATGGTGGGCATTTCAGGATCTCACCATTTCTTTTAGATAAGTAAGGATCTCCACCATTTTAAAAAGATTTCTAATAAATAGTAGACATTTCAAGATATTCAAGCTCTCAATATACCCAATATTATGTGAAAGACTCTTACCTTCAACAACTCATCTCTCCCGCTACCTTGCAGTACCTGAACTTTTCTCCTTGTCC
This sequence comes from Tetracentron sinense, assembly GCA_015143295.1. Lineage (NCBI taxonomy): Eukaryota > Viridiplantae > Streptophyta > Magnoliopsida > Trochodendrales > Trochodendraceae > Tetracentron > Tetracentron sinense. The sequence goes on from CM026551.1 coordinate 63,198,668, forward strand.
TCTCTTGCAAAAGAGGTTTCACAACCTGCCAACAGTACAGGTACACAGTTGAGATGCCAGATGGGCTATATTGTTTCAAGTAGAAACATAGACATCTTACTTTTTGATGTACTTATTATAACTACAGTCACTGGGTGGCAATAATTCGGAATGGATACATTGCCAGGAAAGTCTAATAAAAGGGAATGCGAGGAAATTAAATCCAAAAGAAGGTGGAGGCTAACCTTCCAACATGCTGAAAATACGTACGGGACATTTACAATGTAATATGCATCTGTCTTCTCCGGATAGTTTAGGTCATCAATGGTAGATATTACCGTTAATAGCTGCATTAGTGAATAAATAAGTGTCAATCAATGTCACATGGATTCCCAAGCAGAAGGTTGGGAAAATGGACTGAGCAAACCAGTGTACATAGGAGCATTTATCATTGTCAGAGAAAAACTCAATGGATAAAGATAACACAATCACTAGAACAAACATTAAAAGAATGGTTTAAATTTAGTCAGATTCTTGGCGTTAGGATCATTTGGATAGATTGTATCACAATCTTTTACAGCTTTCTTGGACATGTAAAAAGAATAAGAAAAGAATATTTTCTTTACTGCCTCTTTCCAATATAATCCACTGTTACAAATCTCCCGAGAAATACTCAATTTCTCCTAAGAAAACCCAAGAAAAAATCTAAAGTTTAAAACTCCATTTTTATCATGATATTTTAAAAATCTCACAAGAAATATAATGTTCTCTTTTTGTCCCGTATATATCGCAAGATTTAGCCAATATTTTAAAAATATCTTGAGATATACATAATGTTGTTGTTTATGAATTTAAAATTTAGTGGTATTTATTACTATTTTTTGTGATTATATTATATTTTATTAATCATTGCCGAGATGTAGGCAAGAAATACCAAAAAAAAAAATCAGATTTGAAAATCTCCCGAGAAAAATCTCGGCCGATAAAAACCCAAGAACGAGATTTGTAACACTGATATAATCAATGCTTACTAATCATTTTCAGCTTTATTCAACACATAAAGAAGAGTTAAAAAAAAAAAAAAATTCTTTCCTGCCTCTTACCGGTTACCAATATAATCAAAGTATAATCCTCTGGTAAACCTCACCAGTGTTGAGCTTTTGGCACTGCATTACAGTCCCAAGCTCCATGGATGAGGATTGCGTCAGGTTGGCATTTTTCAGAAAATATCTTCTTGGATTCTAATTTTCGGTTTCAAGCACCAGTGAGGAGTGCTATAGTACAAGTTGAAAGCTCTAAATGGAAAAGGGCATGACAATAGGATACATGGATGGAAATAGTGAGAATTTGAAGTCTCACAATCTAACGAAAGAAATGGCTCTAGATAAAGTTGAATGGCAAATAGGATATGACAGCTGATCCCTAAGGCTTGGAAATTGATGAGAGTTCTTTGGTACCCCATCTAATTACTTAACTCTGACTCTTTCTACTAAAAAATATAAATATTCATCAACCACAAGGTGAATCTATCAGTTTCCAATATCGATAACTTCCTTTCTTTCTGTCAAGCTATATTCCCATTGTAAATAAAAAAAACTGTTGAATATTGGCAAAAAAATTATGTAGGATTTAGTGAACTACAATTGGAAGGAATATTAAATCCATGTTAGGAATCAGTTACAAAGCCTGGGTGCCCATATACCTCTTTAAACTGAACATTAACAAATTCAAAAAGTTAAAACTGATTTTTGTTTACGATACAGTAGCGACTCGAATAAAATTGAGATGAAGAAAACAAGAGCAGTTATGATAGGCAAAAAAAGAGATTTTCATAAAGTTCAAGAAAACCAAATAAAAGCGAGGAAGTTTCTAAAAAAATCAATATATACCTTTATTTGGCTCAGTGCTGATAGCTTTAGACCAGTCATATCCAAAATCTTCACACAGTTGCCAATATGTCTCCCATACTTCTTTGTCGCAGAAGGCTAAGACAAAAGCTATAAGTCAAAAAGGTAGCTAAGCAAACTTACAAGTATTCAGACAGTGTACAGTGTACTCACAAATACTACACGATCTCGATATTCATTGAATTGAATGTGTGACTGCACATAGTAGTTGACCTAAAAATAAAAGAGAAATATACAATTAAATATTATACATAATAGAAATCTCTTGACATTAAGGGGAAAAAAATACTTAGCCACACCTAGCATTATTAACACGGTAGAAGATGCAATCTGAATTACGATCATTGTTTTAAGGAAACGTCAAGCATCTTTGTATGAACAATTATATATCCCTTCATTAGAAAACCATTATTGCACAATGCAGGAAACTTAGATTGCACCTTGCTCCCAAAGAGCATAAAGACCAGAAACCAATAAAAGGTGCACTAACTGCTGATCTTTTCGAAAATCAAATAAAATATTGTGAAATTTAGTGGATAAAACTTAGCTTCATTTACTTGGTATATACAATATAGGCCATGGTTCAAAAACTCGAAACTCGACTCGAAAGTTAGCCGGGTCGAGTAACTCGGAAAGCTCAAAAAAACCCGACTCAGTCCAACTCGAATTATATATGTAATAAGTTGAAAAATCTGAGTTAAAAGAACTCAAAGTATGCTAGTTATATAACCTCAAACCTAAAAACTAGGTTTAATAGAACCTATAGTAGGTTGTCTTTGTAAACCAAAAAATATGATGCAAAAATAGTGTGACATTCGAGCTTGGGTTTAAAAAAATGATAAAAATACCCTTCTATGACCCGAACTAGTCTAGCGAGTCGAAAAACTCGGCTTGACTCGACTGAGTCACCCAAGTAACTCGGCAATTAGTGTCTCGTTCGAGTTTTGAGGCGACTCAACTTGAAATGTAGTTGAGTTGAGTAACTCGGCTAAGTTACTTAGGTGACTTGCCGAGTTTTCGAACTATGGAATAAAGTTCTCAATCATTTTAGTTGACATCAAAATTCCTTGATACTAAAATTCTAATGCATTCTTAACTCATGATCAGAAAAGCATTTACATCATATGACCTGAAGGAGTGTTTTGTATCATATGACCTGAGGGGAGTTTTGTGTTCAAGGTATCAGAGCATTGGAACTACAAAAGGTGGTAGGGAAAGAGGTGCCATGCATGGTTTAAAAACTCACCGAAACCGATACGTATCGGTATCGGTATTGGTTTCAGTTGCACCCGATACTTGAAACCGTACATTTACCCTTGTTTTTCGAAAAAAAATAAGACTCGGCCGAAACCGTTACGTATCAGCCAAGTCTTACGATATGTAACGGTTTCGACCGTAGGACTCGCCCAAATAATATATTTTTAAAATAACGACCATATATGTGTTGTTTATGTTGTTTTTAGTATAAAGTATAAACAACCATAAAATAATATTTTTTTTTATATAAAAATGACAGTCATTTATAGTAAAAAGGACCAAAAAAAAAAATAGTGGACCGTATCACCCGAAACCAATGCGTATCAGTTACGGATCCCAAAACCGAGTTTTTAATCCTGTGTCATGTGAGATTGAGGTGGGTTTGGGCTAAACTCTGTGGACTCAAGAAAAATGCAGAGCCACCATGTAGTGAAAGTTTGAAATCAATGGTGGGAAGGCTGAAAATATGACTTCTTCACCTTTAGCCTTAAAAAAAAGTGAATGCCTATAATTTGGAACTATAATCCTCACCGATGCTTTGTCAAATGTGCTGAGCCCAACACCAATAGCAAAGACAGGAAGGCCCTGTCATAAAGAGAGAAAAAAATGACAGCTATAAGTTACAATATATGAGAAGATATGCAATTACCATAAAAAGGCATTTTGTTTAATATATTCAATTTTTTCATGAACCCCAGGGGAGTAAGATCTAGCGGACTTCAGAAGTAAAGATTGCAGACACTTAAAAATTGGATAAAACACAGGCATACCTTGTTTGAGTAACCTGACAATCCTATGAGATGTGAATCGCGCACTGCTCTGTACAAATCAGTAGGAACTATCGGTTTCTGTATAAAGAGGTAGTTATATTAGTAATGTAAAGACTCATTGACCACTATAATAATTTAAGAGATGTTTACCACAAGTCACCAAATATCAACTCCAAATGACCAAAAACACCCCAGTAACGGAGCATAAGACCTGAGCCATTAATGATGGAGATACCAAGGTCTTTTAGGTTGTTTTTGTTGTTAGCAAAACAAGGAATTCTTTGCCCATCTTGGTAATTTTGATTTTGATTTCACAGTTTCAGGCCAAAAAAGGCATAAAATATGACAAAAGAAGGGACATTTTTCATTTTCTACCTATAAAAAAAGGGCACAAAATATGACATTTCAGTATGCCATTTATTGGGATTCACTTAGAAGTCAGTCCATGTAACCTTCATGGAACAGAAATGTTCATGAAGCCAATAGAGGAGCTTAAACTAGATAATTGCCAGTTTTTTTAAGATTAATGTTAGATATAAATTGACCATAGCCACAACTGCCGACATTGGCTATTCTATGCAATTGCAGCCTCTGAAGTGCATTATAGGGCACACAGAAATATAATAAATTCTATTCAATCAACAATAAATGAAGGCAAATTTGAGACTCCACTTAGACTGATAAAGCAACTACAAAACAAGAAAGAAACAACCGCCAACATACTGTCTAGAGTCCACTTAGGTTGATATGGTCATATTCAGAAGGATTTGTTGGATCTGATTAGCTAGAGTACAGAATAAGACGTAGATTTGACGTCTAAGTATAATAAAAACTCACCGTCAATATACTGTCAATCTCATTTTGTATCCTCCAGTTTAAGCAATCCAGCAACTGGAACAGTATAAAGGAATCATCCGTATAAATGAGATAAAGAAAGAAGTAGAAGAAAAGGTAAAAAAGAAATAGAAAAAGGAAATTTGTTATTGCATAGAGACACGACAGGTTATGTCAAATATTTCAACCGGAATTATTGGGTCTGACCATTTTATGGGCTTTGGCAACGTTCCACTCTCTTGCTTTGAGAAACCGCACCAAGGTTTCTGTTGGATATCCTTGATGCATAGTCTGGAAATCAAGAAACAAGCTTTGAACTGAATTCCATATATACAAATTCATAAGATCAAAATTGAATAAAGATCCATTCAAGAAGATATTCAAGCAGTGTATACAGCAAGGATTTTCCACTAATAATTCTACAACCTCGACTCAGCTTCATCCAACACTATTTAGTGGGAGAAGAAAAGGCATAACACTAGTAAAATAGTAACTTTAAGTCTTAAACTACTACTCACTGTGCTCCACCACTTACTCCGAGCCCAAGTGAAATGCGGATTACCATTTTTTTTATCAGTAAGAGTAACAAATGCGGATTACCATTTTAGATTGAATCGGAGGGAACTCTTCCCATTTATCAACGTATCTGATATTGAATCAGAACCATATCAACCGTTCTACCAACTTTCTACTTTGAGATATTTCCTCTCTGTACCCTCACATGTCAATATGCTTTAGGCATATGATATGATATCCCACTTCTTTCATCACCTGCCCCTCTAGCCTTCCCTGCTTCCTGCCGCTTCAAGATATTGAAGAGCAATCTAGTCTAGTTGGCAACGGGTCAATTTTAAAGAACAAGTTCCATAACCCAGATGAAGATGGGTGAGCTATGAAGTGAAAGTCACGAGTTTCCAGTGTAGTCAAGGAGTCACCTAGGCGGTTTTGGACTGTCACCGCCTAGGCACCTCTCTAGGCGGGCGGTAGTCACCTGGACCCTTTAACAGTTAGTTTGCTTTACAGTTTTGCAACTTAATTGTATATAAATACTATTTCAGTAAATGATTTTATACTTTACTTTCATTTACTTAAGATATTTATATGTAAATACGGTTATACCTCCATTTGAATTCAATAAAAATTTTCTTAAATCCAAATTCCTAAGGAATAAAAAGTCAACTTTTCAGTTCAAAAACAAATCCGCTTTTTAGCGTCTGTCAACATTTCAACATGCAATGCTAAGGTATTTCTTAAAATTTCATAAATTCTACTATAACAAAATATTACTAAAACCCAAAAAAAATAAAAAATAAATCATATTTTAGTCTTTAAAAATATTTTCATCTACATGGTCAAAAAGTCAACTAATAGTTTAGCAGAAGAAAAACTTACATTCAAGCATTACAACATTACATGTTATTTTGCCTAGATTATTGTCAACCCTTGGAGGTTTTTCGGCAATAGAATGTTGAAAAAATTATGAATAAATAAGAAGGCCGCCAAACCCCCCTCCCTCACAAGGGGGTGTTTCTTTTTTTTTTTAGAACTTGGAGGTCTGAATTGTTATGTGTATATATTAATATTTTATATATGTATATTTAATATATATATATATATATATATAATTTAATTATTTTTATCGCCTCGGCATCGTCTAGGCGTCGCCTAGGCAGCGCCTCGCCTAGATGCCTTGACTACACTGCGAGTTTCAGACTCAAAAACAGTTTGTTCAGCTTATCTTATACTTCTGCTAAATTAAAAGGAAAAAACAAATGAAATTCATACCCAAAAAACAAGTTCAATAAGAGTAGCAAAATCCATCATACATTCTCAAGGATAGCCACATGTAGCATCAAGCCATCAACCCACATAGAAGTACAAAGGGTTCAGTCAGTTCGAACCAAACTGCTAGCATTAGAAAGATACCCAAAATGAGGTTCACTTCAGAGTCCAGACTTCACCTTGATGATCACATCAGAGTTTCCACTTTTCCACCAAAAAAATCAAATAAATTGACGGCAAAGACTTCAAAACCCAATATTCACATACCCAGAAACTCCGTCATTACGCACAATGAGTTGTGAAGTTACAATCATGGGTTTGAGTATCCGAAACAATTCGTCAACTTATCCTATACTTTTGCCCAACTAAAAGGTATAAGAAATTGAAATATTCCCCCCCCCCACAAAAAAAAAAAAGAAGGTCCAAGAGGATTTGCACAAATTCATCAGGCATTTTCAATGATAGCCACATGTAGCATCAGACCAAAACCCTCCCATTAGATGTTTTCCCACAATGAGGTCACTTCAAACTTCCCATTGAAATTCATGATGATCTTCCAGTTATTCAAACAAAAAAAAAACCGTAAATTAAATGCAAAAACATCACATTCTCAGTATCTACTCCATCGCACTCCTCCGTCAATAGACTAATTACTCACAATGAACAACCAATTACACAGTCAAAACAATATCACGCAACGAATAGGAACATTCTAGCATCACACTCTGCACGGCCAAGGAAAACATCAAAAGAACTACTGAAGTTCATATAATGGACAATTTCAGCCTAAATTTCACAACCACGACGAAAAAAGTACCAATTTAACCAACAAAATAAACTATCTGCACTTCACCGATTAACTAAGTCTATCAAAAACTCGGAAAAGTACCACCAAAAAAGAAAAAGAAAAAAAAGATCAGACCCATGATTCAACAACAGAAATTTCAGCTGTATAACATCCGAGACACAGATCAAATCCACGAAAAATAACAAATAAAAGTACCCAAATACCCTTGAAAATAAAGAACATATGGGACAAACTACACATAAAAAGAATAAAAAGAAAGGCTAACCTGGAAGGTGTTCTTCAACGGCTCGTCGACTGCAAATAACAAAAAGGAGAGAGAAAAAAATGTTAGGGGTTCTAAATCGAAGATCAGGGACTGTAAAGTTAGAGATCAAAGGAGCAGACCTTCATCGATTAAGGCGTGGAGTTGCTTGATCGCATCCGGAGAAACGATTCCCATTTTGTTCGACAAAATTACTCTACTTTTTTAACAAAACCAGAACGAATTTGATTTACCGATAAATAATCTCTCTTCAACCTTTGGTTTTTAAAGGTAAAAACCAAAGGTTTCTATAGAAGAGAGAGAGAGAGAGAGTTCAAGAAAGGTTGGCCTTAGCTTTTATAGAGAGAAAACAAAAGAGTAATGTCAAGAAAGGTGGGCCTTCTGAGCTTTCCACGCGTCTGGACTGTTGAAGCTCTCTCCTTCTCTCCTCTTTCATCAGATTCTTCAAAATTAAAGAGGTGTGAGAAAGTTTTCAGTCGCCCCCCAGATCCACTCTCCACTTTTCGTGGGGAAAAAGACAAGGATCTAGGAGCGCAAATCCTCTGGGGAAAATAATTCCCTCCTCGAGGTAAGAGCAATCCTAGTGGCCTCACCAGGAGCTAAAGTACTTTATATATATAATAAAAAAAAAAAAAAAAGGCTTTCAAATGGTCTCCATTAATCTCTTCAAAATAACCATTTCAACTTTGTGACACTCACCATAGTTAAATATTTTTCTTTCTTCAGTTATCATGGTCCCACACAAATAATAAAATAAGAGAAATAATTAACATACTCATGATTCCCATTTAGAAACATAATGGCCGGTCGTCATTGGTCCATACTCCAATTTTAAATACTGATCGATTGTGGTTAAGATTCACTCACCCTTACGATTAAGCAATTCAACTATGATTTTTTTTTTTAAAAAGAACCAAAATCTTAGTTTTAATTTTGTTAAGCTTAACTATAGTTAAAGTAGTGTTAAAAGGGATATGAGGACACAGGGATAAGATAGGAAACGAACCTATGGGTCCGCTAAGTAGTGCTCATAAAATTTAGGTTTCTCTCTCCATTCATACTATTGTGGTCCCACACAAATAATAAAATAATGTAAGTTTTGACTATTTTGATGAGGCTGATGAGTATTTTAAAAAAAGTAGATAGTCAATATAGGAAAATATGAGTTTTGGCTATTTTGGTGAGGCTTTAGGAATGTTCTAAGGAGGGGAAAAGCTGTATTGCCCCCTTTTTGTCACGTGTTCTCTTTTTTAAATTCTATGTAACTGTGATTAATATTCATTAACCTTGTGATGTTTTGATTCAAAGTGGAATTTTCTTAGAATCACCTCTCAAGTGGAGCTGGGCGCCAATCTAGGGATTTCGTAGGAAATCTTGTGGCGGGATTAAGTCTCTATTTGCTTATAAAATTCCAATTTTTGAGAAGAATGTTTTTAGTTAGTATAGGACTCTTGTATAAACTTATAAATATGTGCTTATAGGCTTAAGTTTAATTATTATGAGAATGTGGGTATTTAGGATTTCCAAGGAGAGCGGGTTGCTCTCGAGAACCCTGATAGTTCTCATTTAGAGTAAGAGATAATAGAAAAAGTTGAAGCATATTAGAGCTTGAGAAATATTGACGGGAAGATAAATAAAGATTGGTCTTAAGGTTCATTGAGAAAGTGACTTGAGTGGAGTGTATAAAGAACTCTAGCTTGGGTTGAGTTTTAATCTAAGGGGAGAGTGGAATTGTACTGATTTCACAAGGGTTTTCTAGATAAAAAAGAAGTAATCGGATCTTAACCCGTGGATGTAGACAGGTTATTGTCGAACCACGTATATATTTTGTTTTCTCTTCTTTTATGTGTGCTTGTTTAACTTTTTTCATCGGATCTATTTTTCCCAATAGCGAATACCTCATGTGCACATCTCTCAAGAGTTGTGTACATACCAATGCGTGTAGGATATATGTGACGTCATGGGAGTGGGTGCTGATTGCTAGGTCTCCTCACAACACCAACCGGAGATGATCCCAGTCTTGCTCAAACATTATACCAATCTTGTTTTTGAACTCATACACCATTAAAATATGACGTGTCCCTCAAGTACAAATTACCAACTTTTTTTTATAAAGACTGAGGATTTCCTTTGGACTTCCCAAAAGGAAAATCGCATTCTAAAAACTATGGTAAGGCGGCTTTAAAATTAAAGCTGTTTAACTTGGGTTAAAGTTCTCCGGCACAAAAAAAAACCAGGGTTAAAGTTGTCGACTGAAAATGACATGGTGCAATTATGTATAGACTTGAGATTCTCACGAAATCAGTTATAATCTCCCAACAACTGTTATGCCTTTTCATCCATGTTACCGTTAGATACTAACGGACGACAAGGCCAGAGAGCCTCCCGAGTCTTATGAATTTAGGCCAATGGTTTTTCCACGAACAAGAGCTAGAGGAAATCTTGTATTTTCTTTTCAAGTCGGTTTATACCCACTTCCAAATATACTCCCTCTTCCCGATAGTCTTTAACTAAATAATAAGAGGGCGTTTGACAACATTATAAGTACTTATTCATAAAAATAAATAATTATTTATAAATAAATTTGTCTGGTAAAAAAAATAAAATAAGCAGAGTCCAAAAAATACTTATAAATAAGTAGCTCCATACCTACTATTAGAAGTGTTTATTTACAAAAAATATTTAGTTATAAAAAATACTTATCAAGCTTATAATAGTGTTGTCAAACGCCTCTAAGGGTTAAGATTTAGATTTAAAGCTCTATAATTCTAATTATTTAATAATTGAATTAAACAATTAGGATTTGAGAATATATTTAAAGAGTGCTTTTCTAATACCTTTCTTAGATAAGCAAATAGAATAATAAAAAAAGTTGAAAGCCAGGTGTTGCACTTTTATTGTTACGTGAGTTTGAATACCAAAAGTGATTTAGAGGAATCGTGCTCTAAATCATTTGAACAGAATTGTGTAAAAAATGTGTAGTAAGTCTCACACATTAAAAATAAATAAAAAATCTCACACAAAAGTATTGTGTCATTTTATAAATGCAAACTTTATATATTTTATAAAAGTTTACTTAAGATAATATTAATCCCATTGATTTTATAAAAAGTTATAAGACATGTGTCCCGTATTTATTGATATATGTGAATCTGACTTTCAAAGGTGACGAAAAATTCCACCTCAAAGATTTGCACTCAAGGTATCGTCTCATTTGTGACAGCCTCACTAGAAAGGTCGGTCATTTTTGTTGCATGTTAATTACATGATATCATTTCAACTAAATATATATGTGTGCGTGTGTGGAGAAGATTAGTCTCACAATATCTAAAATTTAGCTAACTTCTCTTATGTATGCTTTCTAGTTTATGCACGTTATGTGTGGATTTAATAATTTTGTATATAAAATAGAATTCCTATTAGGGTGACTTATTAGAGACTTTAGTAAACATCGAATTTCTATCCAAACGATTTCAACTCACTTCAAATCTAACGGTGACTAGAAAAATAGCTTTTTAGAGTTTAAAATCACTCTATCAATTCGTAACTAACTCCCCCATTAATAGGAGATCATGTTCATTATCTCTCCCAATCACTTTCTTATGTTTTCTCTTTCATAATCACTTAGTTTTCTCCGACTCATATTCTTCTCCAATTTTAACCAGTTTTGCCAAAACTGGTTACACCCCTCAGGTAGTCATATGTCCCTTTTGAACCTCTTAATTGTGGTTAAGATTCACTCACCCTTAAGGTTCACCCACCTATCCTTGGTATTTAGAAAAAAAAAAAATAATAATAATTAACCGTGGTTAAAATTTACCAACTTTTAGGGTTTTTTTTTCTTTCTAAAAACCAAAGATGGGTGGGTGAACCCTAGGAATAGGTGAATCTTGACCACAGTTAAGGAATGTAAAAAGAGACACGTGACGACCACATGGGTGTTACCCATTTTGCCATAGACCAGTTACAACTGGAGAAGATTACAAATAGTTTTTTCAAACTCTCTCACGGATTTTCACTCCTACTCTCTCTCTTGTTCTCTCTCCCCTATTAATGGAGGAATTAGTTACAAATTGATGGAGTGATTTTAAACTTTAAAAAACTATTTTTAGAATTAAAGAAAGTATAAATCGTATAGTTAAAAATTCGATCCTTACTAGAGTCTATAGTAAACCACCCTAATAAGAACTCTAATATTTGTGAATATATACTTAACAAAATAACCAACGGAGGGTTGGTGTGATTATTGTCCAAACTTTATTGTCTGTCATTCCATTTCCACAATCGAATTTCCAACTAGCTTAAAGAAATTGGGGGTAGTGGAACCTCACTCTCCCCCGATTGCACTCTCCCATCTTTCGAAATGGGGAGTGCAATAGGGGAGAGTGGAGCTAGCAAAATCACGGAGGTTGTTGGGAAATTGATATAGAAATGCTGTTCGACATCAGTAATGCCAGTATTGGCAAGGTCAAGGTCAGAGTCAAATTGCAATTACTTTGACTATTAAGAGGAGAGCAATAATTCGCTACACGAGGCAAGGAGAGAACTATTGCTCACGCTCTCACAAAGTCTCTTCAATTGCCGATTAACTCTGATTAAATTTGTTAATCCTTATGATTAAATTTTTTCTTTCTAAAAACCAAGGGTAAATGGGTGAGCCCTAGGGATGAGTGAATCTTAACCACAGTTAAATGAAATTAAATAGTGGACATGCAGGGCGGAGCCACATGGGGCCCATGGCTGAAGCCCCCCTGAAATTTGATTTTGTTTTTCCTAATAGGGGTATAGTGTAGCCTTGGAGAGGGGTGGAGCCGGGTGGATGGGTGGCTCTAGCCTTTCTAAACTTCTAAGAAAAAATATATTTTTAAAAATTGGCACGAGCAGATGAGATAGCCAATGAACTTGGCCCTCAAAAAATCACCCCGAACCCCATTGTTAGTCCCCCTGCAAGTGAATCCTGACTCTGCCCTGGGACACGAGATTAAAAAAAAAAAGGGCCCGGAGACGCCCTCTTCACGTCACCGAGCAGAGGATATGAAAAAGAGTGGGAGTCAATGCAAGAGTTCTCTCAAATTTTTAATGGCGTCCTTGCATATCTCGAGGGATCAATAACAGAATGGATAGCTACCTACCGAATGGAGACTTGCCAAGGTCAATCTGATCCACCGGTTGATGCCTATGCTAATCTCAACGGTTGCAATCTTTCATTGGGGGTATTCAATTAGTCAATTTATTCGATTATTCTAACAATATAAGAGTTTTCCATGTGGTAGACAAGGTTATAAAATCCCATGTGCCCCTCAATTCCTTTATAATCTGGAACTTAGTTAAAGACTTAACAATAGTACAAGAAGAACCAACATTTTTATTCAATGTGAGGGCTTTTTTGTTTTCATGGAAAAGACATCAATCCCATAGGTGCCAGCTAGTTTAGTTGGTAAAGTCTCTTGGTGTTGTACCAAGAGACCTGTGATCGAATCTCACCTACATCAGAGTCAAAGGGCTTATGAGAGAAGGCATGCTACCCTCATTGTGTAGCACATAAGTCCATGTGACCTCCAATGAACCCAAAAAAAAGCAAAGACATCAATCTTGTATTAAAAAAAATATATTAATTACTTAATAAAAGACAGGCTGTCACGACCCAAAATATCCCCTAGGAGTTAGGGATACCTTAGTTCATGACCGCCGTGTTATACCATCCTATATAACACATAAGGCTTACTTACCATCCTGTGAAAGAGAGCATACAAGGCATAGAAAATAGTGAACCTGAAAATTCTTTTATATAATAAGGTTCCATGTACAAGAGTCAACTAGGACTAAATGAAAAACTAAACCTTTTATATAAAATTCATCCCTTGAGTTACCAACTTAAGTCCGATGCAAAACCCCCAAAATAAAGCTCCAAATACATGTCGCTCTCCCTCAACCATAAGGCCACGTGTCCAGACACCTATCATCAACATGATGATTCCAAGCGAGCTCCTGCTCGACCCTTGGTTTCGGAGCATGATCGTCCAACCTGGAACCTACCGACATAACAGTTCGGCTGAGCATTGAATACTCAGCGTATACAAACTACCAACTGACAATGTTATAAAATATTAACATGTCATACAGAGTACAGTTCATCAGAACATATGCATAATTAAAGTGCGGAATCTTAAAACAATATAAAAATTGCATATTCTTAAAAAGCATACTTTAAATCATACTTTGAGTTCGTACTTTCACAAAACGTATTTCAAATATCTTATGAGTCTTGTATGTCTTGTGAGTTCCATATGAATCACCTTATGAGTTCTTAAGAGCTTATGCGTGGCTTATGAGATTCTTAGCTTATTAGTACCTTATGAATTCTTGAAAGTTCCTTATTAGTCTTATTCGTCTTATGAGATTTATGAGTTCCTTATGAGAATCAAGTTTCACTTATTTCATTTGGCTAGCACCCGAGCTATGAAATAGATGGACATGCATAGATTTCTTCATTGTATATACTTAACTAGTACCTGAACTATGAATGGATGGACATACCAGCTTCGTACATACCCTACTAATACCCGAACTATGAATGGACGGACATATTAGCATTACATATTTTAACTAGTACCCGAACTATGAATGGATGAACATACCAGCGTTATTATGAGTTTTACTAGTACCCGAACTATGAATGGACGGACATACTAGCGTTCTTATGAGCTTATAAGACTTGTGAGCACTTATGAGCATTTACTTATTTGTTTTATCTTATGAGAATTCCTTATGAGCTTTTACTTTCTTATTCTTATGAGAAATCTCGGTCATACATGTGCATAGAGTGCTTGTAAGCGTCATCGAATACATGTGAGCATCTTAGAGATCAAGGAAAACTTTTAACCATTTAGTCATATGCATAAAGTACTTGTGAGCATCATAGTAGAGAGTATTTAAAACATTGGAATAGATCATGTAATTTCACTCATGGAATTATCATAGCATATATATGACTACTTAGCCTATTTTGCAAAAATCATAATTTAAAGCTTACTTTATGGTAAAACCCTCCTTTTAATACTCATGCTTAATACCAAGTTTATCATAAAAGCATGGTGATGATATACACCATTTTTGATCAATAGGTTAAGCAAGGAAATCATCAAGTATAGTAAAATTCCAAATTTTGTTTTATTTCTTCAATAGCATATGCATATAAGGCTATATGCCTTAGTTTTCTAAAAAACATACATCAATACTCACTATTTCATTTCATTCATGTTAATAGTATATAGTAGTATATACATACAAGGCTACAAGCCTTACTTTACTCAAGAACATGCAACAAAGCTTACTAACAAGGCTATACACCTCAATTTCTACAAAAAAATCATGCTTTACTAATTACTAAGCATGAATGAATCATAACAAAGTAGTTAGTAGATTGTTCTACTTTTTGAAGGATTGATTTCCTTCAATCAAGAGCTTTTAAAAAGCTTGAGGGATTAATATCCAAGCTTTGAGAAGCTTATAGAAATCTGTAAACTAGAACAGAGTTTCACTTTTGCTTCTAAACACCAACCACGAACTCACTTCCGAGAATTTCTAACTTGATGATTTACTTTGGAATCGAAATCCAGGTTTTAGAACACCAAGAAGGCAAGAAGAACTCTTCCTTTGATGGCAAAACATGAACTCAGAACATTCAAACAATTCTCAACTTTCTTCTTTTTCTTCTTCTCTTCTTCAATCTCTCACAAATCTAAGCTTAGGGTTTGAATAGATCAAACCCACGAAATCACCTTCTATTTATAGTCTAAAAGTTGCCAAAAATCTAAAAATATCTTAGGAAAATATCCCTCAAGGTCGGTGATGAGTTACAGCTTGTTTCTGGGCTTTTTTGCCCTTTTTTAGGTTGAATTCGTCGACGAAATTCGGCCCCCAAATCAATTCGTCGTCGAAATGGCACTCTGCCTGGACCTCGTTTTCCCGCTTTAGTATTTTGGTCATAACTTTTGACTCGTTTATCCGATTTTAAAGACTTGCGTTGGACTCGTTATTCAAAGGGGAACAACTTTCATGTTTTATACAACTCCTAATTCTGTTTTATTCATAGACTAAAGTGGCCATAAAGCTGATTGGTCTAAAATAGATTTCAGCAGACCAAATTTATAGCAGACCAGTTTATGGAAATCTGACATTTGACCTAACTTTTACTCAAAATCTGAAAAAGTGACAAACATGAACCTCGAAGAGGGTTTCAATACTTTTCCAAAAATTCAAGAATCACTCGATTCTGATCAGCGGTGAAAATTCTAGAGCTCTTCAAAGTTGAGGGTATGTTTAGGCATCTCCCTTCTTTTAAAATCAAGAACATTTCCCCTTTTTATTTTAACATCCATAAACATCAAGAATGGTTTTTTTTAAACCCTCACACACCATAAAACTTATGATAAACTCCTCGTATCATTCATAAGAACCTAGGAAACCTTGGACCTCACTTGCACTGTTTACAGCATTATTCACAACACTATTCACACACTATTCACTTACAACCCTTTAAGTACTTAGGGTATTTCATATACCCTTGCTTTTATCCATTTAGAGTATATTTATACTCTCTCTTTGAGACTCAACACGCGCATCTAAAACCCTCACTTGACTCACCATACTACCAAGAACAAAATGGAAGGCATTAAGCCTGTACACACACCACACAATGGCATTATTTACTAACATTGTTCATAGCATAGTGAACTCGAATTCCGGGGTTCTACACAGGCTATCAAGAAATGAAGCTAAAGCCAGTAAGCAAAGCAAAAGATTGTTACTTCACCACAATTACGTGCAAGGAAATTATCTTGAAATTTTAGCATGTCAACTGGATTGTGCTTACCTTACAAATATTCACTTTATTGTGGTCCACAAGTCAAAATCCAGTTAGGGGTGTTAATGAGCAGAACTTAGACTTAATTTTTGTAATTTTTTTTAATAGCTTACAAGAGGGTTTGTTGAATAAGTTAGAAAATCATTGACTTTTTTTAAATTATTATAAAACGACTATACCTATATAAATAATATATATATATATATATATAATATGAGAGGCATGCGTAGACGATTTTTCCAAAATTTCCAAAATACCCTTATATAAAAAAAAACATTAATTTAATGTTTTACTTTAATTCCCAAACTACCCTTACCTTTGATTTAATGTTTTACTTTAATTCTCAAACTACACTTACATTTGATTTAATGTTTTACTTTAATTCTTAAACTACCGTTTGCCATCTTTTTATTAGAATCACTTTACTATTATAATGCGAGAGGCATGCGTAGATGATTTGTCTGAAATTCCCAAATTACCTTTATATAAAAACAAAACATTGATTTAATGTTTTACTTTAATTCTCAAACTACCCTTACCTTTTATTTAATGTTTTACTTTAATTCCTAAACTATCCCTTGCCATCTATCTATTTAGAATCGCAGCCAATCGCGATTGACCTCGGGGAGAGTTCAATGACACCCGTGGGTTAACATGTGCCCCTTTTAATTCCTATTAACTGTGGTTAACTCCTTCCCCTCCTCTCAAGTGTATTGCACGTGTCACTAGCGAGTTCAATCGGCTGTCGTTAACTCCTTCCCCTCGCTCTCACGTGCATCGCAAATGCCACCCGCTAGTATATATAATTATAAAACAAAATTTTCCATCCAACTATTTGATTATGTACAGCAACATCCGATGCATGAGTACCAACCACCTACTTAAAAAAGTGGCTCCATCTAGGGGTCCATATCTCTTTTGACCGGCCATATATATATTTTGTATAGATAAAAATAAAAGTGACCAATAACATAAATTGCGGGGATAGCTCAGTTGGGAGAGCGTCAGACTGAAGATCTGAAGGTCACGTGTTCGATCCACGTTCACCGCATTTAAATTTTTTAGGTACAAATTTTGCCTTCCGGTGTGGTATTACTATCTATCAACTATGGGGTTTTTGCATATCAACTACTAAGTTCTTCCTAGTTTGCAAATATACTGTTATGTGTAAACGTTTTGTAAATTTACTCATGATTTTCATAGTTTGTAAATCACCTCAAATCTTACTTCCGTTAGATTTTCCGCTTGAAATTATTACTAAAATGACTATTATGCCCTTAACAGATTTCATAATCATCAAAAAGTTCATTTAACTACTCTTGAATCATGGTTAATAAGTTTTAATCCCTATGATTAATTTTTTTCTAACAACTAAGGTTAGATGTTTAACCTTAAGGGTTATTGAATCTTAACCATAGTTAAAGGGAGTTAAAAGGGAACACGTTAATTTTAAAGAAAAATTCTAAAAACCAAGGTTAGATGCGTTAGTGAATCTTAATCACAGTTAAAGGAAGTTGAAAGGGAGTTAAAAGAGATATTAAAAAAAATAATTCTAAAAATCAAGGTTAGATGCTTTAACCCTAAGGATTAGTGAATCTTAACCACAATTAAAGGAAGTGAAAGGGGACACGTTACTTTAAAAAAAATCTAAAAACTAAGGTTAGATGCTTTAACCCTAAGGAGTACTGAATCTTAGCCATAGTTAAAAGAGTTAAAAGGAGACAAATTAACCACAGAGATTAAAACGTGTGAACCATAGTTCAAGGGGCTTTACGAGGTTATGAAATATCTTAATGGCATAATTGTCATTTTACTAACAATTACAAACAAAAGCCTAGAACCAAGAGTTGAGGTCGTTTATCTAACTGTTGGAAAACCACCTAGCAGCTGATATGCAAAAACCTCATCAACTATTTTGAAATTGTTTACCCAATTTTTATTTTTTTTTGTGTGAAATTACATTTTTTTTGGCTACCTCTTGATGCTAATTGTTATGCAGTTTGAAGTTTGAATCCATGTTCATGCAGTCAAACCATTTTTCTTCTCAGTTTTTTATTTTTTTGAATGGGCCTGGGCCCTATTTAGAGATCAAACCCCGACATTCGCGAACAGAAAGACTGCGAACCTCAAAACATCCATATTTTCTTATGTTCTTGTCTTGCTTAACACATGGTAAGGAATGACATGTTTCTCCCTTACCAGATAGTATCTATTTACTCATAGAGTACCTTTGATTTGTGTTACACATGCTGATAGATAGTAAGTATGACAGAAGCCATCTAACCAATACTCCCAAAAGCCGCAACTAATAAGAGTGGAAGATTAAATTTTCTTTTATCTCATAGCTCAGATCCAGACTCTCAACCAAACCCACCTTGTGGAGCCAAGTTACACAGGCCACCCCCACCCCAAGTGTGCCCCCAAGGCTTCCCGTAGGATGCCTCACTCGAGCCCGGTGTGAAAATGCTCCTACATTAAAGTATCACGCAAGCTGCCTCACTCTAGTCTGGTGTGAAAATGCCCCTACTTTAAATTATATCTTCCATTGATCAGAAAACACCATCTTCTCAAAGTACCTTTGCATTTGTGCTACACATTCCAGTTTATAAAAAAAAAAGTCACCTGCTTTGAAGATTTCTGTAGAAGAGAGAGAAGACCAAATCTAAGATGATTATGGATTAAAAAGATTAACATTTCAGCTTCTAAAATACAAATTCGGATATGTTCCCAACAACAACAACAAACTTATCATCATCTATCTATCTATCAATACACCCCCCCCCTCCCATCATCAACATCCCTGAAATGTTCAGAAACTCTACACTTTTCCCTTAAGTACTAAAAGAAATTGCAAATCAGTTCTGAGAATCATTAAAAGAAATCAAATTCAAGATAATTATCAGAATTTTTCTGATCAGGAGCTGTGGAGGCAGCTTTGTCCTTTTCACTTGTTGATGCTGTAGGGGGTGGAATCTTCTCAATCTCCACTGGCTTTGGGATCTCAGGTGGGCTAGCGCAACGTATCAAAGCCCAATTTATACCTTCAAAGAAGGGGTGTTGCTTAATCTCGGTTGCCCCTCGTTTATATGCCAACCTGTGCTGTGGCTCTTTTACAAGCAACCCCCTTATTAGATCCCTTGCCGGGAAACTGACAACTGGCGATTCTGGGAACCGCAATGGCTGACCCACAACATTGAAAAGGGTGGCCCTATTCCCTGATCCCTTGAAAGGAGTCTTACCCAACAAGAGCTCATATAGAAAGATACCAAAAGTCCACCAATCAACAGCACTCCCATGACCTTCACCTTTGATGATCTCGGGTGCCAAGTACTCGTGGGTCCCTACAAAAGACATCGATCGGGCTCCTGTTGGCTCGGCCATGAGCTCGGGCAATGGGCTGACTTGGTTTCTGATTTCATTTTTGGGTTTCCTGTCCTTCTTGGACTTGCTGGAAAAGAAGCGGGGGGAGAAGCATGTAGTTGGGGCCACACAAGATGGCTGGATACAGGACGGCTCAATGCAAGCGGGCTGGACACAATAAACAGGGTTCTTCCGGAAGGGGTCAGAGTCGATGGACGAGGACTTGACAAGGGTTGGGCTGACGGAACAGCGGAGGGAGAGGTCGAAGTCAGAGAGCATTATGTGTCCATCTTCCCTCACGAGGACATTTTCCGGCTTGAGGTCACGGTAGACAATCCCAAGCATGTGGAGGTATTCCAAGGCAAGGAGGACCTCTGCTACATAAAACCTGCACGTCAAAACAAAGTCACAACTATCACAATCAAACACCACATTCAAACATGAATGGTTCCCCATACCGAGGCTTATATTTTTGCTAGTATATGAGATTGGCGATCTGGTATATATATATATACATACATGAGCTACTGGGGTTCACAAAATATCTTTGTTCAAGTAATTTGGTTCCAAGAACAAACAAAAATGTCATGCTAATGCCAGAGACTGAATGGGATGTTAGTCTTCCAAAAGATAATCTCTTACCTACTAAAGTTATAGTGGTCCACGTGGTTAAAAACTTCCCAAATTTATCTCCATGTTGGAGTTTAATATTCAGGCTCGGGTGTAGAAAAGCCAAAGGATCCCCCATATTTGGATGGGAGGGGTTAATAAAACTCCTGCCCGTCTCCAGCTGACTAACAAATTTGACAGTTGAAAGCATCTTAAATACAAATGCCCTACATAGAATTCGGGATAAGGCTCAGATAACGATGATGACAATGAAATTGAGTTGGAAGCACCGAGACAGCTAAGAGCAATAAAGTAGGTTTTTTCATCTTGAAGCTAATGATTCTTCGGCAAACCAGGTTATCTTCACCGGCAACAGCCCAGAGAAATTTGGTTGAGGCTCTAAAGTGGTGTTCTAGCATGTTATTGATTAGTACTAAATTTCAACTCTTAAACATGCATGGGTACCAGGCACTGTAAATTACAGATAGCTTCTTTGGACATAACCAGATAAGTATGGCTGAATGTGACCAGAACCAAACTTTGTCATCACTGACAGGGTGGTATTCTGCTACAAGGCCACGTACATAGAGACAAATCTCTCTCTCTCTCTCTCTCTCACACACACACACAGAGGCACAAATTGACATAAGTTCTGTATCAGAGATGCAAATTTAATGCAAGTCATGCCTTAGTTTCATATTAACTATGACAAACCCAAACTTGATATTATATTAGACCTTCTCGACCAAGATAAGAATATCATACTTAATTCACTTTCTAGTATCTTGGACTTCAGTACAAAACTAACATGTATGTACAATATCATATTAGAAAGAAAAATTATACCACAATAGAGAACCAATATCGAGTCTTTATTTTGCATTACATTGTTATTTAGCACAATATGAAAACAGCTCAGAAATATTAGTTCAAGCAGAGGAGAAAGGGCCTCAACATTATTTCACAAATGAAACTTTCCATCTCATGGATGGCCTTTCCATCAGATATAGTATAATAGCTTAAGCAGTGTATAAGGAGCTTAACATGATAAATATGAATTTTATTTAACAAACATCATCAGGTTACACCAGCAATCATTCAACTGTGTATGTGTGCGTGTGTGTGTGTGTGTGTGCATGCACGCACAGGCAACTATCCGCAAGCTATAATATCCTTTCTACCCCAAAATTACTTCATTGCAAAAAGTGTAATTCCCTCCTATAAGTCTATAATAGCACACATGAAAAAACAAAATGAAAATGCTGTTAGCCATCACAAAAAGGTATCTCAGCTGATATAGTCACCCAAAATGACTCAATAATTTAACAACGCCTTTAAGACAGTTCAGACATTAACCCAAAGTTATGCAATCTATTTAAAGAAAGCCTCAACATCCAATCTATTTAAAGAAAGCCTCGAGCTTCTTTCCAACAAAGAAAAACTATTCCCATTTCTGACCATGTTATCATAATAAAAAAAGGAAAATACAGGATTTAGCATTAGGCTCATACACAAGGCCAGATCTGACATGCAAAAGCCAAGGCTGAACCTTTGCCTTGGGTATGGGGAGTTCAAACTTTGACCACTGGCTTAGATAAGAATTGAGTGTGACATAGACACAAAGCCTATAGTTCTTAAAAGGACACGATATTCATGGTATTTATGAGATGGGGTCAAAAGCATCTCCATGATTAACCTGAAAATTGTGTCAGAGAGCCACAAGCAGGAAAAAAAGAATCTCACAAACAATCCTCCAACGCTCCAAAATCCATTTAACATATCAGAAACCAGCCGCAATGGCCTGGTCCTGCTCCTGCTAAGAGCTATTCCATTTCCTAGACAAATGACAGGAAACCTGAAAACCAGATAATGGATATGGTCCAGTTAAAACAAATACCTGTCCTACTCCAAGCCCTCCTCTAGGCCTATAATCCTCCTAGATGACAGGAAACTTAAACACCAGCTAGTTAAATGGGCCAAGTCAAAGCAAATCGCTGTCTTAATACAAGGTTCCAAGCCTTCCTCAAAGCCTACAAACCTTCTGAGATGCCATTGAATGGACCTCTACTTATTTTTCCCCATTCCACAAGTAGGCCTTTAGATCTTCCAAAACCTCGGCATCCACAAAGCAAAACTCATAAAGGAACTCGCAACACTCCTTAATTTAACAGAGCCATGAATTTATGTCATTCTGCAAAAGTAGGAATAAATCCCTTCCTTGCTAGATGGGTCAAAAACAACTGAGGGCCATAATTAAGAGAATGAACCCTAACAGCAGAAATACACCATGTGTTCCATTTCAAATCAGATGCCATAGTTCCCATGTCTTTTTTGAAAATCAAGCTTCAGCGCCAACTGTTTGAATCTTTTGATGTAAGCAGAACCCGATGATCTAATTTGCACACAAAACTCCATCCATGATCTATCTACCACCCTCAAAGTCACTTTGACCCTCAGAAAAACAAACTTAATCTGCATTAACACATGTCTGATGTATTTCCTAAAACATAAATGCCTAAATTGCACTGGGACATGCTAAACACACACTACAATTCTGCCAAAAACCAAACCTAACCCACTTCAATAATGACCAGTTCCATTGCTGTCCACATCAGTGTCCCACTCCAATATCCTATATCAATCTTGGCAATTAGGGTCCTATTAACCTTCTTGCTCTCTTTGTTAACAATTATTTTTGGGACACTCTAACAAGTTCAATAGCTAGACAACTCTGTGCAGCATTTTAGAAGCTCCTGAATAAACATTTTGCTGAAAAAATCAAATAAAATAATTTCTCAGTAAAATTTAAATCAAACTAAATTCAGAAGCAAGAAACTAAATTTGCATAATTGAGTCGCCTTTGCTAAGTTGCCAACTAATGTAAAAAAATCTTAACTCTATTCAGTCAGTGCAAAATCAATAGACATGATCCAGCTGAAGATGAAATCGTAGAGGTTCTGAGGAAAAACTCAATAAACCCTTAAATGAGATAGGAGTTGGTCCTAAATCCATCTAGCTAGAGGACAACTCAGCAACAAGTGGCCAATTGTTTCCTCCGCTGCAAAACACATATAGCATTTGTTCACCAGTCGCCACCTCTATTTTTCAAATAGAAACTTACTATTTCAAAAAGCAAAATCTATGAATTTTTTTTCTCTTTATCATTAGTGGTTAACTAAAGAACTTGAAGCAGAAAATCCTACTCCGCCTGAAACAACATCCTATACGTGGACATGTCCACAAGTTCCCGCCTAATATGAATTGGAGCTCCATGCAATGCTTGATAGGCACAACCATTTTTTTCATCAGAATTCAAACAGGCAAACTAAATAAAGAATTGGATTGCTCTAGAAGATATCTAGAAGATAACTATTAACATAGAACTTTTTGGTATTTTCCATAAGGTTTGAAGTTCTAAATATATGAATTATATTTAGACAAATCTTCAAAAGAGGATGACTAAAGATGTACAATTGATTTTCAAGGAAGTAGCTCCAATTCAGCCATAACTTCAGCCATTACTACACCAAAGAGATAACCAACGCCTGTATCAAATTTTAATCAAATCAGAATGTGAGTAGAAGAGTGAGTGTCATACTTTACTGCTTGCTCCGAAAAATATTTGCCTGGCTGCTTCTGCCGAAGGGTATGCAAGTCTCCTCCTGGGCAAAATTCCATCACCAAACACGAGAACTTATCTGTCTCAAAGTGGGTATATAACGTTGGAAGGAATGGATGGTCCAAAGACTGCAATATCTCTCTTTCCGTCTGAGCCCTAAGCAGCTTCTTACGGGTTGCTAGAGACCCTTTGTCCATAACCTTCATCGCAAAATAACACTTTGTTCCACTCAGCTCTGACAGATAAACGCTCCCAATATCCCCGCAGCCCAACCTCTTTAGCAGTCTGAAATGGCTCAAACCCAAGACCCCATCTTTTGCTCGGGCAGCCTGAATGGCTTCCCATCTCGAGTCATTTGACTTGTGAGGCTTGCTGATACTGCTACTTAAACTGCTACAAGTGCTCTCGTCACTCACATCACTGCTTGTGCTTCCTCTACACATACTGCTCTTGCCGCTCTCGACAAAATCGACACGATCACTAATCTTAGCACTTCCACTGGTCTTGGCGAGACTGCTAGTCCCATCGCTAACTTTGGCAGAAGCCGAGCTATCCTTTACGCTGCTGTGCTCTGACGTTTTCTTTTCTTGATCTGCAGCACCCTCCAGTGAGCCCCTCATCTCAGGATCTGCTTTTATTAGACCTTGTTTCAGAACTTCTGAGGAGGAACTTAAATCTAATTTATCAGGTAAAGAATCAGCAGACCCCTTTTTACCCGAATTTGGTGATATTTTGTCATCTGAAGCTTCTCCAGTAACCTGCTTTGATGCAACTTGTTGTACAGATCTTGGTAATTTGTGGGGGATAACCGGCTCTGATTTTCCCCTCTTTGAAATCTGCACAGGCGGCTCTGATTTGCTTGTCTTTGAAACCTGCAAAGGCGTAACCGGCTCTGATTTGCTCGTCTTTGAAACCTGCAAAGGCATAACCGGCTCTGATTTGCTCGTCTTCGAAACCTGCAAAGGCGGTGGCCTGTGAGAATTTGTCTCTACTGTTTGAGCACCATCTGTTTTTGGTTTCTGCTCTGGGCTAGCTCTGGCACCAACCTTTGAGGCCATTGGAAGAAACACAGACTTTTTAATTTGATCAGTATGAACAAACCCATTGATCAGCCCCCAGTTTCCAAAGCATGATATCCTCCATTAGCACCCCCCGAATCTTTTCTTCTACAATTCCATCAACAGCAGCTTTAACATACCTCTGCAACTAATCAAATTGGAAAGATGTCAATAAGTCAAAAACCAATTTAGAATAAACCATCGTGCTCCACTCAGATGTGAAAACATAATCAAATTTGCCAATTCTATCTTAATAATATCAAAACAGATGGTATAATTGGAGGAGACTTTTCAACTGTAAGAAAAATAATTCATTGTACAAGATTTAAGCAAAAGAGCATGAAACCAGAACCACCTCCAAGTTTATATAACCCAAGACCCCATACCCCATAACCTACCGGGTAAAATATATCTGAAAAACCAGATAGCCTATATAAACCGAGAGATCAAGAACCAAAAGGCACTGAAACCTGTGCTCAAATGAGTCAAAATGCAAACTTTCATGGACAAACAAGGATAAAACCGAAACCCACTTGGAGAAACAAAAGTTTTACAGTGAAAATGAGGAAGAACTGCATGCAGGCCCCAATCAAATGTTATATACAGGAAACAATCAACAGACCCACCAAAAGAAGAATTATCATAGAAGTAAAGAAACACATTCATCTACCTCAAAATGCAATATTTTCCCCAAAAAGGAACATAAGAACCAACACCCACCTGGAAAAACAAGACTACTACAGCAAATAGACAGGATCCAAGAACCGCTGAAAAAAAAATTCGAGGAAAATCGAATAAATGCAGTTCCACGAGAGCTCTCAATAACCCAAAAGCCAAAAATCAAAAGAAATGATAATATCCAAGTAGAAAAACAAAATTCAAGGATCATAACAAAAGCATCCAGATCTGAGACATAGACCCACTTCAACCGATCGAACCCTACCAAAGATCCAAAACCCCACAAAGACCAAGATGTAAAAAAGAAAACCAGAGGGTAAAGAGACGCAAACCCATCAAGAGAAATGCAAGACCACTTAAAAGTAAAGAGAAAAGGAAGCTCAAAAGAGTACCTGGTTTCAAAGATCAGATCTTTAGGGTTTTGCTTTAGCAGTGAGAAAAGAGCACTACTGTAGAGATAGAGGTCTGAGGAGAGAGAGAGAAAAGAAAGAAAAGCTAGAGAGTTTATTGGGCGTCTGTGGATTACTATGGATGGAGAGAGAGAGAGAGAGAGAGAGGAGTGGAGGGGTCAAACTTCAAAGCTCAAGTAAAGCTTTTTTCATTCAATTATTTCGTTGTTTTCTGTCCCCAAACCAAAGGGGTCCTATTGGACAGATAGGTCTCACCTGCTGCCTCATGCCTTTAGCCTTTGCTCTTTAGTTTCCAATTTACACCTTGAGCTTATTAGGAATGACACTGATGTTCTTCCTCCCACTCCCACCCCTATTTAAATATTTTCCATAACAATGGATGAACCCTCAATCTCTGTTAATCTCGTGAAAAGATGTTTATATAAAGACATGAGATCCTCTCAATCTCTAATCTTGTAAAAAGATGTTTATAAAGACATGCGATCTTCTTCAGTAGCAACACATGAGGATATTGTTTGCTTTCTCTCATATGCACGACAATCAAAGCATGCACAATAATATATAAGGAGTGTTTAATTGTTTGACGTAACACTTGGCGATCTCCTTGCCACTTACTACCAATACAAATCATTTGGACATGATGATTTGAGGCACATAAATGGACAACATACCCACCAAAATGATTATTATTTTTTATGGGAGTCTTATCTCAATGATTTGGGGTTTACAAAAATGATTTCTGTTTGAATCTATTCAGAGTCATAAAGTGTATGTTACCAAATGCATTTGCCAAATGCTGCCTGCTCTGATTTTGGATCACGAAAACATGAGCAATAGTAGTTCACAATAATGTCAGATGGTCAGTCAGATGGACTGAGTTTGTACTAAAGTCTATTCGGTTGGTATGAAGTTACACTGAAATCCATCCCTTGTATGTTGCTAATCTCAGCAATGGTCCTGTCTCGTCCAAAGAAGGATGACTGCATTGCAGGAAATCATATATGAATCAATGGAGTATCCAAAGCTGATTTCATTCCAAATTTACCTTTTATGGAAGACAAGAGAGTTTGAGGACTCCTTTGCAGGGTATATACCAAGCCCTAAATCAATGTTCAAGGGGTCCAGGGGTGGCACAACTGTATAAAGGTCCCAAATTCTCAAGGTGGCCACAAAGCCTCATTAATTAATTTTTTTTAAAAAAAGAGTTGGATGGAATTCATGACCCTTTTTTGGTATCATAATAAGTTTATCCACAACCCGTTTAGCCGCAACCCGATTAGTAGTGTTAATATCTGTTCAAGGCGAGTGCTAGCGGAATTTGAATTTTTTCCAAACTTTCAAGATCGGTATAACACGTGTCATTGATATACCTTCAACAAGTTAAGAAAAAATTTCTTTATCAAAGAGAAAGTTATGGTCTCAACAGAGTCTAAAGATAACTGAGAGAAAAGTTGTGATACATGTCATTATCATCTTGAGAGTTTGAAAGCTTGTGAGTAGGCCTAACATTTCTCTCTTCATTTGTCGGAAAGTTTATTATTATTATTATTTTTTTGTGGTGAGTTGGGGTTGGTATATTCCAGGTGAGAAAACACCACGATCACCTCTCTCTCCCACGGATTGAACCCTGGCCCTCCCTCTTAGTGAGAGGATACATCACCACTGAGATATTCCCAGCTTGTGTTTTCGTTTGCAGTTAGAGACTATCAAGTTAGCTTGTCTAAAGAGTGAGCCTTTTAACCGTCGCACCAACTTGTGGGTATTGATCCAAGTCCACCGGAGCGACCCAGTCGTACCAATGGGCAGGTGTCCATGGTCATTCATCTCCAACAATAAGAATATAAGATAATGTATTAATGTCTTCCTACCAATATTCAAAAGCAACACTCAACATCTACATCTTTCCAGAATTTGTTTGAGTAATAACCTCTTTGGCAAATGTATGTAGCTCATGTGAAGGTACAAGGTCTTCTTCCTCAATACTCAGAAATGGGATTGTGGGTAATTCCCTGGAAAATCATGGATATTTGGGTCAAAGTTTCCCAATTAAATGCATACCACAGATTTCATCTAATCCGAACCAATCGCAATCGCTTTCGTATGGGCTCGACATTGTGTCCCATGCTTCAAGGACGTTCTTAAATTACTATTATGCACAATTAAACGATTTGATTTGTTTAATTCCTAATCAAGGACTTATGCGACAATAGCTTGACGACTCTCAGTTACCTTTGTTTTGATCGTTTTCATTGTCTCCATCGGCTTGACTAAGGTGGTTCCACGTCACCATCCATGTCACTCAACCCCAAATTTTTTTTTTGATATAATAATTATGGTTAGGCGTAACCCCCATTGGCTGATTAGTATCTATTCTTAAGTTAGTAGTTTTTTAAAATTTATTTTTGGTCATGATATACGATTAGGCCACAACCTCAATTATGTGTTAGTATTGTTCGAGAAGTTAGTAGTTAGATGTTTAGCATGTTAGCTTGACAACAGGTGAGGTGACATGTATTAATAATTACACCCCAACAGGACTTGATCCCTGGCCTCGCACTGCCTGCCATCAAACCGAAGATCAGGTGTGTATTGAACCCCTAACCTCAACAATTGCGAATTGCAACTCGGGGAATACTGTTTAAATTACGGCGAGGAGAATTGAATTTGACTATAATGTATACCTAATATTGAGGCCAAGTCAAAAACAGGCTCCTAACAACCCCTGAGGAATACTACCAACGTGTTGGACAAACTAAACATTATTATAGAGGGTAATTTTAGGTTAGCCCCACCTAGTTCTTCCTAAGGAATCCCCCTAGCTTTCATCCAATAAAATATTGCTTGTCTAGGGTTGCGTATCCATGTTCGCCAAAGCTAATCACTCATTTATTTAACAAAATCAAATCAAATCTCATCTCATCTATGAGCTATATATAGCTAGGGCATTGAGCTATCCCCACCAAATGTATTTTCAATTGAAAAATTACTCGAGCGATAAATGAATGAGATTAGATTTTTCTGCCTAAGTGTAACCTAAATACCTAATCGAATTCACCAAGGGATGGGACCAATCATTTTTAGGTGAACAATCTAAAGCTGTACCAGCAACAAACAGAATCATGCATAGGCAACTCTCCCAGTGCATTACAGATAGGTCATCCTCTTATTGTAATGAAGAATCTTCCCCGTGCTTAAGTGCTGAATACCCACCCAAAAAAGAAAGAGAATTAACCTAAAATCATATTATTTAAAAGAAATAAATAAAAAAGAGGAACACCTGGGCCTTTCAGTTGTAGAAATCTGGGTTGAACCCCAAATGGGTTGTGATTCCGACAGCCTAGTTACTTTTGATTTTGGAGTATCTCTGTAATTTGGTGGGAAGGGCCCAAGTAGCAGTATCTGCAGAACTTACTGAACAGAAGCTGCTGTTAGGATAATCCCATACATTCAACAAATCCACTCTATTGAGATGCAGTAACAAAATCCACTTTTCCAAGCAAATTACATGAAAAGTAACCCAAAATCAAATCCAAATAATAAGTTAGGTACACCAAAATTGGATACAAATAGGATTATGATCTGTATGTCTCCCATATAATAAATAGCATTTCTCATTCTATAATAAATAAATTAGAGCATGTTCCTGAAATCCAAAACAGATTTTATGTTGTGGAGAATCCATAGAGAAACACAAGCAGGCATTAATTACAAATTTGAACCTTCCCCGTCATTTTCCGCTTCTCTCTCTTACAGGCATCCTAGATATATTTTCTTGAAGAACAAAACTCTTATGAGAGCTCGGTAATCACCCGTTCGCACTTGTCTTCCAAAATCTTCACAGCTTCAGTGAACAGAACTTCAGGAGGCAATCCTCCAGTTGATTCAATAGTAACTGGAGGGGAAATTGTGAACAAATATTAGAAATTGAATCTACAAAACCTTTGCATCAATCAAAATAGAGATGAAAAAAGTTGCAGCCATATTGAATGAAAAGTATAGATTATTTTGGCAGGTTACGAAAGGGTAAGACACATCATTTTATGAACATCAACAACCTCTAATTCCAAATCAACCCTGTGGGATTCAGAAATTATTTTTTTCCTTTTCCAGATTGTTCAAACAGTCAATGATTAAAGGCATGGTTGGTATCATCCGTCTGGTATGACGACTTGACACAAAATAATCAAATTGGGGGGCCATTTCATGCTGGATCCCACTTCTAAATAATTACTTATAAGTTGATACCAACACCATATGAATAGTACCTTCCTCTACAAATGTCATGCCCTGAACCATTTCAATTCGACAACCTCTCAGTTGGACTATAGCCAAAAGGAAAATGTTTGATGGAACTGCGCATTCGGCTATGTAGCCAAATGCCGGTCCACATTGGTCCACTTTCCCTTTTTTAACACCCACTAATTGTGGTTAAGATTCACTCACCCCTAGGGTTCATCCATTTAACTTTGTCTTTAGAAGAAAAACAATTATTAACTTTAATTTAGTTAAGCTTAATCACAGTTAAAAGAGGGTGTTAAAAGGGACATCTGGGCTGGCATTCGGCTACACAGCTGAATGTGTGGTGCGCTAATCACTGCACTAGCCAAAACATCATACAGCTCAGGCAATCTCACCCATCCGGATAGGGACTTCTTTTCATCTAATATTTGTCAATTGGCACAACTTTAACCTATAATCCACACGGTAGATGGGACACCAATTGAACAGTTCGGATTGATCACAATTGAGCCCCATGCACCATGAAAGTCAATGGGACTTCACCACTGAAACATTGTGAGATGCTCCACCAAGTAATCGTTGATGCATCCAAGTCTTATTACTTACAGATGAAGTGGTCTTTAACACGTCTTAGTGCCACACGCTTGTCCCAGTCTTCCCCTCGAATGCATTCTCTACACAGCGTACATGCTCGTGGCCGGGCTACGGTTGCCCTCTTCTTACCTGCTTGACAGCCAATATCATAAATCAAAAATATGGAAGGAAAAAAAACATATGGCAATAGAGATATCAAAGAGAGTGGAAAAGGATTTCCTCAAAACTAGCAATTGTGATTGGCATTGTAAGCAACAACATTTCTAGGCCACTTCTAGTATAAAAGTGTGTCCCGTGGTTTGAAAGAACGGAAGATAGCTGCATTTTTTAAAATACTAATTAAAAGAAAAATGTGCATGTGCGCTCTTGAAAGATTATTTCCTCAATCCAAGGACCAAATAAGTATATTTTTTATAGCTTCAACAAGATAAAAAATACTTACCCTTAGCAACATCTTCAATGTCAAATACATTGACTGGACATTTCTTTACAAGCTCTTCAGCCATCTCATTTTCGACTTCTTCCAATAACACAATCTATTTGCAGAAGTTAACAGAGAACTCAAACTTAAAAACCTGAACATTACAGTTTTGATATGCAAGCACAGGCTGGTATTAATTTAACATATGTTTATTACCTCAGGGAGCATTCTGTACCAAGCTGTTGACACCGGGGACCACTTTGCATGAGTTTTACCCATGCCTTTAACAGCATGAGCTTCAAGTTCAATTTCCTGCAAAAAGAGACAAATGTACATATGGATTAACAATCATAAGTGAAAGATGTTTTTTTTGGACAACAAATGATGCTACTCGGGACAAAAGTTTTTATTCAGAAGGTAATAATAACCTTCATCACTGCCCAAAGAGGGGTGTTAAGCAGGTGTGATTTTGGGAGTGGCATCATAGTCACAAAGTACCCGTTTAAAACCCGTTTAAAACGCGTTTACAACTTTTAGAGGGGGTCGCCGTTTTAAACTTTAAAATACGTTTTAAACATGTTTTAAACTCGTACTCCGTTTTATACACGTTTAAAACTTTTTTTAACCAAAAAAAGAAGGTTAAAACGTGTTTTAAGAGTTACGAGACGATGTGTTAGGGCAAAACGTCAATACCTCGTCTCTCGCTCTGGTCTCAAGTCTCAGCTCTCTCGTCTCTCACTCGGCTACTCTTCGGTGGAACCTCTCTCCGGCAATGATAAGTCTCTCTCTCTCTCTATTGGGTTATTCCCCTTCAATGTCTGGTTTATCTCATTTGCTAGGACTAGGAGAGACTAGCTTCAATTCTACCAAAAAGTCACCCATTTTTCATATGCAGAATTCTTTTAACGCGTAAATCATCTTGTGATGCTTTTGGGAGCTTCATATCTAGGGGCATATGAGTTAATCAGTTTATGTATATATTGGGAAGGGGTATTCCTCCTTATCCTTTGCATCTATGTGATTTAAATCTTGTGTGGTTGCCTTCGTTTTGCAACTGTGTAAGCTTAAATTATGAGTTAAATGATTAGTAGTTAGTATTATGTTTATATATATATAGTTTAATTAATTTATTATTATTTTTAGCTCCCCGTACTTTTCCCGTGTTTTACTGTTTAAAACCCGTACTTCCCGAACGTATCATTGCCGTTTAATACCCGTACCCGTACTTTGTGACTATGAGTGGCATAGGAGCTCTCAAACATGTCATGAAGTATAAGAATATATTAAGCATTTGCATCTATACTACTACTATATAGCAATTGGTATTATGGGGCAAACTTTGTTGGTTCAACATGAATATTCCTAGGCACAGTTTGATAGCGTGGTTAATTTGGTCAGAAGCTCTCCAAACTCAAGACATCCTGTTACGCCATAATATCCTGAATTCCTCACGGTGTGTCTTTTGTTGGTCAGCTCCTGAAGGGCTAGATCATTTGTTTTTCGATTGTCATTTCTGTCGGAAAGTTTAGAGAGCCATTCTTGATTGGTGTGGCTTGGGAAACCATAGGATTCTTGCGTGGGCTGAGGAGAAGAAATGGATCAGTGACACCTTCCAAGGCTCTAATCTGATCCAATCAGTTCGAAAGGTAGCCCTTAATGCAACCCTTTATCATATATGGATGGAAAGAAACAAAAGAATCTTCAAAAATCAATTCATAGACCCAAAATCATTGTCTCACTCGATAATACATGTTACGAGAGGTCGGTTCTCCTCTGCTCGACAGAGTGTAGAGGACTCAGATAAGCACAGATCCTTGTTGGCGAATTGGGGAATTGATGCAGCCTTTGTCAGGTCTCCGATACAAGTGTGCTCTTGGTGCAAACCTCCGGAGGGATGGTGGGCCTTAAATACAGATGGGTCCCTTCGTGAAAATGCAGCTGGATTGGGTGGGATTCTACGGGACCATAGGGGTGAACTCTGTGTAGCCTTTGCTGAAGGTTGCGGGAGAGATGCTATTGATGCATTGGAGCTCAGAGCGCTCATTCAAGGGCTTCAGATGGCCAAAGGCTTTGGGGCATCCAAGCTTTGGGTGTATGCAGACTCAAAGTGGGTGGTCGACTGCTTGAATGGCCTAATTACTCCACCATGGCGTTGGAGTGCTGAGCTTCGGGTGGCTAAAGAACTAGTGAATGACTTTGTCGACTGCAATATTCGACATGTTTGGCGTGAAGCTAATCGAGCGGCCGATTCTCTTGCAAGACTACCTGTAGATACATCTCGTGCAGATTTTCCTCCCCTCTGCCTTCCTCTTGTGCTCCAATCTATCCTTTGTGAAGATCGGGATGGGAAATTGTATACGAGATTGTAAGATAGTTTGGGTTCTTAATATATCTGGTCGGGGTTTGCCTAACCCCAGCTTAACTTCCAAAAAAAAATTTGGTACCCACATGCATAATCACAAAAAACTACGTTTTTTTGAAAAAAACCTGTTTAAAACACGCATTAATACCATGCCGTAGAAACTGGCGTTCAAAACCCGTTTTTTGAATAAAACACATATTATAGTTTTAAACCCGTTTAAAACAAATAATACGAAAAAAAAACACGTTTAAAACGAATAATACGAAAAAAAAAACGGATAATCTTGAAATTTTTTGGGAATGAAGATTATGTAGATATAGACGACTTTGATACTCTTTTGAGGGATTGATGAATATAAATGAGTGGTTTTATTAATATACGTATTTTAGTCTTATTTTTAATCTTGATAATTGATGTTTTAATGAAATTTAATGCCTTGATGGAATAAATTTGATGTTAAAATGATGTTATGAACTTATTATTGTTGATTATAGTTACTCTTTTTGTATATTATCTCACGAAATTGTTAGATATATTAATTAGTATCGTTACTAACTTTTATAATTATAAATTTTTTCTCCGTTTTTTCCCCGAATTTTTCCATACTTGACCCTTGCCGAATTATTCCCGAACCCTGACTTTGTGACTATGCCTCCAACCAATAGCTTTACTCCATGTGTGTACTCATTCTCTTTCTTCCATTAAATTATTGAGATGTGGACCCCACTCACCTTAATTAAAATCTTAATCTTCTCACCAACTCTCTCTCCTATCCTTTGCTCTTCCTCCCAAGATTAATCCCCGCAATCCCTCATTAATCTTTTAATACTTGTGTCTCTCGGTTTGTCATTATTAGCAACATCCTTTAGTTCGTGGGAGCCACCCCCTTTCCCTCTCTTCATCCCCCACCCCCACCAAACGAATCCTCTCTCTCTTCTCACTCCCTCATTCGTCCACCCAACCAAAAACCTCTTGGTCTCCCAACGTAATATCCCCCACTTAAAACCTTCTTCTCCTCTCAAATTCATCTCTCCAAAGTCCAACCAACTCCTTTACTTTCTTATGTCTCCCCAATTAGAGTTTCCTTCTCTCTCCACCCTATTCATCTCCCTAACCCGCTATAATAAATATCCATTGTCCCCATTCTGTCAATTGAAGCTCAAGTACTTAATACCTTCTTCTCCTCTCAGATTCATCTCTCCAACCAACTCCTTTACTTTCTTATGTCTCCCCAATTAAAGTTTCCTTCTCTCTCCACCCTATTCATCTCCTTTATGTTTGTTTCGTTGCCCCATGTTCTGCCAAAGATACAAGCCTCACAACATCACCATTACAACTAGGTGAGGTGTTTAAAATTTTCTACATTTTTTGAACGCGTAGTCATCTTCGTTTTCGCCATTGCATGTTTGGGTTTTTTTCCTTTCGGAAGAAGTAGGGTAAATGATATCCCTGGGTTTTGCGCACAAAGAAAGAGAAAGAACCCCCTCCTTCCGTCCAAGATGCCTCTGATAAGGTAATTTTCTTGAATTCTATATTTCTTTGACAAGATTCGATTCGTTTCTGTAATCTGTTGATGTTTCTTTTGTTCATTGTTTGTCTTAATTCCTTTCTTTTGTTATTTATTCGTTTCACATTCGGTTTAGGGTTGAGAATTCTTCATGGGTGTATTTGCTTATGTTCAATTGTGATTTATAGTTTCAGTTGTTCCTCTTAAAGGAATGATGATTTTTTTTTTTTTTTAAATGTGAATTTTATGTCAAGTTTAGGGTATGCGCAATTTTTTTAGTCTGTTAACTAATCAGTATGGGTTTTTTTTTTCCCTAGAGGAACCTTTCTCTTGGCTGTGATCAAAAGTGTCTTCTCATTTTATTTAAAATGTAGCCTTTTCACTTAGCCAAGGCACCTTAACCGATAAAAAAGGGCCAGCTTAAGAGGTGAATACACCTCTCCTATTTCGCCTTTTTTCCTATAGCATCAGGCGCATCCTAGTTCTTTTACTGCTTGTCAAATTCCCTCCACCTAGCCGCTTTTGGCGGCCTCCTCGTTGGGAGAAGGAGATGGTCCTAACATTAGTAGGCCTGTCAAAAAAGCCCTAGTCAAAGGGTACCCGGCCAGACCCGACCCTTCCAAACCCGCCAAAGCCCAGCCCTTCTTCGGCCCTTGGGCCGGGTAGGGCCCAAAACCAAGAAGCCATTCTTCCATAGGACCGGGCTAGGGTTGACCCCTGCCCGGCCTGGCCTGCCCTCCCCTCTTTAAGAATACTTTAATTTAAGTTCTTAAGTTACTAATATAGCCCCCCCATTAATGATATTAACATGGGGTATATTCATAAATTCATAACCAAACCTCTTTATATACCAATTTTTCTTGAAAGTCATCACAAATGTTTTCATGAGTTTATGTTGTATGATTGTATCACCTATTTGAATGGTTTTTCTGAACAAAATCTCGCTCTCTTCCGACCCTTCGGCTAGGCCCAGCCCGGCCCTAACCCTTGAGGGTAGGGCTAGGGCCCAATCAACCCTAGCCCTTGAAGGGCTAGGGCTGGGCTAGGGCCTTACTCTTATAGGGAAGGGTAGGGCTAGGGTTGACCACGGCTCTGCCCCTACCCGGCCCTTTGACAGCCCTAAATATTAGGGACTGTTTTTATTAAGGGCATAAACTCTACGTAGGACTGGGATACAATATACCTTCATTCTCGACATGCTAGGTAGGTATGCTTGCCCATGAGGTTCATTAGATATTCCTTATATAATCTAGCAGTTCTATAAAACTGAAATTAACTGAAATATCTAGCAAATTGGCTTGACATTCTTTGATGAACTACAATGGGCACTGAAAATAGAATAGGTCTATGTGTTCTTCTAGAGAGAACTGTTCCCAGACTCTAATAGTGTTGTTTCCATGCATATAGCATAATGCAGTAGGAAATTCTTAGTGGCTCACTAGCCTGGATTTATAGGTCAGTTGTTTGGTCCATCATTATATATTTCAGGGCTTGGAGTAGAGCTTATCTGGATAGCTAAAATTTACTCAGTTGTGCTCAGATTATTGAGGTATTTGGCTATGCGTTACTTCCGTCATGCAATTTGAGTGTCTATTTGTTTGTCAGATAGGGGGTATGTCGACTAGACCTATTCAAACTTCAAAGAGAGAAATGATGCCTTCTACCAAAAAGAAAAGAAAAAAAATCACCATGTGAATCCTATATGACCAGTGAGGTCCAAATCCTGGCAAGCCAAGGCATTCTGACAACACTGATTGGACCCTTGTGGTTTAAAGTAACAAACACTCCACTACAATGGCAACTCTTCGATTTGTTCAGGGTTCTAATTGGGACAAAACAATAGTAGATAAATGGCCAATTAAAGCATGAGATAAATCGCAATATTACCTGGCCTGGGCCAAGCTTAGCAATAATAATATCATGATGCTTAGGGCCAATCGGATTGTTGGAAAATTCTGGCAAGGAGTCCTGGCTGCAACTGAAGGAAGTATAGGTTTTTGGCCTTGAGCTTGAGTTTGAATTTGGATTTTCTGTTGCCAAAAGAAGCTCACTCCCATTTGGTAACCACTTTAATTCATCGGATTTCACTGGATTATCCACGGCATCACCATTAACATAAGTCACCAAAAGGTAGTCAACTTAACAAGAAAAGGCTTCAGAAAGCATGAGAATGGTACCTGTAAGACGCGGGCCTCCCCTTTTACATTGAACATGGAGTTTGAAAACTATTGTATTCTTTTCATTTGGCGTATCATTTTCTACAAAGAAAAGCTCACCATTTAGTGCACCTAAATGAAGCAGACACAATATATACAAAAATATTATCATAACAAAATTCAGGATTAACCTGACATATATTCAAACAGCCTTGGGTCAATTTTGATTGGAATGAGGCCCAACCTATGGGCGAGCACTTCATCTTGGACTACCGAAGTATTGTTTGCAATAAGAACCTTTTCAATAGCCATAGTGGGAACCTGCAAGCAGAAGAGGCTAATCAGAATTAGATAAATACTATTAAATACAAACAATTCAAATGCCACACACTGAACCAACGCCAACCATCATGCTAGAGAGGTTACAACGTACAAACATGAAAAACTATTGAATAAACTATAGGTATGCTATTCGAATGTGAATGTCATGAAATGTGGTTGATGAACAAATCGGCAGGGACCCTGACAGAAACAAAAACGACTTTCGTTTATCCACAACCTCCTAAGAAAGACAGAAAAAATCACAAAGAGACGATACCAAGAGTAACAGACAAACTATAGCAGAAGCAAATAAGCATATAAAAACATTGCAGAAATCTACGGCATTGAGATTGGTAAACAAGCCAATAAATTGTTTTCAACATCTTGCAAGCAAGCCAGGAGATTAGTGCCACAATAAGAACGGGTGTGGTTTAATTCCCAAACGTTAGCAAATTATGCAGCAATGACATGTACGACAATAAAAACAAAGCTAATTCAAATCAAAATCCCATTATCTAACATGTTCAATGCAAAAAAAAAAAAAATGAACATTATAAAGCAAATGTCGCCCTCACAAAATTGATTCACATATAAGTTGAACTAATCACTCTTTACATAACCCAAGCCAATGCAAAGCAATTTTGATAAACTACACAAAATGCAGTAACGTATGAGAATTCATGAATATCATCTGTAATTTCCTTGAAAAACAGACCTCAGCTATAAGGATCCTCCTAAACGCATTGGCAAGTGAAGGATCAATACCAATCATGTCGAACTCCATGTCATCCTCTGTAAGTCGAATAACTTCGACTCTAAAATTCTTGCAGAATTGATCCAACTGCAAACTAT
Organism: Tetracentron sinense; assembly: GCA_015143295.1. Classification (NCBI taxonomy): domain Eukaryota; kingdom Viridiplantae; phylum Streptophyta; class Magnoliopsida; order Trochodendrales; family Trochodendraceae; genus Tetracentron; species Tetracentron sinense. The sequence goes on from CM026551.1 coordinate 63,237,319, forward strand.
TATCAACTCCCATTGAGGCATAAGCACCAGAGTATTGAATATTCTCTGTCTTCAAATGCAAACCCAAAATGAGAAAATTTTCAGAGATGATTAAACTTACAATGGGGCTAATCAAAGAACACAGAAATCTAGAGCCAGAAAATTCATCAGAACTCTTTGAGAAACAAAAAGGAAATCAAAAGGTGAGATCAATACATGAGTCGGAGCATCTGAAGCGCATAGAACGCGAGTTCTCTGAAGCTCGAGATGTGGAGGGAGCTGGCCCCTTGGCACATCTGGCATGTCCAAAGCTGAAACTCTAGGCATTGTGGATTTATTTTCCACTCTGTATTATTAGAGATTGAGAATAGCCGAGAAAGTTAGCCTTGTTTGGATAAACTTCTCTGGGAAGGGAAAAAAAACAAAAAACTTCTCAAGCGTGTTTCATTTGCACATGCAATACTTTACTTCTTCTTAAATTTTGAGTTTGGTTAGCAGTATCGAGAAGTAACTTCTGTTGCATTTCCAGTATGAAGCTTATAAAGCTTGGCACTTTTCACTTCTTCATGATAGTTGGTAGAAAATTTGAGTCACTTTGTCAAGGTTTTTAACGAGATTAATTCTTAAGATCATGAGATTTCAAGTCTTACAATTTTTTTTATGAGATTTGAAATCATTCATTCTGCTGCATTTAAATTCTTACGAGAATTGCAACCCAATAGATAAAAAGCATTGATACATCTAGTTCTCAAAAGAAAATGCATATTGTCAATTAATATAACTTGAAAAGTGCAGGACTTTATAAGTCTCCCAAAAAGAACTGACCCTAAGAAGAAGATGCGATAAGTTCCTTCAAACCAAAAAAAACCTTTGCACTCGACTCTACAGCGAAAAAAGAAACAAAAGCAGATCATCAACTCAAAAACCCAGAAATTCCTTCTAGAAGAAGATGCAAAGAGTTCTCTAAAAAATAACTTTGATTCGGCTAGAAACAAAGAGAAGAATAGATATAGACAAAAAAAAATAAAAATAAAAACTCCAAATCAATACCAAAGAAAAACTCTCCATCTCCAAAGTATCATCAAATATTTCTATCTCTATTATATTTTAAACAAACTAGAAACAAAGAGAAGAAAATTTCGCAAAAAAAATATTTATAAAAAACAAGAGCCAGAGAAACAAGAAGTAGAAAGAAGGAGATGAGAACTTAACTGAGAGAGTAGAGACGAGCGCCGGCGGGATCAACGACGACAGGAGCAGGAGGCGGGAGCAGCGGTGACCGGTACTGAAACCCTAAGAATGGCGTTTTAATTTGGGCAGTGTTAAGCGCACCCCTCGATTTGCTTACTGCACCCCAGTTTTTTATGATTACACCCCAATAGATAAAATAACACTCAAAATAAAAAGAAAGGAGCAATAATGCCCCCTTCTTCTTCCTACTGCTTTGCGATCAAAAAAACCCCACATTTTAACAACCCTTTCTTTCGTTTTCTTTATGAGGATTAGATTGGTTGATGCTTCCCATTAGTTCGGCTGATGCTTCCCATTCCACTGGTTTTGATCCAATCACCTCTGTTGTTGCAAAATCAATACAATTCATAGAGACAAATGGGGGGTTTCCATCAGAAGTTAAGATAGAAGATCCATCGCCTTTTACCTTCTTGTGGTCAAAATCTGCAATTACTGATTTAGATAAAGATTCTATTTTCCATTGGGTCTAAGGAAACCTAAGAATCGGAAATGATTTTTGACTTCAAACCAATATCTTATGCAACATCTGAAATATTCATAGGAATAAAGGGAGGTAGTTAAGAGAAAAGTACGGATATGAGCTCCAAAATTTGAAATAATCCGGATATGGGCTCCACTTTTGGGAACTTATTTTTGTAGGTTCACACGCATGGGAGCCTACAGCACGTGTTGCCCTTTCTTATTTTCTCCCCAAAATAACCTTGTCTTGCAAACCTTGCTTTCTCCCCAACTGAAGCCCTTGGTTACCCTGTCATCCGAACCCTTCAAATCCTTCAAACCTCAAATCTGTAACCCTACAAATCATTCCCCAAAGTAAAACCCTCGGTTACCCTGTCATCCGAAACTCTACGGGCATCGTATTGAAAAAGAAGAAGAAGAAGCTACAGTAGAAGAAGAAGAAGAAGAAAAATGTTTTATATGTTTTTGATCCATTTTCGATGGTTACAGTGGTCATTGTCGATTTTTTCTAGGGTTTTGTGCTTATTTTCGGGATTTTCTATTATTACAGTTTATTTTCTGTTATTACAGTACATTTTCGATAGTTTTGTGTTTATTTTCGATGGATTTGCGCTCATTTTCGGTAGTTTTCTGTTATTACAACACCTATTTTCGGTGGTTTCCTGTTATTACAGTGCATTTTCGATGGTTCTGTGCTTACTTTCGATGGTTTTGTGCTCATTTTCGGTGGTTTTCTGTTATTACAATGCTCATTTTCACCACTGAAAATGAGCACAAAAACATTGAAAAAACATTGTAACATCGAAAATGCACTATAATAACAGAAAACTCCCGAAAATGGATATTCTGATAACATAAAACCACTAAAAATGAACACAAATCCATCGAAAAAAAGCACAAAACTATCGAAAATGCACTGTAATAACAGGAAACCGCCGAAAATATGAACAAAACCATCGAACTTGAGTATTGTAACCATCAAAAATAAACTATAATAACAGAAAATCCTGAAAATAAGCACAAAAGACTAGAAAATATCGAAAATGACCACTGTAACCATCGAAAATGGATCAAAAACGTATAAAACACTTTTCTTCTTCTTCTTCTTCTTCTTCTTCAAAAGGGTTTCGAATGAAGCAAAAGGGTTTAACTCAATTTGTGTTTGATAACTCAGTTTCTTCTTCAGTTTGTGTTTGATCAAAAATGTATAAACACTTCAAGTTCAATGGTTTTGTTCTCATTTTCGGTGGTTTCCTGTTATTACAGTGTATTTTCAATGGTTTTGTGCTTATTTTCGATGGATTTGTGCTCATTTTCAGTGGTTTTCTGTTATTACAGTGCCCATTTTCGAGGTTTTCTAGTTATTATAGTGCATTTTCGATATTACAGTGCTTTTTTGATGGTTTTGTGCTCATTTTCAGTGGTTTTCTATTATTACAGTGCATTTTCGATGGTTTTATGCTTATTTTCGATGGATTTGTGCTCATTTTCGGTGGTTTAATGTTATTACAGTGTCTATTTTTGAGGTTTTTCTGTTATTATAGTGCATTTTCAATATTACGATGCTTTTTCGAGGGTTTTGTGCTCATTTTCAGTGGTTTTCTGTTATTACAATGCTCATTTCGATGGTTTTCTGTAATAACAGAAAACCACCGAAAATGAGCACAAAACCATGGAAAAGCACTGTAATATCGAAAATGCACTATAATAACAGAAAACCCCCGAAAATAGGTACTGTAATAAGAGAAAACTACTGAAAATGAGTACAAATTTATCGAAAATAAGTACAAAACCATCAAAAATGCACTGTAATAATAGGAAACTACTGAAAATATGAACAAAACCATCGAACTTGAGTACTGTAACCATCGAAAATAAACTGTAATAACAGAAAATCCCAAAAATGAGTACATAACCCTAGAAAAAAATTGAAAATGACCACTATAACCATCGAAAATTGATCAAAAACGTACATTTTTTCTTCTTCTTCTTCTTCTTTTTCTTCGAACTTTTCTTCTTCTTCTTATTCTTCTTCTTCTTCAAAAAAGTTTCAGATGAAACAGAAGGATTTAGCTCAGTTTGTGTTGAAGGGTTTCAGATTAAGCACAAGGGTTTAGCTCAGTTGCAACGAAGGGGAAAGCTTGAGTTGAGCTTAGTTTGTGTTGAGAACTTGAAAGCTCGCACGGTGTTGAAGGGGTCTCTGAACAGAGATGGGGGCATTTTGGAGAGAAAAAAATAAGGGAAAACACGTGTTGTACTAAAAACACTGTAGGAGCCTACAGAAATAACTCCCTAAAAGTGGAGCCTATTTTTGGATTATTTCATAATTGGGAGCCCATATCCATACTTTCCTCGGTAGTTAAGGACTACCCAATTCATGTTTTCATAGAATCTGTAACTTAAATGATAGGAAGAACATTTTGATAGAATCCGTAAGTTACTCATAAACCCTAACTATCTCTAACCCCACCAACAAACCAACTTTTCTATTTTCTCAGCCCAAATCCTTGAGTGGAATCAACATCCTCTTTGAATCCCTCCGTTTCCTCTAAAAATTTATCCCAATTCATCAAATACAGCAATCCCAAATGCTAGAAGGTTCAGTAATCAACGATCTTGCCCTCTCTTTCCATTTTCGTCACGAAATCAGACTCTAATACATCCCCTTGTCTTCGCAACCATTTAATGCTATGTTTGGTTGCCTTGAAAATAGGTGAAAACATGGAAAATAAAATAAAATTTTGGATTCTTAATTTAATTTTTAATATAATTTTTAGTTATGTTTTGTTTAATTTTCTTTTCTTTTCCAGGTTTTCAAATGTAAGAGCAAAGAATGACAATTTTCAATTCTGAAATCAGAATTTATGAGGTTTTTTTTTTACAAGAATGTGATGTGGATTTTGTTTTTCTCAGGTTTTTTTGCCATATACTTAGAACTAGCGGGTGGCACGTGCGATGCACGTGAGAGCGAGGGGAAGGAGTTAACGACACCCAATTGAACTCACTAGTGGCACGGGCAATGCACGTGAGAGCGAGGGGAAGGAGTTAACCACAGTTAATAAGAATTAATTGTGCAATAGTTTGGGGGGTGCAATCATCATATCTTGAGAGAGAGATACCTACTGTATAACGGTTCTCGGAATTTCTATTAGACTCGAAATTCTCTTGCATTAATGGGGTGTAATAATACCGGGTCAAAAAGGTCCAGTTGTATGATTCAATATAGTATAATAATTTGTTTTTCCCTATGCATTCGCTTTCATTTAAAAATAACGAAAATACCCTTGCATTAATGGGGTTGGTCATTAATAATACCGGGGTAAAAAGGTAAGCAAACAGTAGTTAATCGTATATGTGTAGTTTATGCATGCTATTTAAGGTTGGATTAACTTGTATGTATTATTTGGGACTGAGACAGCTTAATAATGGAGGGCAAAAATGGAGGAAAAACATTTACAGTAAACTGTAAAGAAGTCGGAACCTGTATTAGTCCGTCGTGCAGCGCCAACTTATGATGGGTTGTATTCCCTGTTGAACTGAACATCGACCAGATGATGAACGGCTCCACCGAGGTGGTATTTTGTTACACGGGAGAAGAAAGAATAAGTGCTGAAATTGTCACTATAATCAAGGAATCCTTGGCTAAGTTATTGGTTCAATACTATCCTTTAACTGGCAGGATTACCACGGGTGAGGATGGGAAAATGATGGTAAAATGCACTGGTGAAGGCATACCATTTGTTGAAGCAGTTGCAGATAATGACCTTGAAGTTTTAGGTGACATTACTATGTTTGATCCTGTGAAACTACGAATAAAAATTATACATTAATTATAATAATATAGATCTTGAGGGACATTACGAAGAAAAAATTAAGGGTATTTTGGGTATAATAAAAATCTGAAGGGACATTTTGGATATAAAAACTTTAGGGGCATTTTGGAAATAAAAGAAAACAATATAGGAGTATTTGAAAAATAAAACTTGAAGGTCATGTTGAGAACAAAAAAAGACTAGACGAGTATTTTAGGTATAAAATCTTGGTCTGTAAGTAATTCTTTATATTATAGTTTTTTTTTTTTTTTTGTGGGATTTATATTATAGTATAGAAGTATAGAAATGCAATCTTTTTTGGTTATAAATTTTTTTATATGCTCACTGAATTATTGCATCTATTGGTGACGATGTCCAAGTGCGGTGGGATTGTTCTTGGAACAGTGATAAGTCACTGCATCTGCGATGGGATATCTTCCTTGATGCTCCTAAATTCTTGGGCTGAAATCGCGTGAGGCTTACCACTAAGCATTCCTCCATTTCTAGACAGATCTATTTTGAGATCTAGACAACCTCCCAAGATTGAATTCCCCTACCATGAATTCACAAAGGACGATGCAGTAGAAGCCCACCCCCTGCGAAATGAAGATCAGATGGTATATAAATCCTTTAGTTTTGATTCTAAGAAAAATGTCCCGACTGAAACAAACAGTTTCTGATGATCAGATCATGAAGTGTCCCACAAATTTTGAAGTGATCTCAGCATTAGTGTGGCATAGCCAAACCAAGGCACTTAAAGTTAATCCCGAGCAAACCACAAAGCTTCTTATTGCTCAACAGGAGATCTAAATTTGGCCGATCATTTCCGAGAGGGTATTTCAGAAATGCTATCTATTGTGCATGTTGTGTTTGTAGTGCAGATGAACTGACAGAAAACCCATTATCATTGCAATCAAATTGGTGGTAGAAAGCAATAGAAATGGTGACGGAAGACTATTTGATCTGCTATTGACCACTTTGAAGTAACAAGAAAATAAATTATCATATAAAGACACTTGTTACATTAGTAAATGGACGAGATTACCTTTTTACGTCGGTAATTTTGGTTGGGGCACTCCCGTACAGGCAGGGCCTGCATCACTGCAAGACAATTTAGTTTAATTTCTCTCTCAGGGCAAAGATGGCGACATCGTAGTCATTGCATTGGGTCTGCCTGTTTCATCGATGAAGATCTTCGAAGAGTGTATCCAGTGAGAGTTCAAACTAAAATCTGAGATAAAATGACAAATCATCATGTTCTTCAGGTCTGGTTCACAAATCACAACCAATTGAGATGGTGTTGTTTCAATTCATAACAAGTTCTCTACCAAAAATAAAGAAGCAATGCACTTGTTGAGATGTGTAGGTGCTTGTGCTAAAATCTAATTTTCCATCTATGATATTTGATTGTAGATACTTAATAACTAGCAAGAGGGGGAAAAAATCAGGAAACAAAGCGTTGCACAAGTGGCGGGCTGGGAGCTACCATATGCTGAGTTCACCTGAAAATTGGACGTACATTTATAACTATACTAAAGATGATTACCCAACAATGGCAATGAGATCCTGAGGACTTCTATATGATAATCAAGATGCATATTTTAAATGGAATGACGTAAAAGTTAAAGTCCAAAATTTATAATAAATATATGATCCAGTTTTCCCTTCTCAAGGATCGGGTTACTTGATGCATTGCAGGTAACAAATGTTGATATCCTACATCAGTGGTTTGACATCATTTGGTAAATATCATGGATTGAAGTTTACAGAAACAAATGAAAAACAAAACTTTTCGTCATACAAGATTGGAGCCAAATATTCCCCTTAGAAGTTTAAAATACAGGCTATAAGTTTTCACTTGAGTCATTCCTTGAAGACGCTTTAATCACTGCAAAAACATATACACAGTTCTCTGGAGTCTAATGATTTCAAGCACGATATCAGATTGCTCAACAATGGCATCCTGCAACATGTATACCTAGATGTTACGATCCATCAATCAATGCTTCATGCGCAATTTCATCGGGTCACTTTCAGCTTCTATTCTTTTTGCTTGAAGCTTTCTTTTCCCTAAAAGCTTTCCTTTTCTCTTCTCTGCAGGAGGTTCACAAATAAACAGAATAAAGATACTAATTGCACCAAGAGAGACCCGGGCTGTTTCCTCCAATAAATGCGGGAGAAAATAAATATTATTGATCCTTTTAAGTTATCCGGTTAGTTAATCGATGGATGTTATATGATGAGAAACTTAATTAACGGCTATATTGTAAAACTACATAGATTTAAAATCAGTGTAATTAAGGCGTCCAGGCAGTGCCAAGGCAATAGGGATTCCCTAGAGGCAACCCCATAATAACGAATGCCCGCCTAGACCTGGATTAGGCGATAGGGGTCTGACTAGGCAAAGTGGTTGCCTAAGCGACATTTTGACTACACAGTTTAAAATACAGTTACCCTTGGAAAAAAAAAAGGTGATGCACATTGAAGCTTCTTACCTGGCTCTTGAGATTTCTTCTCTGGATAGGAATTTCCTTTTCTTCTTTTCTTTAACCATGGACAGGAATTGTTTCTTCCCGTTGTCTAGAACACTCTTTTTCAAGCCCACATTTGCCTTTGTTGTGCCTTTTTCCTTATCGAGACTACTAGTAAATTTTGGCTGTTGGAATTTTCCTTCAGAGCTGTTCTTTTCAATGTTTCCACTGTCATTGGGAATGGATGCCTGTTCTACTATTTCTGTTGGTTCAGATGATTCTGGTGTTGGCTTGGAATTGGTCCTCTTCTTTAACTGCAAGAAGCATAATAGATTGATGCAATCTCAAGTTAAAATAAAGGCATTGCATGCATTAAAAGATATAGAAAATAATGTCTAAAACCAAATACTCCAGAAACTTTCCCTGTGGACTCGACCAACACTCATTTTGAATCTAGGTTGTAACATAAACTCCATAAAACCCAAGAAAACTTGCCTAGTACCCAGAGAACTTTTTTAACCAAGCTTCAAGTTCAATCTGAATTGGATCTTAACATTGAGTACGAACCTAAGATTCACAATTTTAAACATATAAACATAATGAATAAGGAAACACATAGTAGTCTTCTTAAGTTAAATAGCGCATGCACAGTACTACAGCAATGCTAAGAGCATTTTGGACAATGATTATGCAGGAGTGTGTGTATGTGGGAGCATTTACTCCACAACTAATGTGCAGCTGGTGTTTTCAGCCTGGCATGTATAGGAAATGAATCTAGTCCGAGCTCTCAACAGCATAGTATACAGTTATGCACAATATCATTGCTACAAGCCTAACAAAAATTCAGAATTTTGACTACTATGATTAAATCGAATACAAAATGTAAAAAAAAAATTCTAATTCTTTTTATTTTTTTATTGGTATACAAGGTGAACCCAGAATGTGGTATCTCCCGGCCCCTAAATGACATGCGCAACACAAAATCTAATTCCCTTTTATTAAGAAAGAGACATTTTTAAGATGGAAAAATACCTTTGCCACGAAAAATCCATCCATGTTGTGAACATGGGGATAAAAACGCCTTGTCTTTTCTAACGAGGGGTGAAATCGGTGCTCCCTAAAGCGGGTAAACCTGGTAAAAGAAGAAGCATTAGAGATGCAGAAGAGAACAAGGTTTAATCGTGACTGCATAGAGTTAGAATCTAGAGTTACCCTGGACGGCCAAAGTCTAGTCCACATGGGATGAGGTGTACATCCCTCTTTTTGAGTGCATAGTCTATAACCGCTTCATTCTGCAAAATGAAACTTCAGAAAAGAAATCTGACATTACTAGTTATTTAAAGAGGTACACCAATAAACATACCTCAGGAATCATTATGGAGCATGTGGAATAAACAATGTATCCCCCAGATTTGGAATTAGCATCAACCATGTCAATTGCTGCAAGAATCAGTTGCTGCAAAATAAACATAAAGCAATTCAAGCAACTTCCACAAAACAAGAAGATCCAATACATGAGAAAACTACAAATTAACTATTTATTTACACAATTTAAGTTAATATTAAAAAACAAAGAAATAGGCCTTCACTTACTGCACACAAAAAAAGAATAAACAGTGTAATCAAAATGTCACCTAGGTGCCACCGCCTCACCTAGCCACCCCTATCGTCTAATCAAGGTCTAGGTGGACACTTGTTAGGACAAGGTTGCCTAGTTATACTTAGGATTCGTCTTTCAGGAATTAAGCACTAGTTACAAAGGCAACTAAGACCCGCATAAAGTTGGACATTATCAACAAAAACATAAAATATATATATATATATATATATATATATATATGTGTGTGTGTGTGTGTGTGTGTGTGTGTGTGTGTGGCGCACAAACGTGTGTGTTTGTGTCCAAAATATAACAAATTTTACTTAAAGATTTTGTCTAAGAAATTTGCATCTTTCTCTATCCCCATTTCTCCAAAATAGGCTATTTTATTTTCGTATCATTGTTTTGGTCTTGTGTAACCTTTATATCTAATTTGATATTGAAGTTGTTGAGGTGTGTGAGTGAATTCTTCCCAACATCTCACCAAAACAAAGATGCTAGGCTATGGTCTTTGGTCAACAATGGTCGATTTACAGTGAGAACATTTTTAATGTCATTTAGTTCAAGTCTTTGCCCCCAATTTCCTTGTCAGGATGTGTGAAATTATGATATTTCGCCCAATATATCTTTCTTTCTTTGGACTGGTACTCAGGATAATAATCTCATGAATAATCACTTGCAAAATAGGGGGTGAAGGATGGCCAATCGTTGTTGTGTCATCAAGCTGAGGAATCAGTGAATTATTTTTTTTTGCATTATTCCTTTACATGTAATATTTGGGGATATTTCCTTACTCGGTTGGGGTGTGTTTGGTCTTCTCTTCTTCCTTTCAGCACTTCTTATCTTATTAGTCTTCAGTAAGTTTGGAAGCACATCAAGCAACTTTATGGGTAGTTCTTCTTAGGGCTATTGCATTGGTCTTTTGGAAAGAAAGGAATATCTAACCCTCCCGCTAGAGGTGTCAACGAGCCGAGCTGAGATGAGCTGGGCACTACTCGAGCTCGGCTCGTTGGAATTTTATTGTTGTTGGGCTCGGCTCGAGCTCAGAAAGGTCAGCTCAAGCTTGGCTCGTCCACAATCCATTGAGCTCGAGCTCGGCTCGGCTCGGCTCGATAAACACTTTTTTTTTTTGAGATATCCATTGAAAATCACTAAATTCAGTTTTAAAAAATTGCTAAGAGTTTTAGCAATCTAAATGTACACAAAATAACTGGAAAGTAAATTTTAAAATCAAAAGGAAACCATGATTAGGGTTTGGACTTTGGAGACAAAAAGTGATTTGCTTTACCATTATGATTTTTTAAAGATGGGATATTGGGATGTCATGTGACTCATGTGAAAGCTCGAGTTAAAATAAAATAATTATATTAATGTATACTAAATATATCTTAACAAAAAAAAAAGTATACTAAAAAAAAATAACTTTTAAAGGGCATTATTATAAAATTAATCGAGCTGAGCTGAGCCACCTATTGTTCATACTCGGCTCGTTAATTTTTCGAGCTCACTTTTAAGGCTCTCGACTCAACGAGCCCAAAGTAAAAGCTCAAGCTCGGTTTATTCAGAGTCGAGCTGAGTTAGCACGGCTCGTTGACACCCGCTATCCTGAGTTTGAGGATTAGATATATACATTTATCTTGGTGCTCTATTTAGAGGGACGGTAAGGACTTGGGGGGACCTAATCTTGTGAAGCAAAGGGCAAGTCAAGATCCTCACTCTTGGGAACATAATTAGGAGGGGGTCTTTTATTTTCATATATTGTGCTGGAGTTTACGTACTAGTGAACTCTTGTTGTATGCAATTTCTTATTTCTGATTCAATTATTATATGAATTGGGTAGTCAAGCCATCTCAAGGTATAAATTGATTTCTTTGAGAATGAGAGCAAAAGTAGTTTTCCTTCTCATAAGTTCCAACCAAAAAACGTTAGCATCCTTGTTGCAAATTTCATGAAAGTTCTAGTGGAATTTTACAGAAAAAGGTTCCTTTGACAAGACTTTAAGGGTGTGTTCTTTTCCTGGGAATTTGAGATGGGCATTTCAAAGTCACGGACTTTTAGAATGTACATACTGTTCTTTCGAATCAACATCGTGGGATTTTAAAAACCCACGAGTCTTTAAAAACCCATGAAAGTAGGTGTTTAAAAACCCAACCAAAATGCCCGGGCATACCAAAGCACACGCTCACAAGCTTCTAATATCGAAAGCCCCCGATAAAAACAACTCCTCGTTTTTCCCCCCCCCCCCTTTTTTTTTGGAAGTTCGATAGCTTACGGGAAGAGTCTGTCGTCACCAACTACTTCCGTCACCGTCGCCGGCTGCTTCCGTCGCCGTCCATTTTCATCTCCGTCAACTGCCGTCGCTGTCCCAGGTAAGTTCTCCTCTTATCTCTTCCATTTTTTCTCCTCTTTTTCTTCATTTTGTCTGTAATTTTTTGATTCATTCTCTTTGAATTAATACCAAGGATTTTCCATTTCGTTGATAATCCAAATGGTGCCCTGAAACTTCTAGGGTTTGCCTTTCGAAATTTTATATGTAGCTGTGGCTTGGTTTGTTTGAGTTTCGACTAATGCTTCTCCTCCTAGTAAATCTTGAGATGAGTTTTTACTGAAACAAAGAGATTTGTGATTGCTTAGATGCTTAAATATTGAGAAATTCCAAATGGGTTTTCCCCAAAAGGCGAATGAGCGATTTGGGGTTTGAAGTTCAGGGTTATGTTTATTGTACATTGAGGTTTCAGGAGAAGCTCAGATTCTTCAGTAAGGTCTTACCATGTCCCATGAGAGAACAGGCATCCATATTATGAAATGATATGGAATGATGGTTTTGTTTATGAGTTTGGAAGCTAGTACTTCGGAGCACAAGCATCCATAAACGTATGGAACCCTAAACTGGAGCAGAATTATGAAATGAGTGTTTCTCAAATTTGGGTCCTAGGAGGCCAGTCTGAGATAATTGAACACAACTGAAGCTGGAATGATGGTAATTCACAAACATCTTTATGCAATTTTTTTTTGGGTAGACCCTTTATGAGCTTGATAAGAGAACTCCCAGGTGAAACACCAACATGATCCAATTATAGCAGTCATTGGAAGAAATTCAATTTGTTCGACAGTCGGAAAATTTAAGAGAATGGTCGATCAAAAGGGTCTATAAAATTGATTGGCTGCAGTCATAGAATTGGATTAATTTTCTAGTTTTTGATTTGATTGACTCGATCAAACTATTGAACTAACAAAGATTCATATACATTCATGCTCTCAGGCCTATCCACATATATATGGAGACAGCTAGACAAGGATCTTCCTATTCTGGACTGTAAGTTTGATTACTCCTGAAGAATATATATTTCTTCAATTGACTCAGTAAGAATATGATCTAATCAAATCCCAAATTGTATAGATTCCCTCTCACCAGACTCCCTAAGAAAAAATCAAGGATCAGAATTATATATATATATATTTTTTCAGATGGGTCTTGCTCACATCTTGCTATACAAGTTCTGCATGTGTTCTTGAGTGTAACAAAACTATAGAATTTTGTTTTAAGTTAATGTTTAGTGCTTTTCAAGTAAGTTTAAGGCTTTTAGCTGTTTAACTCCCAGTATCTATGACATGTAATATATTAATCAGTTAAGAAATAAAGAGGAGAAATTCTCCTAATTTTACTTGATTGTCTTTGAAATTCTCCTAATTTCACTTGAATATTTCTCGTGATATCAATCAAAACAACCCCAAAACTTATTGTCTCAAGGGATTTGTGGTGTTGGGTTTATATAATTTTGATCAGAGTATAGCAGGTGGGGTGGTAGTGGGTATTTGTATGTGCTTCAGTGGATGACAAATGACTTGTCGTCCATACTATTTGCATGTGATATACATAGAAAGTAGAGGTCAAGCATTGTAAGGCTTGATAAAATTTGAGGTATGATGTCAGGTCTGCTGTCCTTTGGAGAGTATTAAGGGATGGTGTCAGGTCTGATGATTGGGACAGGCTAGAGAGAATCCCCTGTAGTTGTGGCATCTTGGGAGCTTTTACTTTTCCGAGGAACCCTGAAAAAAAGTTATGATTGGCAAAGATCAAGAATTGCCTAGACCATTGAAAGGTTCCTATTGCAATTGTTATTAATTAATCACCTGTTACAATTTCCTGTGTGCAGTCCAGTGACTGGTGGTGGAGCTTGAAGGGTATAAATTTATGCGTTAGATTCTATTTTCAAATGCAACATTCAATCAAATCGAGAAGGCTTTTGCTTTCTTGCAGTGAGTTTTAACTTCTAACAGCTATCGTATGAACATGTTGGTGTTGGGTTAAAGTTTCAAATCTAATGAATCCAAGATTAGAATCACTGGATTAGGTTGAATAACAAGGGGGAAGCTCCTATTGGGTGGTGGTGGCTATCCCAATATTTTATTTACATTGACAAATTTATTTAATTTAGCAAGTACACCATTGTTCTTGTTTTTGATTTACTCCAAGTAATGTCTTACCAACCCCATCTATTTTTTTCCATAGACAACAGATGTTTATCAGAAATTGGATGTCGCTTCACAACTATAAGGTTTTGTGCCAAAGCCTACACTGGAGTACCATTATCTTTCATCTCCAGAGCCCCCTACAAACCCTCTTATGATGTAGCAAATACAGCATGTGTATTATGGAGCTATGTGAACAAAAGTTTGCCTATGTGAGATTTTGTTATTGGAATTGTAATAGAGTTTGAGAAAGATGAAACCCAGCATGTTTCAGATTCAGATTGTAACTCGAGAAATGAAATTGATGTAAAGTTAGTGGCAATCTTGTAATTACGGTGAGAACAGTCTTCTCAAAATTGTCATTACATATTATGGTTTTTTTAAAAATATCTCTCAAAGTCATAGCAGATTTGTCCTGTGTTAAAAGAACACTGATATTTGAAGGCCTGGACATCCGGTCACAAAGTCTTGGAAATTCACTCATAAAGTCTCAGGTATAAAAGAACACTGAAAATCAGATGCTTAAGCTTTTGAAAACCTGGATTTTGAAAAGCATGAGCTTTTTAAAGTCCAGCACCTTTGAAAACGCAACAAAAGAGCACAGCCTAACAGCACCTATATGGCACTCATCCCCAAAACTGAAGGGGAGAAGATATCAAGTGTTTTAGAACGATTAGCTTAGTGGCACCTTACAAGATTATGCCATTATGGCAAAACTCTTGGCAACGAGACTCAAATCGTTGATGGACATAATTATTTATGCCCATCAATGAGCCTTTGTGAAAGGTCGTCACATCAAGGATTACAAATACGGTTTCGAGCGATGTATCGGCCCCAGCCGAAACCTATATGTATCTGTTTCGGTATCAGTTTCGGACGATACATATAATTTTTTCTTACATTAAAAAAAAATCAAATAAGTAATAGGAACCAAATTTCTCAAATATAAAGTAATGGGAAACAACTCAAAGACAAAGTAGCAAACACAATTACATTTACCTAATGAATTAAAAACATAAATAACTAATAAATGATCTGTATCACCCGTTTTGTATCAGTATAAATATCGTACAAGCAACTATTGATACTCATACGTATCCCCAATTTCCTATCGGTTTAGGCGATTTTTATTTTCATGCGTTAAATCCTAGATGGCATCCTAATTGCAAATGAATGTGTTGACCAAGTGGGAACCTGGGTATAGTTTGTAAGCTCGATAAAGAGAAAGCTTATTATCACGTTAACAAGGAATTTTTGAGGTATACATTGAGGATGGAATTTAAATTAAAATGGAAAAGGTTAGATGAAAGCTTGTTACTCCTTAGTGTCTTTTTCGATTTTGGTAAACGGTTGTCCACCTTATTATTTTAAGAGTTCCAGAGGTTTATGGCAAGGGGGAACCCTTATCCCCCCTTTCTATTCATTATGGTGACTGAAGCTTTAAGAAGATTGGGCTAGCCTGAAGTCCGATTGTTCGGCCAGAAGTTAGGGTGGTTACTGAGCCTTCCTTAATTTGATCTAGGCTGAGTTTAGACTAAAATGTCTAAAATGTAGGCCCGAAGTTAATTTTGGGCTGAGCTTGGGCTGCCCATAGCTCAGCTCAAATTCAGCCCAGCTGCCCCGGGCCTTGGCCAAACTAAATATATATTATATATAGACTTCGAATCCTCTACAGTTATAACAGAACTCCTTGGAGTCCAGTAACATCACAAAAACCTTTTTTAGTACTTTTTAACTCTAATTAACAACTTCAACCTTGAGTTAATTTTCTTTTTCTAAAAACAAAGGATAGATGGTTGAACCCCAAGGATTAGTAAATCTTAATCACAATTAAGGGGTATTAAAAGGGATACGTGTTGACTTGTGGGATGTAACAGGACTCCATGGAGTCCCGTTATAACCGTAGAGAATTCCAAGTCATATATATAGAGAGAGAGATTACATACATAGAGAGCGAAAGATTACATAATAAATATATTTTGTGATCAAGTTAAGCCGACTTAAAGGTTTTATTTCTGCATTCTATTGAAGGATTTATGCTTGCTTTAAATAGTTCCTACTGTTTGTTTTGTACATGTACAATTTCATGTGTGAAACCGTAGCAGCCCCTTGGTCCACAACATCCTGGATTTCATTGCCCAATCAAGCCAGGCTCAAGCATTGCATAAGATATTTAATATCTGTTGCAACTTTGAATCTACCCTTTTTCAATTTAGTTTTGTAAATGGTGGCAATTCTTTAGTGAATTGCTTCTGATTGGCCATCTAGTTTGAACCCCTCTAGCTAAATCTTATATACATTTTGTTTGTTGCTAGACCTGGGTTCACGTTCAATAATTGAGGTGCTTGGAATCCGGGGATTCCTTCAAAGATCGCTTTCTTCCTTCGAAATATTGTGCTGGACAAAATTCTCACTACTAACCACTTGAAAAATAGAGGGTGGATAATGGTCAATAATGCTATGTGTTTGGCGGCTTTGGCATGGAGTTAGCGGACCATTTGTTGCTATGTTGTCCTCTGGTTAGATATATTTATGACAACTTCTAATCACTTTTTAAGATTCGGTTGGTTTCCTTCCCCTCCAGCTTTTGGGACTTCATTTCCATTTGTGTCCCCTTAGACATGGATGTCAATTCAAGGATTGTGTTAAAGATGCTCCCCAAGGGCAATTTGTTGGAGTGTTTGTGTTGGGAGGTTAATTTTGGAAAACTTGCAATATTGGTGTGTAGGGCTGTACATTGGGTCGGGCTGGCTCGTGGCCCGCATTACCCAACCCGAAGTATGGGCAAGTTGGGCTAAGGTTACATGGGTTTGGGCTGGGTTTGGGTTCTATTTTCACCAAGTGTTTGGATTTGGGTTTGGGTTTGGGTTTGGTTTGGGTTAACCTTAATAAAGCCTGGTTAACCGAGCCCAGCCCGAAATTTAACATGCTTCTTATATCCAAACTAACCCATTACTAACATGGCAAAAATATAAAACCCTCACTCTCGAAATTTAACATGTTTCTTAGTTGTATTTTGTCCAATTTTTTATTCTTGTCTCTCTCTTCACTTATTTTCTTGGCAACCAAACATATGGTAAATAGATCCCACCATATCCAAGTATTTAACTAGGAGGTAATGGGGGTTCAACCAATTTGACATAAAATGGATTTAACCATTAGCTCCATTTTTTTTGTTACGTCGACGGTACCTAAGGCGGAACACATTTTCTTCATTTCAATCCCCCACCATTTCATACCCTCCCATGATAATTGGGAGTGACTTACCGACAAAGGTCTTTGGAGTCCTACAAGAGACATTCCTACTTACTACTTCAACTTTAGCGTCACATATTCACATTGGATTCAAACATGTCCCTTTAAGAGAATTTAATATTTAAAGTAATATTAAATAATACTAAAAAAAAAAAATTAAAGAGGGAGAAACCATTCAGATTCACAAGGGCCGGGTTTGGGCTTCATGTATTGGCATGAGTTTGGGTTTGGGTTTGGGTTTGGGTTGGGTTAGGCATGTGGATAAATAAGACGGGCTGAGCCCAAACTGGCTTCAGACCAGCCCTACCCGCCCATTGTACACCCCTAATGGTGTGAGATTAGGGAGAATGGAGTTGTGTCGTGATAGTATTTTTTGTGTTATATCCTACTGAGGAGCTGTTGGCTGCATCAATAGGCATTATCTTTGTGTTGGCTAGATTCACTTACTCGTGAATCACTGCTTGTACTTCTTAGCTTTTGCTTCTTAATATATTGATTACTATACAAATCCAAAAAAAAAACTAATGTGAATAGACAGCCCAGTCAATGCTGGGCATAATGAGTATAAAGACCTCAAAAAAATCTCTTTCCGTCCTATGAATTTTAAGGTGTATGAAGTTTCATATTTGACTCTTTGAGCAGAATGAAGTACCACCAAAGATGGTTTTGATTTAGTACCATATAAGTTTGCAATAAAACCAGCAAATCAACAGGCTACAAAAGCATAGAAAAGGGAACAATCACAGAAACACTATACACTATCAAGACACGTTCACAAAGGAAGCATCATTAATCAAGAGGCCAAATTATGATCCAAAAACACAATCCACAAAAACCTCATATTTCAAGAAATATCACTTAATGGAAGAAACAAATATACCTTCTGTAAGAAAGCACAGTTCTGTATATCTTCAGAGCTCTTCGAGGCTTTAACAGATTCATCTTTAGATATAACCTACAAAAAAAAATAACAGTCATCTAGTTTAATCAAGCCGTCAATAATGAAAAGAAATCACTCTGGGAGAGTAACTAGGTGATGAGAACAAGCCCAGTCAACTTACCCCAGTTCCGCTGCATGGGGCATCCAACAACACTCTATCAACAGTGTTTACCCCCAATACCTTGGGCAGCTGAAGAACAAAAACATATGCCATTAAAAATCTTGCGTGAAATCATGAATGCTCTCAAAAATTTAACAAAGGATACAGCGAACTACATACATATATAGGGGGGTGTTTGTGTGTGCGCGTGCGCGATATCTGTGGGTGTGCTTTTGTGTATATGCTCAAGGATTTTCTACAAACTTCTTCATAGAATAGAAGTTGGAATAATAGCAAGGGGATAATTAAAATACATTTAACCATAGAATAGGAATATTAAAGAATAGTAGGAAATGAAGGGTCTCAAATAGACCATCATTGCCACCGATAACAAATATCATCTTAGATATTGAGCACGGTTTCTATCATCATAAATGGAAGGGGACATGCCTCCATCTGCACAAAGCATTTTCCCCTAGCTACCCAAGATATTTTCATCAGTACAATAACCTTATTGACTGAGAGAGTAAAAAATCAACTTCGCAATTATAACACCAAAAAAAGAAAAAAAAGTGCAAAGCATCCTTAAAACCCTGAACATACAAATAATAACTAGGTAGTAGAGCAGGAATAGAAATGCAGAAACTTGAAACTAACCTCCTTCCCATCATAGTTACACACTATGGTGTTTGTCACACCCATGCGATGTAAATTTGCACTAAGTGACTTAAGTCTTGGCTCTTTCATCTCATTCGCATATATTATTCCTGGTGATAATTGCATTAACAAAATAAAATTGGAAGTATAAAGCAAGAGGCATGCACATAACGTGCTTAATAAGAATTGCAACACAAAAAATGATGTAAAAATTATCATCTGAAAGCTTGCATCTAGATATATACATCTTCGATGGCAGACTGGCACACAATTAACTCAATGAAAATTGGTCACAGTGCAACATCTGGAGATACAAAAGGTTGCGTAATCAGTTCTTCATAGGATCATAACCATACTCTAGTACAGCGGATAACATATAGATATAGACAACAGGTGGCTGATATTAATTCCAGCAAAGGTGTCAAACATGATTTAAAATATCGATACGTATCGACCGATATGGGCCGATACATATCCTATTTGGAGCTACCCGATACATTGGTACGCTGGAAAAAAAAACTTCACTGTATCAGGCCGATACAGGCCCGATACACTCAATACAGGGATTTTTCAATTAATTTTTTTTCTCCTTCCATTTACACTACGATCCACAATACAGACCCGATACACACAACTAATTTACATAATACATTATTTAAGTAAATGATTTTAACTTGATTTTACTTTCATTTACTTTAAATATTAATATGTAAATAAGGTTATCCCCCGGTTATGATGCCCCAGCCCAACCCTAATTATTTGGAGCCACTGGTTATGATGCCCCAGCCCAACTCTACTTATCAAGAGTCACTGATTATGATGCTCAGTCTAGTCTTCGACTGACAGTTATGGACATATCACGACTCAGCAGTAGATATGTACAAATGTACTTGGGCATGTACCGCACAATGATGATTTGGACACAGTAGTGTAATCATGTCTGTACCACTTATAATGTATCAATTTACTCAATTTCTGATCTCACAATGATAGAGTATGAGTCGGCACGAAACTCAATGTGGTATTGAGCTTCTATCATGTATGTAATTTGATTTGTGAATACAAGAATTTATATATTTCCATATTTTTTATTTATGAATGCAAGTGAGCTTCTATCACTTGGTTAAGTAACTATGATTTGTATTTTCATATTTATCAGCGCGCACGCCTTTTTTAACTAATAAATTTGTTAATTCTCATATGTATGATTATAAATGTAGTTGGAAGCCTTCATTTAATTTGTTTTTAGCTTATATTTGCATTAAAATAAGTTTTATGCAAGATATCCAAGTTTTTCTTTGCGTCTCCAAACTTTTTTTTAGCATATCCTTAATTTTTTCGCCGTATCCAATCGATACGGTACCGATACGCCGATACGTATCCTATTTTGGACTTACCGATATGGCAACCGATACCGATATTTTGAACCATGGTGTCAAAATTAGAAGTTTTCTAACTACAGAAACATTTTAAGAAAAAAGAAGTATTTTAAATATAAAAACCTAGAATATTTCACTCTAGTTGGGATTTTTTTTTTTCCTTTTTTATCATTAGTAGATGGGCCTACTCTCTGATGGTTGGACACATATTAGAGTTAAAAGAGCAGGCAGGCTTGCATGATACAGTAAAGATTAGTTGCAGAAATACCGTACATTTTATTTTTTTCCTTCCTCTTTCCTTTTTTCCAAAGATTGTCAAAAGAAAAAGGTATACAGGATTTTCTCCATCATTGGGCATTTGGATTCATATTACAAAGTTTAGTCAACTGAATCGTTATACATGCTCATTTGTTGGCATCAACGGCTCAACAGGTAAAATAATGTTAGATTATGAAATCCAAACTGGAAAATGATTAAAACTGCTTCAGCTGACCTCATCTCAAATTACAATCAATAAAATATTAGTGCATACCACTGTTCTTCATAAGAGCCGCAATATAGGTTGTTTTACCCCCGGGTGCAGCCCTGCAGCAAGTACAGATTAATATCACAGAGCGAAAGAATGCATAGATAAATATTTAAAAAAATTAAAAGACGCAGTCATAGTCATCAGGTGTATATACTAAAGCCTAGTATATAAGTTGGCTAGTCAACAATTTGTTTTGGGCATCAATATTTTCTACAATTTGCTAATAAGAAAAGCAAAAAAACTTTAAAAGTTAGTGAGTACATTCATCTTCAGTGGAAAAATAACATTGAAACTTAAAACACAGTAATTGATTCACATTTGAAAATGTTCAGGTTCCAAGTACATTATTTATTGAGATTGTATGACCTAACAGTTCAGTTGGGAAACCAACTGCAGCACAATCCCGCTTAAACTTTGTTTTAGTTAAGCAAACACATTAGCACCGCA
This sequence comes from Tetracentron sinense, assembly GCA_015143295.1. Classification (NCBI taxonomy): domain Eukaryota; kingdom Viridiplantae; phylum Streptophyta; class Magnoliopsida; order Trochodendrales; family Trochodendraceae; genus Tetracentron; species Tetracentron sinense. The sequence goes on from CM026551.1 coordinate 63,258,668, forward strand.
ATATGATAAACGTGAAATTCTTTTTCCTCTCTGCAGGGACGAGGAGATGGGATCTAGCCATAAGAAGAATGCCCGGTCGTCCTTTGGAACTGCTGAATATTCCATAGGCAGGCAAGCCTACAAGAGACAACCTGGCGAACTGATACCAATCGATTCCAATTCTTTCTTTTTCTCTTGATTCTGTTCCGATTAAGATTATGGATCCATAGATCTATGATAGTTCTGATATAGCCAGAGCTATAAGTGGCAAAAGGTCAAGTATGGTCGAGTTCAATAGATATGTGTTGAAATTCGAGGATACAAATCGAAACATGCATGTACTATCAAAAATCCAGCATTTCCATGTATATTGTGTCGTTTCGGTCAAATCGGTACCGATACATATCGTCGCATATAGACCGACTATAAAGAGGAAGGCCCACTTGAAAATAAAATTTGTGTCAAATTGTAGTTTTATGAAAATCTTTTTTTTGAATGGTCTTATGAAAATCTTATTCATGTCACATCACAGGTTATATAGAATTCATGGTCATGGATCAAAATATCGACCATATTGATACACATCGTTTTTTTAAGATACCGAAATAAATAGATCAACATTGATAACATTAAGTTCTACATGCAGATATCAACAATGATAACATTAAGTTCATTGTTGCAATGGTAGTTGAACTTAATTTTAAGATATCGAACACAACGTTCTTATATGTCATGTGAATGGTTGCAATGGTAGTTGAACTTTATTTAATTTGCTTTTAACTTTTCTTTATATTAAATAAGCTTGCCTTTAAGTTTTCATAAGTTGTCCCATGTATTTCCAACATTTCTTAAACTTTTTATAGTGTTTCCGTGCATATCCATAATACATTTCTGTTTTTGGAATTACCGATATGGGCCTCAATTACGATATTTTGAACCACGGTACTGACGCAGAGAGCAAACCCTCAACCTGAACACAACTTATCTATAAAGGTGTTGGAAAAGCAAACCCAGCCCATTATGCTGAGTTTGGTTGTAGAGAAAATAGATGAAAACATGGAAAAGAAAAGAAAATTTTAGATTTTTGATACAATTTTTAGTTGTATTTTATCCAATTTTCTTTTCTTTTCCATGTTTTCACACATTTTCTCAGCAACCAAACATAGGGTTAAGGAACCCACCCGCATATCTGTTTAAATAAAATAAATAAATGTGTTATATTTAAATGTTTATTTAATTATGTTAAGTTTGTTGGTGGGTGAGGAAGGGAGGTCCAGAACTGCAAATTCATAGGTAAGCATAAAGCACCATACAATTGAGCTACATGCTCTACCACGACAGTGAATTCAATGGATGGTGTAATTACCATGGTAAAACTAAAATAAAGATTCAGAATCTAATAGCTTGCTTTGTTTTATTAAACTCTACACTTCTACCATTGAATAATCATAAAAATTGGAAGTAGACTGTATGTAAACTAATGTAATACAAAAAGATTGGAAACAGGATGTTAGCACAAATTTCTACTGTAAACAAGGCTCAAAGTACTTACGCCATATCCACAACTCGCTCATTTTCCTGAGGAGCAAGGGCCATAACAGGCAAAAAGGAGCTTGCACTTTGCAGCTGTGAACAAATTAAATATGAAACACTAAGCATACCAAGTGAATTAATCTCTAAAAAAACGTCAAACAGAACAACTCGATAAACTGGTCAAGCACTTGAAAACAATAACTACCATGTAGTAACCAGCCATATATTCAGGAGTCGCGCCAATTGGCACTTGTGAATCATACACAACCAGTCCGACCTGCCAACATATATATTTTTACTTCAAATTCTCGACAACAGAAGAATAAATGAACAAACACACACACACACACAAGTAAATCTTCTTTTTTTTTACCTTTGACCACTTGCTTAAGGGGTCTAGGTTTACCCCTCTGTTCAACAAAACATCAGCCAAATCCCGTCTGCGCGTCTATATCAAACAAATGAGTAACTTTTATCAAGGCACAACATGTTGAACAGAGAGAAGTAGAACATGGAGATATAAATCAAAGAAAATCCTGTAAGATGCTTATAAATGCAAAAAAAAAAAAAAGTCATTTCACCCTTAAAGTGTTTGTACGCAGGCATATAGGTCGAGGCTTTTCAAAAGCTTCAATAAGCTCTAAAAGTTCAACAGCTGGAAACATCTGTGAAAAACGAAATTTGGATTTAAATAAGATATTGAAATGTTGAAAAAATTGCAGCAATATTAATATATCAAAGAAAATTATGTAATACCTCTACAAAAACCCCAATCAGGAAGTCATTGTAACCATAGTAAGAACCCAAGTCCATCTTCAGCCGCTCAATGTAATCCTTCCGTGTTGCCCCCTCTTGCCTCAAAGACTTGAAATTTGAAAGGACTCGAACAACTAGGAGCAAGAAAAGAAAGTATTAAATAAATTTAAACGGGAAAAGGGCAGGAAATGAAGAAACTCAAAAGGACATCTTACGCACTCTCTTTTATCCTCCTTTGAAGGTTTGAGAGATCAGGGGGTTGACCCGCCTCTTCTTCAAGCTCCTAAATTTATTAAGCAATAAACGAAGTTAAGCGCAATTCAAACGAACCCTACCTTGACATAAATGCAAAGATAAAAATTAAACACAAAGATGAAAATTAACCGCTTTCGTCGGTAATCTGAATTCATCAGATTCTTCTTTAATATTGAGCTGTAACTCAGCCCCTGCTTCTTCTTCTTCCCTCTCTTTTTCTTCATCGATCGCTCTCGACTTCTCCTCGATATCCGACTCCTCTGAATCGGAATCTGAACCCTTGTCTGCAGCAACAGTAGAAGCATACGAAAAAACTAATTCAAGATCCTAAAAACACAAACGCTAAAAAGAAGAAACCCTATAAGCCGAGAAGCACATTACCTTCGTCATCACTTCCTTGTAGAAAATCATCAGTGAAAGGATCGTCGTCGGAAGAAATTCCAGAACCAGAATGGTATCCTTCTTCTTCTTCCAGTTCTTCGTGTAGAATGTCGAAATCTTTCTGAGGTTTTGCCTCCTTCTTATGCTTCTTCTCAGGCGGAGACTTTGGTGTCTTCCCACCCCGTTTTTTATTACTCGAAGGTGCTGCCATTGAAGATGAAGAGAGACGGAAAGAGAGAAATGGAGAAACTGAGATTTAATGTCGGAGAGAAACTCCTTCGGATGAACTTTCTGAAGAAAAAACTGAGTATTAAGACTCTAGGGTTTCGGTTTAGGTTTGGGAGAAATAAATTTAAAAAAAAACAAAAATCTGTTTACGAGAGAGAAGAACAAAAAACTGAGAGTGAGGGTTTAGGGTTTGAGTCAATCTATAAGTACTCTTCCATATATACTCCGGAATCGTAACCGTCAATTGCTAATCATGATGAAGGGCCATGATTAATGCTGAGATGCACACTTTAAAATTAAAAGGAAATAAGCCAAACCACGGTTAACCAGTGCTCTGCGGCTGCTGCCCACCTCATTCTGTTGTAGAGCTCTCGCATCACTCTCCTTCGTCGTCTTGTAAAAATCGATATTTTATAATACGTATCTAATTGGTAGAAATGAAGTTGTTTTTCAATCTTCCAATATCAATGGGAAAAAATGGCTGATTGGCAGGAAAATGGATGTTGATTTGAGTCATTTGGTGGAAGCATCAGACCACCAAGGCCCGGCCCGGCCCCATTAGAGGATTTCGTTGGGGACTCAATTCATGTTCCTGTAGTGACCAAAAAAAAAAAATTCATGTTCCTGTTAACGCTTTGAGAACGTCCTGGTCATCTAGCCATTGCATGGGTGGTGTGAGTATTTCTTTGTATTTGCCTCCAGTCATTGCCTTGTGGTACAATTGAGTTTACCAAAAAAACAGAAAGCCTTAGGGTGAGTGTTTAGTCCCACATCGGGTAGTTACCCGAGCATGTTGTCCCTTATAAGTTCCTTGGCGCCTCAAACGGTTGGTACCCGTTTTGAGGAGCTCTAGGGTGAAGCTTACAAGGGCTGCATGTGTGTGTGTGAGTTTGCATGATGGTGTGTGTGTGTGGGTTTGCATGGGTGGTGTGAGTATTTTCTTGTATTTGCCTTTCAGTCATTGCCTTGTGGTATGATTGAGTTTACCAAAAAAAAATCTACCCATTGCAAGATATCCAATTAATTGATCTTACGTTTAAATAATCACTGTGAACTTTGGGGCTTTGTTTTTTAATCCAGTGTTCTGATCAATAAAATAAAGGTTCTGATCAATAAAATAAAGGAAGATTTATTAAGTTTACTAACTGTTAGAGCTACAAATCTGTGGTGCCCCCACATGTTTGTGACTGTGAACACTGAGTTTGGCGTTTAACCAGACAGGTTGGAGCCTTTGGCCGGAGATAGTGGATGAAAAATATAAATACCCAAGCTCATTCGGTACATTTTAGCACCGAGAGACCTCATACTACAAATCTATATCTATAATCTATAACCTATATAAAACAATGAATATGAGTGTTTTAAGACAAATTTAATAAGAGTGTACCTGATATCGATAGATACGGTTAGTTGATACACCAGATCGATACGGTCAATACATGTCGATACATAAAGTATCGACATTATAGTCCATACATGTATCGACATATCATTTTTAAAAGAGAGTTGGGTCTCCCCCTCACCCACATATCCCTCTCTCCCAAGTCAGTAATCTCTCTCCCTCTCCCACTCTGTGTGTTTGGATCAACCGCTAGAAATTATATTTATATAAAAATATAAATTATATAATAAATATAGACTTATATATATATCATTCTACTAAATTAAAGCATAAGGAGTATACTAAACTTTACTTTGACGTAAATACCCTTATTTTATAAATAACTTGGAGTATAACCAAACTTAAAAATTAAATTACAATAAGTACTACGATATTTTCTCCAACCCGGTTCTTCTCCTACACTTACATAGGACTCTACCTTTCCAACAACCTTTGTTGTTAGAGTTACACTTTAACTCTAATACTTGCCCAAGTTTATCTCCTTTTTATGGAAGGAAGTTCATCTCCTTCAATTATTGGGAAAGCTACAAGAGCCCTACATTAATCAAACTCTATCAAGGATCAACATAGAGAATACCTAAACTCTCAAAAGATATTGTATATATTCGAATGATGTATAAATACTATGGCTTCTTCTCCCAACAATTTCTTGTTAAATCCATATTGGTAACCATCATGGGTTGATAGGAATAGCAAGCATGTCTAGCTCTCTCCTGTAACCCCAGGGATTCTTATGAATCACTCTATTGTGGGGATATGAGCAGAATACATGGGGTCTTGGATGCCAAGACCTTGCTGCCCCGCAAAGCAAAGACATGTGAGGCTGCATTTGGTGAAGTTCAAGCACTGCACCAAAGTCATAAAGATGAAATTTGAATTCTTCTACCGTTAAGTTCCTCACGCATGCATTGAGCTTCTGGACACACCGATATTGTGTGCTGAGATATTTTATACAAGGAATACAACTATCTCCAATTGGGTGAGAGATCTTAGGGTAAGTTTAGTCTCTATGCTTTCCTATTAATTAGCTTATTCCAGCATTTGTTTACTTTGTGAAATATGGTTTTTACTTTTTAGGTTTGCTCCCCCAATGAATGAGATTGTTTACCATGGTGATAAGAAAGAAATATAGGAGATAAGAAAGAAGTACATGCCGAGAGCAATTGGCCCCAAATTCCCCATCATAGTTACTTCTTATGAGGTTGCAATTAAATTTTGCAAAAAAAAATACTTGAGGCATTATAGTTGAAACAGTTTAAATATCATGGGGAGCTCTGCATCATGCAGAGCTCCCTTTTTACACTACATGTAATGTAAAAAGGGATGCAGAGCTCCCCATGAAAATTAATCTCGATCTAGTTGAAAATAGGTTGTGGTAGATGAGGTAAATTTTCCATTTCCTTTTTTTATTAATATTTGTTTTTTAATCTCTTACAACATCAACCCTTGGGACTTTCATTGTAGTGCTTCTGCTATCTAAACGATTTTTTTAAAGAGGCACTAACTAAAAAATACAAAACGCAAATTACTGAAACTGAAGCACTTGTCTATCGATAGTGTTAATTTGATTTAGATTAGTTTAAAGTAATAAATTAGTTTATTATTAATTTAATTTATGCTAGTACTAATTACATTTTTTTAAGATTAAATTGAATCTAGATTTAGTTTTGTAAAAATCTGTTTTGTTTTTTTTTTAGTTCAAATAATTAGATTCGTTAGCTTAAGTTAGTTTTAATCTAATTAGTTTAGATTGAATTAATTTGATATTTAGTGTTAATTTGATTTTCTTTAAATTCGTTTAGGTTAGTAACTAGTATGATTTTTCAGTTAGTTATTATTATGTTTTTAGGTTAATTTTTAGATAATAATTAGAGTAGTTATTAAATCTGATTCTTATGATACGTTTTTAGATACTTAGTAGATTAGTATTAAAATGATATCTTTAAATTAGTTTAATCTAATTTTTATGTATGTAGTATTAATTGTTAAATCTAATTTGTAAGTTATTAGATTAGTTTAAAATCTACATTTTTATTAGCTTAAATACATTTAATTAGATTAGTTTGATACTTAATCCTATTTTTAAAAAATAGTTTATTAACCTTTTAATATGATAATGATTAGATTAGTTATTAAATCTGGTTTTTATGTTAATTTTTAGATAATAATTGGATTAGTTATTAATTTTATTTTAGGTTGATTAATCTAATTTGTGACAGCTATTAGATTAATATTAAACTTACTTTTTTAGGTTAATTTAATCTAATTTTATATACTTAGGAAATTAGTTTAAAGTCTGATTTTTAATTGGATTAGTTAATATCTTATTTTTTAGATTAGACAATTTTAATTAGTTTCAATCTGTTTTTTTAGTTATTAGATTAAATTATAAACTAGAATGTTGTACAAGTAGCATACTTAAATTTATTTGTTTTTCTTTAATATCTAAGTTCTTTATATTGCTAGAAGATGCTTAAGATTATCTTGGATTAGTTTGGTTCTCTTGTATCAATCAATACCCGATGATGAACCGTTGGCTGCTCCACGATCTCACAACAAAGTGGGCAGTCGGTGTTTGAACCAATTATAGTTGTCGCACATCTTTCTCGTCTTATTAACTATTCTTTCTTATAAGTAACGAGAATGAAATACTATTATTGGTTTTGTTTTTCGGATTTAGAGATTGTTGATATGCATTATAAGAAAATCATTTTTGATTATAAGAAGAGAGATCTTCTATTATATTAAAAAAATAATAAAAGGCATAAAGTCTTTAAAATTCACTAAATACTCATTATTAAATTATTAATGAGTATGTTATTTCTTATATATGAATACATATTTTTATTATATAGATTTAATATGTACTAAGATACTATACATATTAAATTAGGATAGATACAATGTTAAAATAAATGTATACTACTACTATGTAGCAATTGATATCCACGTGTCTACCTTCAAAATCTCTTATTTTTGTCTCAAATTTTTGCTATGTGTAGTACTCCTCATAAATTTATGGTGTGGACCCCACTCAATCTATAGTACTATGTGTCACCTTATGCTCATTTCTCTTTATTTCCCCAAGTAATTAACTCTCTCTGTCACATTCTTCTCCCCAAGTAACTCACCTATTAACTCCCAGCGTCAAGTTACTCTTAAGCTTTTCTTAATTAGTGAAGCCAGGTCAGTACCCCTTTATTCATTCCCTCCCATTCATCTTATCTAAATGACACCTTCTGCAACGTATTTAGTCTTCCCGCCTTCTACACTAATGGGTCTCTTCATTTTCTTCTCTTCGTCTCCTCCCAAAGCATCACTCCCGATCTCTTGAAGTGTCACTTCATATATATATATATATATACCTTCCTTCGCTCCAACCTTCTAAAAATCCAAACCGTCAAACGACGTCTATTACTCCAATCCCATTTGTCTCCCTATCTGATTCGACTGCAATACAATGGCCACATTCTTTTTTTCTTCTTTACTGTTTCCAATTAATCAATAGTTTGAACAACTTTTCTTTTTCATTTGTAGTAACTCTATCTCATATTAAGTGATTGTGGCGGTGGGAGAGAGAATGCATTTTGTCACTCATGCCAGAGTTGTTCAGAGACTTCATAAATGTCAACGTGATCGTCTCCGTCCACAAGGGTGTACCCCATGCATTCTACCATGGTTGTACCAACAAGGCGCCACCAAATAGCCATCTATATGGAAATAAACAGATAAGTTTCATCTTCATCATCTCCGTTTATTTCAATCTCTACTGTTGATATGAGTTTATTGTTTATCATCCATTTGTATTCTTATATTTTTATTAAATTTGGTTTAGGTTTTAAGGTATTTCATGTTGTTAGATTTTTGTTCTTGTTAGATTTTTGTTCATGTGAAAAGGATAATTTAGTTTTGAGTCATGAGAAGAGGACCGCAATGTCCCTGTGTCCATTTTAGTACTTTTTAACCATGGTTAAGCTTAATTAAATTAAAATAAGTAATTTTGTTTTTTTGTCTTTCTAAAAACCATGGTTAGATTGGTTAACCAGAGTAATTGAATTGATGTATGGTGAAAAAGGGTCGTGGACAAATGAGATTAGCGACCCTGGGTCTGTTTTCCATTCTGATTCCTTTAGTTTTATGGGCTTTAATTTGTTTTCATATGGGGTTATGACTTTATGGGATCTCATCAAAGATGGAAGCAACACCTTTGTTGAACTGGTTTCGGTTTTGGTTTTGAGTGGTTGATATTTTGTTGCCGTTAATAGACACTTATTGTTTACTAATAAAGACGCTTCAAGCACCACCTGATATCTCTGTTTTATTTCTTATCAATATTGTCTGGTTTCCAACACACAACACCACTGGTACTCACAAACATCATCAAGATATGTTTACAATAATCATAAAAGGTCAGCAATCATTTTTATCTCTAATGTAGACAGTCTATCGATTTTTTATAGTTGCATGAAGGTAGTTCCTCTAAGGCTTAGAATTTTTTGTCTTATGTATTTTATACCAAGACGGAGGCTCTTGCTTTATATGGCTCCAGCATAGTGGTTTTTACGGCTCATAATCTGAGAGTTCCAGAATGCTCGCCAACATGACTATTGCTAGATTTCTTCACCTATATGTTTCAATTTCACCTCAACATAAACCACATAATAAGAACCAATCAACTATTGATGAATATCAATGCACACCCATGACTCATTACTTATTTCTAATTAGTAATAGATAACGTACGCACCTAAAAAAGACAAATCCTTTTGCCAGTGGGACAATAAACATATTGCGAGGCACTTCAAATTAGACAACAAAATTATAAAGCATGATCCCATCTTTATTGAATAGTTGTAACAGTCATATCTCACAATTACATTCATAAGGTAAGAGATGGTTTGATTGTTGCTTCACTTGCATGTACAATGAAAGTCGAAGCATCTCTTTGTTTCCCACCGGTTAGTTAAGTTCATTATGTTCTTGTTGTCATCTTCTACCCATTAGTTCTACTATCTTATATTTTTCACTTTATTCTATCCATTAGTTCTATTGTCTTATATTTTATACTGTTATTTGTTATTAATTATCTTTTTTTGGTTCTGTAAATTAGATAAGAGCAACATTAAAGAACATTGCTAGATATTTTGTCACTGCCATTGTGAATGGGAGGTGTAGAGACAAGGTACATTCTCTGTCCAAATTGTTATTTTTCAGTTTGTGGCCTTTAAAATTTAATCTACTTTCCATCAACAGAAATAGGATTTTTTGGTTGCCTGGGTATTGATACATAACAAGGAATAGGCATCATTGTAGGTTCTGGAGTTTCCTGACGTGCACTAGAGGTTACAAGGAAAATGTATATTTTGTGTTCTGATAATATATAATTTCTATATGAATTACATAATGTTATTGTACCTTTTGAAAATAATTTTATAAAATATTCAAATGTTTTTTAGCGATATTCAACTTGGATCCCACGCAAGTACCTATGTCAGGTTATTCCTAGGGGCTTTGAAGGATTTAATTATCATAGACCATCGTCCTTTTAGATCATAAAATTACTTCTTTATGTTCATTTACTTGAGGCACGCGTGGCTATTTTTGCAATTCAGTGAGTTATATAGATTAATTTTGTTCTTTCAAATACTTTAGGTTTCTTACCTATCCACTTAAAGGCGCTTTACATAACTGTCGTTTATGTCCAAGGAACATTATGGTGTGACATGGTGCAGTACATATATGTATATATATATATATATTTTTTTTTTTTGAGGACTTAACCATTTCTAATTTCAATAGGAAAATTATTATTATGCATATGCAAATGTTGATTTATGTGTTCATGCACACCATGGGACTGGCTTTCTGATATTTCTTATTATATTCATTCTGAAATTGTCTAACAAGTACAAAATTTAATATAAAATTTGGCTCACATTGCAAAAGATGTGAACTATTCAAAAAACATTTCGTATTTACTATTGTTCCAAAGATTGTAACTGCTATTTTCCAAGTTATCAGTATCCTATAATTTCAACTTCACTAATTCTGCAAATTATATCATCTCATGCACAGAGTTTATTTCCTTTCTTTTACTGCAGTTTTATGAGAACTAATATGCTCTGCCTTAAGGAGTGTCCTTTGGACTATGGAAGCCAAGACACCAAACCAAGTAGTTTGATGATTGGCAATTAGAGGTACTTTTTATTGATCTTATTTTCCTCACTAATGGACGTCATTTTCATGATTCATTATGAAATCTTGCTCAAGGCTGTGGATGGAAGAAGGTTTATGGAGAGAAACAGAGGATTATTATAGGATCACCATTTGTGTGCCACCATACTAATTCTGAAAATGGAGCATCATCGAGGGATTAGTTCCTTTACACGCACTGCAAATCAGGGGAACCTCTTCATTTTCTAGATGATAGAAGGCTACTGTTCATCCATGGTAGTCATTTTTGTTTTGAGATTTGTCCAAACTTGAAAACAAATGCAGTAGTTCCATATGAATTATGGAAGAGTGCCAAACCTAAAACCCAGTGATTTGACACAAAGGGCATCAATTCATAGCTGTGGTACCAATGCTAGGAAGCAACTGTTAAGATGTATAGAATTGAAAGCTGGTATTGTCGTCTGAAACCACTAAGATGGATAGTGATTATAGAGTTGCTCTCAATTAAGATGCATTACCCACACTAAGCAGACCATTCAAATTTTTGGTGCAGTAGGGGAGGATACCCAATGAAATTGAACCAGTTAGTTGAGATTCTGAGGCTTTAAATCTGTTGTGAAGTTCCTCAAATTTGATTAGGAATGACAATACAGGCAAAAAAGTTTCATTTCACATCGGGAGAGCCAAAGTACAAAATAAATAGAAAAATCAAAGATACTCCCTTATATTAGTTTAGCAAAATACACAAAAATGTAGACCATGCAACTGGGGAAATGGTTCTTTTATTTAATTTTACGCTAATACACAACTATGTGTGCACTGATATAGCTTGAAGAGGTCCTTGTGACAATTGTCTAAATGAATTACATTTAGATCACGGTCCCAATAATTCAAAAATGTCAGATATACTGCTTGTGTAATAATCCGGCTGGATATTATTTGAAGGGTCTTGAAGAACAGATTGAGTTGTCACACCTGCAACCGCAACATTTTCAATCACATCATAAGAGCTCATGAATGGATAAGAGTTGGTTTCATCCATAATCTCTAGGCATTGTACAAGAGTGAGAAACCAAAATGGCCATGGAAGAAGAAGAAATCTTTGTACCTGAAAGAACAAGGAGAGTTTTGCATCCAGAGTTTTGTCCAAATAGAATATCAGTGTCCAATCTGTCACCCACCATACACATCTTGGAGGTACTGATCTGAAACCTGATAAAATGAAGGCAGGCTATGAATATAGATAAATCTCTGGAACTGTCTCTGTGCATGGCTTACTACATAATCCCATGACATTAGTATGTATATTGAGTAGTGTCATGTATGGATTCGACATATCATGATATTTTACTAACCAAGCGAACATTTGGTTTCACTCTTGGGATGTTATCCATCCAGATTTTTTACCCACTGTCAATGCTACAGAACAATGTGTTGGCTGGTGAAATATTTCATTACAGGGATAGGCTCATAGACCTAGGTCCATATAATATAACTACGCCTAAGTTTCCATTGATCCTGCCTACCTCTGTAGTAAAAATTCCATCATAAAGGTTGATGGTTTTCCAACCACAATAGGTTCTTTTTGAGTTGATCCACATATGGCAGCAACCATACATCCTGCGCCTGGAACCCAAAGGTGAAGATTATCATTAAACTGAATTGTCACAAATTTAATTGCACATTAAGCTGGATTTCAACAAAGAAAGATTGGTAGTTAAGAAGTTAACCAGGCCATTCTTGTAAATCAGTCATGTGTCCCACTGCATCACGATTGGTAGCAATGAAAAGGCAACCGGGATTCTCACGTATGCAAAGGGTTCCATACCTGCCAATTAGAATATTTAAAACAATACTAAAAAAATAGAATTGACTCTAGATCTATCAATATTTGATTCAGAAGATATATTTATTGATATAAAATTTTGAAGCTTGTCAAGGTTTGTGTAGGTAGTTATAGGGCAAAACTTTGAAATGCTTGTAATCTCCAACATAATAATTGACGTTCCAGTTTCTATTTAAAAGTACCACTAGTTTAAATTGCATGTATTTGCAACCTGCAGGCCCTTCAATAAGGTTTTGAGATTCCCTTGCATTAGAAGAGTGTACTCCCTTGTATCAAAAGATGGGAATCTCTCCACCAGCGCCATGTGTTCCAGATTCCATCAAGCCTTATCCAGAAGTCCAGAAGACCACCCTATCAAATATAAGCCCCTTTGCTTTTTTACATCGACATTTGTTCATTATCTGACCAACACAGACATAATTGTTTGGGTGGAGGATGCCTCGTGCATCATGCACGTGCTTGAGATTTATAGACATTTTAATGGGCCGCGGAGATTTTAATTAAAAATTAGGATTTATCATAGGCATTTATCTAAATCACCCCTTTTTGGTTTATGACAATCAGCTAACGTGATAATCAGAAGGCTATACAAAATGTTGGTTCCTAACCCCTAAATATGGTTGTGATTTGTGAAGTCCACATAACCCAACACAGTAAACACACTCAGTGCAGCTAATACTTATGCATACTAGTATAATTAAGATTAGATTTATCCTTGCATTGTCTATTCATTATAAGCAAAGGGGATAACTACTTGAACGAGAGAGAGAGAGGGAGAGATGTGGGTTTTCTTACTGGAGCTTGTAATAGTTAATATACTGGTCAAGTCCAACCACAACTGCTCCAACCTGGAAAAGAATTGCATTTTTTTTTCACTCATGAACAGAAACAATAAATAAAAAATTGAAAGTACAGATTGGCATGATGTTACATTACACTCTTATCATGTTCGAAGAGGCAGTTCGGTTTCAGCTCTACCTTCTTTTTCCCATCTTCCTGCAGTTTAAGGTTGTCATCGAAATCAAATGAAAAGAGAAAGACAAGTATCTTTTATACTATATATTTGCTTCTTAGTCAGACATCGCTCATTAATATTAAGTTTTTTTTTTTGGGGGGGGGGGGGGGGGGGTAGAGAGCCCATTACAATGAGGATCAAACTTATGAAATGTTTCTGTCTGGACTTGCTTGCCTTGATCACGGTTTGAGTCCGGATGTGGGTATCCTGATTCCCAAAAACCCAAAAAAGAAGGAATTGTTTTTACAGATGGCCTAGAAAATTCTGACTGCAACATAGACTCTATAAGTTCACAAGGTAAAATGCTGGTATCGTCTAGACTACTTTTCAAGGTGGATTGAGCCTACAGGATCCCAAGAATAACTGGAACGGTGAAAGCACCACTGAGATATGAAGGTCACAGTTGATACTCTATTTAAGAGCTTAAACAGACTGAAGACTCACAGGACCACCAAGACCAGTAAAACCAGCCAACTCCAGCTCTTCCAGTATGCCTTCCTCACCTATGACATAAACCTGCATAGACAAAACAAACTTATCTCAGAAACAGATAATGCCCATAAATAACGCAGAAGTTAATTGCTTCATGAGTCTATATTTATGGACCTGCATTGTCATCATCTGAAGAGAGATCAACCAATTAAAGACAATGCGATTTGAACTTGCTTTCAAATAGTCTAGCTACAGTGAAGCTACTCTAATTGTAGAATATCAATTGATGGTACTTGCTCAGCTGGGCAGATCTGATTAGGGACTATCAGCAGACCTGGTTTTAAAGCCTCGACCAACAAGGCTAGAGTTATAAATAATAAAAAAAAACCATTTGCAGGCAGCTTAGCCAAAAAGAAAAAGAAAAAAAGAGCGACTCCTAATTCGAACTTTTAGAGGGTATTTAATGGCCTTAAGGTTGCATAACAGAAGAAAATAATGAAATAAATTAACATAAAAATTCAACCTTTTTCTCCGGAGGAAAGTCATTGGTTTTCAAGAACATAGCTGCGGCATACGATGATGAGAAGATCTCATCCTGCCAATATTAAGAGAGAAACACAGGGAGAGAAATCTGTAAATAAAAATATGTAAGAGAAAAAGAGTGAAACCCCACAAAAATTTCTGCTACTAAAACAAACCTCACTAACTGCAAGTCCAAGTGATTGGAACTTTTGTGCATATTGCTTTCTCGATTTTGTTGAATTATTCGTCACGAAAACCAGCTTCTTCCCCTGCCTCGGCACAATATCCAATCTACCATTCATAACTGGATTATTTAAAAAAGAAAAAAGTAGATCGTACCTTTGATCGAAGCATCTCTAATGTCTCTGGTACGCCTTCAATGAGCTTGTCACCCTTCCAAATGACGCCTACGTGTGAATAAAATTTAGAACAGGTCGTAATCTGAATGAAAACTCGGCGAAGAAGAAGAAATGTCTCACTAACTGTAATCAAAACTGGAAATTGTTGAAGTAACATTCACATAACAGAATCTGCTTACTAACCATCGCAATCAAAGAGAAAAGCTTCGACAGAGTCGAAGAGAGCTTTGACGTTTTGAGAAGAGAGGGCCTGAGAAGTCCCTGCTTCGCCATTAGATTTGCCATTCGTCATTTCTAATTAATTAGGGTTTCAGAGCAAGAAGAGAGGGAAGGGGAGATCTCGGATCGCTGCCTGCCAAATTTTACTGAATTGGAGAGAGAGACCTCGTCTTCTGCGCATCTTTATTCTTCTTTATAGGTCGTTACCCGCCTAAATATTCCCGGAATCTACAATGACTATTACACCTCTGGAATGTCTGAACTTTTACGACAATGCCACGCTCTACTTTAACTCCAATAATACAGGCGAAGTAGACATGGACACGTGTCCATTTTCACTCTTTAACCGTGATTAAAACTAACTCTTAAGGTTCAATCATATAATCCAGTTAAAAATTTATTAACTAGGGTTCAAAGGGCAGTTAAAGACGCTTTCTGAGTAGGCCAAACAATTTTGGTTTGGTGTAGACCAGACCAAATCCGATCCCCCTTTTCAAAATTCTTGATATCTTATAAAATTTTCATCTCTATAAATTTATATTTTAAAAATCATTAAAGTACCTCTCTTCATTAACTTTTTATTAAATTTATATTTTTTGAGCATAAGAAACATTTTTTGACTTATTTTCAAAATGCAACAAAAAAAATCATCTTTTACGGTAAAACTTTTATATCATTAATAATTTACGTAAAACCATTTAGGAGCCAAAATAGCAATTATTTCTCATTTGAACGAACATGAGATGGGCTCTTCTCTCCTTTCAAGAGTTAGGCCCTTTTGAAAGAATGTATTGGGCTCAATCTCATAAGGTGTATGTGAGTTTAACTGTTTAGTATCTACCAAAAAATTAAAAGGGTTGGGTGGCTCGCAAGATGCCAATTCCAACCTGTTTCGGGTAGTAAAATTCTCCTTTAGACGGTCCTAGTTAGTACTAACGGACAAAGCGTAAGATCAGTCGTAGCCGTAGTCATACCCTTTTCATGGACAAAGGTGGGAGGGAGGCACTTTATTCGCGGATATTCCTACTTGCTCGAGATTGCCTGGTGACTTTTCTGCCCCGCGGTCAATGGATCCAGATAGGCATAAGAAACTACGGTCAACAGATAGACTCCAAAAACAAGTCTCCGAATCGGATGGCTCAAAAAAACCCCTTGTTATGTCCTTGGTCACCATCAGATCCTGATCAGGAGGTTATGGGCCATGTTGAACTCACTTGCACACGTTAAACCATTTTGAAGAAGGTGATGAACCAGTTAGCCTCATGGGTGAGTGGTAAGGGTGTGGCCTTTAGGTCTAGGGATCCAATCCCCACCCAGGTATGAGTTGCAAGAGCTTCAATGCCCAAGCTAACATCTAGCCGTACTGATCCAACTAACACCTAACAACTAACGTAGGTAAATGATGCCGACACCAAAAAATCAATGGACTTAGTTTTTGAATGCATTTTTTTTAATCGGCCAGGCTCATTTAAAGAAGTTTCAATGGCCCAGATTCGGCCTACAGGCATGTACGAGTCCAATGGGGGATCCTAGAGAGTAGAGAACAGCCAAAAAAGTCTCCTCACCTTAACCGTGCATTGCAGTCATGCAGTTGCTTGCTTCAGTCAGGGATGATGGTGTGCCTCAAATTAAAAGGATCATGAGATTGACTTAGTTGGAAAATGGGTCCTATGTTGCAATGGCCAAAACATGGGGTTTAGCTGAATCATGGTTCTAGGATCCAGAAACCCATATTTGAAAAGTTGATCTCTAATTTGGCTTTCATTTTCCGTGTTTAAATGGAGCAAAATTCTGATATTTGTTATTGTAATTTAATTTCTCTCAAAGACCCATAATGCTAAGTTCAGTCTAGGGATACTCCCTAATCTTACTCCTTGTTTCTACAACCAATCAAGCCATTGTTTAAAGAAAATCTGTAGATGTTATTAATGTGGTATCCTATACAAAATTAAATAATTTCATAAATGTTTTCTTCTTCAAAAATAAAAACCCTAAAACAAGATCGTAACCAATTTGCATTCTCTCTATCATCCTCATCTCTCTTCCATAGTTGCAGGCCCGACTCTTCTCGTAGCGACAAATTCCAATCTTTGCTTGCCATAAGTCTCTCTCTCTTTCTTTCAATCCGGCTCCACCCATGATGACTGATGAGATTACTTGTAGAGATTGATTGTTTATTAGCTATTTATAGCACTTTGGAAATTTTTCAAAGAAATGGCTATGAGAGGCAATGGTTGGCCGCATTTTACCGGAAGAAGCAATTCACAATAAGACATATTAATGCTTATAATACAACATTTATGCTTTTAGGAGGGTGGGGTTTTTTCTGTTGCAGCAGATGCAATTCTGGGATTTAGATGACCATTTGATACATTTACACACGATTTTGATAATTATTTATTATACACAGAGCTTTAGACTGAGTGCAAGGACATTAGGAAGATGTTGTGGGAAGCCAACCACTTATTTGGGCTTATGCTTTTTTTTATTGTTTTGTTCCTGATTGCCTGAATTTACAAGATACAAATGATGAACTAAGTTTCCTGAAACCGATGGGTATTGCAGGATTTCCTACAAATTTCTCGGTTCTATTTACAACACAATCCACCGACATTCCCACTGGAACATCAGGATTTTTGGCACAATACGGAATGGTATGAGGATTTTTAGAGAGAGAACAAGAATGAGTAAGATTGTGTTTAGGGGTTTTTTATTTTTATTTTATTAATAAGAGGGCAATTATTGAGCTATTTAATTTTGTAGAGGATGCCAGCAATATCTAGAGCCATTGATTTTCTACCATGACTTGGATAGGATATAAAAATAGGGAGTAAGAATAAGGTGTATCCAGAGACTAACTATATATATCATCACCAAATAATCTACTAACCTTAGTATGCTTCCCTACAAGAGTTCTTGAAGCTACATATCCCCCTTCTCATTCATCGTTTCTTGTTCTTTTGTTTGTTTTTGTTTTTCTTCAAAGTGAGATCAGATGAATAATGGCTCATTTCACCAATAGCAAATGCACACCACATGTTTGACAAAATTCCATGGCCACCTAGCACTCCAACAAGCCATATGGGAACCCCATCAATTTCAAGGAATCACCGTGTTCCATATCACGGCATTTGTGCTACTATCCGATGCTTATAGGGTATCCTGCCAACTGCTAGACCATATCATTTGGAAGCTCAATGTTTATAGGGTGCCACTTCTGAAAAAAATAAAAAAGTCTAAAATTTTCTAAGATTTTTTTTCCTTCTAGCCCAAATTATAGAAAATAGAATAATGGGAAAACTTCTCTTGAAAAATGATTTCATTGGAAACCTTTAGTTTTTTTGTATCTCATTGCCCATGCAAACAAATGGAGCCAAAAAGAAAATTGTATTGCCTAAAAAAAATTATTTTTTATTTTCTACTCTTTATTATATTATTTTGGTTACAAAATTTTATTAACCAAGGTGCAAAAAAATATTTTTTTTCCTCTTTTTCTTATCTTCCTTTTCTTTCCACTCTATTTATTTGCAACCACAATAGCACTATTACGGACTTGCAAAACACTTTTAAATGACGTACTTAAATTCATATTTTTGGTGAAACTTGAAATCTCTTATTTTAAAGCTTTTCACAGGAAATCCAAAATTATAAAATAGGCTTGTAGGAAGCAATCGTTTCGTATCAATTATATTCATTCCATGTTCTCAAGAAGAATTGTTCTTCTTAAGAATGTGTTCTTAAGATTAATATTGTGCTGAAAACTCGTTCAGCAGCAATAAGGCAAGATAAAGACCAAAAATAAGATTGGATGAAATAAAATTTAAATTTATAATAATATATAAAAGAATAAAGAAAAAATCAAAAAGATTAAAGATTAGAAAACTAAAAAATTCAAAAATTCAAAATTAGCAAATTTAAAATTATATCAAAATTAAAAATAAGTAAAGTAAAAAAAAGGAAAAAGGAAAAAATCATGAAAATAAAATAAAATAAATAAATAAAAGTCTCGTGGGATGTTCTTATTTCAATTCTTACTCAAAATGAGAGCATTTCTCAAAATAACTTTGGCTGAAATAAAATTTAATAAATAAAAGAATAAAGAAATATCAAAATTTTAAAAATAAAAATAAGTAAAATTAAAATAAAATAATAAAGAAAAAGATAATAATAATAAATAATAATAATGTCGGAGAGAACTTGTTCAAAAAATAGTCCAGAAAAGTGACATTTTTAACCCCCAATTCTTCCTCCAAAATGAAATTTTTTTGAAATTGTTCGTGCTAACCAAACACAGTATTCTTGAGTTTCTCCTCACAGGAATAGAGTTATGCTCTGAGTCATGCCAAATGATCCAACAAGCATACATTCTAAAAACTTTATTTTGCAGGAACAAATCTATTTCTTGTTCTGATATACTACCATTTTTCCATCTTTTGAACTCCAAAAGAGTGCAGCAGACTGTAACTCGATAAATATTAAATAACAAGAGACATTTGGCAAACCTCATCTGATATAATAAGAACCGTTCGGATGAGATCTAGAGAACAGGGACGTTTGTTTTTGGTTTATCTTCATAAAAATAGTTTGTTTGGAAAAATCCAACTTCTTAAAAACACTAACTTCTTATATCTTATTTGATAAAATCACAAATTTTGAAGACCATTCACAGTGGCATTTACAAGAAAGGTTTCAAGGACGTAAAATTTCTTTGTAAAGAAAATGTAACTTCTATCCTCATTTGTTCATCAGGTTACTTATTACTTAAAGAGGTAAGACCATTTAAACCAAGATGTAAAGAAAATGTAACCTCTACCCACATTTGTTCATCAGGTTACTTATTACTTCAGAGGTAAGAACATTTATACTAAGATATTTGGCCATTAGATTAGACATTCACCAGTCTTATTTTGAAACCAAACAATTGACCAAATTCACTTGACAAGAGAAACAGATGCTCTCTTGCATTCTTGATCATAGTGATCGATAAAGGATCTGATACAGTGATTTTAAGTGTGCTCACATAAAGCCAAAATGTACAAGCGGGTTTATTTTCAGAAATGATAATTAGCAATATATGATTGCAATGGAAGAAATGATATACAGGTTCCCCCTCTTCCCCATCCATAGTTGTTAGTCGAGGTCCCACATTACATATTATAAACACAATTGTATATTCACAAAACATCATCAGATAATTCAGATTACTGTATTAAGCTATAAGGAAAATATATATTGTGTTTTTCTGCAGATTTTTGTAAGCTGTAAAAGATCAATGAAATTTGACAGTGTCTCACCGTCACGAACCTATTGCTTATAATGCAGAAATGTTAATAATAATAAAAAGGTGGTAATGCAAAGCACTGAGCACTGAAATAAGCTTGCTAAATAGGGTTGAATGCTTTATAACAACACTACTAGAATGGCTTTTTTTTCCAGAAATTAAGAAAATACACTGGGCTGAAAATTTGAGTAAGAGTCAATTTTTTAGCTCTCCTCATAATGAATAAAATTTCAAGTTGTTTCCAAAATCCTAAATCAAGGAAAAATTATCCTCCAAATTGTGGTAAATTGCCCCCTTTTCTCCAAAGTAAATCGACCTAATGTAAGGGGTTTGATCCGGATTTTTTTTCCCATTCATGTATCATAAAGGATCAGCAGGTATATTCTCATTTCTTGTCCACTCTTTCTAGTATTTTCCGTACCACAACAATTAGCAATAGAGAATCTATATCAAAGAAAGGTATAACTGTTGGAATAATGGTATCCATTGTTATTTGATTTGATACATTGCGATCAGTAACGTTGGTGAATTAAGTTAAGGTTGAAGGTACGGAAAGAGAGGAATTCGAACACTCGGTAAACAAAAGCCTACATAGCTGTATCCTTATGCAGAATAACAGAAGTCATCAAAAGGTGTCTGCCTTTGCCACTACAGAGACTAAGCTATTATAATACTTGAATCAGCAAAAGACTCATTACTACGCCAAGTAGAAGACTCTTGCAACAATATCATATGGTGCAAGACTCCCTACTTACATTAAACTTAAATCGCAACTCAAGTTAATCACTGCAACATAGCAGCTCCTAGGTCCTTCCTTGCACAATCACAGATCCCAAACTAATATGATAAGTGTCCTGCATGTTAATGAGAATCTGGAATGGATGCCTAAGCCACACAGTGAGAGTTCATAGTCAATTCTATCTAAATCATAACAGAAGATAAAGGATATATATCTAGATCAAACTAAAAGGTAACTTTAACAAACTCTAAATCAAAATGCTAAAATCAACATAACAACTAAACTGAAAATATTCTAAGGGTCCGACATAGACACACAACACTAAACAGAAGACGACCATGCTTGTCTAAGGCATAAAGGCATACAGGGAACAAAGACTATCTAATAGTTCTTCTGCTCTTCTAGCACATTGTCTAAGCCATTTTTTGAACAAAGATAATCTAATCGTTCTTCTGATCTTCTAGACCGTCCCCTCTTGCAGTAAGCAAAGACACATCTAGTACCTGCGAGAAAAATATCTATAGAGCCACAAGAGATGTAATATGCCGAGAAGACTAGAGGAACCTGTGAGAAACTTCTATAGGAAAGCTTAAGCAACTGCAACAAAATGCCTCTTTTCTACCTTGCGTAGGGATGGTAACGACTACTGCCACTATAACCTGCCCTACTTCCATATAACCCACCCACTCCACCATAACTGGCACCAGGGCCAGAATCATAACTACCACCATAGCCTGAACCTCCATAACTCCCATAGCCTTCGCCTCCTCGACCATAGCCACCTAATCCACTTCCACCATATCCCCCACCAAACCCTCCACCATAGGGTGGTCCAAGGCGACTAGAATAGCCAAGGGACGACTCTCCTCGGTAACCACCTAAGCCACTGCCACCAAAACCCCCATAGCCACCACCAAATTCACTGCCACCACCACCATACCCGCCGTAACCACCAAGCCTACTGCCGAGACTTCCAGGTGTCCTATAGGGAGCAGGGCCAAACCCTCCGCCACCAAAATCACTATAAGAGTCAGCAAATCCACCAAAACCATCATTGAAAGGGCGAGCCCTAGAGTCGCTACCATATGCATGAGCAGGTGGTGGATTTGAGGCTTTCTTTGGTTCAGCCTTCTTGATCTCCACCTACAACAAAGCAAGCGAGTTAACCTATTTCTGCCACCTGTAAATTACTTTTTGAGTCCCGACTTGGAAAGATCTATATACTTCTATTGATCTCTGCCTATTTTTTTAAAATTATATTTATGTAGTTCACCTGAAATATGAATATATTAAACCAACTGATCGAGTAACAACCCTGATCGTGTATGTCATTGAAGAACAAAAAGGGAGACAGGCACAATGCTGTGTGGTTCAGAGTATACCCGTGATTGAATTCATACTGCTTGATTGAGGAATAATTGCAGTAGACTCGAGTTATGCTATGTGGTTCAGGATAAACTTGTGATTGAATACATATTGCTTTCTTAAGGAATAATTGCAGTAAACTCACCTGAGCACCCGCCATATCAATCATATTTCCATTTGCTAAAATATCATCTACAGCTTGTTCACTCTCAAATATTATAAATCCAAAGCCTCGAGAGCGGTTGGTAGCATGGTCGCGTATAATCTGATGATCTGTCACTTTCCCGTGCTTCGAGAAGAAATTCTTGAACTCATCTAATCATTTTGATGTGCAAGAATGATAAGTACACAAAAAAAAAGTATATATATATAAAACATGTAGCTAATCCCAAATTTTCAATCCATTCTCCTTGAAGATGAGCATCCAATGCAAAACCATATAGTAGAAACCATACCTTCAGTGACCGTTGATGGCACCCCTCCAACAAAAATCTTCTTCGTTTTAAAATCCTTGGATTGCACGGATCCTTTTGGAATGGTTCTTTTAATTTCAACCTGGTCAAAAAATCATTTGTAAGTCACGTATTGGACACTTTACAAAATTAAGAAAAGTATATATTTCTAATAAAAATTTGAACTTTTGAGCTAACTTCTCTAACATGATACAGAAACGACAAATAAAATCAATCACTTCTGATACTACTAAACGCAATGCAAAGAATACACAGATAAGTAACTAATTTACACAGATGACAAATTTCATAAATTTCAAATTTGAGATGAAACAACAAATGAGAAGATTTCTAAGTAGTACACCATGGTTTATAGGTACTACCCAGCCACTAGATAAACACTTCTTAAGTTAATTACCTCATTAGAAAATCGAATCAAATTATAGAAAGAACCCCATAACAACATCAACCTCAATCCTATATATTTCGTATCTGACGAACCAATATTTATATATAGAGAAAACAAAATATTTGAAGAGAAGCTGCTATGTACAGAGAGACTTACTTGTTTTCCATTGATGACATGGGTTTCTTGAATAACCGTATCAACAACTGAAGGGTCAGCATAGGTGATAAAGCCGAAACCCCTTGGTTGCCCCGAGTGCCGATCTTTCATTATAACTGAATCGGTTATCTCTCCATACTTCCCGAAGTACTTAGTGAATGTAGCTAATTTCATCAGAACAAATAAAGCGAAGAACCCAAATCAGTAAATTAAAAAAAAAAAAACCACACAAACAAATACCCAAATCAACAAAAAAACTAAGTCAATGAACCGATAAAATGGTGATACTCATAGTTACTAACCCCATCTAATCTCATGAAATAGACCATATGAAAGCAATCTAGGTCAGAAACAAACAAATACCCAACCCAGAAAAGAAAAGAAAAAAAAAAAACAAGAACAAGAACAAGAATAAACAAAACAGCAGCAAGACACCCATGAATCCCATACATACATAAACACCGTAAATTTATCCTAAATACTTCTATCACATTAACTGAGAAGACTGGAAAAAAAACCGAGAATTCGATTAGGGCAATAACAATGCACTCACCCAAGCTCGTATCTTTCGCTAATCCTCCGATGAAAATCTTCCTGTGGTAGTTAAACGAAATAAAACCCACATCAGGAAACCCTAAAGTAGATCGAAACAACGAAGAAAAGAGGATGGATCTTGAGAAGGAAAGGGGAAACAAACCCAGGACTCGCTCCTTCTCCTGTGTGAGGGTTCCCAGTTCTTCCACCGTTGTCAGAAGAAACGCCCTTCGATTTTGAACCCATGACCTTCACCTACCTCAGATTCGCTCAAAATCACAGATCTGGGAGAAAAATTGCAGAGACGGACAACAACCACCGAATGAAATGACCAAAACTAGGGTTTTTAATGAAGAAAAAGAAGTCACGTAGTCACGTGCCTCTCAGAAGCTTCTAGAATAGGAAATAGTGGCGAGATATACGTAAAATATCAATAAGCTCGCTATAGAAAACAAATAAATACTTGTCTAAAATCCTTAAAGGGTTGTTTTGGTTGCGAATTCTAAGCTGCCTAGTGTCAATTTTTGTATTTTTAGTACCGACATGATTTTCAGGAAGTGTGCATCACGAGTCAATAAAGGGGTGATTTTGCCCCACAACTCGAAACTCATTGCCAAACAATATCCTCGTAGGTAATGTTGGTACTGTATTGTATATAACTGTTTGGTTGCCCCCAAAGAAAACATAGAAACAAATGAAATAATAATAGAAATCAGAGTAAATGAAAAAAATATTGGCACCCTTGATTGGTTGTCAATAAAGAAAAAGAGAAAAAAAAAAACATGAAAGGAGGGTGGCAATAGTGGCTGTGATTGGTTGTCAATAAAGAAAAAAAAAAGACCATGAAAAGAGTGTGGCAATAGTGGTTGTGGTAGTGGTGTAGGCAACATTAGCAGTGGTGGTAGCAATTGCGATAACAGTTGTGGAGGGTGTTGTTGGAGGTGGTTGTGGTGCCGACAATAGCAACAGTTGTGGGGGCATGTAGAGATGGTGGTTCTGATGGCACGACGGTGGTGGTGGTGCCGACAATAGCAACAGCGGTGGGGGGTATGTAAAGATAGTGTTTTTTTTATTTGCATCCGTGGTAAAAGTGATAGTAAGAGTTAGGATTTGGGACAAAACATGAAATTATTGATTTTCTCTTTAATTTCCTCTCAAATTCAAGCTTTTTGGAATGACATAAAATCTTCAAATTGAAATAAAACTAGAAGTTGGTTTTCTCCCTTTTTCATTTGTACAACAAAAAATAAAAATTCTTTATAATCACACAACCAAAAAATAGATTTCTTACAATCTTCTTTTTGACACATGTGCTCCCTCGGTGCTACATGAGGCTCCACCCCCTCCCCTTGTGTCAAGCCCTTTTGAGGAGTTGGGTTTAGTCTCATGTTGGTTGTGTGTGATTGGCTTGGTGTGTGTGGGTGTGTTATATTAATATATAATTGTATTTACACCAGGTTTGTCATTGAGTAAAAAATGGAAAAGTAATAGATATTTGTAATCCCATTTTTTAGAGGAAATAGCAACAAGATATCACATCGGCCATGGACATGTGCATCTTATTGGGCCATGTGAATTTGGTGTGCTTTGATTTTCTTTAATTGCATTGTTTTTCTCCGCTTCAAAACAAGATAACGTAGAGAAGAATGATCAATGCATACCATTTTTTTCATTTTTTCCTTCAACTAGATGGCCTTTACAAAAAATTTAATTTTATAGTAGGGGCAACTATAAAAAAATGGGTTAAAAAACAAATAGTGCTCGGAGGTAACTGGTTACATGGGTATCTAATTTTCTCCTCGTCACGTAATCCAGTAGAAATTTACCAAGTTGACCTTGTGATCCACTACACACCGTTCATTCATTGGGAGTCAGACTCGCTCTTAAATTGATCAGATGGGCACACTCTCACCATGCCTCATTGAATGACATTCTATTCATGTTACACAAACTATAACAAATTTGAATTATATTATAGTTTTTATCATTCAGCTCATAGTGTGATCACCAACAATATTCATTGTTGGAAATAGTGGTGCAGCTAATGAGGGCCATACCGGTTGAGATGAGACCAACCCATCCCAAATCCTAAGAGGATAACCAGTGTTATTCGTACTTGTATATATGCATAACAAGTATCTTTACTAAATTAGTATACAAGAGAAATGTCACTCTCATATACAAACTTTTACACTCATTATGATGCAATGTCACTACTTTTTTTGTTACCTTTAGAGTTGGCGAAACCATAACTTTTTCATTTATAAAAATTTGTTTTCTTAACCTTTTTAAAGGGGTACAATTGACAATTGTTGCACACGAAGTGAGAGTTTGAAAAAAAAAAGCTGCGTTTGGGCTAACACTCATCTAATTCAAATTATTTTAAAATGCAACTAGCGGATGGCACGTGCGATGCACGTGAGAGCGAGGGGAAGGAGTTAACCACAGTTAATAGGAGTTAAAAGGGCCACGTGTTGACCTGTGGGTGCGATTGAACTCGCTAGTGGCACGTGCAATGCACGTGAGTGCGAGGGTTTAAGGAGTTAACCACAGTTAATAGGAGTTAAAATGAACACGTGTTAACCCAGGGGTGCGATTGAACTCTCCCCGAGTTCAATCGTGATTGGCTGTGATTCTAAAAATAGATAGATGATCAAAGGGTAGTTTGGAAGTTAAATGAAAGCAAGGGGTAGTTTGAGTTTTAAAGCAAAACATTAAATCAAAATTTTGTTTTTATATAAGGGTAGTATGAGAATTTCGGAAAAATCATCTACACCAACCTCTCCCATTATAATAGTAAAGAAAGATATATATTAATAAGCATACAAGTCTTTTTGTTTAATACACTAACAATACCACTTGGTTGAAATGCCCCTCTTGTCATGTTCACAACATAAGAGGAAGTCGTATGACAACATGTATCAATTGAGTCATACTCAAAATTCCATAGTGCCTTTTTATACTTTATTTTTCAAAATATTAATGGGAATAAACTTAATTACCCGCCATTTCATGGAGTCTTAAAATATTGCATCAATACAAGTCTTTAGGCAGTCTACCATCACTAAACAAAACATTTTTAAGCACAAACTTAATCCCTCTTTCACATTTAATTTGGGTAGAGGCTTCTTTTACTTAGTTATTATTATATATTAAATATTCATGAATGGGGAGGTTTAGCACGTGCTCATAAAGTTGTTTAATCACAACACTAATTGGGATACTAATAACTAAAGCGTACATGGGCACATCCATCAATGATGAGAAATAAACAAATGCTATAGCTTGGTCAAAGCAATGATATATCCAACAAATCACAATAAAAAGCTAATCTCAAAACTTTGGAGTAATTGCATATCTAGAAAATTATCCAAAATTTGAAACCCATAACATAAAATATTACAATAATTTGAATCATGCAATGTATGATGGAGATAATTTATACAAACTAATTCCTTTAAGGTGATGCTACGAGCACACCGCTATTTACTTACTGGACACCAAATAAGTCACTTACTAATTGGACACCATTAAAATATAATAAATTCTACGAGCACGCCAAGAGTAAAAAAATACCTCTAAACTTTATACTCATACATCATTCAAATCTTAAAACCATAAAATATGATAACTCATTACCCTTTCATGCTAGATGCTCCACCCCCGATTGCAATAATCCAAACATAAATAAAGAAATAATATTAAGCTTATAAGAACCCAACAAAACTCTTCTTATAATTTGACCGATAACCCATAATACATCATCCATGACCCCAAAATAAATCATCCATATTCAAAAAGGAACCATATCCAACAACCCAAAAATCTTTTTTTTTTTTTTTTTTTTTGTAAATTAACCCCCAAAAATCTGATCCAAATCCTTACTAGACCCATATCCCAAAAATCATATTTATACTCATATCACGTCATTTGGTATCTCATATATTGCAATCTCTGACTCTATCACTTGAGTCAAAAAATTGATCCTTGAAACATATGGTGACGTCCAACAATCAACGACTGCATCATGGTATTTGATCCAGTTGCATGTAATTGGTGGTATAAGAGAACTATCAATCATGTGTAGCTGAATGAAGTGATTTTTGTGTCTGTAACCAATGACAAGAAGCTTATGCGTAGTAGAAGATGGCGGCCGCAAATGAATAAACGTAAGGCATTGCTCCTTTGAGATATGTAACAAGACGACGTTATAGTATGAAGCAATCAAATGTCCCATGTCTGACATTGACATCCAAAATTGAGGGCCAGCGGAAACTTCTTCACATCGTTGGGACATGGCTAATTTAGCATTCCTTTGTAAAACACCAAATAATTTGACATATTATTGGTTATGATTTTGAAGTTCATAAGTCAAATCTCTTCTCACTTGACGCTAACCTTCTTCTCTCATTCTCATCAATCCAACCACTGTTGAAATCCACAATGGCCATCACTCACAACATCTGTGACATGTTTGATAAAATTTAACAAAAATTTAGGAAGACAACTGACTATTTCATGGAAGTTCAATAATCTACACTCTTGGGTACGTTTTTTGTCTTTTTGTATTTGAATTTTTTCTACATATTCGAATGCAGAAGGATCACGTTTTATTGATGTGGAATCTTTTGGTAATCGTTTATTAACTGATCCCTTAAGCCTACCACTTTGTTTAGCTAGCACCAAATGTTCTTTCATCTGAATTAACGTTGGCTTCTCAATCTCATGTAACTTTTGTTTGATTTCAATCTTTCGACGTGGGTTAGACTTTTCATATATTGTAATGATTATCTATAACTTATGAGCAATATATTTATATAACCCTTTTGATGAAAATTCATCATTATTCACCAATGTGAGTTTCTTCCACTTATCATGGATTAGCAACAATGGCAAAGACTTTTTTTCCTTCACATATAATACAATTTCATGTGCACAAGGTATTCACAATGAGCGTCGAACTAAATGTCGGCATTCTTAGGCATCTACCATAAATGTCTTATTGATAAGTTTCTACTAATTCATTTTGTTATTTAATCTTCTTCAATGCATAAATACTTACCAGCCCACAAAGTTTCTTGTAAAAAAATTGATTGTAAATATGAGGCATTTTTATGTGACTTACCAATGATGAAGATTTGATATTTGTATGTTGTTGATTGATCAGTTTATCGAAACGTTGTTATATTGTCATCAAATTTGATGTTGATACTTGAAGATAACGCTTTAGTTGGGAGTGAGCGCTCTCTACTCGACTAGTTGAAGTATTTCTAATATGAAAACATTGATCAGTCCAAGCAGTAACAAAATATTCATTGTACGAATTGAACCATGTAAGTGTTATGTAGGCAAGTGCACTGGGATAAAGAGAAAAATCATTTATCATTGACATTAAAGCATGATTATAATCAGACTTTGTAGAATATCGTATCAGAGCCTTCCAATCTTGCATGAACTTTTTGAATGTCTCATCTTCTGTGAAAACCTTATTACAATTGGCCAAGATATTCTTTGAAATATGCCAAAGGCATAATTAGTTCTTAGAGGTTAGAAACACAATTTTAATTGAATTGATCAAGGCCAGTTCACGATTTGTCACCAAAACTAAAGGTAATGAACTTGGATTAAGAATCAACTTGAAACAATCTAATGCCCAAGTGTAGGTAGAATCCTTCTCCGATGATAAAAATGCAATTGTAGGGAAAAAATGTTTGATCTGTTGAAGTGATGTCGACAATAGACAAGAGAGGTAATAAAAAATGATTGGTCTTGTAAGTACAGCCCAAAAGAAACACACTTAGAAATGTCATTGAAAGCTTAATTGAAGTCGGATGTGGAAAGAACAAATCTATCAAGTTATTACTTTTTCCATTCATATGATGGAAGGTCACACAACCAAGATCATTAAGATATTTGAAGAAATGTTGAATCGGAGATCTTCGAGCCAATTCCTCCAATCGAATAGCATGCAGCTCGAGCATTGTAGATGATCTTGGTTGTAGTTACATTAATGGGGTCCATATCTGCTTTTTGTGCTTTCGAAGAAAATGGACACCCACAACGTTTGGTAGAAGTACAACGAATTCTTCTCTTGATTCGAGTTGGAGGTGCTTGGTTCTCTCTATAATTTCCTGATCGATCACAACCAATAAATATTCGTGGACATGAGCGTGAATTCAACCCATCCGATTTTTGGATCATCAAAACATAACCAATATCACGAGCAACTTTGCGTGCCCATTTTTATCAAATCATTGCGTTGTTCAAATACCTATAAATCGATTTAAAAAAATCATATGTTTAATAGGGACATCAATTATTTTAGTTTAAATGAAACATCTTATCAAAACTATCAATTGTAATTTATAGGTAACATACCCTATTTGTTGAAAATTGATTAGAAACATCAACTTCAACTGGTCTACTGGATGGTTCAATTTCAATAAAAGAGATTTCAATAGTCATATTTCTACAGAGAAATCCATTAAAAAAATCAATTTCAAGGTATTTCCACTAAAAACCAAATTGAACATATATGTTGTTTTACAAAAAAATATCAGAAATAGTTCAAAAAAAAAATCACAAACCTATAAATTCCCTAATTATACCTAGGAAGCGTTGGAAAATTCAGAGAACTTTACCTTAGCTCAAGCTTCTTTGAATGTCTGAAGAACACGGAGTTGAGTTGTGTTATCAAAAGTCCCCCATGACATACACAAACACAACATGTCGTAGGCAGCTATAGTCATGAGCAACTACTTGTTTATAGGGGTGGGTTTGGGAATGGAAAGTTAAACCCGACTCAGGTTTGGGCCAAAAATGGGCTTAAGCCGGCCCAACCCGCCCATTTATAATATGGAAGTACCATTTTACCCTTAAATTAATCCTAAAAGTATCTATATTACTTATATGGAATATCAACTCGACCTACCCCCGCTAGAGTTTAACGGAATGGGGAAGGGGTTAAGACTGTCAAGAGTCAAATTCGTTGTACATTGACAAGATACATGAGTGCTAGATACAACTTAAATGAGTGGTGATTTGGACCTTGAAACACATAAGTTGGATTCTGTCTCATTCTCAGGTTTGTTGACCCTACGTAATCTGAGGAGTGGGCAAGGCGGCATCTCCTGCCTCCTATATGGGTTTATGTGTGAGAGGTATAATTTGCCTCAATTATAAAGAAGAAAGAACTCTTGGTTGCAATTAGTTAGGAGATCATGTAAAGCACGCATCTATCATATTAGGCATCATTAGGATTTTGAAAATATAACAAGAATACCTTCAGCCTTAGTTCCTCACTTATAACCTCCAAATCACCGACAAGATTAACAGTATCATGCATCAACATGAATAATATTTGGATCTTCAAAAGCCCCTACAAAATTGGGTGAACAAACAACAAAAACACATACAAATTTATCAATTATTTGTTTCTACGTGTGTGGGTGAACATAAAAAACAGTTTGCTTTATTTCTAAATCATTGCTTGTAATAGTAAACTATTATCAATTAGCTTTGGGTTAAACAAACAAAATATACAAATTTACCAAATACTTCCAGCATCATGTATGTCACAACGATTAAAGCTACTGTACTTCCAATTAAACAAACAATAGTTCCATATTTTAACCAAAAAATTGATTTTTATTCACTGAAGTTTTATATCAAATAGTAACAATACACGAAAGTCACGTTCCTCCACAAAATTCAACTTAAAATAAAGGCTTGCAAATCTATGAGGTTCTGAAATTAGAAGAAGAAAAAAAACTGCAAGACGACTGCCACTGCCGGGAGAAGAAGTTGAAAAGACGATGTCCCTTGAGAAGATGACGTTCCTTCTTATAAGTAGAAAAAGTTGAGAAGACAATGTTCCTTTAGAAAGAGGAGAAAACAACATTTTTAGAAGAAGACATCTTATATAGTTTTAGAAAGGGTTTAAGGGGTTTTGGGGGATGGGTGCGCATAGAAAGATGAAATATAAGAAAATAGTACGTTATTATTTTTAATGGTGTCCAATAAGTAAATAGTGGTGTGCTCGTAGCAACACCCTTCTTCTATTTAAGTAGTTTTTTTAAAACAAAAAAAAAAAGCAACAAATAAATAACATTAATCAGGATTTGCTACCAATCAATTGAAACGTCTCTCCCTCAAACTTATCTCAAGAATTCTCTTATTGGACGTCTCTCCCTCAAACTTATCTCAAGAATTCGCTTATTGGCCAGCATACCCATAAGATGGTGTAAAACTGAAAAATAAAATATATGTTTTTTTGTAACACATAATACACACACTTATTATACCCCGCAATACACACACTCATCATACCCCACACACCCAGTCCACATTGCCATTGTACCCACACAACACTCTAAAAAAAGAGAGGGATGTGAGATTATAAGGGCACACATTCACTCTTGAACCCTAGTAATGTGAGACTAAACTTATTTTGTTGGCAACACACAATAACACACCCACTATGCACAAACACCCAACAAACATCCAGCCCATAAGGCCATTCTCTCAAAGGGGTGGACCAGTGGTTCCTGGGCCTTTCCCCAAGTGGGAGGTCCTAGGTTCCATTTCTCACTCCCCTTTTGGGGCCGGCCCTGCACGGGTTTACTCGGACTTACTTGGTGTGGCGGGTTGCGGGTTCACGTCGCACCCTCGGGGATTAGTCCTAACCCAAAGGGTTGGGGACACCCTGAGCTCCCCCAAAAATAAAAAACTCCCTTAAAAAAGAGAGGGGCCGGGGTGGGGCTATAATGGCACACATTCACTCTTGAACCCCACCAATGTGGAATTAAAATGACTTTTTGGTAGCACACAATACACTCACCCACTATACACCACGCATACACATACACCCAAAACACCCACACGCCCATGCCATAAGGCCATTACACCCACACATCTCTCTAAAAAAAGATAGGGAGGTGGGGTTATAAGGGCACATATTCACTATTAAACTCCATTAATGTAAAAGCAAACTTGTTTTTGGTAACATACAATACACCCACCCACTTTACATCACACATACAACACACCTAAGCCACAAGGCCATTGCACCCACATGACTCCAAAAAGAGAGGAAGATGGGGCTATATATATATACTAACGGAAGCCACGCGCGTTGCACGTGTGTGTACAGTCCGATGTATGTGAGAGGGAGGGGTGGGGGAGAGCGACTAGGGTGAACTCTAGATGTGAGTGAATTTTAACCACAATTAAGGAGTGTCAAAAGAGACACGTGTTAACCTGTGGGTGCAATTGATGAGAAAGAGGTAGTTTGAGGTGAGTGAATTTTAACCACAGTTAAAGAGTATCAAAAGGTGTAGATGAGAAAAGGGTAGTTTGGGAATTAAGTAAAATATTAAATCAAAGTTTTGTCTTAAGGGTAGTTTGAGAATTTATCAAAATAGGCAACAGTTTGAGAAAGTGGTAGTTTGATAGATTATAGATGAGAAATGGGTAGTTTGGGAATTAAGTAAAACATGAAATGAAGGATTTGTAAAGTTTGTATATAAGGGTAGTTTGAGAATTGGGGAAAAAACGAGGCTATGGTTAGTTTAGGAATTTCCATCATTAGGGGGGGCTTCTCTCATTAATTATAGTAGAGAAGATTATCCAACCAAAAAATAAAAAAATAGTAGAGAAGATTATACACACGTGCGTGCATCGGACTGTAAACACGTGCAACACACGTGCCTTCCGCTAGTATATATATATAAAGTAACTCATCTAACAATACATAATTACAAGCCAATTGTGATTGAACTCTCTTGGAGTTCAATTGCATCACAGGTCAACACGTGTCCCTTTTAACTCTCATTAACCATTTGGCTTAGTCTTGTAGGGCAATGTAAGTTTTGGCCTACTATGTGTGTTTAAATAATTAGTAGTTAACCAACAAAAACTTTCATTAACCATTGATAAGATTTTAACTTTAGTTTTTAAAAAGTATTAACTCTAATTTTTTATAATTAGAGTTAAATATTTTTTTTATTCAAAAACTAAAGTATTAAATATTTTTTTTATTAAAGAGTATTTTTTTAATAATGATTTACTAACCATTGATGAACCTTAAAGATTGGTGAATCTTAATCACGGTTAATAAGAGTTAAAAGGGACACGTTTTGACCTGTGGATGAGATTGAACTCGAGGAGAGTTGAGTTGAATCGCAATTGATAGTAATCGGATCTCCATAATTTTATTTATTTTTGGTATATATAACACAAACACACACATCTAACTCACACACACACCCCCAACATGCAACAAAGCACAGAGCACTCACATAACCCTAAAAAAAGAGGACTGTATGAGACATTAAAGGGTTCACAACACACACCTAACCCATCGATAAGGACTAAAGGGCAGAGCCGATGCTGGTTTTTTATTTATTTTTGTATATATAACACAAACACACACACAACTCTCACACACACCATCCGATCTCCGTAATCCGATCTCCATAATTACATACATCATTCATGCACACTAATAAGTGAAAAAAGGAAAATGCCTAAAAAGCCCTCTACCCCTAAAGCTCCATTGGAGGAGCCATTGTAATTCCTTGTTTTTTATGTTTTTCCTCTTCTTCTTCCTATTCCTCCTTTACAAATCAATTCAAAAGTCCCCAAAATCTCTTCTATCATTTCATTTCTCAAAAGACCCATCTTTCTAGCTCTTTGATTGTTTTACATCCTCTCTTTATCTTTCCCACTTTCTCTCATTTTCTCCATTCCTATTCATCTCTGCCTCTGAAAACATGAGCAACGGTTCTAGGGTTTCAATCCCCAACAATGTTCGTAAAACGATCCAAAACATCAAAGAGATCGCTGGAAATCACAGCGACGATGAGATATACGCAATGCTCAAGGAGTGCTCTATGGATCCCAACGAAACCGCGCAGAAGCTCTTGCTTCAAGGTATTTGCTCTTCGATTAGTTCCGTTTTGGGTTATTCTTTTATCCTGAATCAATTTGCATCGGCAGTGATCTGAGGTGGGGTTTTTGGCTCATTGATCTTTATTTGGGGTTTTGATTTGATGTCGATGATCTGGTGATTTGGTTGTGAAAATTGAGTTGGGTTTTTGATGGGTTTACAGTGTTGATATAGTTAGGTAAACATGTTTTAGTTATTTTTATGAATTTATTTATCTATAACCTGTCTGCATCCTGGAAGAAAAATGGGGTATTTGCTGCTCCAATTCTGTCGGATTTTTAATGGGTTTACGGGGCTTTCTTCACGGTATAAAGATTCAAAGACTTATCTCTCCCTTTCTTCGTGTTTCATGATAAAAAGTGGCATCTCTAGTTGTGAAAATGAAGCTAGTCATTAATGTCCAAATTGACAGATAAATATTTTTTCCTGGATTTTTATCCTCTTTGATTTTTTTTTTTTTTTGATTCCCCTTTTCTTTTTATACTGTTCTAACTGATGAACCATGGAAAACCACGATAGGTCGTATCATTGAAATTCCATATGTCAAACAACTGAAACTATAAAAAAGCCTAAGAACAGAACATCGGTTCAGATTGGGTCGAGATCGACTGATATTTCCCGGTGGAGCTGATTAAATTGTACAGTTGGCATTGTTATTCTAATGGATATTGTTGGTAGTCGGGAATGGTTCTTTCACTTATCAGTTATTGGTGTTCGGGTTTTATTGGATTGCATTACCCAACTTAGTTTGATAGTCTGATGTTGGTAGATATAGTGATGGTACTCACTACTCAGGATGGTTCCTTGGCTTCTTTGTTAATGGTATTCGGGTTTATCGACTTGCAGTACCCATCTCAGTTCTGTGATGCTGACTTTGACAAATTATTGAGTTTTTACCCACCCTGATGCCTCATTTTATCAACATTGTATGCCATTAATATTTTTTTTCCCAGTTATTTGTTTTCCTTAAAAAATTTGGTAGATGTGGTTGTCGACTTTTATGTCTTCTATTTACAAAATATTCAATTAACTTTCCTTTTTAGCGTGTTAGATAACTTAGAGTCATTGGGTACACAGTCATTACTTCTTAGTTTTGGATCTGATCAAAGCACACTGCGCATCAAGCACGTATTTTCTACATATGGTTGCTAGAAAAAGTTCTTTACTTGAATGGACAGATGGGCAATGTCGCAGTGTATTTATTCATAGGGGGAATACTTCACTCTTTCTAACTTAACGTTCTTTGTCATCAAGTTGTTAATCTCGAGGATGGATTATCTTCTTCCACATTTAGCAAGGTTTTTGCTAATAGATGCAAACATTTGATGCTCAGCAATTCTTTCTAACCTTAAAGCATTAGCATCTGGATAGCATAGATACAACAAAACACATTTTCCACAATGTTTGGTGCTCAGCACTGTCACACGCTTTTTATGAGTCAACAGTTCTGTTTAGAGCAAATCGTTCCGTACCAAGTGTTTGTAGGTTTCCTCGTATTTTACTCATTAGTCTCTCTCTCTCTCTCTCTCTCGCGCGCGCGTGCATAAATAAAAAATTCTATTAATATTTGGATGATTGCATGCTATATTTAATGTATTCCGTGACTTTCTTATTCAGTAAGATAACACGTGTATGATTTGGGCCAACAGATACATTTCATGAGGTCAGAAGGAAACGTGACAGGAGAAAAGAGGTAAGACTTCATTAATTGATAAAGAACCCATTTCATCCTTGATCTGTTATGCATTTTCTAATATTTTCAAGTATCAATGAAAGCACCAAGTTTGCTATTAGTCTGTATAGTTTGGACTTCTGTATAGAATGAACTTTTTTGTATTGAGTAGCCTTCGTAGGATGTAAAATTCAAATTAACCGTTCTGATTTATTTCAATCCGGCTAGTGTAATCATATGCTGGCTACATGCGAAAAAGAAAGAGTAGTTATTTTCAGGTTAGAGGCTATGATATGTGGAACGGACAATGTTGTGTTTCGACACTGCTCTTGATGAAAATCTATGGCTTGATTTTGTATATGCATCCATGTCGAGGGATGCACAACATATATCCCATTTTAGCCAATGAGGCTCTCTGCTATTCTAAGACGTCTTGCTGTTCCTGCGGCAGACTGCAATGGACTAAATTGCCTATGTTCTTTCCCAGCTATTATACCCGCTATAATAGATCAACTTCACTTGGTATTAGTGCTAGTGCAAACATGTATATGAAATTTATAGTAAAGAAGATTGGCAATGCTAATCTAGATTTTGTAGAGGTGGAAACTTTTGAAGTTTAACCATCAAAATTAAAAAAATGAGGTAAGTGTTACTGTTCTGTCCCATTCGATTCGATTTTTGCCTTATTTGCAGCTCAAGATAAGAGGGATTTTCTTATTCTTATTAAAATATTTTTTTTTTGGGTGGGGGGTTAAGGGGAACAAACTGATACTTTTCGAGTATATTTGGGCAACAATCAAGAGATAGAATAGGTTATACTAACCCGCAGTTATAGCCTTGATATATTATTCTCTGCATTGGGCGGATTCATCACAATTCCCAAAGATTTAGGAAAATCTGGCCCTCACATTTTACGCAATTGATTTAGATGATCATGAGTAAGTAGTGATAAAAATTAGCAGAAAATAATCACCTCCTCGTTGGTGGAGCGAAGGAAGGCGTCTCGTCCCCCCATTTCTTGCCATGTGTCCCCTTTTAACTTCTTTTAACCGCGGTTAAGATTCACTAACCCTTAGGGTTAAAGGCTTTAAGCTAGAAGTTTAATTAGAGCTTCGGACCTTGGTATTTACGGAAAAAATTAATTAATTTTAACCACAAGGGTTAAAATTTGTTAACCATAGTTCAAGGGCAGTTAAAGGGGTGGCTCCTCGCCGAGGAGAGGATTATTGACCGTGATAAAAATATGGCATCTTACCATTCACAATAAATTATAACGCAGGCTAGAGAGTTTACTATGCATATAATTTGCTCTTCGAGGATTGTGTAGTTATGTACATAATGTAGTTTCTTCACAAACACATTGAAAAAAAAGACATCTTTATTATTCTTGTACTTTTGGTTAATAGGTTCCTTTTGTCAGATTTGTTTATAATTAGTGTTTGTGTTCTTTCAGAATTTGAACATCAGAGAGTCTGCAGATTCTAGGTGGAAACCAGGCACGCAAGGGAGAGGTGGTAGGGGTGGTCGGGGGAACTATTCTCCTCGCTACATCTCGTATGGTATACATTTAAGCCAGAAGTTTAACTCTGCAGCCTTTTAAGGATTTCCATCACTTGGTTCTGGCTAGAATATATATTTTATGTTCTTCCATTTCATGGATTGTGAACCACCTTTGTTGTCTCTATGGGTAGGATTGGGGTGTTAGTCTTTCTTTTACAGCTATTGTGGTCCATGGTTTAACGTCCGATGCAAATATTTTTTTTATTCTACATGGTATCAATATTAGCATTGGTGACTGACAAGTGCCAAGTGCGAATAGTGTCATATTGCACTACCAGGGCAAGTAACAGATTTGGTGCATCATCAACTTCTTTTTTCTTACTTATCATTTTTGTCAGATGCTGGTGGTGGAAGAAATGTTGCTGCTGGAAAGGCAAATGGAGTCAATCAAGGCACAGAGAAAGTTCCTACATCCTCTTCTCTACCAGCCTCTAAGGACATAGGAAATAAAGCAACACCTTTTGTATCAAGGTAACTACCACTCTTAAAATTTTCTGTTTACACGATTTTTGTTTTCAGTAGTTAAAATCTAGAGGAGTGCTAGGCCTACTCTTAGGTCTTTCCTACTCTCAACCTAAACCAACCACTTGTCCATTCTCACTGTTAAAGTACACATGATTTTTCAGTGATTGCCATGCTTTAATGGAGAATTTGGACAGGTGGTTGGTTCAGGCTGAGAGTAGGGCTAGCACTACTCTAAAATGTATTCACATTTGAGCTCGAGAAAGTGACTTTTACTTTATGTCTGTAAATGTTTATTGCTTTACATGATGTGGGGTATTGATTTTGAACGATTTTCA
The DNA here is from genome assembly GCA_015143295.1 of Tetracentron sinense. Lineage (NCBI taxonomy): Eukaryota > Viridiplantae > Streptophyta > Magnoliopsida > Trochodendrales > Trochodendraceae > Tetracentron > Tetracentron sinense. The sequence goes on from CM026551.1 coordinate 63,297,685, forward strand.
ATCTTTTGCAGCTCTGTAATTGTCATGGACAATGGCCCCTCCAGTGTAGCTTATGGGAGTTCTAGTCATGAACCTGGCTCCCAATTGCCTGCAGGCTGTGGTGTCAACCTACCTGAAGAAAGTTCAGCTGTCGCTGTTAATAAATTAGGGAGTGTGCCACCACCACCTGTCAATGCAAAAAACACATCTGTATCTGGAATCGGGGTCACACATGGGCAGTCCACACCAAGTTCTGATCTCTTGCTGGCTTCCATCACTCCAGCATCTGTGTCAGGAGTCTATTCCTCGGCTTCAGATCCTGTACTGGTGCTGTCTCTTGATTCACGGCTCTCTGGTGCAGTGGGTGCTATTAAACGTGAAGTGGGAAGCCAACGAACAGCTGTTGAACCTAATGCAACTACCCCTGATGAGAGCAAATCAACTTCCGGTCAGGACTTTGCAAATCATCTTCCAAAAAACAAACTTGTGTATCCTGATGTAACCGACTTAGAGTTGTCTTTGTCTATGAATGAAAATACAGCTTTGGAAATTGGCAACTCCTTCATGCACGGAAAGATGCCAAGCAAATCCCAGGGAGTTGAAAAGAATCAACTACCTGAGACATCACGGCCCTCATCTTCATCATCAAACCATGGCGGCTCTTCAGCTAGTAGGCCTTCGTCTAATTATAGTAGCCGGTCGCAACAACTTGTTGGCCCTCAGAAAGGTAACACGTCTACTGCACATCACTTGTTTATTGATATGACACATTTGCTTTTTGATAATTGCGTCGAGATGTTAAGGGGTGTTTGCTTTGATTTTCTTTATTGGATTGAGTAAAAAATCTAGAAATAAGACAATAAATGATTTGTAATATGAGATTATATTTGTATAATACATTTGACTATTTCTCTATTAAAAACTTGAGCATTTAATCGAAGTCTGCATGAATGCCAGGATTGTCATGACTGAGTATGTGAAGTCTTTAAACATTGGTTTTGGCATAATGGCATACAATCATCATCCCTTTTTACTCATTAGTGGGCATTTTGCTACAGATGCCAAGTTCGTCCAACTGATTTTCACTTTAGGAATTAAGTAGACAGTGGTGGATGTGTTTACAGAATTTTCAACTTCATGCTTGACATACTATACCTTTTCATTTTTAGGAGAATTTAGGGCTTCCAAATATTTAACCACGAGTATGAAGAAATTATTTTATTGGAACATGAATTGAAAGCTAAAAGGATCTAGTCAATCATCTGAAGCTAGACATGTTAAATGTTTGATATATAAAGTCTCATTGTTTGTATTTTCCCCTTAAAAGTATATTCGCTCTCGCATTGTAGTCAAAATGCCTCCTAGATAACACATAGGCATCCGCTTGTTTGTCCAGGACACCTAGCGCCTAATTCGGGTTTAGACGGGCATCTGTTAAAAGTTAAAACGAGGTCGCCTGGTGGTGCCTAGGCCTCATCTTGCAGGTAATTAAGTGCTAATGACAAAGGCACCCGAAACCCACATAAAGTGTGATGATATTTACAAGAATAAAAATTTATATGAAATTAAACATATTGTAATAATCAGTTTTTGACTAGGTTTTGTCTTGGCAAAAAAGATTTTGTCTAGTGTTTCCAGTTTCCACACATGGCTCTCTCCCCTTTCTCCAAACCATGTTTTTTTTTTAAATTTGTAGTGGCATCTTGGTCTTACCTATAGCTTTATTCCTTAATATTATTATTTAGTTTTCAACAATATACGAATGTCTTAAATCTTTATAAATTTAAAAATAAAATAAGTCGCCTAGGCATCACCTGAGCAATGCAAGGCAGCCCCTTCGCCATGATGCTTTGACTACATTGTCATGCATTGAAGATATTTATGTATATTAGCATTGCAAAGCTAACAGGGAAAGAGCCACGCCATGCGTAATCCTCAGGACTCAAAAGCATATGGAAAAAGGTACAGTTTCTAGAGATAGGAAACACAATTTAAGTGTAGGAAAGTAAAATAAACTTACTACAATAATAGGAATGAAGACATGTGAAGACAGACGCTCTCATAATTTATCAATATTTGCTTATCAATTATAAACTAGTGAGACAATAGGATAATCCTTTTGAACAATATTTTACAGTTTGTGTTAATTTGTCCGCCATCATTTTGATTTTGTATTTGTGTGACCATTCTTGATTGAGAAAAAAATGATTCCCTCCATACAGAAAGAACTTATACATGTAACCCTCGAAATAAGATCCAAGCTTCTTAAAGTTGATATCTGGGCTTTGTTATGGTCATTTCCCCGGGTCTTGAGGATAAATTCACCTTCCAACCCTAACACTCTACACATACATGCCCTTCAACCAGTGGGAGAGCCAGGAATTTTTCTTTGGGGTGCCGAAGTACATGTATTAAGAAAATTAGTGGTTTTTGTGGAAAATGATCAAATGTGCACGAAATATTATGTGGCTTGGGGGTTTGGGCCGTAGCCTCCGAGTTTTTTTTTTTCCGGAGAGCCATTATATAAATAAAATTAAGTATATTTTTAAAATTTTATATTACACAAAAAATTGAGAAATAGATAACGGTTCGCGCATTAGGTAGCCGAATGCACGGTTTACAGGTTGTCATGTGTCCCTTTTAACACCCACAAACTGTGGTTAAGTTTCACTTAACCGTCCATTTAAGCTTCGTTTTTAGAAAAAAATAAAAACCTAAAGTTTGTTAAGTTTAATTAAGCGTAACCACACTTAAAGGGGGACGGGACGAAATGGGAAGGCATCCGGCTACTTAGCCGAATGTGGGGTCGGCTAATTACTACTAAAAAAAACTACAAAATTTGAGGGCACCAAACTTCCCACATGATCAAACATTTACATTCGACTTTTTTTTTTGAGGGGGGGGGGGGGGGGGGTATTATATATAAAAATTAGATTTTTTTAAAAATTATACTCATTTAATAAAAAAATTACTATTTTTCATGCCCCCCTGCCTCCATTGCTGAAAAGTGAGAATAAATAGGCATAAAACTTAAGTTACACATTTTCTTTTTCTTTTTAGCCTTTCATAATCAGTAATCACAACTGAGTTAAATAGGCATAAACCTTAAGTTGCACCTTTTCTTTTCCATCATATTTTCATACACTCAACTGAGTTGACTAATATTCTTCAAATTGGTGATCAACTCAATGTGATGATTCAGCAAATTTATTACACAACCAATTCCTTAACCATTAATGAACTGACAAATTTTAAACATGGCATTACAGAACTGAACATTGTGTTACATGTATGGCCACAAATATTGTTTACTTGCCCCAGATTAGTATTGTGACATTTTTTTAAGGTATGCACTACACATGTAGAATGAGTTGATTCCCCTCGACAGAGAGCAAATTATATTTATAGATTAACGCACTATACGTGTAGATGACTCCTAATTAACATGAACCTGCACTTCTTCATATTTTGGCTATAAGTTACTCATTTTTTAAAATTAGAATTGCATAACCTTGGGCTATTTGATAGCTTAACAAATAAGATATGTAATGGTATAATAAGTGAGGTCTCTGGAAACTGTCCTTTTGAACAATATGGCCACAAGTGAAGTTACAAATGCTGCATCATTGTGCTTCTCGTGCGACTATCTACAAGTGTGCAACCTTATATGCCACATAAGAAGTATTCAACTTATGATGGTGGATAATTACATCTAAGTTTTCAAGACTTATCTCTAGTCTCTGGGGTATTGACATCAAACTCGCCAGAATTGGAGTTCATGGTAGAAGCATCATCTTGTCAGAAGGTTTTTTACTGCATATTTGAATACTGTGCACGTTCTTTTGGGCATTTCAGTTAGGTTCCCTGTATTTGTCTCGTTAAATGTATGGCATTAGTTATAGAACGGATAATATTAATTTTAGTTGGACGTCGTACTAGACTACTAGTCAGACTTCACATTGTAGAGGTCTTTTGCTTTTGGGTTCATATGCTTCAGTGCCCATGTGGACTACCATAAATAAGTTTTGACATTGCGTAACTCAAATGTGCATTGGGTTTGAAGGATTATATGTTCAGGATAATACAAGTATTCATTGGGTTTGAAGGATTCTCGCACTTTTCACTTCCCCCCATTATATCCTGGGCTTAGGGTCTTCCTATTGCATTTGAGGGTCTCTTGGTTGTAATTCCTTTTTTTCGTTCTTTTTGGATATTGGGTTCACGCACTTGTGCTCCCTTTGTATTGTATACCATCTTGCTACTTTTTATTTGTACAATCTCTGATTTTACCGATAAAATAAAAATAATAATGAATGCATTATATCCGTATTTTATTTTCTCTTGATAGAGTGGAACACATGAACATGATTCGTGCAACCAACCCCAAATGGTTGGGATCAATCTTGGACGATAATCATTACAACCTATGTATCTTATTTTTTGCATATTCTATTTTCAACAATTCTAATTTTTTAATGAGGCTCGGCCAAGATTATCTCAGTTGACAATATTTTGGCTTTATTTTCCACACTAGGCGTCAGTAAGGAGTGGAAACCGAAACCAACAAACCCTAATCCTGCTCAAGCTTCTGGAACAGTTGGCACATCTGAGATTGCACCTGTCTCAGTTGAAGCTGGTGCTCAGTCACTACCTGCGTTGAGTGTCTCTACCTCAGAAGAAGCTACTTCAAAGCTGCAGAAGAAGCTAGAGGAGTTACGCTTCTCAGATGGTCAACATGTTATCATTCCAAATCATCTCCAAGTCCCTGAAGCTGAAAGAACTGGGTTGAGTTTTGGAAGCTTTGATGCTAGTTTTGGAGTGAGTACAAGCCATGCCAATGGCCCTGATAGCAACAAGAGCTTTACACCTCCGTCTGAATCTTCTCATGAGATTGAAGAAACTGTCGAGGAGCCTTCTTCAAGGTCTGTAAATTAATGTTACTTTTTTATTTCTTGGTTTAGATTTTTATTTTATTCTCTCCCTCTTAGTTCTATCTAATGCAAGGGATTTTGTTGGTGTCTTATCTTCCTTTGGGCTTGAGATGACCAAGATGCCCTTGAAATTTGAAATTTCTTCCTAATGATAGTAATATATTCATTATACCAAAAGACTTGTTAGGTCTGGGTCTTCAGACGTTGGTTTTATGTAATATGTAGTATGGTAGTCCTAACTTTCTTTGGTTATTGGTGAATCTAAGATTCCCATTGGGTATGGCAAGAATGGTCAGCCAATGGCTTTGCAGTACTCATGCTATACACACATGTAACAAGGGAGCTTCCATTAAGTGGATCTAAATAGGAGATATATGCAGAAGTCCAACAACGCCGAACAAATGTGACCAATTCTATTGCATTCCGTGTCTTGCCGTTAGCTAGTTTCCATTCTGTGTCTTCTTGTGAGGTCTTGCCATCATATCTGTTTCCCTGGTTCCTAGGTGTTTGTGACGGTTCTATAGGTTTGATTATTCTGTTTTCTCTCTTTCCTAGGCCTGTTCCAGCCCGGATCGTCACATTATTTGCCATCCTCTAGACTGTTCACTCGGGAGTGGTTCCCTAATCCCTAGGTCTTTGGTCGTTTGAGACCTCTTCGATTTGCATGGGTTTACTGTTTACTTCTATAATGGGAACATGTCCATGAGATTGGTACTTGGCCATGTGAGACTTCTTATTTGGGAACATGTCCAACAACGCCAAACACATGTGTCCATCAATTCTATTGTATTCTGTGGGATATTCAGAGGAATTATGGGAATGCGGGTTCCTGAAAAGAAGCAACGGTGGATGAGATAGTTGCGTTCATCTAATTTGCTCTATTTTCGACATTAAATATGCCTTAGCTGCCACCTTTAGAGCAGGGTGTACTGCTAGGTTGTTGCCACCTTTAGAGCAGGGGTTCATGTGTACTGCAGGTTGTTGGTGGACCTACATACCATACTCCAGTGCTTTCCTTGGATGTTCCGTTGGTATCATATTATTCACTCTTGTACATTCGAAGATTTTACTATTGAATTTTTTTCCTAACATTTTTAATTAAATTTTTTTTTATTGAGTGTAGCAATCAAATAGCATCCCCAACTGCCCAGGAGCGAGATTATCCTGATCATCCACAGTCACCAATGCATGTGCCAGAAAATCTATCTTCCGGGGAGGGCGATGCCTTGTCCAGTGCAGTCCCAGAGTATGATCAGTCTAAGCAGGAGACAGCATTGCCATCAGGAGGCCCTCAGTATTCGGTTGTTCATTCTGCTCCAAATTACGGTTTTGGTTTCATGCAGCCCGTTCTAGGGAGCCAGCTTGCACCATTTGAATCCGAGCCTCAGGCACGCGATGTTTCTCGCCTTCCTAGCTTTGTTGTAAGCTTTCTATCCTCCTTCATTCTATGAACATTGTTGATCAAGCTTTTCCATATTGTTGTATTATACCTCCACATTTGCGAGAAAACATTATATCTATGTGTAAAGTTTCTATTAGTTACAATTTGTTCTTTAACGCTGCGAGTCCATTAGTTTAGTCGGTTCTGTCCAGTGAGACCAAACTCTGATTTTATAATAACTGGGTGATTTGATCATTGTGTCGGTTTTGAGAATTTTCCAATAATTGGCATACTTTTTCTAAAATTTCTTTACTATTATTAGGCCACTTTACTAAACATTTCAACAAAGCTTGTTGCCATTTCTTGTTTTAGTTTTTGTATTACCCATCTCATAATCTCTGAGCAATCTAATTTTTTGAATTTAGGTCCAGCAACCATTCGATCCGTCCACAAGTTATTATGCCCAGTTCTATCGACCTGGTGCTGATGGCGATGGCCGTTTTTCTCCGTTTCTTGCACCTGGAGTTGCCACCAAGTATAATGGGAACATTGCAGTGTTGTCCTCGCAGACAGGCCAGTCTCCTCAAGAGGTTTGCGCATATTTGGCATTCCGATTATTTTCCCACTACGAGTAATGTTTAGAAGATTGTATTGATTCTCTCAGGAAATTTCTGAAAAATCCACGTGTTTTACTAAATAAGTGAAGTATGCTTGATAATTTTAAACAGCTCAATTTTCTTATGCATATGTATGTCAATTTGTGAAGGTGTTACTGTATATGTGACATGTCCCACACATGCTCATCAATTTGGACCATGCAAATGTTTGTAAATTGCTTGGATTCCTACAAATATTTACAATGCTAATGTTCGGTCAAGAACCTTCATGAAAAGATATCATTGAACAGTCCAAAAGGATGAGCAAAAATTCATTCATTGTCATTAATACGTACCACCTACATGTCATGTGAACACATAGGTTGGCCGTAGCAAAAACTCACCCTCTAATGATCCTAAGTATCCAAGTGAGATCCTCATTTTGACAGGGTCTTAACCATCTTATTCTATGCGTGAATTTGCATTGACTGGACATCCAGGGTCCTTTGAATGTAGTGAATTTCGGGCAGTGGCTGGTGCTAAGGGTAGTTGCCTAACTTTTGGATGATCTGGATTAATTACCATGTGCATGGCATAGACGTCTGAGTTTGGTGTTAGTGTTGGATACATCCCTCTGTGTGTTTTACTTGGGAACAATGTGGTTCCTTGAGAAATTGAGAAAGGGATACCTGGGGCATTGTTGGCAAGACGAAAATTACACGTGGAGCTGAAAACATCTGATCCTTTTGGTAGAACAATGGATATCATAAATATCAATAGGTTGACTGGTAGATCCTGTCACCCTTGCACCAGCACTAAGTTCTGGCCCAGGTTATGGATGACAGGAATTCCTCTTCTCAGGAATACCATGAGGTCTCTCATTGTTTCCTAGCAGAATTCTAAAGGTGCTGCTATATCTGTTTCGGTTTTCCATCTTATGGTCAAATATTCTAATACTAATCTTCATTGTTATAGATTTATACTGATAAGCATAAGAAACCTAGAGTTTGGCATGCTTTTATTGATCATGAAATATTCAAGAACTCAAGAACAACGACTGGTCAATTTTGAACCCCACTTTTTTTATACGGAAAATACATATATTTCGACAATATTCTGTGGTGATTCTGTAAGCCCATGGTGATTTGTTAGGAAGAAGTATTCTTTTCCCTTTTTGAAGCTTTGAGAAAGGCTTTCTATGCTTTTATAATTAGCTCTATGTCTTAGATTTATATTTCGTATGTACTTTTTTACATTTCTTATTTTTCTACTTCTGATGCTTAGATGTATATATCCAATTGCAGAGCGGGAACTCTCTGGTTCTGTCTACAGCAGGCCCAACTCCACCCATGACTCAAACTGCAGGAGTCATGCAGAGCTCTATAGGTGTGACTCAGCAACCTGTTCCTGTTTTCCGGCAGCCTTCTGGAGTACATATATCCCATTACCCCCCTAACTACATTCCGTATAGCCACTACTTCCCCCCATTCTATGTACCACCTCCAACTATTCACCAATTTTTAAGCAACAGTGCATTCCCTCAGCAACCTCTGGCTGGCAATGTATATCCGCCTCCAGCAGCAGCTGCTGCCACAGGGGTCAAATACTCTCTTTCACAATACAAGCCAGGAAATAATACAGGAAACTCAACCCACATCGGAATGCCGACTGGCTACGGGCCATACAGCTCTTCCCCAGTGGGTTACAGTCCTAATCCATCTGCGACCACTGGAAATTCAACTGCTAATGAGGATCTTGCAACACCTCAGTTCAAGGATAATAATGTATACATCACAGGGCAGCAGGTTGGTTTTTAGTTCCCGATTTTAATTATTTATTAATATTTATCTGTATTATTGGAATAAATGGTTTTTCTTCAAGGTATTTTTAGTATTAACTAAAGCATTTTGATTCCACATTGTGTTTCGAAAAAGAATACTGGGAGTGAAGACTCTAACATGAAGCTTCATTGTCAATTTTGGACCTGTAGTTCCGTTTGGCAGTGCTGTCTCGACATGAAGTTGCGCCATTGGTCCCAGTTACTTGCACCGAAAGAAATAACAAAACAATTATCATATATAATTATATCATAATGCCCATGCATGGTTATTTTATTTTATTATCACAGTGGTATTGTTGCTTCATTTATCTGATTGTTTAATATAAAGACTCTTTATGCTTCTTTGTTTGAACAATTCAATATGCTCTGTCAATTTTTGATCAGCGTCAAATCACGAGTTAAATCGTAGGTCCCCTACTGTTATATCTGGGGTTTGATTAGGCAAGGTCCTATAGAGTTGCACATATACATGAACATATGCTCTAACTTCTATTTGTAGAATAAAGCTGTTGAACATGCTTCATATTGTTTTACATCTTTTCATTTGTATGATTTGAAGTTTAGATCTTTGAAAGGAACAATACCCTTTAGTTGTCAACTTTTGCATACCGTAATCTTGAAGTCCACAGGCTGAGCAGGTGCCCTGTATCCTCTATAGTCTATGCTGTTATAGACATGTGTATGCACTTTTAGATACATATGATTATAGTCTATACTCTTATAGACATGCACATGCCCTTGTAGATACTTACACGCGACACACACATTCCTTTTAGAATATAGCATAGTAGGCAAATTCAACTCTTTTGACGTTTAATGACCCCTCTTATCTGTGGAGATGTGACTTGTGCAAGTTGGTAATGGAGAAGCCACAAGAATTGAGATTTGTCATCATTTGTTTCTTCTTCCATCTTCCAGTCTCCCTCACATGTACCCTACCTTTGATCTCTATCCTCTTTTCTCACTCCGGATATGTGATTATGGATGATATCACACTCGGGCTTGCATTTTTCTGATGTGTGAATATTTTAGATGCTTATGTGGTTCAAGCTAATCTGTACTTGCCATTGTTTATCTGATTTTAGTCTGCCCCTTTTAAGATTCAAGTACACTTTTGCATCATATATATATATATATACAGAAATGCTAGCTTCAGTCGCAGTCTTTCTCAGACGCAATGTGGTGGCAACAAGTGTCAGCCCATCTCCCTGTTATAGGATAGCAACACCACGTGTTGCATCCACACTGTTTTTGTGGAAAAAAAGTGTCTTCGTGCGTCTGGGGCTAGCACTCATATATATATATATATATATTGGTTGGGTCTGTTGTGATGGCTTGATCATTTATTTTTTTGGTCACTCCTGAAAATTAAGTGACTTGTATTTCTCCAGTAATAATTATACTGGATCGAATATCTTTTGGAATATGCACGTATCTCTTTCTCACTTCATTCACTACTGCACGTGTAAGACTATATTTTACAACAGTTGTGGTGTTGTTTTTGCAGAGTGAAGGTTCGGCTGTCTGGATTCCTGCTCCGGGCCGGGACATTTCTGGCTTGCAGGCTAGCTCTTTCTACAACCTCCCCCCTCAGGGGCAGCATGTGACATTTACTCCCACGCAGTCTGGCCACGGCGCTTTCACCGGAATCTATCACCCTGCACAGACAGTGTCAGCGGCAACAGTTCACCCACTGCTGCAACAGTCTCAGACCATGACCGGAGCTGTTGAAATGTTGGGACCTCCAGCGGGTGTTTATCAGCAACCTCAACATGCACAGATGAACTGGACCAATAATTACTGAAAGGGATAACTTTTATTTTCGTGACCCACAAAACAAGAAGTACAAGTCGATGTCAGGATTTTTTTGAAAAACAAAAAAGCTCTAGTGAAGGAAACATCAGGGAGAATGTACAATTTCGGCCTGATCTGAGTGTAAATATATAAAAGGCGGCCGGGAAATTGCGGAAAGTATCTCGGATTGCTTGGATGGGGAAATGGAAGGTGAAATTCACCTGTAACTGATGTTTGACCATTTTAAGTTAGTTGAGGAAGGTATGTGCAGGTCTTAAGTTGCTTGCTACTGGTTTTTTGGTTTATCATTTTTCTTTTTAAAATCTGGCCACCTTTTTCTTAAATTTACTTTTTGGGTGGTGATGAAAGGTCTGGTGTTTATTTTGCTTTTTTCTTTCTTTTCCTTTTTGTCAAGATGTAGAACTTTCAGAAGGTAAGATTTAAGTTTGGTGGGGCTCATTTTCTCCCCAGTCTTACCTGTAAAGTAAAATTTTATAGCAAGAAAGGATGAACTACTATCCTGTTGTATCTGTTATAAGAAAAGTAGCATCTCAATTGCTTCAAGCCTTCAACTTTCAATAGACTGATACAGCTAGCTCTAACATGACAAAGCATTAATGGGATCATGGTATCAACTTTGATTACATTGATTCAAAGTTATTATTTCCAAATTAAAAGTTCTAGATTCTTCTCCTACATGCTTCTAGAATATTGTTAAATCATCTTAGTTTTACAACATGTATAGCCATTTGGGACAACCACATTAACAGGTGCATGCATGCATGAATATCTTTTAATTCATTGTTACTTGGTTATTGTGGGGGTAAATTTGTGATTACACTGACTGAATAACTAACTTGCTATACATACAAATGAATCCCAATCTTCAGATCTTTATAGCTTCAGTGACATTCCAGTTTAGGAATTAATATTGTCATTACATTATTGCAGAGATGATTCGATATAAACTTTGATTAGTAATAGCAATAATAATATCTGACAGTGATTACTGTTATTGTTATTAAAATTGAGACAGGGAAGCAATTGAGGTGCCCCTTCCCAATGAACAGACAAAGTTGAAGAAATGTAGTATGGATGATTGTTCTGCTCAACATTGTAGCAGTATAGGAAAGTTTGTCCTTTCGCATGATTCTTAATGAACTTTGAAGTCGTAACTCGTGATCAGCGACCATCTGATCATATTTAAAAAAATTGTAGTGATGTGTGGCTCTCCTTTGTAGGTCATTGGATTTGGGAATCTTTGACCATGATCAGATGCATAGAAAATTTATGTTGGATGAGATGATGAAGGCAGCTAGAAATGGTTTTACTGTTCTCTAGTTTAATTCGATGGGGAAAGTGCTAAATTAGGACAGTGAATTATAAATGCATCTCTACATAGCTTGTACCATGAATGTCTCTTAATTTTTTAGCAGCTGAGGCCTCCTTTGTAGGGGAATAGGAAGCAATAGCAAATCCTAAAAAGCAAGTACCCATTATCTCATGCATATCGTGCCTTTCATGTTTTAATTATAATTAAGTGCTTCTCATCCAAAAACATAATATATATATATATATATATATATATATATATATATATATATATAGATAAGAGAGAATAATTGGCAACTATTCCTGATGAGGTTCCTGTAATATCCAATATATATATATATATATATATATATTGAGATAAGAGAGAATAATTGGCAACTATTCCTGATGAGGTTCCTGTAATATCCAAACCCAAAAGCAAAACAAACAAAACGGTAGCCCGGCATACGAACACCCTTAATCTTTTCTTGAGGATCTCTTTGTTCAAAACGTTGATTGACATAATTCATATACCCAAAATGTCCTTTATGTAATGAATATAAAGAAATGTGTAACTAAAATTTTGTAAAAGGCTGAAAATGTTGCAGGGATGATTTTGTCATTTCATCCCTTTCCAACGTCTCTCAAGTCAAGATCAATCTTTTACGTGAGAAACCCAATCACGGCCATTGTGATTGAAGTCGCGATTGAACTTTTCCACTCAGAGTTCAATCGCTCCCGCATGTCAACATGTATCCGCTTTAACCCTTATTAATGGTGGTTAAGTTTCTCCAACCATTAGGGTTCAATAATGTAGCCTTAGTTTTTAGAAAAAATATATATTCAAAAAAAATATTTAACCGTGGTTAAAAAATTTTAACCCTTAAGATGTCAACATGTCTTTTTTTAATCTTTATTAATTTTGGTTAAGATTCATTAACCCTTGAGGTTCAATAAACGCTTTAAATCATTGATTGAGTTTGTTGATCGAAGTTTATCTTCACTTATAATATGAGAGATGGAATCACAATCAATTGTGATTGAACTGTCCCAGAGTTGAATCATAATTCATTAACTGTTAGGGTTTAACAATATAACATTGGTTTAAAAAATAAAATTATCTTTGATTAAAAAATTGTATATTTAAAAATTGATTGAATTTTCCATATTTTTCATGTTTCTCTTCAACACACGTGGATCACACTAGGGTCGATTATTCTTCCTATTCTCTCTCACACGTGCATGCAGCCCACTCTAGTAGAAATAAAAAGCTATGGACCCTTGAATTCATCGAGACCTTAGAATAAACTACAAATAGCAAAGAAGTAGACATTTCTCTCTTCTTGCATAACAACCAACTTCCTAACTGTAAAAACTACCACCCATACAATGCTGCTCAAATTCATCAGTGGCCGTAAACTCACACCTTCCTTCTTGCAACGCGGGCCCCCCCAGCTCCGCCTGAGAAGACCTCATCACCAGTGAAGATCATTCATGCAGGGGGAAATGTCGAGTACTACTGCATGGCAGTCCCTGCAGTAAGGATCATGGAGAAGTACCCATCATTCTTACTAGCTCGCCCGGAGATTTTCCGACGGCCATGGGATTCTCTGGTCCGTCCAGAAGAGATCCTGACCCCCGGCGAGAAATTCTTTCTTGTTCCTCGTCGTACAGTGCAGAAGCTCCGGCGCCGGATCCAACAGCCCACCAGAGAACTCTCTTTGGAGTCCTCTTCCTCTAGTTGCTCCACTTACATTCCTGACAGGCCTGTTTCTCGACAAAACGATTATGAAATTTCTAGCCAATCGATCACCCAAGAGACGAAAATTGATCATTCAAGTAATGTAAGTGACAATCGCAGCTATGTCAGCTTCTCAAACAGTAAGCAGACGCAGAAGTCCACATCATCTCTGCCCAAGGATAAGGGACACGTGGAGGGGCGTGGGTTCCCTACGCAATGGAAGGAAGAGGAGAGTACAGAAAAGTGCGATGTGGAAGCCCACGCTTACAGCGATCGGAGAGGGATCACCTGCTCCTGGTGGTGGTGCGGAACACTGAGATTCTTCAGTTGCATCTAATTTTCTGTTAAACGGATTTAAACATTTGTAATTACCTCTTCCTCTCGATCAACAACTCCCTTAGAGCTTGGATTCTGGTATTGATAGCTTTGTATCTTGTTTATATTTCTCAACTCTTTTAAGTAAATTCAATATCCCGAATATGAACACTCCATTAATCCATATAGATAAAAATGACACCTATAGTTTTGTTTCACTACAAATTTGCAAATTTGTGAACAATCATGTCTGCAAATAGTGTCCATACTACACGCACATGCATTTTGATATAGTTGTTTAAAAATACATTGCTTTTATAGGTAAAAAAAACGAACTATTCTTCTCATGCACTTTGCTCCCCATTCTTTTTCCTAGTTGCAACTACCTCTGAGCATCGTCATCACTGCCCCAGCCTCTCCACCTCCCTCATCTTTATTTCTTTCATGGAATAAAAATTAACAGGAAATCATAGTCCTCTCTGATTTTTAGATCTCCCATGGAAGAAAATCGAGATAATCATAGACGAATGGAGCCCATGAACGATTGACTATTCACATTTCCATCCAGGGACAAGACCCCGATTCAACTCTCGGGAGGGGCATGCGGAAATGTGCACCTTAGACCTTAGTTGCAGTACAGTGCCTCCCTGCATATATTGCTGCTTACCGGTTGCAAATCCCGCCTTGCAAGGGCATCGTATTAAGCAATGAGGGGACCTGGGACATGAGGGGCGACCGCTGGCAGTGGCAAAAGGGACAACAGCTGCAGTTGGAAGAGACAAATATTGAGAAAAGAATAGGGGGAAAGTAAACAGTTTTGCCTCCATGCAGCATTGCAGTCATAGTAGAGCTAGGGTTGCATGTTATGCGAACATTTTCCATAGAAAGGGTTTGGATCCATAAATAAATGCAAGATTAGGGAAAACAAGATATCATAATAGTCAAAGAACGAGGCTCGAGAGTCAGAGGAGAGCCTCATTCTAAGATGCGTGAAGCATCTCAGCCATCGATGGAGCCTTGACCTAAAAGCAGTCACTAACTCCCTCGTTTGTCAATGTGGCATTGCATATCTGCACAAGTCGAGTTTGAAAAAAAAAGAACCAAGTAAAAAGCAGAAGCAGAAACATGGCAATTCAAACAAAGAGACAAAAAGAAATATGGAGCACACCTCCTTACTCCATCAGAGATAACCCCCCATTCCTTCTGGTCTTCTCTTCTTAATCCTTCCCCCCATTTCA
Organism: Tetracentron sinense; assembly: GCA_015143295.1. NCBI lineage: Eukaryota > Viridiplantae > Streptophyta > Magnoliopsida > Trochodendrales > Trochodendraceae > Tetracentron > Tetracentron sinense. The sequence continues at coordinate 63,312,811 of CM026551.1, forward strand.
CTCCCTAACATCCTTGTGCGAGCGAGACTCCAGCGAACGTTACCCTGAGCGACCGTTCCAGGAAATATTACACTGCCGAAGTGTATAGCATTGTATTCCTATGTGCCAGGGTTTCTTTTCTTGACCTATACACCGTAGTGCAAGTTATCAAACAGAACCATGCATAATTCATCTTGTCTTGAGCTTCTCTCTCCCCTTCTCCTTTCCAACTGTTATGGCATTTGTTTGCTACAAGATGTTTCGAACATCATACTACACACCAAAACAAACTTTGCTAACCATTTTCCTTAATAATACCAAATATATATTACACTCTTAAGCTGATTAAACTTATCAAAAGGGCTATTTAACTAGTCTTACAATTCCAAACCAAATGAATCGGGGAAGGCACATGGAAGTTTATAACTTTTCATGCTTAAATTCAAAATGAAAAATCAACAATTAACTGACTTAATCTACAAGTGACAATGGATAATGGAGATAGGGAATTTACAGAGTTAATTATTCTGGAAATGATGCTGCTCTAAGAACTCATTTTCCATCTTGATGGCATCAAGGTCAGCTTGTAGTTTGTTGACGTTTAAGCTACGAGAGGCCATGGCCGCAAGCTTTGCTTCCTGTTCAGCCGCTTCCCTTTGAGTTCTGTCAGTGGCAAGGATTTTCTCAGAGATCTGTTCGAATCTCTCATGGATGCTAGTGAGGAGCCTATAAGCCTGCTGCCTCACTGGATCTTTCTTTGCGTCCCTGCATATATATTCCATTATTCCCATTTGTCACAGAAAAGGTAACAACAAGTGCACTCTTTCTTGAGGTCAGTTAAAATTTTAAATGACAGACCTTTGAAAATCATTGAGTATTTGAAAATATATCAGGTGGTCTAGCAGGGCCCAGAATTAAGACCTCAAAACTGATTTGAACCAGGTGAGGGCACATGTCCAACTGAAACTCTGTTAGCTAGGTGCCCCAGACTAACGAGTCAATTGAATTTTTAAAGACGTAAAACTATAAGGAGTCTCTAGGCACTCCTGCAACCATAAGATTGAATTTCTCATGTTTATGACCAGAAGGATTGATTTGATTGAGTCGAGACATTTCATAGGGCACAAAAGTAGTGGGTTAACCACCACCCCATGGGCCCACCGGAGAAATCTCGAGGGGCAAAGACTGACCTTATTAAGTATTATCCATCCTAACCATCTGATGTATATAAACTTTTCTGAACCGCTCACTGTATCTTTCTGACTGTCCTAAAGAGAAGATGGTTTGGATCATCTTAACGGACCATTATTTTATGATAGAAACTACTGAATGGTGATACTGACTCCATGCACATCCACAGGCACATGCACATGCACATGCACAAGCACGTGTACATGTGTCCCATGGGTAGAGAGGACAAGTGGAGAATTTCCTCCTGTCATGCTGCCATGAATGGAGTTGTCCTCTTCTCCAAAATAACAAAGTATGCCCACACCGAACCAAATTGAATGACACAAGCTGCATTGCCGAACACTTCATACCTGAATACCGTTTCATCAACCACTGCATAAGTTCGATGAAGGCGGTCTTGGATGGAATTACTCTCTATCTGAAGTTCTCGAGTCTCTTGTAAGATCCGCTCAATGTCTGCATCTTGTTTTCTACTGTTCTTTGCGATCTCTGATATCCGCTGAATATAGGATTTTCTAGGAGCAATTTTGGGCTGGTTCTTGAGCTCTGCAGAAAGCTTAGAATGTTCATCCTCCCTACGAATAATAGAAGAGACAATAGGTACCAAGAGTCAGAAATCAGTCCACGTAACTCATGGAGAATATGATACTAGGGTTAATTAGCTCCAGCGAAATGTTACTGGCAAATTGGAAAATTTCTTTCGATTCTCTTCTTCTCACCAGAGAAAGGGCCAATGAGATGATATAGTCCCTTTCTGGTTCATATAGTGCATGGGGCCCACCGATTATCAATCCACAATGTTCAATTGCTAGACCACCTCCTTGATGGTGGGGCACATACCAGAAATAAAACAAGTCTAGAGAACAATTATAACAAACCATTCTATGAAACCTTTTTCCTAATCTTTGTAATTGGTAAATTGGAAAATTTCTTTTGATTCTCTTCTTCTAACCAGAAAGGGACAATGAGAAGATATGATAAACCTGATGTCCATCATCCTCAATAAAATCTACCCTTCATATAGTGCATGAGCCCCACTGCCTATCAATCCAAAATGTTCAATTGGTAGACCACCTCCTTGATGGTAGGACATAACAAATCATTCTATGAAACTTTTTTCCAATTGGTAGACCACCTCCTGGATGGTAGGGCATAACAAATCATTCCATGAAACTTTTTCCTAATTGTTGTAATTGTTTCTTGAGGAGTGCTAGCCCCAGACACAGACTTCCAAACTCTCACTGTAGTAGCGACATGTGTTGCTACCTACAGCAAAGGGTTCTCCAGTTGAAACTTTTTTACATCCTGCAGGTGACCCACCAATTGAAATTTCAGATCAATCAGTGGACCATGCGCACAGTTTTGAGGGTAGGGCTTATTAACGACGATGATACTCATGTCTTTCATATTCTCTCAGGTGAAATTTTATGTATCTCTTGATTTCCATATCTTGACAAAATAGATAATCATTATAATATATGCTACATAAACTATAAGGAACATTGTAAAAGATCCTTTCTCAACAACATATATAGATTTAACACTGTATTATCAGTAAATACCTCTTTTGAATTTCAGATATGATAGTCTCTGTTTCTAGCAAAATTTCTTTCACCTTTTGGGGCTCTTCCTGCACCTGTAGTTTCTTTGCATGAAGTGATTCCTCAAGACTTCTCCTTTTCTCCTCCAAAGGTTTTCTTAAAGCATCCCTGCAGCAGATGCCAGTTGAGCCCAAATCTTCCATTGTCATGCTAGTAAACAATTAGGAGTACCATATAAATCTCATTTTGTGGCTCTGCTCATGTATGATTGCTCAAAAGCAACCATACATGCCTGTCTTTGCTGAGTAAATTGGATATAGAACGTAGAAAAATTCAATAAAAATGGAAAATGAAAAGAACATCAATCTCCTACCACTGCAATTCCAGATCCACAAGATTCCCCTTTCCTGCTTTTACTCGCTCATTGAGCTGTTCGATGTAGATGTCAAGGGGATGTTGGTCATCAAATGCCATTTCTACTGCTGCTTTTAACAGCTCATGCTCGTCTTCTAAATGCTGAGATTCTAAAGTCTTTGCAGTCACCTCCTCCATCAACATCTTTTCTTGACTTTGTAAATTTTCAATGTTGTTTCTTATCTGAAAAATATCAAGTAAAATACCCATCAGGAAAATTTTCCGACATTTTAAGACTATTCATCCTCAGGAATAACATGTCATTTTTGGTGGTTCTGTTTTTTCTGCCCCCCCTAAATTTAATGTATTGATTATTTTTGCACACTTCCATATTGACTTCAGTGTTATAAAACTAGATCAAATGGACCACATAGCTGGTCTAAAAGTCCATCTGAGCTGGTCTACCACCAATCTATTTGAAGTTTTACCTTCTTTGAAATATATTTACCTTGGACGAGCGCTCTCGAAGAGAAGCCAGTTTCTGCACAACTTCTGCAACATTATCATTTTTCTGGGTCGCACCTTCTTCATCTCCAGATGCATCCCTTCTTGAATCCTCAGATTCTTTCATTGACTCTTCGACATATTCCGCACTTCTTATGTCATCTTTTCTGCTGGACTCTAGATTCCCAGATCTGGATACATCAGCAAAAGCTGGCTCATTTCTTTGTCCTGGAAATGAAGGATCCACAAGGGCCCCATTGAGAAAGGCTTCCTCAGCCTTATTATGTGAGGAATTTGGCATCTCTGTCGTCAATTTCATCTCATTCAATCTGGTTCTAACTGTCTGATCATTCAGACCTACCCCTGGATTATCAACCTTTTCAGTCCAATCCTTCAAATCACGTTTGCATTCATCTTCTTTTGCATTGAATCTAGCCCTGATCTCCTGCTTGCCAGCAACTTTTCCACTTTCAGACAGTATCTCCACCAAAAACCTCACCAACTTGTAGGAGTCTTCTTCAGAAGGATACAGGAACTGCCGTAAGCAACACATATATTCTGTTTCTCAGAATAATTTCAGAACAATGAGAGTAACAATAACCACAATTGGAAGAAAAAGAAGCATGGCCAAACGAGTGCAAATTAATGGAATAGAAACAAGAGTTCCCGAGAAGGATCCCACAGCTCCTCAATCAACAGGCATTCATGTGTAAGTAAAGTTCAAAGAAAGAAATTGGCAAGATGGGGGGAGGAGAAACATAAGATTAACGGAAACCCAAGTACCCGCTTCTAGATCGAACATCTGCAAAGATAAAAATTGGATGCATGGTGTTGGCCGTTGGGTATATAAAAATATTTAAAGTGAATGTGGGGGTTTTGGTGTGTTTTGAATAGTCCCACATTGATTTTTATCACAATTTTCTCTTGTATATAAGTAGGAGAGTTGGATGAAGGCTTGGGCCTTCAAGCGGCATTGGAATTTGTTATCTATGCCTCCTATGCCCCTTGTGTCTAATCTATGCCCAAACTCATACACAGCGCCGCACACGACGCCGAGCTGAGTCGAGGCAAGTCGGGTTGGGTTGTAAGTAGAATAGATATTCTTTGTGGACCCTTTTTCTTTTAAACTTTTCAATTAGTCCCAACTGTTTTTTGGCATCTCTTCCCTTTGGTCTGCAACTCTTCACAGGGTTTATATCATTTGGTTTTGGTAACACTTTAGAGAGACATTGTGTCACTTCAAAGGGATGCCTGAGCCTTTATAAATGGATCTCTTCCCATGGATGAGGACTATGATTACTTTCTGTCTTCTCTATCTGAGCATATTTAAAGATACACATTTTTTTAAAAATCAGAACGAGTCATTAATACAACAAATTGAACTCGTTAAACATCTTTGACTTATGTCTGTTGTATCTTGGAACCATGTTCGTTGGCCCCATTTGCTAACTTGTATTTGGATGAATATACGTTTAAAGACAGTATCACATACGCCTCGGACTCAACTTGCTGACTTTTGTTCTACTCTGTTATGGGTTACAAGTACAACACATAGAAGCTTCTTAAACTTCCATTTTTCTTTTAGCTTCTAGACTGACTGATTGAGAGGCACAGCCGAACTATATTATCTAGGTTTGGAATTATTGCATGTAAGCACTCTTTAAAACGTGAGTTTAATAAAAATATCATCAATGTCTACCTGCAATAAGCAAACAGAGAGAAAAAAATGCTTAGAGGTGCAAAATAAGGTTCTTCATTCTCTTTCCAATTACAGAGCTCACAAAGTTATAATATAAATTCTTCTTTTCATACAATAAAATAAGATAAGTAGAATTTACAGAATCGGAACTGGTAGAATGCATTCTTCTGTTGTGAGGGACATTGTGAATGGCAATGTTCAACAGCGTTTACTACAAGTCTACAATAAGTCAACCATAATTAGATTTATGCATTACGAGGTAAAATCAAGTGTTCTTTTCAATTAAAGAGTTAATGAAGTTCTCATCTCATTGAATTTCATTTTTAATTTATCAAAATATCCGTACAATCAACAGAGAAAATGAAAGCAAAAAACCTTAACAATACCATTTAAAGCCCAAACTAACTGAATCGGCTTGTACTTTTGCTTTGATTATAATGAAACGAACATCATAAACTAAATTGGATTCATGATTACTTAGTAAACGAAGATCTGAAGCCGGTAATATACCTGATGGAAGCTCAAATCTCCTCTGTAACCTAAATTTTTAATAGCAGAGGCAATTTCTGTACTGAACTTGAATCGCTCAGCCATTGAATCCGGAAACAATGTTGGGAGTGATAACGAATCGTCGATCAGGTGAAGCGATTGAGCGCAGATCGAAACCAATGCGCCCGGCGTGAGATCTTGGATCGAGGAAACTCCGGTGGGGAGAGAAACTCCGGAGTTCTTGAGAGAATTTAACAGTATCTCTTGAGCTTCCTCCATGGCAGATTTGACAATCTTAGGGTTAGGGTTTCGAATTCTGCTTCTTCCGAGACTGGAAACTACAAACGATGCTGGAAGGGTTTACCCTGTTGTTGTTGAAGAGGGTCTTCAGGTTGTTCCTACTTCCTACGGTACGCCCAGGGCATTATATTCGCCTCATTTTAGCTACGGTTAACACCGGGGGGCCCTGGCTTGTCTCTGGCGAAGCCAGAAAGGCTTATCTCGGGGTTCCATAGAATAGGTGACAAGTGGTGGGGAAGTCAAAATGGTGGGCCCCATGATTTTGACTTCTCCACCCATAAGAAGACATGTGGCGATAAGTGAGTGAGAATAAGGGGGAGAGATATCAAATGGGGAGAAGTCAAAAAAATGGGGAGAAGATGAAATGGAACCCCGAGATAAGCCTTTCTGGCTTCGCCAGAGACAAGCCAAGGCCCACCGGGGGCGGCTATTTACAGGTATGGCTGTCAAAGGATCGGATCAGGATCCGGATTCGATTAGCCGGACTTTGGATCCTATGTGATCCGTCGGATCGGTGGAATCCGATAATAATTTGGATCGGATCCGGATATAGGATGATCCGTTTCGATTATAATAACTTTTTTTAAATCATTTTAAATATAATACATAGATTTTCCTTTTATAAAATATTAATTTTTTTTAAAATTAACATTAATTAGAATTAATTAAGGTACTGTTAGATTTATATATATATATTTAAAATAATCTTAATTAGATCGGATTAGATTCGGATATTACAAATATAATCAGATTCAAATTGATTAATTTATGATCTGACGGATCTTAGATCGGATATGTAGAATTCTTAATCGGATCGGATTCAGATATAGGCAAATCCGGTCCGAATCCGACCCGTTGACAACCCTATTTACTGGGAAACAAAATCTTCTCTGTTTTCTACTACTCGCACACCTAGACGCACCTTAAATAGTTACTTCATTGATTACACATCATCATCATTATTATTATGAGTAGTGATAGGCAGACCCATGGATCCCATTTGCTAACGTAATGCATTCGTTAACTATTTTCCTATTATTATTATTGTTGTTGTAGGCATTATTGCCATTATTAAGTAAGGAGAAATGCAAACTTCCAAACTCTCACTTAGTTAATGTCTGTTAAAACTTTAAAATTGTTGAAACCATAACTATCTTAATTATAAAAAATATTCTTTTCATAACCTATGAAGGGGTATCACTCACCGTTGTTGCACCCATAACTAGATTTTAGAAAAAAAATTGAATTATACATCTTGGATAGCATTCCTCCTAAATACATAATTCAAAATTTTCATATAAGGTTCCTCCCTCTCACCAAGAGATAGGTTTTATAGTGAGATGAATTGGGATGTCTTGTGTGTTGGCCCAGTGGATATGGTTGTCCCATATGTGTTTGAGTTGTATATTAATATCTTTACCAAAAAAAACATTTCATTTTTTAAAAAACTCTCACTAAGGGTGTCACATTTATCATCTTCTTCACCTCTCTCTTACCTGCCAAAGACATTGTCGGGATTATCGAAATTTGCGACCTAATCTAAGCTATCATTGCACATCAAATGTGTGTGATAGCGGTGAGTCGGCCTCAACTTCACCCCATGCACGCAGAAAGATTCTATAACAAGTAAAATCAATTAGTGAGGCCAACATGTAAAATCAACCTAATGCCATGAGATCCAATCCAACGTTCCCAAAATGGCAAAATGCAAAACCTTTATTATTCCTGCTTCGCCTTTTTTTTTTGGGTGGCATATATGGGCCTCAAGAGTTGAGCTCCTACTTCAGTTTTAAAAAAACGTTTTTGGGTGTTATTGTTCAGGAAGGTACCAATAACACTGTGCAATTCTTAAGAATTGTAGCATTGAGAGACCATTTGAAGGGCCCGACACACAAGTTCTAATAACTCAAGAGTAACGTACAAAAAAAAAATGTGACTTATTCTAAGTCTCCCATAAATTATTTCTTAGCCCATAATTGATTTAGTATTAACTCCTTATTTATCATTTATTAATGTTGACCCGATTAAAACTTCAGAAATACCAAGGGATATTTGTCTGTTTCCATTTGTTTTTGTGGGCAAAAATTGTATGCCAAGTCCTAGGTAAAAGATTTTGTGCCCTCTCAACTGTGGTACATAGTTTGAAAACTTGAAGAAAGTTCAATTTCAACTACATCCCTTGAAATTTAAATGGTAAAAATTCTGGTTGAGTGTTTCCGTTCGAAAATTTGAAATTGCGGCCGCTATTTCAAAATTTAAAATATTAGAATCTGACTATTTTTCATATGGTAATGATGTGCTGAAACTTTAATTTTTGAGATTTAAAATAAAATGGCCAAAACAAACCACTTTAAACAAGAAAACTCAGTAGAAATGTATAAAATTTCATAATGTTCATTTTAAAAAAAAATTATCCCAATTTTTCTTCAAATTAAATAGAATATTCTTAAAATAGTCTTAGAATATTCCATATCTATTATTACAAAAAAACAAGTATAATTTTGAAAATGTCATTGCCCAAAACTCCATAAATACCCTATACTTTAATTATAAATTATAGTATAAATCATACTTATCTACTATATATTACATTATAAGCTATACTTAATTTATATTTATTAATTATAAACTAGAAACTATAATAAATGTAGTTATTATTTTACATTTAACATAATAAGTATAAATTATAAAGTTTAATAAATTTAATTTCAAAATAGAGGGTTTTAAAATTTTGTAAAGGATAAAAAATTATTGAAAATTAGAAAATAATGTTTTATTTCGGACCAAATTTCTAAATTTTAGATTATTTGAGCGGTTTAATTCATGTGAATAATTTTAAAAAAAAATTAACCTTTGAAATTTTAGCTGAAAATACTGACTTTTTTTTTTCCCTTTTCGTTGGAGTTATCATGTACCACGTTAGTAATCTTGAATCGGTTAGGCTATTAGGGGTTAACATTGGACAAAGGAGTTCTTACAACTCATACCCGAGGAGATTCGATCCCCTAACCTTCGACATTTAGAGGCCACACCTTGACCACTGGCACAAAAAGGGAGGGGACTGAACAAATATTAACAAGTAACACCTAACCGGCGTTGCGGCCTAAACGTATATCTCGAACGAACACAAAAAAAAAAAAAAAAAAAGGGTACCACCTAATATTGAAAATTTTAGGTTTCGGTTCGGGTGCAAAACCGAAACCGCTACTATGAGTAGTTAAGTAGCACCTAACTACACAGATTGGAGAGACAGTGGAGAGATTTGTTAGAAAATGGGAGAGAGCACGACAAAAGACCCTGAGGGAGAGGCATGGAACCAGAAAAAGCAAACCCTAATTCATGAACTCGCTCAAAAGCTCATCAATGGCGATCTTGATTTTAAGATACAGGCCGCCAGAGATATCAGAAAGCTCGCCAAGACTTCCGTTAAGTCTCGTTCGAACTTCGCAGCTGCAGGTGTCATCCAACCTCTTGTTTCGATGCTCCTCTCTTCCAATCTCCAGGCCAGAGAAGCTGCTCTTCTCGCTCTCCTCAATCTCGCCGTCAGGAACGAACGGTTAGTCTTAGTTATTTTTTTTTTTTAAATTCCTCTACCCAATCTCCGTTTACAGGAACCCTAGATCGAATTATTGTTTCCTTCAATTCCATGCCAATATATTAGTTATTGATGGTGTAATTTAGTTTTTTTTTTTGGGTTAACTTAAGAGTTCTTTCTTATTCAGTTTCAGTTGAATCTGTTCTTCCTATACGCAAATGTCTGCTATTGCTCTATCATCGTAAGAATTGAACTTTTTTGGTTCTTAAATTTCAAAATCTAAGTTGAATCTGTTCTTCCTGTCCTTAAATGTCTACTATTGTTCTGATATCGTAACTGGTAAGAATTGTATTCTTTTGCCTCCTTGTCTGTGAAGACAGAGAGAAGATAAAAATAAATATTTGCTTTATTAAGGTTTTTATTGAGGACTTAGTTCATTTTCACCGTGAATTCATTTTGAAGGGTTTGAGGCTAGTGTTTATTTGCATGATAGCTTCATCAAGTTCTGTTTAATCGGGGCTTTCTATGGTCTATACACTTGGTTGGCTAGCGTGTGTTTAGTGTTGAAGCTTCAAGCGTGTCTGTTAAATTTAGGATCAAATCACGTCCTTTGATTGTAGAAGATCATTTTAGCCTTTACCAATAAGGATGAGAAGAAGTCCCTACCTTTTGACTTAACTATATTCGCCTATGCTTGGAGTCTTCATTTTAATTTCATCATAGTCGCCCTATCCTTATCAGAGCTATTAGTGGTCGGCTGCACAATCCTGTTCCATGGCTCCACTTTTCATAGAACAATATCTCATGATACATTATGAGACCTTAAACATATTTTCATCACTGCCATCAGTATCTTTTTTTGGTCATCTCTTTGTCATTGTTGGAGCCTTCGATGGTTCAACCTGTAGTAGAGCACTCATTCTCACTGATGCTTGTCATAAGCCTTTGTTGCGCATGATCAGACAATGTCAAACCCTTATTCTATCACATATTTAGGCTAACTCCTAGGTTGCACTGATTTATAGTATGATTCATCTTAACATCTTCATCTCAGCTATCCTCAATCTATGAACAGGTGGTTTTTTAGATTTCCAACACAATGCTCCATAAAGCATGGCTCATACAAAATTTCATTTTTAATTTGATTGATACAGATTCATCGCATAGTATCCCGTGGAAGGACATTTATGCTTCAGCCACCCAGCTCTAACTCTATGTAAATGTCCTCTTCAGTTTCTCACTCCTACTGTATAGATGATCTAGTACTAAAGTTACATTGCAATTTGCATATGTTATGTCTTGGCCCAACTTAATTTAAAACCCTTGGATTCTAAAGCATCCTGCCATAATTTTGGTTTTGTACTATTGGCTTTGAACGTCACGTCACCTATAGAACACAATCAACATAATGTCATCTTCTATTTGAGTTGCTAATTCATCTGGTGCAAAAAGATACAGAATCATATATCTCCTTCATGATGCCAATATATCCCCTCATGACCCCTTCCTTCTCGATTCCAATTAAATTATTTGTTTGGAACTTTATCGTATGCTTTCTCCAAGTCAGTAAGACCATGTGAACATTCCTTCTCCAGGTAGGTCTACATATGCCTATTCATTTTATTTTGGAAATAGTTGTTTCAATTTTCTTTATTGTACTCAGTGTTTTAAAAGTCGTGTCAGGCTTATGCCTTGAGGCTTAACCATGATGCTTAAATCCCATAAGGCTTACGCGGCTTACGCCTCAAAGTGTGAAGCTCACATGAGGAACACGTCTCACGCCTTAAGGCTCTCTTTATGTTTATAGCGTATGCCTCATACATTAACTAAAATTAAGGTTTTAGCCACATAACTGAGACTTAAATGTTGTTTTTATTATTATTTTAAATTGATTATTTGTTTTAATAATAACAAAGAACACTTTATTTATTTCAATTAAGACATTGAAAATGATGATAATGATATTAGTTTTAACTAGCACTTAATTTATTATATTTAACGTACTTAGATTTTTAAAACCCTTTGAGTTTAATTAACACTAATTTCCCTACTAGACATTGTAAAAATTTGGAGTCACTGGCCTACAATGTAGTTCATGACTTTTTTGCAATTTTTTACTAAAATTCTAAATCCACCACATGAATTGATGATTGAACAGCGTCTTCAATATGTATATGAACGAAATAGTAAATTTAAATTTCAACATTTTCTTGCCTTTCTTATATTAATTTTTTTGATACTTAAATAATTTATTTAGTATTTTCTATGAGTATACAAAAATAATATATATATATATATACTATAATCTTTCATTAACTTTTTAAATATTTTATAATTTCTCTTATATTTTATTTATTTGTTAAAATGAGAGAAAATGAGGCTTTCTTGTGAGGCTTAAGCCTCACGCCATGAAGCTTACGCCTCACGCATCTTGAGGTCCTAAAGCCTCACCTCACACCTTTACGTTTTAAAACATTGATTGTATCTTTATCAAGAGGCTAGTTTGAATTATATGATAGTATTGATACATTTAATTGTGCTTGTATGTCCTGTTTATGTTGCCTAATCCACTTAGTATCTTGTTCACCACTGAAATAATTGTGAAGCAGTATTGATTTTTTATTGGTCACATTTCGATTTTATTTGAAAATCCTTCTCCTTCAGTTAATGATTTCTCATGCAAATATTGCTAGGTCTGTTTCCACAGACCTCTTCTGGCATTGTTTCCTCTCTTTGCTGAGACTTCACATAAACTTATCGCCTACTTATTGTCAGTTTACATGAATATAGTTTTTTTTCTTCCTCTTACTGCATGTGTTGCTTGTTCTGCTCCTTTTTACCCTCTTTTACTTTATCCACTTACGGCTTTCCATTGGATTTCCAGTCAATTTTGTTCTGATGCCAGGATAGAAGTGCTTTCATCCTCCCCCACCCTTTTTCTTCCCCTTCTGATCAGTTTTTGCCAGTAATCTCTGGGCAAGACTCATTGATAAAAGGGTACTAATTTATAGATTGAGATGGCAAGACAGATTATTTTCAAGTACCGTGGTATCAATCCCTACTTCAATTTGAAATTGCAAGATGGATTATTTTTAATTTTTTGTTTCTGTTGAAAAAAAAATCCTTTTTAATTAGAAAGGAAATCTAAGGCACCTATTGGCTGGACCATAAGGACGGCATACCACTATTCCTCCTGTATGAATTTGTAATGATTTGTTATATATGTTTGGTTCTTACTATAGTTCAGTGCAGGAGGCTTAAGTGCCTCTTCGACACTACATTTCCTATTCCTCCCCCCCCCCTCACACACACATATTTTTTTTGCCATATGCCATTTATCTAATTTAGTTATTGTCCTTCTCATATTCCTCAGAAACAAGGTGAGGATAGTGGCATCGGGTGCTGTTCTCCCTCTAGTGGAGCTCCTCAAGTTCCAAAATGGCAGTTTAAGGGAGTTAGCAACTGCAGCCATTCTAACACTTTCAGCATCGACATCTAACAAACCAACCATTGCAGCTTCCGGAGCCATCCCTCATCTGGTTCAGATCCTCAGCTCCGGAAGTGTCCAAGGGAAAGTCGACGCAGTTACGGCTCTATACAACCTTTCCACCTGCATGGAGAACCTCACTCCAATCCTTGCTGCCAGTGCGGTTCCCTCTCTCCTCAATCTCCTCAAAGAATGCAAGAAATACTCCAAGTTTGCTGAGAAAACTACATCCCTGCTCGAAATTCTTTCCAATTTTGAAGAGGGACAAACGGCAATCTCAGATTCTGAGGATGGGATTCTGACTCTAGTAGAGACCATTGAAGATGGGTCTATAATCAGCACAGAGCATGCAGTTGGAGCTCTTCTATCCTTGTGCCAAGGCTGCCGAAATAAGTACAGGGAACTCATCCTTAAAGAAGGTGCAATCCCAGGACTCTTGCGATTAACTGTAGACGGCACACTGAAAGCACAGGAGAGAGCCAGGATTCTTCTGGAGTTGCTCAGAGATTCTCCTCCACAAAAGAGGTTAGCTACTGCTGTACTGGAGAGTATCGTTTATGACATTGCCAGCCGGGTCGATGGAGCAGACAAAGCTGCTAAAACTGCTAAAAAGTTACTGCATGATATGGTTCACCGAAGCATGGAACTCAGCATGAGCCGAATCCAGCTTAAGGCTGCATCATGTACGGCTTCTGAAATACCATCTGCATGAGGTTCCTTTGTTGGCTCTATAAAGGATTTCACAGGAATATAGTTACAAGTTCTACTTCAAGCCCATATTATGTTCGGCCAGTTAAGGGTCTTACAACTTAGCTGGATCAAAATCCTTTAGAGGTGGATTGTGTACAGAATTCATATGGGATTAGATTACAAGGGTACCTCGTTCTGGTTTTTGTTCAGCTGACCATGCAAAAATGTAAGACAATACTCCCCCCTATTGTGTATATCTAAATTTGATCATGTACATAAAAGGTACCTTTTGAATTACATGTATATTTCTTTTAATTCAAGTAGCAGGAGAGGCAGCTTTGCTCTTGAAGATTGTTGTCCCCCTAATCAAGTTCCTGAATTAAAAATGCTCATTGTTTTTTTTGGAAGAATTGCGCTAATAAGATTAGCATTGAGTACTTCGGATCTATGCCTAACATCTATTTTGTAGGGATACGAGATCATGGTAAAACTCTTGACTAGGAAACAATGGGAAAAGAATACCTGCATGGTACGGTACTTGAGGATCACAGCCCAAGCACCAATATGGGTCACTCATTTCAGGTGAGGATTATACAAAACAAGCAGCAGTGTAACCTACTTCGAAGATTGTCATACAACCAGTGTTTTCAGAACCAGACGGGGCATCGAACCGGCAGAGTGGCTGGTTCCACGAGTTCGACCGTGCACTTTATTGTAAAATAATCATTTGTTCCTATTTCCCCCCTTTATTTCCCCTTTCTTGGCCAGTTCTACCAGTTTTTAACCCCGGTTTCCTAGTTGAACATGTCGGATCTGGCCGATTCTACCGGTTTTTTTTAATTCAATCCGGTTTTTGGAGTTTTTGGAACCGGTGACCTGACCAGTTCCCAGTTTTACCAGTTCATACAATAATGTGGAGGAAAAAAGAAACAGAAAAAGTAATGTGGAGGAAAAAGGAAACAGAAAAAAGGACTTCAGCTCCCATGGTCATAAGCTAAAAGTATATCAGCCAGAAAATGACTTGAAGCTTGGTCTTCGGTCCTCTAGCATTGATGCCTCTGAGTTACATAACTACTACCAATAGGAAATGCGCAAACAACAATGCCTTTGCTTATATGTTTCAAGGGTATGGTTTATATTTGCATTCTTTTCCCACGCAAGATTAGATTTGTTTTTGTTAATTATATTCTTAGCAATAATATCCGATGTTGAAATCTGACAAGATGTTAGCTTCAACCTCCTGTCTTACACCCGTAAATGTGAAGAGGCGCAAAAATTGGAAACCCTAAATATATTTCATAGGCAGAATTACTTGGTGCCCACCTTCAATTCATCTAACTCGATTGGAATTGTGGGATTACTTCATGTCCAGCAGGAATTTCCGATTGAAGTCTGGCTAGATTTTTAGTATTTGATTCAAATTTTTAATGAGTTGGAAGTGTCCTTTTGGAAAATGTTGTCACACATTTTGGCTCGGTTTGATTAGTAGGAAACCCTGAAATTTCCTGTATTCTTGTTTGTTTGACCAGGGGGTTCTTCTGTCTGTCTCAATGATCTGTTGTCTGTTTTGAGCAATGAAAAAAGAGTTTTAAATCACTTCCATTCTCACATTATAGAAATATAATAATCATTGGCTCATATATAATCCAAGTTCATTGATGAAGAGTATGGATTAGCAACAACACAGACCTGCTATTGGTCCACCGTAATAAAGAAAAAATTTTCAGATGTTTATGAAGAGAAGTATTTCAGTAAGAAAATGTCATTATTTATGGTTTTTTTTTATCGAGGTGGCAAATAACATGTCTACTGAAACCCTTTGGACTACAACAGAAGTTGCTGATAACTAATCCAGACTCATTGATCAAATGTATGCGCTTGATGGCCCGCAATCGCCTTAAAAATGAATTTCCACGCACGCATATGTGAGATTCCCAGTTGTAGAAATATAATAATCATTAATTAGTTCATTTACAAATAGGCCGACTGCATCTCACTTCCCTCTCGTATTCCCATTTTCATCCCATCTCTCTCTCTCTCTCTCTCTCTCAAGTCTCATGGTGGCTTTGAACGGTACAACAACCGATACAAAGTCGACGGCCTGTCGACCTTTCTCATGGTCTATTCGCTCCTGAAATCCGATATCCTCCAAGATCCTGCTTTCGAATTCACAGATGATACTCGTCAATGGGTCGAGTGGGTAACGAAAAGCTGGCATTCAATAATGGCATATGCTTTCATTTCTCTGAAAAATGCTACACTAGTGTGGTGATCCCAACACATAGCAAATTGGTTTTAAACGACAGTTAGGAAGTTAGAAATATTTCAGACCAAAATACCCCTCCATTTTTCTCTGTACTTTTTTTTTTATAAACCAAATATAGAATAATTGTTGTATACTCAATTCTAAACTCGTCTCTGTTCAGCTAAAATTTACTTCATATTGCTTGGGCTTTGATTTACTCTTAGATTTTTTCTCTGTTTTGTTTTGAATGGCTTCTTCTTTGGAGCAAAAATCTGCTTGTTAACTTGTAGAACTACTAGATTTGAAAGAGAATTGCCCAGGACCCTTTTGTAGAGAGACATTGTATAATACCATTAAAACTGCATCACAGACTAAAGCTTAAATGAGTGAAACAAGTAGAATGATAATAAAGTACAATTTATGAAAAAAATAATAAGAAGAAAGGTTTCTTCAATCTCTTTCTTATATGTTCCTCTTGAATACATAGAAATATGTATTTGAAAGTTTACTACCTTTTTCTATACCATTTCTTTAAAATTTATGCAGCTTTGTTTATGTTTTGATCATGTTTGTGTTTCCCCTCTCTTGCATATGCTGGACCATAATGTACCTGGAGGTGGGATTAGAACGGTTATATAATTTCATTTATATATTTGACAAGATTTCTTCTCAGTATTTGTGGCTAAGTTTCTGTCTTTGGAAGGGAAAGGAACTGAAGGATGATTTGTATTTGTCGGCAGGGAAGCTGATTCGAGGGCTCTCTCTTATTGACTGCTACAAGTTGCTGAATGGAAAGGAACTAACCGAAGATGGAGTTTTTCTTGCATGAGTGCTCGGTTGGTGTATTTAATGGGTATGGCTAAAGAACCCCTCTCTTTTTTCATCGATGCTGAAGTTATTTCACCTTTTGGCTGTTATATTGCATAAGAGTCTGAATCCTTCTTCATGAACATATACTTGCAGTTTCAAGCATATTTTCTTATTTTTGATGATATTATGGATAATTCTCACACAAGGCGAGGTCGAGCTTGTTAGTTCAGAATGCCCAAGGTGTCGAGCATGTTCTAATCTACTGTGTTTCTATTACAAGAATTTCTCATTTTAATTGCAAGGGAGGCAATTAACTAATGCTACTAACCATAGGTAAACAGAATTCTCAAAAAATACTTCAGGGAAAAGCCTTACTATGTGGATCTGCTGAAACTTGTTGCCTATCATTTTTTAATAGGTTGAAATCTATACAGCTTCAGGACAGATGATGGATTCTATTTTTGCACTTGATGGAGGAGAAAAAGATCTATCCAAGTACACGATGTCGCTGTGAGTCAGAAAATTAGAGTCCTTTTCTTAACATTTGCAACCTACCTATGTCCAATCAATCTGATTTATTTCATACCCTTAGCTCGATGAGAAAATAAATGGGTCAGATTCTAAAGTATCAAACCTGAAAATTCAGGTTGTGGCTTCATTTATGGTATGAGAGGCAGGACAAACAAGTACTTAGTGTCCTTGACCTACCTATTATTTATTGCCTGCTTAACTTTTGACTATTAAATCAATTTCCTTGCTGGTGTTTGCTAATCCATGAAATTGTTGTGCTTCCATGCAGTCATCGCCATCTTACTCGATACAAAACTGCCTATTACTCATTATACTTCCCGCTGAGTGAAAACCATAATTTCAATGCAAACATACCCTTTAGTGCTGGATGGTTTATATTCCTCTCTGCCATAATATTAGCTCGAAAGAACTTGTCAACGGCAGGTAAAGATTTCGGTAATCTCCTGGAAGCTTATGAAAATGAACTACTTGTGGAATTCTACTCGATATTCAGAATCATTTTATGCACAATCCTTTTTTATTTTTCAAATAGATGAATGTGCATCTTCAATTTTTAGTTGCTTATTAATTAGCCACGTTTCCAAGAATTACAGATTTACATGAAGATGATTCCTAGTTGCAGTTGCTTGTTCATGCTTGAGTTCTTGATTAGACATCAATTCTCCTATATGTGGCCCTAAATTCTAAAATACATCTTGCTTTAGGTTCCAACTTCTGTTAGGAGTTTTGAGTATCTGTTGTTTGCATCAATTATTCACACAGGTTGCATGTGCGTTGCTTATGTCGGGTGAAAATCTGGACCACTATGATGATATAAAGAACATTTTCTTTGAATTGGGAAACTAATGTCAAATAGAGGTGATTGTCTATTGCATATAGTAATCAACTTGAAATTTCCTGTATTATTGTTTGTTTGACCAATGGGGTTCTTCTGTCTGTCTCGATGATCTGTTGTCTGTTTGTAGAATAATTATCTGGATTGCTTGGGTGATCCGAAAGTGATGGGCAAGGTAAGCTCCAGATTTAATTCCCATTTGGTATTAGATCACAAGAATTTCCACACTGCCAATCTCTGAACTGTTAGAAAAAAGATCTTACTCTGGTCTTTTGCACTATCAGATTGGGACAGATATTGAAGCTTTCAAGTGTTCTTGGATGGTAGTGAAAGCAATGGAACTTTCTAACGAGGAACAAAAGGAGTTAACTATATGTAAGATTCACAGTTGCACCTCCCCCTATCTTTGTATTATTTTTCTGTTAATGATGGACTAGATAATGGGGTTTGTTTGCAGGAGCACTACGGAAAGAAGATCCAGTCGGTGTTGCAAAAGTGAAAGCGCTTTGTAAAGATCTTGATCTTCAGGTCTGGGCTCCATCTTCTCTTTCTACATTCCATTTTTTTGATGTTTTAGATCAATTTTGTCAAGTATGAGAGCAAGATATAATAGAAGCTGGTAACCTCCATTGAAGCTCATCCAAGCAAAGCAATCCAAGCAGTGTTGAAATCCTTATTGGAGAAGGTATACAAGAGGCAGAAATAGAGAAGCACTTGAAGAATAAGAAAGAAGGGTGGATGTAGTAAAATTTGAATTCTGCTTTCATGATTTCTGCCTGTAGTCTCCTTCCAGAGGAAGAACACTGTCTATGTGCCCTATCTTAATAAGTAAACATTCAGGTGTTGCTGGTTTGTGCTTCCAAATATCTTATTCTTGTCATTTCCTCCTTAGAGATTTGGTGCAAATATTTATTCATGTAATTTCCTCCTCCGCTGTATATGAATGGTTTTGCATGGGCCAGATGTTTTCAAAGTTCAAACTACATTATCAATCCCACATTAAGACGAGAAAAAGTAGTGATACAAGGAGATATAATACCAGTTATTCCCATAAAATAAGAGAACACAAACATTTGAGTTCTTTTGTTATACATAAGAAAACACATATATACCTAGTTTTCTGTTTTATTTATTTATTTATTATTTAAACCCAAACTAGTCTTATTATTAGGCGCTGATATAGATCAGTATCTGTCGCGAGATTTATGATGGAGCCGAGAAGGTCCTCAGCAATCCACTTCTAATCTTTATATGTTCCATCCTTGTAATGGATAAGAGAATCTACATGATGAAAATAAGAAAATAAAGGAGTCAATATGTCTTTTATTATAAAAAGAAAAATAAACAAAAACCAGAGTTCCAAGAAAACAGGGTTGTAAATAAAATAAAATTGAAGGGAACTATAATTACCTGCAACACCTTCCTCACAACTTCATTTTCCTTCTTAAGCTTCTTAATTTCTAACAGTAACTGGGCATTGTAAGCCTAAGATAAAAGAGTGATTTTGCATTGTTATTACAAGATCTTGGACAGAACATAGAAACTAAAATATATATTTGCCCTTAATTTTTAATCTCAAACTAGAATTCACTGATAGAAACAAATCAAAACCAAACAAAAAGAGAAGAAAAAACAAAGTGCATGCATAGAAACAGTGTTCTTACTCTATAATCACCAGAAATAACTCCCAATGATACTTACCTGTCTTCTAGCCCTTGATCGAGCAGCTGACTCTCTGTTCTTTATCATTCTGCGACGCCTTCTCTCAGCCGCCGCGTCCATTAAATTCTCACCAACTTGTCTCTGTGTACTCACTTCGTCGGCACATCCAACAGTAAACCCATTAACAAGCTGATATTGGTAGTTCGGAAAAAAGCATACTCCTCTATTGCCAACACCAAGACCTGCAGTCCTCACTGGTTCAGTAACACTGCCAATTACATTCAGCTGAAATTGGTTCGAACCGGACCCATCTCCGACAAAAAATTGTGTTTCATCTATGCTTGTTTGTCTCTTAGTTCTCATCCCATTGCTTTGAATTTCATTATAATTTTCAAAATCGGCAAGAGCTTCGCCTAGCGGATAGTTTGCTGGTTTGATCAGATTTTGTACAAGGATTGGGGTTTGAAATTGTGTGACTCCTTGGAGCCCCATGCCTAAAGGAGGCATGCAGAACTGCAATGGTTTTGTTTCATCTTCATAAGTTGGATACAGTGGAAACATGGTGTTGGCTTGGGTGTGTCCTGTGAAGGGCTTTGTTTGAAGATTCAAATCCAGACCTGGTATGAGATTAGAAATTAAGTCAGGAAAGCAAAGAAGGAAACGAAGAAATGAAGATGGGCTGTATAAGATGCAACCGTCCTAATGGAATCTCTAAGATTTTCTTTGTTTACTTGAAAATAATTGCAAATATAGAAAAAGAAAAAGTTGAAAATTGTAATGTGTGCATGTAAGAAACCTCCAAGAACCTGTTAGATCTTCATCATCAAAGGAAATTTATGATTCATGAGATTGAATTGAAATAAGTAGATACAGAGTACTTTTAACATGCAAACATCTTGGTTTTTCTTGAATTTCTTGAACAATAAATGGAGGCTTCAAACTTTCTATCATTATCTCATGGAAACCTATCAAAAGCTTCAAACATCATTAATTTCTATCACTAAAACAAGGTTGAAAAAAAGACGACCCCATCATGATTCTCAAGTTCTATTCAGTACCTGTCAAAGAACGGAGAGACGAAGCAGGAACCCAACTAAAAATAGAAACATTTCACAGCATGCAGGCAGTCCATTTAATTATACTACAGAGAAATTGAGAGAGAAACCTGCATGCATTGTGGCAGAGATGCTCTTAAAATCTACTGGTTATGAAGGAATCGCCTTTAGAAAGCCAACATGCAGGAGACAACAGGTTGTCAATTATTAAAACCAGCAGAGGAACCAGAAACTCAGCTCAATTTAAAAAAAAAAAAAAAAAGAACAGTTGGGTTCGAGTTGATTTGAATGTAAGGGAGTAGGGATGCAGAGAGCATGAGATTTTCTTCTCTAATTGTGAATTTGTGAACAATAAAAGAAAGTTTTTGAAAAAGAGAGTAAATTGGGATTTTCTAGGAAATTTTCCCATTATATCATCATCTCTCTTAATAAAATGAATGAATAGAGCTACCAAAGACTAGCAGATCTTAAAGGGTGTTCTTAGATCAGTACCATTTTCTTCTTATATATGAAAGAAACTTACAGAAATCCCCATGAAAAATGGATAGCATGATTTCATTTGTAAAGAAGAATTGTTTGATACACCTCTTTGTTAAATTTGGGTGGCAATTCTGATTCCCCATGAGTCGTGTTTGGTTTTGGCTTTGCTCATTCCCTTTTAGATTTGTTACGGGTTTGGGCTGGGCTCCTCATACCCAATCAAAGTATTTGATAAACATATATATATAGCTATATAATTAATATATTAAACAAGGGGAAGCGGAGGTCTGGGTTTCGACTCCCAGCAGCTTCTATATGCTCCCTCTTGGTGTGGGTATCTGGGATGGGACCGGAGAGCAATAGTCTGGCCGGTTGGGATTAGGGGTGTAAACGAGCCGAGCTGAGCTGAGTTGGCACTGCTTGGGCTCGGCTTGTTGGAATTTTAGCGATGCTTAGGCTCGGCTCAGCTCAGCTCTTTGGAATTTTACAGAAGCTCAAGCTCGGCTCGGCTCGGCTCGGCTCGTCCACAAATCATTGAGCTCGAGATCGGCTCGATAAATATTTTTTTTAAAATACATTGATAAGCACTAAATTCAATAATAAAAAAAATTAAAAGGGCATTTTTTTTTTTTGGGATGTCATGTGACTCACATGAAAGCTTGAGTTAAAACTTAAACGAAAATAATTAAGTTAATGTGTACTAAATATATTTTACCAAAAAAAAGGTATACTAAATATATACTATAAATTTAACTTTTAAAGGATATTATTATAAAATTAATCGAGCTGAGTCGAACTGTGCCACCTATTGTTCAGGCTCGGCTCGTTTATTTTTCGAGCTCACTTTTAAGGCTCGGCTCGGCTCAGCTCAACGAGCCCAAAGTAAAAGCTCAAGCTCGGTTTATTTCGAGTCGAGCCGAGCTGGCTTGTGAGCTTGACACCCCTACTTGGGATACCTCTTCGTTGCCACTATACATATGTATTAAACAAAGAGAATGATAGTGTCAGTGTCCACTTATCGAGGATGCTGACCTTTGAGAGAATGCAGAGAGCAGAGAGACTTTCTCTCAAATGAGATAGATTCTAATACCATGCATTTGATAGATGGGAAGATAATTTATCATCCAAACCAAGAAGGGGGCCTAAAGCTGAAGCCTTTAACACTTGTGAACAAAGCGTTAAAGTTGATAGGTAAATGAATTTGGAGGTTTGGAGAGTAAAGAGAGTTTATAACAATCCGTTATTATGGCAAAATATGAAGAACAATTTGTTTGGGTTTTGAGGGAAGTTAGAAGTTCTCATAGTCTAGGATTGTGGAAGGATATCATGACTAGTGTAGGGTCAATTGTACCCAACTTTGGGTTTATGGTGAGTGTAGGGTCGGATGTTAGGTTTTGAAAGGATGTATGGTGTGGAGATGGGAAAAACTGGATGATTTTGGTAATCTATTTCATTTAGTAGTCAATAGGGACGCAACCGTTAAGTATAATTTTGAGATGAGAAATGAGAAGATGGTGTGGGGGCAAAGCTGAGAAGGGGTTTAAATGATTGATTGATTTCGGTAGGCTCCTAATGCGCCTAGGTCCGCCCTTCTGTTTTCTCAAGATAGAGATAGCAGAATTTGGTCTACAGGCTACAAAAGTCGATTCTAATGAGATCTCTAGTACAGTTGCTCGAGTTAGTTCCTTCTGATCCCTTTTCTCATAGGATTATGTGAGATCCTGACATTCTTTCAAATTTGTATTTCTTTTTATGAAATGCATTGAATAAGATTTTTACTTCACCCACCCCACGGGCAACGAGATTTCACTGCCAACAGTGACCACTTGAAAAATAAAAGGTAGAGGATGGTTCATCGTTGTTTTATGTGCCTTCACGCGGAAGAGATGATCGATCACTTGCTCTTATATTGTCATATAGCATGTGAGATTTGAGATTTTTTTCCTATCCTGAGTATGCCTGGATTGAGTTTTTTTTCCTTTCATAATTTTGTATCTTGTTGGTCTCTAATAAATGGGGATCGTACTCAAATGACAATTTAGTCTGTTTTACCTAATGTCATTTCATGGTCGATATGGAAATAAAGAAACAAAATAATTTTGAGAACTCCCAATCTACTTCTTCTTGCATCTGCTCAAGCATTAGATTTCTCATTTTAGAATGGTGTTTCATTTGACTTTTCATTTTAGAACGGTGTTCCATTAGACTTTTCATTTTAGAATGAGTGGATCTGGGAGTAGTGTTGGCATGAATATTGCTAGGCTCTTATACTTTCAGCCTTGGGGTCCGTGTTAGTGCTTTTGCATTTCTATCTTTCTTGGGTTTACGAGCTTGAAAACTCTCTTGTTGTACTTATTTTGTAGTTCTTTTTTATGAATATAAATGTCTGATTACCGCTAAAAAAACGATGGTGGGGCTGATAGTAATAAATACATATATTTGAGTTCAAGTGTTATTAATAATATAATTACATATATATTTATTATAAAATTATTTTCAGAGTATTAAGATGGACACTAACAACTAGCTATGTACATGCGTGAGAGAGAGAGAGAGATAGGGGCTGATAGTATATGCGTGATGTAGAAGCAATCTTGCATATGCTAACGCATTTAAGCGACAACTTAATGTATAGTTTCACCCTATTTGATCAATATTAACCTATAAAATTAATGTGACTCATTTTATATTATAGTTTTCACTGTCTATTCTTACACCTAAGATATTTCCAATTATACTGAATTTTTTTGCTACATGTTTAATCCCTTTCATTCTTTTAGCACTAGTCCTCTTCTGGGCGAGGAGCGGACTTTTGCTCCTCTCCCTCACAAAGCCCATTAACTGCCTTTGAATTGTGGTTGACAAGTTTGAACCCCAATGGTTTTATTTATTTATTTAAAACAAAATTAGATGCTTTAATCCTAAGGATTAGTGAATCTTAACCATGATTAAAGGGAATTTAAATAGGAACAGTGGCGAGAAAAGGTGGGACGTACGAAACACTTCCCTTCCCTCCATCAGTGACGAGTTGATTTTTTTCACATCTTTTTTAGCCCAAATGTTGTAAAAGTTTATATTATTAAAATTTATTAATCTATGAGAATCATATTCTCATTCCAATCATAAGTATCTTATGACATGGCACCCTGATCAGTGTGCCGATTTGCACACAATGCAGGCCTAACTCGTTTAAAAAACTGGCAATTAAATTATATTAATGCACAAACCCAACTTGTTGATTGATGAAAAGCCGTGGACAACATTGAGATTAGGGCTGTCAATGGTTGGGATGTCCCTTGGCTTGACCCAACCCGATTAAATAGTTAGGCGGATTTGAGCCTAGAACCTTAAAGCATCTCTAACGGCTTGTTATTTGGTGTTTCAATGCTATATTATAGCATTTAAACATCAAAAGTGATCTCCAACGGTTAGAAATGGATGTGTCAAATTATGACAATTTGGCATAGCCTTTGATCGGATGGCTTTTGTTGGTTATTTACCTTTTAGTTTTCCAACGGTTATTTTTTTTTACCATTTTACCCTCCAACAGTCATATTTGACTGTTAATAGGTGAATAAACGGTGGTTGATAGGGGTGGGATGAATGGTAGTTAAGATTCACCCACCAATCCTTGGTTTTTATAAAAAAATATTAATTATATTTTGAAATATAAAAAAAATATTTTTAGGGATGGGTGAATCTTAACCACGGTTAAGGGGTATCAAAACGGACACGTGACAACCTCAAGGCTCTCAAGGGTGATAACCATTTTTGCCGTAGAGGATTTGGTTGAAAAAAATGGAATTGACACAGTCAGACCATTGGAGCAACCTGTGCCAAATATAGTATTTTGATATTGTAATTGTGCCAAATTTGAAATTGACACAACCAATATAGCATTCACCATTGTAAATGCTCCTTGCCTAAGGCTTGTGATGCTATAATTCTAACCAGGCTGCCTGGCCTGTTAAGCCTGTTTATTGAAAAAAAAAAAACCTAAAACACACTTGTTTTTGTCTTAGCCTTGAAACATTAGGTGGGCTTCGTCTGAGTCCAACCTGGTCCGGATTGACCTAATTCTGAAGAGGCATGCTTTCTCTACTCTCGGTCAAACTCTACTCTCAGCCTCCACCAACTACCTATTCATTTTCAAATAATTTATGGTGGTTAAAACACTCTCTCTCATCAAGAATGGACAAGTGGTTAGTGGAAACTGAGAGTAGAGTTTGACTGAGATTAGGGCTAGTATTTCTCAATTCCGAAAAAAGGAGTCAAGGGAAACAGAGCTGAGCTGGAGAAGCAAAAAGAGATTAGAGAGGAAGGAGTCAGTTAGCAAATTGGAGCTTTAAAAAAAAAAAGGCAGATTAACAACCAAACTCTCTCCATTTTTGTTCATTTTTCTGTTTTTTCGGTTATGACCATGCATTCAACAAAACTCAACAAAACATAGGGCAATTTTATATTTTTCTCTGTATAGTAACATATGTAAATCTCCATACACCCCAAGACGAATATAGAAAGAAACCGTTCAATTCAAAGAAGACCTCATGCTCTGTACACACTATAACTTTTTGTTACAAAGACTCGTCATCACGCGCTAAACTCGTGCGCGTATAAAGACACGTATGAAATATACCCAACTTATGCACACGAAATCTCCCTATATGCTGTGACTAAGATGGCAAGGTGTGTTCACGTCCACCAAATGCAAGACGTTTCTTCTTCGGAAGCCAGAGGAGTTCTACAGAGAGGGCAAGTGATGTTCCAATAATCCAACCACTTCTCTAGACACTTTTTATGGAAAACATGCCCACAACACAAGTGGTTTATCTCCGAGTCTGGTTCGAACCTGGTTAAGCAGACCGAGCAGTCTTGTTCGGACCGTTTGCAGTTATAGACCGAGTCGAACCGGGTCACCGGGATCCGGCTTCGGAACTCCTCGATGTAGGTGTCTGATGGGGTTAGACGGAATTCTAACGGCTCTGATAGGTTCTCAATGGAATCTGACGGCGACGGCGATGATAGATGGATGCCGATGATTTGAAGGATCGATCGGACTATGCCTTTGAAGATCGAGATTGATAGGGCTGTGTTTACCAGAAGGACGCAGAGGACTCCTTCAGATGGAGCAGGGAGACTTGAAAGACCCATATTGAACAAAGCTTGGAATTTTAGGGATTCGGATTTTCAATTGATGGCCAAAATTGAGAGATTTTAAAGAATTTTGAAAGAGGTCGATTTGTAGAGAGAGGTGATTACTGAAAGGAAAGGTTGAAAGTTGGTTCAAATGAGAGGAAATATCTTCGGAAAATTCTAAGTTGAGTTTCAGAGAAGTTCCAGCAGATCGGTGGAGAGAACTGAGATGTGGAAATTTACAGGACAGAGAGAAAATGGGTAATGTTGTCTCTCCACTTCATGTCAAGATTTTTTCTTTCACGATATATATCTCAGACGAGTCGAAGAGGGATTAGATGCTATTCTTCTATATCTGAAAACATAAAAACGAAATCAGAACATTAGATCAGGAAAATGAAACAAACTACCGGATCTGCTTTCAGACTGCATAATTTCAGAGCAGCATGTCACTAAATAATCTATTATTTGAAAGAAAGAACAGCTTGATGATCTGAAGTGTTACCATAGGGCTTGCAGTCGAGAAGCAATTATGATCCAAATCCTCCAGGAAAAAAGCTAAAACAAGCAATCTGCAACTGAACCATAGTAAGGAGCAACTAATCAGATTGGTTCATTTAGAAAATTAGACATCGATTCCACAGAACTGTAGATTAAAACAAGTTATCTTCGTATTTAGAAGATGGTCCCGGAGCTAAAAAAAAATATGGGGAAAAAACTATGTAGGATCGATAAACAGCTCGCCTAAATAATATGAATGAGAGAAAACAAACGATCTTAAGCTATGAAAAAACCAATCTGAAACCTGAAAGATCGGATTCACAACAAAAACTTTAATACTTGGGACTTAAACGAGCTTTCTACAACTAAAATACATCATGCATGAAAATAACCTGAGAAAAAGTTCAAATAAGTGACCAATTGCAGAGATTAGAAGATCAACGCAGAGGAAAAAAAAAAAAGAAGAACAAAGAAAGAAAGAGAGTGAACGAGAGGGATTCGAACGGCTTGATATCAGAAAACAATCAAATTCTCGAAGTAAAAAAGAAGATTTATGAAGAGCTATTACGAATTTAAGAAGAAATCGAGTTTTCCACTGCAGAGATTTATCGAAATGTTCAACAAGAACCCGAGACAGGTCTTCAACATTTATCCTACTGCAAAAAGCTCCAATTAAAAATAAATAAATTAATTAAACAGCCTATTAGAGAGAGACTTACATCCGAAGCAATTTAGAGAGAGTGATTAGTTTTGCGGGAAAGAAATCATGAGAAGAGGAAAAGAAGCTAGGAGATACATTGGATCCCAGATGTAGATCAGTTGGAAAGCCGATAATGGTCTCTCTCCATTATATAGGCGCCAGAGCCAACCCGTTGTTCCATAACCGTGGTTAGTTCTCCGCTTCTTCGGCACCCGCACCCCCATCTCATCTGACCATGGTTTACTTTACATGATCGCTGAGTCCACCCGGACGATTCCAGAGTCAACCCACTTGTTCACAGAAATTTTTGAATCCTACCAATGACCTCTTGCAAGAGCAACTAATGGTTCTCATTTTTGTCAACTCGCAAATGTGCGGCATTTGCTTCTTATATTTGTCAACTAGCACGAGTTAGCGTTACAAGCATTGGCATACCTAAATTTAGATTTACCTTTCAGGGAGTTCTAGCCCCACTCTCCCATTATAGCACTCTACTCATTTTGAGGTAAGTTGACAAGAATTGTGTTTCTATGGGTCCTACCACAATATCCTTATTATCTTTTTGTCAAAAAATAAATAAATAAGGATAAGCAAAATCCAACCGTATAGTCTTGTTTACATGCCCCCCGGAATCTAGCATCGATTGGTTCGTTTATTTCTGGTTAGCAAGAAAAACGCAGGAAACTTGAAAAGGAAAGAGATTGGAGGAACGCTAACTATATTATGGAAGCAAATGGTAAATGTTTTTCCATGTGGTCATGAGTATTGGAAGGTCAGATCTCTTCAACATGTGTTTACTAGTGTAATCCATACGGGCTTTCCAACACTCATGGCCATAGGGAAGAACACAGACAAATTATTCCCTATGTTATCATGTTGGGGAATAATTGTATATCTATATCATAATTAGAAGGAAAAAGGAAAAAAAAAAAAAAACCGTGCCCACATCATAGTAAAAGTCAAACAATTTTAGTGAGGCCGAGATCTAAAGTAATTTTTTTTTTCTTTTTAGGTAGAAGAAATTAGTTGCCAAGGGATTGGAGCAGCACTCCTCCTAGGAGCCATAGACTATGGGACCGAATTTAGATAAAGAGCCCTGTGGCATTTCCCTAGTGCTGCCAGTCAAAAATTATCACATGCCATTGCTTTCAACCAAACAACTCATGTTCTTGTTTTTTGGTGTTGGATTTTGGTTGGTTGAGAGTATTGTTGGTTAATTATTTCAAATAACTTGCACACGATAATCATAAAAAATTCTTAATCAATTTCTGTTAAGAGACGTGACAAGCGCATCTTGAAGATAGTTGGAGTTTCCTGTTTGTGCAAGTGATTATGATAACTATATCCCCAGGATTCAACTTAGTTAGGAATTGATTCATTCATTTACAGATCTGCACTATCTCGTAGGAACTATACTTAACCTCCTTTTAGGATGCCCATAGATTAATTAATTTAAGGTCTTTGTTATCTTTCAAAAGAACAATAACTGGTTACACGGATTGTATAAACCAGATTAATCTAATACAAGTGATTGTCAAACAAAATTACTCTTTAGGAGCAATTCTATAATAGTTTCAGAATTGGTTTTGTATGGATTCTGGAAACCAGATTCTAAAAACTCAGGAATCAATTCCGAAGAGACACTGTATGGAAACAACTTGTCTACGGGCTCTGTTTGGTAACAGTGCCCAAGGGTCAGTGTATTGCTACACTGGTCGAGTTCTCCTTCTATTATCTATTCTTGGTAAATCTGAACAATGTTCTGTTTGGTTACAAAACAAGCTTCAACCGGCCAAACTAAGTGTCAAATAAGAGAATCAATCAGTCCGAATGAACTGGTCAAATGCTGATATCAAATCTGAAAATTTGCTATCTCTGTTCTGTCTATCTGGGTTGAGTCGTCTTCAATCTTGAGATGAGGTTCAGATCTTCAAAGGAGTTATGAAGCTTTTTTCTTTGGTTTAGACTCTCTTTCTGGGCTCAATCTCATAGAGATCTAATACGAATTCTAACTTATGTCGAATTCTCTTCTTCATTCTCATCTTAGATAGGTGAGAGCTAGGCCTTGGGAGCCACTTGAGCTTTCTAATCGACCTACTCACCGAGTCTTTTGAGTTTCTCTAATTGACCAATTCAATAGCCCATCAGGTTAATTGAACTTGGACACACACCCATAATCCGTAACGGATCATGGAATCCGAACCACCATTCAATCATGATCAATTGATCTGAATCACTATCTCAATCCGATTTATATTGTTGATCTGATTTCTATTCTTAAAAAAAAATAGGTGACTCAAGTGACATGCAAAGTGCGACGTGCAAAGTGCGCCTCATAGTGTCTGCATGTGCGCGTGTCGCACTCGGTGCAATACATCTAGCTAGTGCACCCATACTTAGTGTGTGAGTACACACAAGAGAACAATTTCTAAGAAAATGAGATTATTTATTAAGTGATTTCAATTTTCATTAATATCCGATGTGCATGTGACTAATAAAAGTCATAATAATTTTCTTTTGAAAACATGATTTTTTCTTTCCAAAATCACTAATGCAAAAACACAAATTCAATCAAATAGTTTTCTTCCAAATCATTAAAACCCTTTTATTATTTTATTAAAATCAATTTAAAAAATATTTTATTAAATCAAAATTAAGGATTGCCGGAAAATGTTGGCAATCTAGCTTTCATACGCAGTGTGAAATTAGTGACATTGTGGCATACTCAAAATCTTACTCAATCGTGGAAGCAAAGAACATGGGGGGCTTTCTCTGCCGTGTAAAATCAGTGACATACGTACTCATATCTCACTCGTTTTGTGGACAAGTGTCATTTATTCTGTGATTAATTGTCTTAAACTTAGACATGTCGCTGAAGGGCGAGAGATTGTCCGGACGCCAACGTGTAACCCTCCCCTTCAGAGGACACCTATCTATCTTCGCCACTCCTTAGCATACACTTGTAGTAATTCATGAAGACCCTGCATAGAGAAACACAACACAAGGGACCCCAAAACGATCGACACTTTACTCTTTTTTTTTTCTCTCTCTTAGGTGTCATCATTTGAAGGACCATTCATGGTTGAGGGCCATTAGAGTGCCCCTCCTAGCTATCACCAGCATTATGTCCACATGCCCAGCGGTCGCACTTTGTATGTCTCAATTAGGTTGTCTAATGAAAGTCATGTCCCCATCATTTTTGGTTTCAATGGACTCTTTTTCCTCTAAGACTTTCACATCCTTTGTTTCTCTTAGATGGCCTGAACTCAGAAGAAAAGAAGGTCAGGAAAATCTTTTGGGTTGGTAAAGAGTAGTCGCGTACACAACTCTAAGAAAAACGATGCTATCAAACAATGCTCACTTACTACAGGAAAAGGTTCTTTTTCTTTCTTTTTTCCTAGATACGGTTCCCCCCATGAATTTCGGTGACTTGTATACTACTCATTGGAGGTGTCAAACAATGCTCACTTACTACAGGAAAAAGGTTTTTTCCCTAGATACAGTTCCCCCATTATGAATTTCGGTGACTTGTATACTACTCATTGGACCACCTCCACTCCTACCCTCAACCTCTGTGAGAGAGAGAGAGAACCTTTTTTTTCCTAGATACAGTTCCCCCGTTATGAATTTCGGTGACTTGTATACTACTCATTTGGACCACCTCCACTCCTACCCTCAACCTCTGAGTGAGAGAGAGAGAGAGAGAGTTAGTTGTATGTAATTTTTTTTTTTTTTTGGTATATATAACACAAACAACTCACACACACATCCCAACATGCAACAAAGCACAGAGCACCCACACAACCCTCAAAAAAGAGGACTGTATGGGGCATTAACGGGTTCACAACACACACTTAACCCACCGATGTAGGACTAAAGGGCAAAGCCTATTCTGGTTTTTTTGGTATATATAACACAAATACACACACAACTCACACACACACCCCAACATGCAACAAAGCACAGAGCACCCACACAACCCTCAAGAAAGTTGTATGTAATTTACTAACATGCTAAGTAGGGAGACTCTACAATTTGTTATGCGTATTTATGGGCAAGGATTTTCTTGTAGGGGTGATAAGAGTGTGGGGGGTTCGGGGGCATAGCCCCGTTTTTTTTCTTTTGGGACCAAGTTTGTGGGCAATTTTTTTTTTTTTTTTCTGTTTGCAAAGAATTTTTTTTTAAAGAAGGTCGGGGTGCAGCTGCTCTCCTTGTCCATGGACATGTCATCTTAAAATTAAATAATGGATAATACTAGCATCACTCTCTTTTTAATTGGAGAAAATGTTAGTGCAAAACATGTGTCATACCCTTAATGGAAGACAATAACATATGTCTTTTCCTTCTCCTCAAAGAAAGTGAGTTTGAAAAGTGATGCTACCATTGTCCTTAAATAATTTAGTAATAAAACTTAGTTTGTTTTATAAAAAAAAAATTTAGGGGCAACTGCCCCTTGCCCCATGCCTATGTCTTCTTAAATTACATGAAATAAGTTTAAAATTTGTTTTTTTTTTCTCAAAAGTTCGGGGCCAAAGCCCCCGTCGCTCCCAGCGACCGGCTACGCCACTATTAATACTAAAAAAAAATTCCCAAAATTTAAGGTGGCTCCGCCAGTTTGCAAATTACATCACAATGAGTAGGGAGACAAAACACTTTCATTGAAGAGAATCTCTCTTATTACCTAATAAAACCTGAAAGAACATTTCAAAAAGGAATAGAATTCACCTTTCAAAATCTGGTCCTCATTATCCATCAAATATAGTTTTTTTTTTGTATTTTTTAAAAAATATAGTGAAGACCCTATGCTTGACAAAGAACTATAAGATATTTTAAAAAAAAAGAACTATAAGATATTTAAAAATAAAAAATAAAAAATAAAAATTTAAACTATAAGATATGATACTGCTCTGTATTAATTTTTTTTAGAATAAATGGTTCTTGACTTGCCATATCTTTGCTCAACCTTTCTTAGGATTAATTGCTTCTGTTCTAACAACTTGATTAATTGCTTGACGGCATCGGAATCTTAGGACTAAAACTACGGACACAGCTCTTTCGCATTTCCAAGTTTTTTTCTAAATTGTCCAAAATTTTGAAGATCTCTAAATTAGCTAGAATTGATTGTGAAACATAACTGATGAACTAGACAGATTTGAATTATTAATGTTACCATCTTGGAGTCATAATTAACCCGAAAATGTCGTTGCCACTACAGTGATTGGCCCTACCTTAATTTTGTCAATTTCCTCCATGATTGACTGGGTCACCGTATCTTATCAGGAGGCATCAGCATCATCTTTTTAGATTAATCAAACTTAGAGGCAACATAATGCTCAGTGGTCCTTTAATTCTACTCCATTCAAGGGGAACTTCTTTACTTGTTGGAAACCTCTACGACTTCAATTTGACACCATCATTTCTTTAGGTAGAATGTTGACTAATTCAACTTCATTGTCGATAGGTCCTTATAACCACTCTAAATTGATCTAATGCCCTCGGAAAAATAATATTGCACACCAAACTCCCTCTCTAAATCAAAATTAAAGTTTGTAATCATTTAAGATCCGTATGGCATTGCTAAACCTTGCTTCAATTCTTTTAACCCTGGTTAAAATTCACTAACTCCTACAATTAAAAAAAAATCAAGGATAGTTGGGTGAACTTCAAGAATGGATGGATCTTAACCACGGTTAAAGAGTGTCAATAAGGACACGTGGTGACCTCAGGGACATAACCGGACTCCAAGGAGTCCAGTACAACTTCAGAGCATTTCGAGTCCTTAATTTAGAGTAGAGTAGATGGAGGGTTCTAAATTTATAGTTTCTTTGTAAGAGGACTCTGTTGCAAATTCAGGCTTTTGTCGGGACCTTCTTACAAATAATTTAGTCTGCCATGATTTATTCAGTGGTGTTTACTGTGAGAGAGGTTTACTACGCACTAAGCACAAAGTAGAACCGATCACCCTGGTATTTGTCGCTATAGATATGGCCCCAGATTTTAGTTCACTTCGAGGCGAGAAGAGAATGAAGAGAACCAGGTACGTTGAATGCTGAATAAGCAAAAAGCCCATGAAATTTTCATATGCTTTTCACGTGGACATCCATCTCCTCCGTACACGTGTCGATTACTTATTAGATGTTTCTGGAGATTACACGTGGCTATTATCCACCTCTCAGGCTTCACCTTCATCCCTCGCTCCCGTTCAAGAACTATTCACTTGTTAACGGCTTTTTGTCAATCTATACAGCAAACCATAACACGTGGCTGCGTGCCGGCTATTAACAAAGGACTTGAGATTATGTTGTAACCGGACTTCTTATGTCCCACAGGTTAGGAAGCACGGGTACGGCGATATTAGATACAGCGATACGATATGGGTACAGTGATACGACAGAAATTATAAAAACAGTTAAGTTTTACCTTAAGGTGCCGTATCCTACGATGATACGGGTATATTTCCATTTTCAAAGTATCCGTGCTTCCTAACCCATAGGCCAATACATGTCTTTTTTAATACTTTTAAGTATTATTTTCTTAAAACAATTGAATCTAAAAAATAAGTAAATTTTAACCACAATTAAAAGTATTAAAAGCGACATATACCCTGTGAGACGTAACCTACTTCATGGAATCCGGGTATAACCATAGAGAACTATGTGATGTTTGTTATGAGATTGGACAAGTAAAGTGATTTTTCCTTAAATACACTCGAGGTTTCTTGAGACTCCCAAAATACACCTAACTTTTAAAAACTTCTCCAAATACACCTCAAAGTTTTATTAAGTCTATTATACATTTTAACTAAAATAATGAGTAAAAGAAAGAAACTCAAGAGTTTTCCCTACCACCGTGTAAATCCTCTTCTCCCCACCTCTCTTCTTCATCACTGTTCTTCCCGTTGGCTCCGTCCGTCTCCCGTCACCGCATACCTCCGCCGTATCCCACCATTGCTCCTCTGTTAGCTCCCATGGTGATTAGTGCTCTCACATTTGCTTTTATAGCTCACGATAAACCCTTTAAAAAAAAACAAAATCTCTTTGTGTTTTTGGATCTTCATCTCTTGAGATTATTCTTCTTTTCATCTGTTTTGTCTCTTCTAATTTTCCATGCTAATATTGAGAAAACTCATGTGATTGAAGAGGAGATGCTCCAACACCTCACTAAAATAGGTAACTTAGAACTCTAAAATAATGCCGTTTTTATTAATTATAAAGAGTGAGATGAATGCTAGCCGGGTCCTTTCTTTTCTAAATGACCAGCACACCCTATGTGTTTGTCATTTTACCAAGAATGGGCATATCTATAGCTACCAAAATCACAGTTCACAAGCACTTTTAAATGTATACATTGCAGTTGGAGCCCATCTTTTCTTCCCAACCAATGGATTAAAATCCATCTAGTGATTTTTTTCTTACTTTAGTTTTCATTTTGGAAAAAAAAAAAGACCAATGAGCCCATTTATGTGTGCCATTTTGTTTCCTCATGCAGCATGAGTATGGTGACACAACAAATGAGTGTATATCAATTGTAATTTTTGAGTAATGATCATAAATAATTTTTTCTTTAAGAAGAATCGATCTCTTCTTCGTGTTATAGTTAATCGTGATTTTTTCTTCATCTGATTATAGTTGATCGTGTTATATATTTATCATCCATGTGTTTATATTTATCATTCATATTCTATTTTGATAGTGACTCAAGTATTTTATATGTTAACTTTCAGAAAAATTCTACAAACTTCAGGAATACAATTACATTTGACTGTTTGAAGCACATCAAGCAACAAGGTCCTCAATAGTATTGGTAGAGCGGAGTGGTTGCCACAGATGGGCTCCCAAAGCGATGTCGGAAGAACATCAAGTAGCAGGGTCGTCAATAATATTGACAGAGGGGAGTGGTTGTCATGGATGAACATGGATGAATGTATTTATGCATATTTGTAAATGAGAAAGATAATTGGGCAATTTTGTCCTTCTATATTTTTTTTACCGTGATTGCACATCGCTGGATTGTTAAATTATGTGGACATGATCTTTAAATACAAGTTTAAATCCCACAATCTGTTTTTTTCACCGTGAATTTTTTCACTGGATTGTTAATTAGAATGGAGACGATCGTTAAATACAGGTTTCAATCCCACTGTTTTTTTTTTGGACCGTGAACGAGGTTTCAATCTTACGGTCTGTTTTTTTTACCGTGAATTTTTCACTGGATCATTAATTAGGATGAACATGATTGTTAAATATAGGTTTCAATCCCATTGTCTGTTTTTTTACCGTGAATTTTTCACCAGATCGTTAATTAGGATGGACACGATCGTTAAATACAGGTTTCAATCTCACGGTCAGTTTTTTTTAGTGTGATTTTTTTTCACTTAATCGTTAATTAGGATTGACATGATCGTTAAATACAGGTTTAAATCCCAAGTTTTAATCATGGTCTGTTTTTTTTTATCGTGATTTATTTCACTTGATCGTTATATTGGTATCATCTACCACATCTGGATATGATGATAAATCAGCATTAACGTATGTATCATCATCAATGTTATCTAAACTTGCAAAATCTTCACCCCCTAACTTTGATTCTGATATTATATTTGTCTTGTCTTGTATTTGTATTTTGTTGCATTTTAGTTACGAGTTGCTCCTATGTAATTTCATTGCTCACACCTACGCATCTTGAGACTCCACCACGGGAACAATGGTGAGGAAGAAGAGAGCAGGGGAGGAGAGTTACACAGTGGTAGGGAGAGTTTTTTTCCTTAAATATTTTTATTTTGATTAAAGGGTATAATAGACTTAAAAAAAACTTTAAGATGTATTTGGGAAAGTTTTTAAAAGTTAGGTGTATTTTAAGGGTCTCAAGAAATCGTGAGTGTATTTTGAAAAAAATCCCACAAGTAAACCGTGGGAGACGCTCAAATTAATGCTCCAGCGGAGTCCATTATGTGCGTATAACTCGGCACACAAATCTCGTGAGGCCCATTAAAAGACAGGGCATGTTAGTAAAAGTAATGTGTCAGTCTATGAGTACCAAATATACTTATTTAATACTAGCGGGTGGCACGTGCAATGCACGTGAAAGCGAGGGGAAAGAGTTAACCACAGTTAATAGGAATTAAAAGGGACACGTTTTAACCTGTGGGTGTGATTGAACTCTCCCCGAGTTCAATCGCGATTGGCTGTGATTCTATTATTTAAATAGATAGATAAGGATAGTTTGAGAATTAAAGTAAAACATTAAATTAAAGTTTTGTTTTATATACGGGTAATTTAGGAATTTATGAAAATTCAGGCTATGCTTTCGTCTCCCATTATAATAGTAAAGATTAATGATCTATAACTAACCATTAAGAGTTTGGATTTTGTTTCCCTTATTTTTTTTAATGTCACATCAACTTTAATCATAATTTTTTAATAATTGAGTTAAATTAGAGTGCTGTGAGAGTATTGTACATTAATTCTAAAACAAAAACACTTGAGATAAGATAAATTGATATGAGTGTTTTTACCTATATACCCATACCAATATACCAAATTTGTAGGGGCTAATAAATGGGGCCACAAAATCTGAAATGGAATAATTTGTAAAATAACCCCTTACGTGATTATCTTTGTGG
The DNA here is from genome assembly GCA_015143295.1 of Tetracentron sinense. Taxonomy (NCBI): domain Eukaryota; kingdom Viridiplantae; phylum Streptophyta; class Magnoliopsida; order Trochodendrales; family Trochodendraceae; genus Tetracentron; species Tetracentron sinense. The sequence goes on from CM026551.1 coordinate 63,350,154, forward strand.
TATAGTTATAAAATATCTTAGAGATGCGGTAATTTTGATAAAACAAGCCAAGTTTTTTTTTTGGTTTGGAATAAAAGAGCCAAGTTCAAGCCTTACCTAAAAGCTTATTTATCTATAGGAAAATGCTAGTGACCGTAAAGGGCCGAGACCTCACAGTGAGATTGTGCATGTGATGCACGGATCTCAAAATTTCAAAAACGGATTTAATGAAACTTTGAGATCCGTGCATCACAAACACGGTCTCGATGTGATCTCGGCCCTTTGCGTTCTCAGTAGCAAAGTCCTTATCTATATCTATACCATCTAATCTAATAAAAGAGGTAGTTTATTCCAACAAATTCATCTTTTAAATCCTTTGGAATTGTAGGAATTCATCTATTAAATCCCAGGAATTGTAGGAAAGTGCTGGTCGAAGGGAGACCCCAACCTATTCATGAGGGTCCTTAAAGCCTTCTCACAAAAAAATATATATATAAATAAATAAAAGAGGCAGTGACCAACTTGTGGTATGCCTTATTTAGTTTTATGTTGGTACAATCTTTTGTTCTTATTCTGTTTATGACCAAAAAAGACAACAGCCGTCGAAGAACCAATTAACAAACAGGTTAATTCAGTGGGCCACTGATGTGATCCGAATTCTTCACACACAATGAAAATTGTAAAATATAAAATTTGTATTTAATCTGTGTGTTGTGACAACGGGCATGTTTTTAGTGTTATAACGGTGGATACGAGCTCATATGTGTTTTTGAGTATGTATTCATTGTGCGTATGACAACGAACTCATTGTGTTCCTCACAGCGGAAACGTTGTCTTCTAGACAACGGACTCGTAGTCATGAAGACAACAATATCGTCCTCGTTGTAAACAATGAACCCGTGCTTTAGTCAACAGCGAGACCGACTATCAAGACCCGATCCTCAGGAGGCGATCATTTGTCTTTGACGTTAGGTGGAAAGCATTGTCCTATCATTTATTACTAGTCACCTTAGATGGGTTTTCGACCCAGAAACCAACTTAGAGATAGTAGGCTCCCGCATGTGACACGTATGACGTCAGATATGTCTGACATATTTGGGAATGCGTGTAAAGCTAATGGCATGGTCAATCATTGTCATCGATGGTCATCTATGGGCATCCTGAGCTTAACCTATAAATACCCCCTTGAGACTCAGTGCATAAGATCCGAGAATTTTGAGCATATTTATCAGTGTTTATCCAGAGACATAGTGCATAAACCTTCGTCTCATAACTCTATTTCTCAGTGTTTCAGTGCTACAGTGTTTTATTATTCATCATCTTCTTCGTGTACTAACTTTATCATCGGAGTTTATTTCAGGGTGCACACCCGACCCCTTCTTTGCTTCTGTAGGTGAAGTGTTTTATTTTCTACCTTCTATCAGCTACTGATGCGTGACGAGTCCAGGAATTTTCCCCTCCAAAAATAATAAAAAGAGAGAATAAAATGAGAAGTTAACCACTTCAAGGGGGTTGGTCCTCCCAAGCTCCAACAATGGAGATTCTTTGATTTAAATTCCCCTTCAAAGACAATAGTACATAACTATATATTGAGCAACTACATACCTACCCAAAACATGTGGCAACCCATTACTGGCTATACTAACCACCCACATTCTCCCACTAACTATGTGCCTGCTAACCACCCACTTCACCCATACCCAACTATACCTAACTAATAGATCTTATCATAAGAGAGCATTGATACGTGAATAAGGGAAAGGTTCCCATCATTCCACCCCCCTTAACACCAACCTTGCCCTAGGTTGAAGGTTAGGGAACCGGAATGCCAAGTATGTCCAAGTCTTCATCTTTTGAATCTTCGGCAACACTATCGTCATTCTTTTTTGACCATTCGCCCTCCATGAGGAAGAGTCTTTTGCAGAGGTTACCCAAATGAAAATGTTCATTGCAGTTGAAACATAGGTCTTTGCTTCTCGATCTTTTCTGCTATTTCGGATAGGGAGAGATGCTTAATGTTCACAATATTAGGCATGTGAATAAGCTGGGATGCAACCATTGTCGTTTGAGAAATAGTAGGAAGAGAGAGGGTTGGAATTTCTGGATTAGGGGTTGGGACTGCCTGATTTGCCAAAGAAATGTCGAATTTGAGGTAGAAAAACTTGGCTGGAATGTTGGAGACACAGTTGTCTTTCCTACATCTCTCGCAAGCAATCATTGCAGCATTCCCTTTATATCAGCTATGTCTCGATCCTAATTCAACTTCATCTTAGAAAGAATTTGATCTATTTTAGACATGTTGGATCAATGGCTCTGATACCAAATGATGTGATCCGAATTCTTCACACACAATGAAAATAATAAAAAGAGAGAATAAGATGAGAAGTTAACCACTTCAAGGAGGTTGGTCCTCCCAAGCTCTAACAATGGAGATTCTTTGATTTAAATTCCCCTTCAAATACAATAGTACATAACTATATAACTATATATTGAGCAACTACATACCTACCCAAGACATGTGGCAACCCATTACTAACTATACTAACCACCCACATTCTCCCACTAACTATGTGCATGCTAACCACCCACTTCACCCATACCCAACTATACCTAACTAATAGACCTTATCACAAGAGAGCATTGATAAGTGAATAAGGGAAAGGTTCCCATCAGCCACCTTTTTAAACCTCAACTCTATTCCACTTCGCATGGAACCTGCTTGCTTGTGTATGTGCTTGTGAATGGAACTATATATGGAACCTGCCCCCTTGTCAATATCCAAAATTATTATGCATGTCACTCTTTTTATCCTCTCCTCGACAGCTTCGGATTGTCTCTGGCGAAGCCAGAAAGGGCTTGGGTTTCCATAGAATAGGGACACATAATAAGACATGCGGCGATAAGTGTGTGAGAATAAGAGAGAGAGATCAAATGGGGAGAACTGAGAAGTCAAAATCATTGGGAGAAAATAGAATGACTACTCATTTTTATGTCAACTGTCGCACAATGTATGGAACCCCGAGAGCCCTTTCTGGCTTCGCCGGAGACAATCCGAAGCCCTCTTCGAGTACTCTTCCCACGTGTTCTCTTTCTCCTCGTGTTACCACCATCAAGCAACAATTGGTACAAGACTAAGGTCCAAGTAGAAGATCCCAGATCAAGTACCAATTCCCCAATTAGCGAGGCTGCGAAGGTGAACCCGGGTCGTCAAGGGGTAGGGGTAAACTTCCATCGAACAGAACGTCAGCCCTAACGAGGTGATGAAGTTCACTTGTAAGCAAGCGTATGACTTGTGAAGTAAGACATGCTTATTTACGATAAATTCAATTTTTTTTAAAAGTTAGGGATGCTTATTTACGATAATTTGATTTGATTTTTTTTTTCCTTTACTGTTGCTTGTTGTACTTGTAATAAACTGTAATTCCCTTTTAAGGAGCTACAACGGAAACATACTTGGATTATTTTGCAAGTTTATTTAATCCCGCCACTCTTCTTTTCATTAATATAAAAACTGGAAATAATGGCTGAAGAACCTTTTGAAACAGTAGAGGGAGCCCCTGGGAAAATAATTTCTTCGTTGAAACACTTACCCTTTACTAAGGCAAGCTCTCTTACTCGATGAAGAGAACTCTGATAATTAGAAATTTATGACTTTAATTTCTGAATAGACCGTTTTTAATAAGTTATACCTGACTTTAGCTAGGTTTTGGGTGAGTTGATCCCACAACCTCCGGAGTGTCACCACTGACAGGGGTGTGATCTGACCAGGCTTTCTACCTTCAAATCTACTGTTATGTCTGCGATGATGCACTTCTATTTTGCTTTTATACATGTCATTTTTTTCATCTTTGTAGCAGCTGGAGGCTGGAGCATAGATGGCTTTCGGTTTGATTTTTTTTTTCTTTCTGAATTTGTTATATTAATAGTTGAATTCACTATTCCATAATTATTTCTCTCATTGCCCTCTGAGGGAATTAGTAGGAGAATTTTCGATTACATACAACCTTGCACATGCCGGGCCAACTAGTTTAATATAAAAGCCAAGTTCAAGCCTAATTTTGAGCTATTTTAATTAGCCAGCCAAGCTTGAACACACCAACACCGATAAATATACTTACTTTATTTAAAGAATAAATTAAATATATTTATTTTATACTAGTAAAGTTTAATAATATATTTTAGATGATAAAAATACCTATTTATACACTTATAAACTTATACTAAAATTTTAGGTAACACCGTAATTCTTTACCTATAGCTATATGAGGATAATAAAATAAATTTTTCACTTAATATAAATAGCAATATCCAATGAACAAAGCTACTTGCGAATGGCTCCTTTATTAGAAAAATTCAATAAACAAGTCAAGCTTGAGCTTAATTTTTGAGCTCGTTTAATTAACAAATGAGCTTGAACACTCCACTACTCAGCTCAACTTGATAGAACCCTTGTATGCCTATGTAATATGGGCAAATAAACCAAATTTAATCTTATATTTTTATAATAGAAGTAATTCTACTCTCATGAAACGGGGAAAGGAATATACAACACAAACCATAAGGCACAAAAAATGAGCTTTTTTTTTTTTTTTGGTCGAAAGGTTATCATGTAACACACACGCACACATACACCCAAAATGCACACACAAGCCAGACCCAAGGTAGCCGCTAAGGTGCCATAAGGGTAAGTCCAAGCAACCACTCCAAAAGGGCCTGTCTTAAGGAGGGTTGATGGCCCCTTATACACCCCTGCAAAGTCCACTTCCCAAACTGATGTGGGACTAAACCCGGGATATTTTGCTAAAACCTGGGATATTTTGCTAAATCAATATTTGATTTCAAGGGCTTCACTCATCTTCTCCTATTGTCCCTGTATGGCCCCTCACTTTCTTGATCCTTCAAGAAGCCTAGAAATGCAAGAAAGCCAAAAAAGAAGAATCCACCTGACCACCATCCGTCACCGCCGCCACCTCCACCACCACCATCGCCATCGCCATCATCACGAGGTGGAAATCCAGTCCCACCATCATCAAGTTCAGGTGATTTTTCCTTGCCTGAAATTCACCACCCGTTATACCATTTCAAATAACAAATATTAGAAGTTCCAGTAAAACAGGAAGTCAGGCCTCTGATATATAATAAGCATAATCGGCCTTTACCGGAAAAAAAAAAAAAAAAAAGGGACTTTAAACAAACTAATTCTCACAATATACATTCTAAGAAACCATCAAATTTCAGGAAGCTGATACATATAACAAATCATCAGATTTCAAAAGCCTAATGTAAATAAATTCCACGTCTTAGATACAGACTTGCATCCCGGTGCTATACAAACTGACTTCATCTGAGATGTCTTTCAAATATAAAATAAAAAGTCATACTGAACTATACATTTATTTATCTCATATAAGAGCAAGGGAAATTGAAAGTCCTCTTCTTTTAGATCACCAATACAGCCTACAATAATAACAAAGCCATGCACCAGACCAACATTCATAAAATCCTGCCATGGATCTATGCCCCAAATTTGAGATTGTAGCCATCACATCTCTCAAACCCTGGAATGGTCGAGAATAAAAAAAATAGAAAGGGTGCATTTGTTTGAAAAGAAAGTGGGTGGAAAAATAAGGAAAGGAAAAAGAATAAGACACTTAATTTTCTTTCAAAATAACCATCAAAAGATGAAGGTTTTTGGGAGAAAGTTTGTCACTATTGAGGAAGTGCAAGAAATGGAAATTGTGTTTTCTTGCACACCGAACGAAAGAAAAGTGCAAGAAAGCTCACTTTCCTTTTACTTCCCCTCACTTTCTTGCCAAACGAACACACCCTAAAGAGGTCGTTCTTTTATGTAGTCTATCTCCCCCTAAGTCCCCTGGCATGTGGCTCGTTTATAAATATGCAGTTCATTTGTAACTCCAGTTACCCTACAAGATGAGACACCTTAAATCATCCTAAAATGCAAGATATGAGGGGAAAAATTGACACAAGATTTTCTTTTATTATCCATAGAATTGACATTGTTACGTATACAATATGACAAAATCTGTTAAAGCAGTCGTTGGTTGGTGGCAAGTTCATTCTTGGGGGCACCATACAAACAAAAAATGAAAGCTGTGGTTTCACTAACTAGTATAATCACATCAGTAAATGGCTATTACCCTGAATGGGAGCAATGGTAATCGTTGATGACTGGCGTGTAACAGTTTGGGTTTGCTCTGCACCACATCTAGCATTCTGCACAGAAAGCAAGGCCCGATGAAGACCTCAAAATTACCTCAACTCTTTCTATGTATCTGTGTAATAAGTACTAACACACATACAGAGAGAATTACAGGATATAGCATAAAAAATTTTAGCTTATCTTGGATGTTTTAGTGGCCATCCCCAAACACACACACACAGGGTGATGTTCTAGACTTCTAGTGGCCGCTGCTCACTCGAACTTGTAGTGAGCAGCCTGTAAAAAGACACGTGGCAGGTTGTTTTTGAATCCGATTGTTTGAATCCGAAGGTTAGAAAGTCAGCGATTTTCTATAGCCTAGTTAGGGTCTGGTGAACCCGGGAGGGTTAAATGCTGACAAACTAGGGTCTAATTGGATAGGCTAGAATCGTTCAATCAACCTATTTTTTGCCATGTGACTCCCATGGGAGTACCCGCCTTGACATCCAACGATTGGATCCCCTAAAGACATGCCACATGTCGAGATTCTATACTCTGCAGATTTGGCTCAGAAAAGGTGTCCAAAAGGAAACATAATTGTTGAGGTTGATGAGTAGCACAACACATTAAAGGTTGGGTCACCAATTGGCCAATGGAATGGGCAAACCTAACCTGGCCAGATAAAACCCAACCTACGCCAGGATAAGTTCGTATAAATAAGTACAGGTTCAGCCACATGAAGCTTTTACAGCCAAGCTACCATTAGCGATTAGTTATAGGAGAAGGACTACTATAAGCAACATAAGATCTTGTTAAAAAGAAAAATCAACAAGGATATACCTTTGCTATGTCAATATTTCAAAATTTCAGCAAAAGGAAACTTTTTATGTCTTAACATCCAAAACATATAAATAACTTCTCAAAGGAGAGAAATTTTCACAACCTGAACTAAAACAGATGCAAGTAATGAGTGGAAAAAAAAAACAACCAACTCACCAAAGCAGCAGCACATATTACTGCAGCAGACTTCATCCAAATAGCATGTGTGATTGGTCTTCCGCTATTTAATGACTGAGAATGTGTGCCAAATCCTACCAGATCAGATCCAGTAAATGGAATCCTCCCCATGTACTGATCCTCTGTTTTTCCTGTATAGAGAACATAGCATTATTAAGGCATAGTCGAAAAGAATATTTGAGCAGGGTAATGCTAGCTCCACTTTCTTTTAAGAGTCAATTTTATGCGTTTGTTCAAAACGCATGTCTTTCTCGCAAGGGAAGAAAATAACACGTGTCTTTCCATTGAACAAAGTGACTTTAAAAGAAAGTCGACACTATGAGAAAGCTTCCCAATCGAAACCCACTAGGATAAAGTTCAATCCAAAGTTACAGTTACAGCACATATAAAATTGTTCAATTGAAGAAACATCATGAAGAAGCTTTCCATTCAAAATCTGAAAACTGAATACCTTCAATTTTCAATCATAAAAGCGGATAATCTATCTCCAGAAATGCACCGGAAAGTTTCATGATGCCAACACATGTTCTTTATCTCCTTCATATAGAGTGCATACAAGCTATATATCAAGGAGATTGAAAACATGAAATCTCTAAGGTACTCATCATTTATATCTCAAGGACAGTTTACAAGGGACATATTGGTGGCACACATTTGTTTTGTGCGGGTCCATTCATACTTTTTTTTTTTGTTCTTTCAGTGGATAATTGTTCAAATTTTTTTCCTGATTGTTCAAAAAGGAGTGATAATCAAACAGTGGGCCTGCCCCCATTAGTGTGCACCATGTGTATGTAGTTGACAACAAGGCCACTGCAGATTTCCTCATCAAAGCCAAGATCCTCTAACTCAGGTGCGATAATTTATTTTGTTGCTGGAAAACTCAATGACATACAAGAACTCAATATAGAAATTGGGGAAACAGATATCCACGTACCTAGGAATCTCTTAGTCAATGCCGTAAGAGTAAGCACAGAGGCAGATAATGAATACATCTTGCTGGAAATGGAGGAAACGGCCTGAAAAATTCGAGTGTTTTCATTAGAAACATAATTGCGAAATAAAAATGAATTGACTTGATATGAGTGAAATCCTTATATACATTGGATATATTCTAGGGGATCAAGGAAGTTTATAGAAAGTGGGTATAAAAAATAACGATAGTTTTGCCCCAAAACATTCACAAACCCTGCAAAAAAAGTTCATGTATACCCAACCCAAGGAACTTTCCACTAAAATATCCTTAACACCATGTGAATAGAAACCCCAAAACAAATACTCTTGTTACGAAACCAATTCTAATGACCAAATTACCTTGTCAAAATTCCTGAATCACCATCTATTACTAATACAAACAAAAACCAAATGGAAGGTAAAATACATACCAAAATATGAAATTAGTGATCCCCAAAATGAAGTTCTCAGCCACTAGCAAGGATGCAATGACAGTACAATAATACATTAAAAAAGATAATCTCAGCGAACCTAATTTTTATAGATATTGAAAGTTTGGTATATCTAGGTCTCTTGTTCTTTATCTACATATCTCTCTTGAAGATCGTAGATGCTACCATGGAAGAATTTTTTTTTTTTATTTGGCAGTTACAGTCAATCTAAGTACAAGCTGAATTAGTGAATGAACAAATGAAATAGAAATGCAGAAAAGGATAGCGATTATTTTGAGTAATGTGTGTGTTAAAGAGTTATAAACAATTACAGATGTTGAGACGTTGTTAAGTCTGTCTGTGAGTTATTTTTTTATATGGGTGCCCTAGAATTTACTGTAGGTGAAAATTTCAGAAATCTCTAGCCAAAGTCATCTGAGAATCTGAAAACTAAATTTTTTGTTTGGAGAGAAAACATTATAGAAAAGAATTTTTTCTCGGAAATAATTTCTCCTTGTTTTTTATAAAAATATTTCCCCTCTAACAAAAAGTAAAACTAGAGAATTATAGGCAGTAAAAAAGCTCATTTTGCAGCATTTGAAACACAAAGATTAGCTTTTCTGTGATTTTTAAAGCTCGTCTCTGTAGATATGAATTAATATATTTTGATAGATTTCCGTTTTCCTACTCGGAATTCAACAGGATAAAATCTTATCCAATACCTTATACAACCCAAAAGAACACCAATTAAAAGAAGAAGAATTATAGACCAGAAGGTTACCTTAGAGAAGAATCCTGAAGCCTGCAATCTTGTCCCATCCCTCTTGGGTTTAATCGTCTCTGGGTTTTGTTTTGCAACACCCTTTCTACTTACTTTTACACTTCGTTTTTGGGTCTTTCTGGATTTTGTGTTTAGCCTTTAGGGGCCAATGGGCCGAGCTGGCCTCGTGGCCTGGTCCTACCCGGCCCGGTCTGAGCCCGATATCAGCCCTAACTTTGAGCCCATATTTTTAACAGTCAGTTATGATTAAGATTTACTCACCCTAGGGTTCATCAGTTCAACCTTGGTTTTTTTAGAAGGAAAAAAAAAATTGTCATAATTTAATTAAGCTTAACCATGGTTAAAATTGAGTTAAAAAGGACACAATGACACTGCGGTCAACTAAGAAGGGAACCTGGCCCTCCCCTTCTCAGTACTCATATTTTTTTACTGCAAAATTTATATATATATATATATATATATTCTCTGATTCCTACACTTCAGCGTCTCGACATTATGGAGCTGAGTTTTCTCCGGCGGTTCTATCGGTGGTCCGGATCTCCTTCTGATCGGGTGACTCACCATCCCCCCCATAGCCCTTAGATTCTTATGATAAACTATATAACAGTTCGATGACCAGAAAAAAAAAAAAAAGGTCCTGCTCATTACCAAAAAAATAAAAAAAAGTTAGCCTTATCACACATAACGTCATTTTCTAATAACTGAAGAAATAGGGAATTGACTAATGATAATCTTCAGGATTGGAAATAATTTAACTAAAAATAACATGACTATCCATCAAGTCCTCAATTACAGCTTCTCTACAATCAAATCACAATACAAACTACATGGTATTTACAGCCTTTTCTACATCATCTTTCTCTTACATAAACAATTATGTCTTCTCCTATTGAATTACTACAAACTGATGATTCCTCTCAATCACATTAAATAATGATCTGTGCTACATATATCACATGAAAAACAAGAAAAAATTTACAGTTATGAACATCTTTAAAAAAGGAGCTTCTTCTCCCTGAGCTGGCATCAAGGCTACCCATAATGCCATGGTAGCTGAGTTCCCAACTGTAAAAGAAAGTGATGAAAGACGTAAAAGCAAGAAACAAACAAGAGCTGGAAAATGGATGTACACGGACATAATTATATGGGAAAATATTGATTTGCCCTCTCCTTTCCCGGAAATGGCAGTATGTATTCTTGCCTTCAAACAGGGAAAGGGGAAATAACACCAGTAAGACAAGTTGCACAAAGGCAGGGGGTGGTGGAAAACCAAACTTCACATGAATTTTCTTACTCAAACTTCAGAATCCACCTTTTTTTTTTTTTTTTACTGGTGATGACATTGTCCCGTGTGGAACAATCATACAACTTGTCATTGCAAAGGAAGTGACGACCAATTTTATCTCAGAATATCATCAGTTCTCCAAGTAAATCTTAAGACAGTCTTCCTTTTCTTAAATAAGTAATAGTTTGAAACTATACTCTTCAGTAGCTTCTAGTCTGGCACAACGGGTCGTAATCATAAGCATCACCAGCCTTCACAAAACGCCCCTTCACACGTCTTCTTACATCAGCTCTTGCTTTGCGAGAGACATATCTTATTTTCTTCTCAAACCTGTTTGGCAGAATTTTAAATAAAGAACAGAGAAGAAAATGTAACTTTATGGAAATTCTAACATATTAACTTGTATTCATGCAAACATATCTGGAAACGTGTGCGTGATATCTTGCCATATATTCAAATTGTAGGAATCTATATCCATCTTTATGTGCTATCTATTAATTAACATATAAATGAATTTTTCGCATGTACACTTACTTGCGTGTCTTCTTCTTTTCCTTATAACGCATAACAGCACTGTCCCGACTAGCCAATGGGAATGAATGTTCAGCCCAAGAGGGATACCATGGAGGCTCTCCCATGAGAAGTATTGGTGATACCCCACAGTCTTGATAATCCCCAGGACAACTCTCTCCAGTCAGGCCAGAAAACGAGTGGGTTGAATGGGCTTGCCTTGCTGAAAAGCAAAGGTTTGGTTCAGTTTTAGAGCTCATCATGGAATCAGCAGATACTGCATTGCTGCATGCTGGCTGCACCACTTTAACCTGTGCAGCTGAAGACCCCTGAGAAAGAACATAAATGTCTACTCGTAAATGCATTATCCATTCAGAACTAACTCATAAATGATTTTGCAACAAATAGTGAAAAATGTTTCCAATTGTGCCTGCTACATGAGAGATGGAACCACCTTATTAGAAACATAGTAACAAAGTTCTCCGAATACAAAATTCGTGAATTATTCGAGGATTTTAGGTGTGCCGAATTATTCACGAATTTTAGGCTTGCCGAATTATTCCCAAATTATTCGCGGATATTTCGAAATATTACCGGTTTATTTGCGAATTTCACAATAATTTGTTTGATTCGACAAAGTAAACTACCTATTTTGTATATTATCTAATCAAATTGTTGGATATCTTTTTATAATTATTACACTTTCCCAAATATTTTCCGGATTTTTCCAAACTTGACCCTTGCCGAATTATTCCCGACTTTGTCACTATGATTACAACACTAAACACTTCTAACTTGTAAAGTACAAAATGTTACCACATGCACACAAAAGATATACATGTTGATAACAATTGCTAATATATCTGCCACATAAGAAAAAGTATCTACTGATGAGAAAATGTGCATTCACAAATCCAGAAAATCCATTATTGGATACTGTAAAAGACACATTCCACAACCACATTCATGGGAATGAAACCCTACAATTGCACAGTTTCCACCAAGGGCACAATCCGATGAGCATGCCATCAGATGTATATGATTTTTTTCTGAACATTAGACATAACGATGTGATGGATTGGACTGTTACCATAATTAGGATGCATTGACATTTTAATTAGAGTAAATAGACTCATCAAAAGTTGGTTCTCAGTCCACGACACAAATCACAAGGATAATGTGTTTCATGGTACCCAACTTCAAGGTCTCTGGTACTCCTATATCCAGCTTTCATGAAATATTGAGATGTGTTACTATATGATGGGGATTTATCACATCAAATATCTTTTGTTCTCTATCCTCTGGTTCAACTGGAATTGGATGGATGAGTGGATGTGCTTCCAGAGTGTTATTTGACAGATACACTCCAACCAAACCAAAAGAAAAATGTTTTTTTAAACTGGTAACTAAGAGAAAAATGTTATAAGACAGCAATAAGACTATCTGCACCTCATGGAGTGGAATGTTGGGCAACCACGAAGCATTGTATTCATAGAATGAGGAGGATATCAAGATGGATGAGTGGAAAACAAAGAACACTAATACCAGAATAAGAGCATTTGAGAGAACCCAAAAGTAACTCCAATAGGTGAAAAAATAGGGGAGAGTCGGGTTGAGATCGTTTTGAGACGTTCAATGGAGATCAGTGACACAAGTGAGAAAGATTTAATAACACAAGCTCCAACCAAGGAGATAGGCTCTTGATAGACAAGAATGGCTTATAAGTGTAAAACCCGAGTCCAACCCAATAAGGAAACCCCCAATCAATAAAGAGCTACAACACTAAATCTCGGAGAAAAGAAAATTTAACGTGATCAAGGATGGGTATCAGGTGCAAAAATGTGGAATAAGAGAATGAGTTCAGAAGAGAAACCTCTGCGACATAATCGCCCTGACATTTGGAGTCAGCAGCAGACATATCTTTTATCCCAAACAAGCTATCAATCCCACCATTCTCAAAAAGCTGCTCTGAATTATTCTGGGATATGCCAAAAAGTTCTTCATAATTCTCGAGATTCAAGTCAACATCAGCCACACTGATGTCTTCATAAATATCATCTTCACATAGTCCGAGGCCTTCTGTTCCAGAACAGCATAGCTGCACATTGGATAGGAAAATGAATCTACACAATTGATTAAGAAATAATATGGAAATTACTAATAAAAAAATCTAGGTACAAACTTAAGTGTGTCTGCGGCCCTGCGCGTCTGCGCACACGTGTGCGTGTGTGTGTGTGTGTGTGTGTACAACTAAGAATATGACCATAGCTGATAACGTATTTCAAATCAGTAAATCAAACTAAGCATCAGCTTATAAATCTTTACCCCTATGTTGTCTTTGTCAACACCCTATAGTACTAATAATAAGTAATAACTAATTAACCATTTTATTCATTTTTCCCTCACTTAAAACTAAGTAAGATAAAATGATCTACCATAGCCTTCAAATAACCATTTTATTCATTTCCCTTATGAGCTTGCCTGCTTTGTTATTTTCAAGTCAAGTTTATACTAGTTCAGATATCATGGTCAATCACCATATGGCTGTTTCTTTGCACATGCAAGTAGAAGTGTTGAATACGGTTCATGCAGGTCAATGCGATTGCATATAAGCAGTAACCAGAACAACCACCACAAACAAGTAAAATGAAAAAGAAACGAAAAAAGATCTAATTACCTACCTTGTAGACTGTAACGGCATTCAACCAATGGCAACTGCTTCATGTAGCACACATGCAGGGGGGATTGGACCTATCACAGGATGTGTTCAAGCTAAAAGATCACTTGGGCAAAAGTAAAGAATCCCATAATCAATGAGATCCCTTAAAACAAAATACAAGCATCAAAGGTTAGGGGAGAGACTTCCCTATGTGCAGAGAATTTCTTATTTCTTACACAGGGAAAGAAAACCCAATAGTACCCTGTAACTATTCAGTCAATAGAATTTTTCCGTACAGTCGAATAAAATGGGCAATAGGCAATAGTCCAGAGATAATTTCTGTAGGACAGGTAATTATGTTCATTCAGTCGGTCTATTTAGCACACAGATCTATGTAGATCCATATGCATCCCTGCATGTTCGCAACATGTATCAATATTTCATTGGTAGACTGTCCTTGAAGCTTACATGCCAAGTACCTGAGACTTCCAAGTTATAAGAGGAAGATGTTCACTTTTTTAGATAATTAATATTCCAGATTCATAATTTACCTTGGATGTGTTTGAGATCACGGATCCAACTGGCTGACCTATACTGCTTGGCAAGGGACTAACTGCTGGCGCTGAAAAGGATGCCATCCAAATAGTGAACTTGTCCACATTCTCCACGTCATCCATTCCACCTGTAACAGCTACATCTACTGTACTATTAGTTTCCAGAGGTCCCCAACTGTTACTGACACTGTTCTCGTTAATGCTCATTAGACCCAATCCCTGCTCGCAATTAGAATCATCCTCAGAAGGAAAGTTCAGAACAAATGACCAGATCCTAGAAAGTTCGGCTGCCGAAGGACAGCCTGAGTAACAATTAATTGTTTGCCTTTTATGTGCTGAAGCTGAGGTAGAGCTTCCATGCCCACTCCAATCGCAGTTTTGACAAAGTGAGATCTTCTCTTCGACACACCTAACTATGGCGGGCTGAGAATTGCATCTTTCACACACAAGGGTCCTTAAATGGCGGCTAGAAAGGGCATTTGCAGAATGCACATTTCGGTCACAGGACAAACATAAGCAAGCAGCATCAGATCGGCAGTAAACCATGGATCTTTGGTCCCCACAGAAATCACATTGGTGACCCATGTTGCACCTTCACCCTTGACCCAACCAGCAGGAAAATCTATACTAGTTGCCCAACTTCAAATCCTCTGACAAAAGTACAACTCAAGTTCCTGAAACTAGCTTCTCAGATGCACCACGATTCCCCTGGATGTTTCTGCAACCTTCAAAGAATGCTATATTATATAGAAGTCAAAACTTATCATTATCACAAGATAAAACAGTTTTTAAAAGAACCATCCCACACAACATGGATATATTTTATTATTGAAAAAAGGAGTGGAAAATCGATCATTGGAACGTTGTATTTCATTAGGAGTGGCTAAAAATGACTGTGCAGCTATCTAGTACACAGGTAATGAAGATAGGCAAACAAATTTTGGCAACCTGAATGCACTTTGCAAAGTGAAATTACTATACAGAGTTCTATTCTCACTTAACACACACCATGATAGTTAATAACGGAAAAGATACCAAAAACAACTCAGTAACTTTTACATAGAAACAACAAACATATAAAGAAGAAATCTCTACTCACAACCAATTAAAATAAAGAGTATCTTCAATTGAAAAGAGTGCTCCAAGAATTGAGCATCTAATGCTATATTTAAGAGATGCATAGAAAGTAAATAAAGGGTATCTATGAGAATACAGTAACAAAATGAAAAATAAATGCAAAGCTCTTTATTGAGAATGAAAGACTCTTTAAGATCATTTTTATAAATTCCAAAACAAAAAAAATCAAATCTTGCTTTCAGAAGCTGCTCTTCAATTTTTATGAACAGAATAACACGACATCGACATTTCCAAAAGATCTGGGAGCTCAAATCCACTCAATAATTCCAAATTTTCTGTTTTCAACAAAGAGAGCTAGTAGAGAGTTTATACAATTCGTGTACCCAAATTCACTTTGAAAGAATCAAATTTTGTAAGAATTCAGGAAAAAGGCTCTGTCTCAATAATTACCACACAATTCCCAAATAAATTACAACCATTTATCGGCATCTGTATCAGATGATTGTGACAAAAAGAAACCTTTGTCACAAAAATCCCAGTAACCCACAATTTCCAACAACAAAAATGGAAAAAATCTCAACCAAAATCAAGCCCCGAAACCTCATTTTTGTTTCAAAAAAAAAAGTCAAGTTCCCTCTGTATCGTCAAAGATCCTTCAAAAAAAAAACTCCCAAGTAAAATAAAGCAAACTCACATACTCTCCATACCATCAAACCAACTTAAAATCTGACAATTAACCAAAGAAATCAATCACTTAAATGTAAAGAATCGGAAAGACCAAAGGCCACCACAGAAAAGGAAAACACGGCAATAAAAAAATTAAAAAAAAAAAAAAACAGGTTCAATCTGTTGCAACGAAGAAATAAACAAGTAATTGAAAGAGCAAAAGAGAATTCAGAAAATTACCAAAAATGGCGGGAAAAGCTCGGTGGTGGTGGAGAGCAATCACATAAAAATAAAACCCTAAAACATGGAGATTCTCGGAGCTCTGGTGGGAGGAATTTTGCGATAAAAGTGCAAACAAAGGGGACCCCCACTCCCCACTCCCCACTCCTTTCTTCTGAGTTCTCAGTTATTTATTCCATCGGATAAGGGTTTTTAATACGTATATCAGCCACTTCGCCACGCAATTAAAGCACACAAAAAGCAAAAAGTACCTTTCTTAATCTTATTCCGAAAATACCCCCCCATCCTTCTTGAATGACGTTGGTTTCAGATTTTTTTTTTTTTGTCGGCCCCACGGGGGGCTCTTTGCAACTTGCAAGCCTGTTGTGTCATTGACGTGTGCGCTACTTTTTTTTTTTTTTTTTTTTTTAAGTGAGTATAAACGTCCCAACTCCCACTCTCACGTGATGTATAGGTATAAAGTAAAACACCAAGGGGAGCCGCCAGATTCGATCTAAGTCCATCTACCACCAGGCTAAACTCCTGAGCGTTGCTCCTCACTCTGCCTGGAACTCTGGTCGCAAAACTCTTATGCTATGTTTGGTTGCCGAGAAGATAAGTGAAAACATGAAAAAGAAAAGAAAATTTCAGATTTCTAATACAATTCGTAGTTGTGATTTGTCTAATTTTCTTTTCTTTTCCATGTTTTCACTTACTTTCTCGGCAACCAAACATAGGGTTAGTTAAAAATTTTAAACCTTTGTTATTAATTCTTTTTTTTAAATGGGGGCACATAATGGGAAAAAAAAAAAACACCCGAGACTGAGGAGGTGATTAGTTTCCTTGTTTTTATTTTTTTCGGGTGACTCTCATACGGGTTGTTACAAGCCCATAAGGGGTGACCACACCTTGCTAATTCTAATCATAACATATGTGGTACAAGATCGTTCCAATCATAACGATACTTATACATTAATCACAAGTAACAATTCACGAGACCGGGGACTCCAAATTAGACTTCGAACATGAAAATTGTAAATTGAAAACAATGATTATTAATACACATCATCCTGATTGGTTGTGTGCGATGTAGAGCAGTCATGCCATTTCTTCTTGCTCCCTGGTAACATCTTAGTGAACCTTGTACCAAATATCTCTTCATTAGCTGACCAATATTAAGTAATCCAACTCGATAGTATGGCCAATTTACCTCAATATCATCATTACTCCCTAATTAACCATTTTTGAGTCTTTTTTTAAGAGATTACTCCTCTTTTGCTATTCTATAACAAAGTTGTAAAGCATCTAACCCTTTTAAAAATGTATCCTTTCTAAACACAGTTTTCCAAACAATAATACAAATTACAGAAAAAAAAAGTTTGGCAGGAACTCATACTTTTTATCATCAGTAAAAATACTCCATGTAGATCTTCTGAACCAAATCATCCATGGCCTTCCCTGTGTTAAAGGTCAGGATGCTTTTTAAGACATGGTCTAATATGAATTTAACGGCTTTACAAGATATCCCGGCCTTTAACATAGGGAATGCCATAGACAGTTTGCTTCCCGGATTACCCAGGACAAGAATAAGTGGACCAATGATCCTAACACACATATCACATCATTTCAGATAAATGGCTAAAAAGAAGCAAAAAAATCGATCTGATGACTATAACTAGGATAATCCTCCTACTCAGTTGATGTTCGCCCTAAAACATAAGTCAATGTTTGCCCTAGAAAATACAGGATATGTCGCACATTGAGGCAGGCCCATAACCCCTTCAAGGGCAGGATATGTCGCACATTGAGGCAGGCCCATAACCCCTTCATCAGGTCTTGAGTTAATGGAATAGGCAGGGATAGGCCAGTTCTTCTGCCCTTGTAATCAGTATAAATTGAGGAAGATAATAGGGGATACTCTTCTAATCAATAAACTTTGATTATAAGAACAAAATGCAAAACAAACATGAAAACAGCAAATAGCCTATGCTGCTTTTAAAATAATAAGAAAGGGAATGTGAATATACATTTGCAAGCTAGAAGGAGGAATTGAAAAATCCCTGCTCTCAAAATTGTGCCAGGGCTCATTTTGTGGGTCTTGTCCAGGTTGTCTCAGATGTGACAACATTCCCGTAATAAACTTCCTTTGAGGATTCATCCCAATAAGCCTGTAGAGGAAAAAGAAAGGCAAAAAAAAAAAAAAAAAACTTGGAACTTTAAATACTAGGTACATGCAGGATGAGATCACAAATATGTGCAAATGCAAATCATAAATCAAAATTATATGAAAATGACAGGAAACTTTTCCCTAATAATCTACCAATTAAAAAAAATTGTCCTAATAATACTAAAGAGTTGGGGTCCAAGCAGCAGAGCAGGCAAGAAAAGGGGAGTATTTTAAGAGAAGAAAAATATAAAGGCATCCACAACGAAACCACAACAAACAACCCCCAGGTAAAATTGTCTTCAGATAACTTCACCCTGATTTTTTTTCCCAAAAAGGAGTTCGGGTCCGAGCAGGCATGGAAGTGAAATATTTTAAAATGTCTCTAATTTGTTCTAGCACCACAGATGTTGAACTATGATAACAGAGTTATGCCAATTCATCAGTTCCTTTACTGCTGGCAGGTATGCCAGTTGTTCATAGCCTTCCTTTCAGAGGCCCCGAAAATTATTAATAACAGCTTATTCATATGATTACTCTCCATTTAATAAGCTCACATGTGATTCATTGGCTCGATGATGTTCTATTCTAGGTTTTAGTCTTTTCTTTTATATTTTTTTACTAGAGCATATTAAGAAGTATAGAATTGGAACAGTACTATAAATATATGTATACCTGCCATCCGGATGGAAGATCTCTTGAGAGTTCTATTAAATCAGGCTGCTGCTTTTCATTTACAGACACCTCTTGTGGAGTTTGCACAGCTTGACTGATTGATTTAGCCCTCTTGCGCTTCACCCGTTCACGCCTGGTCAGAGAAGGAAATAAGAAAGGACGGAAATGATGGTAAACAGAGAGTATTTAAAGAGAATAAACTGTGAGCAGAAAAGAAGATGAAGAAACCTGAAATAATGAAGCAAAAAAATATGGATTTAGATATAACCAGTATCCCTTGCAAAGAAATTTGTGATAAACCAAAACGAACAAGACAGCCTAGCCAACAGATATTCATTGGGCTTAAAGATATTACAGATATCCATCTGCTACATTGGTCATTAATCTACGAAATCTTGTGAAATAATCCTAAGTTAAGCCCAAAACAATGAGATTTTCTAGTCATTTTACAAATACAAATATGTGGGGATGTATACAGGCTTTGTAGCTTCAAATGAACTAATTCCTCTTTCCAACATACTAAGCTTTTCCTGTTTTTTGGCTGAATAATGTCACTCTATATAAGTGCAACAAAGAATTGTTAAAGTGCATTTAAATCCATCATACCAGTCACCACCCAGAGGCTGAAAATTAGCATTATATTTGGCCTCTCCACTGGCGATTTGCTGCGCACGCCATTCCTGCAAGCAGAAGGAACATAAGGCACCAGAAGCATCCAAAAACAAGATTAAGATATAAAAGCAGATATCACACTTTTGTGTACCTCTATTTCCCTTTGGCGCTTCTTCTCTAACATCTCATAAACATTTTCAGGTTCATCTTCTTCATCCTCATGCAACTCCTCTTTGGCCGCCTTCCACTGTTGCAAAAGAACGTTATATTTGATGACCCCAAAAAATCAGATTAGACATGGTGAGCTTGCCATCTCCCATCGGTTCATAAGAAAGCAATTAAGATACAATATGTACCTTGTCCACCAGACTGGAGACCTTCTTATTAGATCTCATTGTAGGTGCCACTGCAACTGTTCGTTTCTTGCTACGCAAAACTGTTGAAGAAAAGAAGTCAGTATGATAACACAAGTCCAATCAAGAAGGCAAGGAGGCATTGGAATAAGGATTTATTTTATTGAAGTTAAAATAAGAATTTTTGAGTTGAGTGATGTGTTAATGAGCCAGTGTTGTAGAGGCATTTGGTACGAACTTGATTTAAGGAGTATGGATAGCACGTAATTACTTGCCAGCCTCCCATGGGAGCATTGAGTGCTTTCTTGAATGAATCCCATACAAGTGACCAAAAACCAGATTTTTGCTTGTGCAAGGTAAATGGGATTGGTCTTTTGATGATCGACTTAAACATTGTAAATTTGTAATCCAGCACCATTTTCCCTCCCCGCAAAAATAAAAATATATATAAAATAAACAAGAGAATGCATAGATGAATTATCCATAGCATTGAGAATGGCAGGCCATAAATTCAGTTGTGAACATTATGTGTGTGTGTGTGCGTGCATGTGTTTGCAGTCCACCTTTCAAGAGGTTCTTCTAGCTGGACCAGGAATCATATTTTTAGGTTACTATTAGTGTATGGAATCTCTTCGGGCGAGACTCGAAACACAAGAGACTCCAATTCCCTACACCGTCATCATTTGTACTGCTATGCCACTAATTCACTCCTAGTAACAGTCTGTAAGATTCAATCATTAGATTTCCCCAATGGTGAATCAAGTACATGCTGTACAGTGGATACAAGTAAGCTTAAGAGCTTAAGTTGAGGTCAATTGTAGTGAAAATATGTTCATATACATGCAATACCCTGGATATTCAGAATCTATACCTTTAGATTGAGCCTTAGCGGCAGCTGTTGATGGTTCTGCAGCAGCAGCTACAGAAGTTGTAGATGGCACGGGAGCACTCTCATTAACTGAAATGGTTGCTATATCTTGGACTGTGGCTAGATTAGGTGGAACCTGTACAGTCGTCGTCTCAGTCGCACCGCCAACAGCAGAAACATCAAACTCAACCTTCATACTCGGTAATGAACTGCAAACAGACTCCGCAAGGACCTCAACAGATCTCATTTTATCAGAAACAGTGGCGTCATGATAACTTACAGGACCAGATTCAATGTGGAACCCAGAAGATTCTAAGCTACTAATTATAGGTCCAGCAGGTACCGTTCCATTTGGAAGGTCATAATACACTACAGGCTCGACAGGGTTAACTATGACAGGAGCAGCATCGGGATATGTGTTTGGTACCATTTCATAATACAGTGGTTGCTGAGGATCAACTGTATGACATCCTTCAGAATGTGGATAATAATTAGCACTTGGGAGTTCAGTAATCGTGTGTCCATAATACTCAAAATTAGAACCTGGGTAAGCCAAACTGTATTGTTCTGTGTAAGGAAGAGGTTGTTCTGTCTCGGAATATGGTGGGGGTGGAGGATGTGAGGGGGCAGGCAGTTCATCAGGTGGCGGTGGAGGAACTGGTTCATTATCAGGAGGCGGCGGAGGAATCCACTCCTCACCTGGAGGAGGTGGAACACTAAATTCTTCCTCAAGTGCCAAGGAATGGCATTCCACAGAAAGTAGATTTGGCTGAAATAGTTGCACAGGTGGAGCAAAATATTTGGCACTTGATGCATCCCCAGAAATTGTGTTAGCTGGAATAGCATCATCAACTTCCATGTCCACATCCATGTCCATGTCTATGTCTTCCCCAGCATGGAACCCAGGATTGGGTTCAGTTGGAATTGCAGCCTCATTGATTTCTTCAATGTTCCCTTCCGCACCACTGCCTAAATGTGCCGTAGGAGACCCAGATGAAAAGGCACATTTAACATCGACAACATCATTATTTGTGGATCCATTGTGCAAATCTTTCTGGACTTTTGTTAGTATATCAACATTGGGAGAAGAAGCATGAGGATTTTCAAGATCAGACAATACTAATTTATCTTTCCTATCAACAACAGATTCTTCCCCCGTGCTTTGTAGCGATGTAGTGTTTTCTTTTAAGGAAGAAATGTGCTCGGACTCAACTCCATTCATTTGATCTTCAATGGCCCCTTCGAGACGTTTAAGCTGCCGTTCAGAATGCACCCAAAATGGAAGCAGAGAAGATCCATAAGCCAAAAGTGACTTGAAGTCCGAAATTCTAATCTCAACTTCTAAAATATACTTTAACATCCAGTCATATCCTTGCGAATGGCCCTCGGACCTGAAATGAATATATTATGGGATTGCACATGAAAAAGAAGCATCAAACGCTAGAAAGACAAATAAAAGCCCAGAACTTCCAGGAAATAGAAAATCTTTTATGGAAATCAATTGTCAATTTATATATCATCATACCCTTTAAGTGCCTTCAATCTCTCTAACAAACTTTCACCATATTCTACGAGATGAGAAGAAAGAGAAATTCCTGCTTCATGATCTTCATTGGCTAAGTCTGCATTTGTTGAGCCCCTGGTACCTGAAAGAGCATTACTTGACTGCCTTGAAGACAGATAGTCCTGCAGTGAGGAAGCTTCTTGATAGAATGCACTAACTGTATCATAATTATCTTTTAGTTCAGTTGGATTGACATTGGGTTCCATATTTTGAACATCGGGACTTTCACCTTTGTACTCTTCATTCAACTTTTCCAAATGAAGCCCAACTTCATAATTCTCATTAATTTCAGGAATCGAACATGCACCCTTAGAGCCATCATCTAGTTCCCCGTCTAAATTTGGAGCAGATACATAACTACCCACAGGAGGAACTATCTTTTCACTGGTCAATTCTGTTCCCTGGGCCAAAACATCAGGTACTTCCCATGAAGTTTCTCCAGTCTCAGTATTCCAATAATAATATCGATTACTCTCTTCATGCATCACCATCTTCCATCCAGAAGTCACGTCTCCAATGACTTGTATTCCAGAAGTCCCTAGAATGGAGATTGGTTCTGTTGTGTCCACTTCATTGCAAAGATAACCTGAGGCAGTAGCATCACTTTCTCTACTATCATTACCATCCAGGTTCTTGGCAGCATCCGGTGGAGTAGAATCACTCTCCATGTCGTCCTGTTGTTCGACCTGCTGAGTGGCAAGGTCTTTGCCTGTATTGCCTTCTGAATCTCCACATTCTGTACCGGCAGGCCCCTTCACCTGGTTAAAACAAAACCCCTTTACCTGGTTAAAACAAAGCACTTAAAATAAAATTTGTTTTTGAATACAACCGAGTAGGCATGTGAAATATGTGAGAACCACAAAATATATAACACATAGGGATTTTTTACACCATCAACATGTGACTGGGACAGACATATCCTCATGGCAGAAATGCAAAAGCTTGTAAAATAAGAATCACACACGCATCACAGACACTGATCTCACAACCAGTACTCACATATGCTTCACATACGCCTTTTTAGTAAAAGTGTATATGAGACACAGATTGTTAGGAAGGTGGTTGAAAAAGAGACAGAAAGAGGGGAAGAGAGAGAGTCCAATACATGACCAAAGAATGGCAGTCAATGAAGACAGGACTCAGAAATGGGCAACAGAGGTGAGAGACTATTGGAGGAAAGAAAAACTTAAGAAGGCACATCTTATATAGCATTGAATTTACACCCTGCTAATACAAAGAAGACGTACTCTGTTAAGGCAAACGCTCAATTGGGGAAACAACACAAAGTTCTAGAAATGTAGTCTTATATGTCACATATGAGAATATATAAATAACCAAGGTAAATGGTTCCCAATGCAGTGAATAAAGGATGTAGAGCCAATAAACTCACCTGGCCATCAAGGTCAATCGAGGGATCCTCCACAATAGCATGCCCAGGACTTTTATCAGCTTCCCCAATCAATTCATCATCGCTATATTGCCCAAGCAACAGCAAAGGATTCTCCTGACACTGACCTGAAGACAAGATAATAACACGTCAAATACTTTCAAAACCAATAAATATATCTGTGTAGCAATAACCACGTTATCGCAGGTTTAATAGACACTAAAAGTAAATGCATGTTAAAAAACAATTATCATTGTCAAAAACAAATGAAAACACTGGGTGCAACAGTCTAAATTGAAATATAACAGGTGCATCTTATGAAATTTTCCACCACAGCAACCTGGCACAAATTGGAAAACAATGTCAGAAGGCATAAAAGCAAATAAAGCCAGAGACATACGAACCGAGAAGGAAAAATTTTCCTGCCGAAATCTCCAAAATGCGTAGATGCCGCCAAAATGGGCATAGCAGTTTGGGAGTCATTCAATTTTTTCACTGTGACGAGGCCTGACCTGATCTGAGCCTTGAATGTTCCCAAGACCTCAGGCACCCTACAATCTGGAAAACGAATTCTTGGAGCAAACAACATGTCTTGTACAACATTCCATTTCCACCAAAATAATGTTGTGCAGGCATGTCTTCCCTACATAGTCCTGTGAAGAAAACTGAGGAACCCACCTGAAGAAGATGGTGAATTGGGGACTCCGGCAAGATGATTCTGATCTAGATCCCCTCCAACTTCATCGTGTACAGAGGAGCCACCCAACTCTCCTAGAAGTTTAAACAAAATGCTCCATATTAGAGCATAATCTAAGAAAGCTGAGCACAAAGAAATCACTGATTTTGCAATTTTGAATTACAGGTAGTGGGACGTACAAATCATCAACAGTTACAATATGGAAATAGAGATTGTGAAACATATTATTCATTATACTTCCACGTCATATTTGAATTCCAAATAATACCACAACATAAGCTTTTATACAAACAGTCGCTAGGCTGAGTAGTTTCCAACAAAAGAAAGGAAATTTTATACTCAAAATGATATTCAAATTGATTGTTGGAAACCTACACTATAATAAGAGAATCTACAAGAGAGGGAAAAATCAATTAATATAAAAATCCATATTTTCTGAAATCCAATCGAGCAAGGTGCATAAGTGTATCTGTATGTAGGGGTCCTGAACAAAATAAATTATTTTTCCAACTCCCTTCAAACGAATTCTTATATATACATAAGATTTATTTATAAAAAAGGATTGGAAACTGAAGAGTAATGGAACTGAAACAACAGTAAGAAAAAGGCAAAAGGAAAAATACTGACAGATTAATTGAGCTAAAAAATATATATTTCTATTTCAACTGCAATCGATCTAAAAGGTAGAGCCGCTCCATTCTTGGCGAAAATCGGATAAATTAAAATTTAGGTCTGCAAGTGAGAGATGTGATGAAAACCAAAACTGAAGAAACCCTAAAAGCCACTCCTCGCATCGAATGGAACAAAACCGACAGTTTGCAAGAGAAACACGAAGAAAATATGAACAGAAGAAGAAACCCTAGGAAGAGAATCGACGGAGATTATTACCAGAGGGTTCCGCGAATAGATCGAGCTTCACTCTTCGTCCAGCCGCGCTTAAAGCAGCAAGGCGACGCTCCTTTCTCTTCCCCATTGAAAATCGGAGATCAAATACCTATTTCGATCAGAGCTTGAGAATTCGTGATCCTGAAGCTCTCCAAAACTAAAGACCCAAACGCGCCCCAAAATCCTCCTCTGCAATAGAACTCTATCTCGAATTGGGAGACCGATATGAAGCATTATATACATGCTTTGCTGTTGAAATTACAAAAATAACCCTCTCGTTATAAACGTAAGCGCGTATCTAATAAGCGCTTATAATGAAACCTAAACCAACGATACTATTTGCTAATAATCGCTTAACCCCTGCACAAGCTCTTATTTTAATCCAAGAGGAATGCTAGCCCTACTCTCAGTCTCTCAGTCAAACTCACCATTTGTTCATTCTTGATGAGAGATAGTGCTTTAACTACCATAACTGATTTGATAATGGATAGGTAATTGGTGAAGGAGAATAAAATTTAACCGAAAGTAGGGCTAGCACGCCTCTTTAATCCAAACCAAACGGGTCATGTAATTTGCAGAGAAATTTTATTTGACCAAAATTTCAATCAAGTAACTAAAGTTTCATTTAAGCCAACCAGGCAACCAATAACACATGCGGCACCCACATTTTGAGCATCTCCAACCATGCTCCATATCTCCATATATGGACTCCAAAAACCAACTCCAATCCTACTCCATATATGGAGTACCGACTCCAAATTGTTACAGTGACACTCCATATATGGAGGTGGAGAGAAAAAAATGAGGTCAATCTCCAAACACTATTCATCCTCGTAAAATACTGTTGTGTCCTTTTTTTAATCTTTCAATCTTTTTTTAAATATCATTTTTATCCTTTTAATTTATTTTAATAATTATTATTTTATATTTAAATTATTTTATGTTTTTTTAATAATCATTTAATTTTTAAATTAATTCATCAATAAAAGATCCTTGAGGTCATTACGTGTCCCTTTTGATTAAATTATCTTAAGATAGAGCAATAGTCCCCTCATCGACCGAGGAGGGGACTATTCCTCGTTGCTCTCACATAGCCGACCCTTCAACTCTCATTAACTCGGGTTAGTTTTTTTATAACCCTTTAGTTATTTTTATTTTTTTTTCTAAAAAACAAGAGTATATGGGTGAACCTTAAGGGTAGATGAATTTTAACCACCGTTAAATGGGATTAGAAGGGGGACACGTGGCAAGAAAATAGGAGTCGAGACGCTCTCCTCACATCACCGACGGAGGAGGTGATTATTTTCCCTGAAGATATGCGTATCCACCATCCTAGTAAAGACTGGTTTCCAGCAAGTCAGTGTTACATCCTTTCATTAGGAATTGATGATCTTTTAACAATAATACCTAATGAATTTCCTCGAATCCTCTATAGTAAATGGAACATACAAAATTGTGCTCATTCAGATAGTGTAAAGTGCAAGTATTTATTACCGTTTGAAATTGGACCATAACGGAAAGTTAAGTCTCGATGAAACAGTCTCGGTGAAATACACATGTCTATGAAGTTCAAGTAACAAACATAGTGTAAAGTTCATGTATTTATTACCATTTAGAATTAGACCATAACGGAAAATTTAAGTCTCAGTGAAATAGACATGTCTGTGAAGATGTGAACTATTTGCACCTGAACAGAAGGACCTTAAGAAGCTTTATTGTTCCCTAGGATTGCCTTTGAGCCTTTTCCTCAGGTTTGCTTCCTGTGGTCGCTTGTTCAACTCCCACTCCTTGACTTACCTTGATATCCGTAGGAAAAATTTCGAATGGGCAGATACCCAAACAGACTATTCCTTGCTCAAAGGCTTTGGAACACCCCTGTTTACCACCAAAAACAATTCCTTGGTACATTAGATAGTTAGATAACACAACGCACCATCATGTCCTTGTGTCCCTTTTAAAACCACTTTAACCCTGGTTATGCTTAACTAAATTAAAGTTAATTTTTTTTCCTAAAAACTGAGGTGAGATTGTTTAACCACTAGGGATGAGTGAAACATAACCAGATGAATGTTAAAAAGTGAGGCGTGGACCAATGAGAATGAGCGATTTCGTTATATAATGGAAACCCCGATACGTTAAGCACTTCCTAAAAAACAAAAACAAATCTTAAGACACACGTCATCACGAAAAATGAAGAGCGTTGAGGGCTAAACTTTATTCACGTCAAACTGATACCCTAAGCATTTGCCAAAAACTCCCTTCTCCATGTGATTGCTGCCGAAGACAAACAGAACTTGTGAAACAAAAGTTTTTATGCCTAAGTGGAAGCACATGGATCAAGTGGATTGATAGGTCAATCCGTTGTGAAAATGCTAGCCCCAACTGCGTAACTGTTCCAAAGGATTCTAATTTGGATAGTTTTATGTGGATTTGTATTCGATTGATTACTGGAGTTAGTTGCGGCCGCAGTTGGGGTGTCAATTGGGCTTCGAAACCTTTTGTAAATTTTTCGGGCTTGGGCTTGGGCTTGGGCTTGGGCCTATTCAAAAATTACCAAACTTCAAGCCCAAGCCTGGCCCATTGACACCCCTAGGCCTCAGTTGCCTTGTAAGAGAACAAATATGTTTTTCTATCCTGCTGTGTTTCTAGGGATATGGTGATGGCTGGTGCAGTTTTGGGCTATGGCCCACAAGGTTCGGCCTATAGGTGAATGACACATACGAACTAATATGATAGCACTCGAGCAGAACAATACTGCATGGATCACCTAGGTACATCAACCTCCATGTGCCTCAACTCTCAAGCACACTCTTAACAAACCTGAACATTTCTTCTTCATCATATACACTGTAAAAGGTCGGCAAAACATGAATTCGGCATTCTTCTTCATCTGTGATTTATCTCAAGGAATTGAGGTCGGCAACACAAACCCTGTTCCGCCATTGAAGTCTATCAAGAACCATATAAACATGAATACAAAGATGATCTAAATGATGGAGTCAGCATGTAGTCTATTTAAGAGGTGTCCACTAATTTTCCAAAAGGGGGCATCCAGCATTGCAGGAAGAGGCAATTTGGTTAAGTGTAAAATAGCAAAGTTCAGTCAGCACGAT
Organism: Tetracentron sinense; assembly: GCA_015143295.1. NCBI lineage: Eukaryota > Viridiplantae > Streptophyta > Magnoliopsida > Trochodendrales > Trochodendraceae > Tetracentron > Tetracentron sinense. The sequence goes on from CM026551.1 coordinate 63,378,761, forward strand.
CAGACACCTTCCATAAAATGATGGATGTATTTAAGCATTGACATTTTGTACGTATTCGCAAAGGAAATTTTTTTGGAAATACCATTGAAGACCAGAACGTTTCAGTTAATCACCCGCAAAACAGCTGGTCATATCTTACTCCTCTTGCTCACTAACATCTGATTCAGCCATATAACGCGCGCCATGGCTCCTGGGTATCCTTTGACTTCTCTGTTGGATTCCAAATGATCTTGTCCCTTGAGAAGCACAAGCTGACAGCGCTTGCCAAAAACTCTCCCATCTCATACAGTTCCTGGGAATGAGAACCACTGGAAATTAGATGATTTTTATGTGTTTAAAAAGAACACTAGAAAAGAAACTGACACCTTAGCAGCTCTCGATTTTCTTTAAATACCCATAGCAAAATGCTGATTTTTTACATATCTAAAATATATAACATGAGAAGAAGTCAAGAATCTGTTCAATTTTTTTTTACTTCTTTTCCCTTTTGTATATAAGAGGGCTTTTATGACAAAATCTTTACTATATTACCATTATTATCATAAAATGGCATGATACCCACTTCCTCACCATCACGACTCATAGCCCCATCCAACTTTGTGAGGAGCTGAACTGTCTTTCCTATTCTTCACTACATGCCAACTGAAACCAATGAAGAGAAGGCTTTGCTAGTACTTATTCGTGGTCGAATGGGAGGACCAAACTTGGTAGCTCTACTCAGCCAGTGAAGGTTGTTCTACTTTCAGTTTGACTCTTGTCCCAATTGTGGCTCAGTGCAGAACAATAAGCATCAGTTTATTTTAAGGGACACCTCTGTAACAATCACATCTAGGATCGAGGCAAAATTACCACAATATGAAAGTTCCCTTCATAAAATTATTTTACGTGAGGGTTAGGTAGTGCACTTCCTATGATCTTGAGTAAATGGGTATTAGATCATTTAGGATTTTCCAACTCCTGGATTTACACGAATATCCAGAAGCAATGTGAATGGCCTTTGACTTAAGGCTTCCCATCACAAAACTACATTTCAATAGACCAGTTACCTTGACTCATTATGCTTAATTAATTTATTTGTTTGGGTTATTAAAATGACAAAAAATATGCTTAGCTTATAAACCATCTGAAATCCAAAACCATCAAGTTGTCAATTGAGTGTTTTTTTTTATATATTTTGTCAGTTTCCCACCTAAATCAAGATCTTCCTGGACTTCTCCAAGGAAAATTGACAGCATTCAATTGGAAAAATACAGTGCAAAAATGGAAAATACACCAATTTTTAAAGCTTGAAAAAAAAATGATCACCAAACATAAAGTGGATATGGCAGACAACAGTATCCTTGAGAAAAATTATCACCCACCCAGGGAAAAAATGCTCCTAATCCTTTTCAGTTCACGTTGTACTATATTAAAGAGATTATTTCCATGTCTTGCTTTGATCACAATCCCTTTAAGTTCTAGGATTACCAAAAAAATACCTTAAATTCTAGTTGTTTCTTGGCAGTTTTAACCAAAATAGTTGCAAGGTAAATGAGAATAAATACCTCAAGCTCTTCATCTGTAGTTCTTTGGGATTGGCATTGATTACATGGTCCAATGAGAAGAAAAGACGGCAACTTCAAGATATGGACCAACTGAAGCAAGCATGCCAACGGTTCATAATGAATCTGCAATGATGGTGGTGGCTTTTGGGTTCTGACAACCATGGCCTTAGTGACATCAGTAGCTGGGCCTATTTGGCTACCATAGAGTGTAACTTTGTGTCCAGTCATTGCTGAATTCTTTATTTCCCACTTAAGCTTTGATGCTGCCGCAAAGAACGGGAGTATAAGTGTGGGCACAGTGGAAGAATTTTCTCTTGTAATTGATGCCAATACTTCATTGACAGCACACACAACAACCGGTATCTCATAATTTTGCAGAAGCAACACAGACACCTGAAAATATCAAGATATTCACATGAGCAACAGTACAACAAATTAATTGTAGATTACGATCTGTTTACACCAGAAATGAGGAGGCTGATGTGGATGCTGCTAAAGGGTTCTTCCTCCGAGAAATCCTGGGGTGGGGGGGAGGGGGAGGGAGGGTAAGCAGTCTCAGATCAGCCTAAACCAAACATCCTAGCCATTCTGAACTGACTATGAAGGTGATGACAGATGAACTTGAATGGGGAAGAGAGGACAGAGGACCGTGGCAAGGGAGAGGGGAAGAACAACATAACCAAAGGTACTGTCTTCAGGTGCAGAGCTATCCTTTGTTTCTTCCTCCCCACTCTAATGGGGTAAGGCCCCTTCGATAGAGACAAAGGAAAAAAAACAGCTAGGATGTGTCAGAGCGAATAATTTATGTTAAGATTTGAATTATTCGCTCTAACACAAGATTAGTTAGCTCAGCCATTCTGTTACAGTCACCATGCTCTAGGTGCAATGGCCGTGTACCCCTAAGCAAATGTAGTTATGAAGGTCATGAAGAGGATGGCAGGCAAGATGCCAATGATGACACTACGGTAATGACGCGGGATGCCATTTGGTGGCACAATTCATGACGGATCATTCTGTTACTGCCAAACTACAAGATCCAAGGTCCCACCCCCGTGGGGAAAAAAAGTGGGCATCTAACAGGGCAGGCCACACTACCAGATGGTTGTGCAGTGAGCCGAACAGAAACTCTGCCTCCTGACATGGCGAGTAAAAACAGTGCAACCAAGGATTGTTGAAGCCTGAAGTTGTGATATGTGAATGATGCTGAGGAGCCCAGAGGCTAAAAGATATGCAAGTAATGCCAACTAGCCCACAGGCGAAGAGATTTAGAGAATGACGCCAAGGATCCCAAAGGCTAAAAGATATGGTAAATGATGCTGAAGAGCATAAAGGCTAAATGGTAAAAAAAAAATGATGCTGAGGAGCCCAGAAGCTAAGAGATTTGGTGAATGACGATGAGGAACCCGGAGGCTAAGAGATATGGAAAATGACCCCAAGGAGATTCATTGTTGCAAATGATGCCACGTGGCACTCTCGTACCATTTCAGGCTAATATCATCATAGGCCACAGGGGAAGTTGAATCATGCCATCAACACAATCAAAAACAGAATGCCTACTCATATATGTGGTTGAGGTAGAAGTTTTGCAAGTAGAAAACAAAACTGGAAAAAAATAAAATAAATAAAAATACAGTGGGATTTGATCGTTCTCTCTAAAAGTGATTGCATACACTTTATGGTTCTAAGAAGTGTCTTAAGGCCACTTTTAAGCATCCAACAGATCCAATACATCTTGTTAACCCTTTTGTGAGGTCCCGCCCCATTACTTCTTTTTTCCAATATATCTTAAGAACATTTTGAGCAGTTTACATACTATATATGTCCCGCTTAACAATTCAGGTTTTGGTCGCGAATAAATTGGTAAAGATCCAGAGGGACTTCCTTTGAAATGAGGGTTGAAGACTTGAAGTCATGAAATTCCACTTGGTAAATTGGACCTCAATATACCCATAAAGGTCGATGGACTGGGTATGAAGCCTTTGGTGGTGGTCAATAAAGTGTTGTTGAGAAAATGGTTATGGTGCTTTGGTGTGAAAAGTGAGAGCATGTGGAGACGAGTGATTGTCGATAAGTATGGGGAGCAGTCATGCTAGACACCAAGTGCAGTCCGCTGCTCCCATGAATTAGGAATGTAGAAACTAGAAAGGCTTTATGAACATTTGGGATGAGTATTCGAAACATGTTAGATTTAGGCTGGGCAAGGGTGAGATGGTGAATGTAACCCCCCAGAATTTTAATATAATAAAATTATGGGTTTATTGGTCCTTAATTGGGGTTAATAAGTTAAGTATTTAATTAAATTGTGAAAAGTGAGTTTTACTCGTGATTGAGTTGTACCGATCAAATCTCAATATTTCTTCTCGAAAACCCCACACAGTGTGTTGGTCGACTACCGAGACCTTCACCTGTCGTATTGGTTCCGTCAGGTATCGTCTCGCAGGACAGCAAGGTCATATCATGTAAGAAAATCAAGAAAACGGGAAATTTTCAGATTTCCAAAAATTAAGTGGGACTCAATATTTCTTGGGGATCCTAATAGAAATCCGTGCGGCTGATACCAGCGCGTGCCGGTCGGCCGTGGGAACTAACGTCTGTCGTTTCGGCAATTAGTTATCTCAAACGAAGAAACGGCGGCCTATTTTGTGTTCGAAATCAGGAAATTAGTGGGTTTTGCCGTTTTTTTCCGGACAAAAGTGCAACTGTCAAAAACTCAGTATTTTTCTCTGAAATTTTTACAGTAGGTGTCGAACTACCCCAAGTTCGGTCGCCTGAAGTTTCGTCAAAATCGGACTTCGTTTGATAACGTTTCGGAGGCCATTAGTGCAAAGAAATCGGGAATCGAGTCAAATAGTCAAAGTGTTGACTTGGTCAACAAGTCACATCAAGAGAGGTCATGTGCCATGCACATGACCCATGGTCTTTAAAAGAGGGGCCAGGCCTCCTCATTTACTCGGTTCTGGACAGCAAAGGAGGCTCTGCCCCCAGAATTCTTAGAGAGAGAAAGTGAGGAGAGAGAAAGGAAGAGAGAGAAAGGAAAGGGAGGACCCCTTGGGGTTTTTCGACGTTCCCGACACGTTGGCAACGTCCGATTTTCTCCCCTGTGTCTCGATTGACGTGTAGAGAGAGAATTCTAGAGAGAGAAAGTGGAGGTTAGAGAGAGGCGGTTTACCTAGAAGTTTTCCAGCGTTCTGATTGCATTGGCGATGACCATTTCAAGATCCGGAGCCTCGAAAGTCGTGTAGTAGGTAAAATCCATCTCCATCTCTTCTCTTTCGCTTATTTAAGCTACTTACTACGCCCTTATGTGGAATGGTTTGGTGATATTATGTGTGGATGGAAAAAAAAGGTCGGAGACCTTATGAATGATGCATGGATGGGATGAATGGGGGTGAAAATGGAGCAGAGGGATAGAGCCCTCGGTTTCGGGCTGTTTCTAGCTCGAAATTTAGGCTCAGTATGATTTGCGATAGATCGCAGAGGAAGTACAATCGATCGCAGGAAGTTATGAGAGCCTGACTGGGCTTCTATATGTGTGATGTGATGTGATTTTGACATTGTAAGGCAATGGTAGGATTTATTGGCCTGGTTAAGTTCCCTATCGGAACTACTCTTGTATGATGTGATGTTTGTTTTAAGACAATGGTAGGTCCATTGGCCTGGTCAAGTTCCCTATCGGAACGAATCTGATAAGATGTAATGTTTTAAAGGCATTGGTAGGGTCCATTGGCCTGGTAAAAGTCCCACCTTGGGACAACCTTTGTGTATGATGTGACGTTGTTGGGACATGGTAAGGTGATGGAATGGTCCATCGGCCGGGTAATGTTCCACATCGGAACGGTATACCCTCGGACTTGGTCCACGGCCATGAGGCCTTATTCAAGCAGGGCCTGAATAATTGGGGATTTCCTATGGTTAGAAAACCTAACCTACGTGAACTACTGTCTGTGGTCCCTCTTTGGCTAGGTCCGGAGATGCGGTATTTATTATGAGCCCGAGTTCCTTCGTGACTGATAGTCGGGAGAGTTAGGACGGCATTGGACCATAGGCTCAAGGTTGGATTGGGGTCTATGGACCCAATGATGTATTGAGTTTACGAACTCAATGATGTTACCTTGAGGGGGCATTAGCCTGTGTCGGCAGATATGCACCCAACAAAGGTTGTGATGATATATGGTGGTAGCTGTCAGAGGTGTTGTGCCTGACAGGATTTGATGTCAGAGGTGTTGTGCCTGACAAGATTTGATGTCAGAGGTGTTTCCTAGTTATTAGATGGGTGTTCCTGACATGTCAGATTTGTTATTCCTGGCAGGTCAGATGTGTTCCTGGTAATCAGATGTGTTTCCTGACAAGGGTGTCATGTCAGAGATGTTATGCCTGACAGAGTGATATGTCAGATGTGTACCTGATAGACAGGTGTTTCCTAATGGTCAGGTGTTTCCTGTTAGTCAAAGGTGCGTCCCTGGCTTGTCAGATGAGTTTCATTTTCCTGACAGGTTAGATAGGTTTCTTGGCTATCAGATGTGTATCCTGGCTGATCAGATGTGCATCCTGGCAATCAGATGTGTATCCTGACAATCAGATGTATTTCCTGACAAATGTAGTTGTGTGTGTCGGTGTTCTCATAGAGGGAAAATATAAAGTAAGTGTCAGAGGTATGGTTCCTGACAGAGTGTGATATGTCAGAGGTGTTGTTCGTAACAGAGTGTGATGTGTCAGAAGTATTGTTTCTGGCAGTTATCGGGTGAAAACCCGGGTTATGTGTAGAATATGATGATTTAAGGATTAATTGGGTCGACATACCCAATGATTGGTTATAATTTAGAGTAGTCCCGATTGGTTGATAATTGAGTCTGTGGACTCATGGATAGAGGTTGTACACGGGCGAAGGCCCAGTCGATCGAGTCTGTGGACTCAAGGATAAAGCGTGAGCGGTTATCTGAAACGGTAACCTGGTGTCGTGGACAATAACTGGATGAATTTAATAACTTGGAGGTTGGGAACCTCGAATAGGGTGAGATAGCCCTGAGTGACCTCAGGTCACGAATTACGATATTATTATTCTGCATATTATTATAATATGAGAATTGTATTATACTACTATATCATTATTGATGAATGTTATTATGTGGAAAATAGTTTAGATGGGCTGTGGATTTTGCTGGGCTCTATGGCTCACATCTCATTTTATGTCTTCAGATTTTGAAGCGGTTACCAATTGACAAAGAGTTACACTTTAGAGTCTAGAGGTATATCGGTGCAGTTGTGGCGCCAAAAGTAAAGACTACTGTAGCTAGTGAGGTAACACATTTGCTTCTAATGGGTTATTGTGATGACCAGTTGTTATTGCTTAAATAAGCTCATTAGAAAAGTTGAAAATTCCCGCATTTTCGCGGATAAAGTCTTCCGCATGCGTGGTTATGATGAACGGGCACGCGTCTCAGAACTTGATTCCTTAGGCGCGGGTTCGGGGCGTCATAGTGAAGTTTTGGGAGGATATGTATTTGGTCAGTCTACCCTTGGACAGATTTTGGAAATTTATTTTGGTGTCCGTGGCGTCCTGTTTGAGTGGATGGCAAACTCAGTGGTGCGGTGCTGTTGACTCAGACATAGTCTTCACGATTGGGAGACCAAGGACCTCTTAAGTCTTCTTGGTCGCCTGCAGGATGTTCTTCCATGTTCCCTACATATGGGTGACCAGGTGTGAGTTAGGTACAACATTGTACAGTTTTCAATGAAATCCTTCTTTTTAGCTTTATGGGGTAATCATTCATCTCCTTTTCCTTATAGGGTTGTGTAAACCCCGGGGTCTCATCTAAAGTATTTTTCTTCTCATAAGGGGCTTTCCTAGACAAAATCGTCACATGTGATCACCAAAGATAGAGGGTGGAGAATGGCAAATCGATATTTTATATACTTTGTATCAGAGGAATCATTTGTTATTGCATTGCTCCTTCAGTGATCAGTCATGGTATTTGGTGACACTTCTTATTGCGGCTGGGAATTGTATGGATCTTCCCAGGGCCCAAGCTCCTCTCTAGACTTCTTATTAAGTTGGCAATTGCTATCAGTGGGGTTCCCGGCTTCCATCCTTCAATCCCTATTACCAGGGGCCCTAACCGTATCTATGGAAGAAGAGGAGTCACAGGGTATTTGATGATATCTCCTCCCCCCAATAACCTGGGTATTCGGGTATATTCAATGAATTGGCAATTACTCATTTCCTTGTGCTCCATTAGGATAGATTGTGAAGATTTGGCTCTACACTGTTATCTTTGATTACAGTAGGACCCTCTCCATGTCTACAGGAAGGTCACTTTCTTCTTTTTCACATGTTCTTTATTTCTTCTGTATTATCATTTGTCTTTTTTTTCAGGTACATAATCTTGTGAGCCACTAGTCTTGTAATTATCCTTTTCGGTATTATTAATGCATCTGATTTATCGATAAACATAAAAACAAATAGAAACTGACCGACCTGCCATATGTTGAAGATGGAAAGATAGTACCAATACCATACTACCATGTACAAACATATTGCTTATGTTACAGCATGCAGTCTTACAAGCAATACTCAACACAGAAGACCCAATTGGAAGAATCCATCCTCCCTGGCTGTGCTATATCTAAGCACCCAATTTTGTACCTCTGTGAGAGGTCATTTAACCTTTTCAAAATGACCAAAACACCATTTTTTAAAATGACAGAATTACTTTTCAAAATAATCAGAAGGCCCTTAGATTTTTGGACCAAAATACCCCCAACCTTTTTGCCAAAACAACCTTCCCAAACACACCCTACATCCAAACACTCCCCTAAACCCAAACACACTATTCCCGCATGTACCAAAACACACCTTTCACTCATGACCAAACACACTCTACACCCTCCTACACCCAAACACAATACACCTTAGAACCAAAAATCCATAACTCATTATACGCATTATCCGTACCCCAATTTTTTAAAAGCACACTTTCCCCCCTACTTTAAACTGTTCCTATATACCTTTTAGAAAAGATTCCTTGTGTACTCAATTCCCATTTGAAAAAATAAAGTAAAATAAATCTTAATAGACAAAACTATAAAAAGCCTTCCTCACAACCACGAGGGGAAACTCTCTCTCTCTCTCTCTCTCTCTCTCTCAACCTGTGAAACACCCACTCTCATTCACAGAAGAAAGCCCAAAATAAAGGAAAGCTCGAGGAAGTCTTGTTTCTTTTTTCACGCCAGAAAGCAAAGATCTCCTTTCGCAACAGCAGCCCCTTCTGCTCTCTCTCAAGTACCCTTCAAGTGATCTATCAAACCAAATATCTCATTTGCTAAATCAAAGGTGGTGTTTCTTAGGGCTATTGAAGTAGGGTTTAGAAGGAGCTTGTTGTCCAACGGAATGACTACTATGCAACCCAAAAGACTAGATTAAGCGAGTAGCGATAGCATGGTTGTGGCTCTAGAGAGTTGTTAAAATTCAATCCACGTCTTAAATCGTATTATTCATATGCACGGGAGATTTAAGATGTGGCTTTGGATTACGCGAGTAGCGGTAGCATGTGGTTTTAAGATCTCACTAAAACTTTAAAGTAATCTGATGTGCTTAATGCTTAAAAAGATAATGGACTTGCCGGTTCAAAGAGAGAAGCGCGATGATCCTATAATTAGTAGTTGGGTGTGTTTCCCTTGGACTTAAAGTATAGCAAATTTATCTTGATTAGTTTGTGTTTTCTTCACTGGATTTCTGAGATTTTTTTTTTACCAGGATCAAAGGCAAACTAATCAAACATTAGTTCATGATTGTTCTTGGTGAGTGCTCATATCTGGAACAAGTTGGATCTCTGGTAGCTTGAGTGTGATTGTATGAAAGACAACGAATTCTGAAACCTTTAGATGGGCTCCTGATCATCATTGACTTGACCTCCAGCCGGTTTGTGTAGAATAGCCCCATAGCTTTTTTTGTTTTAGTGTACTGTGTACATTTCTCTTGTTAAGAGAGGAAGATTTATGGGCAGTTGCTTTGACATTGGTGCATCTTAACATATTGTTATATAGATTGATCAGGGAAAAATTTCTTCTTTAACATCATGGTGTTACAAAGCACTATTACAAATCTCCCGAGAAATACCAAGAAAAACGTCTAAAGTTTAAAACTCTATTTTTATCGTGATTTTTTTAAAAATCTCACAAGAAATATGATTTTTTCTTTTTATCACGTTAATATCATGAGATTTAGCCGATATTTCAAAAATATTGCGAGAACTAACCAAAATTGTTGTATTATTTTCTATAATTTTTAATCATTTTAGGCGATAAATATCCGGGAAAAAAAACTTTAGATTTGAAAACCTCCCGATCAAAACCCGAGAATGAGATTTGTAACACTGTTACAAAGCCATCGGCATGATCCTCAAGTCACTATTTATGAATATAGCATATACATTCTTCTATAGAATTTGTTTGCTTGCATGATGACATGCTTTGTACCCACATGAGCCTAAACTGCTTCAAGTCATCCATAAAATATTTTTTAAAGGAGAAAAATGCATTTACACCCCCTGGGGTTTAATGAAAATACACATAGACCCCCTCAGTTTTCAAAAAATACATTAAGTACCCCTACTTTTCAAAATAATGGCACTTACACCCCTTCCGTTAGTTGACCGTCAATCAACTGAGAGAACCGCTGACATCATGCGATAAAGCGTAGAAACTTCCAAAATTGCCCCTAACTCGTCGAGCTTTCCAAACCCTCCTAACAATGTCTAGAACTGGTTCGAGATCTCAGAGATCTTTCCACCAATATCTCTCTGTTCCGGTCAAGGAAGTCTCCGGCGCCTCAACCGCCGGCGGCCAAGAGTGGTGCGAGGCCTACTACTCCTTCGGGGTCATCTAGGTTTCCTTCTAAGCTTTCAATCTCTCAATGAATTTCAAACCCAAATACCATATTAGAAGCCCTGCATCCATACAAGGAGGGCAAATATCACTATCAAATTCCAAGATTTTTACAGGTTTACAGTCGAAGGGAACGTCGTCGATGTGAATGTATTAAACGAGGTGAGAGAGAAGGTGAGGGAGCAAGGTCGTGTTTGGTGGGCGTTGGAGGCGGGTATTTGCAGCCTCAGATTTCGTCCCTCTCTCAAGGAATTGTTGTCTCCTCTCTTAAATCCTCCCTTAAATTATCGGTCCTCGCAAATACAATTGCCTTGAAGAGGCTAATTAGGAAGGGAATCCTGCCTGTTCTGCAGCCTAAGGTCCGGATTTCAGTTTCCGAGGCGGCAAAGAAACGATCAACAGTGCCAAAGAGCTATTACAATGATTTGATCAAGGCTGTTGAGGGCAAGGTCACACCTGCAACACGACAGATCGATCATGTGAGTTCTTGAATTTCTGCTTTATCTTGATCATTATGAGATTTAGAGAATTGGTTCCTCATTACTTGATCAATGGTTTCAGGTTTTCATGTTCATTGTTTATGGATTTTCATATTTTTTGTTTCGTTCTCTTAGTGTTTTAATCGAACATTTGGTGTGTATTTCTAATGTTTGCCCTCAAAATGGTTTCAATATGTTTTTGATTAGTGTTCAGGAGATTAATAAGATGGAGGAGATAGCTTGGTATGCAGATGGAGATTTTATAGTTTGAAACGAGTACAATACCTCGATTGGTTATGGGTTTGGTTAGTAGCAGGTTTCCTCTTTTATTTTATTTTTTTCATTTTACCTCCTATTTTATTGCCTTCAACAACAAAGAAGGCCACTACTAGTGGATCTGATGGTAAAGCCTTCATACATTTAGAGCTCCCAAGGAAACTGAAACAAAAAAGAGGGGTAATTTTGGAAGTTCATACACTTTATCACATGACATCAGCAATTCTATCAGTTGACTAACGGTCAACTAATGGAAGGGGTGTAAATGCCATTATTTTGACAAGTAGGGGTACTTAATGAATTTTCTAAAAAGTGAGGGAGTCTATGTGTATTTTCGTCAAACCTCAGGGGGTGTAAATGTATTTTCTCCTTTAAAAAAAAAAAAACTTAGTAAAATTTGTTTGAAACTTGTGGCGATTCCACCTTGGTGGATACGTAGACAACTTGACCGAATCCAACTGCCCTAGGTAAAACTTTAGGTTAGTCTTCTTTCTTATATTTGTTTTCTAATTTTTGTTTATTGCTATTTTTGAGAGTCCATTTTAGTAATTTCTCATGTGAGCATGTTTCTATGTTTTGTGAATGATGCTTTGAAATTGCCTATTAGCATATTTCTAATTTCAATTTGATATCCTGATTTAGATGTATTCATGCTCAAGCATATTCAATAATAGCATGTTTTGAATTTAGAATTTAGAATTTAGAACTTGATTTTCAATTCAGTCTAAGGTGGATTTAAGGAATAAGTAACCGCTTTCAGCGGGTATCTGAGGATGTCTTAGTGTCTTACACCTTTCCTTAGCTCAACCGAATATCTTACCCATGTCTCTATTATTGACCACTTGCTTCATCCATTGTTAGATTTAGGGTTCCTATTCCTCCCTGAAATTAGAATAGGTGGTGACTCCAATTAATTGATTTTCTATTATTCCTTATTAGGGTTTTCCCAATTTGGAATGATGTTAAATTCCGTGTCAACACTATAAACAACACATAAGTCAATCAATATCCTTGATCATGTCTCAAGAGTCGAAACTCGAGACCGACTATTCACTGAATCCAACTAACACAAATACCTTCCAATTAACATGACCCTGGAAAACTGATCCAGTAAATATTTTACCATGTAAAGATTGAACAGGTCAAGTAATATTCTCCTACCAGGTATTTTTTGGGTCAAGACCCCATTAAATCGGCACTTTTGCCATGTGCATATATGGATCCATTTGATTTGTTTGATTCTTGCTCTGCTATTTTTTCCTTTCATTCCCTTTCAGGATCAGTCGTGGTCTCACAAACTCTACCGATGGTATGAACGAATACCTTGCTTCATCAAATGTGTAAAAGATCCTAGCCGCACTTAAAAGCTGAGTACTATACCATTGAGTTAGCAACCCGTATAATTATGGTTCAGTCTCTCATATAAATTTTCTATGTTTCAAAAGTTTTGGTTCCCCATTACTGTGACATGCTCATCAACTCTATCCTCGTACTTTAATATGATTTCAATTTTCAAATGTCCCTCCTTAGTCTTTCCTAGTAAATATACCTCCTTTAGTTGGCAATGCAATGAACTCCTGTGTAAGCAAGTACAATTTACTTAATTATCCGCTATATATAGCTAACTATCTAATTGGTGTGCACACTCATAAGTCCGGAATTTCTAATGAAAAGGTTCCTAATAGGACTTCCATGGTCTTAACCAGTGTTCAAAAACTCGAAAACTCGACTCGGCTTGGAAGTTAACCGGGTCAAGTAACTCGGAAGACTTGAAAAAAACTCAACTCGGCTGATTCGAAAATATTTATGTGTGTATTATAAAACTTTAGATAAAAAAATAAAATACGAATCTAATATTTCAACAAGAATATCATCTAACAACTAGCATTCATGATAGTCACTACCACTAACAAACAAGATATGCGTCTCTAACAATTTATGGCAACAATAATTTCAATTTTTTTCAGCCAAGCCAGACAAACAAATTATTCTAGAGCTTTTTTTTCCAAGACTAGATTATGTTGTGGTTTTGCTCTTGTAAAACAGAAAAAGATCCATTGTTGATATGTTAATAACGAACAAGGTAGGCCTACCTTATTCCAGCCTACCCATTTGAGGTTTGTTGTAGACCATGCTATGATGGTTATAGAAGGCGGCCACCGTGCTGTGACGACTATGAAAGAAGGGGTAATACAAGTCATCGTGATTACTTTAGTGAAGAAAATTCATCATGCATGTGTCCCGTTAAAGACTCGTCCGAGTCAAGTCAATAAATTGACCCAACTCAGCCTGACTTGTCCAAGTTTTCTCCAATTATTCAGAATCGAGTTTTTCAAGCGAGTTGACTCGAAACCCATCCGAGTCAAGTTGACTCGGCTGAGTTTCGAGTCAACTCGCCAAGTTTTAGTATTATGGTCTTAACTATGCGCTATATTTACTTAGTTTTCCGCTATATTAATAGTATAAAATATCCGTACGTATCAACCCGTATCTACCGATACGTACTGGTTTTTTGCCCACCCAATACATTGGCACATTGAAAAAAAATTTACAATGTATCGTGGTCATATTAGTACCAATAGACATAGTTTGAACAATGTTAAATTTTTTTATGGTACTGATTGATACTGTTCATGTACCTATCCGATACAGGCCGATACAGACCTTAAAATTGTACCTCTGGTGTTTTAAAACTTCTCCAAACCCTATTCTCTTCCCAAATTTCTTTCATAATCAAATTCGAAGCCTAAAACAATAACTCCATTGTTAAAAAACAAAGATCTCGACATTTGGTTTTGGATTTGAAAGGCCTTCCCCAAAATTTTGAAGGTATGTATGGAGCATCTATAATGTATCACTCTACTCAATTCCTGATCTCAAAGTGAAGAGTATGACCCAGCATGTGGTATTGAGCTTCTATCATGTATGTAATTTGATTTATAAATACAAGTCAATACTTTCTTGTGTATTTTATTAAATGTAAGTTTTTAATATCTAGATTGTATTTCTTATACTCAGTTAAGTGGCTATGACTTGTATTTTCTTACATATTTATCAGCGCGCACGCTTTTTTTAGTTTATAAAATTTTCAACTCTCATTTGTATGGTTATAAATGTAATTGGCATAGTAACAAAGTTATCGAATAATTCCCGAATTGTACCCGAACTATTCATTTTTTAAGGGGTGCCGTTTAAAAAGGCTTCTTTTTCCCGAACTAATGAATAATTCCCGAATTGACGAATTATTCGCGAATAATTCTCAAACAAACGAATTATTCCGAACTTATGCCGATCTTATTCCGAATGAAGATTTCTCACAAATTATTCGTTCATGCTTATTCAGAATTCTAAAATAAAAATGAGGGTAAAATGAATTTTCTATTAGCAATAGAATTATTACTAATAACTCGAGACTTATTTCACACTGAGAAATCTTCATTTGATTGAAATCGCCAACTAATAGAAGAATGAGAAAACTCTATTCGAGTAAGCTGTTTTAGGATTTTGATTACATTTGATTGAATTGATAGAAAAAAGATAATTTTGCAAACTGGTTAGTCTGTTGAATTTCCATTGAACTAAGAGAAAATAAGATTTGTGTTATTTATTCTGAGCTATTTCAATATTTTGCTAAATAACTATGTTATGCCAAATAAATACACTCATATATTGTTTTTCTGATTTTATCAATTCAGATTATTTTTCTAGTTTTTATATATTTTTTAATTGCTTATATAATTTGATTTACATATACAAACATGTAATCTAAATTATTCTTTTTTCTTAAATTACATAAAGCTTACTTAAGCCTTATGTAATTTTTTTCTTGAGTTTGCGAGTTTACATAATGCTTGTTTTTTAGAATTTGGAATAAATGTTAACATAGTAAGAGATGTCAATACATATAGATTGGTAGATGGATTAGTTGGCATCACGTTCTTATTTTTTATAATTATTAATTTTTATTTTTTCGAACTTATCCCGAACTTAACCCGAATTTGCCGATTTTTTCCCTTTTTTTTCGAACTTAACCCCTGCCGAATAATTCCCGAATCCGAACTTTGTTACTATGAATTGGAGACCTTCATTTAGTTTGTTTTTAGTTCATATTTGTATTAAATGAGGTTTTATATAAGATATCCAAGTTTTTCATTGCGTATCCAAACAATTTTTAGCCTATCCTGTTTTTTTCCGCCGTATCCAATACGCCGATACGTATCCTATTTTGAACTTACCGATACGGCGACCGATAACGATATTTTGAACCATGGCTATATTTAGCTAAGTATCTAATTTCACCATCATATGATCTTAACCTCTCTGATATGAGTCATGTAACACCACATGTCATTTTACTCACCAATCGAAAGGGATGTTACTAAAATGTTGTTTGAAACATTTTGAGTAACCGATCAAAAAAAAAAAACATTTTGAGTAATGGCCCATACAGAAATGGATTATCTAAAGAGGTTAGGTAATTCGGATTGATGCTAATGCGTAACAATTGGAGAGAGATGGCGCAAAGCATTTCGTAATGTGGTTCCAAGAATTACACCATCATTCTTGTAGTCCAACTATGTGTTGGGAATGTAGACAACCTTCAGCAGATTGCCCGGGGGGTGGCAGGGGGGGCAGCGCCCCCCTGCGACGCACGGCCCAGATTGCGACAAAAATCGATATTTTACGTTTCTGCAGGGGTATTTTTGACTTTACAGTTTAACCCTAAACATATAGCTGTATGGTTATTTTTTTAGGTTTAACGAATGTGAGAAGTGGCCGTAATTTTTCGAAGAGAGAAAAAAACTGTGTATTCTGTATCTTCAATATAGTGAATTGGTGTGGCTCCCGAGGAAACCTCGTATATCCGTGTTCTTTTGTCTCTATTTTCTTCTCTGCAATTTTTCTATTTGTTGTGTGATTTCTGTGATTCATAGTCTCTCAAGATCCGAAGGGTTTAGGGATTAAACACGTGGTTTAAATCCCAACACTATGATTATATAATTCTTCAATAATCTAAAAACAGCATAAAATACATTTGTAACAACCTCCTTGGATTCGACTAACATTAATCCGAATAACTAATGACCTAGATTTCTTATCACAGATCAATTCGTGGGAGGAGGATCAAAACTAACCTGATAGAGCCCTTGATCATCCACAAAGTGAACGATGTCGCCAGAAGCTTTGCGATCTTTGATTCCGTACTTTTCTAATGATAAATCGAATGAGGTTTCTCTGTGAAAGGAACAAATAAATTCTCAGATAAACTGTGAGAAATGAAAAAACATGTGTTTTTCTACATTAGGGTTCCGATATTGAGAGGATAATAAAGCTTACATTCTTTTGAAAGGGGAATTAGGGTTTGGTTGCAGACCATCTGAGATTGCAGGGCCGAAGCCGTCTACGTCTCTGAAAAGGAAAATAACCTTTGCCGCTACTTTCATTCTCTTTCTCCTGAAATGAAGAAATGCTAATCCCGGACAATAGTCTATAGAGGGGGAACTCGAGTTCGAGTTCTTGCCTTCGTGGCGTGTTTGGTGGTAGCTCGCATATCGCGTAATTTAGTAATGCATGACTATTTATGCTATTTTGCGCAGATTATACGAAACAGCACAACCACAAGCCAGATAGCGGTTTGAGCACTTGATTGTCCGGCTTGCCAATCCTGTCCGGTTCTTAAAATAAGGGTAATCCAAATTACAAATATTATTTGTAAGTGGGCCTAAGCCCACGAATTCCTATAACTAGCCGTCCAGGTAGATTGATCTGGTAATGAGAAAAGATGGGGCTGATATTGTCTTTTCCATTCCAATGATTGTCAACTTGCCTCCAATAATGTCGATAACTTGTTACAAAACGCATGGTGCAAAGTACATCAAATAAATAAATAAACATAAGTTGATTACTAGCAAATACCCCGTGCGATGCACGGGCTTGATTTATATGGGATGTGAAAATTAATTCAACTGAGAGTTTATGCTATGTTTGGTTGTTGAGAAAATTGATGAAAACATGGAAAAGAAAAGAAAATTTTAGATTTTTAATACAATTTTTAGTTATGTTTTGTCTAATTTTCTTTTCTTTTCCATGTTTTTACTTATTTTCTCGACAACCAAACATAAGGTTAAGGTCAAGGAAATGGTTTCACGATGATTGATGAGTTTGATTTCAGTAAGACAACATGCCATGGCAGTGGATGCTCCTCCTCTCTCTTTCTAGTAAATACATGTAAGAGAATATATTGTAACCCCACCCAGTCCTTTCTTTCCTTACTCCTGCTTCATCGGCTATAACTCATCCCTCTTCTCCTCATATACGTAAACCTTATAAAAGAAAGGAAAATACTTAACATTGTAACCCCACCTAGTCCTTCCTTTCCTTACTACTGCTTCACAGTCTATAACTCATCTCTCTTCTCTTCAAATACATAAACCTTACTATAAAAGAAAAGAAAATACTCAGCGGACACAAGGTTTCATTATGTAATGAAATGGCCCGTCCTCATTGGTCCACGCCACACTTTTAAACAAACACCTACTGTGGTTGAGATTCACTCGCCTCTAAGGTTAAGCAATCCAACCTTGGTTTTTAGAAAAAAACTAAAACAAAATCTTAGCTTTAATTTTGTTAAGTTTAACCGGGTTAAAGGGGTGTTAAAAAGGACACGGGGGTACGATAAGTAGTGGACCTTGGGGTCCGTTAATCACTGCTCTAAAAAAATACATAAATCATTTTTCTTATCCGTCTTTCAACGTAAGCTTATTTTATGGGTTTTGAAAAAAAAATTGAATGAAAAAAAAAATCTGATTATTTTAAACTCTCTTTATATATTCTTCTCTAAATCTTTTATTTTTGTTCAACTCTAAATCCTCAAAAACATCTCAAACTCATTTATCTTCTCTAGTAAGGTTGAATAATTAACTCAAACTACCAGTAACATGTTAGTGAAACCCTTAAAATACACCTACAGAATCCAATAGATCACATAAATATAGTTTTCAATCATCACATGTGCCATTTCTCAGACACATTTCCTTCCATTGTAGATATGCAGGAGAAGTTTGACGCATAATGCGTTGCACAAATGCTAATGCAAGCTTGATGTTTATAGTACTTCCATGTATGTACAGAGAGTAAGCAAAAGTAAAGGAAACTTAATAACTATGCTTTCCTTTGTTCAGCCATTGCAGAGAATGGTGATAAGTTTGGCCCTATCAGTGCTACCATATGCAGCACCAATTGCACTCCAAGCTTCGTTATATGCTGCCCCTCTACCAACGCCTTCAACACCATCTGCCCATCTAGCCTAGCCACTTGCAGCTCCTTATGCACCGACTACAGCCTATTCTATGCTCCTCTCCATATTTCTCGCTTTCTGTGTTTTACTATTGAAGGGGTAAAAGCAGAGAATGCATCTGATGGCCGTGATTAGAAATGAAGAACTTGAGACATTGTTCAGAAGATGAGAGTACCCGTATTTGGACTACCATGCCATAAACATGGTGCCCCAGCCATGGGGCTAGAATCTACAATTTTTTGGGTTTCAAAAGCCTAAACATTTTTTGTTTTTTGAGATAGATAGATAGATAGAGAGAATGAGAGGAATGTATGGGTTTTTAAAGAGGTAGTAGGGATGTCACGGAATGCAAACAGATGAGGATCTGAACGGTAGAGAGAAGGGGAGAGAAGAGATGTGGCATTTAAAATTAATTGGGCATTTAAATTTAGTAGCAATTAGTATTTTTGAAAACGCTTGTATTTATTGTATGGTAAAAATTCTTAAAAACTGTAGGGAAAAAGAGTAGGTCAGAAGGAAAATCGTAAAAAAAGGGGGAGAGGAGGAGGTGGGAGATTCCTAATAAATAGTAAATAGTTGTGGAGTAAACCGTTTAATCTTCTTAAGTGGTAAGGATAAAAAAAAGAGCAGGACCCATTAGTCTACTACTTAACTTACCCCTGTGTCCTCGTGTCCCTTTTAATCCCTATTTAACCTTGGTTAAGTTTAATTAAATTAAAATTAAGATTATTAAACAGACATTAATTTTAGGGTGCGTTTGTTTTTTGTAAGATCCGTTAAATCACTTGTTATCCATACAGAATTATTTTAAAAAATGTAAATATTTTAATTTTTAATCACTTCTTAACTAATAATTCCAAAATAAAATAAAATAAAAATCCAAATGCACCCTTAATATTGTCAATGGAACAAAAAGAAAAAGCACTTTGCTTATTCTTACCTAACACCATAATTTTCATCAGTCGTTCTCAATGGGCTTTGCCATGCGCAGTATGCCTACTATGTAAATTATTATCATATAAGTCAAAAACTTCATCATATGGAATGAGTTTCAAATCCTACAACGGTCCAATTTGGTGTGAGGTTACAAATTCGGTAAGGATACAATCTGGAAATTGGTATAAATGTGTTTTTTTAGCTTTTGCAATCAAATAAATCTAGTTGTGACATATAAGTGTTTTTGTTTTACTATGTAGTGATTAAGGATACCCTACCAAAAAAATAAATAAATTAAGGATACAATAGGACCGATTTGGTGTGAGGATACAAATACGGTAAGGATATACAATCGGAAAATTGGTATAAATGTGTTTTTTCTAGCTTTTGCAATCAAATAATTTTTAGCTTTGGCATATAAGTGTGTTTTTCTACTATGTAGTGATTAAGGATACAATAGGGTCCGATTTGGTGTGAGGATACAAATACGGAAATGAGACAATCGGGAAATTGGTATAAATGTGTTTTTTTCTAGCTTTGCGATCAAATAAATCTACCCTTGGCATATAAGTGTGTTTTTTCTACTATATAGTGATTAAGGATACAATAGGGAAATTGGTATTCCTCGCTGTCCTCATAGAAGGTTGGTTAAATACCCGTTTCTTGGGCTAAAATAGTGAAGCTGTTCCAAAAGTTCATAATGGTAGAAGGTTTCCTTAGGCTTTGTTTGGTTAGAAAGAATTTATTAAAGGAAGGCAGGAAAAAAAGGGCAATGAAATAAAATAATTTTGTTTCACTCTCCTCTAAGTGTTTGACTAACAAAAAATTGTGAGGATTAATATAAGCAAAAGCTGGGTTTTTTTTTTAATGTTATCTTTTTCAAATTTGAAATATATTTGTATGAAAAGTTGCGTGAGCCCAGTAAAGTTTACTTTCACAATAAATTGGGGGGAAAAGACACTTTGCTTATCCTTACCTAACACCATAATTTTCATCGGTTGTTCTCAATGGGCCTTATCATGCGCAGTACGCTTACTATGTAAATTATCAGCATATTATGCTCCGTTTGTTTCAAAGTAAAATAGAGAAAAACAGATGAATTTCGCGGAAAATGCTCGTTGTCCTAAAGAAAAATGATATTTTCTGTGAAATTCATTTGTTTTCCACTATTTTACCTTAAAACAAACGAAGCATTAGTCAAAAACTTCGTCATATAGAGTATTTTCGTATCCTGTCCGATTTGGTGTGAGGATACAATAGGGAAATTGGTATAAATGTGTTTTTTTAGCTTTTTCCAATAAAATAAATCTAGCTTTGACTTATAGATGTGTTTTTTCTACTATGTAGTGGTTAAGGATTGGCAAATTGGTATTCCTTGCCAATGTCCTTATAGAAGGGTGGTTAGAATAGCGAAGGTGTCTTTCATTGCCAAGAGGGATATAATGGTAGAAGGTTTCCTTAGGCTTCCTTTGGTTAGCAAGAATGACTCAATGGAAAGCGAACAAAAAAAAAAGGGAAAATAAGAAAAAATAATTAGGGAAATAAAGAGAAAAAAAATTTGCTTTCACTCTCCTCTACGTGTTTGACTAACAAAAAAATGTGATGATTAATATTAGCAAAAACTACATTTATTTTTTCGATAAATTATATTTTTCAAATTTGAAATAATTTTTTACTGAAAGTTGTGTGAGCCCAAGAAAGTTTACTTTCCCAATAAATTGGAACTTATACCAATCAAACACATAAAATTTCTTATTTCTTTCCTTGTCTTTCCTGCTATCCAACTAGGGCCTTAGAGTGACGTGGTTAGAGGTGATCGGATCCAAATCCAATCAAATTAAATATGTAAGGGATAAAATTCATAATTTAATCTGGTGTTGAAGCAAAAAGCGTGTTTTCAATATTAAACGGTGGATACGAGCTTATATGTGTTTTTTAGTACGTATTTGTTGTGTGTATGACAATGAACTCGTTGTGTTATTCACAAAGAGAATGTTGTCTTCTAAACAACATATTCGTAGTCATTAAGACATCGCTATCGTCCTCGTTGTGAACAACTAGTCTGCGCTTTATATCAATAGCGAGACCGATTTTCAGAACCAGATCCTTCATGAGGCGATCATTTGTCTCTGACGATAGGTAGAAAGCACTGTCTTAGCATTTATTGTTAGTCACCTCAGATGAGTTTTCGACCCAGAAACCGACTTAGAGATTGTAGGCTCCCGCGTGTACTGTGTTCGTCATCAGATATAGCTGATATATTTGGTAATGAATGGCAAGCTTATGACATGGTCATCAAAGTCATCGATAGTCATCTATGGGCATCCCAAGCTTAACGTATAAATACTCTCAAAGACCCAGTGCATCAGGATCAAGGAATATCCGAAAATAATTGGAGTTATTTGTCAGTATTATTTCAGAAATAATGTCATAGCTTTCATCTGTGTTTTAGCTCTCAGTGTTCTAGTGCTTCTATGATTTTACTATTCACCTTCTTCTTCGTTTACTGACTTTACCATCGGAGTTTATTTCAAGGTGCAGACCCGTCTTTTTTTTTTTTAAATCTTATTTGTAGGTGCATTATCATTGTGATTGCTCTACCAGTCAAACAGCTATTAACGTACAAAGAACCTGAGAAAATTCTCTCACAAAATCATTATACTATTATAGATCCATTATATAGAATACAAATCTAATCATGAATTCGATTTTAATTGAATTGAGATCTATATCCATCCAATTAAAATTTGATTGCATTGCATGTAATAATAGTAATATATATATATATATATATATATATATATATATATATATATATATATATATATATATATATATATATGTAACTTTGTAAATATATTAAAATATCACCCACATTTTGTTTTAATTATAATATTATTTTAAAGATATTGACATTAATCTGATCAGATTTAGATCTCTGATTTGAATTCGAATTATATAATTCAAAAACTAACAAAATGCTAAATAACAGTGTAATACTCACTATTTCGTAAGTGAATTATTTTTTTAATATTCTATTATAATTTTTTCAATATAATAGTGCACACACTATTATTATATTATACTAGTGGGTGGCACGTGCGATCCACGTGAGAGCGAGGGGAAGGAGTTAATAGTAATTAAAAGGGGCACGTGTTAACCCACAGATGTGATTGAACTCTTCCCGAGGTCAATCGCGATTGGCTATGATTCTAAATAGATAGATGGCAAGGGGAAGTTTAGGAATTAAAGTAAAACATTAAATCAAAGGCAAGGGTAGTATGAAAATTAAAGTAAAACATTAAATCAATGTTTTGTTTTTATATAAGGGTAATTTGAGAATTTCAGAAAAATCATCTACGCATGCCTCTCGCATTATAATAGTAAAGAAGATATATTTATAGATTGTATAAGTTGAACATGTAATATATACACTCTATCATATGTTTATTGAATTGAGATGGGCAACTCAAGTCCGCCATATTAATTATAAAGTTTGGCTCGGCCGACATACCCTAAAAGAAAGGACTCGGGTCTATATTATATAAGCCCATTTATAATTGGTCTCACCCATTGTCCGTCCTACTTTTTGGTCAAGACAACCCCACCATAAGGCGAAACCATAGTCATGGGAAGGAAAACATACAAGCATACACAAAACCCTTTACGTAATTTTGTTGGCCAGGGACAATGGTTAGCTAATTTGTTAGTATAGGAGTTGCCAAGTTGAGCTGCGGCCTTAGGACGGGTGAATGGGTCATCCATCCACGTCACCTTAAAAACAACTTCCACAATCCATTTGGAGTTTTCTTCACTGAGTTAAGAGTTCCAAAACCTCCCTCGTAATCATATGAAGAGCGTACCATCCCCATCATACCCAAAGGGACATGACATTTTAAGGGTGCTATGATTGGTCACCATTGAGTGTGTTTATGACCTTAGCTACGCAAAACAACTCTCAGATTTTCTTTCAAAATGTACATATTTATGTTCTTATATTAACTAAAGTTGTTACATTATTTACATTGTGATAGGCTAGACCCACCCCGTAAATTGGACGGACCTCAATTATTTTGCCGCTTACGCGTTGCCTTTTATAGCCAAGCACATTGGCTTCGTTAGTGGCAGATTCACGTTCAAGCAAATTTTCATCACATCCACATCAGATCCATGTCACACCATTGTGTCCCACACACCTCTTGGATGTTCCAGTGTAGTCAGGGGTGGAGCCATGGTTGATTCAACTTATATCATGTTGGTGATTGGTTCACAATCAATTGCGATTGAACCTCCCCGAGTTCAATCGCACCCACAGGTTAACGTGTCCCTTTTAACTCCTATTAACTTTGGTTAAGATTTACTGACACTTAGGGTTCAATAATATAACATTGATTTTCAGAACAAATATTTAAACTCTAATTTAGAATTTTTAAAAAATCAATGTTATATTATTGAACTTAAAGGGTTAATGAATCTTAACCATAGTTAATAGAGATTAAAGGGGACACGTGTTAACCTGTGGATGCAATTGAACTCGGGAACAGTTTAGTTGCAATTGATTGTGATCCGTTCTCAAGTTCAAGGGGGCAATTGCCCCATGCTACACAGCTTAACTATAAAATAATATTTTTTTCAAAAGTTTAAGAGGGACCTAGGCCCATGTCCCATGCTATGCCCCCAATAGTTTTTTTCACTAGTTTTTCAAAAGTTGAGAGGGCGAAGCATGTGCCCCTTAGGCCCCCCTTGGCTCCGCCTCCGAGTGTAGTAGTGTATCCCATTAAGTGTGGACTTAATTCGAGTCAAGTGAGGCAATTGATATGCCTATCTATATACTATTATAACTAAAATTTTTAAAATAAATCTAACTACTAACCTTAAATTTGTAAAAAAAAAAACTTTGATAAATGATTCATGTTACCGAAAAGAAAGGAAAAATAAGTTTTTTTTTTTGTGTTGGGGGGGTTCGGGGGGGACTAGGGTATCCGGGGCCTCTCAGAGGTCCCGACTAAGTCCTTCAAGCATGCAGATCCACTTATACTACACAACCAATAAAGCAGGATAAACCCTGAAGTGTAGCCAGCAAGTCAAATCCCCTTATAGCACACAAGCAATAAAGCGGGATAAATCCTGATGGGTGGTTTGGGGATCTAATCCCTCGGGTGATGAGTCCGCAAGAGCTCCAATTTCAAACTAACCATTAACCGTGTTAGTAAATGATATAAAGGAAAGGGGAGGGGGAGGGGAGAATACATTTACACCCCCTGAGGTTTAACAAAAATTCATATAGATCTCCTCAGTTTGCAAAAAATACAGTATATACCCTTATGTTTCAAACTAATGACACTTGCACCTCTTCCATCAGTTGATCGTCAATCGACATGCTAAAAAATCCAAAAAATATAATGTTTGTACCTTATTATGGTACACATGTTAAACATAGTAGCATATCTATGTTCCTTACATACGAAAATTGTCATTTTCTCAAAACCAATTAAATTGAAACCCTAGAATAGTTTGCAATACTCGACTCGATATCGGCTCTTCTCCAGCAACTGCCCGGTAAGTTTCTCCCCCTCTATTCTCCTATGTAAAACAATCTGAGGTATACCTCCTCCTTTACCCTATGTTTGGTCGTCGAAAAAATAAGTAAAAACATGGAAAATAAAAGAAAATTAGACAAAATACAACTAAAAATTGTATTAAAAATCCAAAATTTTATTTTATCTTCCATGCTTTCATCAATTTTCTCGGCAACCAAACATAGCATTAAGGAATGGCTAGAAAGGAAAACTCAAATCACGACAATAAAGCCCTAAGCTCCGTATACATACTTTGATGCAAATACACAATCTACTATGTTACCCACCGATCCCATCAAACACACAACACGAAAAACCAATCAACAATCCTGAATTTAACAAGAAACCGAACCCCATAAGGGTATTTTTGATATTTTTTAGCATGACATCAACAGGTTTGCATTTATGTGTATTTTTCGTAAAACATGAGTGTAAATGTATAAAAAATAAATAAATAAAATTAGGCCCCGATTGGTTGCACTTTTGTTTCCTGTTTTTAAAAACAAAAATTTGAAATTTTTTACACAAAACATATTTGATGAACATGTTTTTGCTTTTTGTTTTTTAAAATTAACAACAAAAGTTTTGAAAATCAATGTAAACGATGGTGAAATTTCGGTTACCTTTATTTAAAAAAAAAAGAAAAAAGAGAATTCATCACCACCTTCACCCACAATCACCACCAAAACCACTACTCACAACCACCACCACCATTAATCACCACGACACCATCACCACCCACCACCATCACCACAATACTACTACCACCACCACTACTACCACCACCCACCATCACAATAATATCACCACCACCCACCCACCACCACCACACCACTACCATTCACATCACTACCATCACCACCACCACACTACACTACCCACCCCACCACCACCCACCACCCCACCACCACCCACCACCCACTTCGCACTAGGCACATCCACACCACCACTCACCATCACCACCACCTACCATCACCACCACCACTACCCATCACTACCACCACATATTGAAATTATATTTATTCATATTTATCAAAAGTGGTTTTTTGTTTTCTTTTTTTAAAAACAAGTAACACTTAGAAATGCCAAATGTGTTTCATACTTTAAAAATTTTAAAACAGAAGTGGTTTCCTAATTTTCAAAAATATAAAACGAAAAAAGAAAAACGAGAGTGTATCCAAACGGCCTCTTAATGTTTTTTTTTTTTTTTTGGTTTGGTTGAAAGAAGTTAATGTTTGCCGGTAAAACGATGAACTTTCTTTAGAGTGGGAGTATTGCGCACTGGTGCTTATGTTAGTCGCAATTAACATTCAGACAATACATCCTATTCCATCAGCGTCGTCATATTTGTGTGCCGAGCAAACTTGTTTCCCAACAAAAATAAATAAACCCTAGAAGCCTTATTTTCACTAATTTTTTTGTATATATATTTGTTTCCCCGTCACCTTCCATAATCTTTTTTTCTCCTTATCGCAATCATTAATTGCGTAAGAAAATTAAGCTCCGAGAAGCATAAAACAGCGAGACATGTTGCAGAATATTCTCTCCTCTTCTCTCTTCAATTCATCTCTGCAATGGCTTCTCTAAAGGTAAGCGTTTATCCATCTCTACAGTGCCTCTTTCGATTCATCCTTTACCTTAATTCGTGTTTATTTTTTTTTTAAAGTTGATTTTGTTATACCCCTTGATCTAGAGATTGTTTGGATCTCTTATAGTTGTCACTATAATTTTGGAATCGAATAGATTGAAGTTTGATCTGATTTATTATATGGTTACTGTTTTTTCCTTTATCTCTCTCTTCGTTGTTTAAGTTATCGGATCGGAGATTGGGTTCCAGATTCGATTCCGTTACGAATGACCAATCCGTGCTGAGATAATCGGTATCTATCTGTGCCGGATTTGGCATATACAGATACGTGGATTATTCTTTAGATTCTTAAAGTAGTTTTTTTTCCCCCCAAATAAGTTGGTATGGAAGTTTTTAGATGGTATTTGACTATTCCTGCCTCAATCAGTGTTTATATTAATTCAGCCTGGTCATTGAATTTTGAATTATAGGGTTTTGGTAGTTGTTGTGAATAATCCATGGTCCTCTAGGGATCCATTGTCTCTCCTTCCCAAGGGGCTTTTGTGGGAGGTTGTCAGATTTTGGATGGGTTTTGATTGCTAATGACTGTCTGGATAGAGGTTAAGGAGGGACCACCCGTGTATCCTTTGCAAATTTGATCTATAGAAAGCTTACAATCACATTAATTGAAAATTTATAGATTATGTTATGGGAAGAATGAGCTTTGGGATCATATAGAAGAATTGAGTGGAGTCTTGCTACTCGTCTGCGATGTTTTCAGTCCTGATTAATAGGAGTCCCATGGGTTACTTTGGGAATTCTCAGGGGTTTGAGACAAGGTGATTTGGTCTCTCATATTATACCCATCACAATCACTGAGGCCTTAGAAACGCCATTGTTTGTCTTAGCTGTATGCAGAGAGGGCTTGTTGATCGCCCATATTCAATTTGCATATGATACTTTGATCCTTTGTAACGCTTCTTTGCCCGTTAGTTTATCTCAGTTGTCTCTTTCGGTGTTTTAATGCAGTTTATGGATTGAGAATAAATCTATCTAAAAGCAAGTTGTTTGCTGTTGGGGAAGTTACATATCTGTCATAATTGTTTGCCTGTCTTGGATGCAAAGTAGGCTTGCTGCCTTCGACTTATTTGGGTCTGCCATTGGGAGTCGGTTATAAGGATAAGGCAATGTGGTGTCGGGCATAGTTACCAAAGACCCGTATTATACCTGCATAGTACCCGTATAATACTTTTAGAAGGAGTTGCTGTTTAAAATTCCGTATGTTTGCTGTGTTACGTATTATATCCGTATCGTTGTATAATACCCGTTTAATACACGAATTACGTATTAAACGTGTACAATAAATGTATTTTTCTTGTATTTTTATCGTGTTAAACGCATATTCTTTATTAAATGATTGTTATTAGTTAATATCATGATATTTATTTAATTATTATTAATGATGTTTTAATTTCCCCGTACTTTTGTTGTGTTTTTGCCGTATAGCACCCGTACTTCCTGAATTGATCATTGCTGTATTATATCCGTACTCATACTTGGTAACTATGGTGTCTGGTCAAGTAGCAAAGAAATTGGAAAAGATTCAGCGGTTCCAACAAATATCATCTGGTAAGTAGAGTTCTATATGTCTCCTTTAGAATAAGAGGGTTTGGGTCATTGGGTGTTAAGCCTTTAACTAGTTGCAATTTGGCCTTATTAGGGAAGTGACTTTGGAGGTTTGGTGAAGAAAGGGAGTCTTTGGAGGCGGGTAATTGGTGCTAAATATGGGGTTAAGTTAGTTTGTGAATTGGGTAAGTTGCGTGGTTCGTATGGGCTGAGTTGTTGGAAGGCCATCATGGGGGTGCTTAGTTTGTCCTCCAATCATATTAGATTTCAGGCATAGTTGCCAAGTCGGGGTTCGAGAATTATTTGTCCAGGGAAAAGTAAAAAAAAAAATTGGCAAAATTTGAAAATAAATCGGGAAATTCAGAAATAAATTGGGAAATTTCATGCAAGGTATGAAAAAAATATAAAATAAATTACTAATTATGAAAATTATAAAGAAATATATTTCATATATTAGATATTTATTCAGGAACTTTTCAAAAATTATGAATAATTTTTGTTTAATTTGCAAAATTTGTGAATTTTTTGAAAAAGTCACTATTTTCTTTCCAAAAGTTATGAATACATCGTGAATTAATGGTTCGATGAAAAAATCGCTTGTTTTTTTTTTTTTGATCGATAATCCAGCAACTATATTAAATAAAAAAAAGTCAAGGATAAAAGAATGCAAATGAAAACAGAAAACAGAAAACAAGAGTTTACAAGACAATAAACTCAAACATAGTCTTGAAAAACTAAGAGTCCTGAAAGCTTAGAAGTCTCAATGATTGGGAAGTTGATGATCTTTCTTGCCTTTTGGGCAGGCTTGAAAGGGTATCTCTGCATCCCCTCTTTATGGATAAGCGGGTTTGGTCTTTAGACAACATGGGTCACTTCTCGGCGAGATCTTTTTGTCTAGCTCTATGGGGTGTTCCTTCTCGTTTTTTTCTTTCTTTCACGTCTATTTGGAATCCCAGTGTTCCTTCTAAGGTAGCCTTTTTATGTGGTTAGCAGTCCAGGACAAGATCACCACTTGTGATCATTTAAAAAACAGTGAAGGTTGGCTAACCGCTACTTCATGTGCTTTGAGCGGTGAATTACTTGTTGATGCATTGTCCCTTTGTGGCAAAGGTTTGAAGTCACTTCCTTTTGCTTATGGGTATGGAATGGGTCTTCACGTTATCCTTTTTGGACCTCGGTATGACTGGAGACCACGGATTGGTATTGTGAGCCTTTCTACCGGGGGCAATAGTTTTGATTGATTATGAAGGAGAGGAACTTAAGAGCTTTTGAGGATTTTGCTTCTCCCATCCAGTGGATCTGTTTGAGGGTTCGCAATCTCCTTTTGGCTTGGTGTTCTGTTAAGAGGGAGTTCATGGATTTGGATTTGTCTCTTTTGCCTTGATTTAGTTTGTGGGTTTGATGCTTTCTCCTTGTTATGTGGGTTGTCATCTGCTCTCTTTCTTGTGTTCCTTGTATGTTCTTGATCCCTTCAGCTTAACGTGTTATATTTCTGCTCCTTCTTATATATATATATTGAGCTACTTGTTACTGGGAAAAAATCCATGGGTTTTAGTAGGATTGAGTTAGTGTTTTTGGTTGTTTGCTATATTTTAGTGGCAAAGGGAATCAAATAATTTTAGTGAGAAAAAATAAGTTTTAATACTCTGAGCATTTCAGTGAGAAGGAACTTTTGAAGAAAAAAAAAGGAAACTGCATGATTATAGGTCATCTGCCTATTAACTTTACAGGCTTCTTAATGTTGATCAAGTTGTGTGAATTCTGGAGTACGCTAGCGGGGTAGTTGGGCGAGGTTATCTTAATGCTACAATACATGCACGAACATAAGTTGGCATGATCAAAACTTTGAGTTGTGAGAAAACAGTATGTTTAGGCACCAGATATGAGCACATGGTAGAGTTTAAGCATAAAACCTATAAGTAGGTTATTTTTCTATGTGAGGAAGTGAGGCTGATATATTTTTTGAGTAAATACAAGCTTGCTGAGTATTAGTACATGATGCATAATTTTTCTAGTCTCCAGTGTTGTGGGACCAGTCATATTGGATATATAAAACCTTGACTCATTCGTTGAATCTAGATGTGTAGTTAAAAGTTCATATTGCTATTTTTATAGCAATCTTGCCCATGCATGTTATAGAGCAGTTGTGTTTTCTATGGAGGGTATTGGATTATCCATGAAGGACCGATCATAAGGGACTACAGAGGTGGGATCATTCTAATAAGAAGATGCTTGTTGTATTATCAAAAGTAATAGAATAATTGAATAATTGACCATGAATGATAACTATTCATACCAATACTTTAAAACATGAAGGCATGGCGTTGGGACCATAGTCACAAAGTCAGGGTTCGGGAATAATTCGGCAAGGGTCAAATACGGAAAATTTTTAAAAATTCGGGAAAAAAACGGAGAAAAAAATTATAATTATAAAAATTAGAAACAATGCTAATTAATATATCTAATAATTTGGTGAGATAATATACAAAAAGAGTAACTATAATAAACAATAATAAATTCATAACATTATTTTAACATCAAATTCATTCCATCAAGGCACTAAATTTCATTAAAAAATCAATTATCTAGATTAAAAACAAGACTAAAATATGTATATTAATAAAAACCACTCATTTATAATCATCAATCGCTCAAAAGCGCATCAAAGTCATCAATATCTACATAATCTTCATTTCCAAAAAATTTCAAAATTATCCATTTTAAACGTGTTTTATTCGTGCTATTTGTTTTAAACGGGTTTAAAACTATAAATACGTGTTTTATTCAAAAAAGGGTTTTAAACACCGTTTTCTACGGCAGGGTATAATGCGCGTTTTAAACGGGGTTTTTTTTTTTTAAAACGCAGTTTTTTGTGACTATGGTTTGGGACCTCAAGATGCGTGAGGCATAGGCCTCGGGGCGTGAGGCTTAAGCCTTACAAGAAAGCCTTAAGCTGCCTCATTTTAACAAATAAATAAGTATATTGCAAAAAATTAATTAAAGGTAATATATATGTGTGTCTGTGTGAGATAGAGAGAGTGTTCGCACACACATATGTAATACTATATAAATAATTCAGCCATAAAAAATATTTGCCATGTCTACAATGAAAATTAGTATGAAATATAATCGGCAAGGTTTTAAAAAGCCTAGATACATTAGACATAAAAAATTAAGTGTTAATTTAGACTAACAACAAAATAAAAAGAATTAAAATTTGTAATCGATAAAAGAAATTATGAGACACACATCTTATAATTTAATATTTAAATCTTATTTATGTGGCTAGAAAAATCATATTTTTGACTAATGTATAAGGTACACATCTTAATTTTTTTTTAAATGTGCAAGTCTTAGTTATGGGGCTAGAGCCCTATTATTTTTTTTTAATGAAGGTACGAAGCACATGCCTTAGACATAAAGCGAACTTCACAGCTTGAAGCATTAATTTCATGAGATTTAAGCCTCGAGGTTGAGTCTCAAGGCCTTTTCCTTGAGCCTTGCCTCGAGATGAGCCTTGAGGTGTAAGCCTTTCACGCCTTTTAAAACACTGATTCATACTGACATGAGCTTGTTCAACCAATGAGAGACTAGAAAATTGAGAGTTCATTTCCCAATCGTTGCTTTATGTGCTTTTGGGGTAGAGGAGTTGATATACCATCTATTGTTAAACTCTTCATTTGCATCTTCCATTTGGAGATGGTTTCTTCTCAGGCTAGGAATCGTTTGAATCTCTCCTTAGTCCTTTTGGGACTCCTTATCTGGTTAGTTATTGATTTCGTTGGAGACTCCTGCTTTAGTGGTATCATGGTATGGGCTATGCTACCAGGTGCTATGGGGCGGTCTTTTTGGAATGAACGAAACAAGAGAGTTTTGATGATTTATCTTTCTTTGAGGAGTGAGTCTTTTCGAGTGCTCGACAACTCCTTCGATCTTGGTGTTCTATTAGGAAGGAATTTGAGAAGTGGTTTTTTGTGCTATGATCATCTAGTTTTTCCTATTTTTGGCTTTCTCTTCAATTTGCTTAAGCTTAGTTTAGTTAGTTTTTTTTGGTTCATCTCCTTTGTGAACCTTTATTAGCTTCTGTATCCCATCCTTTTCTCTTTCTTAAATATATATATGTTGCTTCTTACCAATGAAAAAAATAATTTATCTTCGTTTGTTCGTAGCTTATTCTCTTGCAAAAAATGGCGATGGCTTGAATGCCAAACATGCAGACTATCTACGAGTATTCCACTTGGCTAGACGTTGGGTCTTGAGTAATATCTTATGTGTTTTATTATGTTGGGCATCTTTTTTTTTTTGGTTGGGTACTTCAATAATGTAATCCTACAGGTCATGGTTATCAAGGCAACTAGGCGACAGACCCTATGGATGCCTGAGGAGAGAGAGAAGAGGGGGAGGGGAGAGGGAGAGAGGAGGGGGGGGGGGGGGGGGGGAGGAAGGAGCAGTAACCTCTTCTTTCTTCATTCTATCACCTTCTATAGTTTTTTTTTTTTTTCTCTCTCTCTATATATATATATTTGTCAAGGGTGGCATAGAATACTGTGTAAACTCCTGTAAAGAGTAAGAGAATTGTATCAATGGTTTAAAAAATCGCCGAAACTATTACGTAACGCCCGTTACGTAAAGGTTTCGGTGGCCTCCGATACCCGATATCGTACCTTTACCCGTTTATCCTGAAACAAAACCGTAACGTCCGAAATCGTTACGTATTGGGTGTTACGCTCGATACGTAAATGTTTCAGTTGCAGGACTGAGTTCCGAAAATCTCTAAACTCATTCTAAAACCTCATCTTTGCTTCCTCTTTTCTTCTCTACCTATTCTTAGTACATTTTTTTTCCTAAAATCATTTTGTTTTTTTGTTGATTAACAATTTGTTTTGGGGTTTAATTCATAAATTTGAAGGAATCCAAGACAGGTTCTTTATTTCGGGTATGTTTCAACCCTCGACCTATTTATTTTCCTTATTTCTAAATTCTGAGCTTCATATTGGCTTTAAAAGTATCTTGTTACTTATTTATTATATGTTTTTTATTTTTTTCTATTTATTGAAATTTATTGGATTTTTTTTAAGCAAAAGAGAAAAAAAAAAGAGTAAAGGCCGAAACCGTTACGTGGTAACGACTTACGTAAAAGTTTCGGCTATGTCTGTTAAGGTGTCCGAAACCGTTTTTTTAAACCTTGATTGTATCACTTGTAACAATAGGTTATGTATTCAAGCTCGGGGCTCGTATATATATATATATATTTATATTTATTTATTTATTTATGGGGGCGTACACTTATTTAAATTATAAAAAAGAACCCATTTAAAGAGGTAGGGGCACGAGGGATTTTGGAGCTTTTAAAGGCCTTGTTTTTGTTATTGCCTGGTCGCCTAGGCGACCATCTTAGGGGACACCTTTTTATTTATTTATCAATAACTCATTTTATTAAGAAGAGAAAGAAAAAACACAAGAAAATAAAACCAAAGGCCACCGAGTTTACAAGAAAGTAAACTCAGCCCTGGCCAAACAAAAAGGCGAAACCCTCCCCCCAAGGACCTACCAAACTAACACAAAATATCCTGTATTTCCTCCTTGGTATGATGCAAGCCTACCCACTCCGAAACCGTCAAACGGATGCTTTCACATAACCGGAGTACTGAAAATGAAAATTCTTCTCACACTTTGCGATTTCTCTCTTTCCAGAGTATCCAAGAAATAGCCCCTGGAAAGACTCCCCAAATCTCCTCTCAAACTCCCATTTCTTTATCCCCGGTACCAACAATCAAGGAGGTGACTGAAAGATGAAGGGAACACTTATACCACTCTCATACGAGATAAAAAGAAACTCTACACCTTCGACACTACTGGGCAATGCAGCAGAAGATGATCCACTGTTTCTTCCACTTGAAGGCACATGAAACATCTGCTAGCCAAACTCCATCCTCGATGTTGCAAATGATCCCCCGTTAGAATTTTGTCCAACGAAGCTGACCAAAGAAAGAAGGAAACCTTTGACGGTATTCCGGGATTCCACACCACTCTATGAGGAAAATTGCCTCCCGGAGAAGGAGCCATCGACTGAAACAACAATTCTAACGGAGAAACGCCCATAGGTCCGCTTAGACCACATCCTGCGATCTCTTACCTCTGGGCATAACGTGGACGAAGATAATCACTCTAAAAGATGGGAGAAATCGTCGATTTCCTAATCATTAAGATCTCGACACATCCTTGGGCACCAAACGACTCCCTCTGACCCTCTCTTATAATAGTCCTCCACAAGAGCATCCCTGTCAGTAGAGAGAACTAATAAGTTTCCAAAATCATCCTTGAGACTCGTAGATCCTAACCAAATGTCCTTCCAAAATCTTATCTTTGATCCTCTTCCTGCCCTATAAGTGAAGAAAGGCACAACCAAACCGGCATTCGCCATAATCCCTTTCCAAAGCCCCACACCGTGGGTTCCCCTAACCTCTTGGGGTATCTAACGAGAAACTTCTCCATACTTGGCCACTATCACAACCCGCCACAAACTTTCCCTATCCTTGCCAAATCTCCACACCCATTTCCCTAGCAAAGCTTTATTCATTTGAATCAGCGGCTTGAGATTCAATCCCCCATCTTCCTTGGGCCGGTATACCTTGGACCAAGCTACTAAATGATACTTCACTATGTTCTCTTTATCATTCCATAAAAACTCCATTTGAAACCTCTCTATGGTATAAGCTACGGATCTAGGAATGGTGAGAGACGACATAAAGTAAGTTGGGAGGCTCTGCAACGTGCTCCGGATCAAAGTCAATTTCCCCCCTTTGGATAAGTAGGATGCCCTCCACCCTGACAATCTTCTTGCAATACCGTCTACTACTGGATTCTAAACTGATTTCGCCTTAAAATTTGCTCCCAAAGGCATTCCAAGGTACACAGAAGGGAGAGACCCCACTCCACTTCCTAGACAAATTGCAAGGTGACCTAGGATAGGGACCTCCCTCACCTTAAGGATTTCAGATTTTGCTAAATTAACTTTAAGGCCTGACACTGCTTCAAAACATCTTAAAAGACATTTGATATGAAGAAGATCCCTTCTTGAAGCCCGACAAAAAATGAGAGTATCCTCCGCAAATTGGAGGTGGGAAATCCTCAACCCCTACTGTCCAACCCGAAAGCCTTCAAAAAAAGTCTCCTCTGCTTTTGTCAACATTCTACTCAAAGCTTCCGAAACAATGACAAAAAGAAAAGGGGATAGGGGATCCCCTTGTCTCAAACCCCTAGAGCTGGGGAAATACCCCACAGAGCTCCCATTCAACAGGATAGAGAATGAAACAGACGATATACAAGTCTTCATCCACACCCTCCACTTCGGCCCGATTCCTATCCTGCCTAGATGTAAAGAAGGAAATCTCAGTTCACATGATCATAGGCCTTCTCCATATCCACCTTGCGAAGGATGCCCAAATTCCTTTCTCGCATCCTAGGGTCGATACATTCGTTTGCAACAAGAATCCCATCTATTATTTGGCGCCCGCCAACAAAGGCACTCTGATGAGGGGATGTGAGAGAGGCCGTTAGGGATATGAGAGAGGCCATTACTGCCTTGAGGTGAGGTGTCAAAACCTTGGAGAGGATTTTATACATGCTACTCACAAGGTTAATGGGCCGAAAGTCCTTGAGCTCCGCCGCCCCTTCCTTCTTTGGAATCAAAACCAAGAATGTGCTATTCATGACTCGGTCAAACCGCCCTGTATCATAGAACTCTTGCACCACTTCCATGAAGTCTCGACCCACAATCTCCCAACATCCCCTAAAAAATTCAATGGAGAATCCGTCTGGCCCGGGAGCCTTATCACTTGGCAATGCCTTAATTGCTTCTAGCACCTCCGCTTCCTCAAAAGGAATTTCAAGGGTCGATCTTTGATCCTGAGATAAACTGTCAAACGAGAGTCCATCAAGCTTTGGGCGTCAATTCTCCCTCTCACGAAGCATACCCTTAAAATAAGAGATTACCCTCTCTACAATTTCTCCCTTCTCCTCTATCCACCTCCCATCCACCCTTAACCTGGATATGAAATTCTTTTTCCTCTTATAATTTGCCATTCTATGAAAGTATTTCGTATTTCCGTCCCCCTCTTTAAGTCAGCGAGTCCTAACTTTTT
This sequence comes from Tetracentron sinense, assembly GCA_015143295.1. Taxonomy (NCBI): domain Eukaryota; kingdom Viridiplantae; phylum Streptophyta; class Magnoliopsida; order Trochodendrales; family Trochodendraceae; genus Tetracentron; species Tetracentron sinense. The sequence goes on from CM026551.1 coordinate 63,415,092, forward strand.
GCTTCCAAGAGATTTCTTCGAGCTTAAGTGTCGAAATATAATTCAAATTCTGTCTAGTGCTTTTGTTGTTCTTCTTAAATTTAAGAATGTGTTTCACATGTCACATTAGCACTGCCCATAGAGTGAACCCTTCCACTATGGAACTTTGCTAGTTGACAGTTTCCCTTCTATGGGAATTCATCCTAGGACCTCCTCTTAGGAAGGGCACACCTTGTCAATTTGAGATGTTTGTGAATATGCCTCAGCTGATTTTTTTCCCGGATGAGCTAGGATAATTTGCCAAATTTCTTGTTTTGGTGCATCAGAGAAAAACAGAGTTTCATAGAGAAATCATAAGCATATTATGCTTATTGGAGGCGAAGCATTTGCTATTATAGTAGTTTAAGATTTTCTCTCTTACATTTTTCTAATGGTCCTTCTTTGTAGTCCAAGGCTACAAAGGCCATTGCCGTCAAATGTCACTCGTATCACTCCTTTGGTTATTTCTATTTCTATCTCATTCTTAGCAAAATGACACACACTTTGAAAGAGAATCAAACCTCTTTGAAATAGAATCAAACCTTGATAGAGATTGAAACTCCCTCGTATTTGTATTGGCTATTGTAGCCTAGCGACTAAGACTATCACTCATGAATCTACTTAACTATGTAGAAGACTGGTTTGCTTCCTATGGTACATTTTTGGCCTCATGCCAGAATGCTGTAGTACTTTTAGTTCGCTCAACTGCTTTGAGCATGGATGAAGCCAAATCAAATGCCCATATTGGAGCCACTTCAGATCCCACTAGAGACGATGTCTAGTAGGACACCACTAGGGGCACCTTCATTGCTATCTTAGATTCTTAGAGTGCCACCTGAGCTGTCACCTAAGCACAACAGATCAACATCGGTTTTCTGGCCCATACACCCCAGAGAAGGCCCATAAAAAGTCCTCCCCAATCATCCGGCATAAGATAGAAATCGAAAAAGCCCCCACTTCAGACTCCAGAACTTCCACTCTCTCTTTGTCCCACATTAGCAGGATACCCAGAAACTCCCCAAGACGGAAGCTCGATTCACCTCGGAACCTGACTACCCCACATGTTGCGGATATGAAACTCTCGAGTGTTTGAGAGTTTGGTTTCCTGAATGCATAAAAGCGTCGGATGCTTGGAAGTAACAAACTTTTTAATTGCCACCCTCTTCTCCAACTGACCTAACTCTCGAATGTTCCAAGATAAAATGGAGAGGTCATTCATCTAAACACCTGATGGACCCTAGCTGCCTTCGGACTGGCCTTTAACAACCATATTATTGGTATTAGTTGATAACAAGATTAGAGAATTACTAATCTAGATTCTGGAATTAAAAGGGTGGTTGAGTGGATTGCAAACTAAATCTAATATGAAATGGAATACAAGAGGAGGTTTGCCTGCAGAAAATTATGTTGACTTCTTGCTATTATTGTAGTTTTTCTTTTTCCCCAAACAATTGAAATGGGACTTTGGGATCTTGTTAAGGATTCAGCTATAAATTAGTATTTCATTTTCATGAATTTCTTCATTTATTTGGTTGAAGAAGCCTGGTATTTCTCCCAAACTAGTCAATGAAATGATTAAATTATGATTATGGCTTCCATTTTCGGAGAAGGTAAGATAGTTTTATTCACTAGGGATAATTCGGCCATCTTTGTAATGCATTTGTGTGGATGCTACATTATGTACCAAATCCCACTATCCCAGTCTTGCATTTGTGTGCTTGCTACATTCTGTTCACTTGGCAGCCGCATGCCGTAAGGTTCTCTTTGGAATTTGAATTTTTTCCAATTTTATAGAGGTTTAAATCGGATTCTTACTTGTTTCTTTACTTGCAATTTCAACAACTTGTATTTCAATAGAACAGTCTGAAGATATTCCTTTGTTTCTGAAGTCACCAAGCATTTCCTATATTTCTTCTGAATGCCTCATGCTATTCCAAATTTCCTCATTGCAGGAAAGATGCTCACAATGTCTCATTTCAAAGTGATTAATTCTTTTTATTTATAATCTGTCTGTTCTTTCTATAACCTTTATCTTGTACTTCAAAAGATGTTATGTACCAGGCAGATTTAGTTATGCGTTATCAATGTGAAAACTAATTGTAGATTTTTCATCAGTACAATAGAAAGAAACAGTAAGGTCTACATTCCCTCTGAGAAGTTTTATTGACATGAATCTCCATGCCCTGATGCAAATCTCAGGGACTTTGTCTTGGTTTTATTTTGTTCTTAGAAAATTTCGTTACTACTTAAAAAACTATTTCTTACAAGTCAGGCAGTAATGCACATTTTCATCTCATTGCCAACAACAGATAAAGCTTTGAGTTCCCTCTCCGGTTTCTATGATCCCTTGCCTTTTGGGATTGGGTCAGCATAAGCATTAAATGGTCAAAAGGTCCTATCTATTGTTCACCTGTAGTATATATATATATATATATATTTTTTTTTCATGATTGGAGTGACTCAAACAAAGTTTTTATATTCTCTGTTGCACAGGTATGGAGTGTTTTGACGAGCAGAAAATATCATGTTGCAGTGCCTAGAGGGAGTTAAGCATCTATTTGCTTCCCTGCTTGGGTGTTGTGATCTTGATTTGTATAAGCAACCGAAGGGCCTTGAAGATCCAGAAGTTCTAGCAAGGGAGACCGTGTGTAAGTTTCCTATCATTTTTAAAAATTCCTTTATGGATATCTAGAAGGCATTCCGCAAAGTGCTCAAACATTTTTGAAGATGAGCAGGTGATGTTGCCTTCTAATGTTGATAATGTCATGTTTATTGTCTTTAATGGAATCCTTTACTTTCTATTTCTTTATTTATGTCTTGTTCGACTTTAAGGAGATTATTATTTTTATATAATTTTTACTGACTTTTTAAAAATTCTAGTTGAAGATGCACTTGCAAGGCACACACAGTGTATTTAAAATAAAAATAGTATGTATACTAAAAAATATTTAATATTTTATTAAAATATACTATATTTTTATACTACATGTATATATTATATATGAAAAATAAATATTAGAGATCGTAGTTTAAACAATATAAACAAATGTCATATATAATATATCTAAATAAAAAATAAAAGAAGTGCAAAATGAAAGAAAAAAAGATTTTACGAAATTTCAATTTTATAAATGTTTCATAAAATTTTTGGCAAGACAATAGAGTAAAAAAAAAGCCATTATATTTTCATTTTGCTCTGTATGAAAAATTGAAAGAGAAAACAGCCAAGCCACCAAGTTATTTCAATAAAGAAGAGAATTAATAGTTTTTTTTTGTTAGTGAGAATTAATAATTTTCTTGATATAGTAACAACCTAAGACCATATTTAGCAGCAATTTCTACAAATAAGAAAATATGAGATGAAGATCAACATATAGTAGTTTAATGTAAGTAAACACACAACTAATTATATAGAGGGAAAAAATGTAGTGAAAGTTAAAAAAGAATACTTTAATAGATCTCACTTTATTTATTAAAAGAAGAAAATATAAATAGAGGGAGAAGACATTGGTTAGAGAAGAAAATGTAAATAGAGGGAGAGGACATTTTAATGAGGAGAATGGAAGAATAAGAGGGAATGTTTCTTAATTGTAGACTATGAGTTGGAAAAGTATCAAGTCCAGCTTATATTTCTTCTCATCGACACCCACAACAAACATAGGAGCATCCTTACTCGGGGCTGAAATTACAACCTTTTTGACACCACCCTCCCCATCGTTGATCGTACAATCAATGATCCAAACTAAGAAAACTAAACAAAAAATTAATCTAATTAGAAACAGGGTCTGCGCATAAAATATTCACAAACCATCATATCATATAATCCTAATCTTAAATATTTTAGTAAATTAATAACGAATTCACAAAATATATTAAAATGAATGAGACAACAAGAACCCATATGAATATTGGAAATGCCCTTCCAAAGGAAGTAGTAACTTGGAATTTACCCTTAGACTAAGTTCCTAGCAAAGACATTTTACTTTCACCTACTTAGAATGGATTTGTACAAAGATCATACCAAGGTAGAAAAGAAAAAAGTGAATGAAGTACCAGAGTAGACAACTATACATTATAAACAAGAATATATGACCAATAATTCAATTTGTCAATACCAACAACCCAAAAGGAGATCCCAGCAAACCTTCAAATGGGCAGAAGCTTTGTCCTTGTATGATTAAACTCTAATAGACTCCACGACTCCCAAGATCTCACCATTCTCGTACTCTTTCAAGCATTTGAATTCTCATATTGAATCAATTTTTTCTCAAAAGATGAGTCTGCATAAAGCTGGGTCAAAAAAGATATAACAAATAGAAAGAATTCACCTTTTGAAGTCAAACTCTCTTGTGAATTATATCATCTACATCCATATCATACCCGGAAATATGATATCAAACCCAATTGGAGAGTGCTGCTTCTCGTCAGTGGCTGAAGAAATTATACCCGATAAAATGAAGGCCTGCAGAGAGAGAGATAGAGACCAGATTACCCATGTTAATGTTATTTTGCAATCAACAACACACCAATCAAATGAAAAAGAGTTGATTTGATGTTTCTGCCCCAGAACAAATGTTTGGAAATAGGACTCTAAACCAGGATCAAGCAGTAGACGATCCTTGTATTGATCTTTCTGCAGTGCTCTGCTCCTCTTCCACAGCATTATCTCAAACCTTAAACTCTTTTCCTGAATAAAAAACCATAAAACTGAAAAATATATAAATAAATTCAGAAATAACAACAGAAAAGTTAAACCAAGTGCATGGCATCCATGAATAAATAAAAATCATAGAAATGAGAAATATGTTCATAGATTTACAGACCCAGAAGAGAATCTTCTGATATAGATTGAAGAAGAAAAGATGATAGGGAACTTCCATGGATTGAAGATTAAATGGAAAATAAAAGATGATATGGACCTTGCTTGGATGGAAGATCAAACGGAAAATATGCCCAGTTATTATAAATCCATGATCCCAAAGGACCCAAATGAGAAATCTCAATGAAGGTATTAAAAGAGCTCTAAAACCACATAATTATTGGATCAAATACAGAAAATTTTCCCAAATACAGACAATCTCTCTAAAGTCATGGAAACAATGCAGGGAGAAACATATATCTACTTGATTTCCACACATAAATTAAAAAATCCAGACAAAAAATAAAACATCCATGAAGTCATCAAGAAAAGCTCTCAAACAATAGAAACCATGAATCAGAAGGTGAAAAAATAAATATAAAACAAAAGCTTAACCATATTCTTCATACCCAAATTAAAACAACCTTCAAATAATGCATCAAGAGGGTATGTAGATCACTGAAACAGGGAATACGCAGATGAAACAAATAATGCCAATGAGGGGTTGGGCTAGTGGCCAAGAGCATGCCTCAAGAAGCGGAGGTCTTGAGTTCGAGTCCCTTCCACTTGTTGGCCACCGTTCGGGATTTTTATCCTAGCTAGTTGTGTAGTATAAGGGGATCTGCACGGCCCAAGGGAAATACCGAGATGGGAAAAGCTCCAGGAATGCATAAACTGAAATAAGAAAGGAAAACGGAGAATCGTGAAAAAAAATGGAAAGCTTGCCTGGTTTTCTCATCTGGAAACTTCACAGATGAGGTTGAGGAGGCCCAAATACAAAAAATATATATCGAGAAGGTGTAAAACTCGTGCGGTACTCCTCACTCTCTCTATTTTTTTTCACACTATGCTAAAATACAAACAGTTAGAATCTGCAAGGGAAAGAGTTTTGGAACTGAAAATAATCAAAACCCTAGAAACGACTTAAAATGTTCTAATCAGAAGTTTGTCTCCATTGAAACGATTTCATTTCAAAATACAGAATAAAAGGTAATAGAAGAAACCCTATTGACTTAGAGAGAAAGAGAGAGAGAGACAGAGAGAACCAGTGATGAGAACATAAGATCCGCAATGGTTGCAGGGACGTGTCCTCTCTCGAATACGTGTGCGCTGTCCTCATTGGCATCCCCTCTTCACTCCATCGGCAAACCAAAGGGAAAGCAACAAACATACGTGATGTTGGAGGAAGGTAGATGCATGCAGTCGGTGGAAGAAGAGTCATCTCAGTCGAACCATGGCTGTTCGACGCGTGCAGTCGGAGAACATGGATCGGGTGGTGGAGATTGTAGCTGAGTGAGGCGGTGGAGATGTGACTTTACAAGGGTTTTAAAGGGATATTTTCAGAAGGGCATGGATATTTTCGAAAGAAGAGCTCGACGAAAAAACATTGAATGTCGGCGTTCCTACGCGTTTTTTATATAGGTTATAGATATAGTAATCAATTTATTAGAACATGTCATTTATGTTAAGCTTATATTACTGTATTGAGTATTCCTCGTCTAGCGAACCTGAAAATTATCCTTTCAAATGCTGTAAATCCTGCAACAATAAAAGTGTTTTAACTTCTATTGTAATCAGTTAAAATATTTAACTTATTCACAAATCACAACTTATGTTTCATTCAGTCCACTAAATTTAGTTTATAAATGTTTGTATTATGCTAATCAGTCAATCTTTTATGCTTTTGTTTGATTAGATGAATCACTAATCAGTGCCAACTGAGATTTTATTATCCTCCCTAACCCTGGTTGCAGTTAGTGTAAGTGAAATAGAAGCGCTATACGAGCTATTTAAGAAGATCAGCAGTGCGGTAATTGATGACGGGCTGATCAACAAGGTAAATATATTTTGTACTCTTGGTCATTATTCAGTTTATACGTAATAGTTAGGCCAGAATTTTTTCATATGTTTCTGTTGGTGATGTCTCTGTACTAATGCATTTGATATCAATATAAAGATCCATTTCATAGTTCATTTCCTCCTTTTGATGCATTGTTACTTCTAAACTAATCTTGCAGTAGTATTTTATTGAGGGCCTTTTTAAATATCATTGACAGGAAGAGTTTCAATTGGCGCTATTCAAGACAAACAAAAAAGAAAGCTTGTTCGCAGATCGGGTATTTTTTTTTTGTCATAGACAACTCTTAACATTTGGTTGGTTTCTTTGAGGGCCTTTCTCCACTGATAACTTTGTTACTGTAGCATCACATTATCCCTATTTTCTATTAGAATTAGATATTTTGCCATGGTCCATGCATCTTATTTGAGCTTACTTTGAATTTTGTACCATAGCAACTTAGAACTCTAAGAGCTACAATACACACATGCGTGTGTGGCATGGTTAGGGCGGTTATGTTAGGTTAAAAGATTCAAGAAATTCTTCTGATGATGGTGAAGGTCTACCTATTGTTCAAATCTTGCAGGTGTTTGACTTGTTTGATACAAAACACAATGGAATATTAGGATTTGAAGAGTTTGCACGAGCCCTCTCTGTCTTTCACCCCAACGCGCCAATTGATGCTAAGATTGAGTGTGAGTTGCAGCTACCTCTTGAATTAATAACTTAATATACCATTTGACTTGTACCTTTTTACCTCTATCAAGTAGAGTTCCAATCTATTAAAAAAAAATTGGACATGGATCAACCAATATAGGGAATTAAATGGTCATGCTTAAGGATCTGCTAGAAATTCACTACGGTTTTAGTAGGTACTTGGATTGTGGCTGGATTTTCATCATTGGATGTTCATTTATCCTCTATACACCTAGGCTGACCATTATGGACTCACATCTCGCTTGTGTGTGCGTGTGTCTATATGTTGGCAATGCCTAATACATCTCGTCTTGCAGTTTCTTTTCAATTGTATGATCTGAAGCAGCAAGGGTTCATTGAAAGACAAGAGGTAATTGCTTTTTAAATCAATTAAACAATACTTTTCAGTATGGCTTTATAAGATTCAATGCAAGGCATTATACTTAAATGTGTACTGAGGTAAAGTCTGAATCAATGTACTTCAGTTGACCATGATAGACCACATGTTATTATTTCCTTTTATACATTGCGCTGATATAGAATCACCTTATCTCATATTTCTAGCAATTGACTATGTTACTGCATCACAATATCTTAGTTTCATTCTTTGATTAAGGCATGGAGCGAAATGAACTAAATATTAGCTTGTGAATTTCCTTTTGACAATAATCACTTTGTTCTATGCCTTCGATAATGTTCTGTTTGCCTTTGGTATTCTATTAGAAAATTTAATGAAATGTTGTTCCTTAAGTTTATGTTAGTATATAAAATGTTTCTTCGGAAACTAGCTTTATTTTAGCCTTTCTAGAAGGTTCTAGTGAGAATAATGAATTGTGAAATTCCAAACCTGTTAAGGGTTCCATGTTGAAGCTCTTGACTATTCATTTACAATCTGATAATTATCTATTTTGGATTGTGTATCCAAGAGAATCTAAAAACTGCATCTCACATATCCATGATTGTTGTCACTTATGTGCTTGTTACTTTATGTTACATTAATTGGTAACTGCCAATATGTGACTGCCAAAAATGCATATGTTGTTAAGTTCACTGAAAGATTAAATTCTTGCATTTAAGTTTTATTACTTTCCTTTAATATTAATTTGGGATGAGAAAATTAAGGGTTATATCTTTTTCTTTAACATTAATTTGGGATGAGAGAAGTAAAGGGCTAATCCATTAAGTACTTCTATATTATTAGGGTTTTATTTTTTATCTGCCTAAATTTATAGCAATAAGTGTTTTCAAAGGCGTGCAAGGCTTACACCTCAAGGTAAGACTGTATTCGATCTGGGCTGAGCCAAAGCTTGGCTTGAACTTGGCTCGAACATGTTTGACAAACCTCGGGTTGGCTCAAGCTCGGATTGAATTTACCATGAAATCAAATATGAACTCACCTTCTGCATTAAATGAAATTAGAGCAAATCTGGAAGAAACCCTAGATCTTCAATATCAAGGAAATAAACCCATAAAAAATACGAACTCGCCTTCTGCAATTTGTCGCAATCTTGCAAGAGACTCTGATTTTTGAACCTGGCGTAAGGAGTAGAATCCATCGAACCCCTTCTCATCTTCTTCATCATATCACAGAAAAAGTGAGAGAACAGATGGAGAGTTTAATCAACCCATCAAACCCCTTCTCATCTTCTCCATCGTAGCACAGAAAAAGTGAGAAATTCAGAGAGACAAGGGGATGAGAAGACACAAAGGCAACGAGGGAGAGAGTAAAAACATCTGTTTAACGTGTATCCGGTTCTCAGCCTGTGGAAAGACAATGGAGTTGGGAGCTTCAATAACTTCATCAGTTAACTTCACGCCTCTTTCAGCCAGTAAACAGTGCATAAAATAGGCTTTTGGCCCCGCTAATTTCATAAGGACTTCACCCACCTGCAAGGCTGCACCTAATTGCTTGGATGAAGATATTTTTTTTCTTTCTATTTCTTAGGTAAATGAGCAAACTTTCAGTCTCGTCATTCACAGATTGGCAAATCAGAATCCAAAATCCTTACCCCCTGTTTGGTTACCTAGAAAATAGGGCGTGGACAAAAACTGAAAGAAAATTTTATTTTCCATCATTTGGTTGCAGAAAAAGTTATCGTAGAAACAATGGAGAGAAAATCAATCCATAATTTTCTCTCAAAATGAGGGTTTAATTTCCATTTAAAAATATGGATTATGGAATTGAGGAGAAAAGGAAGAGAAAATTTTCACTTTGATGCCTCTTCCCTACCCACCACGACCACTGTCACTGCTGCCACTGTCATCACCACCACCTGAACGCTTTCGCTGTCGCCACCACCACCTCAGCACTGCCACCTCTACCACCATCACCACATCCAGTGTTACCATTACATTGCCTCCCCCACCACAAATTTTGTTCTCTGTTTTTTCTTTCTTTCTTATCAACCGACCAATAGTGAGAAAGTGCATAGATTAATGCCAGTTGCTGGAAGTAGCTTGCACACAGTGTGACAACCTTTGGAAACATTACATATTCTCACATATCTTAGTTCTATTGTAACATTAAGGGTAAACAATCAAAATTTTAATTTGTTATTTATGGCCATGTTAAAAGTTTTTATGATAAACATAACTTCATTTACAAGTACAGTTCCATGGACATGGAAAAGTATGAGAATTAAAACTCCAAAATTTACATGGACAACCAAAGAGCTCCCAATCTATGATGTTTTTCATTGCCACTCCAAGGAATGTGAAACCACAATTTAGCCCCTCAAATGAGCACATGATGTTAAAGAGAAGTTGTTGGGGACTAGATGATCTCATGAGCTAGGCCAGTGCAACAACTCAGAGGTTCACCACCCATAAATGATACTAGAGGTAGGCATTCTGTATTTGAGTGGGATATGATGGCTGTATTTTTGGATATAATCTACTAAAATTTGGGTTTTTATATTTTACAACTCAGATATACAGTGTAGATGAGTTTAGAATCAATTTTTCACACGGCTTTAGATTGTCCCATACCCCATCCTTGCAACTTTCTTTCTTTACTTTATTTCTTGGAGGCATTTCAGAAGTTTGACTTTCTGACTATTCTATGTACAGGTAAAGCAAATGGTAGTAGCTACGCTTGCTGAATCTGGTATGAACCTTTCAGATGATGTAATAGAAAGTATCATTGACAAGGTGCTCCCTTAATCTACTTTGATTTATTTTCATGTGTTATTGTTTCTCTGTCACTGATAAAATATTGCTATATATGCACTGTCTTGCTATCATCCAATCAGCCAATATCATACGTGCGCCATTTTGGTTTTTACATGTTTTGTATATGTTATTTATGACATAGATGGCAATTTAATTCTGTTACCCACTCTTTGTATTTAGAAGTTGTCAGTCCATGTTGATTAACTATTTAAATTTTAGTAGGCTTCAATGTTGAAGCAAATCATAGTTGCATCTATGAAAAATGATGGATTGGCTATTCCTTAATTCAATTGCCTTGTTACCTATTAGCTGCTTTCTAATGTCTATTAGCCAAGCTCAGCACATGATCTTTTCCTAAAATATTTCGTCTGAAACAGAATTCTGAGTGCTTGTGGTTTGGATCTCTATATTAAAACTCGGCCGAGTCGACTCGACTCAGCCAAGTTTCAGGTCAAATTTGAGGTAAAACTCGGAAGTGACACTAAAATCCAAGTAACTTGCCCGAGTTATGTACTTTTTTTGTTGTAACAAAAAATCAAGTGAATTGGCCTACCCAAGTGACCAAATTATGTTTTTTTTAACACACCCCACCCACTCTTACTATAAATACGAAACAAAAGGGGGGTGTTTAGTATATATTGAATTATATATCTCATTTTAAGCATGTTTTATCATTGATTTTGAATTTATACCATATATATAGTGTTAGAACAATATTATATATGTTCGAGTTTTAGGTGTCAAGTTTTTGCCGGAGTTTCCGAGTTGACTCTACTCTGCAAGGTTCTAAGTTGAGTCGAGTTTTCGGGTTTTAAAACACTAGTCTGGATCTTAGTTGTATTTTTTATTTGTTGACCTATTTATATGATCGAAACCTAATGATAATTCATGTGATAACCAAAAGGAAAGATCTAATCCACATTCCACATGCAAGCTTAGATCTACTGGGAAAAAAAAAATGGAAAGAACAAGGTTTTGGTCAAGACCTTGAAAAAGTTTTACCCCACAACTTTATCATCTGTCACATCACATGGCAGTAAAGTCTAATTTTGAAAAGGTCCTAGTTATTATGAGATTGTTTTTGAGAAGAGGAGAGACTGGAAATTAAAGAATGTGTGATGATCGTAAGTCATAACACATGGCCTTGGATTCATTCACATGATTCAAAGTATCAGTGTTGGTGGGCGCATCAGTCCAATAAAGGATGTTTATCGAGGGCACGCTTGAATGTGCATGGAAAAGCAGGAAAATTTTAGGGTATGCTAAGAAACGCATGGAAACTATTGGATACATTATATAAAACTACTTTTAGTTGAAAGATATTCTGAAAACAAACTAATCATGCATGTAAGATTTAATAACACCACATTCTGTTTTAAAAAAGTTGAGTAAGATTATAGATAAGTATAAAAACACAAGCCATAATCAATGTCAAGCAATTGCAAGAACAACTTAGCATAAACAATGTACACAATGAAATACATTAAGAACTACACTACTAGAGTGAAAATCTGATTTAATATTCCAAATTGCCTATGTCATCATTTGCTAGAGGTTGAGTATATCTGTTAAGGAAGATTCTGACTCAAATCGGTTCCCAGTGGAAGCTGAAAAACATCGGCTTCCTCCATCTGAAAAGTCTCCATACTGTTGTCTTGTAGCTGCTTGAAAATCAACCTCTTCATCTACCTCCTGTAAATCAAGATTTTCCCATCTGAAGAGATGTGCGCCATCTGTGCTATCCCAGTAGAAGTAGAGATATGCTAGGCTTCTTCCATCTGAAAAGTCTCCACACTCTTTTTTTAGCTGTGTAAAAATCAACATCTTCATCAACCCCCTGCCATATCCACGCATTTCAGGATCCTTCTTGAACCTGCCCTTAACAGGATGCCAATAGAACCCATCACCAACACCTTAACCTCTTTGGGGACCTGTTGACATCCCTTAAGTTATTAGTCAGGTGCTCTTTAAACTTCATGACGCTCCCAGTCATCACCCTGGGACAGAATCTTGTGTCTATCCCTTTTCACCTTCTCCATGCTCCCAACCAATATCGACTTCTCTTTTACCCCGTCATGATGATTTACTGCAAAATAACCATTAACACGACAATAAAACAAATATGGTAGAATTATTTCTTATTTTATTTTTACTTAAAACTAAAAGAAATAGTTTTAATAATATTTAAATATTCATAAATCTTAATTAGTCAATGGGTGTGGTAGATCATCCATTGACTTATTTTCACTTATATTTGTCTAATATTTAAATGCTTAATAATAGTTACAAAAGTATTTTATTAATGCTTGGATTTTTTTATTTCAAAAAATTTAGAATTATTTTTTCCTTGAAATTAGGGTAGTCCATGGATACGGTAGATCATCCATAGACTAAAGCCATATGTTAATCCTAGGTTCCTAACCCTTAATTCTTTGGTTTTAAAAAAAATAAAAAGAAGTTTTTTTTCGAACTTCCCCTAAAATGGCATGTAACAACCTTCATTTTTCGGAATTAATGGTTCTAGATCCATGGATTTTGCACACAATCCATAGATCTACTCATTTACACTCAGTTAGGATTGATTTGCATAAAAATAAGTATCTATCAAGATAAATATAAAAGAAAACATACTTTCCAAGTTGTTGGGAAAAAAATTGAACCCCAAAACACAGGGGAGATCAATTGTTGTTTATCATAAATGCCGGCAATAGAATTGTTGAAAATCAATCAAGAATTGATTCTGAGAAAAATAAGTGTTCAAAACCCTTTTAAAGTTGGTTTTCAATGTTTAGCTTGATACTGTAGCATGTTGTAATGGTATCAGTTGTATTGACCGATATTGTAATCATACACTCTAGTTTCTACCCAAATAAAAAAAAGTCTGTTTTCATTATGTTTCCTACCTTATCGAGGCTGTATCACACAGTATTGTGAGTATCGATGACGATACACATGATATGGTTGAGACATTGTATAGGTTGGCCAGAAAAAACCAGATACATATCATACTGATACACACAATACACATTGATTTTTTGAACTATGTTCATGCATCAGCTTGGCAGATATCTTAACTAGTAAACAGTCCTACAAGAACATTTGTTGGAGGAAGTCATGTAGCATTTGATAGTGGCAGTAATGGAAAGGTTGACGTGACCTCTCGATGACATAACTGGGATTGGGAAATTCTCCTAGCGAAGGCATCTGGACGCACGATAGATGCTCACTGGGGAAGGCAATGCCCCAATTTAGGGAGCTGACATGAGGGGTGGTGGTCATTGTTGCTGCTTAAGGCCTGGGGTCTACTTTTTAGATGCATCTAGGTCACACAGTGTGTGGGAAAGCTGTTTCATGATTGAAGTCTCAAGGACAGCAGATGGAGATTGGAGAGGGAAAGAACGAATTTGTTGAATATAGGAGGAAAAAAGATACAAAATTAGGAAAGAGAGTCGGGGAATTCAAGAGAGGGAGAGAGTTAAAGCATAGAAAATGGCTAATAGTGTAGGCAATTCTCCATGGATTATCAAACTGCTTGAGGCCCAATCTCCTTACACAATCAAGGACCTCCTTGAAAGCTTTGAACCTAACATTCACTTCATATCAATGTTGCGGGAGGGAGGGAGAGGGGAGAAGCTAGTTAAGGTCTAGAGTATGGCAAAAAATTTAGGCAAATCACCATGGAGGCATGGACTACCCTAACTGCTTGAGAATCAATCTCCTTCCACAATCAAGGCTCCCCTCAAAAGATTAATTGTGAATGAAGAGATCTTGTAGTAAATATATTCAATTCTTTTGAGTGTTGAATTGTAGCCAAATCACCATGGAGGCATGAACTACCGTAACTGCTTGAGAATCAATTTCCTTCCACAATCAAGGCTCCCCTCAAAAGATTAATTGTGTATGAAGAGATCTTGTAGTAAAGATATTCAATTCATTTGAGTGTTGAATTGTGTGCTGGTTGTTGCAATTGCATGATCCTTAGTCCTTACTGGCAAAGTGCTCTATGGAGTGTAGACATTCTTCCCCGAGTTGTAAATTTTTTTAAACTATCAGTCTCTGTACAAAGAGTTTTTCATTATGTACCTTAATTAAATTAAAATTCCTCTTCCAATGTACTTTTTTTTGTCTTAGAAGTTTAGCATAAATGTTACCCTTCACAATCATTTTACAGCATATTTCTGATATGTTTTCCTGTAAATATAGTCTTGTAAGACACGTAACTCTTTTTTGTTCTGTTCAGACCTTTGAGGAGGCTGATACAAAACATGACGGGAAGATTGATAAGGAAGAGTGGCGGAGCCTTGTTCTGCGGCATCCATCTCTCTTGAAGAATATGACCCTTCAATACCTCAAGTAAATTCCGAATCAGCTCATGTTCTTTTCTTCCTTTGTTTGAATATTAATCAAGTTGTGAATTGAATTTTTGGCCAATGTATTTCATGTAAAAGATCGCTGCAATCTGTTTGTTCATCTAGTGATATGCACAGTATCCCATATTGAACTAGATAGGAATCAGTTAGTTATAAATTGGTTGAGGCATTTCATAATCAGAAACTTATTAATAACATAACTACGTAAGCTTATGAAAAAAGGTCAGACATAACCTGGGAATAAAACATTGATAAACAAGTGATGTGATGATCTTTGTGAAGAATTTCATTTTTGTACAGAATACAGATATAGATTCATTAATCTCAAATACCACATGTATAATATATGTGTTAATTTACATAAATAAGCTTTTATAATTGTACAGATTTTCCATGCCCACTTCCTCTCTGTGTGCATGCATGCATGCTAGTTTTGGAATTAGCATTTTAAGTAGCTTTATTCTCTTAGGCTAGGCAATGGCATTGCTTTGGAAAGAGCCTTCTTCTGATTTCCCTCTAATTGTTCACCAGTAATAAAAATCCTGTTCCGTTTCCAAAATATTATGTCCATTTAAAGTAGTTTCACTTCGAATTTGTTTGCTAGCTATCATCTAACAATACATGGATGACTAGCATTTGAATGGCTCCGCTTTTTTCTTTTTTATATTAAAAATGAAATTTTGTTTGTGCTGTTATGGATTTTGTTTTATGTATTTTTTATGGCATTAATGTGATTTGTCATTGGCGAAAATAGTTGATCCGTCATCTGTACTAGACTGTATCCTCCTTGTTGTCTATATGGCTTGGATAATTTGTAGGGACTGTTCAATTGTTAAATGGCCTCTTGGAATGGGCACAACCTAAGCCTAGACCAACTCGTCGCTTATTACCGATAGATTATTCTCCAATGTAACTATGTAAACATGTCCTTTTTATGGGATCTTAAGTTTTAACTCAATCGCTGAGAGAGATCCAAGCTTTGGCCCAATTGTTTCTGCTGACGATTTTGCCAAGAGTGGTGCTTTCTGAGAGACTCGGGCGCATGGAGATAGTCTGCCATTGTAAAATCATATAAGTTCTCGTGACCTATTTCGGATTGGCTAAAATCTTTTGGTTGACTCTTTGGTCGTGACAAAGTTATTAATTAGGAAAATTCAAGTGTTATTGAAATTTACTCTATTGATCGGGACAAAGTTATAAATTACTTGTGCAATGCTAACAGATTGTATCAATTTCATTGAACAGGGACATCACCACCACATTCCCAAGTTTTGTGTTTCACTCACAAGTTGACGATACCTGAGAAGCTGAGTTTCATATCTACATCAACATATTGTGGTCTTTGTTAATGATAGTTTGTTTCTTTCTAGATGATGTGGCCCTATGTGTAGAAGGCCCCGAAAATGGTTTTGGAGAATTGGCTATTGTTAGGAAGAGTGACCGCTTTGTGTGTTAATTTTCAATGACTAAACATTCACTTATTTTCGATACATGAGGCTTTTTTTAGATTGATGTAAAGAGATTGCATTGGTTGGTTTCTATTTATATTCTCCATCAGGAAAAATGGGGAAATCTTATTCTTTTGTTTCTTTCTATGATGAGATGGTCATGGAATCTGTTTTACAATATAGTCTTACAAATTGTTGACTGTCCTTGTTCATTAGGGATCCTCATAAAGAAACAAGTGATCTCGGGACTACAAGGACAGGAAGACTAATACTTACATTTGGTCACACTTGTAGCAAGGTCTCAAGGTTGTGATTTTTGCAACTTGGTTTTCTCCGAAGGTTCCTAGGCAGCTTTACCCATCCTTCTAGCTTCTCATTAGGCGGCCCGATTGGTCTCAGAGAGGAACTCCCAATGGATTGGTAGAAGTTCCCTTCGTGGTTTGATAGTCGAACCTGCTAATTCCAGTTATTCCAACACCCAAGCTGTCGAAGCCCCAAGTAGGCTGCCAAAGGAGAGAAATTGACAGGTTTACGAATGGTGTCTGATGCCAAAATGGGGGGATATTCCCTGCTGTGGTTTCTGAAACTCGACAAGTTCTTGGAGAGGAAGATATTCGTTCTTTCTTCTATATTAATATAAGTCATTTCCTGCCGCAAGATAGCAAATTAGAACCACAGTAATGGAAAGGTTAGGGAATTAAGGCAAACATTTGAATTACGAGAGAGCTAAAACTTTAAGGTGCTTCTGGACCGGCCCTATTATGTACCCTTGTGGTCTTTTGAATTTCTGCCGGCATAAAAATGGAAGACCCAACTATTACTATTTTAGCTGAAGGAGTCGTTAATCGCTGGCCCCCTTCTTTCCCTTCCCCTCTTTATCATATTAAATAGCCCAGTGGCATCCTGGAAGGTGGTCCATATCGGCTGTCCACTTGGTTGCTAGATTTTTTCACGGAGATATCTCTACTGACCCTGAGGCACCATGAAGTTCTCAGCTACAAGTAGGACCCCGATGAAGCAGAGAGGGAATAAAAGACGTTAATAAGGGCTTCCGACTCCGAGGTACATAACCACTGCAACCCACTAGGGAGCACCTTCTGAACCCCAGATCCTAGTTAGCAAGTTTTACACAAAAAGGTCCAGACTGCAACTGCAATCTCAGGAACAACCTCTTAAACTAGGAATGAAAGCAATTCAGCAAATTATACATCCTCCATGGGATCTTCCTGTCTAATTTCCACAACAAATAAATGACATCAGACGCAGATTCTTGATATCAACAACACTCAGGAGGTTACCACAGTGCTTCAACTGGCTGATAAAAGACTTGGGACATAAACCATGAGAGTAATATCATAATGCAGTAAACTAAAAGATACAAAGTGAAGGACTTAGCTGGCTTACTGTTTGCTAGCTATATCATCTTCTTAGCAGAAAAAATACCATAAAAATCTCCGCTAACAGAAATAAATTAAGTACGAGCCAAGCTCTCTTACCAACTAAGTTTCAACCAACTACGGAAAAACAAAAATCCAAATCCATATTAGAGCAACTAGGGGTTAGAAGATTTAGTCCACTTCCTCCATCTTGCTGCCATCAGCATCAGGAGCATCCTCCAGCGGGGGCATATCAGTGTCGGCATCAGCATCGCCACCTTCTTCATCAATACTCAACCCCAACTTCAACATCCTGTGGATCCGATTGCCGAAGGTGTTGGGATCGTCAAGACTGAAGCCCGAGGTAAGGAGAGAAGTCTCAAACAGCAAGATAACAAGGTCTTTCACCGACTTGTCGTTCTTGTCTGCATCAGCCCTCTTCCTGAGCTCGTCCATGATAGGGTTCTCTGGGTTAATCTCCATTGTCTTCTTGCTAGACATGTAACCTGCCATGCTCGAGTCCCTCAGTGCCTGTGCCTTCATGATCCTCTCCATGTTAGCTGTCCAACCATACTCTCCAGTCACCAAACAGCAGGGAGAATCCACCACACGGTCAGACACAACAACCTTCTCCACCTTGTCGCCCAACACATCCTTGATCACCTTGCAGAGACCCTCGAACTTCTCCTTCAAACTTTCACTCTTCTTCTTTTCATCCTCGCTTTCGTCAAGTTTCAGACCCTCCTTGGTTGCAGAAACTAGTTTCTTGCCTTCAAATTCCTTCAGCTGACCCACAGCATACTCATCAATGGCATCAACCATAAAGATGACTTCATAGCCCTTCTTCTTAAGCTTCTCAAGGAACGGGGAGTTCTCCACAGCCTTCCTGCTCTCACCAGTGATGTAATAAATATCATTCTGGCCTTCCTTCATCCTTGTCACATAGTCCTTCAGACTCGTCATCTCTCCTCCACTCTTGGTGGAATGATACCGAAGCAACTCTGCTATCTTTGTCTTGTTCTGGGAGTCCTCGTGGATTCCAAGCTTGAGGTTCTTTGAGAATGCCTCGTAGAACTTGTTGTAGTCTTCCTTGTTCTCCGCAATCTCAAAGAATAGCTCTATGCACTTCTTCACCAGGTTCTTGCGGATGACCTTGAGGATCTTGTTTTGTTGCAGCATTTCTCTAGAGATGTTGAGCGGAAGGTCCTCAGAGTCAACAATTCCCTTTACAAAGCTCAAGTATTCGGGGATCAAATCCTCGCAGTTGTCCATGATGAAGACACGACGAACGTACAGCTTGATGTTGTTAGGCTTCTTCTTTGTATCAAAGGCATCAAATGGGGCCCTCTTGGGCACAAAGAGGATGGCCTTGAATTCAAGCTGACCCTCAACCGAGAAGTGCTTGACAGCCAAATGCTCTTCCCAGTCGTTGGTAAGGCTTTTGTAGAAGGCAGCATACTCCTCCTTCGTGATCTCCTCTGGCTTCCTCATCCAGATAGGCTTCTGCTTGTTCACCACTTCCCACTCGTGTGACACTTCCTTGATCTTCTTCTTCTTCTTCTCTTCTTTTTCATCAACATCCTCTACTTTGCCTTCCTCGTCCTTCTTCTCTTCCTCGTCCTCATCGTCTGAAACCTCCTTTTCGGTGGTCTTCTCTGTCCAGAGGGAGATTGGGTAGCTGATGAACTCTGAATGCTTCTTGATCAGATCCTTGAGCCGGCGCTCCTCGATGTACTCCAGCTGGTCCTCTTTAAGGAAGAGAGTGATCTTTGTACCCCTGCCGAGCTTCTCACCGGAAGTGTCCCTGGTCACAGTGAAGGACCCACCTGCCTGGGACTCCCACACATACTGCTCATCATCATTGTGCTTTGTGGTGACAATCACCTTATCTGCAACCAAGTAAGCCGAATAAAACCCAACTCCAAACTGTCCAATCATGCTTACATCAGCACCAGCAGCCAAGGCTTCCATAAACTCCTTGGTTCCAGACCGGGCAATGGTACCAAGATTGTTCACCAGATCTGAAAAGTTAACATCAGAGAGCCTATGTAAGAATGAGGATTTATGATTATAAGAGAAGGGATTCCGATATAATGGCCGGATATAGACTACTACTAACCAGATTTTGTCATGCCGATGCCACTGTCAATGATTGTGAGTGAGTTGTTTGTCTTGTCAGGGATAATGTGGATGAAGAGCTCGGGCTGTGCATCTAGCTTGCTCTTGTCTGTTAAGCTCTCAAACCGGATCTTGTCCAGAGCCTTTGATTGTTTTTTCAAATGAGAAATATTAATAAGCAGTATCCCCATTAGAAATACAATTAACAGAGCCACAAAGACATCAAAAATTAAATTCTCAAAACACAAATTAGAATATCCCGCTATAGAACTCGTCTAAGGTTTTTTTTAATAATCTGTATACCCGTTAGAAATACAATTAACAGAACCACAAAGACATCAAAAACTAAATTCTCATAACACAAGTTAGATTACCCCACTAAAAAACTATTGTCTAAGGATTTGCTCTCTTTTTCTCCAATATTCAACATCAATAACCATAAACTAGAATTTGATCCTGAGAAGTCTCCTAGTCCCATAAGAGTAAGGAGTAGGATCGTTCAATACTAGCAAACCAGTAATCCCTTTCGCAGCAATAACAATGGGAAGTAGAAAACTAGAATTCCAATTCGGGAAAATTATAATGTAAGAACATGAAAGAAGGGGATTGAAAGGGGGGTTTCAATCCTCGTAAAGCATATAGAGGACAAAAGATACCTACTTAGAAGTAAACTAGCGAGGCTTGATCAAATAACAAACTCATAAATTACAGGAGAGCAACTAGCAAAAAAAGAATATTTCCAAGCTTCTGTTCTATTACATAGGAAAGAGAAATATCAAGAAGAAACATAATTCAATTCTAGGTTTGTTAAAGATTTGACAACAACACATACATACTATGAATCACAGAAACTAAATAAAAATAAATAAATGAAGGAACCCTAGTGGAATCGGAACCAGAACTCGTTTAAGAACCTGATCATAGATCTAACACCATCACCACCAACAACAATAACAATAGCAGCAACAAGTATATATAAAACATATGTGGATTCAGAACACGCAAATGAAGTGAAGAAGAACAAAAACAGAACATAACTTCGAATCATGTTACAACTTACATCGGAGGCATTACTGATGAGTTCCCGGAGAAAGATCTCCTTGTTGCTATAGAAGGTATTGATGATCAGACTCAAAAGCTGGTTGATCTCAGCCTGGAACGCGAACGTCTCTATTTCCGCCATTGAACAATCCTGATCTGCCTCTGTCGATCTCTCTGAGAACTAAAAAGAGAGAAAGAGAAAGAGAGGGAGAAAGCGAAGCTAACTTGCAGAGGCAGAAATTGAGATTCCTAGGTTACCAGAGAGAAATGGCGAGACCCGAAGCGTCTCTATATAGAGACTAAGTAGGGTTTCTAGATCCTTCTATTTCTAAACTAAAATATTTACGAAATTACCAGAATGGGCTTACGCGTTTGGATCCAACCCATTGTTTGAAATGAAATTGAAATTGAAATTGAAATTCCAACCATATGATGACATGACGCATTTCGGAATTTAAATAATTTTTTTTTAGTTTTAACTTTTAACTTTCAATTGAATTAAAATATAGTAAATATTTCGTAAAATTTCACAAAAATAATAAAATTTTAGTATTTTATTTTTAAAATCTTATTTTAAATTTTACAAAAATAATATTTATTTTAATATTATTTGCCTTTACTATTATAATGCGAGAGGCATGCGAATATTTTTATTCAAAATTCCTAAATTACCCTTATATAAAAACAAAATATTGATTTAATGTCTTACTTTAATTCCCAAATTATCTTTGCCTTTCATTTAATGTTTTATTTTAATTCCTAAACTATCCCTTGCCATTTATCTATTTAGAATCACAGTCAATCGGGATTGACCTCGGGGAGAGTTCAATCACACCCGTGGGTTAGCACGTGCCCCTTTTAATTCCTATTAATTGTGGTTAACTCCTTTCCCTCGCTCTCACGTGCATTGCACGTGCCACCCGCTAGTGTAATATAATAAGTATTACACTTATAATAGTTTATAGACTAATTTTATGTTATACTTATTTTTTTATAAAATTTATTATAACTCATACTTAATTTAATAAACATGTAATAAGATAATATAATACTATAATTTTATGACTCATATTAATAAGTATATAACTTTACAACATGATATTATCATTGTAATAACTATATAATAGCTTTATAAATTATACTTATGTTATATTTATTAAATATAAATTATATAGTATATTATAAATTATGGTTATTTAAACAATAATTTATGCTTAATATAATGTATAAACTATATATTCTATGTATACTTTAACAAGTTTTGAATTTATGGCAGTTCTTTATTAAAATATATAAAAATTATTGTATCTCATGATCATACCAGGTTAAGTTTTGGTTCATTATCCTCTTAATTTAAAATACTCAAAAACAAATCTCATATAATTTCGATATTAGAAGGTTGTGATATTAATTTAATAAGTTTTGAATCTATGAGACCTCTATAATGAAAAATCTATAAATTGGATTGCATCTCACGATTAGAACATATTATTGAGTATGGTTCAAAAATTTCAGAACATTATCTTCTAAATTTTCAAATGCTCAAAAACAAATCTCATGTAATTAAATATTATATGACCTTACATGTTTCAAAATTATGACAATCCGTGATTAAAAAAAAAAAAACATACAATACTTTTACTACATGTCATAGTTAGACCAAATTGAGTGTGGTTCTGAAAATTTACAACCACTTTCTCCTATAAACGTCAAGTATTCGCAAATAAACCTCACATAATTTGGATATTGAATGTCCAAGAAATTAATGAGTTTGTAAACATTGAAGTTATGAAAGTCACATGATTGAAAAAAATCCAAAACTTTGACAACACCTCATGGTCAAACCATGTTAGTTCGGTTTTGAGATTTTATTAGTAAATTTCTCTATAAATTTTAAACATTTAGGAATAAACCTCACGTAATTTCGATATTGGATGGACTAAATAAGAATTTAACTAGTTTCGAATTTAGGGTAATTTCATAACAAGAAATTAAACCTCACATAATTTTGATAATGGATGAACTAGATATGACTTTCACAAGAAATTTATGATAGCCCGGTAGTGAAAAAATCTAAAACTTTAATTGCATCTCACAGTCATAACACATTGAGTTTGGTTATGAACGTTTACCGGTTCAATTTCCTCCAAATTTCAAACACTCACTAATCAAACAATTCGATATCAGATAACCAATGCATGAATTTTACGAGTTTTGAATTTACAGGTAATCTTGCAGTAAATTTTTGAAACTTTGACTACATCATCTCATAGTCAGATCAGATGATTTGATACATCTTTTTTGCTTGTTTGAACTTTGGTGTGTACCTTTTGACTTTGATTTCCCTTTTTATTTTTTATTTTTTTGACTTTTCATTTTCTTTTATTGTTTTTTGAAGAGGCTTGTATGAGCAATTAATGAACTGATTTAACTGCATCAGATTTTTCATGTTGCCTGCATACTATTTTCAGTATCACGTCATAATGTAGTTTAAGCTTCATGTTGCCTGCCTCAGTAAAAGAGTTTGAGGAAAAAAAAATTGTTAGGCTCAAAGGACTAACCAACATATATTATTGATGCGAATGTAAGGGTTGTGATGAAGAGAGAATTCAAAAGTGCTAAAATGGCCTTCTTTTATTTCTCAAATTAATCAAGTCTACAAACAATCTTATTGGCAAGACCCTGAGTGTACAATATATTGACTTCAATTTATTTTGATAGGTTCTATGAGGTATTTGTCTTTGATACAAACAAGTTGTAGGGCACCACTAGAGAATTTTTACCCAAATGACGTACGTGTTTTCTTAGCTGAGACATAATTTCACTATAGGAACTGGGTAATTTTATAACATTTTTTTAATGACAATGTCACATATTTCAATGTTTCCACGTTAAACATTCTTCTTAAATGTTTTGGTCATGTGCCTCTAATAGGCTTGAGCATGTTTGATGTCCTATAGACGCATTTCTTCGATTTGATTCAACTATTTGTAATGCGATTTGATCTATTATGCTTTTCCTCTTTCTAATTCAAT
This sequence comes from Tetracentron sinense, assembly GCA_015143295.1. Classification (NCBI taxonomy): domain Eukaryota; kingdom Viridiplantae; phylum Streptophyta; class Magnoliopsida; order Trochodendrales; family Trochodendraceae; genus Tetracentron; species Tetracentron sinense. The sequence goes on from CM026551.1 coordinate 63,439,060, forward strand.
GAATATGCTTAATGATGGAATCTCAATTTCGATTAATAGCACAACCTCATATCATAGGCTGATGAGAACAGTGTTGCTCGATTTCAAATACTTAAAAAAAAAAAACTTAACGTAATTTTGATATATAATAATCGATATATGAATTTTATAATATTTAAATTTAGAATATTTTTTCACAATTTTTTTGAAACTTGACTGTATCTCATGGTCAGAGCGATTTTGAAAGTTTATAATTTTACTTATGAATTTTACCAGTCTCGAATGTTTAATGGTCATGCAGGGAAATAAAATTGTATGTGCATCTCAAGGTTAGAACAAATTGAGTTTTAGTTATGAAATTTTATTAGTACATTATCCTCTTAATTTGAAATACTTACATTTAAAGCTTACGTGAAATTACATGATTGCAATTTATGAATTTTTAGTAAGACTTTAAGAGTGTTTTTTTTGTTGGTAATGGAGGGTGTCCCAAACCATTTGAGGCAAGGACTAGTCTATTCGGGTGTCCACACCGACTCATTCAGAATTTTCCTTATGGACACCAGGGTAAGTTGATGAATGGAAGTTGAACACACAACCACAAGGAGCAACACCGAGATGCCAGGCAACTACACCAACCCTTGGGGATATGGTCCAAGATGGGTCTAAGAAGTGCTTCCTGCAAGACGTTGAAAAAATGCTCCTCCCAATTGGCCGAGATAAGGAACCTGTCCAATTTAGAAAAAGAACTCATGCTTGTTGTAATTCGGCTTCCTCCTAACTTGGCGGGCGAAGGACTAGTCCCAGGTAGTTAGCAGCGAGGCCCAACATGTCTGGATTCCCACTTGGCTTCTGCAACTGTGGATCTGGGAAAGATTCCCCAAGTTAGGGCCAGAGCCTTAGGTCTTGATTGGGGGTGGGTGACTTAAGAGTTAATTGCCTTCAAATATGCCAAATTTTGAAAATAACAACATAAAAATAAGGACATATATTTTATTAAATGTTTTATACAAACTCTAAGGGTGTTAATAACGTTCACAAAGTGAATGAATTTGTTAACATTCACAAAAATATTTTTTCCCTTATATTAATTATGAAATGCACTAAAATTAAAGGTAGTTTAGTCTTTACATATGAGACTAATCATTAAATACATAAGAGAATAAATACAGTTTGATTTTTCTTGTATTTTTGTCTTCCATATATTTAATGAATTGTCTTATATGAAAATATGAAAATATTCTTATATTTTAATAGAGCGATATTCAATATATAGGGTTAAAAAAGACAGGTTAACAAGTTCATTTTATTGCGTTAAAGGAACACAACACCTAACACACACAGTCATACTTAAGGTTACCGCTAAGGTGTCATAAGAGTAAACCTATTCAAGCACTCCAAAAAGGGCTGACTAATGGAGGATTGGTGAAAATAGCATTCTCCAAAATTTAAAGGGTGCTGCTATGAGCACACCAATATTTACAAACTTGACACCATGTAAAAAACAATGTTCTTTTTTTTAAAGAACGTCTTCTCTAGGAGCACCTATACCCCTAAATCCTATTATAAAAATTTATTATTTTTCTAAGAACGAATCAAAGATCTTCTTACCTTACCTTCAGAGAGCCGGCGAATTATAGAAATACAAACTACTGCATGCTTTTTATCATCTTAATAACTTTAAATCGTAAGTTTTGAATTATTCTTCAATCTTCGTCTCTCCCTACTATATTCTATTTTTGCCAAATTTGAGTTTGACTTTTATGATTTTTATGTATGATTTTCTTAGGTAGAGTATACGAACTATTGTAAGTTTTTCCTCCACACTATTTTCAAGGTTTAGTTTCATACAATCTTTTGTTGCAAGATCTTTAATCCACACAAATAGGGGTGCAATATATAAAGAATTGAGTCTGTCATTTGATACCAATTTATTAGAGGGTTTGGGTCTATGAAAGAGTAATGAATTATCATATTTTATAATTTTAAGTTTCAAATGATGTATAATTAGAAAATTTATAGGTATTTTTTTTTATCTTCTCTTGTGGTGCTCGTAGAATTTTTTATTTTTTAACAGTGTACATTATAACAAGTGATATATTTGGTGTCTAGTTACTAAATATTTGTGTGCTTGTTGTAACAATTGCCATTTTAAATTGGAGCCAAATCATCTCCGGTGGTAACCAGATTTGGCAAATCCAGTTATCACCCCTAGAGGTCACCACGTGTCTCCTTTGACACCCCTTAACCGTGGGTAAGGTTCACCCACCCCTAGGATTCACCCACCCATTTTTGTTTTTTTTTTAAAAAATATTAATTCTTTTTTTAAAATTAAAAAACTGTTTTTAATATTAAAAAAACTCTAAAAATGGTTTTTTAATTTTAAAAAAAGAATTAATATTAAAAAAAAAACCAAAAAAATTGGTTGGTGAATCCTAGGGGTGGGTGAACCTTACCCACGGTTAAGGGTTAAGGGGTGTCAAAGGAGACATGTGGCAACCTCAAATCCGGTTATCACCGTAGAGGATTTGACTCCTTTTAAATTACCCTTTTTTTTTTTGGCTTAACACAACACCACCACAAGGTGAGGGGAATTGAAAAGAGGACACACATTTTAAATTACCTCACTCATTCAAGCGTATTTCCGTTTCAGGGAGTTCAGATCATCTATTAACTATTAACCAAGATCTCCTGTTCATATTTGAACTTTAATTTTAATTTTTCTCAGTTGCATTCTTTTATTTAAACCGATTAGAGACGAGGTGAAAAGTGTTATATTTTAAAGTGTTTTAAAATAATTAGTGATTCAAAATTTGTCTCCACATGACTTGTCTTTTTGTTTTGTCTTCAAATATTTTTAAATTTGAATTCAAATATTGTAAGTTGCTTAATGATAACTGTTATCAACCAAATGGTGTAACCTTTCAAAGGTTACTGTTGGAACAGTTACATCTCTTAAGAGATGCCTGTTGGTGTCTTTATAAACCCCTTTGTGTCTATGGTTTTTAAATGATCTTTAAAAAAAAAAAAAAAACTCTCTCATCTGAAATTTGTCTTCCAACAGTGTCTCTGTAACATCTATAGAACATTGTTTTCCCTACTATTCAAACTTTACTTTGTTTGGGTTATAACTGTGTGGTGGTTCGGGTCTACTAAAAGTGTAGTGCACACATACAGTGGACGACGATCGTTGCATCCTGGAAATCGACTGCTCTTGTAGCCCTTGCGCTCAAGGATATCATCCGGAGGGGGGCAGATTGGTTTCAAGCCCAGTGACTCTGTCACGACTCGATCAAATTACAAATCAATAAGTTTTCTGTCTATGATTTTATTCAACTCTGTTTTGTCTAATTTTTATATCCTTCAAACAACAATCTTGAAACCAATCTATTACATTAGACAAACATGACTACAGTAACTGTTAACCCTTCTTTGGAACTATCCAAGATTGAACCTTTTTCTGGAACGAACTACAAACGATGGAAACAGAAACTTTTGTTTGCTTTACAGACCCTTAGAGTCGCTTATGTTCTGTCTGAAACCTTTATCTTTGACCCCATTGATGATAACCATACAAAGGATGAGAATAACTGCAAAAACTATATCTTGAATACCCTGTCCAATGACCTGTATGATATTTACTGTTCTCATGAGTCTGCTAAGGATATATGGGTTGCATTAGAGAAGAAATATGTGTTAGAGGATGCTGGGGCTAGGAGGCATGTGGTTAGAAATTTTCTGCAATTTATTATGACTGATGATAAACCTGTGAGTGATCAAATCCATGACTATCAAAAATCTGTGCATGAAATTGTGATTGAAGGTATGAAAATGGATGACAAATTTTTGGCAGATGCTCTTATTGAAAAACTACCACCATCTTGGAAGGATTATAAAAACAATATGAAACATAAAAAAGATATGACTATGGAGAGTATAATTATACATATTCGAATTGAGGAGGCCAACCGAGTAAGAGATCTAATGGAAATAGAGGATCAGTTATCTAAAACAAATTTGGTGGAATCACATAAATCCAAGTTCAATAATAAGAAAAGAAAGGATGGACCTTTCAAGAAGAAAGAAGGACCTTTTAAGAAGTTTGAGAAAGGTTTTAAAAAGAAAAAAGGAAGTTGTTTTGTTTGTGGTAAACCAGGACACTATGCAGCAGAATGCAGGTATCGAAAGAAGGACTACAAGACTCAAGCCAATCTTGCAGAGTCAGAAATTATTGCTGCAATGGTTTCAGAAGTGAACTTGGTCAACAATGTGAAGGAATGGGTTGTGGACACCGGAGCTACTCGACACATTTGTGGGGATCGAAGCATATTTTCCTCCTATCAGCCTGTTGGAGATGAAGAACTAGTGTTCATGGGAAATGCTCGAACTTCTCCTGTGCTCGGGAAAGGCAAAGTGATGCTGAAACTCACTTCTGGAAAGTTTCTGGCCTTGAATGAAGTCCTCCATGTTCCTGAAATAAGGAGGAATTTGGTGTCTGCATCTCTATTGAATAAAGCTGGGATGAAGTTAGTGTTCGAATCAAATAAAGTTGTGATTACTTTGAATGGTGGTTTTATTGGGAAGGGATATTGTAATGATGGTCTATTTATCTTGAATGTAATATTTGAGAATATCAATAAGAAGTTTGATTCTGTTTACTTTGTCGAGTCTTTAAGTTTATGGCATAATAGGTTAGGACATGTGTCCATAGCCTCAATTAAAAGAATGAAAAGGTTAGGCCTTATTCCTAAGGTTAGTGAAGAGTTTAATAAGTGTGAAATATGTGTTGAATCTAAATTTATAAAGAAACCTTTTAAATCAATTAGTAGGAAATCTGAAATCTTAGAATTAATCCACAGTGACTTAGGTGACTTTAAAAGTTACATGACTAGAAATGGTAAGAGGTACTACATTACTTTTGTAGATGATTGTTCTAGGTATACCAAACTATATTTGCTTAGAAGCAAAGATGAAGCCTTGGAAACATTCATTAAATATAAAACTAAAGTGGAAAATCAGTTAGATAAGAAGATAAAAAGACTTAGAACAGATCGAGGAGGAGAGTATGAGTCTACACAATTTAAAATTTTTTGTGAAAAGAATGGGATAATACATGAAACTACAGCCCCTTATACTCCTTAGCAAAATGAAATAGCAGAGAGGAAAAATAGAACATTAAAAGATATGATGAATGCCATGTTAATCAATTCTGGGTTACCCAACAATTTGTGGGGGGAAGCAATCCTCTCTGCATGTTATCTTCAAAATAAGATACCTAGTAAAATTACTGGAAAAACTCCTTATGAAATTTGGAAGAATAATCCTCCAAGTTATAAATACATTAAAGTGTGGGGGTGTCTTGCTAAGGTAGGATTACCAGATTCTAAGAAAAGGAAAATAGGCTCTAAAACAATTGACTGCATTTTTTTAGGTTATGCAGAAAATAGTGCTGCTTATAGATTCTTGGTACTAAAGTCTAAAGAACAAATATTAGATGCAAATACTATAGTAGAAGCAAGAAATGCAGAATTTTTTGAAGATATATTTCCTATGAAAACTAATGATTGTAAGATAATTAGTAAATCTGATGTTGCTTCTACAAGTCAAATAAATGATAAAGAAAAGGAAATAATAGAAGAAGAAGAACATGGGAGAAGTAAAAGAATTAAAAATAAAACAAACTTTGGAGATGACTTTTATACATTCCTAATTGGAGATGAACCTTTAACTTATAAAGATGCTATTAACTCACCAGATGCAATATTCTGGAAAGAGGCAATTAACTGTGAATTAGAATCAATAATTTCTAATAACACTTGGGATCTTGTAGATCTCCCACCTGGAAACAAACCCATAGGATGTAAATGGATTTTTAAAAGAAAATTAAAACCAGATGGAACAATTGATAAGTTTAAAGCTAGATTAGTAGCTAAAGATTTTAAGCAACAAGAAGGCATAGATTATTTTGACACCTACTCTCCTGTAGCTAGAATTTCAACTATTAGAGTCCTAATAGCCATAGCTTCAATTTATAAATTGGTAATTCACCAAATGGATGTGAAAACGACATTCTTAAATGGAGATTTAGAAGAAGAAAGTTATATGGAACAACCTGAAGGTTTTAAGATCTTAGGAAAGGAAAATAAAGTGTGTAGACTAGTCAAGTCTTTGTATGGATTAAAGCAAGCACCGAGACAATGGCATGAAAAATTTGATAATGTCTTAAAAGCAGATGGATATAAAATAAATGACTCGGATAGATGTGTTTACAGTAAGTTTTTAAGAAATGAAGGAGTAATCATTTGTCTTTATGTAGATGATATGCTTATCCTAGGCACTAGTCATAAGGTAATTATATCTACCAAAAAGTTCTTGTCCTCCAAATTTGACATGAAGGACTTAGGAGAGGCAAATTTAATTTTGGGGATCAAAATTACAAGGAGAGTTGATGGAATTTCTTTATCTCAATCACATTACATAGAGAAAATGTTAAAGAAATTTGATCATTATGATTCTAAACCTATTAGCACACCATATGACTCCAACATACAACTTAAGAAGAACCTAAATGAAGGTGTGTATCAATTAGATTACTCAAGAGCAATTGGGAGTTTAATGTATCTAATGAATTGTACCAGACCTGATATTTCATATGCTGTAGGTAGATTAAGCAGATATACTCATAATCCTGGTCATGATCATTGGAGTGCTTTATCTAGAGTTCTTAGATATCTAAAAGGTACTATAGAGTATGGTATCATTTTTAGTGGTTTTCCTTCCGTATCAGAAGGATATTGTGATGCTAACTGGATTACTGATTCGGATGAGACCAAATCCACAAGTGGATATGTGTTCACTATTGGAGGTGGAGCTGTTTCTTGGAAGTCATCCAAGCAGACTTGTTTTGCTCGGTCCACTATGGAATCCGAGTTCATTGCCTTGGAAAAGGCAGAGCAGAAGCCGAATGGCTTAAAAACTTATTAAATGATTTACCTATATGGCCTAAACCAGTTGCAACTATTTATATTCATTGTGATTGTCAAACTGCAATAGCTACAGCCAAGAATAAAATATATAGTGGTAAGAGTAGGCATATTCGCCTTAGACATAATATTGTAAGGCAACTATTGCGTAGCGGAGTCATTTCTATTGACTTTGTGAGGTCAGAAAAGAACTTAGCTGATCCTATGACTAAGGGACTAAATAAGAAATTAGTCTTAGAAACATCGAAGGGAATGGGGCCAAGCCTAATGGATGAGCTTCCCGTGTTAGCAACCCAACCTATATGAATGGAGATCCCAAACAATAGGTTTGCAATGGGTAAACAACAAGACACTAAGGAGCCGTTAAAAATACTATCACTTGTGTTGCCCCTTCTAGGATATTGATAGTGTTAACAGCAATGTGTAAGGGTGAGTTTTGAAAAACTCTTAATGAATCCATAGCCAAATGGGTGGTATATGTAATTGCTGTATATACTTGATGGAATTCACCTATATGAGTGTGGAAGTGGGGCCGCTTCTCATGAGAATTGGGTTGTTTCTCTAAAGCTCTCATGAACATCCAGGTAAAGGTGCAAGGCCGATAATGCACCAAATGGCAGAACCACCAATCAGGGAAAAAGTGTGTGAGATGCATGCACTTTGGGTTTACACCAAAGAAATCTAGTTAAAGACCGACAGTCACTTGATTCTTGTAAACCAGTCTTGCATACTCTAAGCGTATATTTTAAGTCTAATAGACATCAACGCCTATGCACACTTATCCACCTTAATCTGAAATTTCTTTAATTTTGAATCATGTGGGGGATTGTTATATTTTAAAGTGTTTTAAAATAATTAGTGATTCAAAATTTGTCTCCACATGACTTGTCTTTTTGTTGTCTTCAAATATTTTTAAATTTGAATTCAAATATTGTAAGTTGCTTAATGATAACTGTTATCAACCAAATGGTGTAACCTTTCAAAGGTTACCGTTGGAACAGTTACATCTCTTAAGAGATGCCTGTTGGTGTTTTTATAAACCCCTTTGTGTCTATGGTTTTTAAATGATCTTTATAAAAAAAAAAAAAAAAAAAAAAAACTCTCTCATCTGAAATTTGTCTTCCAACAATGTCTCTGTAATATCTATAGAACATTGTTTTCCCTACTATTCAAACTCTACTTTGTTTGGGTTATAACTGTGTGGTGGTTCGGGTCTACTAAAAGTGTAGTGCACACATATAGTGAACGTTGCATCCTGGAAATCGACTGCTCTTGTAGCCCTTGCACTCAAGGATATCATCCGGAGGGGGGCAGATTGGTTTCAAGCCCAGTGACTCTGTCACGACTCGATCAAATTACAAATCAATATGTTTTCTGTCACTAATTTTATTTAGATCTGTTTTGTCTAATTTTTATATCCTTCAAACAACAATTGCGTGAAGGCTCAGATCTCCGGCATGAATCCGAATATTTCTGTCCTACCTTTCCGATACTAAGCTCAAAATCTGTTATTCGTATTCGATCTCTTCGTATTATGCAGAAAACTGCGCAAGGTTGGTTCATGGGGGGCCCAAGCAGCAGCGATCAGCAGAAACCATCGTCTCTCCTTGCTGATTGGAACTCTTACGCGGCTTCGAGATCTTCTGAAGAGAACGGATCTTCGAGCATAGGGTTTGATCTTGAAGCCGCAGTGAGAACCGCGAACGACAAGGTCACCGGAACTTTTAACGTGTAAGGGGGAATCTGAAACTTCTTATGAAACCTAGTTTTTTTTATTCTTTTTAAATTTATTTTCAGTTTTGATCTATGCTTGATGTCTGATTCTAGGGATTGATTATGTTGAAATGCAAGACCTAGAGATTTTCTGGATTGCACTGATCTGAACTTTGATTATATGATTGTTTTGCATATAAGAATTTGACCTTGAATTTCACCTTTGAATTTTTTGCTACACTGGTTTTGGAGATTTGAGGAACTGTTATTCTTAGATAAGTTGAGATAGATCCAGACGTAGTTTAGTTCTTACCTTATTCTGGAGTCTGGTTTGAACTGTGAGTAAACGACAATTAGCATATTGAACTTGCATGTCAATGTGTTCATTTTGTCCAATGGATTGAACAATCCCTATTTCCCGCTATATTTGCATTGATAGGACTGTGCAGGTTCGTTTAATATGTTTGGTATGGAAGTGAATACACAGTATGCCTACATTTGGCATGTGATTTGAATGCCTTATGGATGTTGGTATGGACATTACTTTCTAAAACTAAAATTAACAAAAGAAAAAGGTAAAAATGAGGCAGAGTAGCAGAGATATAGCATACGAGGTGTAATCCTCAAGCTGTAGAAGTGTAAGACTCACTTTGAAAAGAAGCCGTGCTTAAAAACATAAGAGAAATGATGATAGAAGTTTTAGGACAGGAAAAAAGGGAGTAACGAGAAAATATACCACTAACGCCCTTCATGTTTCACAATTACTTTCTTTGCAATGGGTGGATGAGTTTTGTTAGAAATAATTTGTGAAATCATTGAAAGCTAAATGAATTGGATTCTAATTTTAACAAATGTTTTGGGACAAGGCACTGTTGATAATTAGGATGTCTGCTTAATCCAATAGTATACTCCGGTTAGACAAACCAAATTATTTTGGTTATTCTCAAATTTGGAACAAGCAAACATATCTATTTTGATTGGTGACTAGCAAGAAGGATATTTAGACATTATCTTAGATGCTTTTTGCACCCTTTTTAATCAACCCATTGCTGTTAGAAAAGACACCAAAGAAATGTTTGTAAATATCGGCGTTGAGGGTTGATTCAATACCCCTGTTCAATGCGGGTAACACCAATAAGCTCCCATAAAAGTCATATCCCATTCAAATTGATATATGTATAGGTTTAGCAGTTTACTTAAAAATGAAAATAATATATATTTTTTAAAACAATATCTATTATACGAAGGCTTATATCATACATTATCACTACTTAATCTTTATCAGTGCCTTACACAACTCACTCCACGAATGACCCTTACATAAGCTCCACTATATCGATGATTACAACACCATTATATTAAAACATGAATTCCATATCATAATGTCCCATAACACCATCATAAGGAAGATAAATCATACAAGTAGAATTATAAATTACGAGTTCATCAAACGCATATCAAATCTCACAACATGTCTATCAATTCAATAATTACAATCACATATTTAGCATGCGTGAGAATAATTTAGGAATTTCAGTTACAATTGAATTGCATGAAACATAATGGAAACCCACACCGCAATTCCCATTACTCATTATGCATATTGAAATTGATCCATATAGTCATTAAAGTTTAATCATATTCCAACTATTTGTAAAATTTAGTCAAAACAAACAATACAACCCAAAATACACCACAATTAGTCGACTGAACTAGGCACCGGTCGACCGCCCAAGTCACCGGTCTGCGTAGAATCTGAACTAAATCCCTGGTTTCTCACAAATTTTGCCCCAGACCTTCGATTATTTCAGATTAAAACCTGATTTTTTATTCATTTGATAATATAATATGAATTTATACTATTAACTATTAAATCCTTCATAATATCCCTAATAAATCTATTCTCACAAGTACTTGAATATCTCTCATTAACATGTTATTATAAACTAACAATCATCAATTATAGTAAAAACAAATTTAATACCATTGAAGATCACAACACACACTACATTTAAACTACAGAAATATCTACTTGCCTTAAGGTCCAGATTCTGAGAGCAAAGCAAGAAGGTGATCGCCTCGGACATATTTGATGCTAACCCGGATGATCCAAGACTTCAATCTTCGATTCCTCTACAAGCATTCTATCAAACTCCAAACCCCTACAACTGTCCTCCTCTTTCTCCAAGCGTGCGTACCTCACCCTCCTTAATCAGGTTTGGCAAAAAGAGAGGCTAATTAGGTTTAACATGTTCTATTTATACTACTCCCTATTTAGAGAATTACTAAGATATCCTTACTAAAGTGCTTTTGGTTATAACAAAGATTAAACCCATTTAAACTCAACCATTGGGTTAACCCTAACTCACTTAGGTTAGCCACTATGACCAAACACCTAATACTAATTACTAAACTACCGTAAGGGTGTAAAATTACCAATTTACCCTTGAGTACAATAAATTAAATTAGGGTCACTACACCTACTCTCCCCCTTGCTTTTCATCACGGCCACTAAGGCCCTCAGTAAGAGATCACCAAACCATCGGCCTTGGTTTGGGAGAGCTTCTCTATTAGTTTGCCAGCAATGCCTATTTCTCATTCGCAATTTGCAGATGATACCTTATTATTCTGTGGGCTATCAGCAAGGCAATGGATTCATATAAAATGTATGTCTAGATGCCTTGAGGTCATTTCCGGGTTGAAAATCAACTTTCAAAAATGCCAAATCTTCACCGTAGGAGAGGTCCCTAATTTAAGAGAACAGGCTCAATGTTTAGCATAGTTCAAAAAAAGGGTTTCGGATACCGTAATGGACACGGCCGAAACCGTTACAGTACGCCGTTACGTTACGGTTTCGGCCTTTACGGCTTTTTTTTTTGCTTACAAAAACCAAAAAAATCACAATAAATAGAAAAAAATAAAAAAGATGTAAGGAAGAAGTAATAAGATTCTAAAGAGTTTTTTTCACTAAAAAATATCATTTTACCTTTAGCAGATTGGTCGAGGGGGGGGGGGGGTGACAGGGGGGCGGAGCCCCCTTGCGACGTACGAAGTGCGTCTGCAATTTGGGCCTATTAGGCCCAGATTGCGTTGAAAACGATATTTTTAGTGAAAAAAATGATATTTTTTAGTGAAAAAATATGTCGAAAACATTACGGTACCTGTACGGGAAAAAGGGTGTAACGTAATGGTATCGGGTAACGGTTTCGGCGTTTTTTAAAACAATGATGTTTAGGTTGCTGGGTGGGGTCGCTTCCTACTAAATATTTAGGCTTGCCCTTGAGGGCCTGATTCAAATTCAAATTAGTGTGGGATCCAGTGATAGAACGGTTCAACAAGAGATTGGAGGGCTAGAAGTCTTCTTACCTGTCTAAAGGTGGACACCTTACCCTCCTAAAGAGCAATTTGTGTAGCCTCCCAACAATCTACTTGTCCCTTTTATGCATTACGGCATCAATTGCTTCCTCTTTTGAAATGATCTAATGAAATTTTTTATGGAACAAAAATATGGTTAAGGAAAAATACCATATGTTGAAGTGGGATTGGGTATGCTGTCTGAAAGAGAGGAATGCTCATAATCTTTAGCACTAAGGGATGTCAATAAGGCATTTTTAGAAAAATGGTTATGGAGATTTGGATAAAAAATATAGCCTTTGGAGGAAGGTTATCGGCGCCAAACATGGGAAACATGATAGATGAAAATTGATAGTGCCTAAAGACCCCCATGGGTTGGGTTGTGGAAGGACATTTCGAGGGGATGGGATTACTATGTTAAACACACTAGGTTCAATATAGGAAATGGGGATGAGGTAAAGTTCTGGTCTAATTTTGGGTGTGGATCTGTCACATTGGATCATGACTTTAAGACTGTGTTCTCGATTTCGTCAAACCCACAAGCGTCAGTGACATCTATGTTTGTGAGTATTGCATGGTCAATAGTATGAGTGCCTATTTTTATACACTCGTTGAATGACTGGGAAGTGAGTAGCGTCTTTGATCTCTTGGCTCGATTTGAGTGTGTTCGCCCTATCTCAGTAGCTAGGGACGGTCAAGTTTGGTCTAAGGACAACAAAGGTCGGTTTTCAGTTAGGTCCCTTCTGTAAGCATTGAATCCCTGTTTATACCTGCGATTCCTTATCAAATTGTCCGACATCTAGGGTTACTCTCAAAGGTATTTTCCCCTTGTAGACAACATTTTTGGAGAAGATCCTGACTCTGGACCACACCCAAAATAGAGGTTGGAGTCTGCCAAATCGATGTGTGTTGTGCCTGGTAGCAGATGACTCAGTTGATCATGTGTTTCTCCACTGCTCTTATATAAGGGGACTCTGGAACTATTTTCTATCCCAATTTGGTGTCTCTTGGGTCATTCCCTATTCCTTCTGGGGCTTCTTATCTTGTTTGCAGTCGGCCTCCTTAGGAGTCCAGTTGGATCCCTTGTGGTCCATACTCCATCCTTCCTTGTGTTGTATGCTGGTCGACCTAAAAAGAAAGGGACATGTGTAGTTTTTAAGACTCATCATTGTCTTTGAAAATTTTTGGATCCGGATGTGATCCTTGTTGAGATACTGGGCCTCTAGTAGGGAGGAGTTGGAGGTGCCACAAATTGTCTCCTTCATATCATAGTGTGGGTTGCGGTATTAGTCATTTGGGATGTGATTGTTTTTCAATTGTTATGTTTGATGTCGCTTTCTTCATTTTGGTTCACTATTGGAGAATTTGATTAGCTTTTGTTGAACTTTACCTTTAATGAAATTGCCTTTACCAATCAAAAGGAAAAATTAAGAGAATCTTTTTAGCAGAGTGCGTCTGGGACTCAAAAGGAAGAGAAATTTGGAAAGGTTATTTCGCTTCTCCTTTGATTTTTCGGGGTTGGTGTACCAGGGTTTAAGGTTAACGCTTTAGAGATTTAATTATAAGCTCAAGGGCTTGGTTTAGGTTGGAATAAGCTTTAAAATATTGCTCAGGGTGTTGATATTAGGGCTTTAATATGTCTGTGGGTGTGTTACCTTAAGTTTTAATTGGAATTAGGGGGTTTTCTCATTGAAAAATTCATTGCAAGAAGAAGATAAGAGTAGCAGAAAAGATCTGCAATCTTTTTCTACTGGATAGTGTTAGTACTTAGTAGCAAGGTCGAAGTAGTATAGTGTAAAGACCTTGGGGCATCAGTGGAGAGGATTGAAGTTTGCATGGGTGGGAACTGGTAAGTGCAAGAAATTGGGAGCTGCACCATTGTTGGAGAAATTTGACAGGAGGGTTGATGCCAAAGTTGCTGTTATCAGGTGCAAGTGCACGAGGAAGTGCAGAGATGGTCCTAATATGCAGGTTCAATCGCTGTGATGGGATTCAAGCTGAGGGAATAATCCTCTATGCATTGAAGTTGGCTTGGAGGATGTGAATACAGTTGTGACAAATTTCTTTGGGAAGATAGGAATGATTTGGGTCTGATGGAACTTTAAAGGGCTTTAAGCCCTATCCATGATAGTTATGAACTTCAAGAATGTGGACATGGGGTTGCACTGATGGTGGAAATGGGTCTTTGTGACTGATAGATAAATGTGACTTTTGGCATGTTGAGAGAAACTCTTCTTTTCACTCATGTTGTTGATAATATCCTTGGCATTAGGAAAAAAGTGGTTGCATGTGGGGTTGTTTCAGTTTGGTTACACCCCCACATGTTTGATTTGTCTTTTTTTTCCCTGTGGTTGGACTTTGTGAATTTTTAAGGTTTATACCCATTGATCATTTGGTTTGATCATGTTCAACTATGCTAGAGGATTGTTGCATCAGTGGAGTGCCAAACTCCTTTGCCAAAAATGGGAAACTGTTGTTGCAGTGTACTATTCCTGTGCTGTTGTGGTCACTCTGGGATATTCAACAAGCATTTCTTCCATTATTGAGAAGATCCTAAATAGGGTGGCTTCCTGGGTATACATCTCTCTTGAGTTCATGGGAGTGGGTGGAAGTGATATTGATGGGAATTGGAGATTGTTGATGTCGTCTGACTAGTGGAATGTAGTCTCTTGGGATGTTTGTTTGGGATTATTCATTTCCTTTTCTTTGATTTGCTATCTTGCTATCTTGTGATGACGCCTGCCTTTTGTTCTTTCTCTTGATCCTTTTTATATATTCTCGTTGTTGTCAATAAAAAAAATGCTGGAGAAGAAAAATGTTTTGTTGTGAAATGGACTGGAATGTTTATTTTCCTTCATAACCAAACAAGTTTTTTACTTCCTCATAAACAATTTCAATTTACAATTCCATGTAGCATCCAAACAGGTTATTTTTTGGTAACTATTTTCGTAAACATTTTGTTGAGAAACATTTGAGGTCCACAAAAATGTTTCTATGAGAAACACAACAAAATGCATCCTAATGTTTATTTGTATTTGCAGTTTTTTTCCTGTGTGCAGACATCACATTTCTACAACATTTGGATACTAAAACAAGTATAGGTCAACTTGGCCTACCCTAAAGAGAACATATTAAGCTACCCTTGTAAAATATATATTAAGTCATCAGCCCAATAAAGGCTTTGTTTTAGCTTTTTTGATTGGTAAGTAGCCATGATATATATAAAGCAAGAGAGATTACAGCAGATAGCATAATCCAAAGTTTACTTTGTTTTAGCTTAAGGCATGAAAAAGCTCCTAATGCATTTTTGAAGCAATTATGTTCAATCTTGTTAGACTCACAGAAACCTAACTTCACCTCACTTGGGGACAGAGAATTGCATACACCATGGTCTGTTCTCGCAGTTGCTCTCCTAATGTCTTGTTGAAGCAATGGTGTCTGATCTTGTCAGATTTTCTCCTGCAAAAACCTGACTTAACCTCATTCGAGAGAAGACAAGTGCAGATGTCTTGACTAGTTCTCTCACAGTAGCTCGCCTAATGTCTTTTGGAAACAATGATGTTTGATCTTGTTGGGTTTCCTAATACAAAAAACCGACTCCACCTCACTCAGGATGAGAGAATTGTGCACGCGATGTCCTGTTCTTGCAGTAACTCCCAACGAGGGAGGGATGGAGGGCTCAAACACTTTCTCAAATATTTTGAGCGGAAAAAAGTGAAGAGAAAAATAATCAAAGAATATAATCATATCTAGTATAAGGCCTATATGTGGTCGGTTGGTGTCGTGGTTTCCTAAGCTGAGAAGGCCGTTGAATGATTGGGAAGTGAATGACTTTTCCTCTGATTTCTCGCCTAAATTTTATGCAAGCCAAAATACGTTATGTAGAGATAATATGCTACGTTCAAACTTCAAAGGACAGCAAGAGTCAATTCATAGTTAGATCTTTTTATCAACCTTTAGTGGCTACTTGCTAGTTCGTTGTTACATGTGCTTGGCTGAAGAGGAAACACTGGACGATCTGCTGCTTCACTGTCGCCCAGTGTCTTGGCTGTGGAGCCAAGTTCTATCTAAGTTTGGGATTCATTGTGTATTTCCACTCACTTTCCTAGACTCTCGAGTTGGACTTTGCAGGGCAAAGTTGCAGCCTTGGATGTCATTTGGGGTATGTTCCAAGCAAAAAAAAAAGAGTATCTGAGAACTCATCATCCTCCAAAGAGAGCATTCGGGCGAAGTTTTTTACCCTTCTTCACACATGGTGTGAGATTAGTGGATTTCTCAGAGTCGGGGTTGGTTACATGCTTTTCTAATAGAAAGGTTACTTCTAGTTTATTGGTAACGTCTATGCATTTTGATATTCTTTTTAGCCTTGTATGTAGCTCTTTTAAGTTCACCAATTAGTGAACTTCCTGTGTTTCTGGTTTCATTATATTACATAGAGTAGGGTTCTAATTAACATAGCTTACTAGAGTCTCTAGTAAGCTACGCAATCGCAGCCACCTGATATTGTTATCTTTCAAATCCAGTGGATTGGATCAAAACAGCTTTTTAAAACTTGAAAACCACCCGCATCAATTTGTTTAGTACTTTCTCTCACCTAATTAATCTAGTACTTTCTGTCTCCTAATCACTATTGTTCTTCCTCTCTCCCTAATGCCCTCTCCTCTCATTCTCCCTCTCTCTCTCCTGAACACCTTTCTATTTTGACAATCCATTTTATCTGCGCACAATAGCAAGTCATTGAAATTGCCTTGTCAAACTCCTACTCAGAAGAAAGGTTTTCATGTGCAGAGGCAGATCATTCATGGAGTCCTTACCCTCTACCTTCCTTCTCTTTATGGTTTTCTTTTCACCTTTACTCTTATGCATTTTTCTTTTCATTCTTTCACTTTTTTCCCATTAGCAATAAAACTAAAGCAGAATGTTGAGCAGTCAAAGAAACATGAATTTCAATCACTCTGAGTTAACGAGTCAGTGAGCCACGTTTACATCATGGGTGTGGGACTCCATCATCCTGAAGGAGCCTGAGCTCTACCCATATGCATGGACTTTGTGAAATAGACCTCGACTTCCAACCAGTGGAGTATGAATTGATTTCAATTACTTTGGAGTTTGGACTAAGCATGGAGGATTAAATGTCTTAAGACCTCAAATAAAGGCTAGTCCATTTCAGCCCCATCCTTCAACTGCACCTAAAAGCTCCTCCAAATTAATATAATGACCTGGAGAGTTGCTCTTACTGCAGTTTTTATAGGTATTTCGAACCTTCAATCTTCAACCATCAAACACACAGATGAAAACGAGAGACCAAGCGGAGCCCAAGTCAGAATGAGACTATGAGAGGAGAGGGAAAGAGAGACCAAGAGGAGAGGGAATTCGGGAGAGAGAAGAAAAAGGGAGGGAGAAACGTAACCACTTATGATTCTTATTTGGGTGGTTTTCAACTTAAAAAAAAAGTTATTTTGTTTCAATGGCTTGGATTAAAAACACTCTAAATCGGATGGCTGCGTTGCATAGCTTACTAGAGTCTCTAGTAAGCTATGCTAACTAGAACCCTAATCTACATAATATATATATATACATAGTGAGAGAGAGAGAGAGAGAGAGAGAGAGAGAGAGATCCAATTGGTGGTGCTCTCTATAGGTTCTAATTAGCCCAATTGGTTGTTTTTTTAGATGGTTTGATTAGATCTTATGATCACCATTAACCCCCTAGGGTTCACTAGATCCTACATAGGCTATAAAGATCTATGATTTTTTGACCTTCAATTGGATGCTCTAGAAATGTCTGATAGGGGTTGATTTTTTGCCACGTCTCCCAAGAGACCCACCTTGACATCCAATAGGCGGAATCAAAAATAATCTGCCACATGTCAAGTTTTTAGGACGGTGCTCACTAGAGGTTCTAGTGAGCACCGTCCACTAGAGCTTCACCTACTCACCTTATATGTCTATTACATATTTAAGGTTGATTGTTTACTGAAAAAAACTTATAGGCCTATATATAGTTATATACATGTTAATATATAGTAATGAATTCTACTATTAAAGTGTACATTAAAATCCCCTAAAAATATTATTAGTTAGTAGGGTGGCAATGGGTTGGGTTTGGGCTTGAATTTTAGTGATTTTTGCATAGGCCTGAAGCCGGACACATTTACAAAAGCTTTGAAGCCCAAACTCGGCCCGATTGGCACCATTGTAGTTAGAAAATGAGAGAGAGAGTGCTGTGAAATTTTAGAGCTCAAACATTTTTCCGAATGTCACGTGTGTGGAGGGAGGGCTCAAACATTTTGCCAAATGCATTGTCATATGCTATGAAATTTTACATAAGAGTTTTAACCATGGAATGTGAGCTGTATTGCTGTAAATAGTGGAATGGAGTTGTTTCATTATTTGATATGAGGGATTATGAATTTATAAAATAGATGAAATAGTTAGGAAGAAGTCATGCTTAATGTTATCTTCTCTCTTTGATTGATTTTTCAATCTGTGCTAAGGGTTATTTTATTGATTAGTTAGTGATACAGGCTAAGTTTGTTTTCTTTGATTTTTGTTCAGGGTTTCAAAAGGAGTGAGGGATATACCTGGAAACTTGCAATCTGCTACTAGCAATGTCCCGTCTGGAAAATCTCTCATGTACTTTGGTCTTCTCCTTGCCACTGGAGTATTCTTTGTTTTCATTGCATTCACTATGTTCCTTCCAGTCATGGTGCTGATGCCTCAGAAATTTGCTATCTGCTTTACTGTTGGCTGTGCTTTCATCATTGGGTCCTTCTTCGCACTTAAAGGTCCCAGAAATCAGCTTGCACACATGTCATCAAGAGAGGTATCTTGAATATATAATGTTTACATGGCGACATCCTTTCAGTGGATTGATTAGAAGGAATGCAAATTAGTCTTACATATCTGTCACTTCTTTTCTTTCTTTTCCAGAGAATTCCTTTTACATTGGGATTCATTGGCAGCATGGTGGGTACCATCTATGTTTCCATGGTGCTTCACAGTTACATTCTCTCTGTGCTTTTCTCTGTTTTACAGGTATCAAATCCCTTCTTTAACTTTGGCTCTTTCTGGTCATTTCTTACGCTTCGTTTCTTCAATATTATAATATCATTCTTATTGTTTTTGAGTACATAGTTTCTTCTTTAATCCATCCTCCCATGATTAGCAGTCACATCTCCATATTTGACCATTCCTTGACATATAATTTTAACCTCTTAAATATTCTTTTAACCAAATTTCTTAGTTTTTTTTTTCAAGGAGGAACAAATGACGCAACTGATATTCCAATTTTATATAGTAGTTTGATGTTTGCTCAGTCTTAACCAAATATCTTGGTTTTTGTATGGAAGAACAAATGACGCTAACTGATATTACAATTTTATATGGGAATTTGATGTTTGCTTGATTTTTCTAGGTTCTTGCACTTTCATACTATGCTATTTCCTACTTCCCGGGAGGATCTGCTGGATTGAAGTTCCTTTCTTCTACTCTTACATCTTCGATACTGAAATGTTTTGGCAGGTGATAACGAACTGATCCTATTCTTTATATATTCCTCCCAATTTTTTCCCCTCTATTAGATACTAATGTGTAAAAGTTGTGAAATACTCTGAGTTGCACTTGGCTGCATAGCATATGCAGCCAGATTTAGCTTAAATTTCAGACTTTTAGTGCTTCTACTTTGGTCTGACCACCAAATTCAAGAACAAGCACCATTGATCTGCCTAAATTAAATACTGTATGTGCATACATTTTTTCACAACAAATGAACAATGAGCCTGAATTAGTTAGCAGTGGAAAATCCTACTGGTTATGGTCTGTGGGATTGATTTCTCTTTACATACAAAGAAGCCAATGCCTGTGCTGACTCTTTTTTGGCCAATTTCATTAGTTCTTAATGCTTCAGCAACAACATTTTTCTTGAGTTTTGGGAATGTAGATGGGTGATTTGAGTCGGGTTCGGAATTGTCCCAACCACCCCTTTAAGCTGGTGGCTGGCCGTATGGATGGTGCCACGTCTTGCCCAAGAGGGAAAATGAGAAAGGGGGATGAAGAAGGGATGTGTTGACGGAGAGAGAACACAAGTGCCAAAATGAGTCTCAAAACTCCCACTGTGGTCCAAAAATGGCACCATAAAAATGTGCTGCCTCTATGAGGTAAGAGTCCTGTTATGGCCTTCTAAGAATATCACATATGCGTTTTGGCAGATCTCAAACGTTAATTGCTAAGACTTGTGTCTAGGCTGAGACCCAAAAACTTGTCTCCCATGATTAATTGCAACAGTAGCAGAAAAGGAAAAAAGAAGAGATAAATTACCACTAAAATGTGTGTTGTCAAGTGCACCTTATTAGGATGTCAGGTCAAGATGCCTTTAGGTGGGCGAGAAGGTGGCACCTAAAGCCAAATCATGACAAGAATTAGTCCTTTATACCTGCTGCCTGTTGCTCAGATTGTATGGTAGGCTTTTCTTTTACAGATGGTAAGGTATGCCCCTCTTATGACCTATTAGGATGGCTTGGGATCAAGACGAGAATTAGTGATTGTAAGGTAGACTTCTCTTTTTCAGATGGTAAAGTATGCCCCTCCAACGAAGGATGGCTTGGGATCAAGTCCCTACCCTACAAAGGTGGCTTGAGATCAAGTCCTGAGTAGCGAGAATATCCCTCCGGTGTGACAAGTAGGAGTATACTTACCATTACTAATCTAACTACTAACTAGTTGACTATTTTTGCATGAATAATTAATAATAATAATAATTCATATAATTCGTAGAACACATCGTCGTGGGTATAGTCTAGCTCAAAATGGTTCTTGAATTCATAGACATCCAAGTCTTTAACATCTTTTATTGCAAATTTGGGATTTTTACTGTTTTTTTCATTTTCATTGTCTCACTCATTAGTGAAGCTTATCTATGTACCTTGGACACGATGTGGCATATATAGTGTTGTTTACAGACACTAGGTATTAAACAAAACTCTTAAGTTTTTGGCATGCTATTGCCATTTTCTATATTATGATGATGATATTGAAAGATATATTATTACTCTATAAACATAAATCTCTCTGTTTTCAAAGGAATGAGAATAAATTTGCGTTTGAAGCATTTAAGCTGTTCCTTCCGTCTTCGAAAGAAAAGGCAAAAAATAAATAAATAAAAAATTATCAGGTTCAACGTATTCAATCCCAAGGTAAACTGATTCAATCTTGATGCCATAATTTGTTCAAACAACATTATGGTAAACTACTTTAAAGTGTGTAGTTAGCACTAATCAGGTTCAGATAATAAGCTTACACAAGCTAACAATGGCACCATTATATGTGAATTTCAATATAGCAAATTTGTTGCAGACAAAGGGGCAGGCAGAACAAGACTACAAATACACACCACGCTAGAGAGAGAGAGAGTGAGAGAGAGAGAGGTCCTACAATAGGCCTTTCTAGAGAGACAAAAATGGACTTCTTTGCCCCATCTTTTACAACCATTTGAAGGGGTAGTAGCAATAGAAAGATGGAAGATTACCTTACATGAAAACTGATTCCTAGACACTAATGGGGTGTTTGGATTGGATTTTTTTTGGACAAAAATCAATTATGGTAAAATTGATTGTGTAGAAATTAATGGTCAAATAATCATTTTTCAAATAATAGAGAATACGTAGGTGAGTCTCCCAACTTCGTATTCTCCGAACACTATTATTTGAAAAATGATTATTTGATTATGAATTTCTACACAATCAATTTTATCTGAATTGATTTTTGACCAAAAAAATCAAATCCAAACGCCACCTATGAACTTTCCTTTTCTTCTGCATGTGGGCGTAGGCAGGGTAAAACCTTCGTTTATTAGATACAAAACAGGACACTAATGGGCAACGTCTTAATTTGGCTGTAGCCCAAAATATCATACGGATTAAATAGTCTCACCCTCACCTGCTTGATTCATTGCAGGAGGGTTAGGGTCCGTTGGGAAACTATCGATTATGATAAGCTCTAAAGAATAGGCAATTTTTTAAGAGTTTGATTGTTTAATAAAAACTTGAAAAAATTTCTCTAATTCATGGAGAAATATAAGGGATGAGGCCATATTTGAAATTTCTCACATGAACTAAGGACATAAAAGTCTAGTTTAAAAAAAAAATTATACACATGTTTACACAATATTCTCTAAGCGCTTAAAGAAAAAAGGAGCCAACTGTGTACTTATATTTTGGAGGTAAAACTTCTACTTCTAGGTTTTTTTAGAACTTTAATTAGATTGTTATCAAACGCTCTACAGTCTAAATAAACTTTAATTATTTAGTGTTACAAAGACACCCTTAGTCTACAAAAGAGGAAATAAGAGAAAAGAAAAGGTATTTAATTTAGGCCGGCCCAAACTCAGCCCCCAAGCTGTTCAACTCGGGCCAGCCAGCTCCAAGTATGATGTTTAGTTGTGAGCCGAGCTTGGATGAGGGCCTCAAGAGTGAGATTGGGCTCAAACTGAACTCAGGCTCAGGTCTTAAACTTCAGGCTGAGCTCAGACTCACCTTAGTTCGGCTCGATTGCCACCTTTGTCCATCACTTGTAAAATTTGACTTGAAAATCCTCAAAATGTGATGTTTCCTTATGCTCCCTATTGCCAGTTGCCACCCCTGAGCTTGAATCGGCCGGAGCGGCCGCTTGTAATTCAGACGGCCTTACTCTTTGGTTCCAAACTCAATCATGCTCCATTGATATAGGAAGGAATTGGAACCAAATTCATCGATGTCTTAGAGCTCATCCAACACTGCAGGAATGCTAGTTTCTCTTTTGGGCTTCTGGTCAGCAAACTCTCTGTTGATTGTACCAACTGTTACTCGTAGGGACCTCTGAAAAAGGGCCAATCTCTGTTCCCTTGTTTCTTCGACTTAAATAATAGCTAGTTGCCCAGAAAAAGAGAAAGAGATCAATGTGGTCTAACAAATCATCAATTAAGCTGTTTCATCTTACATTAGTGTGTCTGCCATCCTGTATTCCTTTTTGTTTCTTTACTTGTACAAATAATTAATTGAGTTTAAATATGAGCCCGACCTCAGCTTGCAAAGCTCTGTGGTAGTTATCTAATGGAAAATAATCATCTCCTCAGTCGGTGATGAGAGTAGGGGCGTCTCGGCTCCCATTTTCTTGCCACGTGTCCCCCTTCTAAACCCATTTAACCGTGGTTAAGATTCATCCACCCTTAGGGTTCACCCATGTACCTTTGGTTTTTAGAAAAATTAAAATTAAAAAAATTAACGAAAGGGTTAAACAAAACTAACCCGAGTTAATGGGAGTTGAAGGATTGCCTATGTGAGGGCGAGGAGGAATAGTCCCCTCCTCGGCTCGAGGGGACTATTGCTCTTATCTAATTACATAAAAAAAGTTTTGGGTTGCTCAGATTATCTTTTCATTATATTTTCAATAGGAGCAATCATTATAAAAAAGGTTTAGTTGACAAAAATACCCTTTTCATATTTGTAATTATCAAACTATCCCTATTATCAGGTAGATTTTGGATTGTTTCAGCCGGAGTTCCTGTTCAATTGACGTGATTACATACCAGAACCAAGAATTAGGGCCATGAATTTCATTTGCTATCCATTGGATCCCTTTTCTTTTCGAGATTTACACTAACCGATTGCTTTCATTAGCATGAATCCCACTAAGGCAAGCCATTATTGCGAATCCCGACTCCAAATAACCCATTTGGGTCCAGGGATCCAAATTATCGGACCCTGGTCCACAAGGTAATTAAATTTCACCAAACGCCTAGACGAAACTGACTAGGGGTCAGAGGACCATCTGCGTAATTTCTATGAATATCAAGGGGACCTCTCACCCCTTTTTTAAATAATAATAACACAGGAGATTAATAACTATCAACCCTAGCTATCATTCACATAGGTTAGTTAATAGGTTGGGTGTCAACGGGCCCCCGAAACTCTTCTATAAATGTGAGAGGCACAGGCCGAACCTATTAAAAAATACAAAATTCAGACCAAGCTCTGCCATTGACACCATTATTAGTAGGTTAGGAATTAAAAACTCAGGTTAAGTTCCGAATTTCATTTTTAACTAGAGTTTTAGTTAATAGTTACTCTCATAAAATAAATGACTTTGTGTGAGCATAAGTTGACGTAGCCAATATGTAAGACACGGGGTCATCTCCAATTGGTGATGGTGAAGAGATTGCCAGTACCCACTCTCATGGTGTCACATACCTCATGTACACACTTTCTAAGATATTGTGCACCTACACCAATGTGTAGGGGGGTATATTTGATGCCATGGGAGTGTGTGCTAGCCAACACCAAATGGAGATGACCCCAATTTTAATTATAAAGTTTAACTTCAAATTCCCTCAAGTTATAACAGACTCGAAGGAGTGGTTAGCCCTTGAGGTCGTCATGTTTTAATTGTGGTTAAGATTCACTCGTTCCTAGAGTTCACTCGCTTCCTGAATTTTTTTAAAAAATTAATTTTTGTAAACCCTGATTAAAACTTATTAATTTCTAAGGTTAAAAAAATTTCAATAATTTTTTTCTAAAAAATAAGACAGATGAACCTAGGGGTGAGTGACTGCAATTAAGAGGTGCAAGGGAGCATAGGAGTCCCCTTACGACTGGAGAGAATTTGAGTCATAAAATATTGTTTTATTATGGGAGAGTATTTTTTTATTTTGGCATTATTAAAATGTTGGGTGTCCGTAAAACACGTGTGCACAGTACACCCCATTATTTTTCCGTGCATAGACGTAGCCAGCTAATACTCTTTCTATGGGACCCGCTACTGGTACGGCGCTTGCGTGGATCATTAATCCCAATGCCTGTTTTTCTCCGCAGTGTGTGTAATTTTATCAACAGGGAGGGGCATCATGGTAACTTAAAATTCGGGGCAGAACTATAAAACCTGGGTATCTGTATCGGGCTTGAAGCTCTGCAACCGTCTCTCCTACCAAATCAGCAAATCACAAGGAGAACGAAAAAGAGCCTCAAAGCTTGTCTTGAAGATCCCTCAATTTCCGAATATTAGAAATTCTTCTCAGTAGGTCTAATCAAGAATTTTCAATTGATAATCTCTCTTTAATCTTCCATGCATTGTTTTTCAATCATTTATGCATTGATTTTAGCTCCATTTGCAGCCTCATTCATCTGTATTTGCATCTTCTTTTCATCTCGATCTGCAACCTCGCTTTCGATTCTGGATTTACGGTCAAAAGATTGGTTTTTGTGAACTTTCTCTCCATTGGATCTGTATATTGCAGTCATATAATTAGATTCGAATCTCTTATTTGATTTACTTTCATAGCAAGGTTTAAATTTTTTTTATTGGATTTGATTTGCAACATTATAATATCTGTATGGAAGTGAACAAGATTCAGTTTTTATTGGATATGATTTTGAATCTTATAATATCTGTATGAAAGTAAACAAGATTTCGTACGTTGCTGAAAATTAGTAGCTTTTGATCCTTCGTTTGCTTTTCCAATATTTCACATTGAACTTGTTTGTTTGCCTTAATGATGAGAGTAGTACTTACAAATGCCTCACTGGCTTTGATGTTTACAATATAGATTCAATATCATCAAAATGGAATGATCTTGAGAATTGATTCATTGGTAAGCAGATGGTTAGGCAATTTTGAATTATAGCTACACTTCACCACTTTATGTGTCTAGGTATATTGGGGCTCTGGAATAACTGATGTTTCAAAATAGAAAGATCTTTGAGAATTGATTCCTTTGTAACCAAGTGGGTAGGCAATTTGAATTATATCTACTAGCGAGTGGCACGTGCGATGCATGTGAGAGCGAGGGGAAGGAGTTAACGACACCCGATTGAACTTGCTAGTGGCACGTGCAATGCACGTGAGAGCGAGGGGAAGGAGTTAACCACAGTTAATAGGAATTAAAAGGGGCACGTGTTAACCCACGGGTGTGATTGAACTCTCCCCGAGGTCAATTGCGATTGGCTGTGATTCTAAATAGATAGATGGCAAGGGGTATTTTAGGAATTGAAGTAAAACATTAAATCAAAGGCAAGGGTAGTTTGGGAATTAAAGTAAAACATTAAATCAATGTTTTGTTTTTATATAAGGGTAGTTTGGGAATTTTAAAAAAATCATCTACGCATGCCTCTTGCATTATAATAGTAAAGACATTTCACCATTGTCTCTCTCTCTCTCTCTCTCTCTATATATATATATAGATTATAGACCCACAAACTTTAATTGCATATCCTATAATGTTTCAATTATTTTCTAGTGTGAGTCTTCTTATTAACCACTATAACTTATTTGTAGCAAACATTTGGAAAACTATTTTTATTCAGAACTATTTTGTTCATGATTGAAATTGTTATCACTGTTACTTTGGACAAAAACTATTTCTTGTCCAAATATGTGGTATGTACTGACCAAAAGAAAATACTAGGTTTGCTACACTATTTTTTTTTTCTTTCATGCTTAATGCTATTGGCTATATCTTCATATTGCACATTGTCTTAAGGCTTTGCTGTTACTATACTTTCTGAAGCATGTACATGTACCTTCTGTAACAAAAAACCCATTTTTTTTTTCAAAAATTCATGAATTATTCGCACATTTTTGGGTTGCCGAATTATTCGTGAATTTTTCGAATTATTCCCGATTTTTTTGAATTATTCCCGAATCATTTCCTCAAATTAGGCAAAAAAACTACTTATTATGTATATTTTTAAAATCAAATTGTTTGATATATTTCTTATTTATTAATTTATTTTTTATTTTTTACAATTTTTTCCTGAATTTCCCCAAAATTTTCCCAACTTGATCCCTGTCGAATTTTTCCCGAACCCCGACTTTGGCACTATGCATTTACCAGATAAACTGATTAAGTGGTGGAAATTTATCTTCAATTGATAACTGGGCAATAGTCACCAGAATGCTATATTTTCAACTTGACTTCTCTTTTTTCTTTATTTTTTTCCTAGGTTAGACTCTGTATATGGATTCTAAATCAGTCGTAGAATTGCTGGAGGCTTCTTCGCGAGTTCATTTTTCAAGATTTTACTTGGATGGCTTGGAGACAAGAAATTCGGAGTTGGAGCCACCAACAACTTCAGCAACTGAAAGTGTAAATAAGCAACCTTTTGTAATCGGTAAGTGTTTAGTTATGCTTTTTCAAAAGAATTCATATATTTTTCATTTACTTTTCTGGAAATGTATCAACACTGACCAGCAGAAAGTACACTTTGTAGGACACTAATAAGAAAATGTAGCCATCTCACTTTTAATAATGAGCTCTAGAACTGATACATCTACATGCAATCATTAGAGATGGAAGATGGGCATGTGGAAGCAAGGAAGTGGTGTAAAGATGTACAACTGATATGTAAGATGGATACTCTCCCAGGAAAATCCTTTCAATTAATGGTAAATGATTATGGAATTACCACATAATGGTGGGCTTGTAACAGTTAGTTTTGCTATGAAGTAATGGCATGACAAGGGCTCCACCGGGCTCCACCATTTAGCAAGGTA
Organism: Tetracentron sinense; assembly: GCA_015143295.1. Classification (NCBI taxonomy): domain Eukaryota; kingdom Viridiplantae; phylum Streptophyta; class Magnoliopsida; order Trochodendrales; family Trochodendraceae; genus Tetracentron; species Tetracentron sinense. The sequence goes on from CM026551.1 coordinate 63,466,611, forward strand.
GCTTTATTTGTTTGTGGTTCACCTAATGAAGAGAAAAAGAAGACGAAGGGGGAGTTCATGAGGCTTCTCATCATCGTAAGAAATCCCTATCCTCTCCAGGAAGGTTTCCTTTGCACCTACCGCCAACAACTAAAAACTAGAGTAATAGGAGAAAGAGAAAAAGATAGAGAAAATATATGTCATGCTATATCTTCCCACAATTTCTAGGCCATCTCTCGACTTTTCTTTTCAGTTATACCTTTCTTCTTTGCTTCATGATGAATTTTGGGGATGAAAATCTAGTTAAGATGTGATGGGAAAGCACTTGTTCTGTGTTGGCATGAAGGCTTGTCATGGATGGTGCTAGTTCTGCAATGGAGTAGCATAATAACCCATGATAAGAGGACATGTCATAGCATAGTGACCCATGGTGAGATAGGGTTTGTTTGTGGCCTGCTGGGTGCGGCAGAGCAAATGAGTAGAAACATGTGGTAGTAGGGTTACTAGTATTAGCGTGAAGAATTTTGGTGGTAGTAGGATATGTGAAAATAGGATGATGGGTTGTAGACAAGATGAACGATGAGTGATAATAAGATGTTGGGTTCTACTTAAGGTGAATGATAGTAGGGTGAAGATTATGGGTGCTAATCATGAACGATTATCATGTGACAACATGGCATTATGGTCCAAGTTGAGAGGAAATGTCATTGTTTTTTCTCAGGCAGAACAGCATAGTGTCTACAGTGAAGTTACGGTTAGTATAAACATGTGCATGCCCTCATATTATCTTTGATCACCCCTCTATTCGTCGTCAATTACTTTATCCTTTAAAATCTTATTAAGAGACAGACACCTATATTCCTGAAATTGGGGTTTATGCAAATATGATATTCTTTGTGACAAAATTTGGCACCCTACAATTTAGGGCATGAGTAGATCAAATTATTCAGACAACAAATAGAAATGCACATGATACTGTTGGGAAAATATTTTTCTACTGTATATGATACCATGTATCTCATATACATTACAATAATATTTCCCCAATAGTTACATGCAATTGCATGAGGTTATGGCTTCCCCAATATTATCTTCTCTGCTCTCCGCATTAAATTTGTCTTTTTTTTAGCTCCTGGAGGTTCCCTAGCTACTGGAGCCTCTAATTCGTAGCTGCCTTTGATTGGTTGTAAGATATTGTTGCGTTACCAATAAAAAAATTACACACAGGTCAACCAGGATTCAGGGTTTTTGACATTGGTGGGTCTCATGGAAAGCAACGTAAACTATAGTACCCATATATGCATTTATAAACTTCTTATTAATAAATAGTAGTTTATATCCAGGAGCTGATGTAAATTGTAATATAAATCACAATCACTAACCTTAAAAGCTTAGTGGCTTCGTCGCTGTTCAAATAATGGATGCTGATGAGATACATTGAGCTTTAGAGTTCATTTGCTTTTATTTAATACGACATTCTTCCAATTCATTTGGTCTGTGAGTGTTGCTCCATGCCTTTTTTTTCTTCTTCTGTTAATTTTGTGACATCACTTATGACTGTGCCAACATGGTCTCCTTGTCCCTTCCCTTTTGCTTTATAAACAATTCTTCTTAATCATTCTATTTGCAGGAGTTGCTGGTGGTGCAGCATCAGGGAAGACTACAGTCTGTGATATGATTATTGAGAAACTCCGAGACCAGCGTGTTGTGCTTGTCAACCAGGTATTTTATGATTTCAAAAGTCATTTATTCTAGTAATTCGACAAGTGGATCCCTTGGAAAAAAATAAACAAATCTGTTAACTAATACCGGGTTAAATATCATTCGCGTTCGACCTTCTTAGCTAACCTGGAGGCTATCCTACCTTCTTTTTTTTAGCCTAACTATCTGCCGGTATGTTTATCATCATGTGGACTTCTGGAATTCTGTTAGCATTGTCCCTGCGCCAGAGTAGGTTTATTTTATTAGCTGTTTGCTTTGTCACCCATTTAAACAGTAGGTGAGTAAATTGTAACAGTGGAAGACTTGGTAGTTTCTTCTGTTATAACCCCTTATCATTGTCACATTCACACATGAGATACGTGGTTAAATCAATTTTTGAACCAGATATAATTGTTTGTTCATCCTGATGACAAGTTGAATAAGAGCCACTGTTGGCCCTTTTTTACCTCAACCTTATCCATGCATCTGATGGTATAGTCTTGCCCTGCCTACTTTCACTTAATGCCATCCAGTAATGATTATATAGGGCCATATCACTATGCTGGACATAGCAACATTCTGTTTGAATTTCCCACACCAAGCTTTCGGAGCCTGCTTAAGGCCACTTTCCCTCAGGCATTAGACAAGAACAAGATGTATTAGTGAGAGTATTTCTGGTGGGATATTGAGACCTCATTAAATAATCTTCATGTAGAAACTAACTTTTATATCTTATGAAAACTATTTTCAGACGCATTAACACATTTATGGGAGTAGATCAAAGGCATCTTTATAACATAGATGAAGTTATGCAAGGTCAAGCTCGTTGATGACCCTATGTTTAGTCTCTTTCTGTCTTTATATATATATATATATATATATATAGATATGTCCTTTTTTTTCCCATGTACATGAATCAACTTTGCTGTGCAAATATTCATGTCTCCTTTGTTGTTAAGACATATTGCTTTCTGTCATAATCTAGACTTGCCTCCAAGTCTTGACAGCATAAATATTAGTCTCCAACTCTGTAACTTCCAGACCAAAATTTTCATAATAAAATGGTTTCATTCATTTAGATATTACAATTGATTTCAACTTGCTTTATTTTCTAAAAGGGTGCTTTATTTTAGTTTCCATAATAAGTTTCACAACATGGTGTTGCAGGATTCTTTTTATCACAATTTGACTGAAGAGGAACTGATACAAGTTCATGATTACAACTTCGACCATCCCGGTAATGATCTTTCTTTATTACAGATCAGATAAATAACTATTAAGAAGAAAATCCTCAATTGGTGTAGATGTACTGGAATTCTGTGTAGAAAATACAATGTCTGAACTTGGTCAACTGATATTAAAGGTTATTTGCTATGAATTATTGTTTTTGTTTCACACTTACACTCACCACCATACTACCACATAGTATTTGTTTTAAAGCTCTCACTTTCAATAATGATTGGTGTCTGAACTCTGGATCATTCATGCATTTCCTGTTCTTGGGTCTGGACCCTTGAATCATCTTTTATTGTTTCTGCATTGCAATTAAATGCTGTTTTAGCAATTTATATTCCCACCTAGAACTAATAAAAAAGCTATTGCCTGTTAAACCTCTTCATGAAAGTTTCTCTTCATATTTGCTAGAGCATAGAAGCCCTGTTCTCTTCTGAGCTAACAAAAATAGTGAGGATCAAGTTACCTTAATTGTCAATCTCATAGAAAGCAGTTAGCTTGATTTCTTGATTTATTTGCTTTCATGAACGACGGTCTCAATAAGCTGTAATGCGCCTAGGAAATTCTTCCCCCTTTCCATTTTGAATTCTTAAGATGTTATTTTGCTGGACTTAAGTATGCAGAACTTGCTTACCCGGGGCACAGACTTGTTTACATAGTGTATACTGTGGTGCAAAAACATGTCATAGATTATAGATCTCACAAAAAAGAAAAAACATTTAAACGGTTTATAATTCAGAAACAACTGGTCATGGAATAACTTCATATGTTGTAATCAAATTTTATATTGAGTATGTATGCTGTTGGGTTCCATGTCTCATATCAGATTGGGCTGCCTTACTATGCAAAGTTTCTTTTTGTTACTCTCAGAAGCCTTCGACACTGAGCAACTACTATGTTCTATGGAGAAGTTGAAGCATTGGCAGGCTGTTGATATTCCCAATTATGATTTAAAGAGTTACACAAACAATGGTTTGCCAACAAGAAGGGTAAAGTTCTCTTACTCATGAAGTGTAAAAGATGTGCTTCAAGGTATGGCAATGCCACCATCTTCTATGAAGACCTTTTGCAGATTTGCAATATCTTGTAATCACTGATCAGTCGCTAAAGTTTATGTCCAAATCTAAACCTTCTTTGAAACGTTTATCATGCTTCTGTAAAGAGTAATTTTATGACAAGCTTTGTATTCTTAAATAGATATTCTGGAATTTCAAACTCGTTACATTTGTAGAGTCTTGCTTTTTTCTCTTCTCCAAGTGCTTGATGCGAGCTCCCATCTTTATCCTATCCAGAAAACCATTCTCATATAGAAACAAATATCAGCAAGCTTTTTTTTCTTTCATTCAAGGTGCTTGGGTTGCAACGTTATACACAATCATGTATCATTCAGCCCAACTAATATTTTCTATACCCTTGTCTTTAGTCATTCTTCTCATACTCTAGAATAGGGCATGTACATGTATCTGGAGTTAAATTTCAAGTACCTGTTTGGTAGTTTTGTTTTGTTGCACTAGAAATCTTATCAAATCTTCTGCAGGTCAATCCTTCAGATGTGATAATTTTGGAAGGGATACTACTTTTCCATGATCCTCGTGTCCGAGAATTGTTGAACATGAAGATATTTGTTGATACAGGTTCTTTCTCTTCTTCCTGTTTCTATATCTGGATGTCAATGTATATTCTCATATTTTTGAGGTTCACCTTGTTAATTGGCAGGTCTAAGTTACACAGGAATGGGTTCAATTTTGTTACCTTACAGTAGATTGTACCTTATAGCTTAGTATATTCAATTAAATGGTAAAATGGTGAAATACCAAAGTGGTTTTATGGTTTAGATTCAATTTCTTAATTACTTTACCATTGAAATAGATGTAAAAAGTAATTTATATTTTATACATCAAAATTTATATTTTGTAATGGTTACGGCTATTCTGGCCAGCTGACATAGAGACACATGACAATTTTTACAGAATATGTCCATAAGCTCTTGGATTCTTGTTACCAAGTTAGATGACTTCTCCCCACTTTCCAAATAGGGGATTTCCCCTTCATTTGCGACAGCCATAGTCAAACCAATGTTCAGAAGAATAACATTTCTTAGCTTCTCATTTCTGCTTTGGGAATTTCCTCTAAATTCCAGTTCTGCTAATTCTTATGTCACTTTGGCTGCTCTTCTGAGTTATGATGGCCAGAATTCTATCCAGTATGGCTACTTTTCACATTTTGTAACATGTTTAATTTTACTTTAATGTACATAGAGAGAAGTTATAACTTTACTACTCTCTTGTAAGTATCCAAACATTCTTTAAAGCATTAATATTCCTGGATCGGGAGATTGCATCTCCTCCAAGGAAGAGCAACCTGTGCCCGGAAGAGAGTGCCTTCTCCCTTCACCCAGAAGGAAAGCCTGTACCCTGCACGCGCTACTGCTGTCCTCCGAACCAAGTCATGCTCCTTATTGCCTATAGCAAAGTTCCCTAAGGCTCCTTGAGGGCCACAAAGAAACCTAAGCACCGGCTTGGTATTATCTCGAGTGTAGAGACAGCCAGGAGGTTTTCCTAGAAGCAGCCACTCCTGAAAGAGTGCGTAATAACTTATTGACTGAGCGCTCTTGCGCTGAAGATGAATGGGGCTAAGTGATCTGCCTAAGATTGTCAACCACCTTCCCTTCGTGCTTGTAGGCGGGTATGCTATTATGTCCCGTCCCCTAGGGACTACCAGTAGCTTAGGTTGTAGAATCTCATGCAAGTTATCTTGTGGTCACTTTTTGTTCCATCTTATCTTGTGAGCCGCGGGGTTAGGCTTCTCTTCTGGGATTTCCACTCTAAGCTCCATGGGCTTTTTGATAGACGCTTTTGTCTTCCCTTTGTGAAATGTTTACTTTCAGTTCAATGTATATAGAGAGAAGTTATAACTTATAACTGGAATATTTCTTACAATTCAAAAAATATCTTAACCCTTAAATATTAGCTCAAAGAGTATACTTCATACGTCATTTGGTAAACTAGCAGCTCAACAAATCAGTGTTCAAAACTTTGCTGTCTTCCTATGTTAGGCTGTTACTCTTATAGTCTTAACGATGGAAAATTTTCAGTGCAGATGCTGATGTACGCTTGGCAAGGAGGATAAGACATGATACAGTCGAGAAGGGGAGAGATATTAGAACAGTACTTGACCAGGTTAGCAAATTGTCAATTGTTCTCTCACAAAAGTTTGCACATGAGTTCTTTTGCATTTCACTTTCTACAAAAGAAGGGGCTTCTACTGCATGTTAGATATGAGACCGCATAGATTAACATGGTAAGCTGTGGATAATTTTAGTGGATTATACATTGGTCTGAAGTGTTATACAAAGAGTGTTGACCTTAAGTTTAGATCGTAATCTTAAAATTCTGTCATTGATTCATGCAAGTTGGAAGCTAGGGTTATTGCACATAGTGATTCTCTTTGAGCTTAGTGAAGAATGAAACAAGTTAGTTGACTATATTTACCAGGTCCTTGGCTTTTAGGGTACTTTATATTGCTATATTGAGTCCTGAACAGGAAATGGAGAGAAACAGATGATTCCTGGGAGTTACTGCCAAACCATTGGTTGAAATAGCCTATATTTCGGGCATGTTTTATGTCTTCTATAATTCCAATGATAGTGTTCCAGAATCCAGATTCCACTCAAATAAAATGTGAAAAATGCTAAAATCTAACGTTTCTATGCAAGAACTGGTTTTTGGAGTGGAATACATGCATATCTGAATTTTCCTCTAAGCAAAGCCTGGGGCCTTTTAACTTAGAGGTTGAAGAATGTTATAAAGTTATTTATTATTATTATCAATTATTTTACATTAGTATATGACTTCTCTTTCCTTTAGCTACGGAGGATTTAATTTAAGAACATAGTTAACTCCATTCAAGCTGATTTGTTCAGTTTTCCTTATGCTGCTGCTCATGCTATTTAGACTCTGTAGTGTTAAGTAATACCCATTTTGTCTTTTATGTTCGACCAGTACTCAAAATTCGTGAAGCCTGCTTTTGATGACTTTATTCTTCCAACAAAGAAGTATGCGGATATTATCATTCCGCGTGGAGGAGATAATCATGTAGCGATTGATTTGATTGTGCAACATATTCGTACAAAACTTGGTCAACACGATCTCTGTAAAATATACCAAAATCTTTATGTCATTCAATCGACTTTTCAGGTAATACTTGTTTCTGTTTACTAATTCATCTCACTCCATTTGAATGATTTGTTTGTTTGTAGTTTGGAAAGTGAACTGTATTGTAGGATCATTTTTTTGTTTGTTGATCTTCGGAATTCAACATTCAGTTCAATATGCTTCCTGAAGTACCAATAATTGCTTCCATCTTTGTACAGATACGTGGTATGCATACGCTTATACGTGATGCTATAACAGCAAAGCATGACTTTGTTTTTTATGCCGATCGATTGATTCGTTTGGTATGTAGTCTTTACTGTAATATCAATTGGTTACTGGATATGTTTTGGATGTAGGTGTGGAATTTTAGTTTTGTTTTCTGCTCAAACTTCTTTCCTCATGAACAGGTTGTTGAACATGGTTTGGGGCATCTTCCATTTACAGAGAAGCAGGTGACCACTCCAACCGGTGAGCTACTATTTTTCTATGAATCTATCTTGGTATTATTTAGATTCTCCGAGTTATGATAGACCATCTTAATGTATTTTTTTAGGTATTAGCATTTTAGAACAGATCGGATTTCATACATATTAATGATTTATTCTGCACGCATGAGATCTAAAGGTTGTACGAGTTTGTTTATCCTGGCATCATTTTTGTGTTTCTTAAACTTTTATGCAAAACCAAAAGTTTTCTCATTCTATTAACATATATAACTTGGATGTATGTATGCACATGGGTGGAGCCAGATGGGGCTTGTGGGGGCACGTGCCCCCACTGAAATTTTGTAAAAACTATTTTTTAAATATAGCCATAGGAAGGGAGATCAAGTCCAATTGTGATTGAACTTGGGGAGAGTTCAATCGCACCCATAAGCCAACACATATCCCTTTTAACCCTTATTAACTATGGTTAAGATTCAGTAATCCTTGGGGTTCAACAATATAACCTTGGTTTTAATCAAAATATAAAAAAAAATATTTGACTATGGTTAAGAATTTTTAAACCTTAGGGTTAATATTTTTAAATTTTTTTTAAAATTCATGTTTATATTGTTGAAACCCAAGAGTTAATAAACCTTAACCATAATTAATAAGGGTTAAAAGGGACATGTGTTAGCCTATGAGTGCAATTGAACTCTCCCCGAGTCCAATCAATCACAATTGGTTGTGATTCGTTCTCTAGAAGGAGGCCCTTGCCCACGAGCTTTGAGTTCGAATATGTCCAATTGTGACAACTTAGTATTAAACTCACTAACAAAGGGGCGGGAATCAAAGTGGGAGGGTTAATATTTTTTCTAAAACCAAGGTTAGCTTGTTGGACCCTAAATATTAGTGAATCTTAACTATATTAATCGGGATTAAAAGAGACACGTGTTGACCTATGGGTGTGATTGAACTCTCCCGAGTTTAATCCCAATTGATTATATTTTATACAAAGTTGATTAATTATTTAATTGGGCATAATCATGGACGATGGACAGTTGCCCCTAAAAAATATAATATATTATATCCATGAGGCAAGGGGACAATTGTCCCTGAACTTTTGAAAAAATTATCTTTTATATCTTATGATTTATTGATGTAATAGGGCGTGGATATAGAGTAAGGGGAAAGTTATCCCATAATCAAGGAGAAACAATACCCATAAAATATGTACAAAATGTATAGATGAAATGACAAAAAAACTAGTCATCAAAAAAAAAAAAATGGCGGCAACGCCCCCAAACCCCTAGACCCAGAATATTTCATACATACCTAATAATTCTTCACAAATCTATCAACAATTACTATCATTTTCAATTAACCACTGTGTGCCCCACTACTATCACGTGGGTCCTCAGGTTCTACTACTTTGGTCATTGGTGCTGGTAGATATATGATGTATCTAATTTACAAACCAGTCTAATTCTTAATTCTTCTTATGCATCTTGTAGAGATAAGCTTTACCTTTGAACAACAAATTGTACAACTTTACACAAGGCCACTTTCTTCAAGGAAAAGACTTGTTTTGGTTCAAAATACGTGTCTTTCTCTCCATGGAAGACAATAACACATGTCTTTCCCTTGAAGATGGTGACTTTAAAAGAAAGTGGAGCTAGTATTACCTTAACATGTTTCATATTTCCATTGTTATTTTATTTGTAATACTGATTATACTATAGAGAGATGTTAGTTAACTAGTGTCTACAGTTAAGCATATTTACAGCTTTTGCACATCTCACCCACTTAGTATGCATCTGTAAGTCACATACTTACGGTTGCATTAATTGAAATACACCATAGTTATGTGAAATCAGTGCGACTATCACTTGAGGATTACTCAACACACTGCCAGTTCTGATTCTTCTACATGAGTGCTTCCCCTAAGCCTATATAATTAATTTCGTTATTTGAGAAACTTATATGATTTTTTTCCCCTGTAAGAAGTCCCTCATGATTATAGTTGGACAGCTTATGTACTAAGACGAGCCAACTTTAAATTTGAACATGTTAAGTGGTTACTTTGTTGGAAATAATTTTTCTTTGGGAAGTTGGAATTTGGTGAGTGCATCTCTTATACAAGAGAGCAATATCTAGGACATTTACTTTATGTTCCTGTATAATTGTTATTGGGAGGATAATTCCTTACTTTAGTGACGTTTCTCTTTTTGCATAAATGCAGGATCTGTGTATACTGGGGTGGATTTCTGTAAAAGGCTTTGTGGCGTCTCCGTTATTAGAAGGTAAACTTTCTGTTTTCATTTCAGTTCTGCTCTCAGTATTATTGGATCCAGGGATGTAGCCAGGTGAGGGCCCCCTTTCTTTTAGACATAGCCATGGGAATAGGGGCATGCACTGGTGCACGTGAGATCGGATCATTCAATTGTGATTGAACTTGGGGAGAATTCAATCACACCCACAGTTCAACATATCAAGTATCAACACATGTCCCTTTTAACCTCTGTCAACTGTGGATAAGATTCATTAACTCTTGGGGTTCAACAATATAACCTTGTTTTTTTAAAATAAAAAAATATTCACCCTAAAATTTAAAATTCCTAACCAAAGTTAAATATTTTTCTAACATTTTTTCTTCTAAAAACCTTAGGGTATATTGTTGAACCCCAAGAGTTGGTAAACCTTAACCACAGTTAATAAAGGTTAAAAGGGGTACGTGTTGACCTGTGGGTGCAATTGAACTCTCTCCGAGTTCAATCACAATTGACTGTGATCCAATCTCCATGCTGATGCCATTGAACTTTAAAAAAAGTATTTTTATACTAAGTTATTTAATTAATTTATTGGGCATAATTATGGTAAGGGGCAGTTGTTCTTAAAAAAATTGTACTATATTACTTAGTTATTTAATAGGTATAGCCATGAGGCAAGGGAGCAACGTTCCCTGAACTATTGAAAACAAAAAATATATTTTATATCATATTATTTAATTATAACGGGCATAGCCATGGGGCAAGGGGATAGCTGTCCCATAAACAAGGAGAAATATTACCCATAAGATATATACAAAATGTATGGACAAAATGCCCCCCAAACTTCGTCATAAAAAAAAATATCAGGGCTTACACCCCCGAACCCCCATCCCCCTAGACCCCAGAATATTTTCTATCAACCTAATAATTCTCCACAAATCCATTAGCAATTACTATCATTTTCCATCAACCATCACGTGCCCCTCTACTAGAAAATCCTGGCTCTGCCCCTGGTCGGATCCGAAAGAACAATTGACTAAAGTGACATTTTTGAGGTGCAGACATTTGGTTAATTGTGATTTCTCTGTATGAGATATTTATGCCATTGATCATTGATATTATAAATTAGTTGGCTAGATTCTTACTTTGCATCTTCTGCCATCAACCCTCAATGTTATATTTTATGTGCTGCTTAGTGTGCCAATCTATGGAAAATATCTCCTACTGCATAATTGACAGGACAGTGGCAGATACTACAATTTTATTTGCATCTCCACATGAGTTTGATTTGGGAAGTTCCATTGTCACACTTAGTTGCAGTATGCAGATTAGGAGCAAGATAATATATGCAATGGTTCTCAGAAATCTCAAGGAAGTGGAGCAGCTAGGAAGCATGTGTATTATTGTACACATAATTTAAAATGTCTCTTTATTTATACAAAATTGTACCCATGTTTTTAATCATTTTGTCAAGTCAAATCTAAATTCTAATGATTTTTATAATCCATAAACAGAAAAGGTCCAGATATTATAATATTTTGGCACTAAGGTGGATTTGATTGGGCCAAGATAGTGGTCACTGGTAGTAGAAGGGTGCAGGTCTCAAAGTGAGAAAGACACCAGTGGTAGAAGCTTCCTTATAGTTGTTGCATTGGAAGGCAGTTTGGATTACAGCTTTATGAGTGCCAATTTTGTGTTTAATTACCTCTTAACTGCAACAGATACATGAGTAACTTAAATAGCAAAGTGTTTTGGGTAAGATTTCTATAGTCCATTTTTTCAGCATTCCTTCTTGAAATCATGCATAGAGGTCAGAAGTCACCTTGCCCCATTTTTCTACTAGATAGGTCTTTATGATAGACACAGGGAATGGAAAGAGCTTTCTTCAGCACTAAATCAGAAAGACCTTATATATCTGTTGTATTCGCCTCAGGATTATCTTTGTTCTTCCATTTTCGTACTATGAATATTGAATAAACTCAAATGTACTGTTTTTGATAGTTCAATTCTTAAACTGATTTTAGTGGTGAAAGTATGGAGAATGCTCTGCGTGCATGTTGCAAAGGTATAAAGATTGGGAAGATTCTTATTCACAGGGAAGGCGACAATGGCCAGCAGGTTTGCGTGGAGCTCCTGGAATTTTATTTTTAATTTTTTAAATTTAATTTTCTTCTTTCTTCACTCATCTTTTCTGATTGTCCAACTGCATTGTAGCTAATCTATGAAAACCTGCCGAAAGACATCTCAGATAGGCATGTATTACTTTTGGATCCTATCCTGGGCACAGGTTTGTCTGTCTAGAAGATGGAAAATGTAATTCTTGTCATGCTAATATATTATTTATATGCAAGTGTGCATCTATAATAAAAATGCAAAAATGTTAAGTTTATGTCTATAGAGGACATTTGATGAACCTGGGGTCCACCCTCAATTTACCTTACCTCTGTACAGTACATAGTGCCCATCAACTCATATTCATGGACTTCAACTCTATGAGATAGGTTTAAATGAAGATAATAGACCTCAGATCCATCATATTGGCCATATGTATAGTTTCTGTGTGATATAAATATGAATCAGTTGGTAATAGTATTAGATACGTTCTAGAAATTGTCAGCTTACATATTAGATAACTGCAAGTTTATATTTCCTCACCATAAATAAAAAATTACCAGATCAAGAAGCGAAAATGACAAGTAAAGTGAAAGCGAGAAGTAGGAAGCGAGGCTCAAAATATCCTGTGAATACAGGTGTTTCATTCTCATTATATTCTTATGGGCAGTCATACCTTGATTTTGCCACACATGAGATTTGTATGAAGAACTAGGTGCCTTAAGTTTCAATTCAATGATACTTTCTCAGCGTCTACACGCTAGGCTTTAGACTCGGGTATATCCCGTAATGTTCTACATAAATATCTCTCTTTGACCACTAAATGAGAGATGATGGAAGTGAGCTTGGGAAACAAGCTTCTTGTAAAGCGAATATCTCAACTTGTATATAGCTTCCGTGCAACTATGGAAAAACTACTTGTTTACGGTGTTATTTAATATAGAAAAACTAATTCAAATGTATTAAAATTTGCTTTGCCAATTGGCTAGAGTAAATCTCTTCTAAATATCAGTTTTATTTCTTCAGGGAATTCGGCCGTTCAAGCAATTTCTTTACTTATAAGGAAAGGTGTTCCAGAGTCCAACATCATATTTCTCAATCTTATATCTGTAAGTTATCATACCTCTACAGGAGTTGCTTGCTTACTCGCTTTACTTCTTTTTCCTTTAACCTGATAAAATAGCTTCTTTTTGACCCACAACTACTGTATATGCTATATATCTATTTCATCACCATTATCCAAACTTTATCCCAACTGTTTGGGGTCAGCTGCATGAGTCATGTTCTGTTCTTCCACTCTATCTAGGGTCATATCTTCTTTTAACAAAAACTAGATAAATCTTCATAATCTTGCGTGGTAAGTTTGAGGTAAATTTTACAGTTCTGTAACAATTTTAAAATTTTTTTCCTTTTGGAATGAAAAAATATACATTGTGCTAAGATAAGACAACACATAATTTCATGGCCAAGTCGTGCCTGATAGTCTACTGTGAATCTGTGATGTATCTCCACAACAATTACCCCTCACGTTCATGGCCTCCTAAATTGCTTCAAAAGTAGATTTGCATCTCTTTATTGTGTTTACTATGATGTTGCATAATTATTTCTCTAAATATCACTAGGCACCTCAAGGAGTGCATGTGGTCTGCAAAAGCTTCCCGAGAATTAAGATCGTGACGTCTGAGATTGATATTGGTCTGAATGAAGATTTCCGTGTCATCCCTGGTATGGGTGAATTTGGAGATCGATATTTTGGCACTGATGATGACGATCAGAAAGTGGTGGCTATAGCTTAATTAGAGGTGCTCACTAATCCAACTCATAGTGACTTTCAAATAGCAAACTCCCCTTGTGTACATGCTATGTAGCTGTTAATGAGCCATGCTGGCCCTAAAAACACTTAGGCTTGGCCCACTGCAGGCCCAAACTAGATTTGGATTTATGGGCCCATAGCAATGGGCCTGTGCTAAAGACCTGGGCCCTGGTTTGCTAAATTAATTGGGCCAGACTTAGCATGCCCTGTGTACCTAATCTTAGGGCCACGAGTTAAGCCTGTGATTGGCCCAGGTCAGGCTCAATAGAGCCTTGGGCCGGCCCAAATGCAGGGCCGGCCCAAACCATTTGGAGGCCTAAAGCGAGAATTCAAAATGGGGCTTTTTAAAAATTGGACTCGCTATAAAATGTGGCATTTTTTTTAAATGGAGCCTTTTTTAGGGTTTCTTTTCACTTAATTAGGTTCATGAAGCCATCAAAGCCCACACTTTTGGGACCTTCATTTTTTTGGGGCCTAAAGCGCGGGCTTTGATGGCTTAATGGATGGGCCGGCCGTGCCCAAATGTGGCCCATTAACATTTTTAATATTTTAAATAGATATGATTTGATAAGGTATGGGTTGAATTTATTTGTTTCCTCTTATAGGTATCACCTGATAGAGTTGAAAATGGTGGGATTTTCCAACTTGGATTTTCAGCAAAGACAGTACCGGAAATTAGCCAAAATCGTGTCATTATTTATCCGTTGAGTTTCGGTCAGTTTCATTTTTGTATTTCTCAGTCTTTTTGACTTCGAGTGAACTTAGATTTGCAACAAGTTGTTCTTCTTACCATTCCTAAAACTAGGTGAAGGATAGCATTCCCTGTATATCCTTCAATAGTCTTTGAACGAGAAGAAGAAAAAAAAGTGGAGGACTTAAAAAAAAATCTCCCTCATTTTTTTTGTCTTCTTGTTTAAAAAAGAGGAGAAAGTAGATGACCCCCCCCCGGTATATTTATATGATCTAGTGTGTGGTGAGTTTACATGTAACCTTGGGTGAGTTGATAAATTTACCCTCCGGCTCTTGGACTTTGCGCAGTTGTGCTATAGACTCAGTCATTGCTTTTGGACCGTAATCGTAATCGTAATCGATTTTTTGTATTGGGAGGTACTCCACCCAAACATAGCTGACTTCTTCAGTTGCCAGACATATACAATACAACAGGCTCAATGTGATCCAAAACCAGTCCCTTGTAGTTTCATTTGCTTTGATTCACTACCAAATCTGGGTAAGGGGTGGCAATTTTTGACACGGTTTCAGGTTTGATTTTCTCAACCCACTTGAAATTGGGTTAGGTTTGGGCCCGACTCCCTGGACCCAAAAAAAATCGTAATGCCTAGTTAATTTATTGCTAAAGGAGAATGATCTCCTAAAACTAGCCAGTATGCTAAGGGTGTGATGCTGACCAATAAGCAGGATACCAGTTCCCTTAAATGTATTTTTGTGTACTTGAAATAGTTAATTAACTATCAAAATTTATTGAAACGTGATAATAATTTAAAATAGAAAATTTTAATGTAATTAATTATTATTTATTTATTTTAAATGGGTTATAGAGTAAGTTTGGGTTGAGGGGTCCCTTAGGTTGGGTTACGGTTGAGCATGTTCCTACACATCCCCCCGAACGGGCCGAACCCGACCCATTGCCACCCATAGTCTTGAGTTCGTATTCACTGTATAACCCCATTTGGATGGCACAGCCTAACATTGCTTAATGCCAAGCATCTGATCAAAGGCCTAAAGCACAAATGGCTTAAGAAGACCTGGTTCATGATCAAGAAAGAGTTATTCGTCAAGGAATAGAATCAACAACTAAGAAGAATTAACTTGGACCATGACTCATCGAAATCTCACATGGAAAATTCACACAATGCTCTATATTCCTCAACAAATAGTCTCTTTTAACACAGACTAGTAGTAGATAGTTAAGCTAAATGTCCCCCACCTCCTAGCTAGGGCAATTGATCGGATTTGCATCTGCACTACGTTAATCAGTATAATCACTAAGCACCATATTTTTTGTTATTTTTTTTAATTTGTTGTCAAATGCATATAGAGATTACAGAGGGTTGGCCCCGTAGGCCGTAACTGGGCCACTGTAATCTCTGTCAGAACCTTGACCTTCCATGTTCGGTCCAGTTCACACAGAAGCATCCTATTTCTTACATTGAAAATTCAAATGAAGCATCCTATTTCTTACATTGAAAATTCAAGAAAGCGTGGGCCAAGAGGAATATTTAAATTGGTAATAAGATTTAGGAGTGTTAATAATTTAAATTGGTTTCTTGAAGGATACAATCATACCACTCACTGCACTAAGATGTAACAATTTGTACTTCTGCTCTAAACAATAGTAGTTCTTTTACTCCTATGTATAACTTACAGGTTTCAGAAGGGGGGACCATGAATAAGCCCACTTAAGAAACCATTTCCACATTACAGAGAATTATCCCAAAACACAAAGAAAACCATAACCCAGAAAACCAACAAGCTACCACATGGACTGCATCTAAAAGAACTACCATCACTGATGCCAACCAGAAACCTGCAGTCACCAACTGAAGGATCGAGGAAAGTGACCATCCCGAGCCCATCAAAATCACAGCTCTGTGAATCCTGTTTTTGCAGCTGATAGTAACTGTTGAAGGCGTAAGAGACTTTCCCCTTCGCCCCAATTCCATTGCATGATCCCCCATTGTTGAGAGTTGTGCAGTCTGCAACACTGCAAGCGAGTTTTATATGGTTGGCTACACCTGAGAGATCCCTGGCCGGGTCTGCCACACACCACCTGGATGGGAGATACTGAACGTCCTTGGCATTCTTTAATGCTCGATTTCCCAACCCAAGGTTAAGTCGGTACTTAGCCTGGCCATCAAAAGAGAAGATCCCCCAATGTCTCTCAAAGTCCCCGGGAAGAATGCTCTTTGCCTCTTCATCAAATAGCCCGAAAAGATAAATATCCATGGGCGGGATACCTGGTCTCAGAGGGGTCCCTTTGTTACTTAAGACATGCTTTATGAGTCCCTGGTTGAAAGCCCTAGCAGCAGTGAGATTCGCACCGAGGGCTCCATCTGTAGGCCAACCCACCTCCCCGACAATTATAGGCATCTGACCATATCCAAGTCTGTTGAGAGCGGCAACTAATGTGTCGAAATTTCCATCAAATGCGTTGTAATAAACATTTTGTCCATCTGTAACGGCATGAGTTGTCCCCTGAAAGAAGGCATATTCCTGTGGGAAATCCGAGTTTCCATAAAGGCTTAGAAAGGGGTATATGTTGACTACAAATGGGGAGCCATTTGAGCTGAGGAATGAGACAAGTTGAGTCATGATTTGGGTCAGTTCGGGTCGGAAGGCTCCTTGAGAAGGAAGAGAAGACTCATAAGCATCAGCATTGCAAGGGACCACTAGCTTCACGAAGCCTGCCAGATTTGCTTTTGCCAAGGACTGTTGTAGATTGAGCAGAGCAGGCATGACAGAGGACTGGAATTGACCTGAATAACTTGAGAGGAAGGGTTCATTCCCAACTGCAACATACCTATGATCACATTTGAAAAGCTTGTGAAAAATAGGAACCCACGATATATATTCTAAACTACTAATTTTTCTCTGTTTAAACATAAGCAGTAAAACAGGATATAAGGCTTTTTCATTAGAATTTAGTCTGGTTTTATAATCTAATTACATGTTTCAACTTTGTTTTACCTTTGATGAAATTCATTTGGTAGGCCACAAATTGCTTTAGAAAGTAAAATCATATATATAATACTCTTCTGAAACTTCTCTTGATTGAAGCATACTCGTATCGTGATTGGTGATGGGTCCGAGGTGAAGTTTTGGTCGGATCCGTGGTGCGGCCGTATTCCTCTGAAGCATGAATTTCGATCATTTTTCTCTATATCGTTGGATAAGTTTGCGGCAGTTGCAGACATGTTTGTTAGAAGTGTGAGTGGGGTGGTGTGGAATCCTAGATTCAGAAGATAGCTTAATGATTGGGAAGTTCGGGAGTTTTCGAAGTTCTTGGCTAAGCTAGAATCGGGCCAATCGGCGAGTATTGATTTGGCGGCTAAGGATCGACGGATTTGGGTTGGTAACAGGAAAGGGTGTTTCTCTGTGAGGTCTATTTTGCGGATGGCGAACCCGGGCTCATCAGTGGTTTTCCCTCACAAGACGGTCTGGTTCTGTGGGGTGCCTTCTAAGGCATCTTTTTTCTTGTGGTCCGCTTATCTAGACAAGATCCTAACTTTAGACAATTTAAGGAAGAGAGGGTGGAGTCTCCCGAATTGTTGTTTTATGTGCTCATCCGAGGAGGAATCAGTGGATCATTTACTATTGCACTGTTCTTTTGCGAGGAGTCTCTGGGGGCACTTTCTTTCTCAACTTGGGGTTGCCTGGGTGACTCCCTCCTCCTTTCAGGTTTTGCTACTAGGTTGGGGTTCAGAAGGTTTGGTTAGCCCTATTGATCTTATCTGGGCACTCCTCCCTGGAGTGGTGGCGTGGTCTCTTTGGACAGAACGGAACAGGAGAGTGTTTGACAATTCTTTGGCGCCGTTGGAGAGAGTGTGCTCCCGTGCGAGTGCTCGGTTGAGAGAGTGGGTTGCCACTATAGCGGATGTGGTGGAGATAGGGTTCGATAGGTTTATATCATAGAGGTTGTAGGGGTCTTGTATTGATGCTTGGTCTTTTCGCTATGTAGTGGTTCTAGTAGTCTTTCAGTCTTTGCTTGTTATGTACTAGCTTTTTGAGATTCACTATTGGTGAATGCTCTATTTTAATGATATTTGCTTATATCGATCAAAAAAAAATAATACTCTGATATGGAGATCAGCTGCATTGGCAAAGTGTCCCCTCGGAATTCTCGATCATATTATCATCATCTGTACTGATGAAGGAACCAATGCACCCAAACTATGTAACACGATTGCAAATCACACTTCAAAATTTCAGTTTTAGAGAAGGTACCATGCTGGTACTTCTTGAAATGTCCTCAAAGCATATAAAACCAGATAAAATCTTACTTAAAGAATTCTTGTAATTCAAGGTAGAATCCTTAATTTATCAAGATTGACTAAAGTCATAAGCCCTAATATTTTGAAATCAACTGAACTATTATAGATTAGGTTTAGACATGAAGGCCACGTAGTTAATCAAGTCATTTGATCAGGCATTAGTACGCAAGAAAACCTACTCCAATCATCCCAGATACAAAATCTAGTAATTCATGATGGGAGTCGTCAAACTCTAAATGTTTTTGTGCCTATGGCTGTAAGGGGAGCATTCAAATTTCCCCCTGTGGAGAATTTCCATTGTAGGATCTGCATTAAAATTAAAGTAAATCATATTAAAAACTAATGGAGTTAGGATAGGCTTCTCACTTGCAACTTTGGGTAAGAGAGATTCTAGTGGGTTTGTAGAGGGAGAGATAGTAAGATAAGAAAATTCCTAGCATTGTCATGCTTTTCATTCATTCTTCTTGTAGATCGAGAAATAGTTAGCAAAAATTTAAGATTATCAATAATCTCTGGTGATTGCCGACTCCAACAGCATTTTGTTATGTGTCGTAAGGCATGTTATACTAACTAAAGAACATAAAGGAGGGTACACAAAATGACATTCGCCATAGGAATGACAATGAGGGTGCTCTAAAGATGAGAAACCATATGCGAAAAAGTCAATAGAGTAGCAATCCACAGGGTGAAGGGTGAGCAAGCTATGCAAATCCTGAGATTCCGCAGACTAAATATATTAGGCAACCACAATATCATATCCCTGATTTCCCTCTTGTATGGCTGTATAGTTTCCCAAACCAATGTAACTTCCTTACTTGTTATGCGCATCCCTACTGATGAGGGGTTGCACCTTGTTCTCTATTAAATGTAATATACCATTGTACGCATGAATTGAAAAGAGAAAAGCTTCTCTCCATTAATTGTCTTCTGCAATTGCATTATTCCAAGTAAGTAATTTATCATGGTATCAGAGCCTGCGTGCTCAAAATCAACTGTGTTTTGAGGCGAGTGTCTTCGTTCTCCAACAGTTTGGTACTGTCTGATTGTGTTCTCTATCGTGCTCAAAATCAACTGTGTTTTGAGGCGAGTGTCTTCGTTCTCCAACAGTTTGGTACTGTCTGATTGTGTTCTCTATCCTCGGTTATTGTTTGAATCATCCAGATTCGTTTGGAAGAAGACAATCATCCTGATCTTTGCATCCTGATATTTGCAAGGACGTTAAGATGTCGTCGGAACCTATTGAATCCTTGATCAATGATCATCCAGATCCAATATCAATGCACCATCCAGGCCATTGAATCCTATCAACGATGTGTCCTCTCCTTTTTTTCTTCACTCCTCTGATCATCCCGGAGCTATTCTCGTCACTGCTCAACTCACTAGAGAAAATTATTCTACATGGAAAAGGGCCATGAAAATGGCCTTGAATGCCAAAAACAAGCTCGGATTTGTTGACGACTTGCTTCCCAAACCACCTTCAAGATCGCCAGAATTGCAAGCCTGGGAGAGATGCAATGATATGGTTCTGTCATGGATTCTCAACTCCAAAGACAAATCCATCACCAATAGCATCATATATGGCGGCACTCCGCATGATGTTTGACTCGACCTTGAAGAATGTTTTTCTCAAAGCAACAACCCGAGCATTTATCAACTGAAGAGGGCCATATGCACTCTCAACAAGATCAGCAGCCACTTGCATCATATTACAACACATTGAAATCTTATTGGGATGAGTTGGATACTCATCTTGTCGTTTCCAATTGCACCTGGGGAGCCTTCAAAGACCACAAATCATTGCAAGAAACTGAACGTGTTTATCAATTTCTTATGGGCCTGAACGATAGCTAGGGGAAAATTTGTAGTCAAATTCTTGCAACGGATCCCTTGCCCAATGTAAGCAAGGCCTATGCTATCATTAACCAAGAAGAGAAGCAGCGTCTCCTTCATGTATCATCTTCTAATCTCAATGATACAATTGCTATGGCTGTCAACACTTTCAATGCAGGACGCGACACTCCTAGAGGTTCCAGGCGTGGTTGAGGCAGCCCTCAATGTGAGCATTGTGGAGCACTAAGCCACATCAAAGCCAAGTGTTATGAGTTGGTGGGTTATCCACCTAACAGAAACAAATCACGACCTAAAGGGTCTATTGCTGGACAACGTGCTACAGCCCACAATGCTACTATAGTCGATAGTCACAGCAGATTCAACAACGATACCTCATCTACAATCCCAGGGCTTTCAAGTGAATAATATCATCAGTTGCTTGCCTTGTTGGATTCCAATGTCAATGTTTCTACAACAAATCTCACTGGTAATACGCCTACTCTCCATTGTAACTCTGTTATATCTTCATCACCATCCACATGGATCATTGATAGTGTCGCTTCCGACCACATAACGCCCACTTTATCCACATTTTCCACTAGCACTCCAACTCCACATGCCAAACCTCTGTTGGTTTATCTTCTGATCTAACACTTGACAATGTTCTTTATGTTCCTTGCTTTCATTTCAACCTTTGTCTATAAGTAAATTGACCCAAAATTTGAATTGTGTGGTTATTTTCATCCCCACCTTTTTGAGTATTTCAGGACCGTCGAGGAAGCTGATTGGAGTAGGTGAAGTTCGAGATGGACTCTACCATTAAATGCCGTCATCATCCACCGTACCTACAGCCATGCCTGTCACTCATTCACTTGGATCGGATCTTTGGCACATGCGTCTCGGACACCCTTCAACTGCACGTTTGTCCAAGCTTTCTTCCATTTCTCCGCATATTTTCTGTAGAACCCCGGAATCCGAGTTCATTGTGCTATGAACAATGTTAGTGAATAGTGCCCTTGTATGGTGTGTGTAAAGGCCTAAAGCCTTCCATTTTGTTCTTGGTAGTATGGTGAGTCGAGTGAGGGTTTTAGATGCGTGTGTTGAGTCTCAAAAAGAGAGTATAAAAATACTCTAAGTAGGTAAAAGCAAGGGTATATAAAATACTCTTAAGTGCTTAAAGGGTTGTAAGTAAATAGTGTGTGAATAGTGATGTGAATAGTGTTTGTGAGGTCCAAGGTTTCCTAGGTGCTTGTGAATGAAGTGAGGAGTTTATTATAGGTTTTATGGTGTGTGAGGGTACTAAAGAACCATCCCTGATGTTTATGGGTGTTAAAATAAAAAGGAGAAAGGTTCTAAGTGCTAAATGATGGGGGAGGTCTTAACAACCCTCAACTTGTAGGATCTCTAGTTTTGTTGTCTCATTGGAATTGAGTGATTCTTGAGCCATTAGAAAGATATTATAACCCTCTTAAGGTTCATGTTTATCACTTTTTTAGATTAGGAGTAGAAGTTAAGCTAAATGTGGGATTTCCGAAACCTAGTTTGCTGAAAATGTTGGTCTGCTGAAATTTATCCCAGTACCAGTTTACTTGTGGGCCCATTTAGACCATTTAGAACTCAAAATTAGACCTTGTGCAAAACATGAAAGTTGTTCCCCTTTGAATAACGAATCCAACGCAAGTTGAATCGTCAAAATCAGATAAGCGAGTCAAAAGTTATGATCAAAATACCAAAGCGGGAAAAACCTGCCCAGGCAGATTTCAATTTCGGCGACGAATTGATCTGGGAGTTGAATTTCGTCGACGAATTCAACTCGAAAAATGGCAAAAACGCCCAGTAATGAGTTGTAACTCATCACCGACCTTGGGGGATATTTTCCTAGGATATTTTTGGATTTTTTGCAACCTTTAGGCTATAAATAGGGTCTGATTTTCGTGGGTAAGGGTTACTCAACTCTTGAATGTAATTGAGAGAGAGATTGAAGAAGAAGAAGAAAAAGCTTTGTTCCTTTCCAACTGTTCTTCCCCAAGCTCAAGTGAGGTTCCAACCTTGTCAAGCTTCCTTTCTTTAGTGTTCTCAAGCTCACAAATCATCGCTAAGGTGATTTCAAAGCTTGGAATTTCTCCAAAGAAATTCTGTGCGTGTTCTTGAAGAAGGGGGTTTTCAAACCTAGATTTTCTAAAGCTTCAACCAAGCTTTCCTCAAGCTTGATTTAGTCCACAGAAGTGTAAGAACTTCATTTTTAAGGTAGATACACTCTACTAGATTTTATGCCATAATTCTTATTGTAATTCAAGATAGAATCCTTTACTTTATGCTATGAACTAGTAGGAAATTCTACAAAGTCAAGTGTGATGATGCTATGACATAAACCAACGAATAAAAAAGGGTAATTAGTTCAGTTTCATTAGATGTTGTTTATATTATGATGTTAAGAAGAAGAACATGCTAAATGACTTAAGTTTTGAGGAAAACCAAAGATGAAAACTAATGATTTGTGATGCTTCTATACCTTAACCCAAAGCATGAAAAACGTGTATCCTTACTAAGTAATTTTGTGATGATTCAACTGAGAAAAGCGTGAGTAAAAGACTGAGTTTTGGGGAAAACCAAGAAGAAAACCTATGTATTTTGATAAAGACCAATCGGAAATCCTATTATTTATGCTATGATGATTCTACAAGTTCAAACCAAATAAACCAAGTGATTATATGATGAATTCAAGCATGTGCCATTTGTAAATGATTATGTGATTTGGTTTAAATGAAGGAGAAAAGCATGTGCCTCATGTTTATGTATTTACAATTGCCTACCATGTTCACCACAAGTGTTTATGTACACGTGTATTGCATGATCGAGATTTACCATGTGTATGTATCAAGTGTGAAGTGAAAGTGTGAACCAACTAAGTGTATGTGAAGCTAGTGGCCTCTACTCCTTGTAGGGTAGGCATTAGTGCTAATGGACTCCACTCCTTGCAGGGTAGGCATTAGTAAAGTATATGTGCATGTGTATGTGAAGCTAATGGCCTCTACTCCTTGTAGGGTAGGCATTAGTGCTAATGGACTCTACTCCTTGCAGGGTAGGCATTAGTAAAGTGTATGTGTATGTGTATGTGTATGTGAAGCTAGTGGCCTCTACTCCTTGTAGGGTAGGCATTAGCGAAGTGCAAGTGTACCCTAATGGCCTCTACTTCTTGTAGAGTAGGCATTAGTCATGTGCAAGTGCGCCCTCCCAAGTGAAATGTGTGTAAAAGCCATGTGTAATCAAGTGAAATGAGTCAAGTGTAAGTGTAAAGCTATGTGTAAAAGGTTAAGTGAAAAGAGTATGTGTTTTGCAAATATCGCACGTGTGTATTTGAAAAGAGGGTTCTTTATGTGTTTTTAGTGCATGAGTAATCCATGGACTGCCTGTGTGAAAACATGTCATATTATGTCATATTATCTAATAGTTTGTATACGCTGAGTATTCCATGTTTAGCCGTACATGTTATGTTGGCAGGTGTACGTGTTCCTTTTGATGTCTGTGGTTCGGAGCCATGGATTGAGGAAGAGTACTACGAGCCCGAGCCCACTATGGACCACCACCAGGATGATGGATCACTAGATCGACGGCCCGAGCTAGACTTTTGTTGAGAGAGTTAGGAGAAGATATTTTGTGTATGTTGAGAGTGGGACTTGTCCACTCCATACTTAATATTTTGTTATATTCTGTTGGTTTAAACTTGAACTTAATGATAGGAGTATGTTATTTTGAATTGCTTCCGCTTTGTTTTAGTTATATGTATAACTTTTGCGCTCTGACAGGATGTTAAATATGCCTTATGTGTCAGACAAGATGGTTTGACACGGCGGTCACGAACTAATGTATCCCTAACTCCTAGGGGGTATTTTGGGTCGTGACATTTTCTCTTCTCATTCTTGTTGCGAAACTTGTGTACTTGCTAAACAAACCTGTTGTCCATATCAATTAAGTTGTAATAGAAGTAGTAATCCTTTTGATCTTATTTATTGTGATATTTGGGGTGGATATCCCACCGCATCACACACGGTAGCATATTATTTTCTTACCATCGTTGATGATTATTCAAGATGCACTTGGGTTTATCTCATGAGATTTAAATCTGCCACACAATTTCAATGTAAGGTTCGTCAGATTCGCACTAACAATGGCACAAAATTTCTCTCTAACTGAATGCAATTATTTTTTCAAGAAAATGGGATTATTCATCAACGTACTTGTGTTGAAACACCCCAACAAAATGGGGTGGCTGAACGTAAGCTTCGGCACCTACTAGAAGTTGCTCGTGCTTTAAGTTTTCAAGCCCATCTTCCTCTATCTTTTTGGGGAGAATGCATATTAACAGCCACCTATCTCATCAATCGCATTCTCACTCCCAACTTAGATGGTAAAACTCCTTATGAAATGCTTTCCAAATCTACCCCATCTTACGATCACCTTCGTATATTTGGTTGTTTATGCTATGCTCACACCCTTCATGTCCATCGTCACAAATTTGCTCCCCGCTCCACCAAGTGTATTTTTATTGGGTATCCGTTTGGCCAACGTGGCTACCGCGTTTATGATCTCCAAACCAAACGAATCTTCACTTCTCTGGACATCACCTTTGTTGAGTCCATTTTTCCCTTTCCTCATCCCATACCCACTACCGACCCATCCACCCTTGTCCTTCCTACACCACTTGTCACCGCTCCTACTGATGACCCCTTACCCACTTCAGCTACATCACCACATGCACAACTGCCCACCCATTGGTCACCACCAATAGAACCACCACCACCACCACCTTCTCCATCATCCACCACGACACCTCCACCTTCTCCATCATCCACCACGACACCTGATGCACCTCCAATCACTACTTCCCCATCCCCTTCTCCTCCTCTGACTTGCCCCCCACGTCCTCATCGAACCAGTACTTGCCCTGCCTATCTCAAGACTACATTTGTCCCACCTTACGTCCCCCACCATCCTCTACTTCACCACCTTCACAACCCTCTACAAGTATCCTCCATCCCTTATCTAATTATATTTTCTATTCTCATTTTTCTACTAACCATGTTGCTCTTCTCTCTGCTATATCTAATCATGATGAGCCGACATCTTTTCACAAGCCAACAAATTTCCTCATTGGTGTGAAGCTATGACTGCTGAAATAACAGCTTTGGAGTAGAATCATACATGGACTCTTCAGTCCTTACCATCACACAAAAAACCAATTGGTTGTAAATGGGGGTATAAAGCCAAACATTGTGCCGACTGCACTCTTGAGCGGTTCAAAACCCGCTTAGTTGCGAAGGGGTACACCCAAATTGAAGGCTTAGATTATCATGATACATTTGCCCCGGTCGCCAAACTTGATACTGTGCGTTCTCTCTTAGCCGTTCCTGCTGTTCGAAATTAGACTCTTCATCAACTAGATGTCCACAATGCTAGCGGTTCAAAACCTGCTTAGTTGCAAAGGGGTACACCCAAATTGAAGGCTTAGATTATCATGATACATTTGCCCCGGTCGCCAAACTTGTTACTGTGTGTTGTCTCTTAGCTGTTGTTGTTGTTCGAAATTGGACTATTCATCAACTAGATGTCCACAATGCTTTCCTGGATCTCTTAGAAGAAGTGTACATAACAATTCCTCCCGGTTTTGCTCGTAAGGGGGAGCAACGTGTTTGTCGTCTCCATAAATCTCTTTATGGATTCAAACAGGCCTCCCGCAATTGGTTTGCAAAATTTTCCTTGGCCCTCAAAGAAGCTGGCTACACACAATCCAATGCCAACTATTCTCTCTTCACACTTTTGGCCGGTAATAACTTTACTGCAGTCCTGGTTTATGTTGATGACATCATTGTAACTGGTAACGATCCCACCTCCATCACCAATTTGAAGGCCTTTCTTCATACTAAATTTCATATCAAGGACCTTGGTGCCCTCAAATATTTTTTAAGGCATTGAAGTTGCTCGATCACCACAAGGGATCTTTCTTAACCAACACAAATATGCCCTTGATATTCTAACTGATAGTGGTCACCTTGGTGCTCGCCCAACACCCTTTCCCATGGTCCAGAATTTACGACTAGCCAATGATGATGGCACTCTTCTTAGTGATCCAAGTGTATATCCACGACTCATCGGACGGTTAATCTACTTAACCTTCACCAGGCCTGACATTGTCTACTCCGTCAACATTCTCAGCTAATTCATGCATCGGGCTCGTCAGCCTCATTATGATGCCGCGGTTCATATCCTACGTTACATCAAATCTTCTCATGGGAAAGACATTTTTCTATCATCCAATAGCTCATTACAATTATCTGCTTGTTGTGACTCCGATTGGGCTAGCTGCCCCATGACGCGATGGTCCACTACTATATCACATTGCTTGATCGGAGCCCTATTTCTTGGAAGACAGAAAAGCAACACACTGTCTCTCGCTCCTCTGCGGAGGCTGAATATTGCGCCATGGCTACCACCACTTGTGAGCTTGTTTGGTTGAAAGCTCTCCTACACGATCTCCATATCCCCCACTCTCAACCAATGCGCTTATACTGCGACAATCAGGTTGCCCTTCATATTGCCACTAATCCTGTTTTTCATGAGCACACCAAGCATATCGAAATTGATTGCCATCTCATCTGGAAAAAACTATCCTCTGGTATCCTCGCCACTTCTTATGTGCCGACACAACATCAATTAGCTGACATCTTCACCAAAGCACTTCGACGGGATTGTTTCCATCTAATTCTATGCAAGTTGGGTGTTATAGATCTTCACACGCCAACTCGAGGGGGAGTATTAGGCAACCACAATATCATATCCCTGATTTCCCTCTTGTATGGCTGTATAGTTTCCCATACCAATGTAACTTCCTTGTTATGCGCATCCCTACCGATGAGGGGTTGCACCTTGTTCTCTATTTAAAGTAATATACCATTGTACGCATGAATTGAAAAGAGAAAAGCTTCTCTCCATTAATTGTCTTCTGCAATTGCATTATTCCTAGTATGCAATTTATCAAAATAAGATTTTAGTTTTCTGTAACAGAATCTTACTGCACAGTGTTTAGATGAATAGAAATAATAGAAACTAGATCAACTAGACTAAAAGTTTTCTGAATAGAAACAATAGAAACTAGACCAACTAGACTAAAAGTTTTCTGAATTACCAAGTTTGTATCTGACCTAAATTAAAGGTGTTAATGTAGAATGACAAGTGGTGACCATGAGAATCGCCCTGATTTTCTTCTCTTATTGATAGCAGTTTCCACTGTATGGATATCTAATGGTCTAAGGATAAACACCAAAATCAGCTAAGAAAAATATTAATGGAAATCTCCATGTATCCCATTGCAGTCAGCTATTTCATCAAACAAAAATCCCTATAGGTTCCTCTCAGTTTCCACTTCTAAGCAACAACAAGAATCGATTATATGCCACCAAATGAAGATAAAAAAAGATCTGGCTGAAAATGTAAACACATGATAGGGATATGGAAAGGTAATAGAACAAAATCGCCAAAAAATAAAAATAAAAATTCCAATAGAAGAAACAAGATCAAGCATTGACACAACCAAAGAAACCCAGACAAAAAAGCATCAACATTGAGAAAAGAAAAGAAAACCCAACAAAAATAAAGCACGAATCCATCCATACCTGATGCTAACACCACCTTTCCCCATATATGTGGACACATTCTGACGAACCCACAAATCAGCAGCAACAGAAGATGAACTCAAGACCCCCAACATCTCATTTGGGATCCCCACCATGACCTCTATCCCACTCCCCCTTAGAGCTCTCAGAGAAAGTGGGTCTGCATCAAAAATCTTCACTTTCTGTATTTTGTTTTCCTTCAATAAATCCACGACGCCGGAGGGAGCAATTCTGTGAAAAGATATGGTTCCCCAGTTCACACCAATGGCAGATTCCACCATTATCGCTGTGCTCGAAAGGAGTATGAGAGAAAGAAGAGTAGAGCCGAAATGGGATTCTGCCATTTTTAACAAACTGTTGTCGAAAATCCAAGAGATTTCAGAGGCTTGTGGAGGATCTTAAGACCATCTTGTTTGAGTTTGTTAGAAGAAACCGTGAGAGATTTGAGATGATTTTAGGAACTGGAGTGGTATGAGTTATACAAAAGGAAAAATAAAACAGTTTAAATACAAATGGGGGCGTTTGTTGGCTTTTAGCCAAAAATCGATTTGGTAAAATTGATGATAGAAATTAATGATCAAATAATCATTTTTTTCTAAAAAAGTATAGTGTTTAGAGAATAGGAAAGAGACTCCACTTGTATTCTCCAAACATTATTATTTAAACAAATGAATATTTAACCATGAATTTCTATATAACCAATTTTATTAGAATTGATTTTTGGCCCAAACCAAACACCACCAATCCAAACGCGACCAAAGAGGAGCTCTGCTTAAAGGTGAAGGTAAAGTGGAGAGGACGATATTTTCGCAGATATTTTCAGAAAAGTTAAATGAGATTTAGTCAATGACTTAAGTACCCCTTTAGATTTCATTTGGAAGATATTTTCAATTGTTTGGTGTGATGCGACGTACCACCATCACGAAGGATGGGAAATGGTTAATTCCTCACATCTATACTTTAGTAGAGAGGGTGTGTGGGTGGACCTTGTGCCAAGGAGTTGAGTGTGTGTAAGGATTGAGGATTTGCTCTTGGGGACGCCCGAGCTGGGCGCATGAGCATCCACACTTCGGCCACCTGACCATAAAAATCTTATCATGATTTTGACTTCTTCCCGCTTGATATCTTTCTTTTTTGTTGTTGTTATGTTCCCCATGAAGTGTGGATGCCGAATGCCCAACTCGAACGTCAACAACTGTTTTAATAATAATAAAAAGCTTATTTATAAAAATTGTGTATCTAAATAAGGGCGCACACATGATAGAAACTCCCAATACACCACACACACAGACGCTCGGGCCACAAGGCCAACTCCCTCTCTTTTATGAGAGGGTTGTGTGGGACTTGGCATTGTGGCGTCAGGGGCGGAGCCACATGTGGCTAGGGGGTTGAAGGCCCCCTAAAATTTTGGAGAAAAATTCTATAGTACTAATAGGAATGTAGTTTGGGAGAGGTGTGAAGCTGGGAACAAGGACTCTAGCCCTTCAAAGCTTCTGAAAAAAAAAAATATATTCTTTATAAAATGACACAAACATGCACAGTGGTCCATCATGAACTTGGTCTTCAAAAAAAATATTTTGGGGGTATAGCACCCAAAACACCATTGTTAGCCCTTGCAAGAGAATCCTGTCTCCGACCATGTTAGGCATCTGTGTATAGTGTATAGAGTGTGTGCGTCTTATTATGTGATTAAAAAAAAAAAACCCTTATGAGTTTATTCACCCATCGGTAAGTTTTTATTATTGTGAGGGAGTTGGCCTTGTGGGCCGAGCGTGTGTTGTGTATAGTGTGTTAAAAAAAAAAAATTTGCTTGCTTTAATAAGAAGGCTGTTAAAGTTGTCTTCTTCGTGTAATGATGGGGGATGATGAACCCTACATGCACCATTTCAGAGGTTATTTTTATCGAGGAAAGTGATTACAAACTCTCCATATCGCATGCTGAGAGCTTGAGAGCTTGAGCATTGGATTGAAAATCCAATAATGTCAAGCATTACGTGAGCCATCATTTAAAGCATGTGTAGACATGGTGCCATTGGATTGTCATTCCAACGGTGAGCTCTCGATATATTTTGCAATCACTTTACTTTTATCATTTTAAGATAAAGATTGGGGCATCTCTGTAATTTAAAAATTCGGAAACCTGTAGTCCCTCGGAAGTTTACCGCTACTTGTCTTTAGTGCAGTGGGACGAATATTTATCAAGTGGAAGCCGACTATCATGTGGTAAAAAAGGACTTTAAAATATTTAAAAACTTGAATCTTACTCCTCTATTATTTGTTTTGTTTTTCGGTACTACATCTTATTATCTTGATAGCTTTAGGTTACCAAGTCATTGTCGCCAAGTTTCACTATGAGTTCATGAGTTCACTCGCACACAAGGGCGGAGCGGAGTCAGGTGTGGCGGGGGGGGGGGGGGGGTTTTTTTGAAAATAGTGTTTTTTTCCCTTTTATTTTAAACAATCCATAGAAATGGGAGGATCATTCAATTGCTATTGAACTTGGGGAGAGTTCAATCACATCTAGTCAACACATTAACACATTCCTTTTAACCTTTGTTAATGTAACAGATAAAATTCATAAAAAGAGCAAGTGTTGCAAGGGTGAGTAGAATATTCGTCATCGTAAAAAATGATTGAAGTTTCCATGCTCCGAATGACGATATCAGAATTCGTTGTCATTAGGACGATATCAAAATTCGTCATCATCAGGATGATGTCGTGGCTCGTAGTTAAGGCATGATATCAGTATTCGTGGTTGAATGACGATATCAACGTAAATGACGGTATCAACATGAAGGACGAGACCAGTGTAGAAGACGGAACCGACTTTCAGGACAAAGTAATCAGGAGGCGATCTCTATTCTCTGACAAATAGGAGTTAATGATGGTCATCTCAGCTCACAAATAGTCCAAAACCAATCTCATGAAGAAAGTAGGCTTACAAGTGTGGCATATGTCAAAAAAAATAGGCTTACACATGCGGCACGTATGAAGGAAGGATTCGTTTGACATATTTGGTAATGATCATAAAACAAGTTGCATGATCATGTATGATCATCATGAGACATCCTAACTCAAGCCTATAAATACCCCAGACCTCCCAAAGGGAAAAGGAGGAGACGACTGAAAAACTGTTGAACAATCACACAAGAATGATCCAAACACTACTGAATCTCCATCATTCGAAAGTCTTGATCAATGAAAAGATCATGCATAAGAACAAATGCCTTAAGACATTCTCTCACTAAAAGCTTGTTTTTGATATTTCATCTTCAACATATATTGATTTGATCGTCAGAGGACTTTGTCAGGAGGGGCTTCCACCTGCACCAACAAAGGCGAGTTAGGATCATATTTGCTTCCTTCTACCAGTCAACCTGAGCTATTGACGTGTGGACGATCCGAAGAATTTCTCCCACAGTTAACTATAGTTAAGATTCACAAAGTCTTGGGATTCAATAATATAACCTTAGTTTTTTTTAAATTAATAAAAAAAATATTAACCCTAAGATTTAAAGTTCCTAACCAAAGTTAAATATTTTATTATTATTTTTTCTTATAAAAGTAAGGGTCTATTGTTGATCGAACCCCAAGAGTTAGTAAATCTTAACCACAATTAATAGAGGTTAAAATGATACGCGTTGACCTATGGGTACAATTGAATTCTCCTCTAGTTCAATCGTAGTTGACTGTGTTACATCTCCATGGCTAATGAACTTAAAAAAAAATATATTTTTATACTAAGTCATTTAATTATTTTATTGGGCGTAATTATGGTAAGAGACAACTGTCCCTTTTAAAATATATTATATTATTTAATTATTTAACAGATATAGCCATGAGGCAAGGGGTCAGGCAACGTTCTCTGAAACTATTGAAAAGAAAATATATAATTTTTATTATGTTATTTAATTATTTAATGATGAGAGCATGGGATAAGGGGATAGCTATCCTGTAAACAAAGAGAAATTTATAATACTCCTAAGATATGTATGAATTATATGGGCAAAATGGCACCAAAACTTAGTCATAATTTTTTTCCCGGAGCCTACGCCCCCGAACCCCCATCACATGCACCCACTACTAGATAATCCTGGATCCGCCCCTGCTCGCACCACACACTCATCCACCATAGCGCTCGTCTCTTAGGGCACAAGTAATTTGTTCTTTCCTATGTCGAAGCGAAGGTAGATTAACGAGGAACTATAGCCTTGGATCCGTTGGGTTGCTAAGACTTAAAACTTGATATTTTGTACTTTGTCATGGTAATTGTTAAAAAAAATTGAGACTTTTTCAAAATTTCTAACAAAATTAATTCTCATCATCGTGAGATTTTAAATCTTATTAATTTTATAAGATTTGGAAACATTCATTTTACTGTATTTAAAGTCTTACAAGAAATGCAACTCAAGAGATGAGAAGCACAATACATTTAGTTTTTTTTTTTAAAAAGGCATATTATCAAATGACAAAACTTGAAAAGTGCAAAAATTTTTTGTCTCCGCAAAGGAACGTAATCCTCTACAGTTATTACCGGATTTGGCTGTCATTTGACAATATGCATTTTTTTAAAGAACTAAATGCATTGTGCATATAACTGTAGAGGATTACGTTCCCTCAACAAAAGATTGACCCTAAGGGTCTTTTAGCCGATACTTACAAATTCCAACTAGGGGTGTATCCAAACCGAGTTAGCTCGAAGTTCAGCTCGGCTCGACTTTGTTGGAAAATTATGCTTGATCGAGCTGAGCCAAGTTGATTTTTTGAGTTTGAAAAGTCTTTAAGTCAAGCTTGAGCCAAAGCCTGTTTGATTCAGCTCAAGTTCGGCTTGACATGAATGTTAAAAAAAAATTAAAACATAATATTATATATATATATATAAAATAAAAGTATCATTAATTTTATTTAAAAATAATTTTTTAATAAATCAAGCCGAGCTTGGCTCGAGTTTGAATCAATTCGAGTTCGAACCAAGTGAACTAGATTCGAGCCGAGATTTTTGAGCAAGAGATCGGCCAAGCTCGAACCTTGATTTTTACAGTTTAAGCCGAGCCGAGCAGGCCAAGCTTGACTCGAATACACCCCTAAGTCCGACCATTTGACAATATCCATTTTATTTCTTCTGAGAATTAGATGTATAGTGACTTTCATCTCTTAGGTAGCAATATTTGTAAAAATTCAAATGTAACGAGATAAATGATTTCAAATCCCATGAAAAAAAAGGCATAAAATTTGAAATCTCACATTATTAAGAATTAATTTTGTTAAAAATCTTGAGAAAAGACTTAAATTTTCTAACAACTACCATAATATGCAAAGTGCCGAACTTTACGATTCCTGACAAAAAAGGGCCATATGGCACTTTAATCATAGCTTTTGGAAAAAAAAAAAAAGGCGTTATGTCGGGTAGGAAGTAGATAGGCATTGTGCTTTTCATTACGAAAAGAAAACTAACTTGGTCTCTTTTAGACCCAAGGGTCTTAAGAGGCATATTTCTCAAGGGGGAGTGGCTAGCCTTGGCAAAATAATAGCACTTTGAAGGTAGGGCCTATACTTATGTGTTTGTCGTTTTTTCCTATGTCTAGGAGTAGCTTAATTCGTTCTTGAAACCAAATTCGATCACCATCACTGAAAGATGCGAGGCATTTGGTCTATTTAACTGGATATTGGAGTGATTTCTGTTACTTTTAACGGATTCTTCTATAAATATAAAAGTTGTTCTAATTGTCTAAGTGCAACCATCTTTGTTCTATTGCCGAACCTCTCTACGGGATTTTGCTCGTGTGGCCGAGGCTGAGGCCATCCGATTGGGGCTTCTGACCATGGTTCTATATTGATGGGAACTCGTTGTTATCAAATTAGATGCCAAAGAGATTGTTGACTTCGTAACCGGATTTTCTAGCCATATTCGGTTAGAGATCCAAACCCGTTTCATCCGTGGTCTTTCAACACATTCTTTGGTTATAGGCTTGAAGTTGAGATTGTAGGGCGTGTGTGTGTGTAGTTAGTTAAATTTTTTTTTTAAAAAAAACACATCAGAGGCTCATTTGGAAGCCCAAATGGCAGTATCTTTTTAAAAAAACACATCAGAGCCTATTAAAAGCACAATCCAACACATTGTAGATACGACTTATGGCTTATAACCAGGTTGTTCCTTGCAAATAAGGTGGGAGAAGTTTCTTTGGGAAAAAAAAGCTTCTTTGGGAAAAAAAGCTTCTTTGGGAAAAAAAACTGTTGGTTTAGCCTCTGCTAAAGCCTCAACCTCGAAGAGAAGATCAATTCGGAATAAGGTGGGAGAAGTTTCAGATGTGCCTATTAATCATGCTAAGATCCAAGATATACCTATATCGATGGTGATAGTTCAGTGCAATTTTGGTGAGAAGCCTAATGAAACTTCTACTAGCATGAATCCTCCAAGGGTCATAATGTTAACTCAAGACAAGGAATACAAAGATCATTCTCCCGACTCTCCATTTATTACTCATGATCAAAATCAAGGAGGTGGAGACAACCCTATGCAAATCTGATGAACATCCTCATGATTCGAATATGGTGCAAAATTCTTTGAAGGACATAACCTTCACTCAAGATAAGGGAGATAAGCCGGTTTCTCCATATCAAAATCAGAAACATGCCAGATCAGGTAGACAGAATAGTGTCCATTCTCTGTTTGACAATATGTTTGTCAGTCCTGTAAATGTGCCACAGGTTGTGAAGTCCTCTTCTGTTGGCTCTCATATGGGGATTCATGAAGCTGTCTAGCTGCATGTGATTGGGTGCTTCTTGGGTTGTGAGGAATCTGTTGCAACACAATGCAATTCAAATTCTTCTGATGATCCTTCTCTATTAGACGAAGTGATGGACACTTTCGGTTTTGAAGGAGAGATGATTATGGATCTTTTTTTGTCCGAACACTAAAACTTGCTTAATGCCCTATTAACAATAAAACTTAGATGAGTATTCAAACAGAAAAAGTTTGCCCAACCTAAGGAGAGATTGCCTCTTTGAATCCAGATTGGCCAAAGAATTAGAGGTGAAAAATTGGGCAGAAGCTCATGTAGCTGGCTTTAGGATTCAAATTTCTGAAGGTCGAGGGGAGGTTGAGCTTCCTAGTGAACTTGGTATTCAAGAACAAGTTCGTGATGATATTCTTATTGAAGAATTCGAAGAAGAAGACAATTTTCAACCAGTGACATCAAAGAGAAATAAGAAGAAGAAGAAAACATCAATAATTGATTCTTCTCAAGGAAGACCAAATAGGAAGGTTAGGAAACCGACTCGATTTAAGGAATATTTTTATTATTCATCTTCTTGGAACCAAAAAAAAGGAATTGATAATGTAAGAACATTTTTTAGTATATATATAAAAAAAATATCTTGGGTGAGGAATATCTCATGGATCTGAGAGGATATACATACGGTATAGCTGGAAGAGTTTGGGAATGACTAAAAACTTTGCATGGCTTCTTCCATAACATGGATGAGCCAAAAGTAATACTTTTCACCCCAAAAAAAAATGCACAAGAACTTGTTTAGTAAAATCAGGCAATCAATGATTGTGGCACCTGATTCTTTTAACTATTAATAAGTTTTTGGAGGTATTTGTTCAATAGTAAAAGAATTGGTTTCCCGTTGATAAATAAGACTGATTAAATTTTAAAAAAACACTACTACTAACATTCTTAGATAGTAAATACAAAGATAGTTTCTCCATGTGAAATGACATCAATTCTAATTGAATGAGAATGTGATTAGGTCGTGAGCCTTCTCTATCTATATATAAAAATATAAAATATCTTTAGTTCAAGCCGAGCTGCATTCGGTTTGAGCTAAGGGCAACCCATGCTCGGCCCAATATTTATTTCGGGCCTATATTCATATCCAAACTCAGTCCAACCCAAAATAAGAAAGGCTTAGCCAACCCAAAATCCGAGCTGAACAATCGGGCTTCGGGCCAGCCCAGCCCAGCCCAATTGCCACCGGTATTAATACCCATCTTGCAAAATGTTGTCGAACAAGTGACAGGTGAATTGAATGTTTAGAACCGGGCTGTCAAAATAATATAATAAGTAGTCTATCTCTATGAGACCTAGCTTCCTGTATAGTCCATATTTGTTAGGAAGAGCCGTGGGCTCATGCTTTCGTGGTTGTGGTATGTGTTTAAACACACACACACACACACACACACACCCCAAAAAAAACACATACACACACTCTCTCTAGTTGGGCCTTTAAAACATTGAGTATGGTTTCCTTGACTATATCCGGCCGGGCCTAAAATCAAACTGTAACCTATAACACTAGCATTTGAAGTACTGTACAAGTTCAAGCCCAGGCCTACATAACTATGCCGGCCCATTGATGCCCGTAGGCCCAATTTTCACTTTTCAGAGAAGGGGGGGTAACTGTAACACATCATGTATTCATGGTGCACCAACTTCTATTTACTACACATTTGAGAGATGATGATCCAATTTAATGATTTCAATGAGACATGGCTAATCAGCCTTCTCTCAATTGTTTGGAGTCTCCTGCGCCAAACCTGTTTTGCCATTCCACTTCATTTCTTGAAATGGCAAACCAAGGTTCATGTAAGAGGTGTTTTGCCCAATAACGATTTTTCACTAGTTCAACTATAATAATGATTTGCTTTAGAGAAGTGTTATATTAATCTAGAGTTAAATAAACACGTGTCACCTTCCAATTGGAAGGTACTCTAGCAAGTTGACCGTGCATTCATTATTCATTTTCCTACATAAAAGAATGCAGTGGCTCGAATAACTTCCAATAAAAATGTAGGGGGATTTTTATGCACGGAGTCGCCCACCTATTCCAATTTGAGGGTATAGAAATCCTAATGATAAATTCTAGAGATTGTGAGTAAGAGGATTTTCTTGTGCACTAGGGAAGATTTTAAGCACCTCTGTGCATCTATTACTGGACGAGGAGTACCTACTTGATGAATCCATTTAAATTTAATAAATTACTGGTCTACTATAGTTTACCTAGACAAAGCCTGAACTACCAAGTACATGATAAATACAATTAAAATACTAGCCTAGAGCCACATGAGCAATTAACAAACACTTTTCATTTCAACCTAACATGCTACATCAATTAAAATAAAGTGGAATTATGCCTAACGATCATCATGGAAGAAGAGGTCCCTCCTAATATTGTACATCAACCACAAAAGGGTTGATCTTCCAAATGGCTTATTGGTCACTATAATCTTTCATCCAGGAATAGGAATGAGAAATTAAATTATCAGTTTAAATGCAAAGAGGAGCTCTGTTTCATGGCAGAAAAGTGGAGCTACGCTTTTTGTCTCTGGCAGTGGTACTTTTATAAAAATGGAGAATATTTTTTACAAAACTACTCTTGTGGAGCTCCATATTTACAAAAGTGTCACAGCATTTATACTAAAAAGGAGAGATCATTTTTCTGATGCCAAGCAAAGCTCAGCTCTATAGTTAAACTCTTGTATTATGCCCTTAGAGAGGGCGAGTGCCAAACCCATTACACTGGTCACACCATCCCAAAATCATGGTGGTCAACCGTCATACTTCATACCCTAGTAATTCTCTGGTTTTTTTTTCAAAAAATTTAGAATAATACTCGGTTTTTTTTGTCAAGCAATTAATTTTTGGATTATTCACGAGTTCTTAAAAAAATTACGAAATTCATTAATTAAACGCAAATTATCCACGATTTTTTTAAAAAGTTCCAAATAAATATCTAATATATGAAATATTTGTGTTATAATTTTCATAATTAGTAATCTTATTTAAAATATTTTCATATCTTACCCAATTTTTTATCGATTTATTTTTGAATTTTTTGAATTTTGCTAATAATATAAAAAATATTCATAGATGAATAATTCTCAAACTCTGAATAATGGTTGATATCATGTTACTTTCTCTCATAGACATGTCTTTTTCACCGAACCCTTGCTAAAGTTCACAACTACTTCTGGAGTGGAGCTAGGGAAAGAGAAAGCTCTGCCTCAAGCCTTCAGCAGTCAAAGAATGAAGTGAAGACAAGGTCAAATGTCAGTGGTAAAAAGCTTTGATATTTGACTTTGGCAAATTTTATCCATTCTTTTTGAATTAGACCTTCGACCCTTGCTGAATTATTCCCGAACCTTGACTTTGTTACTATGCTTCATACATATTAAGAAAAACTTATGATGAGTGAAAAATACATGGTAACAAGATAATAAGCAAAATGAATGACTATTGACTAGATTTAATTAAAAATTTTGTACTTCTGTCTGGATTAATTTGGATTACTTAATATGGGTTATTATTATGACATGATAATATGAGTAACATCAATTGATTAAGGTACATAACTAGAGCGTATGTGGTTAACTGTATGTAAGAGATAATCGCTTTCAATAATTAACTAACGTACTAGATTTAATTAATTAAATCAATTTGGACAGTATGTGACTAAACTAAAATCAATTTATTTTAAACTCCGTTAATGAACATTCTAAATGAGGTAGGGTTCCACATCTTTCTTAAAGAAGTGCAAGCTTATATAAGAAAGGAACATATTCACCTCCTTAGTCGGTGATGCGAGGAGGGGCGTCTCGGCTCCCATTTTCTTGCCATGTGTCCCCCTTCTAACCTCATTTAACTGTGGTTAAAATTCATCAACCCTTAGGGTTCACCCATCTACTCTTAGTTTTTAGAAAAATAAAATAATTTTTGTAGAACTAAAAGCTTAAAAGAAACTAACCCAAGTTAATAGGAGTTGAAGGGTCAGGTATGTGAGAGCGAGGAGCAATAGTTCGCTCCTCGCCAGTGGAGCGAACTATTGCTCTATAAGAAAAGATAGGTTGAATTCCGGAGATGTAGATTCATTAACCCTTTAATACGAGCTTCAACTATCTTAAAAAAGACTAATGTAAGGCTTCTCAACCTATGTTTGAAATGAAAATTTCTTTTTTCTAATTTCAGACCCCTACCATAGCGAAAATTTGAAAGTTTTAAGATTTTATTTGATCAAAATATTCTCTCGAAATATTTCAAAATTAGCCAAATCTATTTTTTCTTAATTTTAAGGATTTTTTCTAATATATTTACATGAAGTTATTAGATGCAAATCATTTATCTAATTATTAAATTAATATTATTGATTATAACACTTTTAAAATTTTTATTGTTAAAGTAATAGAACTTATTAAATTATTAATTCTAAATGCATTATTTAAATTAAATATTTAAGAATATCTTTATAAAAATTAAATAATTATACTTATCGAATGTCTTAATATCTCGGACTTTCTAGTTTAAATAGGTTAGTAGAAGTGTTTAAGGTCCTAGCTCTTAAGTATATACCCTATTATAGTAATGGATAAATATCTAATTAATTTTGTAATTTGAATAAAATTATTATATTTTAAAACAAAATCCTAAAATTATGAATAGTTCAATCTATTTTAATAAATATTTGAAATTTTATTAGAATTTAATTTTAAAAACATATAAAAACAAAAAAAGTACTATTTTGAGCCAAAATTTGTTTTTATTGTTAATATTTTATTAAGCTACATGGCAGAAACAAGGGGGTAGAAAATAATCATGTAGCTTACAATCAGATACCCTCTGGTCAAGGCCATGGGTTTCAACATCCAAAGGTCAAAGTCTAAACCGTGTGGAAATGAGGGTGGGGACAAGAACACAAGAAAACGAGGTTGAGGTTTCACACTTGTACACTGAGAAGTTCCTTCTGGAAGTACGCGGTAACGACTTAGACTCGGAAAGATGTGGACCATAAGAATAATGGAAGAGTAGAGGATCCTTCTGATTTAAGAGCAATTCTAATGCAGAACTGTCTGCAAGAGCATTTCAAAGAAGTAGCTAGATTTTAGTATCTATAAGTAGGGCCGATCTCATCTTATTACTAG
Organism: Tetracentron sinense; assembly: GCA_015143295.1. NCBI lineage: Eukaryota > Viridiplantae > Streptophyta > Magnoliopsida > Trochodendrales > Trochodendraceae > Tetracentron > Tetracentron sinense. The sequence continues at coordinate 63,506,724 of CM026551.1, forward strand.
TAATTGTGGCCTTTGAGAAATCCCAAGGGAACTGTTCTTGGAGAGGCCTCATAATATAAAGGACCCAAAATTAAGCTATAGTCCCAGGCTCTCAAGCAATCTAACCATCTCTGACGAGAGTTCGATCATTCGACAAAGAAGATGAAGGTATGATCTACAGAGCAGATGAGGATTTCTAGTTCAGCACATTTAACTGGTCTCTTGAAGTATATATATATTCAAATGATGATCTTCATCATGTGAATTTGTAACGCTTTTTTTTAACTTGATAATTATTTGGTTGCAGCAAAAGGTGGTGATGAAAGTCTCCATGAACGACCAGAAGTCCCGGTCGAAAGCCATGAAAATTGCAGTTGGGGTGCCAGGTAATACCATTTTTCATTTTCTTTCATTAATGGCCTTGGATTGTCTCTGGCGGTCTCTGGCGAAAGGGCTTGTCTCGAGATTCCATAGAATAGGTGACAGGTGGTTGAGAAGTCAAAATCATGGGGGAGAAAATAGAATGACTTCTCCCCAATTTTACGACAACTGTCGCACAATGTATGGAGTCCCGAGACCCTTTTTTTAGCTTTGCCAGTTTTACACCCATAATAGGCCTCGGATTGTCTCTCGCGAAGTCAGAATGAGCTTATCTCAAGGTTCCATAGAATAGGTGACAAGTGGTGGAGAAGTCAAAATCATGGGTCCTTGATTTTGACTTCTCCACAATAAACAATAAGTGTGTGAGAATAAAGAAGAGAAATATCATATGGGGAGAAGTCAAAAAAATGGGGAGAAAATAAAATGACTTCTCCCCATATTTTTGCCAATTGTCGCACAATGTCCAAGGCCCCCATAATATATGTTTCTTCTTTTGGATTACATGAATATTAAAGACATGCGATGCGAGTCCGAATTCCCAGAAACGAGTTGACTCACCGAGTCGTCTGAGTGATAAGTTGTTGTTGCCTTGGAAAAATTAATTGAAGTGGAAATTCTAATCCACTGATAAAATATTGGTATTGTAGGTGTTGAATCAGCAGCAATACAAGGAGACGATAAGAGTCAAATTGTGGTTACAGGGGATGGGATAGATTCGACTGACCTGACAATGTTGCTAAGGAAGAAATTCGGGCGTGCAGATCTGGTAAGCGTTGGCCCGATTAAGGAGGAGGAGAAGAAGAAAGAGCCTGAGAAGAAGGACGCTCAGCCGGTCATCTTTGGTGTGCCACACTATTATAGTTATCAGGTTCCAGAGGGTGTGCCCTCTCAATATTATAATTATGAGGCTCGAGACAACAGCCATGACTCTTGTACTATTACGTGAGACTACAGAAATAAATAAGACATGAGAGAAATGTCTCGCTGATTCCAATCCCAAAATTAATTTCTTTTAGGAAATAATGTTCAATTCATATCCGCTGTATGTGCCGTGCTATGATTGTAAGTAGTGTTATCAAAACCGGACTGGACTGAACCGGCCTGGTTACCGGTTCCAAAAATTAATTTTTGCACAGAAATAATTATTTTTGCATCCTCCATTTACTAACCTAATAATTAATTAATTAATGAGCAATAGTCCCCTCGCTCTCACATAGCTGACCCATCAACTTCCATTAACTCGGGTTAATTTTTTATTAACCTTTTAGTTAATTTCTTAAATATTATTTTTCTAAAAAACAAGGGTAGATGAGTGAATCCCAAGGGTAGATGAATCTTAACCATAGTTAAATGGGGTTAGAAGGAGACACGTCCCAAGAAAATGGGAGCCGAGATGCACCTCCTTGCGTCAACGACCGGGGAGGTGATTATTTTCCTTAATTAATTAGGCCAACCGAGTCAGATGAGACCGACGACTAGTGTTAAATGACAAAGATGAATGATCTTCAATATCTTCGCAAGTTCCAGGAAAGAAAACCAAGTCTCTGTCTTATAGGGCATCCCTAACTTATTCTTGGTCAAGATGATTCGGAAATCTTTCGTGATTTTCTTAGAAACCTCGTTTCAGAAACCCAATCACCCATACACCCTCTTCCTCTTGCACCAAAATACATCCATAACCCACTATCCATAGTCCGCAACCCATCTATTAACTACCCACCACCCTTAATCCTGAAGAAATGTCTAATAACCCGCCTACTAACAACCCAGCACCCAATAGCATGCATGGTGCTCATTGGGCGCTGTGAGGCGCACTCGCATTATGCATGTGTGAATCATAATTTCTTCTTTTGCTTTTCTTATTGCCATCTATTGGATGGATGCTATTGATTGTGTGCCTAGGGATCATGCGTGCAGATTCAATATGGCCCGAGACCATGGTTAGAAAGCAAATGAAGAGACCTATCTCACATTGACCTCTATATAAGGGGTAGGGTTTCTTAACATAGTGTAGAGTTGTTGAATATTAATCAAATCAGAATAACAATGTACTGTCTAACATTACTAATACTGGAATTCATATAACAATTGCAAATAATCTGATTTGGATCTGTACGAAATCTGTAAACTTGACCTGAGATCTATCTCCTCTGTGTTAATATTGTTCATACGGTAGCAATTGAACAGGAACAGCAAACTGTGTACAATATTTGCAAAACAGTAGTAAAGAAAAACCCAAACAGTTAACTGATTAAAGGATGAGGCGTGGTCGTAGACCACTGTCCTTGAAATCAATTAATTTCGCCCCCACTGAGTATTGCTCTGGTGTAGTTAGGTCGTTCGGTGCTCGATCTCCAGGATTCAACTCTTAGAAGGAGGCACATCCCAATTGAGGACATCAACAGTCTCCGCGATATATTCCGAAATCTGAGTTTCTCTCAGGTTAAGAGGGAGATAGACTTGAAAGCTCATATGCAAGCTCAGTCCGCTCTGAACCGTAGTATCATTCTTTCTTTTTTCTGAGGATAGGAGACTATCTACTCCTCCATTATTAGGAGATGTACTGAACTATATGCTTTAGAGAATCTCTCAAGTTGGAACCCCTAGAGGTTGCCACGTGTCTCTTTTGAAACCTCTTAATCATGTTAAGGGGTAAGGTTCACCCACCCCTAGGGTTCACTCACCCATAGTTGGTTTTTTTTTTTAATATATATTAATTGTTATTTTTTAAATTAAAAAAAAAACTGCTTTTAGAGTTTTTTAATTTAAAAAATAATAATTAATATTAAAAATAAAAACCAAGGATGGGTGAGTGAACCTTAGGGGTGGTTGAACCTTACCCATGGTTAAGGGGTGTCAAAGGAGACACGTGGTGACCTCTAGGGGTTCCAACTCGAGAGAATCCAGGGCCCCTTTAGACCAAAGCATTTCTTGTTAAGCGTGCCTTGGAATTAACAAAGGCTACAAACTCATGGATAGATGATAATGCCCAAAAGGAGAAAAAGTGAAAAAAGTTATGAAAATACTGTAAAAACGGAGAAGAAAGGCTCCGGTTTTTTGACATACAAAAGGATGAAAATGGTTTGTCTTATAGTATCTACTATCGATAGTTGGAATGTTGGATTTAACCATGGTTCCATGTCTTCCCGTGCTTTAAATGAGGCCCATTTAATGCTTGAAATCATTGGATCTTGAAACTAAAGGTTAAAGGTATTATGTAAAGTTTTAAATCACTTCCCATACCATAATTAGACCATTTAAAATTCTCATAAAGATTGCTATTAAGTCATTGAAACTGATTAGCAACGACTTTCTAGCAACAATTGTTTTTTTTTTATTGAGAGATATCATTTACCTATATAGAATTAGATGGTCAGAAGTTAGCTTGGCAGTAGAGCTCTTGCAACTCATACCCGGGTGAGATTAGATCCCTAGGCCTCCTCGATGGACGGCCATACCCCTACCACTCACACAAGTGGCGCTGGGGGTGTAACAATTGTTTTGTGAAAACATAGTTTTTTGTTTGGAGAAAATACAATTACACCCCATGAGGTTTGATGAAAATACAAAGAGACTTCCTCAGTTTTCAAGAAATACATTAAGTATCCTTACTTTTTAAAATAATAACACTTGGACCCCCTCCATCAGTTGACCATTAGTCAACTCACAGAAATGCTGAGATATATGCTGATGTCATGTGATAAAGTATATAAAATTCTAAAATTACCCTTCTAATTTTCAGAAAACACTATTCTTGCTCCAAAACATTATTTATTTAATATTTAAAAATCCCGTTCTCCCCCATGAGGTCGCCACGTGTCCCTTTTAACACCCCTAAACCGTGGTTAAGATTCACCCATTCATACTTTTTTTAAAAAAAAAAACATTAATTCTTTTTTGAAAATTAAAAAAAAATTAGAGCTTTTTTAATATTAAAAACAGTTTTTTAATACCACCCCTTGAGGTCACCACCTGTCCCTTTTGAGTTCCCTTAACCGCGGTTAAGATTCACCCACCCATCCTTGGCTTTTTTTTCATTTTTGAAAATTAAAAAAAAATAGAGTTTTTTAATATCACCCCTTGAGGTCGTCACGTGTCCCTTTTGACACCCCTTAACCATGGTTAAGATTCGCCCACCTATCATTGTTTTTTTTTTACATATTAATTTTTTTTTGAAAATTAAAAAAAATAGAGTTTTTTAATCACCCCTTGAGGTTGTCACGTGTCCCTTTTGACACCCTTTAACCATGGTTAAGATTCACCCACCAATCCTTGTTTTTTTTACATATTAATTTTTTTATGAAAATAAAAAAAAAAGTTTTTTTAATATTAAAAAGAGTTTTTTAATATCACCCCTTGAGGTCGCCACGTGTCCCTTTTGACACCCCTTAACCGTGATTAAGATTCACCCACCCATCCTTGGCTTTTTTAAAAAAAATATTAGTTCATTTCTTGAAAATTTTCAAAAAAAAGAATTAGAGATTTTTAATATTAAAAACAGTTTTTTAATATCACCACTTGAGCTGCCCCTGTGTCCCTTTTGACACCCTTAACCGTCACCCCTGAGGTCGCCAAGTGTCCCTTTTGACACCCCTTAACCGTGGTTAAGATTCACCCCTTAATTTTCAAAAATGAATTAATATTTTTAAAAAAAAACCAAGGATGGGTGGATGAATCTTAACCACAGTTAAGGGGTGTCAAAAGGGACACGTGGCGACCTCAAGGGGTGATATTAAAAAAACTGTTTTTAATATTAAAAAAAAATTATTTTTTTTTAATTTTCAAAAAAAATTTATATGTAAAGAAAAAACAAGGATAGGTGGGTGATTCTTAACCACGGTTAAGGGGTGTCAAAAGGGACACGTGACGACCTCAAGGGGTGATATTAAAAAATTGTTTTTAATATTAAAAAAACTAAATTTTTTTTTTCAAAAAAGAATTAATATTTTTTTTTAAAAAAACCAAGGGTGGGTGGGTGAATCTTAACCACGGTTTAGGGGTGTCAAAAGGGACACGTGGCGACCTCAAGGGGTGATATTAAAAATCTGTTTTTAATATTAAAAAAACTCTAATTTTTTTTTAATTTTCAAGAAATAATTAATATTTAAAAAAAACAAGGATGGTGGGTGAATCTTAACCACGGTTAAGGGGTGTCAAAAGGAACACGTGATGACCTCATGGGTGAGAACCGGATTTTCAAATATTAAATAAATAGTGTTTTGGAGTAATAATAGTGTTTTATGAAAATTAAAGGCATAATTTTAGAATTTTATACATGACATCAGCATACGTATTTCTGTGAGTTGACTAACAGTCAACTAATGGGGGGGGGGGGTCTAAGTGCCATTATTTTAAAAAGAAAGGGTATTAAATATATTTTTTGAAAAGAGGTCTATGTGTATTTTCGTCAAACCTTAAGGGGTATAAATGTATTTTCTCTTTTTTGTTTTACATATACCAGTACAATTCGACACTTTGTACAAAAACTCCTTTAAGATTTAAGAACCAATCTGGACTTTAAGACCCTCTCAGAGTTAGACCTCTAAGGCCCAACTTTGAGACTGTCCAATAGGACCATTCTCGTGACCGGTCTAACTTGTCAGGTCCTTCAAACCTGACCGACCACATAGTCACTTGAAACTGGTCCAATCGGACCAACTAAAACTAATCCAGTGGGATTAGTCATTTCGAACCAGCTCATAAAAGACTCTTTTAGCCACTTGCAACCAAGCGAGATTAAGGTTCTCCGACAATTTCGAGACATAAGTACAAATTGTTGGTCTACAATCTTTCAATAAGGACAGGGTTAAATTGACTGATTAAAATTTAATCTAAAGTATGCATAAAATCAATTTATTTTACCCCCGAAGACTTCTGGACTGGCTTAATTAGTTAATTAACGGATATTCTGAATGAGACGGGGTACCCTTCATCAATAAAAGCTGGGTTGAATCTCGGAGATAGACTTTCATGATTCCTTGTATGCAAGTCTTTGACATTCTTTTTTACAAAAAAGACTATTGTGGTGCCTCTCAACCAAGGTTCGCAATGGAAAAAAAATTGTAGATCTAAACCTTTGCCACAATTCAAAAAAAAAAATCAGAACCATTTATTTGATCAAAATATTCCAAAGTTTTATGAAATTTTAGCTAAAATAAATCACATTTTTTCTTAAATATTTACATATTTTATTTGAAGTTATTTGATGCAATTCACTTATCTAATTATTAAACTAATATTATTGAATATGATACTTTAAAAGTTTTATTGTTAAAGTAATACAACTTCTTAAATTATTAATTTAAATGCAATATTATAAATTAAAAAAATTAATATCATCTTTATAAAGTTTAAATAATTACAATTATAAAGCTTCCTACTATTTAGATTTTCTGTCTTAACTTTTTTTAAAGTTTTTAAAACTCTTTTGTATCCTAACTTACCTAGATAAACTTTTAATTAGATTTGTAATTTGGTAAACAGATATTATTGTCCTATTTTTTAAAAACAAATCCTACAATTTTGAAAATTTTAATGAAATTTCAGTAAATATTGGCAATAATTTTAAAAAAGAATGGAGCACCATTTCAGCCAAAAAATTTTAAAATTTCAAAATTTCAAAATTGCATTTTTCAACTCAAATAGGGTATTGATTTCAGAGCAGAAATTGAGACCAATTTTTGAGATTCACAAAATTTCGTCAAAATTAAAATTAAAATTCATGTAGTCGCAGACTCTCAACTTGAGTGATTCATTCTATTTTAGTTTTATTGTAGCTTTATTGTTAATATTTATAATTAAGTATCCCGCACTCAAGCCAAGTCAGCTCCGCAGATCGACTTGGCTCGTCTGAGTTAAGCTCAAGTTGACATTTCAGGCTTGAATGAATTAAGGCTAGCTTTGAAATCGAATGTTTAAACAAGCCAAGCTCAAGCCAGACTTTGTTTGATTTGGCTTGTCTCAAAGCTCAGCTCATCTAAGCTTGGTTCGGCTTGAGCTCAACTCGGCTCGAAATATATATAATATTTTTTTGATAATGTCATTTATATTCATATAAAAATAATATTTTAAACTTTTATTCATTATAAATTTTAATTTAAAAAAATTTGTTTAAGTGATAATAATGACAAAAAAGGTTAAGAAGTTAAAAGTAGAAACTCTGATCTAAGTCTCTACTCTTTGGACTGAAGGATTACTCCCAAATCTAATTTTCATATATGAATGTATTAATTTTTTTGTAGTTTATTGTATTATAATTTATTAATAAATTTTTTATTAAAATTATGTAAAATAAAAAAATAATTATGTGAATCAAGCTTGAGCCAACTAGAGCTCGACTCAACTTGAATAAAGTTCGACCTCGAACGGAGCTCAAGCTCGATCAAGCTTAATCAAGCCAAGCTCAAGCTTGAACATTCAAGCTCGAATCATGTTCAAGCTGAGCTCGAGCATGTTCAAGCCAAGCTCAAACTTTGCCAAGCTCGGCTCGAATATAATATACTCCTATTTTAGACCTCTTTACTAATATTCACCCACATGTAGGGGTGTATTCGAGCTGGGCTGAGCTGAGCTTGGCCCTGCTCGGCTCGGCTTGAAAGGGTTTACTCTAGGTTCGAAGCTCAGCTCGACCCAAAATTTTTGCGACCCCAAAATGCCATCTTGGTCATAATGAAACTTTGGACTTGTGACACTCATGTACAATCTTTATCTTTAAAACTTACAAGACATGCTAAATATGAACCTAAACATTTCTCACGATAGTAAACTCCAATAATAAAATATCATTAATAATCCAAAATTGGAAGACCAACTTTAACATAAATGAACCCGATCATCCTACGTGATCATAATGATTGAATTAAAACCTACGCAACATACTTAAATTCTCTTATTGCATTCTCTTAAAACTGAAATAAACAATTAAAGTTCTAGACTCAATAATATGGATAGAGGTTTAGATTGATCTCTTCATTATGATAATCAACTTCATGTTTTTCGGTATATTCTTCCTCTATCTAAGGTCCTGGAGCACATATGTCAAATTCTGAACATGTCAATATAAAAAGTACAACTAAACAACCGAAAACTCAATATATACAAAGCCTAGCTAACAATATACTATAACTTGTGTGTTTTTAGTCATATCAATACATATCTTTACTTACATTAATACATATGCAGAAAACATGTAAGCATATCATCATACAATGCATGTGCAGACTTACCAACTTGTCTAGACTTGTGATACGTGTGTTGATGCATACTAGTCCATACTAAGTATTTCTAGGTTCTTACCACTTGTATGTAAACATGTCAAGTCATTACCACCACATGTTATCTTGCTTGTTTTACAATGTCCTTACCACTACATGTTACCATGCTTGTTATACCATTCTTACTATCACATGTTGTCATGTTTGTTATATCATTCTTATTAGGGTCCAATTAGTCGTGTGCAGACTTGCCAACTTCTGAACTTGTGCAAACTTGACAACTGACCATGCCGTGAGACTTGTGCTTATCATGTCGTGATCAACTTTCATCTAGGTTATTCTTTAGATTCCGATATCTCACATTAGAAACTCTATTAAAGCATTCTATTACACAATAGTTAGAGAATTCTAGGTTATTAATATTATTCTCCAAGTATTTGCCTATATGAAATTTAATTACCAATACATGCTTAAATTCATGTACTTAAAATGTGAGATCATACCGTAATTCTTACTCATGCAAATGAACATTCACAATGTAATAACATGCTCAACAAATCAACATGATCCATATTGCAATAACAAATATAGCCATCAATTCCAATTTTCATCACAATTCAACATAAAACCCATCCATCATATCCAACTTCACAATAACCCAGGATTAAATCCATTCTTCCATATTCATTCACTTAAACATGAAATTCCAAAAAATTATAACACCATCATGCATTAATTCCATAACTATAATACATTAGCAAGAAATGAACCATCATCATGTCCAATTGAATCCTTTGAATTCCATTAACCCTAACAATGGTAAAATCATCAACATTTTCAAAGCAATTTCATGTACTCATTCTAACCCTTGAATCCCTTACCCTTGAGATCATACAAATCATATCATAGATCTATATTCATGCATAATCATATATTTATCAAGTCTTATCATATCCATTATTAGGTTAGACATTGTATATAATACCTTTCACAATAGTCTCCCTAGATTAATTGCTTGCAAATGGCTAGGGCTGCAAACGGAGCGGATACGAAGCGGATATTGGTATATTCGAGTTCGTATCCGATTATATATCCGGATATCCGTATCCGGATAAATATCCGGCGGATAGTGAAATATGATATTCGTATCCGACTCCAATTAAAATATCCGGATTCGGATGCGAATCCGGATTATCCGATTATTTTAAAAAAAAACATTAAAATAATATAAATTAATATTTAAAAATGTAAAAATATATAATTTTTTATTTAAAAAATATATTTTAAAGGTAATATTAATTTTATAAATTTAAAATATATTATTTATATATATTATATAATCGGATGGATATTTATCGGATCGGATGTATCAGTATCCGAATCCGTATCCGAATTATAAACGGATGGTGATTTACTATCCGAATTCTCTTTGCCAGATATCTATTCGGATAAATATCCGACTAAACGGATTTGGATGTGAATCGGATACGGATAATATCCGCATCCGTTTGTAGCCCTACAAATGACATTGGATCTCAATTTTCAAGTGATCTTTGTTCTTCAATTCAAAACCAATTTTCAAACCCTATGGTTTACCATTTATCTTTCTCTAAAACTCTTAGAATATTTCTTTAACCCTAGACCCACGAAATAATAGATACTTATAGGGTTTGAAACCCTAAAACACTAAAAAGGTAAACAAAAAAACACGATTTTTGCGTATTCCTGTGCACGACCACCGCTTGGGCGGAGCTAATGGCCACTCAGACGGTCAAAATCTGATCCGCGGAGTAGGTTCTGGAAGTGACCGCTCGGGCGGGGCCCATGGGCGCTCAGGTAGTCCAGAGCCACCGCTCGGGTGGCCTCTTGGGCGCTCGGGCGGTCCTAAACTCTTTTGCTACTTTTTTGTTAGCTATAATTTCATGTAATTAAATCTTAAAAATGGCTAATAACAAACAAAATATTTGGGTTTCTACATAAATGATGCTCAGAAAATTGGCTCGAAGTTTAGTCCGAAGCTCGGCTCAGCCCAAATTGATTCAAGTTCGAGTCGGGCTTGGCTCGAGCAAGACTTGAATACTTTAAAAAAATTAAATAAAAATAATATTTTACATTCTTTAGGTATATATAAATAATGTTTTTTTTTTATTTTTTAAATAATATTCGAGTCGAGTTGGGCCGAATCAAACTAACCTTGGCTTGAGCTCGGCTTGAACATATTTCAAGCTTGAAAACTCAGCTCGGCTCGACCCGATCGAGCCTAAAAATCAAGCTTGAGGTTGACTTGATTGAGCCTAGCCAAGCCAAGCAATCAATTAGCCGGGCTTGTGTAGACCCCTGCCCGCATGCATGGCGTACTCCAAGCCAACAAGGAGATCGAATCACAACCAGTCGTGATTGAATTTAGGGGGAGTTCAATCATATCCATAGATCAACAAGTGTCCTTTTTAACTCTTATTAACTGTGGTTAAGATTCTCTAATCCTTAAGATTCAACAATCTAACCTTTGGTTATAGAAAAATTATATTTAAAAAAGTTAACTTTAGGGTAAAACTTTTTTAACCTTAGGGTTAAATTTTTTAAGGATTTCTAAAAACCAAGGTTAGATCGGTGATCTCTAAGGCTTGGTGAATCTTAACCATAGTTTATAGGGATCAAAAAGGAGGACACATGTTGATTGTGATCGAACTCTCCTTGAGTTTAATAGCAATTGGCTGTGATTCCTTCTCGGATTGTGCCATAGTTTTTTTTTTGGTTGGGGTGCCATGGTTTCAACGGCGAAAGGTCGAGGGTCTAACTGCGAGGTTTCCATTTCACACTCTACAATAAAGGAGGGGAACCAAATCCTCTACAGTTAACCGGATTCTAGGGAATCCGGTTATGCTCCGGAGGTCACCACGTGTGTTTCTTTTGACATTCATTAACCGTGATTAAAATTCATCACCTCTAGGGTTCACCGATCATCCTTAGTTTCTAAAGAAAAAAATATTAAAATATTTTTAAAAGAATTAATATTTTATTCTAGAAACCAAAGGTGGTGGGTGAACCCTAGGGATGGGTGAATCTTAACCACAGTTAAGGGTGTAAAAGGGACACGTGGAGACCTCAGGGGTATAACCGGATTCCCCAAATCCGGTTATAACCGTAGAGGATTTGGTTCGAGAATCATAAAACGAGGAACTCGCGACTCAGTCAAGCTTGACTCTATCTGTGAGTCAGAAAGTCACATTTAAAAAGATGGGAACTTCAAATAAAAATAATAGAAGAGAGAAGGAATCTTCTCATTTAATGACAATTCTAATTACAAGACAACGGAAGTAGATTTGAGTCTCTATCAGTAGGGCCGGTCTCATCTAATATGTAGTACTTTTGGTCATTGGCGACTCAGTAAAGAAATCACAAGGAAATTGTTCTTCGAGAGGGCTAAGAATATATTATAAAGGAGTGTGACAGAAGGGGTAACACCCAAAAGCTCTAGTCCCAAGCTAACTGACCATCTTTGTCGAGAGAATAGAGATTGATCATTCCACAAAGACGATGAAGGTGTGATCTATAGAGCAGAGGATTTCTAGTTCAGGACATTAACTTCCTTGAATTATATACATGATGTTCTTGTGAATTTACGCTTATTTAACTTGATAATTATTTGGTTTCAGCAAAAGGTGGTGATGAAAATCTCCATGCACGACCAGAAGGCCAGGTCCAAAGCCTTAAAGATCGTAGTTGGAGTACCAGGTACTACTATTTTCATTAAGTAAAATAGTCACCTCCTCGGGCCGAGGAGGTGACTTTACCTTCTCCTCTCCCCTTTTTGGGGCCATGTGTCCCCTTTTTTCTTTTATTAACTATGGTTAAGATTCAGTCAACCTTATGGTTCACACATCTACCTTTTGTTTTTTTTTAAAATTTAACCGCAAGAGTTGGTTAATTTTTTAATCATAGTTCTAAGTGCTTGTGAGAGCGAGGAGGAGGAATAGTCCCCTCCTCGGCCGAAGAGGTGACTATTGCTCTTTCATTAATATGTAGTCAGAAACCAAACAATACCCAAAAGAAACCAAAACATACGTGAGTCAGAATTTCCCAAGTTGACTCACCGAGTCATCTGAGTGATCAATTTTTGTTCCCTTGGAAATTCTGTAGCTGTCTAAAGTTGATTCCAGACTCGTTCTTGCCTGGCAGAAAAAAACAAAAATTGGCTCTTTTTTTTTGGACGGGAATGACATGATCGAATTCTCTGGAAATTGGGTAAAAAATGACCCGTTAAGCAGAAACTAAAATCCCACAAATTATCTTAAAATGAATTCTAAGCAGAAACTATAATACGTTGATGGTGTTTTTTTAATGATGGATGTTGGTATTGTAGGTGTTGAATCAGCAACTTTACAAGGTGATGATAAGACTCAAATTGTGGTTACCGGGGAGGGGATAGATTCGACTGACCTGACAATGTTGCTAAGGAAGAAATTCAAGATTGCACAACTGGAAAGCGTTGCTCTAATTAAGGAGGAGGATAAGAAGAAGGAAACTCAGGCAGCAATCTATTGGCCAAATTACCAACTTGGTGTGCCACACTATTACGAGGTTCCAGCAACCAACCATTATGACTCTTGCACTATCATGTGAGACAAGAGAAATAAACAAGAGATTTTTTTTTTTTTTTTTTGGTATGGGTAATCATTTAACTATGTCAGGGGTTAGGAGTCAGTAGGGTTAGCACTCAGGGTGGGCGTCAACAGCCACACCCAAGACTCGAACCCGAGTCTCCACTCCCCAAAGGGAGATACACTACCACTGGGACAAACCCATGGTGTATAAATAAACAAGAGATTACTCTCAATTTTGTTTGGATATGATACCCAAACTTCCCCTTAGGCATAGATACTTGAGAACCCAAGAGTTGTGTTTTATTTAGCAAATAGTGTTCAATTCGTATATACCATGTATTAGAGGATGTTTTATTGCAATAAAGTGAAAGAAATACACTACATCATTATTAAGTGTATCTCATTACAAATAGATTAGTATCAAATATTAAATTTATTTAAGATTGGATTTGATTAGGATTAGATTAAGATTGGATTTAATTATGGTGTAATAATGCTTCTATCTTGAGATTCATGTGATCTCTATATAATCCTTAATGAGAAGTCATTGTAATCATCCAAACTATTCAATAAATCATGATTTCTACACTATGGTTGTAAGTTTATTGTGAATGACTGAGCCAAGATGACTTAGTGAGTCAAAAATATATCAAAACATGGAAATAATTATATTTGTATTGTCCATTTACTAAACTTAATAAGGCCAACCGAGTCACCGACCTATCGGTTCAGTGTGATCAGGAATTGGCTTGAATCTAGTTTTTATTGGAGGTACCGGTTCAGTAGAGTTGGGCGCCACGGTTTCGTGAAAAATCTTGTGGACTCTCCTAGAGCATCAGTTCGGGTGGAGCTGGGCGCCACCTGAGTGGTCTTAGGCGGGCTGGAGTTCGAAATTTGCTTGAAAACTCCTCTATATTTTGAGAGTGGTTATTTTCTATTTAGTTTAGGACTCTTGTATAAGCCTATAAATATTTAGTTAGGTCTAGGATTTGCTAAGCAATGCAATGCAATACATTGAGAGTGTGAGATAATAGAAATGGTTTAATCACACTAGAGTTTGAGAAATGTTGAAGGAAAGATAGATAGCGATTCTTCTTTGAGTTCATTGAGAATGTGAATTAAGTGGGGTGTACAAAGGGCTCTGAGCTTGAGTTTGGATTTAATTTGAGAAGCGAGTGATCTTATATTGGTTTTTTGAAGGTTTTTCTAAATAAGAAAAAAATAATCAGATCTTGACCTATGGACACAGACAAGTTATTGCCGAACCACATATATCTCTTATTTTTTTCATTATATATGTGCTTGTTTATCTTTTCCCTAAGGTATTCTATTATTCCCAACATTAATTAAGGTGCCATTTGAAATGTCTAAACTTCGGGTATACCTGTCTATACGTCTATTACTAATAGACGTTTTCACGTTTTATATCGTTTGGTAGCGTGTCTACTTTCTATAGAAAAAAAGACATGAAATGTCTAAAATAGAAATTCAAGTTTTTGGTAATTTATGGGGAAGATGAGCATATCTATATTGGACAGACGACAAAACTGAGATTTTCGTCAATTTTTGACGATTGTGCCCATTATTATTATTATTATTATTATTATTATATTATAATTACTTACTTATACTATTACTATTCATATTATTATATTATTATTACCATTACTATTACAATTATTATTACTATTGTTATTATTATTGCTGTTACTATAACTAATCCTATTATTATTACTAGTGCCATCCTATTATTATTACTAGCGGGTGGCACGTGCGATGCACGTGAGAGCGAGGAGGAGGAGTTAACCACGGTTAATAGGAGTTAAAAGGGACATGTGTTAATCCACGGGTGCGATTAAACTCGCTAGTGACACGTGCGATGCACGTGAGAGCGAGGGGAAGGAGTTAACCACAGTTAATAGAAGTTAAAAGGGACACGTGTTAACCCACCGGTGCGATTGAACTTTCCCCAAGTTCAATCGCGACTAGCTGAGATTCTAAATAGATAGATGAGGAAGGGGTAGTTTGGAAATTAAATGAAAGGCAAAGGGTAGTTTGGGTTTTAAAGCAAAACATTAAATCAAAATTTTGTTTTTATATAAGGGTAGTATGGGAATTTTGGAAAATCATCTACGCTGCCTTTCCCATTATAATAGTAAAGATTATTATTTGAAAATAAATCACTTGTCCCTGTAATAGGATGATGTTATTAAACATAGTTTTACAAAAAATAAAAATTGTCTATTACGGTACATTGCTAATCGGTTTTATTATGTGCAGATCTATTTCTTATAGATCTGTTTGTCATAGATCTAATTTAGCTTAGATATGGCCGAAATTGATAAGACTTACCAAACGAGCCCTCAGTAGGATGGAGAATAGACCGACGACTTAGTGTTGATGAACCAACTGTTAGTCTTTCAATTAAAGGACAAAATGAATGAGTCGTCGATATCTTTGGCAGTTCTTGCAAAGAAAAGTAAATCTCTGTCTTTATGGGTACCCCCAACTTATACTTGGTCAAGATGATTTTCTTAGAAATCTTTGGATGAGATCGTTTGAGAGATCTCTTAGTTGAGAAGAATACACGAATCTGTCTACAGTCAAGTTACTTGGCCAACAGTGACCAAAAAAAACAAAAAAAAGTTACTTGGCCAACATTTTACAAAATTCCTTGGCATCTTTAGCCACACGATGGTTGAAAATTGTCTATTGGGGTGACTTGACATTAATTAGGAATTTCAATTGAAATAATCTTTAGTTAATAATAACATAATGAAAATGACCGAATTTTCCTAAATTTCAAAACTTCCATTTCCTTGCGCGAGTTCAAAAGTTTGGAATTTGAATGCATTGCAACTAATTCTAAAATTACCCTCACTCATATGAGTTCAAAATTTTAGAATTTGAATAAATTCTAGTTAATTTCAAAAGTAACCTTTACTCAAATTAATTCAGAATGTTGAATGGATTTTAGTAAATTTCTAAATGTTCTTTACTCATATGAGCTCAAAACGTTGAGTCGTAGATTGAATTTTATTTTTTCAAAACTATCCTTTACTCATATATATATATAAAGATAATGGTACTTTAAAAGGTTAAATAAATTTTAACTTAATTTTAAAACTACCAATTTGCTAATATATAAAGAGAATGATCCTTCAAAGAGTTAATTGAATTTTAGTTTAATTTCAAAAATTTCCTTTATTAATTTTAAGTTTTATTAATGAGACTTTTTCACCAAAAAAAATATAAGGGATTTAAAAGTTGATTTAAATTTAATTTAATTCTAAATCTGTTCATTATTAATATATAAAGTATATTTTCATAACCGGTCAGGTGATTGGTTTCTGTTCGACTAGTTCGATTGGATCATGTCCGTTTATTATTAATAATATATTTTATTTTATTAGTCAAAATGTTTCTAAATTTTTTAATTCTCAAAATGCCCTCGAATCAGGTTTCTACACCCATATGTCTCATAATTTTTTAGCTCCCAAAATTCCCCTAAGTCCAATTTTAATACCCAAAATTCATATATTTTAAAATTCTAAATTCTAAAATATCCCTTAAGTTTATGTACCAAAAATACCATATATTTTTCTATACCCACTGATCGTCAGTCAATCTTAAATTATTTTTTCTTAGTAATAATTCCGTAGAATAGTACTAGTAAGGGTATCGTTCCTCTGAGAACTGCGCTGGTTTCGTTGTCTTTTATTCAGATTAATTTTAAACTAATAAAATAGGTAATTGAATTTTTGCTTGATTAACTAAAACAATTAATTAAACTAATTAAATGAAATTTCTAAATTAAACTATCAACTAATGGTTTTAAATTATTTAGAAGAGAAAATCTAGGGTTTTCAAATCCACTACTAACCTAATAACCAGCCCCTATTTTGAATTTATCATAACCTCTTAAATTGCAAACATTCTACTTAGAGTGACAGCACGTCCCCTCTCAACTAATTTAGAAAAGTTCAAGAGATTATATCCTTAGCATATTGTATCTTCGATTAGCACGAATGATACACACTAATCTACGGTTGTGTAATCACTCGTCTTCCCTTAGCATAAAATATCTTCGGATTTAATCTCTCGATATTTTAAAACAATTGCATAAAACCTATGTTTAAATTCTAACTAAACACAAGTGATTTTAATTCCAATTTCATAATATCTAAGATAAGGTTGAGAATTCCATTGAAATCAAATATAAATAAAATAAATCTGGTTGTTTGAAAACAACCCTCTTATTACGCAATCAATGTCTTACAATACAAATAATCAAAATAAAAACGAAATAAATGACACAGTTACTTAGTTAGGGTTTCATCGAAACTCTAGAGTGAAAATTAGTTCATCGCGAGGGAGGAATGCAACATCTTCATAGACAAAGTTGTAACACTTTTCTTCATGGCTTCCTTGATCTCCAGAGTTTCTCATTTTCAGATCCAAAAATCTCTACAAATCTCTCTCTAATGATAATGATAATGGCTAGGAATTCTCTTTTTATAGAGAAAGACAGAGTTCTTGTAGAACAAGGAGTTCTAATTGAGATCTAACTCTTCTTTTTCTCTCTCTATACTCTTTTTGGGTTGAATAAGGATTAAACCCTCTTTTAGGAAGACAATAATAGAGTTGGAAAGTGTTTAGAAGTACTAAAACACTATTCACGAAACATTATTCACGGAATACTATTTCACCCTATTTACAGTTTTGTCACTGAACTTCAAATAATTCTAGAGAGCTCAATTATAATTGGATTGACCCAAAATTTTAAACATAGCTCCTTTAGGTCATCTAGAATCTACCCAAAAAGTTTCATAAATTTTGGATGAAAATAAATTACCAAATTACCTCTCTATTGATAGACTTGCGGTTTTGGCTAATCGATCCATCAAGGTAGATTTCCACGATTTCGCTATTTTTTCTTGTTCTTTCTTTTGCTCTTCTCTTTTCTGAGATTCTTTGAGTCTTTGAAGCTTGTAAATCTTCCATTTTATCTTCTTTTCCTCGCATGAACCTGAAACAAGAATAAACAATCAAGTAGCATAAAATAATATAAATAATTACTCTAAATGATTAGCAAGTTAAGTTTGAGGTGCTTTTATGTACAACATTTAGCACCGATCACCCATAATGCTCCTAAAGCCTTTTGGTTCTTAAAATGTCCTTACGTCATGATTTTATACCCAACGTGTCTCTAACAAGTTTTTTCCTAAAATATCCCACAATTTTCTATACCCAAAATATTTATTAAATTTTTTTCCCAAAATACTCCCTACTAGGGTCTCTCTTCCCATTCTCTCTCCCCCTCCTCTCTTTCACATGCATCACATGTGCGGTCCACTAGTATAAAATAATAAAATTTTCGAATTTAACAGGTTTAGGAAATAAAAAAAGGTAAAATAAATAAGTACAAGGGGTGAGTGGACCACAACGGCTAGTAGCATCAGTTAGTGGTGGTTAGTGAGTAGCGGGTGAGTAGATCACTTGCAAGTCGTCATCGAGTGTGAATAAATCCTACAACCTTCGTCATAAGAGAGGCCATACCCTATCATTGGAGCAAGCGGTCAGGTGTAGTGACACCTGCTTGTGTGAGTGACTGTGTGCCTGTGTGGTTGTATGAGATCCAAAAATTACAGTAAAATAAATCATTAAAGGTGAGTGAAGCCCGCTCTAGCCAGTGATTTTATGTGTGCATGCAGGGGCGGAGCCAGGTGGGGGCCTATGGGAGCACGTGCCCGACTCACTTTAAAAAAACTAGATATCTTTTTTATTTTCCTAGGGTATATTATGGGAATGAAGGAAGGACCCTAAGCTTAAAAAAAAAAATTTATTTGAGTTGGGAACATATTCAATCACGATTGAACTCGGCCCATAGGTCAACACGTGTCCTTTTAAACTCCTATTAACTATGGTTAAGATTTACTAACCTTTAACATTCAACAATCTAACCTTTGTTTTTAGAAAGAAAAAAAAACCTTAAGGGTTAAAATTCTTAATTAGAGTTAAAGAGGGGCTATGTAAGTTTAATTGAATTGTCCGAATTCAATGGCAATTAAACACAAACCAGACTTGTATTTTTATACTAAGTTTTTTAAGTATTTCATTAGGCATGCCCATGGGACAAGGGAGCAGTTGTCCCCTAAAAAATTTATACCATATTATTTAGTATGGCATAGCTATGGGATAAGGGATGGGTCAATTGTCTCCTAAACTTTTAAAAATAAAAAATATATTTTATACTATTTCATTTAATTATTTAACTGGACATAGCTATAAGCTAAGGGGATAATTGCCCCATAAACAAGAATAAACAATACTCATAAGATTTGTACAAAATGTATGAACAAAACGCCCGAGAACTTAGTTGTAAAAAAAAAAACTCATCTCCTTAGACCCATAATATTTTGTACCCGTCAAATCTTTCTCCACAAATTCTACCTACAATTATTACTATTTTCAATCAACCATGGGCCCCACTACCAGAAAATCTGGATCTGCCCCTATGTGCATGTGGGTGGCATTGGTCAATTTTCATGAGTTGTGATGTACCTCCCCATCCTTTGGCCCAACTTTTAATGCTAAATCTTTAACTCATTAACCAATGAACAGGCATAACCGTGGTTGTGGCCTAACGGTATTTTTGATACCGAAAAAAGGTAAGGTGAAAAATAAAAAATAAAACCAATTTTTCTTAGTCTTATACTATCTATACCAGGAGATAATTAAAAAAAATATATAACTGAATCTTTGGTTTCCTTAATACCGATTTTCAAGCAACAAATCCAATGATGCCTGGGTATTAAACTATTATTATTATGAGAATAATTATAAACAAGAGCTCCAGTTGAACAGTCAACCGGAGTAATTCAAAATTTGCCTTTGATAGGGGGTATTTATGGAAGAAATGTACTTAAAAAAATGTCATTATTTGTGTTCATAATCACTAAACTACCACATCCAAGGTAATTTTTGAGTTGCTCCGATTGATTGTTCTTTGTTCATACTTAATTTCTATTATTATTATTATTATGAAAAGGAAGCGTGTGAGCAGGGGAGGAGCCAGCCCAAAATTTTTGGAATTCTTTAGAGTTTTGCTAAGAAATAGTGGGCCCCCAAAATTTTTTAATTCCCCCCGGCAATTTTTTTCACATATGTAGTGGGCCCTCCAATGAACCTTTATGCCCTTTAGGTTGCCACATGTCTTTATTGAACACCCCTTAATTATTCTTAGAGTTTACCTACTTATCCTTGTTTTTTTTAAAAAAAATTAGATTTTTTTAACTTTAAGAGTTAATGAATTTTAACTATGGTTTGAAAATTTTGATATTTTTTTAAGAAACCAAGGATATGTGGGTGAATCTTAACTACAGCTAAGGGTATGAATAGGAGGGACATGTGGCAACCTCAAGGACATTACTAGAAAAAAAATTATCCAAAAAAAAATTTCTCAGGGGCTACGCCCCCAAACCCCCAAGTTTCATACTAACAAATCCTATATATTTTTTTTTATACATGTATTTCAGCCCCCCAATGAAAAATTCTTGGTTCCGCCCCAGCGTGTAAGAGCTTTTTATTTCAAGAAATCAGTAGCAGTTAGTGACTGGATCAGGACTGCCCAGAAACGATTCATTGCATTTGAGTTCGTATCGTCCCCATGTTGAACATTTAGGATCGTGACATTCTCTATGACTAGCTTTTATCTCAACACATGTTTCTTTACTTTTTGCCTAATATTCCTTTGACTTCTCACCTAATCTTCGAAGGTATCTGAGACGACCGAGTTCCCCTTTTCCTCCATTACAACTAGGGCAGTTCTCAACAGAATTGTCAACTACTTTGCATTGAATTAGAAATAGCCCAGTGGTGATTTATCCCCTCGCTAGGAGGAAGGTGCCAGGTTCAACCCGTAGGAGAGAGGTGAGTGTGGTGTTTTCTCACCGGGAGGAAAAAATACTAACTCCAACTTACCAGTAAAGTGCAACATCATTTATACTATAATATAAAGAAATAAGACTTCTCTCTCTGCTCTTGAAACCCTAATCCCTCCGATCTTATAACTTCTATTTTAGAGATAACATGTGGATTTTCTCTTTAATCTCCACCGTTCAAGTTTGGGACCCATTATCTTATCCTAAAGCCGTCTATATCTCCACTATTGTAGAGTCCTCTCTTATCTCCAACTCTTATAGGTTTGGGATCCACTATCTCATCCTAGAGACCTCTCTATCTCCACTATTGTAGAATTTTCTCTTATCTTTAACTCTTTAGTATATTAATTTAAGTTTAATACTAAGTAATTTATGATTTTTATTAAATGTTATTAAAATAATAAAAAAATTATTATTATAAATTTAGTTAATTAATACAAATTATATTGTTTATCAAATAAAAAAAATTATATTATTAAAAATATTTTTAAAATATATTACTTAATATTTAAATAAATAAATAATATTATTTAATTTTAGATATTCTTAAATTATTACCCGTGCATTGCACGGGGTCTCTGCTAGTAATAATAATAATAATAATAATAATATTATCTTTATTATTATAATGGGAGAGGTAAGTGTAGCCTGAATTTTTTGAAATTCCTAAACTACCCTTATATAAAACAAAACTTTAATATAATGTTTTACTTTAATTCCCAAACTACCCCCATCTTTCTATTTAAAGAATAGAATCACAGTCAATCGCAATTGAACACAGGGAGAGTTCAATCACACCCGCGGGTTAACACGTGTCCCTTTTAACTCCTATTAACTGTGATTAACTCCTTTCCCTCGCTCTCACGTGCATCCCACGTGCCACCCGCTAGTTATTAATAATAGAAAGCTTAGCTTGAACACATTTAAAGTTGTGCTCTAGCTCATATTTAAACTATATTTTTAGTCATGTTAATAATATCTTTAGTCAAGGTGACAAGTCTCTTTTCATTCATGTTTTTTTTATGAGGATATCATTTACCTACGTTAGTACATGGTTAGAGATTAGCATTGGGGATTGGAGTTCTGGTTACTCATCAACATCCACCATATTTCAGAAGACAAAAATTTAATTTGTTGACTGCAGCAAGGTATATTGTGATATGTATTAGAGAATATAGATGAGTAATGTAATAAAGTGAGTAAGGTACACTACATCAGTCAAGTGTAACTATCACAATATTAGATTAGCATTAATCAAGATAAATAGATATGATTAGATTAGGTTGATTTACTTTTCATGAAATTTATCATGTTATCTCTATCTAAACCATAGTTAGGGTTATTGTAATTGTAATGAGGAAAATTGGTAAATTAGCAAGTATTATGAGTAAGGAACCTGTACTCAATTTGTAGACGAGTCAATACCCATCTTGAGGATGATTTCTGAATTTGTGTCTAATGTGAGGTTGATCATGCCTAATTGAGGACGATTTCTAAATTTGTGCCTACTTGAGGACGAATGATGAATTCATGTCCACTTAAGGACGAATAGTGAATTTGTACCCATGTAAAGACGAGCAACTACTTCATGCCTGTTTGAGGACGAATAAGGGACTCGTGCCCATTTTAAGGATGAACCCGTGCCCGTTTGAGGATGGATTCACGCTCATTTGAAGATAAGACTAGCTAGTTGGAGGACGGATGTTTCAGGATGCAATCTATTATATAAAGTACTCGTGAATTAAGTAAAGATCTCTGGCCTAGCATTAAATGTTAGTCATTTCAGACTACTTTCAGCCCTATGACCAACCTGATAAGGAGAGGATATGCATTTATGGTAAGATACTTATCTAACATATTTGGAATGATTTGGGGGAATACATGATCATTCATGAGCATGGATGGGCATATAACTCTTAGTCTATAAATACCTCAGAGGTCTCAATGATCAAGGATCTGAAACTCTCGCATACCCAGACGATATTTCTCACTAAGCCAAGAGCAAAGGCCTTATCCCAAGACCTCCTGATTTTGCACTTTATCTTCGACCTCTACTGACTTAAATATCAGAGTATCTTGGTAGGACGGAAGGCCTCTCCTCAAAAAACGAAAGACATGTTTGTGACCTTCATCCTTCAACCCATCAAGCAGAGCAACATACTATTGACGTGTAGCAAATCAAGAATTTTCCATTATAGTAATCATTAATGTTATTCTCAATAAATCAGTTGTTTATCATGGTATTAGAGCTTGTGATCCACCGTTGTTTGGTTTTCTTGTTTGATTACATTTTTCCGATGGGTGACTGCGCCACCACCCATCTGACTTGAAGTTTCTGCTCTCATCTCCCAAAACCTTCACCGATGTAGATTTTCTTCCCCAATCTCAAATCCTTCTACCTATCGTAGACTCTGTTCGCAATTGAACTTGAGGTCGTACCCAGAAGTCAACATGTGTACCTTTTAACCCCTATTAATTGCAGTTAAGATTCACTAACCCTTAGGCTTCAATATTCTAACCTTGGTTTATAAAAAATATATATTTTAAATAAATTAATCCAAGGGTTAAGAATTTTTAACCTTAGGGTTAATGGTTTTCAAAAAAAAAAATTCTATAAACCAATTGTTGAATCCTAAGGATTACTAAATCTTCACCACAATTAATAGGGGTTAAAAGGGACACATGGTGACCCGTGTGTGCGATCGAACTCTCCCCAAGCTCACTTGTGATTGAGTATGATCCGATCTCGTCAATTCAACATATCAAAAAATGAGGAATGTGATTCAGTCAAGTGGACTCTGAGTGACCATTAAAAAGGATGAGAACTTCAAAAATAATGGAAGGCCGGAGAATCCTTCTCATTTGAGGACAATTCTAAATGAAGAACCTTTGAAAGATCATGGAAGTAGATTTTAGTCACTATAAAAAAGGACGGGGAATTCAAAAGTAATTGAAGAGTGGGCCGGGGATCCTTCTAATTTAAGGACAATATTTCTACATGTAGAACCGTCTGCAAGACCATGGAAGTAGATTTGAGTCTCTATCAGTGGGCCGGGGATCCTTCTAATTTAAGGACAATCTTTTCTATGTTTTCAACTATTTTTCCAGCAACCAAACATAGCAAAGGGAACTGTTCTTTGAGAATATAAAGGAGTGTGACAGAAGGGATGACACCATAAGCTCTAGTCCCAAGCTAACTGACCAACTCTGGCGAGAGAATAGAGATCACGATGAAGGTATGATCTATAGAGCAGAGGATTTCTAGTTCAGGACATTAACTTTCTTGAATTATGTACATGATGTTCATGTGAATTTAAGCTTATTTAACTTGATAATAATTTGGTTGCAGCAAAAGGTGGTGATGAAAATCTCCATGCACGACCAAAAGGCTCGGTCCAAATCCTTGAAGATTGTTGTTGGTGCACCAGGTAGTAGTATTTTCATTAATATATGTGCGCGCGGTCAGGAAAAAAAAAGTCATCTGAGTGATCAATTGTTGTTGCCTTGGAAAATCGGTGGCTGTCTAAGTTGATTCCCGACTCATTCTTGCTTGGCAGAAATGGAAAATTGGCTCTCACATTTTCTGGCATAACATGATCGAATTCTGTAGAAATTGGGTAAAAATTGGTCCAATAAGCAATTAAGTATGGTAGGGTCGTTGGCTAGAGACTAGGGTAACCCAACAAATTATCTAAAAATTAATTATAATGAACTGATAATGTTGTTTAGTATTGTCATTGTAGGTGTTGAATCAGCAGCTTTACAAGGTGATGATAAGACTCAAATTGTGGTTACGGGGGAGGGGATAGATTCGATTTGCCTGACAATTTTGCTGAGGAAGATATCACAGATAATAGATAGATGATATACTGCAAAACACGTGTAACAATTCCATTGGATACATGTAATAGTTAGTTTACTTTCTGTTGTAATCATTAGTTTACTAGTTAGTTTACTTTCTGTTATTTCTGTTACTTCCCTCCTTTTATTCTCTAGTTATAAATACAGAGGATTTAGATTGTAAACACAAGTTGAATGAATGAAGTTTAGTTTTTCAGATCATTTTATTTGATACTTTAGAATTCTTTCTCTGCTCTCTTTCACTCTGTATCATGGTATCATCGTAAGAGGATCCATGTCCACCGAAGCTTCCATTTCCGATTCCGTTTCTCATTCTACGAATATGGAGAGCAGTCCATACCACTTACAGAGTGGTGATTCACCAGGTGCAATCTTGGTGTCCAACGTCCTCACTGGGGAAAATTATCATACATGGAGCAGGTCCATGATGATGGCTTTGAAGGCAAAAAAATAAAATTGGATTTGTAAATGGATCGATAGTTCGACCAGCTGCAACAGATGCTTGCAGTGTTTTGTGGGAAAGATGCAACAATATGGTATCTTCTTGGATCATCAGTTCTGTGTCAAGAGAAATTGGGGCTAGTATCATTTGTGCACAAACTGCAAATGACATGTGGCAAGATCTCAAGAATAGGTTCACACAAGGAAATGGGCCAAGAATTTTCCAACTTTAGAAAGATTTATCGATGCTGACTCAAGAAAATATGTCGGTAAGAGATTACTATACGACATTCAAGTCTTTATGGGATGAATTGGCTGATTACAATCAAATTCCCACTTGTTCTTGTGGTATTTTAAGAACTTGCACTTGTGATGCCATTCGGCAATTCTTGAAATATCAAGATAAGCAACATGTCATTCAATTCTTAATGGGATTGAATGAATGTTTTTCTCATGTTAGAGGGCAGATTCTGATGATGGAACCTCTACCAAAGATAAACAAAGTATTTTCTTTAATGGTCCAAGAAGAGAAACAGAGAGAAATTAGCAGAACTAGTGCAATTGACACTGTTGCTTTTATGAGTAAAATGCAAGAATCGAATTCATCAGGCCAAAGATTTGTTCCTGGAAATCAGCAGCAAAGAAGAGCCAAATTGTTTTGTACTCATTGTGGGATGACTAATCACACGGTTGATAAATGTTACAAAGTACATGGTTATCCTCCAGGATTCAAATTTACCAACTCTCGACAGAAAGGAAAGTCTTCATCAGCAAACCAAGTCCTGAGCCAACCTATTGCTACACCCTTTGAGTCTTATAATAATCTGCCTTTCTCTCAAGAGGACTGTCAAAAATTGTTAGCTTTAATCCATTCACAATCTAATGAGCTACACCCTTTGAGTCTTATAATAATCTGCCTTTCTCTCAAGAGGACTGTCAAAAATTGTTAGCTTTAATCCATTCACAATCTAATAAAACCATTACTCATGAAACAGCCAATGTTGTTTCTAGCACTCTTGCTCAAACTACCCAAGGTATGATACTTTCCAGTTTTTCTTCAAATTGTTTACCATCTTCATCAATATCTCAGAATAATTGGATTGTAGACACTGGTGCTACAGACCATATTATTCATTCCATTGATATCTTTACTTCCATAACAAAGTCTTTAAACACTTATGTCAAACTTCCAAATGGCAATACTGTACCAGTCACCCATCTTGGCACAGTCAAATTGTCTGACAATTTAATTCTCAAAGATGTACTTTGTGTATCATCTTTTTCATATAATTTGCTTTCGGTTAGCAAACTTACTTCATCTCAGAAATGCACTTTTATATTCCTACCTGATTTTTGTTTTATTCAGGAATTTACCCCATGGAAGATGATTGGGATTGCTAGAAAGTCTGCTGGGCTATACATCTTACAACAATCAGATGCTTATGCTGTTGAGTTTCCACCAAAATCAAACACTGTGAACTCTATTAGTAATTCCAAAATCTGGCATAGTAGATTAGGACATCCTTCTAGGTCTCGATTGTCTCTTCTTTCAAAGAATGTACCAGATATTAGTTTTTCAGACAAACTTGATGGTCATTGTATAGTTTGTCCTCTAGCCAAACAAAAAAGACTTTCTTTTGAGAATCATTCATATAATAAAAGTTCTTCTTTCAATCTTGTTCATGTTGATATATGGGGTCCTTTTTTCTGTTTCAACTCATAATGGTTCTAGATACTTTCTTACCTTAGTGGATGATCACACTAGATTTACTTGGACCTACTTAATGAAAACGAAATCTGAAGTTCAAAATATTTTTACTGTCTTTTACAATCTGGTTGAAACACAGTTTGAGACAAAAATAAAGTGTGTGAGATCTGACAATGGTTTAGAGTTTAAAATGACAAATTTTTTTAATTCAAAAGGAATTTTGCATCAAGTGTCATGTGTAGAGACACCTCAACAAAACTCTATAGTTGAGAGAAAACATCAACATTTATTAAATGTAGCAAGAGCTTTAAAATTTCAATCAAACATACCTTTGATTTTTTGGGGAGAATGTATACTTGCTGCAACATATCTCATTAATAGAATTCCTTCTTTAATTTTGAATAACAGATCTCCACATGAAGTTTTGTACAATTCAATTCCAGCATATCACCATTTAAAAGTTTTTGGGTGTTTATGTTATGCATCAACCCTTACTAAAAACAGATCAAAATTTTCACCAAGAGCAAGAAAATGTATGTTTGTAGGATATCCTTTTGGTATAAAGGGCTACAAGCTTTATGATTTGGAACAGAAAATATTCTTTGTTTCCAGAGATATAATATTTCATAAATCAATATTTCCTTTTTCATCTCACTCAAATACAAGTTCTATGACTGAAAATAAATCTCCGTCAAATAACATTTCAGAGAATTCCATTTCAGTTCTTCCAAAGCCAGTTCCAGATTACAATGAAATTCCTTATCCTGAACCATTACAATCAGAAATTCCTTCTCTTGATTCAGTTATTCCAACTAGTACAGATTTACCTCTACATGATGAAAATCAATTTCCACCCTTGAGAAAATCAACTCGACAGCACAAGATGCCTGGTTATTTGCAAACCTATCATTGCAATTTAGCTGCTTCTGCTTCCCAATCATCTACCAGGGATCCTGCTACTAATCCAGGTAATAAACATAGCATATCTGAGGTTCTTTCTTACTCCAAATTATCTGAATCACATAAAGTCTTCTCTATTGCTATTTCTTCAGATTTAGAACCTTCATTTTATCACCAAGCTGTCCAGTATGCTCATTGGAGAGCTGCTATGTCTACAGAATTATCTGCATTAGAAATGAATAATACTTGGGCTCTCACAACATTACCACCTAATAAAACTCCTATAGGTTGTAAGTGGGTTTATAAAATAAAATACAATTTTGATGGTTCAATAGAGAGACACAAGGCAAGACTTGTTGCCAAAGGGTATACTCAAAAGGAAGGCTTAGATTTTTTTTGTGACTTTCTCACCGGTTGCAAAGATGGTTACTGTGAGGTGTGTTCTGTCACTTGCTGCAATACACAATTGGCAGATTTTTCATCTAGATGTTAATAATGCATTCCTATATGAGGAATTAGATGAAGAAGTTTTTATGAAGCCTCCTCCAGGTTATCTTAGCAAGGGGGACAAAAGAGTATGCAAATTGCAAAGGTCTCTATACGGTTTAAAGCAGGCTTCAAGACAGTGGAATTCCAAGTTTACTTCTGTGCTGTTTAACATAGGATTCTCACAATCAAAGGCTGACTATTCCTTGTTTACTAAGAAAGAAGGAAGCTCATTTGTTGCCTTGTTGTATGTAGATGATATACTGCTAGATAGTAGTGATATCACTGCATTTGAGAATGTTAAAAGATCTTTAAGTGCTGAGTTCAAACTGAAAGATTTGGGGCCAGCAAAATTCTTTCTTGGCATGGAAATAGCTTGATCAAAAAAGGGCATCTCTTTGTCTCAAAGAAAGTACACTTTAGAACTTATTTCAGATTCAGGTTTACTTGTTGCAAAACCAGCTCTATTTCCTATGGATACTCATGCAAAGTTATCGAAAGATGATGGTGAACTAGTGGACGATATTTCAGCTTACAGAAGGCTAATTGGCAGGTTATTGTATTTGACTCACACCAGACCAGACATTACATTTGCAGTACACCATCTTAGTCAATTCTTAGATAGCCCTCGAATGCCTCATTTGCAAGCTGCTATGAGAATCTTGAGATATCTCAAGTCTGCTCCTGGACAAGGTTTATTTTTCTCAGCTTCATCAAAGGTTCACATCAAAGCTTTTTCGGATTCAGACTGGGCTAGCTGCCCAGATACTCGCAGATCAATAAGTGGATATTGCATTTTCATTGGGGATTCTCTTGTATCATGGAAATCTAAGAAGCAACACACAATATCAAGATCTTCAGCTGAGGCTGAATATCGATCAATGACATTCACAGTTTGCGAAATTATCTGGATCAAAGCATTACTTGCTGACCTGCATCAACAACACACCCAACCAGCTCTTTTATTCTGTGATAACCAAGCGGCTCTTCACATAGCAGCCAATCCAGTCTACCATGAACGTACTAAACACATCGAAATAGATTGTCATTTGGTGCGTGAGAAGTTACAAGAGGGTCTGATCACTACTTTACATGTATCTTCTGCTCATCAAGTTGCAGATCTAATGACCAAACCTTTGGGTTCTAAGTCATTTGAAGTTCTTTTATCCAAGATGAATGTGCATAATATATACACATCATCTTGAGGGGGACTATCACAGATAATAGATAGATGATATACTGCAAAACACATGTAACAATTCCATTGGATACATGTAATAGTTAGTTTACTTTCTGTTGTAATAGTTAGTTTACTAGTTAGTTTACTTTCTGTTATTTCTGTTACTTCCCTCCTTTTATTCTCTAGTTATAAATACAGAGGATTTAGATTGTAAACACAAGTTGAATGAATGAAGTTTAGTTTTTCAGATCATTTTATTTGATACTTTAGAATTCTTTCTCTGCTCTCTTTCACTCTGTATCAAAAGCAATTCAAGTTTGCACAACTGGAAAGCATTGCTCCGATCAAGGAGGAGGAGAAGAAGAAAGAGCCCGAGAAGATTGAAATTCAGCCGGCAGTGTTTTGGCCAGCTTACCAACTTGGTGTGCCTCACTATTATGCGGTTCCAGCAACCAACCAATGTGACTATTGCACCATCTTGTGAGACTAAATAAATAAACATGGGACGGCTCTCTATTTTATTTGGATCTCTAGAGATGGGAGAAATGTCTCACTGATGCCAATCCCAAGGATAGTGTTTTATTTAGGAAATAGTGTGTTCAAATCATATCTACTGTGTAATCTTATTGCAAATGACTCAGTCACGATGACTCGGTGAGTTCGCGCGATGAGTCAAAAAATAATTATATTTGCATCCTAGCTCCATTTGCTAACCATAATAATTAAGGCCAACCGAGTCACCGACCTATCAGTTAAGTAGGGTAGAGACGAGACCAGCCGACGACTAGTGTTAACCAACCAACTGTAAGTCTTCCAAATATGAGTGACCATCCATAGCTTTGATAGTTCCAGGAAAGAAAGCCAAGTCTCTGTCTGTAGGGCCATCCCCAACTTATACTTGGTCGATATGATTTCGAAATCTTTGAGGATTTTGCTTAGAAACCTTTGGATGAGATCGTTTCAGACATCTCTAAGTTGAGATGAATACGACTGTCTACAGTCAAGTTATTTGGCAGACATTTTCTAAAATTCCATGGCATCATTAGCTACACCATATTGGAAAATTGTCTATTGGGGTAACTTGACTTTAATTAGGAATTTCAATTTCAATAATATAAAATAATAAAATTTTCTAATTTAACAGGATATATATACATACACAGTAAAAAAAAAAAAAGTATAAGGTGTTAAGTGACAATTTTTTTTAAGGATATCAATCATTTACAGCAGTCATGGTTAGTAGGGGGAGTGGACTACTTGCAAGTTGTCATCCAGTAGGAATAAATCCTAAAGCATTTGTCATAAGAGAGGCCACCGATAGAAAAAGGATTTATTGAGAATAATTTTGGATGATTACAATGACCTCTAATAGGGTATATATAGAGATTACATTGACCTCAAGATAGAAACCTAATCTAATCAAATCATTGATTATGGCTATTTCAATATTGTCTATGAGATCTTGTGTATCTCATCCGAGTACTCCTCACTCTTGATCTTCTTTGATAATTTGTTGACGAATAGTTTTGTGCTTGGTGGTCACCGTCAGTCTGTGAAGTCTATCTCTGTCGCATCCCGCTCATTCTTGAGTCTGTCGGAGTCGGTGACCCACTAGATCAAGCTGTCATGATCTTCTCCCAAAACACATGAAGTACTGATTTCTTGATAATAATCTTGGATGATTTACAAGAACTGGTTTAAATAATATTCCAAGACTCCTAATATAATCCTAATCTAATCATATCAAATCAAATCCTTAATTCAAACTTAATTGATACTGTCTAATTATGAAGAGATACACTAATAATGATACAATGTATCTCATTCACTTTATTATAATAAGATATGCTCTAATATTCCCCCTCAAACACATGTGGATTGAAAATCTTCATGGGTTTGCCGCAACTTGAGTACTCCCTTTGTGCATGAAGAACTAAAATATCTAACTGTGTTTGGTAGTCACCGCCAATCTGTGAAGTCTATTTCTGTCGCATCCCGCTTATATTTATGAGTTTGTCAGAACTGATAGCCCACTAGATTGAGCTGTCATGATCGTCTCCCCAAAGCACCGGAAGAATACTTTGCAATGTGAAGAAAAACTCTTGTTAAAGATTTCTTCAATAAATAAATAAGGAAATACACTTATAATGGCAGTCGACAGACATCAAAGAGGATTAAAAAAAAACTAAACCAATCATGCTAACATCTATGGTGACTTTGATGGTAGGAAAACAAGAAAGATAATGGAGGAGCTTCAATCCCAACGGGTGGCGGCATTGCCGCCCGCCAGAAAAAATAAGATTGAAAGGAAAAAAAATCAAGAAAGGGTCAGATCGACCCGTTCTGATACCATGATAGAAAAAGGATTTATTGAGAATAATCTTGGATGATTACATTGACTCCTAATAGGTTATATATAGAGATTACATTGACCTCGAGATAGAAACCTAATCTAATCAAATCCTTGATTAATGCTAATTCAATATTGTCTATGAGATCTTGTGTATCTCATAGATATTACATCATTATTTTCCTAACATAATATTAACCCTAATAGCCACACCCTAATCTTTAGGGTAAGGGGTGAGGTGTTGTGACACCTGCTTCTGCCAGTGACATTATGTGCCCATATAGATGTAGGTGGTATGGGATCCAAAAATTATAGTAAAACAAATAAGTAAAAAAGGGTGAAGTGACATGTGCTTATGTTTAAAGCAAAACTCCACTCGAATGGTAATCTTGAACAACTAAAGGCACGTCTTGTCGCAAAGGGATTCCATCAAGTTCTTGGGATTGACTTTATAGAAGCATTTTCACCTGTTATCAAGCCTGTCACAATCCGTGTTGTTCTTACTATCGCTTTGGCTCACAAGTGGGACATCTGCCAATTGGATGTCAAAAACACTTTCCTACAAGGAAAGTTTAGTGAACCGGTCTATCTGGAACAACCTCCCAGCTTCAAAGACACCCTTCAGCCTAACCATGTTTGTTGCCTCAAACGGGCTCTCTATGAGCTTCGTCAAACCCCAAGGACATGGTTTGATAGATTCAGCTTGTTCCTTCTATCCCTTCAATTTTGTTGCAGCTCGGCCGACTCTTCATTGTTTATATGTCATGGTCACCATGGTACCATTTTGCCACTATTGTATGTGGATGACATTATCCTTACCAGTGACAACCCTTTTTTCATGAATAAGCTAATTCATCTTTTGGGACATGAATTCTCAATGAAGGATCTTGGATATTTGCATTATTTCCTTGGAGTTGAAGTTCAACAATTTTCTCAACCAGGCCAAATATGCTCATGAACTGATAGAACGGGCTCAAATGATCGGATGCAAGCCAACCTCCACACCTATGGTGTCTACGCTTCATCCAGCAAATAAAGAGGAGATGTTCTTAGACCCAAGCTTTTATAGAAGCATTGTGGAAGGGCTCCAATACCTCACTTTTACCTGACCTAACCTCGCCTTTAGTGTGAATCACGTATGTCAGTACATGCACAAACCTACAACATTTCACTTCATGCTTGTCAAGCGGATACTATGATACATCCAAGGCACATTGGATCATGGAATTCGGTTGATGGCAAACAATCCAATGGTTCTATATGGGTTTTCTGACGCTGATTGGGCAGGTTGCCCCACTAATCACCGATCAACAACGGGATTTCGCACATTCTTGGGTGGTAATTGTATATCATGGAGTGCCAAAAAGTAGCAGACTATAGCTAGATCAAGCACAGAAGCCACCTGGCTCAATTTTCTCCTTTGTGACATTGGTTTGTACTTGGACCAACCACCGACATTATTTTGTGATAACATTTCAGCTCTACATCTCACAATCAATCCAATGTTTCATGCTTGTACGAAACACATTGAGATTGATTATCATTTCATCCAAGAGAAAGTCGCCCTAGGTTCTTTGGTCACTCGATTCGTCTCATCTACTAATCAAGTGGCTGATATTTTCACAAAGCCTCTTCCACGACAACAATTTATGCTACTTCAATTCGTTCCAAACTGGGCCTTTGGCCTGCTCCCCGGTCCAGTATGAGGGGCGTATAGAGGACTCTCCACATACATGCCACGTGTCATCGTCACATGCAACACAAGGTGGCCCACATGCAATGCAATCTCCCACTACTACGGATGATACTCTACAAGATAACAAGTAGATTGCTCTTTTGTATTTCAAATCTGTAGTAATCTCTTTGAGTTGTTTCCATTATTTAAGGAAACTCAAACTCATATACAGTTGTACACGGCTCTAGCCTCTTTAAATTGAAAGTATCTCAACTTATCTTTAGTTGGAGACTTTCACCAGAACTCTCTAACGTCCTCAGATAGAGGGAGAGTATTGATTAGGATAACAACATACCTATCCTTTGGATATTGGCTTTATTTATAAATAGATGTTTACATAAGGATGATTCTCCATACAGCTATACAAAAGATCTTGAGAAAGTACCAAATGAAACTATCCAATCTGTGGTTTCCTTTGATTACGCTCAGTTGAAGAGAGAGGAAACTATCCAATTTGGTGGTTTCCTTGAATTACGCTAACATTCCCCCTCAAGCTCATGTGGGGAAGTGCATGAGCTTGTCCTTGAGAAGATGGAATTGTGTAGTAGATAAACCCTTGGTGAAGTGTCAACGGTTTTGGAGGAAGATCTGGATTAACATTTTTTGTAGCAGTAGCAGTTACCGTAACAGTTGCATCAGATTTTGACCCTTCATGGGTGTGACCTTCTTGGGTTATAATAATTAGATCTGTAGCACTACCATGGTCCAGATCAATGAACATATTAGCATGTGAAGAAGTTCCTGCAATTGCATCCGATGGAGTATCTTTGTTAGCAGATTTTTTCAGAACCCATTCTCTTTTTTGGGTCCTGGGTTCTGCTTCTTCCTCTTCCTTATTCGAAGGCCTCTTAGATCTGAGTTTTTTTTTTCCAGATTTACAGGTCTCTAACGAGTTCCCTTGCTTCCTGCATTGTTCACAAAAGAGTATGCTCTTTTCGTATTCGATGGTTTGCCATCTACCATGTTCTCCTATGCCCAACTAAAAACGATCAGGATTGCTTTTGAGGAAGTCGATTTCAATACACGCTCTGGCCACACTACGTCTAGAGCAGACTTTAGTAGGCCCATCCAATTTCAGAATTCTACCTATTATGTTGTCAATGGATCGCAGTGTTTAATCGTTAAATATATGTATTGGAAGATTCGAAAAACTTACCCAAATCGGAACTAGAGTGGGTTCGATTCCAGAAGTAAAGGTAGTCGTACATTTGAGGAACCTTAACAGGTACCCATTGATATATATGACTTCCTTTAGCCACACATGAGGAAATCCTCCTATAAAGAGAATCGAAATAGCAAATGCTTGGGTCTAGAACTCCTACTGAGAAGTCCAGTCGGACATGGACAGTTTTTTTCAAATAGATCTTGATTGCATTGATCGTAGGCCGACCGTATGAGCACTTTTGCAACGACCCGGATTTTGGAAGAAAATCCTGAGGCCAGGATGACCTTTAATAAGATATAATTAATTTAAAATTAATATTTATAGATATTAGGATATCAGTCCTCAATATTTTCAATATGACTCCAAAGAAATCTTCGAAACTCACACATAGCGTGTCGATTGGCCATCTGGACGACTGTCTGTCATCTCGGCTTTATTGCAACTCAAACCACGAAATCGCGGCGTGTTTAGTGTCCAAAATTAGGAAATTTGTAAGGTTTTGTAGTTTTTTTCCAGACTTACTTTTTACTGTTATAACTCAATATTTTTTTCCAAAATTCACACAGCAAGTGTCAGATTGCCCCTAGTTCGGTCACCTGTCATTTCGGCTTCATCACACGTCGTTTCGTAGAGGTTGTATGTGTGTAAAAGTAAAAAAATCAGTCAAACCGTCAAAGTGCCACATTATCGTGGCCATGTGATGGCACATGGGCCACGCCACCTAGTTAGCCCACATGCTTATTTTAAGGAGGGGATCTTTCCACTCATTTCTCACTTCATCTCTTAGGTGTCGAGAGACTGTCCGAGTGAGTTCTAGAGAGAGAAAGTGTGGAGAGGAGAGAGAAAGAGGAGAGAAAAAGTAGAGAGAAGAAAAAAGAGAGTGTACCTTGCGGTTGATCATTGCTCTGAGCGGGTTAGCAACATCCGTTTCACCACCTAGAGCCTCGATTTGCGTATAGAGAGAGGGTAGAGAGAGAAAGTATAGGGTAGAGAGAGAGGGTCTATCCTAAGGTTCTTTGATGTCCCGGACGCATTGGTGATGTCCATTTTACCATCCGGGGTTTCCTTGTGCATGTGAGAGGTAAAATCATTTTCCCTCTCTTCTTTTTTTCCCTATTTACGTTATTTTTGTATGTGGAATGGTGTGTTTGCTTTATGGCGTGGATGAAAAATGGTCTGAGACCCGATATGTGATGTATGGAAGGGATAAGATTGCATGTGGATGGAGCAGAGGGGCATAGCCCTCGTTTCCAAGCTGAAAAGCTCAGAATTTAGGCTCAACAGAGGTTGTGCGATCGATCGCCAGTGCACAGGTTTTTGGGGACTTGGACCCCAATTGTGTTCGGACCCTTCGGGAAGCCCGGTTTGGATCCTTTGTGTGTTATGATGTCATCCTTGAGTGAAGAAGTGATTGTTTGAAATTTATTAGAGGCGATGGACGGATCCATTGGCCTGGTTGTGTTCCTTACCGAAACGACTCTTGTATGATGTAATGTTGTTGTATACTTGTAAGGCGATGAATGGGTCCATTGGCCCGGATATGTACTCTATCGGAGCAACTTTTTGTGATGTGATGATGTTTGGATGTTTGAAAGGCGATGGAAAGATTCATCGGCTAGATAATGTTCCCCATCGGAACGGTATACTTCCAGACTTAGTCTATGGGCGCAACCCCTAATTGGTTCAATTATCCAAGCGAGGCTTGGGATAATTGAAGATTTATTACGGTTAGAAAACCTAACCTGAGTTAAATGCTATCTGCAGTCCCTCTTTGATTAGGTCTGGAGAGGTAGTATCTATTAAGAGTCGAGGTTCCTCCGTGACTGATAGTCGGGAGAGTTAGGATGACATCGGGTCTATGGACTCAATGTTGTATCGTGTTTACAGACCCAGTGTTATATTGAGTTTACGAACTCAAAGACGTTACCTTGAAGGGGCATTGACCTGTATGGGTAGGTATGCACCAAATAGACTGTGATGATAAATGAATATGGCTTGAGGAGTGGTGATGTTTGTTTAGTCCTCTGTGATTGATAGTCGGGAGTGGGTGGATTGTTATCCATAGATCTTTTTTTATTAGGTCGGGAGTGATGATGTTTGGTTAGTTCTCTGTGATTAATAGTCGTGAGTGGGTGGATGTTATCCATAGATCCTCTTTGACTAGGTCAAGAGAAATGAATGTGGCTTGAGGGGTGGTGACCTCTGTACTTTGGTATGTTCCAACATTAACTTGAGGTGAAAGGCCTTGTGGATTCAGAGGATGACCCAAGATAGGGTGAGTCTGAGGGTAACAAGACACATTGGGGTGAAAGGCCTTGTGAATTCAATGATGACCCAACAGGAGTTTGAGTTCCCTAAAGGCAACATATTTTGAGATGAAAGGTCTCGTAGATTCAAAGGATGACCCATGACAGGTTTAGGAATGGGGATCATTGTACTTAGGTATGTCCCAATAGAGCTTGGTTGAGGATTACGAATACCCTCATAGGGTGGTGATCTTTGTACCCCAAGTATGTCCCGTGGAGGCAGTACCTTGTACTTAGGTATGCCCTGGTAAAGATTGAAGAGGTTGTTGTATCATAAAAGATGGTGACCTATTTACCTTAGTATGTTCCAACAATACTTTGAGGGGTGGAGACATCTGTACTTCGGTATCTTCCAACAAGAATTTGAGGGAAGTGTGTCCCAAGACAGTTGAGGAATGAAGATCGTTGTACTTAGTAATGTCCCGAGACAGGTTGAAGAATGGGGATCATTGTACTTAGGTATGTCCAGAGATGGTACAAGTTGTGGTTGTGTGTTGAGTCTAAGGACTCAAGCTTGTACAAAGTCTAAGGACTCGTGGCTTTGTTTTATCGGGTATAGACCCGGTCGATTTACAAATGATTTACAACTCAAAACTGAATGTGTATCGGCTATAGCTAGTTAATAGAGTTCAAGGACTCGAAGGGAAACCTGATTGATTTTTTGAAATGAAACTAGGTGTTGCGAACACTGCTAAATGAATAAACTCCATAAATGGAAAACACTAAAGAGGTTGGGAACCTTGGTTAGGGTGAAATAGCTTGAGTGACCTTGGGTCACAATTTATGATATCATTATCCTATATATATTACTGTAACACGAAAATTGAAATTGTACTGATATATCATTATTGATGGGTGTTACTATGTGAAAAAATAGTCTAGATAGATTGTGGATTTTATTGGGTTTCATAGCTCACTCACGTTTTATGTCAGTAGATTATGATGCTGCTATCCGGAGAATAGAAGGTCCCGAAAGAACAATTGATGTTTATAAGGACCACCGTAACGAGTAAAGGTAACGCATTTGCTTATGATGGGTTATTATGATGACCAGTTGTTTTTACTTATTTAAACATCTGACAAAAGTTAAAAATTCTCGCATTTTTGTGGCAAAGTCTTCCATTGTGTGGTTATGACGATCAGGCGTGCGTCTCGTAACTTGATTACCTAAGGCGCGGGTTCGGGGCGTCACAGCTTTGCTATCAATGAGAGACGATGAGGGCTTCAAAGGAGGATGTTTCCTCTGATCTGAAGAACAGGGCTGGTTCTCCATGGTGAGTACACAACTTCTTTGGTGGAATGATTGGAGAAGCCATCGTGGGAGCAAATGATGTCGCCAATATGGATGCGTAGGAAATAGGAGGGAGATCGGGTGGCCTTGATGATGATTCCCCCCTCCAACTCGCTAGTTGCCGCTGGTTTGCCAAGAAACCCTACCTTAGCGTTTGCCAAAAAGTTTCACCTAGGCATATCTCAACCATTTGATTACTGATCGTCTCCGATCCGTACCTCGTTATTACACTAATTCCGAAGAATATTAGTAAGTGTGGAGGGTGTCGAACCACGAGGACTGCATTGGTTATTTTACTTAAAATTAAAGATGAATTTTTGATATAAAAATAAACACATGGATTTAGGTGGTTGATTTAATGTCCTAAATTACTCTAACAATTTAAGCAAATAAAAGTGATTAAGAATCTGGATAGAGAAATCTAGGGTATCGAATCTACCTCTAACCTCATAACATTGATTAACTACATTCAATCTAGGGTTTATCGTTTGCAATTGATTTTGATTAATTGAGACAAGAAGTCTTAATTAAATTCATTAAAAAGATTTAGTATTCGAATCCTGGGCATGATCTATCTTTGGTTAGCACAGATCGTTCACATTATATATACTAACCTAGGGTTATGGCCACGATCCGTACATCCTAGGCATAAATCATCCTAAAATTCGAATACTGACATAAAAAAAACTCTATTGCATATCATTCATGCATAAAATCACTGAATTTATACCTGAATCGATTTCAATCGAGAAAAGAGGTAATTCCTAAGACAAGGAATACTTTATTGAAAATTGAATCTTTACTTTAAATTCGATTACAAAAGTAATCCTAAAAAATATGCAATTGTTATTACAAATAATGAAAACCCTATAAAGAAATATAGAAAATATAATATTACTCGGCTAGAGTTTCATCGAAACCTTAGATGATAGCTTAGTTGCTCATGATGGATAGATCAGCCACCATAGATGATGAAGAATTCATGATCTCCACACTCTTCTCCCGGTGAATTCTCTTCTCCCGGTGAGTTTCATCGAAACCCTAGATGAGGCCTTGGGGTTTTCTATTTATAGGTCTCCCAAAAATACACTTAGGGTTCAATTTTTAAAGGCGTACACGCGGCTAAATCTGACAAAAACGTGTGCGCCGATCTATCGGCACTGGGGCCCAATCGATCGGATTTTCTCTAGTGCTCCCGGATCGATCGGCTCTGGGGGCCCATCGATCGGCCCTTCTGCTGGTGTGGCCAGATTGATCGGCTCTTTAGGCCTGATCAATCGGCCCTTTTTATTTTCGTTCCGTTTTTCCGATTTTGGTTCATTTGGCTTGTCTGAGACCCTTCCAACTTCTTCACTTTGGGTAAACATTAGATTTTATTCCATTTTTCTATCAAATACCTGAAATAGAAAAACAATACCCAGTGAAGCATAATAAGAATAAAAATAAGATTTAAGTACATAACAAGTGTAGCTTTGAGGTGTGTAATTGTGTACAATTACGTCCGATCAATTACTGTCTTGTATCTTGAACACCTGTAAACCCTTGGTCTAAGCTCCAGGGGGTGAGCTCTGTTATCTTTATAGTTTGGGAGGGGTTCCCTGCCTCCTCCATAGGCAGTGGAACCCCCATAATCACCCACACTTTTACACACATTCACAGACCTCCTCATTCTTTCCACTAGCATTCTGGGGTCCTCAGTTCATGAGGAACTCCCTAAATGCATCGTGGAACAGCCATAGCAGCTGGTTTGATGTTTTCTGTAGAAATCCAATAATGGCGGTAGAATAACTACCGCCATTTTGGAACCTTTCTTTTGCAGGTGTTGTAGGCCACGATTGGTGAGGCCCTGGTCCATTCCAGGGCCTGTTTTGGGCTCATCATACTCATCTCCATCTTCCCTGAGCTTTTCATGCTCGTGGGGTTAGCTTAACCATGGATAAATTGGCATAAAATCAAAACTGCCCAGAATGTCGGTAAATGCATTACCGACATTCCAGGCTTTCTGCAACAGAAGATTTAGGGCTATGGTGGGCCCCTTTTGATCCAAGCCCAGGGCCCATTACAGGCCCAGGGCATATGGCCACATACCAAGACTCTCCCCTGGGCCCACCAACCCACGTGGCATCCTCCCTGAGCTCCCCCATTGGCGGCCAAACTGCTGTTCTGGGAAAACCAGTATTGGCGGTAATAGATTTACCAGCATTCCCATTTTTCACTATAATGGGAATGATGGTAAATTAATTACCGTCATTCTGTTGTTCTACTTGCACAGTGGCCTGGCCTAAGGCTGGGCCCAACTTGAGACCCTGACATACCTGTCAGGCCCATCTTAAGCCCAGACTTGACTTTTAACCAGGATAAGTTTAACCCCGTTCAACAGTTAACCCTAATTAAGCTTGCCTCATGTGTAAATTCACATAAAATGATGAAAAAAAAAAAAAACCAAAAAAATAGAAAAACTCAAAAAAGACCAAAAAAGTGACTTATAAGTTTTGATTTAGCCCTTAACCATGGTTAACTCAACTCTAGGATAAGTTAAATCATGGTTAACTTAATAAACATCAAATAAAATCACAAAAAAATATGAAAAATGCAAAATATCAAAAAATCATGCAAGCTTGTTTTCTTAACCATGGTTAACCCCA
The DNA here is from genome assembly GCA_015143295.1 of Tetracentron sinense. NCBI lineage: Eukaryota > Viridiplantae > Streptophyta > Magnoliopsida > Trochodendrales > Trochodendraceae > Tetracentron > Tetracentron sinense. Next base: position 63,547,912 of record CM026551.1, read on the forward strand.
TAATCATGGTTAAACCCTTCTAACCACGGTTAGACCTCACCCTTGAGCACTTGACCTCCTCGGTCAATCAAACCCTAGCCTATGGGCTAGACCCTTGACCACCCTATGCACACACACATACCCCTAGCCTTGGTACGGGCTCATGTGCCAGAACTACGCTCGGTCTGATCTCACCCCTATGTGAGTATGTAGGCAACCTTACTCGGGTTCGACCTTAGCCATTTAGCTTTCTATATTTCTTGGATTAGCATTCTTTTAAATACTTTGTACATTTTAATTAAACTTTTAGATTATAATTGACTTAAGTTTAGGAAGTAAGTAACCATTACAAAATGGGGGTCCTAAGATGCCTAACACCTTCCCTGCGCTTAATCGAACCGCTTACCCTAACTCTGATTAGAACATTTGTCTTATCCAAATGAACACATACCCGGGACCTATCCATAAGAATGAATAGGTGGCGACTTTTAGTCAAAACAAAACATTTGTGAGAGTGAGTAAAAATCCATGCTCACAATTTCATTTTCTCCCCATGTTTTTGACTTCTCCCCATTTGATATCTCTCTTCCTTTTTATCGCCACATGTTGGATGATGCGTGGAACCCGAGACCAATTTTCTGGCATCTGTCAAGACAATCTGATGCGTTATTGTTGTTGAAGTGGTATCTCTTGGTTGAAGTCTTCTTAAAGGGAATTTTTGATGGAGAAGAAATCTAAATGTCAATTTCTAGGATCCGTTTAGTATGAAGGCTACGAATGTAGGTTACCAATAGGAATCCAGTAGTCTGTTCCTCCTGCGGCGGTTACAAAAGGGGCCAGATGCCCCACCCTCCCCCCAAAAAAAAATAAAATTTTTTTTAATTTGTTATGAAATAGTGGGGCCCCCAAATTTTAAAAAAGAAATTTAGTATACTTGCCCCCCCCCTCCCCCCCAATTTTTTGGCTCCCCCCCCCCCAATATTTTTGTCATATATATAGTAGGCCCCCAATGAAGTCTAGTAATGCCCTTTAGGTTGCCACATGTCCACCCCTTAACTATGGTTAATATTCACTCACTCTTAGGGTTCACCTACTTGGTTTTTAGAAAAAAATATTAAATTGTTTTTAACCTTAGGAGTCAGTGAAATTTAACTAGGGTTTAAAAAATTTGATATTTTTTAAAAAACCCAAAAATAGGTGCGTGAATCATAATCACAGTTAAGGGGTATCAATAGGGACATCTACTTCAAGGATATTACCCCCCAAAAAAATTTCAAAATATAAAAAATCACCCCAAATTTTTTTTTTCTTGGGGGCTACACCCCGTACCCCCAAGTTCCAGGCCCTCAAATCCATTGGTTTTTTTATACATGCATTCCCCCCTTCCCTAAAAAAAAATTCCTGGCTGCACCCCTGAATCCTAGTCTTTTTCCTATGCCAAATCACAATACGTGAAGGAGTCTTTTATGGAATGGGAAAGAGGAACAATCATTTCCATATTTGAATTACCATACCAATGATTTGTTTTTCATACTCAACATTCTTTGAGAGTTCTATCAAGATATCCGTGCTAACAAAGGTGAAAGATCAATCAAAGTTTACTACAGTGTTGGGATTCTTGTACGGTTTTTTTAAGAAATGTGTTGGGAACATGCGTAACAACCCAGATAGATAAATGAAAGATAAAAAAGAGATAAAACGGAAACAAGATGCAAAAGCACAATATTTACATAGTTTGGCCGATAATGCTTAGATATGAGTGATAAGACCCAAAGCATAAAAGTATACTACATACTATGGTTCAAACAAGCTGAAAATTCTCAAGTTACTAGTCCGATCCCATGACACTCGCTCGAGCCCACCCATTCAGGCTTGAGCGAGTTAACTACAGGTTTTGCCCAATCACTCAAACAAAATTATAGTTTTGTATTCGCTCAAGCGAAGTCTGGCTTGCTCGAGGCAACCAATAATTTGGTCCGGGACTCCACCCCCAAGCCCCTGGGCAGGGGATCGCTGCCCCCTGCACTCCCACCGAGCAAACTGTGTAGCTCAATCCGCACAAACCTGTTGGGCTTAGTGCAATCAGGCTCCATACATACCAGGAGGTGATCGTAAGCTATTAGGCTTGTCTAGGTTGTGCCGGTCTTAAAACTGATCATCTAACAAGATAAAGAAGGTGTAGATCTATACTGTGATTCTCACTCGGGACGTAATCTTATCCATTTGTAACCGGTGTTGCCAAAACCGGTTACACTCCTGAGTTGGCCACATGTCCCTTTTGACACATTTTAACTGTTGTTAAGATTCACTCACCCCTAGGTTCACCCACCTATCATTGGTCGTTAGAAAAAATAATAAAATAATTTATTAACCGTGGTTAAAATTCATTACCTCCTAGGATTAAAGTTTTTTTAATATTTTTTTCTAAAAACCAAAGATAGGTGAGTGATTTTTCTAAAAACCAAAGATCGGTGAGTGAACCCTAAAGGTAAGTGAATCTTAACCACAGTTAAAGGGTGTAAAAAGAGACACATGGCCACCTCCGGAGTGTAACTGGTTTTAGCAAAAACCGGTTACAACTGGAGAAGATTACGAGTCTTCTCGCACTAACGGTATTAATTAAAGTTAAACTCGTAATCTTCTCCAATTGTAACAGTTTTTGCAAAAACCCGTTACACTCCCAAGATGGCCACATGTCCATTTTTACATCTTTTAATTGTGGTTAAGATTCACTTACTCCTAGGGTTCACCCACTTATCTTTGGTTTTTAGAAAAAAAATTTAACCCTAGGAGTTAATGAATTTTAACCACGGTTAATAAATTATTTTTTATTTTTTCTAAAAACAATGATAGGTGAGTGAATCCTAGGAGTGAATGAATCTTAACCACAGTTATAATGTGTCAAAAGGGACATGTGGCCACCTCAGGAGTGTAACCCGTTTTGGCAACACCGGTTACAACTGGAGAAGAATACGTCCCGGGAAGTTAATGGTGAGGTTTCTGAAAATCTAGCTAGGATGATTCTGTTGCATCAAATGGTCACATTTTATGATTGAACATCTGCTTCTGTCTTGTGTATAGAGTTCTAAGATCTGTCTTTGTGGTCCATAATCCTAATAATGAAATCTTGATAGTGCCACATGACCATATAGGTTATTCTAATGTAAAATTTATACCATTCCTGTTACTACTAAAACTAGGGCTATCAACGGATTGGATTCGGACCGGATCTGCCTAGATCCGAATCCGATCCGATTAAGAATCCGACTGATCCGAATCCGATCCGAGATCCGTCGGATCATGAAGTAACCGATCCGAATCTGATCCGATCCGAATCCGAACCGATCCGAGTAAGGTTATTTTTTTTTAAAAAAAATCTATTTTAATAATAAAAAATCTAATAATACCTTAATTAATACTAATTAATGTTAATTTTTTTAAAAATTAATATTTTATACATAGAAAATCTAAATAATATATTTAAAATAATTAAAAATTATTATTATTATCGGATCGGATCACCCTATATCCAGATCCGATCCGATTATAATCGGATTCCATCGATCCGATCCGAATCCGATCTGACGGATCACATATAGGGTCCAAAGTCCGGCTAATCGGATCGGATCCGGATCATGATCCGGTCCATTGACAGCCCTAACTAAAACTGCAATCTTATATTCCCTCGAGTCCCTTAAGGGTTCCTTTGGTAGATCTTGTATGATCTTGTCTATTTCTAACCAATAGATCTTTGAAAAGAAGATCTCTAAGAAATAGATACGCAAACAATAAAATTATTTGACAGCACACATCAATAAACATGACATTTTTTTGTAAAACTGTGTTTGGTAGCATCATCTTATTGTAGGGGTAGTTGATGTTATTTTTAAAAAATAGTTTTTCATTGGGGATTAACTCAAAGGAAAATATTTAATGGACCGCGCATTCCACTATGTCACGGAATGCACGATCCTTATTGGTCCATACCCCCTCTTTTTAACAATCACTCACTCCTAAGATTCACCCATACAACCTAGACTTTTAGAAATTTTTTTTAAAAAAAAATATTAATTTCAATTTTGTTAAAGCTTAAGCATAGTTAAAAGGAAGTTAAATGGGACACATGAATACGCCAGTCCATTAGTTAAACTAATGTGGGGTGGCTAATCACTTTTTTATTTTTTTTGAAATGAAATCCTCTATGGTTATAACTGGACTCGAGGAAGTCTGGTTACGCCCTTGAGGTCGCCAAATGTCCCTTTGCACATCCATTAATTTTGGTTAAGATATACCCCCTAGGGTTCACTCACCTATCCTTAGTTTTTAAAAAGATTTTTTTCTAACTACGGTTACTACAGGTGGGTGATCTTAACTACAGTTAAGGGGTGTCAAAAGGGACACATGGCGACCTAAAGGGCGTATCCGGACTCCCCCGAGTCTGGTTAAAACTATAGAGGATTTCATTCATCTCTTAAGTTTTGGTAACACACAAACAAACCCACACACTATAACACCCGCTCACACACCTAATACAATTTTTCTTTTCCGAACACAAGACAAAAGAGATTGTTTTTAGAACACAAAAGTAAAGTAGATTTCAGCACAAGAGCAAAGAACTAATTACAATGAGTCTTTTCCAAACTGAAATACACAACAAATGGACATAAATACAAAAAAAAAAAAAAAAAAAAGATTTGGAATCGAGAACTTTTGCCACTCTAGAATATTACGGTTGTAGCTTAAAATCCTCAAACATTGTTTGATTATGTAAGAATAGAGCAAGTTTGCTGTAGTGAAACCTTCACTACCGGCCAAAACTACAAAAATATCTTGGATTTTAGTAGCTCTTCGATAAAGATCTCTCTTTTGATCGATCAATCTCTCCCTCGTTGGATTGCAGTAGACAATTGGTCCATTAATCGACCCAGAAATCGGTCTCAATGCAATGATATGTGCATTAATAGGCGATTACAACCCCCCCCCCCCTACACACTCACACACACAAAAAAAAAGGACATTCTCGAGTCTCCTGTTTCCCTTCTTTGTTAGGAAGGCCTCTGCGGCTCTAGAACAAGAAACAAAACCCTAGAAGAGGTGAAGCATAAGAAATAAAAGAACCAAAGATGAAGAGAAGGAAGAACAAAGAGGAATACCGGTGGGAGGTGGCAGCAACAGTTGGCCGAAGGAGCTCGTGGTGGGAGTAGGTAGCAGCCGACAATAGTTGGAGAAAAAGACAATGAACAGTGAGAAATAACCCCTCTTCGTAGCCCTTTGTTTTTTCTTTGGGTTGGGTTGGGTTGGAATTAAGTAACATTTAAAGGGGCAATTAAGTAATTAAAATTCCAAAAACTTGAGTTCCTTCATCTACCAGCAAAAGACATGTAGATCCTTTTTAAAAATCCTCATTAATGAGAATTTTTATTATAGACATTTTATGTCTTTTTTTTCTATATCAGGCTGTAGAATGCGATGCCAAATGGTCTAAAATGTTAAAACGTCTACCCGAAATAGACATTTAAACAAACAGACCCAAAATTAAGAGATTCCAAACAGGTCTAAGTTTGCTTTGTTAGTTTTAATCTTATCTAAAATAAATATTTAGAATCTCAGTTGCTTCCTTCTCGAGGACCCAACTTCGAAGTTTGGTTTGGACTACCTATTGCGCTCTGTTTGGTGCAAACTTACATGGAACAGTTCACCCATGGCTGGTATGGCACAGATCAAACCAGAACTATTTTAACCCATCTATTTACCCATGCGTTATGTCTGTGTATTGTTTGTCTTATGACCCAACTAACTAATGGTAGCTCTACCATCATCTAATTCAAAACACTAATTAAATTAGTCTTATATTGCAAACTTTAAGTAGCTTCACTGCAAATCAAGTAAACTGACTTCTCAAAAGAAATACTAAAGCAACTTTGGCCATTTTAACATACTGCGCAGTAGGAAGAAGAAAGCTTGCATCTCTTTACATGAAATCATGAGAAGTGTATCCCCATAGTGGGTGGACTCGGCTTGAATCTTGGAGGTGTCGTGGTTGAAATGCCCACAATTAATGTACTAACATAACTACTAACCGACCAATCTTGCTAACTTCCGACCTACCTAATAGAGTACATGTATGATTATGATATGCATGAATGCACCATATCATAACCATCACAATTGGAAGGATTTGGATTTAGAATGAGATTGGGATTAAGATTGAAATTTGATTATGATTTGATTAGGAATGGTTTGATTTAGTTTCTATATTTATCTATATACTATTATCTATTTAACCCCTAGTCGGGTCTCTTTCTATTCATCTTGAGAATTCAATAATCAATTTCTCTTTATGGTTTCGGAGCAAATGATCCACTGTTTGTTTTGATATTTGCTTGATTACGGTTTTTCGGCGGGTTGAGTCATCCTTCTCTTTCTTTGGTCTTGTAAGTGTCCTAACAACATCTTTTTCATCCCATCCTCTCATCTTGATAGATGGGACCATATCTATAGCTTTTCCACAGTTCAATGCAAAGGTTGTCAAGTCTCAAAACTCAATTCAGACAACCGGGAATTTGAGGAACTTACAACTTCTCCTCAAAAGAAAAAAAAAATCCCTTTTGTATTTTATCTTTGTCACTTAGTGCATCTACCTTGTTGTTTATCTTCAAAGTGAGTTCAGTTATAGGACCTGTGACAAAGCTAGCGCATCTAGAAGTCGCCATTTCACTACATCCCTTGTGGATCTTTAAGTTGAGATAACCCCTTGCTGAACCAATCCAGTAGGACTCTTATTGTATTAGTGGGCACAATTCAGATTTATGAAAACCTGTTGGGTTGTGTAATGGATCAGCTGCAAAGAGATGGGGGCTTCCACATTGTGAAGAGTGGAATAGGGGATGTTGCGATGTTGGAGGTGTAGAGAGATGTGTGCATGCAGATGATGAAAGACAAGGGTGTGTTTTGAAGATGGCGGAAGGGGGCTTAGATACAACCTCCAAGGATGTGGCCAAAAAAAAAATCTTATTGATTGTGTTTTTTATTTTTTTTAAGAAAAGGAGAGAGAGAGTGGGCCAGTTTTTTTTTTTTTTTTTTCGCCCATAGAGGCTTTTATAAGGACATGTGACTCATTTGGCCAGACCAAAGCCAAGATCAACATGATCCACTTTTCAAGCTCATAGAGGCTATTTTGAAGACCCGTGACCCCTTTGGCAAGACCATAGGCATGATCAAGGCTGTCATTTTGAATTTGGCCCAAAAAGGCCCATTTCATTGCCCAATAGGTAATTTGGCCCATTAAGGCCCTAGCCCATCGAAGTCTTGACCCATTTAGGTTCATTCCTTTTCATTGACCCATAGAGATCTCACCCATTGCGGCTCATATTATTATCTCTTCATACATCACATCAACAACGGTGACGATTGACAATTGTTAGGATCTGCAATGACATTGGTATCAAGATCTGGAACGACATTGAAATAAGTAGCAAGCTATCTTACCTAATTGAGTATCAAACTCTCGCATATTTTCAAATCTATACAAGTTTGAGGGGGAGTAATAGAGTATATGTATAGTTATGATATCCATGAGATGTACCATATTATAACCATCATCACAATTGGAAGGATTTGGATTTAGAATGAGATTGGGATTGAGATTAAGATTTGATTAGGATTTGATTAAGATTAAGAATGGTTTGATTTAGTTTCTATATTTATCTATATACTATTATCTATTTAAACCCTAATCGGGTCTCTTTGTAATCATCTTGAGAATTCAATCATATGAGTTTCTCTTCATTATGCCCTTTGAACAATGGTTAACAAATTTTAAATCTTTTTGGTTATTTTTTTTCCTAGAAACTAAGGTTAGATGCTTTAACCCTAATCTTATGTGTGGTTGTCGAGAAAATAAGTAAAAACATGGAAAAGAACAGAAAATTGGACAAAATTGTATTAGAAATTTAAAATTTTCTTTTCTTTTCTATGTTTTAGCATATTTTTTCGGCAACCAAACATAGCAGAAGGGTTATTAATGAATTTTAACCACAGTTAAAAGAGATAAAAAAGGGGACAGGTGACACAAAAAGGAGGGGCAAGATGGTAAATTACCTCCTCGGCCGAGGAGGTGAAATGGACATGGTCAATATTTTCATTTGAAATAAGTCTAATTTGACTAAGCTGTCCAATCTGAGTTGTAGTGACTCGGCTATCATAAATTAAGAATACCTCATAGTTAATCTCTACTTAGAAATCGTATCTGAACTGACTGCCTTGAAAATATTATATCCATTGGGACTATAGATTAAGTAAGGTATTAGAAAATTAAGTGGATGTATGGTTGATAGACAGTCTACACCAGCACATGGCCCACCAACTCTAATCAGTCTGTAAATGCATGCATTCACTGGACCACCTCTTTGGTGGGCCTAACCCAAAGTCACACTGATTGAGAAACTTTTCACTGTCCACCTAGCTAGATAGGATTTCATAATGGTGCTATAAAGCCAAGGAGGTCGTGGTCGTGGTCGTGGTCGTCGAGGGGAATGGCCGATTGAATGGTCCACACTCCACAACCATGAGTCATTGGGCTATAGTTCAACCAATCAAACCCATTACCACCGTATATTTCACGAAATTATTATATTCTAAAATCATTTTTCCTATAATATTTTTATAATATAACATAGTAGATATTCTAGATATTGTGATGATAGCTTGGTCCCTTTAATGCTCATCAAGCATTTTGGTCAAAGCAAGCTTAGATTGAGACCGTATCGATCTTGTGCATGACCCATCTCAGAGTATCACCTTGCCGAGTCAAACTTGGCAACTCAAACTTGACTCCTTGTGGTTTTAAATCAGATCGAAACAGATAAAGACTGGTCTAAGACATGTATATCATAAATAAAATGTTCATAGTTTCCAAAACTGAAAAGCTTATGATATTTGTTCCACTCTAATCGAGCTTAAATTAATCCCGAGGGCCGGCCGATCTTGTCCGTTTTCCCTTAACAGTCCCTGTACCATTGTTAATGGGCTGGGAAGTTAATAAATTAGCTAGTCTTCGATAGCGATTAAATAGAAACTCTACCTTAAAATTCCATGAGGTTAATTAAAATGATCGAGCCAGCTTAATTAAATGGGCTCCAATGAAGATGTAGGAATCTTATAATTACATAACTACCCCCAAACAAAGATCTAGTCTACTAGTCTGTGACACAAGAAGGTGTACAGAAATTATTGTAGTGATTCTGATATTGCACATATCTCTGACAATGGTGTTGGAGGTCAAAGAAAAAGGTTGGGCCCACAATAAGCATCCGGGTTCGCTTGTTCCTCTCACAGCCACATATCTATATATGAAGTTCAGAAATACTGCCTATTTCCCTATGACAACCAAACAAGAACTCTGAGGGTACCCCCTTTGATTGAGTGACCAGTCATGAAGTCTTTCAATCATTGTTCTGTTACCGTAAAATTTCATGGCTACCATCAAATCAGTTTGATAACAAATCCTATCAAAATTCAATCATACATAAAGTAAGACAGATAAACACATACATATATACAGTATTACAGTGATAAGTACAGATAAAACACATATGTATACACAGTATGTCTACGATAAACGAAGGGGCATTATCATCATTAAATTAAATTAAACCTACTTTCTTTTCATAAAAGTGGCCAAATGGCTCATTGATCCGCCGTGAAATAGTGACCCATCTCTTTGTCTAGGCAAAGCGCAAAATCCAGACTTACTGAAGGATTTAAAATGCAAAAGTAACATTCAAGAAGATGGCTAGTTATGTAGAAAATTGTAGCTTTTATATATTGTTATTCTGCTCTTTTTCTGTAGTTAGATAGCTATGGATAAGGATGTTGGTGGTATGGAAAAAGTCATAAAAGAAAATATACATTATTAATTAAGACAGGAACCAACTATGAAAACACATCAGGTTTTGATAGAAATGCACCTGAAATCATGACCATCTTTTTTGCTAAACCTGCATGGCTCCCCTGATGCCAACTAGAAAGAGTGTCAACGCTCTTGACAAGCTTCTTAGATGGCATTCAGGGAGCCAGGCAGATCGACCTCCGACAGTCCGATAGGGTCACTTAATCCCAAACCTTCCTTGACGCCCACAACCTACAGCGTTCAACAACAAAAAATGTGTAATTATAACATATGAACATACTAGTTTACATTGATACTCTTTTCTGTATTCGAAAATTTCAAGGATTTATCTTCATATATGTGGATACACCTCACTTGTAATTGATCCACAACAAAATCATACATATATAGGGTAAGTTACTTGATTACAGACTTTATTATCAAAACACTGATCAGTAGTGTTCCATTATATTACAACACATTTCAAGAAGTAAGTCAGATATATATATACCAATCTGCACTAGTCATGGTTTTAAATTGACAATACAAACCTTTCTTTAGTATATCTTTCATTAGCAGATCGACCATGTTGAAAGAAGCTAAACCCATTTGAGTAAAGAAGTAATTATAGTGGTACTTACAGTTTAATCTGGAACTGGAGATGGGCAAAGCCCAAAAAAATTGCAGCTAAACATGTCAGATCAGATGATTTAGTAGAGAAGTTAAAGAGGAAGTCAAGATAGCTAGGCCATGCTAGATGGGTCTGCTTCTCTTCCTCTACTTCTCTAATGATCTGTCTAACAATCCATGTTTCAGCCTACGTCTCAGAAGAGTAGACAGGATTTAAAGAGGTGTTGAAGGAGAAAAGGAGAAAAGCAAAGACAATAGAAAATCCATGTAGAGGTGAAAGACAGGTCCTCGAGTAGGCGGCAGCAAAGGCTAGGTTCCATTCGAACAAATAGTTCCATTGATAGAGCCAAAAGCAGCCTGGGTTTTGCAGGTAGACCAGTTTGGATCTTTCTCTCATTGGAAAAGATGACCCATTTTTTTTCTTTTTTAATTACTATTATTGTTGTTCAAAGTTTATATATTCGTTAATGGCCAGGGAAGATTAACGGCTTTTGACCGGTTCTAGACGGCGCCAAAGTCACAATGTAAAACAAGGTCAGTCTTGATATGGGCGGACTAACGAATTACCTAACGGCCGTCTGTGATTATTGTATCATCAATATTTTGAAGAGTGCTAGCTAGCCCATTGATTCAAAAAATTTCCGAACTTTCAGTAGGTGCGCATTGCTAACCCTTCATGTAGAGTCAGAGCTTGAAAGTGCATTTGGGACTTGCATTTCTGATTTGACCACTCTAATTAATACGTTGCCAATAGGATAAAGCTTCTGAGACCGTGTAAGGTTGAGACCACGCTGACCGTGTATCTCAGGTCAGGATTCAAGTGTTTCTCAAGTCCCGTACGTGCTGTTTTTTTTTCACACCCGGCCTGAGACACGGTCTCGGCCTGAGACGGTCTCAATAGGAAAGTCCTTGGCGATAATAAGAGTTGGAAAACTCTAGATAAGTAGGTAATATTGAGAGGTGGAGCGACCCATTAAAAATCCAACAATTTCGAGATTCACATAGATTAAATGGTGGACCCCAAATGATGTTGGGCACAGTTATATTTTTAAGCTTTGGTACTGTAAAGAGTTTTAAATCAAGCTATTAGAGTTTTACAGGTGGTACCGGGGCTCCAAGGAGATGTGAGTGGCCAGGATATCGCAACGAACGTTCTTTCTAGTCGAGGGTTAAAAATGACCAAAAAGAGATTAACTTGGTTGAAGAGATAATTGGACCGACTCAAAATATGATAAATTACAAAATATTATAGAAAAGTATTTATGTCCATTAAAAAAAAAAATTTCAAAATTACCGTATTAAGACATTTTTTTGGACTGCGCACTCTCAGAGCTCCAAGTTCCTAATTAATCTCTCTCAAGAAATCTATATATATATATACACACACAAGTGTGCATATTTTGAAAGGAAATCAAAAGTTTTAGCTTTTTACTTAATAATATTAATATCTAGGGGCGGAGCGAGGGGCGGAGCGATTGTAAATCCTTCTTTGGTCAGTTGCAGTCCTGTAGACCATTGTTGCCATGTTAATATCTAACACTTTTCCTATGCCAGATCACATTAGTCAGTTGCAGCCCCTGTAGACCATTGTTGCCATGTTTCGCTCAGAGAGAGGGTCCACATGTCGCCCCACTATTAAGGGAGAAACCCAAGAAAACCGGACGTGAGCCTGAAGTTAACTGTGGTTGGTTGGCTAGCACTTTGGAATTGACTGATCTCTTTGACTAGGGTTTAGCCTCTTTCTCCTCGATTTAAAAAAAGGTACGATAAGGAGCACCAGACCCTAGCCTCATTTGTGTGGATTTCAATGATCAGCACTAATCACAAAAATTAATGCATGAATAAATCACCGTGGCAAGTATATTCTCATCTCATGTGGATGATCAGTGAGTGATTCATTCCTTATGAGTTGTGGTGGCGGTTAATATACCCAACTTTTGGCCTAGGCTCTTTAACCCACTAACCAAAGAACATAATGCTCTGATCGAGGTTGCGGCCTATCACATTTGTTATGCGAAAAGAAAAATAAAATAAATCACTTGTAAGTATTTAACACCAACTTTCCTAAGAAATTATTTCTACTTAAATTACAAGCGCTACGTATCTAATATAATTCGGAATCCTAACCATTTAATTCAAACAATTAAGGATCAAGATTAGATTTATTAACTTGAAATTTTAATCATTTAATCCGAATAATTAAGGGTCAAAATTTGATTTATTTGATTTGTTTTGTCATTTTCTAAGGTTACTTCAGCTCTAATTTTGACCATTAATTATTTAAATTAAAAGGTTAGGATTTTAGAATACATTTGGGAGTATAGATGCTTACAGGAGGCCTCCAGGTCGATCATTAATTATTTAAATTAAAGGGTTAGGATTTAAGAATATGTTTGGGAGCAAGGTTACCTAGTTCGCTGCCTACTAGTGCAAACCGCGAACTGGTTCGAAGGGTTCGGTTTGTTTGGGTTCATGAAATTGAGCGAACCTGCTACCCGAACCCAATAGCTTTGGTTTTACGAACTTTTTGTTCGGTTCGGCGAATTTATTCTTTAAGTTCGACAAACTTATATTTTGAGTTCGACAAATTTGTTCTCTGAGTTCGCAAACCAGCCATAAAAACTATTTTTTTAATTTTTTTCTCTAAAATAACCTAATTTTAAATTATTATTTTTTAATTACAAATTTATAATATATTTATTTACACGATTTATATATATATATATATATATATATAAGAGAACTAAACTAGCGAACCAAACTAAAGAATTAAGCAAACCGAGAAACAAACTATCTCATCCTACCCCTAACGAACCGAGTTCACTCTAAAGTGACGAATTGTGAACCTGAATTCGAACTGAGTAAACCGATGAACCAGGTAACATTGTTCGGGATTATAGATGTCACAGGAGGCCTCGAGTCGACAAATTCTCTTAGCCAAAGCAGCTTCATCTGCTTGATGCTCCAATCGAAACTGTGGAACAGGTCTTTCACTGCTTCCACGACTTTTGGAATATTCTTAGACGGACTCTTTTCAAAATTCATCAAAAGTTAATGTTTTGTTAATGGAGAAAGAATTTAGTCAACTTAATTGAGAATTTGCTCTTGGGTTATTGCATCCCTTATATTTAAGAAATGTTGATGTGGTAGGGTTTTTGTAAGTGCTCAAGAGTGAGGGGCTATGTCTCGGGGGCTCCTACGAGAAGATGTCATTATCCATTGATTTGGAATCAATGGCCTTTTCTGGGGTTTTATTTAATTTTATTTTTGTTACAAGATATTCTTTACCAGTATAATGAGAATAACTGAGTTAAAAATGTGGATTGAATTTTAATTAATTTTAAAATTGCTCTTTACTCATAAAAGTTCAAAACTTAGAACAAATTTAAGCTAATTTTAAATTTTCCTTTTTTTTTTTTTTGGTGTCAGCATCATTTACTTACGTTAGTTGGGTTAGTACGGTTAGATGTTAGCTTGGGCATTGGGACTCTTGCAACTCAAACCCGGGGGGATTGGATCCCCAGATCTCCCTTCACTGAAGGCCACATCCCTTATGAATAAATTTCCCTTTATTCATAAGGATTCAAAACGTAGAATGAATTTTAGTTAATTCCAAAATTGTCATTTACTCATATAGGTTCAAAACGTTGATTGGATTTTACTTAACTTTAAAACTACCATTTACTCACATATATATATATATATATATATATATATATATAATGGTACTTTAAAAGATTAATTGAATTTTAGCTTAATTTCAAAACTACCCATTTGTTAATATATAAGAGAATAATACTTTAAAAAGTTAATTGAATTTTAGTTTAATTCCAAAATTGTCATTCATTAATTCCAGCTTTTATTAAAATAGGGGGCTTTTTCACCAAAATATATAGAGGACTTAAAAAGTTGTTTGAAAATTAATTTAGTTCTAAAATTGTCATTTATTAATATATAAAACAATGTTTCCATAACCAGATCGGGTGATCGGTTCCTGATTCGACCAGCCCGGTTGGATCATGCTCTTTTATTATTAAAATATTTTTTTTTATTTTCTTAGCTAAAATGTCCTTAAAGTAATATTATTTCAAAATGCTCTTAAGTCAAGTTTTTATTCTGAAAATGTCCTCAATTTTTTTTATAATTAGAATGTCCATAATATTTTTAGTTTCAAAAATGCCCCCAAGTTAAACTTCTATACTCAAAATGCCTCTTACAAATTTTTAACCCAAAATGTTCATTAAATTTGCCCATATTTCATTTTATTTATTTCTAAAATGTCTCTTAAGCTTATATACCTCAAATGCTCTTAAGTATTTCTATACCCAAAATAACCCTAAAGTTTTTTTATTCTCAAAATATCCTAGGTCATGTTTCTATACCCCAATTTGTTTATCCAAAATGGCCCTCATTAGAATCCCTCTTCCCAATCTCTCTCCCCTCCCCTCTGTCTTACGTGCATCGCATGCGCGGCCCACTAGTCTAAGATTAAAAGGTTAGCCGTTAATGTAGTAAATTACCCGGTATACCCTAAGTATACACACTCTTACCACTGGAGCACCTAGGGAGGTATTGGAATAAACTGCCTACTTTGAATAGTGTATAGAGTTAATGTCCTTTGATCAATACGTTATGATCATTTGGTGATGAATATGATCAATAGGCATGGGTGGAGATGGGATGAAGCATGAAGTATGGTGGTGGGATTATGCACCATATCAGCTCCCAGCTTTTGAATTGGATCGTGTATCTTCTTGGTTCATCCAACGAGGGAGGAACCTGGGAATGCTAGCACTAATCTTCTTTACTAATATAAAAAGTTCAGATCATAAAAAGTTCAGATCAAAACGTTGATGGAATCTTTAGGTAATTCTAAAATTACCTTTTAATCTTATCTCATCTTCTTTTCTTTTCTTATTTTATATTTTTGCTTAATTCTCATATTACCCCTTACTATGTTACTCATCTATAATAGACTTGACCCACCTCTATGATTCACCCACTTATCATTGGTTTCTAAAGAAAAAAAATTTAATTCTATGAGTTAGTCAATTTTAATCAAGGTTTAAAAAAATTATATTTTTCTCTAAAAACCAAGGATAGATGGGTGGACTCTAGGGGTAGGTGAATCTTAACCACAGTTAAGGGGTGTCAAAAAAGACACATGGCAACCTCCAAGGCGTAATCAGACTCCAATTGTGGTTAAAATTCACCCACCCTAAGGTTCACCCACTTATCCTTGGTTTATAGAAAACAATATTAATTTTTTTTTAACTCCGGTTATGATTCACCTACCTTAGGATTCACCCACTTATCCTTGTTTTTAGAAAAAAAAAAATTTAATCTTAGAAGTTAGTGAATTTTAACCCAGGTTTAAAAAAATTGATATTATTTTCTAAAAGGTGAATCTTAACCACAATTAAGGGGAGTCAAAAGAGACACATGACAACCTCAAGGGGCATAACCGAACTCCAATTGTAGTTAAGATTCACCCACCTCTAGGGTTCACCCACTTACCATTAATTTTTAAAGAAAAAATTAATTTTTTAAACCCTGGTTAAAATTTGCTAACTCATAGGGTTAAAAAAATTTCATGTTTTTCCAAAAAACCAATGATAAGTGGGCAAACCTAATGCCATGTTTGGTTGCCGAGAAATTAAGGATGGAAAAGAAAATGGGTGCCGATAAAATAAAAGAAGGAAAAGAAAATTGAAATAAATTTTTTAAATATTTTCTCTCAAATCATGGAATTGTAATCTTTAAAAAAAAAATTGATTCTGTAAAGAAGAAGAAGAGAAAAAAGTATTGGTTTTATTTTTGCTCCCCTCGCTCCCTTCCTCTCTTCATCTTCTTCCTCACCTTTCTCATCTTGCTTTTCCGAAATGGAGCTTGAAAGCTTGGCCCGAATTCAAAATCGTGGCTCGAAGCTCGGCTCAGCCCGAATTGATTCAAGCTCAAGCCGGGCTTTGCTTGGCTCGAGCTCGGTTTGAATCCTTTTTTTTTTTAATAATAATATTTTATATTATTTATATATATATATATATATATAAAAATAATAATGATATATATAAATAATATTTTCATTTATTTTTATTTTTTTAATAATATTTGAGTTGAGCCAAGTTTGGGCCGAACTGAACCTCAATTGAGTCGGGCCGAGCTGCACGGGGGTTGGCCCGAGCTCGGCTTGATTGAGTTTTCGGGCTTTTTTTTAGGCTTGGCTTGGCCCATTCGAGCCTAAAATTCCAACCGGCCGGGCCGAGCCGAGCCACACCAAGGGGCCTATCGGGCTTTGTGCAGCCTTATCTCTCCCTACATACCTCTCAATCCATCTACCTTTTCCTCCCCACTCTCTCTCCTCCCTTCACCCTCCATCTCTCTCACGTGCAACAAGTGGGTCCACTAAGTCTTCATTTTATTTTATTTTGGTACGAGACACACGGTTAGGCCGCAACCCGGTTAGCAAGTCAATATTTGTTCTAAGTTAAAGGAGGGCAGAGAGTGCAACTCACTCTCACCCTCTCAAGAATGGAACTCGGAACCCCTTCCTAAGGAAGGGATACACCTACCACTAGGCTATTCTTCTTACTCTGCTCTTTCTTGAGATTGGATCACAGTCAATTGTGATTGAAATCTATCTAAGTTCAATCGCACCTATAAGTCAACACGTGTCCCTGTTAACCTTTATTTACTATAGTTAGAAGGTGTAAAAAACAAAGTTTGTAAAAGGTTAGGGAATCTTAAACCACAATTAACAGACTAACATTTAGAGTTCAACAAACCATAATTGGTTTTTAGAGACTTTTTAAAAAAATTTAAATCAAGGGTTAAAAAATTTTAACCAGAGGTTAAATTTTTTGTAATGTGTTTTTCCAAGAACCAAGTTAGACTGTTGAACCTTAAGGGTTAGCAAAAGGAGTTAACAGGGACACATGTTAACCTTTGGGTGTGATTGAAAAAAAAAGTTGGTGCAATTGAACTCTCCCCACTTTCAATCACGATTGGTTGTAATTCAATCTCCTCTCTCCTACGCCCCTCTTCCTCCCTCTCCCTCTCCCTCTTAATCGTATCTTCTCAAGACTGAATGGTCAATTGGGATTGTATTTACCGAAAAAGTTGATTAAACTCTCCCGGATTTCAATCACATCCATAGGTCAACACGTGTCCCTTTTAATTAGTGTTTTGAAACCCATACTAACCCATCTGGTTGAATCGATTGACCCGTGAACTACAGGTTGAGTTGAACTCTACATGGGTTAAATGTCTAATCTGAATTAACCCACTTAAAACCGTCAAGACCCGGTTGACTTAAATGGTTTTCTTTGAACCGCACAAGTTATGAAAAAAACCTAATTTTTACTTATTCATTCTAAAAATAGTTAATGTCTAGGATAAATTGGGTATTTTTATTTTATTTTTTAATATTTTAATTAGAAAATGAGATTATTTTGAGTTTTTTCATATTATGAGATGTTTTTAATTTTGATTTCTTATAGTAGCACTAATTACGGAAAAATGTCTAATAAGGATATTATAAGTGTTATTCTACTTTTTTTTTTACTATTGTATTAATATTAACTATTTTATGGCATCACTTGAAGCCATTGGGTCAACCCAGATGACCTGATGGTTCGACTATTTTGGACCGACCCACTCCCTTGATTGAGTTAGTATCCTCTCCGGGTTTTAAAACATTACTTTTAATCCCTATTAATTGTGCTTAAGATTCACCAACTCTTTGTTAAAAAAATTTAACTCTTATATTGAATTTTTTTCTCTTCTAGAAACCAATTTTCTTTACAAAATCTTCTCTCTACTCTACGCTCCTTTCTACTTCCATATTTTTCTATGTTTCTCTCTCTCTCACGCACGCGTGTGTCATGTGGGGTCACACTAGGATCAATCACACTTCCTACTTTCTTTCTCCCTCTTCTCTCTCACACGTGTAGCCACTAGTCATTTTAAAAGCAATTCCATGTGTCCGCAAAACCAGACGCCTATATATTTTTTTACTGGTTAGCCGTTCATTTACTGCCAACTCTGGAACTTTCAAATTAACTTTTGAGAAGAAGTTATTCTTCATAACAATGCAGTCGCATTTTGAGCTGTAAACTGAGGGAATAGTAGTATACTCGAATTTGATTAAATATTCGACGATAGTAAAAAAAAAAGAATTTGAATAATCAGTATCTCACTTATCAAATATTTGATTTCAAATAATATTTAAATTATCTGATTTTATTATATATAGGTATATAAATTTTATTTTAAAATGATATCTTAGTATTTTATCTTTCATAAATATTAAAAATAATAATTTAATATATCTTAGATTATTAAAATGAAACCCAATAACATATATGGTGGTGGTGACAACCATAGAGGTTAGAACGGGTTAGCACCTGGGCATTACTTAGGAGTAGGTCACCTCGCCATAAAATCAAAGACATGGTGGCATGATGATGATATTAATAGGGACATTTCAAGTTAGTTTGGGCATTTGACAAAGACTTTAGAAGTAGAGGTGTCGACTACTTGGGCCCGATTGGCATCAGTAGGGGTCAGTTTTGGGTCGACGAACAATACCCTCAACCCAAATTCCAAACCTGTCCATTTATAAAGGGGTTGACATGCAAAAATAAAAACCTAATAAAGGGCCGATGAACCTGAATCCGCCTGCCAAATCCATTTAGAATAATACATTAGTGAATTATTATTTAAGTTAAAATCAATATTCAATAAGTTTATTAAGTATGATTCTCATTGCCAATATAAATGTATTTAAGATGAGGCATATGATACATTAACATCTAATGTTGGTATTTTCCAGAGAGCCATCGAAAGATGCAAGTTGCTTATTTGCCTTACTAGTTAGTGACTAAATGAGGTTTCACAATTTTGAAATCACTAAAGAACTTGTAAAAGAATTACATTCTTCTTGTTCAGTCTTGTTTCTCTAGCTTAATTTGAACTCCCTCAAGCAAGCTCAAATACTCCCCTAGGCTACACCTAGTAGCACGACGCTTGTATTGCTCTTTCAAGTTCTGGCATTCAGTTAGCCGTACAAGTTCTAAATAAACACAACGAGCAATAATAGTAACAGACATAGCCAGGATAGATAAGAGCATTGATAGTTGATTGACAATAAAGAAGTAAATTGGGAAAAGCAGAGCACACCAAAAAAAAAAAACCTAGACATGAATGGAAAACCCAAAATTGAGATGTCAATTTCTTTAGGTCAAGATAAGAATTGATTCAATTAATCCAAGTTGGAAACTATTCATACGCGAACAGCAGAGGGGGTTTGATTCCCGTTACAAAGCAATGTGACGAAAAAAAAAAACTAATTCAATTCGATTGCCTGCATTAAGATTTAAAACTTGTCGATTTCCAAGGAAATGTAGGGACTATGGAACATAGAGCTTGCATTCTCCAAAGATAGAGTGTTCTTAATTTGATTCAAAGAACAAGTATCTTTTATCAATTAATCATATTCTAGGCGCTAAGAGATCTCACTCAGCAAAATGGCAATAGAAATAACAGACAGTTTACAATATGAACCGATAACAAGGGAACAAGGCTGCACCATTGATGACTGGGCCACCTTTTGGATGGGTTATGGTCCCAAACTTTAAGCATTCAATGGTTGGGATTTTGATGAACCATAGCACACACTTCTTAACTATCTGATGCAACCCAGGAGTCCAATAAGAGGCGTGACCAGGGGCGGAGCCAGGGCCCCGCCCAAAATTTTTGTAATTCCCTCTTGTTTTGGTAGGCAATTGTGGGCCCCTCAAAGTTTTTAATTTTTTTTAATATACTTGCCTTCCCCCCACCCCAATATTTTTATCATATATATGGTGGGCCCCCAATGAAGTCCAGTTAGGTTGCCACATGTCCCTATTGACACCCCTCAACTATGATTAAAATTCACCCATTCTTAGGGTTCACCTATTTATCCTTACTTTTAGAAAAAATATTAAATTTTTTTTAACCTTAGGAGTTAGAGAATTTTAACTAAGGTTTGAAAAAAATTCGATATATTTTTGTTAAAACCAAGGATAGGTGGGTGAATCTTAACCACAAGGAGTATCAATAGGGACAAGTATCAACCTCAAAGACATTACCGGGAAAAAAATCTCAAAATTAAAAATTATCCCAATTTTTATCAGGGACTACCGCCCTGAACCCCCAAATTCCATACCCTCAAATCAATTAGTTTTTTGTACGTGTATTTTGCCCCCCCCCCCGGGAAAAATTCCTAGCTCCATCCCTGGGCACGACAAATCGCATACCATTTGAAAATTTTAGAGGACGAGTTTGGCAACACGATTATTAAGTACTTATTCATGTAAACAAGTACTTATTTATAAATAAGTATATTTGGTAAAAATAAATAAACAGTAAGTAAATGTGATGGTCAGGACTTAAGGAGCCCAAAATGTACTTATAAGTAGCTCCATACCTACTCATTATAAGTGCTTGTTTACAAAAAGCGCTTATAAATAAATAAAAATACTTATTAAGCTTACAGTAGTATAGTGTTGCCAAATGCCCTCTTAGGCTTAGACCATGATCAAAGTATTTTCCTTACCATCTTCTTATCCTTATCGCATGACAGGATTAAGGATTAACTAGCAAAAACACCCCGTGCGATGCACGGGACAAAAAATAAAATAAAACTGAAAAAGGGAAATTGAATGAAAAGAAATTCTCTAATACACATTATTAATAACACAGATTTTAAAATTATATATTATAATATAAATATTATGGTATACTTTATTTATGTATATAGAAGTAATACATACGCTTGTGAGACCTCATTGCACCTGTAATTGTTCTCTGTTTCTAATAATTATTACTAACCTTAAATTAAAAGCTACAAAATTAACATCTCCAATCAAACACCTTTCTCAAACTAAATGCTAAAAAATACTCATTAATCATACACCACAAACAATTTATGTACATCTAGTGTATGCTATGAAGCATAACCAAATTCTCCATGTCCCGTAACATTTATTGTCATAATTTCAATTGAATTTACAAATTGATGATAACTTTAGAATATTATAATCAAGGAAAACATAATAAATAAATTAAAGTTGTATCCAATAAATAAGTAGAAAAAAATCAGAAAACACAAATGTACATTTAACATAATATAATGAATAGGTAGTCTCCCTCTTATACCATTGAAATAACAATTAAAGAAATGCATAAGTAGGTAACCTGAGAGAATAGAGTCTATAGACACATTGTAACCGATAAGAACAAAGGAATGAATGTTAAATAACTAAAGTCACAAATGAAAGATCTGCCCCATGCCACACACCATGGGCCTGTCCAGTGGTTGTGTCTCCCTTTCGGAAGGTGTGACTCGAGTTCGAGTCTTGGTGTGACCGTAGAGTGCCCATCATGAGTGCTAACCCCTGAACCCCTAACCTCGATAGATAAATGATTAGATCATACCAAAAAAAAGAAAAACTGCCCCCAATCATTAATACGTCATAGTCAATTATGTTGGCCAACAAAGTTCAGTTTTGCCATCAAAATTTAGGTAAAACCAAAACATATTGTTAATTGAAACGTTAAAAAATTTCTCCCAACACAGCGGTACATTACCAAACGATAGGGTCAGGTAAACAATTGAATCACTTTACCATATATGATGTTAAACCAATGTACAGAATCACATAACAGATAGGGTGACAGTTTAAAACATTAAGGAAAAACAGGGAAAAAAAAACTAATTAAAGAGACCCCTAAAATCGGATCTTCAGGAGCTCGAACGAAGTTTCTGAACACAAAATCAGCACGAAAGCCCACCCGTCGTAGAGGTTCAAATCCTCTGGCAAGTGTTTTGCGAATCCAAGGAAGGAGGGGAGAGAAAGAGTTACAGAGGTTGAAACGAATTAACAACACACGTCTCTACATTCTCTCACCCTTTTAACCCAATCCCTTCCGTTATAACTTACAAAGGGTGTGCCTTTTCGTTTGGAGAGATTCAAAAAGGTATGGCTCCCTAAACGGTTGGGACTACGTGAGGAGGAGAGAGAGTGATAGGGATATGGATATGGATATGGATAGGGTGCCTAATCAACATGTCTCTGTTTCTCGAATCAAAATCTTTTTTTAAATTAAGAGGTTAATACTAATCTATACGTTTGAGATAACTCTTCACAAGAGTTGTGTCGTTTGAGGATAGAGGAAAGAGACGGGGAGAGCTGTGTCGTTTGAGAATGAGAAGAACAAAGATGATCAATGTGACACGTGTCATAAGAAGGGAACATTATAATCCTACATGGCGAAAGGAGGAGGGGAGAAAAAAGTCTACCTTATATTTAGTTAATAGATTAACCCCAAGATTGTGAGAAATGGTTAGAATTTGCTCTGATTTTCAGGTTTAGAGGCATGGCCCGGAAGGATTCTTTGGAATAACATTTAAGAAATTAAAAAATTTAGGACTAATCACAAGAGCTAGTTTGGTGACAGCTTTCCTTATACAGGTTAAATATAAAGCGGAGTTCTACATCATGCGGAGCTCCCTTTTTACACTAAAGGGGGGCAAAAGTGTAATTATTGATAATTACACTTTTGCCCCCCTTTAGTGTAAAAAGGGAGCTCCGCATGATGCAAGCTAACATTTTTATGACTTTTAACTTATGGAGAAGTTAACTGATTTTTGACTCTTCAAAGCCAAAAGTCCCTAAAATACTGTCCTTTTTAAAAATATTTTAAACTTATAAAAATACCCTTATTCATAAGGGTATGTAGAAGTGTATCCAAACACCACCTATGACTATAACCTTAAACATAGTGTGCTTATCTGCTTCTCTACCAGGTTAAGAAGAAAATTAGAGCACCCAACTTGAATTCCTAGATCAAAAATCAGTATGATCATATGACTTTTTGCTACCAACTTGAATTCCTAGATCAAAAATCAGTATGATCATAAGGCTTTTAGCTATTTGATCTGTCCGATTTTTAATGGCTGAGATCATCCGATCTTAGGGTTTTGTTACCCACAAAACGGTGGGCCAGGATTCTCTGCATGCATACCCCTTATCCAAAAATTTTGAGTACTCAAAAAAGCAAACTCTAGATTTTCTCTAATTAAAAGGCTGCAAATCAGAAGTAAGTAGAATTCAAACTGAAAGCTGTAAAACCGCCAGTTTGCGTGATCTTCATCAAATATTTTTTTTGAAAATAACAATATTTCAGGAAACTTGCCGCAAAAATATTCTATCTATTTTCTCCAAAAACAATTTTCTTACTCCTCATCTTCAAAAATTAAAGTTCACTTTATCTTCAAATCTATATCTATACTATAATATAAAGAAATCTTATACGTTTAATCCTAGGGATGCCATGTAGCTTCCCTCTTTAATCTCCACCATTTGTTTTAGGTCATAGATTTCTCTCTTATCTCTAACTCTTACAAGATTGGGACCCACTATCTCATCCTAGAGTCCTCTCTATCTCCTTCATTATAGAGTTCTCTCTTATCTCCAATTCTTGGGTGTATTGACTTAAATTTAATATTAAGAAATTTATTATTTTTCTATAAATATTATTAAAATAATAAAGAATTATTATTATAAAATTAATTAATTAGTACAAATAATAATGTATATCAAATAATAATAAAAATTTACTATTAAAAATAAAATTTATGAAATATTCTTAAAATATATTACTTAATATTTAAATAAATAAATAATATTATTTAATTTTAGATATTCTTAATTATTACCGTTCATGACACGAGTCTCTGCTAGTTATAAGTATAAAAAAAATTGGTTTCGGAAGAACCGATGTCTCTCTCTCTCTCTCTGCTTTCATATAAAACTCTTTCCACTACTTTCCGTTACTAAGAAGGTCTCCATCTAAAGGCTTAAATAGAGGAGAAGAAAGTAGCTAGGTAGCCCCTTTTAAGCTTCTCAACAGCAACAGGATTTGTGAAGAAAATTATACAGCAATGAGGCTCTCCCTTTTTCTTCTCTCGATCTTGCTTTTCTCTTTGTTGCAGAGGCCCACCTTTGCTATCAAAAAGGCAAGCATAACGTAGTTTTTGTCATTAAAAAGTTGTTTTCTAGAATTCCAATGGTGGAAATTTCGTCTTCTGGTGAACTTGTTGAATTATAGTACGAATTTGGATCTGAGTCTACTCTTATCTTTTTTGGGTACTAGATAATTCTCTCTTTTTTTCTCTGCTAAAGTCTTATGTAGTGTACTTGGGAGCCCATTCACATCGTAAGGAACTTTCAACGATTGATACAGATCAAGTGACAGAGTCCCATTACGACTTTCTTGGATCTTTCTTGGGAAGGTATGTAATATGATCAATTGTCTTGATAATCTTTCAAACTTTCTTCTTGTTTCATTAAATATTCGGTTTTTCTTTTTTTTAAATACAGTAATCAGAAGGCCAAAGATGCTATCTTTTACTCGTATACAAGACATATCAACGGTTTTAGTGCGACCCTCGAAGAGGAAGAAGCAGCCGAAATTGCAAGTAAAATATATTACTTAATTACCATTCCTCTGTTTTTCATCCTACTGGATAGTTCTTATCTTCTCATCTGTCACTATTTTTTTGTATTTCTCTGTAATGTAGAGCATCCGAAAGTGGTATCAGTTTTCTTAAACAAGGGAAGAAAATTACACACAACCCGGTCATGGGGATTTATGGGAATTGAGAGCAATGGCTTAATTTCATCTGAATCGATTTGGAAGAAGGCTAGATTCGGTGAAGATACAATTATCGGAAACCTCGACACTGGTGAGTTATTTATATATATTTCTCTTAAATTTCCATTTGAATTTTTCCAAGTCTCTTGATGTTCCTATCAAACAAAGATATAGTAACTAAAATTTCGAGTTTGAATATTAGAGAATCTTTTTCTCATTTTGTTTTCATATTGATTTGTATCCACATGCATTTTGTTCTTTGACTTGAGCTAATGTATCAGAATTTTACTGTTTTCAATAAATAAATGTTTGATTTGATTCTACTAAAGCTTTAATGAAATGTGGATACTGATCTGACTGACCCACTTTCAGCTATTACTAAAATAATATAAGTAATATTGTGCTTAGTTGAGTTCAACCATGCTTCATGCTTGACCATGATCAGAGCTATGGGAGTTTGATCTTTTGTGGAGCAACATGATATTTTGTCAATACTGCTCTTTGTCAATGAATGTGATATTTTGTCAATAAATGGGATCTGCTTAAGTGGGTCAGAAACAAAATATAAAGGGAAATCCTTAACTTACTGCCGTATTAGACTATGTAGTCTAATGTGCAGTCTTCGTTGGTCGATCAATGCCCCCATTTTATAAACTTGGCAATGCTTTTTGTAACCAAAGGCTAGAGGGTTAATCGGATGCAAACCCATGTATTTAAATAAAGATTTACTATGAGACAGAGATCTGCTTCATGGCGTTTGAGCCGAATTCCCCTTTTAGTGTGAAGTTTGTGACAATCTTGTAATAATTATAGAGTAAAAATAATTGTAAAACTGTCACTACTTATCTCAACAATTACTAGACAGCCATCACTAGCACTTTTTTTTTTTTTGGTTCGAGATATACCTTTAGCCATCATGCCATCACTTGCACATTGAAAAGTGCCTCGAGCGACTCCGTCTCATTAAGTAGTACCTACTATCAAGAATTGGACTGTTGGTATCAAAATCTTTTTGGAAAGGTAATATTTTTTAGAAAGGTAATATTTTTTAAAAGTGTGCATATCTAATACTTTTCCGAGGTATAAAATCTCATTGTAAAGGGGTCTTTAATTTATTCCAATTTTCTCTTTGACATTCTCTCCTCACCTTTTTTAAATGGCGTTGTGCAAGGTGTCTGGCCCGAATCAAAGAGCTTTAGTGATGAAGGGATGGGACCCATTCCATCAAAGTGGAAAGGTATTTGTCAAAATGACACCAAAGTGGGAGTTCCTTGCAACAGGTCTGTTCTCTCCGGAAAGTTCTAGGTTTACATGTTGAAACCATAATTACTAAGTTGTGGTTTAGGAATTATTAGTTCAAAGAAAAGTTTGGAAAAAAAAAATCGGAAATAATTTTTTTTTAAAAATGTTATGTTAGGTATGAAAAAATATAAAATAAAAGTATTAATTATAATAGATATTTATTCCGAACTTTTTTCAAAATTCATGAATAATTCACGGTTAATTCACAGAATTCATCATTTTTTAAAAAGTCATGAATATTTCGTGAATTAATCACTCAAAGAAAAAGTCGGTTATTATTCCAAGACACTTTAAAAATTGGAGAACTTTGTAAGTATAACTGAAACGGTTGGCTTTTGATACATCTACAAATCTGACGGATTACTGACAACCAATTATTATTATTATTATTATTATTAAGGCTCGTAAGACTAGGTTAAGGAAAACCTCAAAATAAGAAGAACCTCATGAATTAGTTTATACTTGAGTGCTACCCTACTTTTAGGACTTTCTTACCTGAGCCAACCATGTGTCCATAAAGCAATAAAATGCAATCAGTTAAAAAGTATGCATTTTATGGAGAGGTAGTTGGCTCAAGTAGGGCTTGCACTCCTCTTTTAAGTATAATCACTGGCAGAGCCATCCAGAGTCTCAACTTGTTTCATAATCGTTGGTGCAATGAATTTGTAGGAAGCTGATTGGAGCAAGGTACTTCAACAAAGGCTTTGCAGCCTACGAAGGGGCAATGAACTCCTCACTTAACTCCCCACGTGACCAGGAGGGTCATGGGTCCCATACATTATCAACCGCCGGCGGAAACTTTGTCCCCGGAGCAAGCGTCTTTGGTTTCGGCAAAGGGACGGCGAAAGGTGGATCACCTAAAGCCCGAGTTGCTGCCTATAAGGTATGCTGGCCGCCGGCGGCAGATGGCGGGCAGTGCTTTGATTCGGATATAATGGCTGCCTTTGAAGCGGCAATAGAAGATGGCGTGCATGTGCTTTCGGTATCGCTGGGTGGGGATCCCACTGATTATTTCAATGACGGTCTTTCTATTGGATCCTTCCATGCACTCAAGAATGGTATCACTGTAGTTTGCTCAGCCGGCAATTCCGGACCCACTGATGCTACTGTTTCTAATGTTTCTCCCTGGATCTTAACCGTTGGAGCCAGCACCATGGATAGGGAGTTCGCCAGTTACGTTGCTCTCGGCAACCAGAAGATGCACCTCCAGGTTCAGTTTCCATCTGTTTTCCTTTATTAGAGTTTTTGTGCCCCGGCCACTCTACGAAATCAAAGTAATAAAAGGATAATCACATCAGTACTTAATATAGATTTATGTGGTTTGGCGTTGTGCCTCCGTCGTCCAAGCAATTATTTATAAAGCCTTTTATATATGATATGATATTAACTATATGAGCTCTGGTGGAAGAGATAATCCGATTATTTAAGATTTTGCCTTATGACATTGGATAGTTTGGGAATTACAGATATAAATGAGGGTATTTCTGTCAACTAAAAAACATCTTTTTCTGTAATTTCAAAATACCCTATCTGGCACATTTATGGATGCTCTAGTTATCTCTTGCTATTCATAGTTAATCTTTTATATATATATATATATATATATGATAATACTAGCATCACTTTCTTTTGAGACTCGCTCTCTTTTATTTTATGGGAGAAAGAAAGTTTTAATAGAAAATACATGTCTTTCTCTTAATAGAATATAATAACACATGCCTTGAGTATAAAGAAAGTGAGTTTGAAAGATACCCTGCACATGTTAGGGTGTGTCAATAGTACTTCTACCAATCATAACTTGCGGACCGACAAAGGTTCATATTATCTTTTTGTATTCTCTACCAGGGAGAAAGCCTTTCAGCTGAATCCTTGCCGATGAAGTTATACCCACTTATTAGCGCTGCAGAAGCTAAAGCTGCAAATGCATCGACCAAGGACGCGTAAGGAGAAACCATTCAAGCTAAGCTAAAATAGTTCAACTTCTTTATAGTTTGTATTTTGGAACTTTGTTTTTACGTATAGATATATGTAATTAATTTGCTTTAGTCTTCGATGGTGACAATGGTAATGGTGAATTTGCTTGAATCATGTAGTCTGCTGTGTAAGGCTGGAGGACTTGATCCGAAGAAGGTAAAAGGTAAGATCTTGGTCTGCCTTCGAGGGGATAATGCGAGAGTCGACAAGGGACAGCAAGCAGCTTTAGCTGGTGCGGCCGGGATGATTCTCGCCAACGATAAGCTCAGTGGGAACGAAATAATTGCTGATCCCCATGTCCTACCTGCTTCACATCTCACTTTCACGGATGGCACTGCTGTCTTTGCTTACATCAATTCTACCAAGTAAGTCTCTCTCTCTCTCTCTCTCTCTCTTATAACAAGAACACTACTTAATGAAATGAGGTTGTCTTGGCCATTTAGTTATTAAGGGCACAAAATTAGCTCTGGTGGATGCCCCAGCTGAGCGCTCGGGCATCCACAAGTCAGTGGACATGTGGTGATTAAAAGTAACAAAGTAACGATTAGGTGGTTGTTCAGATAATATAACTGTTTCAGATCGATCTAGATTTGAATGTAGCCAACCATACAGTGGCCCAGTTCATACTAACAAAGTTTTCCGATTTTTTCAAAAAGTCCCTTAACAAATTTGTGACTTTAAAAAAATTGTGACCTATTCAAAAAAGTGCAAATTTTCACGAATTATTCATGACTTTTTAAAAAGTCCCAATAATTATAATCTATTGAATATACTTATTACAATTAGTAATTTTCTTTGTATATTTTGCTAGATATTTTCTCAATTTATTTCTGAATTTTCAGAATTGTCACTTTTTTTTTAAAAAAAAAAAAGTGCTAGACAAAAAATTCTCAACTTGGTAACTATGGTCCAGTTTGATTATTGGTGGATCATATATGTAACAACTATATTAATTTCCACACCATTGATTCTGTTAATATTTATGTATTTCTAATTAACAGGTCTCCTGTGGCCTACATTACACCTGTGAAAACACAACTGTTCACGAAGCCGGCTCCCTTCATGGCCTCTTTCTCATCTAAGGGACCCAATACCGTTACACCAGAGATCCTCAAGGTTTACCTAGCAATTCAAACATTTTCTTTTTCTGTTTTTTTCTTTTCTTTCTACACTATTTACTCTTTTATTATTTTGTATGTTCAGCCTGATATCACTGCTCCAGGGGTGAATGTCATAGCTGCCTACACTGAAGCAGAAAGCCCTACGAATCAAGCATTTGATAAGCGTCGGATTCCCTTCAACTCTATCTCAGGCACATCAATGTCATGCCCTCATGTTTCTGGCATTGTTGGCCTTCTCAAAACACTCCACCCTAACTGGAGTCCGTCGGCAATTAGATCGGCTATCATGACTACCGGTGAGAATACTTCAGTTTCTGCAATTTGTTTTGCTTTTGAACAATTTTTTCTCTATGAAATTACAGTTGGGTACTTGTTTCTTCTTTTGATCTTTCTTCTACAGCAAGAACCCGAGACAACAATATGGAGCCAATGCTCAATTCGTCCTTTGTCAAGGCAACTCCATTCAGTTACGGTGCGGGACATGTTCGACCAAACCGTGCCATGGATCCTGGGTTGGTCTATGACTTAACTACCAACGATTACTTGAACTTCCTGTGTACCCTTGGCTATAACCAAACCCAGATCAGCTTGTTCTCCGACGGTTCCTACACATGCCCCAAGAAGAACATCAGCCTCATCGATTTCAACTACCCTTCAATCACAGTCCCTAAACTCTCTGGCTCGGCCACTGTGACTCGAACTATTAAGAATGTTGGTTCTCCTGGGACTTACATAGCACATGTCCTTGCACCAGCTGGAATTTTTGTTACAGTGGAGCCGCCGAGCTTGAAATTCGAGAAAATGGGTGAAGAGAAGACCTTCAAGCTAAGTTTCAAGACCAATCTAGTTGGCGCGGCAGCTAGAGAGTACCTATTTGGACAATTGACATGGTCAGATGGTGAGCACAATGTGAGAAGTCCTATTGTGGTGAAGGTTGCTTCCTAGAGAAGTTATGGTAATAGGAGAGTAGTAGTGATCACTAGCAGCAGATAGAATGTCAACTTCTTCATTTCTGTTTTTTTTTTTTTTTATTTAACTTAGGAAAGATGTTTTGATTGGTAAATAGCATTGTTGATAGAGGCAACCAAGGAGAAGGAAAAATAAATTATTTTGGTGATTACTCTCTGCTTAATCTTGTCATTAATTTGAACATAAATTTTTATAGGTCCAAAATGGTTATAACTAAAGGGTATTTATTGATCAATTTGATGGAAAATATTGCTTCCAGCTTCAAGGCTAAACCGACATTTGAAACAGCACCATTGATGACTACTAAGTTTTATATTCTATATAAGTAGGAGAATTTGAAGAAATCACAGGCCTTCAAGGGGCATTAGAAGTTTGTGGGTGTAGGCTCTATTCTTCTTGTGCTAAATCCCGCCTAAGTTTAAAAATAACTTCTGAAATTGTCAACTTTCGACTTCCCAAAAGCTAGAAGTTGCTGGGGAAGTCTATCCAAACGACACCTTAGTCTGTTTTCTTTTAAATTTTTCAAAGAAGTCCGGCCATTTAACTATTCAGAGACTGAGTACCTTCATATAATTGACTGAACACTTGTGAAATGGAATCTCTTTCCAGTGATGAGAACCACCAACTTATTCTCTTATGTATTTTCTCTGTGAGTGTATGTATTTGAGGAAAGTACGGATATAGGCTCCGTATTATGAAAAAACCCGAATATGGGTTCCGTTTTGAAAATTTTACTTATGTAGGCTCCAACAATGATTTTAGTGGAGCACGTGCTTTCCACTATTTTTTTTTCTTCAAAATACCCCTACCCCCATCTCTGTTGGCTGCAACATTCTGCGACAGAGGTTAAATATTGCGATTCCCTTTCCTTGAAGCGTTCATCCGAAACCAAGCTTTCCCCTTCG
Organism: Tetracentron sinense; assembly: GCA_015143295.1. NCBI lineage: Eukaryota > Viridiplantae > Streptophyta > Magnoliopsida > Trochodendrales > Trochodendraceae > Tetracentron > Tetracentron sinense. Next base: position 63,579,378 of record CM026551.1, read on the forward strand.
TTGCAACGAGCTAAACCCTTCTGCTTCCTCTGAAACCCTTCAACACAAGCTGAGCTAAACTTTTCTGCTTCATCTGAAACTCTTTTGAAGAAGAAGAAGTTGAAGAAGAAGAAGAAGAACAAGAACATAGGGTAAGTGTTTGATACGTTTTTGATCCATTTTGCGATGGTTACAGTGGTCATATTCGGTATTTGCTAGGGTTATATGCTCATTTTCGGGATTTTCTGTTATTAGAGTTCATTTGCGATGGTTACAGTGACGAAGTTCGATGTTTTTTTGCTCATTTTCGGTGGTTATCTTTGATCACAGTGCATTTTCGATATTACAGTGCTCATTTTCGGTGGTTTTGAGCTCATTTTCGACGGTTTTGTGGTCATTTTCGGGGGTTTGATGTTATTGCATTTTCGATATCACAATGCTTTTTCGATGGTTTATGCTCATTTTCGGTGGTTTTGTCCATATTACAGTGCATTTTCGATGATTTTATGCTCATTTTCGGTGGTTTTCTGTTTTTACAGTGCTATTTCGATGGTTACAGTGCTCATTTTCAGTGGTTTTCTGTTATTGCATTTTCGATATTACAGTATATTTTCGATGTTTTGATGCTCATTTTCGGTGGTTTTATGTTTTTACATTGCTTTTCGATGGTTACAGTGCTTATTTTTGGGATTTTTCTGTTATTGCATTTTCGATATTACAGTGTATTTTCGATGCTTTTATCCTCATTTTCAGTGGTTTTCTGTTTTAACAGTGCTTTTCGATGGTTACAGTGCTCATTTTCGGGGGTTTGCTGTTATTGCAATTTCGATATGACAGTGCTTTTTCGATGGTTTTATGATCTTTTTCGACGGTTTTCGTTATTACAGTACATTTTCAATGGTTACAGCGCTCATTTTCAAAATTTTCCAGATTACTTTAACGGATTGAGTGTTTTCCCGATATTGCAGATAATGCCGATATCAGTAGTTTGTTGTTATGACGGTGAGTAGAACATTGACAACCCTGTTCGTGGGTACGTATACAGTGGTGGAAAATCAAAGTTGTTGCAATTATCTTCGAAAATGACATATGACAAACTATTGGATAAAGTTTATCAATTGATTAACACTCGACTGGAAGAGTATGAGATTATAGTGAGGTGTTTGATTCCTACACCAGCGCCAATCCCTCCCAGTGATATTACAGACGATGAAGAGTTGCGGGCATTTCTTTCACATGTGAAGAAAGTAGAAAATAAATACTTGCCGCCATTATATATATCGAAGGTGAAAAAATCTATACCACAGCCACAGTTTGGTTTGAATGATACGAGTTGTGAATATCAGCGTGTTCAGGAGGTTGTTGATCCTCATATTCAGGAGACTGTCATTCCTTTCTATAAGGGGACTCATATTCAGGAGGCTGAAAATGATAATGGTGATGAAGGTTTAGAAAGTATAGACTCAAGCTCAACTGATGAAGATGAGCATGATTTTTATAGTGATTTTAATCAAGATGAAGATGTAGCAACATACGGTGTCTGCGATAAGCTTGAAGACTTTTTACATAGGGAGGCAACAGTAGAGTGGGACACAAGGACTATACACTCTCATACCCCGCATGCTGATATTCCTAGTTCCTCAGCGTCTGCTTTTCGTCGAGTAAGACTAGTAGATACAGAAGCTCATCTAGAACTATCACCACAAGCTTGGGTAGAATCGTCAGCACAAGCTCCATCATCACCACAAGCTCCAGTACAATCACTGGCAAATGTTGGGATCCAACTAAATGACTATGTAGATGACTATGTAAATTGGGAAGCATCAGAGTTTGAAACTGGAGTGGAAGCTGGTGAAATATCGCTTGGGCAATTATTTAAGGACAAAAGACGTCTACAAAATGTACTGTCTAGATATGCGATGCGAAAAAAATTTCAATTCAAGGTTATGGATTCAAATAAACAAAAGTACACAGTCAGATGTCTTATAGATAATTGCAGCTGGAGATTGCGTGCATCGAAAGTGAATGAGGTTGGTGTCTTCAAAATAAAGACTTATAATTCACATCACTCTTGTGGATATCCCTTAGCTGGTACCGATCATCGACAAGCAACCAGTTTAGTTGTGAGTGACATGGTTGTGGGACGTATTGAGGCAAATGTCTCGTATAAGCCCAAAGAGATTATTCATGATGTGTGGGAAGAATATGGGGTTAGAATGAGTTACAGGAAAGCTTGGAAAGCTAAGGAGATTGTCATTGAAACAATTAGAGGTTCATACGACCACTCTTATGCTGAACTCCCTGCCTATTTTCATGAACTTAAAAGGACTAATCCGGGCACAGTAACAGCAATAGTGGCTGACCCTGAAAATGAGGCATTTGAAAGATGTTTTATGGCTCTTGGACCGTGTATTCGAAGTTTTCAGACGACTTTACGGAAAGTGATAGCCATTGATGGGACACATTTAAAGGGAAAATACAAAGGAATACTAATCGCCGCAACAGCTCTAGACGGAGACAATCACATATTTCCAGTTGCCCTTGGGATAGCGGAGTCGGAGAATAATGTTACTTACAATTTTTTCTTAACTCAATTATCAAGAGCACTTGGACACATAGATGATCTAGTGATTGTTACAGATCGACATGTCAGTTTGATAAGCCAAGTCCCTGTTGTATTCCCACATGCAATTCATGGCTACTGCGCATTCCACATTAGCCAAAATATGTATGCAACATTCAAGGATAAGCAATTGTTTTCGTATTTCTGGAAAGCCGTGAAGACATGTAGAGAAAACGAGTTTCATGAGATGATGGCAGAACTCGCAGCTGCAAACCCTCTCGTTGTGCAATGGTTGGATGCAATACCGAAAGAGAAATGGGCCCGAGCCTTTTATAGTGCGAAGAGGTATAATGTGCTGACTACGAACATAACCGAGAGTTTGAATAGTTTGCTGAAAGAAGCAAGAGAATATCCAGTCACTATGCTTTTGGAGAATGTGCGACTCAAGATACAAAATATGTTCTACAACCGAAAAATCACCACAAATGAATGGCAGGCTAACAACATGGGCCGAAGAGCAAATACAAAAGGGACAATCAAAGGCACGTTATTTAGATTCTCATGGAATTTCTATGTATCAGTATTACGTGGTTGGGAAAAACAATCGAGATACTGTAAAGCTTCTTGATGAGAATTGCACTTGTGGGAAATTCTATAAAATAGGGTTGCCTTGTGAACATGCGTTGGCTGGATGTAGAAAGTATCGGGTAGATCCATACAACTATTGTTCGTCATTCTACACATCATTGACGTACCAAGCCACCTACCAAGAGTCAATATATCCACTGCTTGACAAAAAATCATGGAACCTCCCACCTGAAATCATGGTAGAGATGGAGATGATTAAACCACCGGTGGGAAGAAGACGTTCAGGAAGGCCGAAGAAGAATAGAATTCTCTCACAGGGTGAGGAAAGGTCCACTATAAGATGTGGAAGATGTAAACAAACTGGGCACAATAGGCAAACATGTAATAATCTTATCCCCCATGGTGGTTGAGTGTAGTCTCTAATGTTTAATGTAATTAAAAACATGTAATGCTTAATGAATGGTTGGTTTCAAGGTTCTTTATTATTTATCCAATATTAGAGAATCTCCAAAAAGATGGAAAATGACTGACAAATGCCGAAAATTGATCTGGTAATGCCGAAAATGACAGGAAAAGTACCGAAAATGGCTATAAAATCGCGAAAATGGCTACTGGAAATGGCAGAAATGCCTACTGGAATGCAACAGAAAATTGCCGAAAATGACAGGAAAATACCGAAAATGGCTACTGGAATTGGCGAAAATGCCGAAAATCTGCACTGGAATGCAACCAAAAAATGCTGAAAATGGCTATAAGTTGCTGAAAATGCCGAAAATGGCTACTGGAATGCAAAAGCAAAATGACGAAAATGACAGAAAACTAACGAAATTGGCTACAAAATGCCGAAAATGGCTACTGAAAATGCTGAAAATCTGCATTGGAATGCAACAGAAAAATGCCGAAAATACAGTACTGCAGAATACCGAAATTAGAGTGTAAAATGCCGAAAATGAGCCCTATTATGCCGAAAATGGCTACTGAACAGTGTAAAATGTCAAAAATGAGCCCTGTTATGCCGAAAATGGCTACTGGACAGTGACAAATGCTGAAAATTAGCCCTGTTATGCCGAAAATGGCTACTGGACAGTGTAAAATGCCGAAAATTAGCCCTATTATGCCGAAAATGGCTACTGGGACAATGTAAAATGCTGAAATTGAGCCATGTTATGCCAAAAATAATGTGTAATATGACGAAAATACCAAAAATCCGCACTGGATATTGTAATAAATGACAAAAATCATCACTCTAAATACACAACATTACAGGACTGTACACAAATAATCCATAACAAGTCAATATTACAACATTACAACATCATTGTAACAATCCATAAAAGTCCATAACAATCGATCCATTCATCCATAACAATCCATAATAGTCCATCAATAAACTGCACCCCGGCCTATCTTCTCCCTCCTCTTCATCATGGGACCTCAGCATCCAACATCAGGACGTTATCACAGCCCATCACACCTTCACTGACCCCGTCATAACATCGAAAGCTATTCGCTTCCGCATTGAAGATATATCGTCCTACAAAAATAGTTAGACAAAGTCAGTATGCTACAAATGATTGATGATATTCACCAATGTGAGTACAAATACCTGAGTGAACCTAATGGGTAAGTGAGCGCATAAGAAGTCAATATATTTCATAACGAATACTCCACAGTCCCAACTGAATATGCAAAACAAACAGTTATAGTTGCTTAGGATGAGTCATGTTAGTGTATTGGTAAATATAAGATTAAATGTTTTGGAAGACTTACGTATTCTTCTGTTTTGGTATATTTTTGACTTCTACGACTTCCCATTTTTGACCTACGAAAGCTGAGTTGTCACCACACATGTGAAACAGTGCAGACATCCTCACTGTGATAGCTGAGATATGATCTCCATGTTGTAATGCCGGGTGTGGAAAGAATGAGTCCAGCAGGAGGATACGCCTTGTGGGGGGTTCAAGCACAACCAACAGCCAGTGACTACCGGGGTTCAAAGGGAAGTATACCCTTTCACATTCCCACATGGGGGTCCCTCCTCGAACCCCCATGATAGCGGCCTTCATATCTGGTCCCACCCGGCTAGTCATGTCCTCAGTCAGCTTCTTGGAATTCAACGTTGAATGGTAGGTGTCCAAAAAGTGACACTCCTTGAATAACGAATACTGAAACATAACGAACATTAATACATTCTAGAAATTGCGTATATACATTGGATAAACTAAAACATAACGAAAGTCTTATGAGTTACCGTAAACCAAGTTTTCCCAAAAGCGCAGACTTGATTGTATTTCGAGGAGTATTGCTCCTGTCTTCGAGCCAATAACTCCGTATACATGTCAATTTGCTGTTATATTTATCCAATGTTAGATAATCTCACAAAAGAATAACGAAAATAACGATAATGGATTCATCATTAAAACAACTGAAGTACCGAAAATGGCACAGACAAATACCGAAAATGGCTACTGCATTCATCATTAAAAGCACTGAAATACCGAAAATGGCTCTGAAATACCGAAAATGGCTACTGGATTCATCAATAAAACTGAAGTACCGAAAATGGCAAAGACAAAGACCGAAAATGGCTCTGAAATACCGAAAATGGCTACTGGATTCATCAATTAAACCACAGAAATACCGAAAATTACACTGAAATACCAAAAATGGCTACTGGATTCATCATTAAAACTACTGAAATACCGAAAATGGCTCTGAAATACCGAAAATGGCTACTGGATTCATCAATTAAACTACACAACTACCGAAAATTACACTGAAATACCAAAAATAGCTACTGGATTCGTGAGTAAAAGCACTGAAGTACCGAAAATGGGCACTGAAATACCGAAAATGATACTGAAATACCGAAAATGAAACTGAAATACCGAAAATGGCTATTGGATTCATCAATACAAGTACTGGGTTTACCATTGGCTCAATCCACCTAGCTGAGTGAGCAATCCCTCCCACAATATCCCCTGTGACCATCATCTTTTCAATAAAAATTAAAGTTGCTCCCGACTTTATGAAATCGCGCAGTTGCTTCGACTCCTCTTTTGATAAAGGATTTTTGGGGTTAGCAGCTTCAATTGTCATTTTCCTTCTTTTCATTTGAATGAAAGGGGATCGCAGATATTGAGACTTCACTACCGGTCTCTTTAACACCTGCATATATTGCTAAATATAAGTTCCGGCTTGATGAAAACTCATTTCACAGACTCTCATTACACGTCTTAGGAATGTAAACACACACCTCTAGAGGGTCTTCAACCCCCTTCGAATCTGCACCCCCCTTAGAGTCTACGGGAGTCAACTCAATGATGGGATCCATTTTCTCATCAATGAAAGAATGTCCCTGTGTCGGCGCAGCTTCGGGAGTGAAGATGGGATCCATCTTCTCATCAACAAAAGAATGTCCCTGTGTCGGCGCTGCTTTGGGACTCAATATGGGATCCATCTTATTATCACTGAAAGAATTTTGATCACCAGAAAATTTTTCATCTTTTTTCTGTTGCGCTGCCCATTGCTCAAACAAGCTTTTTATTTGCGGGGATACTCGCTCAACAACTCGGTCGACAACTTGGTCGACAACTCGATCAACAACTCGGTCAAAAAAACGGTCTAAAACTCTCTCCATTGCTCGCTCAACAGAGGAATTGATATCATGAGCCTGAAAATATTGAACATCAAACAACTACTAAGTAAAAATCCCGAAAATGAGAAAATTCAATTCATATGTCAAAATCTTGAAAATAAAAAAAAAAATCACTATCAATATTCGTACCGTTTTTGACCTCTGCTCAAACTTTCTCTTCTTCGCCGGAGATGGGGCTGGACTGACATCATCATCATCATCACCCCCATTACCCCCATCGCTATCACCACCATCACCCCCATCACTACCATCACTATCACCATCACCATCACCATCATCATCCTCCTCCTCCTCCTCCTCCTCCTCCTCCTCATCATCATCCTCCTCCCCCTCCTCATCATCATCACCCTCACCCTCAGCACTCAATCGTGCGAACACATCCTTCACAACCTGCTGCTCCTTCTCTGCAGGAGTAGGCTTTATATTGCTCAGCTTGATCTGTAAAACAACAAATGATATGTTATAAAACAACAAAGGATCTGTAAAACAACAAAGGATATTGTTAATGAAAAGTTACAAGTTAAATATTGTAAAACAGCAAGTCCAATTACATACTTTACTTAAATTGAATATGGCATTTGCGAGTGACTTGTAGCTGAGATAGGATGTATTCGCCCACCGCAGAACGCGTGGGAATGTCATCGCACCTAGGGGTGCATTACGAGAACACAGCCTCCCAAGTGCTGGGATGCACTCATAAGCCCAAATCTGACATCAGTCATAAATTTTACTATTAGTTCAAGTAGAAGTAAACACAAATTATCTAACACGGAAAATTTACAAAATTTAGGTAATCATATGTTTACCTGGAAGGCAAGAGCACATCCGTTGATATTGTACTGCTTCTTCGTATAAAGAGCAGTTTCTAGGCCAACCTTGCACAACTCAAAACCCAAAGTCCCCCATGGGTATTTGTTGAAGGCCTCCCAATCATCCACTAGGCACAAATGGCCTGTGTTAACACCCACATGCATCCCGGTGCCTACGAGCAACAACTCAATAAAGAGGACCAGTGATAGCTTCACCGCATCCATATGATCATCACATCCCTTCAACTCCTCAAGAAGCTTCGCCTTTTTAATCACGGCCAACTTTTGAAACTTCCGATACTTGAGAGAGGTTGGTGGCGCTTCATGTTTAAGAACCGGAGCCTCAGACACTTGGGCATTAAGGCCCATGATTAGTGTAAAGTCCAACACTGTGAACTCTACACTCTTCCCGCATACTTCGAAGCGTAACCCTCCTTTACGCCTCTGTAGAAAATGGTGGATTGCTTGGCCACACAGTGGTATTTTAGGTATGTTGTAAAGGTGGGCAAAGCAACTCTCCATCCAAATTCTTTTTCTCTCTGGATTGGCCTCTAGTAATGGTTTTATCTCGTCAAACCATATTGTTTGGGAGCATTTAATCGAAGGAAAATATTTATCTTCTTTATCTTTTCTCTTTTTCTTTTCCCTACCGGCTTTTCTCTTTATACGAGGCATCTTGTCGCTGTAAAATTGTAAAACAATAAGCACTATCATAAAAATAACCATCGAAAGTACTGACAATAACCAGTCATAGGAAAAAAATACCTAAAATACCCACTGGGATAACAGAATAATACCGAAAATAGGCACTGTCATGACAGAAAAATACCGAAAATAGGCACTGTCATGACAGAAAAATACTGAAAATAGGTACTGTCATAACAGAAAAACACCGAAAATATGCACTATCATTATAGAAAAATACCGAAAATTTACTGTCAGGACAGAAAAATACCGAAATATCGAAATTGCAATGTATTTTTCCCGAAATTAAGCACAAATCCATTGAAAAATGCAGTATAACATAACCATTGAAAATCACGAAAATGAGCTCAAAATCAACAATAATACCGAAAAAATAATGTCATAATTGAATAATACCGAAAATAAGCAAAAACATAACTATACCGAAAATAACCATTGATATCTGAAAATACCGAAAATGAGTAAAAATACAGCGAAAATGATCGCAAGAACCATTGAAATTGCACTGTCTTTTTGCCGAAAATATACCCAAAAGGGTCGAAAATGAGTAAAAAACACCAAAAAATGGTCGTAAGAACCATCGAAATTGCAATGTATTTTTGCCGAAAATATACCCAAAAAGGTCCAAAATGCACTTTAACTTACCATTGAAAATCACGAAAAATAAGCAAAAATCAACAATAATACCGAAAAACCACTGTCATAACCATCGAAAATGGTTACTTGAAAGCATCGAAAATCAAGTCGTTAACTGTGGGGCCCATTTTTAGGTTTGAAATTTTTTTTTAAAACCGCAAAAACTTACAGGGTTCTTCTTCTTCAGGGTTCTTCTTCTTCTTCTTTGACTTCTTCTTCTTCTTCTTCTTCTTCTTCAATACGAAGCTCGTAGAGTTCCGGATGTCAAGGGTAACCAAGGGTTTTACTTTGGGGAAGGATTTGCAGGTTTCAAGGATTTCGAGAACTGAGGGTAACCGAGGGCTTCAGTTGGGGAAGACAGCAAGGGCAAGGGTTCGTAACCGAGCTTCAGCTTAAGAAGAAGGTAAGCAAGCCAGGGGTATTTTGGGGAGAAAATGAGAAGGGGCAACACGTGCACTTGGCTCCCACGCGTGAGAGCCTACAAAAATATGTTTTCAAACCTGGAGCCCATATTCGGGTTTTTTCAAAATACGGAGCTTATATCCGTATTTTTCTCTATGTATTTCTATGTAATCATTTTCTAAGACAAGTATTTTGAAACGAGTTTTCAGTACAGCAAATTGAATTCATTAAACAACTTTTCAAGTTGTATACATTTACCCTGTCACCTTATTATTATTTTTTCTTAATAGTTTTTTTTTTTTGGTTCATTGGAGGCCACATGGACCTATGGGCTACACAATGGGGTTAGCTCTCCCCCAACCTTGTTGTAGGTGGGATACGATCCCCAGGTCTCTAGTACGACGCCAAGAGACTTTACCAACTAAACTAGCTGGCACCTACCTTGTAACTTTATTCGTTGACCCTATTTACTAACCTTTATAGACGGGTGGGCTAGGATTTTCTTGTGGGGGGGCTAACAATGGGGTGTCGGGGGTTCAGGGCAACACTCCGAAATTTTTTTTAATGGCAAAGTTTGTCTTCTCAGATCTGACTCAACTTACTGTCTTCTCAGTTTTAAGAAATACAAAAACATTAATTCATCCTTCCTGTAGTTAGTCCACCTTATCTCATGGACCAAGATGAGATTTCCGAGCCCTACAACCAGTCAACAACACCTCGGGACAGAAGTGGGTGAACAAGCACTTGGAGTGATGCCCCAAAACCGCTGTACTGTGCAATCGCTGAAATCAGTAATAACACCAACCAACCCAAAAACGGAATAACTGTAAAATATTTCTCAAAATCTGTCATCCCTCTCTCCATGTCAATTGTGGAATTGCTTGTGAACATATAGTTGCTGGTATGATGTTTCCATCTTTTGGGGCAATCAAAAGTGCATAAAATTTAAGTTACATACAATTTGAACTTTGCTTTAAGCTTTTGGATAGACCAAAAGATTAATTTTTTTGAAAAAAAGACGTCCAACTGCAGAGGGTAAAACAATATGAACAGAAGCCAAGCTAGCAGACGATGAAAGTTGGACTCTCCGGATAATTTAGTTTAGAAAAAATCTGCTAATCAGGTGGATGAAATCTTCTGAGACACATTTTTGGTTTAATTACCCTCCACATGGGTCTAATAAAACGTCTTGGTGAAGTGTCCCTTCTCATACGATAGAGAGAGACACTATACGGAACTGAGTACAAGCTCATGTTTCCCACAAGCAGATCTGTGGAAGGGTAATATAAGGAATTAAGCACCACACTGAGACATGCTAAAATTTCACACACGCACATATATATATATAGAGAGAGAGAGAGGGAGGGAGAGAGAGAGAGAGAGATTGTTGCAACTAGAACTTCTTATTGGCCTTATTGCCAAATCACTATCTCACTGTTAAATTACTAAATTACACTTAGCTGACTTTCTAACTTTTCGTTCAAATTCCAACTCATGTGGAAATAATCAGCACAAAAGAATTGCAGTGAGTTCACAGAGAATGGTTTGAGTTTTGCTGTTAAATCAATCAAATCAGCATTTTTCCCAAGAAAAACAAAAAAATAGTAATAATAAATTATTGCAATTATCTTTAACCCCCAAAAAGAAAACCAGCTGCTTGTTCTTCGTTACCATCAGAAAGTCTAAGAGCTTGTATTACTGCATCCCTCTCAAACCCTAGCTCAACAAGCTTTGCAACTTTGGTTTCAAAGTCAGGCCCCTGGAGCCAAATTATTTGCATTTAGAATTTGATACATCAATATAAAAGATGAAGAGCAGAAAAAAACAAATTAGCAGGAAATTGTTGCAAAATGAAAGAAAGATCTTCCTATTTATACTTAACTTCTGTACTGAAAACAAATGGCAAGCGGAAACAAACAACCGTCAATAGAAGCATTTTACCTGTGTTGAGTCACCGTGCATGCTTCCTGCGAGCCAGAAAGAGCACCATTGTTAATGCTATTTACAGAGATAAAAGTGAGCAAATGTTTCACCAAGCAGAAGAAGTCAGTTATTTGACAAGAAGGTAAACGGGATAAATATCAAATAACTGACAAGCCACCTGATCAAGGTCATTTGTGGTGTGGTCAGGCAACCAAAAACTGTGACCCATGCCATCATGGTTCAGACACCAACAATTGAAGCACGAACACAATTGGAACTCAAGACCTGTTTGAAATTGCAGCTCGCAAGCTACCAAATTCAAACTTAAATGGAAATGACTAATTTTGAACCTTAAATCGATTGAAGGCAACAAGGAGGACAAGCAGTAGAGAAGAAGAAAATACGAAACATTTATTGAGTTGAAACAATCAAAACAATGACATGACATTTATAAGGGAATTTTCGAAGCTAACCAGAAGAGGGGCCTCCAAAGGACAAATTATCATTCTTCTCTTTTGTTCCTGATATTTCCTGAAGAGTCATAAGTGGCCAAAGCCAAAATTACAGAGAGCACAACAATAATCACTCATGCTAAAAATGCATCACTGAATGTGTAAACAGTCAAAATTAAGGGATGAGGATCCAGATAAGAAGCATACATCAAGACCACATTTTCACGAGAGAGAGTTTACAACTGGCTAGAAAAAGATTTATCTTTATCATTCTAGTTGGCAGTAGTTAAATTTATCAACAGAATCTTGCATACATGGCCCTCATGTAGTGAGTTGGGAGTCTTGAGACGTACCATTCAAAGAGTACATAGAGGACATATCCCAAGTCAAATACTTTACTCAACCAGATGATTGCAACCAACACAATCTCATCATTCTCTTAGAGGACTACCAATTGTTATTCACAAATTCTTGCAAAACCCTGTGAGTTCACTCTCACATTAGTCTACAACACTAATTGGTTGCTTATAAATTTAATTTCACTATATGCATCTCCTGGTACTAAGTCCGTTCAAACTAGGAAATTAAACTATATTTACATTGTTTCTTTCACCAAACTATGCACTTATAACTATTGATGACTGTAAAAATGGTTAGGAACAAAGCTGAATTGAGCATACATAAAAGAAAAGGCAGACCGTAATAACTCATCAGGCATATTTCCCAATGAAGAAAATGTTTGCTCTGGTAAAAACATATAGATCAGATTTTACTTACAGCAGCTGATCCTGAGCCAGAAGCCTGCTTTGAAAACCTCCCTTCATCTAGAAAATGTGATGGGATGTCCTTCTCTGAAAAGTAACGCATGTTTTTAATAGAGTTTGAAAATAGTGAGCCATAAAAAAGATGAAAATTCACTGAGAGACACACAAGCAAGTTCAAGCATTAAGATTAGGAAAGTTCCAATTGTACTCAGTAGTAACTTTCATTTAAAAATAAAGCAAAAGAACCCAAGATCAACCTTGCAAAAAGGGTATTGAAACCTCTCCTCCACCAACTCTCAAGACATTCTCCTTCAAATCAATTATACACTGCACACAGTTTCTTAGTTAGATTACCAGATATGTATGCATATGTGTGTCTGTGTGTGTATATATGTATATATATATATATATGAGGTTAGACCTGTAGAGGATGTCACCTGATGCTTAAGGAGCATATCCAGTCCAAATAGGAATTCCATATTAGGAGCATCCAGTACCATGAAGGAGCAAGGGTAGAATATATTCCCAATCTACAGGAAAGAAAAAAGGAAAAGCAGCTGTCAAAGATAGATATTAACTCAACCTTCAGCATATATGTATAGGTTTATATTGTCACGGAAATCTGTAACTGAAGTTACAGGCACTGTCATATATTTTTATGCCTATTTTTTTTTTTTGGAGACGATTCTTATGCCTATATATATGGCAGAAAAATTGTCACCTCCCAAGGATGAAAATAATTAATTGAGAAAGTGCAAACAAGGTGGAGGTCATTAATTGCTCAATAAATATTCACTCGTAGTTCATAAATTTTGGAATATGAGTATTGAAAAATAATTAGTCAATATATATATATATATATATATATATAATTCTGTCTTTCAGGAAGGAGAGGGGCACCTGACAATTGACATTCATTAATCAAGGGGGGCAGGCCACAGACAGAGAGGTCTCCAATAGAGAGAATAAGAAACAATTCAATGGTTTGATTCAATGGCTAATAACCAAATTACCTTGATTGGAGCTACATGTATTCGACCTAATATCTCTGACTGACCAACTCCATGAGCAATGCCCTTGTAACGTTGATCTAGGAGTCTCAACAATCTTAAAAAGAAAGCCCATGTCAACAAAGAGAAGCATATGAACCTGCACTTCAATGTACTACTACTAGGAGATACAAATTCTTAATTCAAATAAGAAAGGATCATGTTATTTATACACACACACACACACACATATATATATACAACAAATACACATCAGCATCTCTGATTGATGAGAATGCATCACTCATATTTCAATCCCTGCTTCGCCATGAAATTTCTGATGCCACAAAGCTGGCATGGACATTATTTTGCATTGCATATTTCATTAAGCCTTATGCCAATCAATTATATCCATTAAGCTTTATGCAATGCCCAAACAGGAATACATCAGAAACACTTTACGCCAAGTTTAAGTAATTATAGGTTTTACTCTGATATTAAAGAAGCTCCAATGTTTCTAGACCTGACTTGATATCTCTCTTTGAAGAGGTATCAATCAAAAGAATGAATACAAACAATCCAGTCTTATTCGCTGCAGGAGACCTAATTAAATTTAGGCAGCCCTCTCACTTCCAACTAATATTTTATTTTAAAAATATATGGAAAAAGTAATTCCTATCACTTCCATAGTTTTTTAAATGCTTGAAGCCTCTATGATTTCTTCACTTTCAGCTTGTAATTCTCCTAAAGGAGGGAGGTGATATGAATATGATATCCCAAAAGTAACATCTATCCCTTCATTTCTAGTTGGGTATTGGTTTCTTTCAATATCTACAACTTGGTGTCACAATCGCAATTTTTGGCTACCAATTTTACTTTATGCAGTCCTGTTAAAGCCTTTCTGTCTTATTACTCATTGAATTCTACAATAAGGGAGCACCAAACCTTTTCCCCCAGGCTCTATAATTGCCCCCTATCACACTACCCATCAAAACAATAGATATGGTCTACCTTTTTAGTTAATTCTATTATATGAAGCCTGATTTCTAATTAATTCGATTTTTTTATACAATTCCCATGAATTGCAATATGCAGATCGCAATCCTTAAGGTATACACCTTGTTTTCATTTCAGCCAAGCAAATTGATTGATGAGTAATAGGACATCATATGTTACCCCATAGTAAAGGGTTGAGCATTTTTGAACTAGGAAATTGTTCTGACTAGCAGCTTGGGGACATTTGATGTGAATTTTTACTTAGAAGAGAGAACAACTATGTTGCATATAACTAATGCACATAGTTTTTTTTTTTTTTTTTATCTATGTGCACATAAACTCATTGCAATAGCATAAGAGATTGAACAATCCCTGAAGGACAAGCATAGGCATATGCATCTATACATTATAAAGCATGGTGGATCTAAAAAAAAACTCAAGTTAATTAGTAGAAGACACTGTTTTGAAACCCGAAAACTCGACTCAACTCGACTCGGAAACTTGCTGAGTAGAGTCAACTCAGAACCTCGGGTAAAACTCGTCCAAGTAATGACACCTAAAACTCGGATATATATAATATTTTTATAATACTATATATATGGTATAAATTCAAATTAATGACAAACCATGCCTAAAATGAGATGTATAATTCAATATATACTAAACACTCCCCTTTTGTTTCATATTTATAATTAAGCGTGAGCGGTTGTGTTAAAAAAAAAAAAAAAAAAAAAACATAATTTAGTCATTCGGGTAGACAGTTCACTCGATTTTTTGTTTTAACAAAAAAAATACAAAACTCGAGCGAGTTGGGGTGAGTCAGGGCAAATCAGGACAAGTTACTCAGTTTTCAATGCCAAAACCGAGTTTTACCTAAAACTCGACTCGGCCGAGTTTCGAGTAGACTCACCGAGTTTTAATGCAATGGTAGAAGAGTTTGGGCTATAAATGCAGATGAGTCGATTGAGGATGAAGGAACCAGCTAAGGTAATACTATTCTGAATTTGGATGGGAAACCAATTCTGGCATATGTGTTTTAAGATGAACATATAAACATATATATATATATATAAGTTATGTCCTGGAGAAAAAAAAAACCCTTAAGGAGTCATCGATTGGCTATACTTTTTGGAGATTTTTGTCTATTCTGACTCGAGGAATGAAATAGACTAAAAGTTGACAAAAGCCATGGAAAACCAAGGTGTGATTGATGAAGAATATTGCATCAATAGAATCTTTCATTATTGAGACATTGCTCATGCTTCACAGAAAGCTAATTTAACTGCTGATTCTCTTGCTTCCTCTCCTCTGTTAGCTAACTAGGTTGTTCAAATGGATCTACTCCATATAATTGAAAATTATGCCCATGGTTGAATGTATGCATCTTTGCAAACTTTTTAGTGCTGGTATGGATCAGCCATAAGTTTACTCGTATGGATACAGCATAAAGTATGTGCCTGTATATATATATATATACATCTATGTGAATTTTATAAACTTGCACATATGCAATCATGTTACTTTTAACACCTAGTCTGATAAAGGAATAACAACTGACTGCTGGTAGAAAGCAGTATACTGTTGTTTAGAAGCACAAAGAAACCTACCCACATCGCTCAGCGCAGCTTTTAGATATTATTGTTGACTGTGCTCCACTATCAACAAATGCCTGAAACAATAAGGAAGAAGCAGATGCCCACTTAAAGCATTTTCTTTTGTAACTCAATTGGAGAACAATATGAATGAGAAATAACATATAAATACAACATAAACAAAAGGGGTAATGCCTTCCCTTATTTTATTTTATTTTTTTATAACTGTAATTTGATGAAGAAAAAAGGGGCGAACCCCATATAAAAGAAAAGGCAAACCCAGAAACAGAACCCCAAAACTTTATAATTACATCAACCATGAAAAAAGATAGCCCAATCACACAAAAATTGGTAATCCTTGTATCCTTGCAGTCCTTGAGGACAGACGACCGAAAATAAAGGGACAGCCCTATATAATACTACTGAGTTCAAAAATCTGAATTGGACTTATTAAGTGCTGCCAAACAGTTTCATTAAACAGTACAAGCAAGTAAAGAGAATATGCAGTCTTTCTAACAAGTAGACTAGGATCTTTCTTGTAAAGACCCGAATCTTTTTTCATGTTTTTATTGCATTGCATTAGGGGTATTATAGTCCTTATGATGTTTTAATGATGTTTTAATGTTTATGTAATTTATATCTAATTGGTATAGTGTGATTAAGGCTTATTTAAACTCGTAATCAGAAGGATGTTATAACACACCCTAAACTTTAGGAAGCTCTAGTTTTGGCACCGTTTGTCAGAATTGAGTGATTCTTGAACCATTAGAAAGGTATTGGAACCTCTTCGAGGTTCATGTTTAATGTTTTTCCTTATTTTTAGTCTAAGCTAAGTCAAAAATGGGTTTTCCGAGGTTTTGTCTGATGGAATTGCAGATCAGTTAACTTTGGGGAGTTTTTGGTCCATAAATAAAGTAGAATTTGGAAATTCTAAAATGCCAGAAATGTTCGTTTTCGAAAGACGAATCCAACGCAAGTTGAATCGTCAAAATCCGACGAACGAGTCAAAAGTTATGGCCAAAACAGTAAAATGAGTCGAAATCTGCAAAGCACCGATCGCTCGGTCAGAAGTAGCGATCGATCGGTCCAAAACCGATCGATCGGTATCTATCGACTGGTCCAAAATTTTGTATGGGAAAAATTTCCAGAGAGTGCTTTTTTGACCGAGAGCTCGGTCAAGAGCACCGATCGCTCGGTTGAGAACCGATCGATCGGTCATAACCACCGATCGCTCGGTCCTTCGTATTTTTGCAGAATTTTAGTAAGGGCTTTTTGGTCTTTTGGTTCTCAGACCTTGGGGCTATAAATAGGGATCCTATTGCGGGGTATTAGAATACTCTACCTATTTCTAACCTAATTTGGCAAAAAGGGGGAGAAAACCCTAGGGTTTTGAGAAAGGGCTTTCTTGGGGAAGAAGGTGATAGCTTGGATAGTGCAAGAAGAGCTTGGAAAGCTTCCCCAAATCACCTCGGGAGCGTTTTGAATCCAAGGAAAGGATTCCTAAGGTCGATATAATATCCTAATCAACTCTATTTTAATGTTTTGTGAATATTAATTTGATAGAAATGATTGAATAGAGATTAGATGCATTTTTCCCAAATTTTATATGAAATAAGTTAATTATGGATAGAAATGTGGATTAGAATGTGGATGGAATGTATGGAGGATGGGAAATGTATAGAGGATGGGATTAATATGTGGATTTGAATGGTGAATTGATTGTATGGATGGATCATGGTTTGATGAATGCTTGAAAATGTAGAATGGCAATGGATTCATATTATGCGTGCTCAAGGTGTTTGTGAAAATGCTTGAGAGGATAAATGCTATTATACTCTTATGAAATGGTGGTAAATTGATTATGAATTGCGATATGAATTATGATAAGATATGTATATGTGAATTGTTTGTTAAGTATGGCTAATTACTTAAATGAAAATTGATAGTCGGGAAGGTAAGAACTTAGAAGAACATCTCTCAAACCGGGAATTCTCTAACTATTTGGTATGGGACAGTATAGTGGAGTTTCCATGGTGGGAGATCGGAATCTAAGCAATTACCAACTCGAATGTTAATTTCGACACTTAAGCACATATGCACTTGTATGTTAAGACGAGAGTCTCACAAGTCACACATGTGGACCACAAGCATGAGCATGGCATACGTATGACATTCTGAATAAGCATAAGCATGACATGGTCCGTATCCGCCAAGAACGGCATGTCAATCATTTGATTCTTAAGCATGGTCCGTATCCGCCAAGAACGGCATGCCAACCATATGATTTCTTAGACATGGTCCGTATCCGCCAAGAACGACATGCCACATCATTGTATGATCTGAATAAGTGCATAAGCATAAGCATCTCACAAGCACGTGGTCTCATAAGCATAAGTAGCTCATAAGTATATTGTCTTCTAAGTCAAAGATTCTCACAAGTACACGAGTCAAGGTGATGATATGATGTATATACGCACACGTTCTTCCGTACTCTGATTATGTTATTATGCTATTGGATATGTTTCAAACCATATGCAGGTATATTATTATTGTTGGTTGGATTTTATATACACCGAGTACTTTTGTACTCAACCGGACTTTTGTCTTAGCAGGTTTAGAGCAGGAGTACACGGCGGAGCCGTGGGTTGAGGAAACTTACATCGAGGAAGGAGGAGAAGGTGAGCCCATCGAGGAAGGAGCCGGAGTCTTGGGTGGCTACACTTCTTAGTTTATGTTTCGTTGGTTGAGAGAGTTTTGTATTAGACTGATGATGTTGCTCAGTAGACTTTTTATAGTTGTGTATTTCATACCTTTTGGTTTATAGTGAGTTGTATATGTTGACCGTAGACTTGTGCAGGTTGGTTATAGCTTATATATCGGAATTTTATTACTCTCATTTTGGAGACTCGTGTAGTCAGCCTTGAATGCATGGTCTTTAAGCAGGTTAAGTAATGTGACGATTCCAAAGTCCTATTTTAGCCTTTTGGGATTTTGGGGTCGTTACATTTCTCAAAGTTAGTATTAAAATACGGTTTCGGGTTGCGTAACGGTCTCTGCTGAAACAATTATGTACGGGGCATTACAGTTCAAAATTCGTTTTTATTAAAACCGACTTAAAGGAGCTATTCTAAGTCTCTTTTAGTAAAACAAAAAACAAAACAAAACAAAAAAATCTTTTTTAAGCGTTACGAAAGTTACGTAACGTCATAACGGAAAAATCCTACAAATATGGGTATTTTATAGGTAAAGGTGAATGTAACGGTTCTTACTCTACTGAAACAGTTACGTAACGATTGTGGCGAAATTTAAAACCATGCTCAAAGTAGATTAGCCAAGTATATTTCAACAAATGACAAACAGATACCTTATCTATTAGAACATAAAAGTTTTTTACACATACAGGATGTTAAGGAAATCAAAAAATAAGAACTAAAGAGGGATGATAACGAGTCAAGCCGAATAGTGGAGTGCTCAAATTCGGCTTTTTAAAGTAAACTACAAAGGTGTTCAAGCTGGTCGAACTTGACCATCTTTGTTAAAAGCTCAGCTCGTAAAAAAACACTCCAAGCTCGAGCTCAACTCAGCTCGGCTTGTTTATATAATAATTTTTTGTAGCACCTCTTACTTTGAAATATCCTCTCTGCATTGACCAGACCTGATGAGATCAAATTTAATCCAGAGTTCCCATAGTCGTCGGAGTTCCTCAGCGTATTCCTGATTTCTTTTCTTTTCCTTCAAATATTGATTTCCGGTTGTCGACTAATGACCTCCACCAGTCTTTTGTGCTCAGCTTCTCATTCCTTTTGTTTTGGAGTAAAGTACTGGATTGGTGTCAGGGCATTCAAGCAAGAATCAACAAACTTGTTTAGACGTTCAGTTGCTGACCTCACCTCCAGCAGAAGATTTGGCTCCATTTTCTTGGGGATCGTTGATAATGTGTTCCCAGTTTTGATCTTCATTTTGCCTTTTGCAGTCCCGTCAAAAGAGCATCGTTGCAAAAATTGGAGATTAAGGTTTTGATGGTTGAAATAGAGGTTTTAATCTCAATATATCCGTGTTCCTAAGCATCTCTTGAGTTTTCGATGGCAGAATTGAAAAGGGGATTTTCTCATCTTAGGGTTCTAGGCCGTACGGCTATGTTTGGCCATCTACTCTCCTGGGGAAAAAGTGTTGACGTGGATGCTTAGGAACCGTTTATCAGTTCCTCATTTTCTGTCTCTCTTTTTTTCCTTTCTAGTAACCTTCCATATCAGGTTTTATTGGTATTTAACAAGCCAATCACGTCTCCCCAAGCTCGTCTCATTTATTAAATGAACAAGCTGTTCATGAGCAGCTCTGTTCGATAACCAGTCCTAAAACTACATGAACCAACCAAAAGGCCAGCCAGACTATTTCTCAAACCCAACAGGATCATTTACTCATCATGCAAAGAATGTTAAGGGTAAGTAAAAGAATGATGAGACGAAACATGCCAACAAGATAAGTTATTATGCCTTGTCAATACCTTTAAGGGGACACCATTGACTTCCATGTCAACATACAACATAACCTGGAGAATTACATAAGAAATAAGTAATTAAAACTTAATACATAAGTAAAACCTGCATTGCATAAAAAAGAACGGCGATAATATACATACCACCCTGGCAAAGGCTTCAGGGTTGTATTCAAGTGCAGCTGCCCAGTTCTCATCAATTCCTTTCTGCAATCAATTGTTGCAATACACATATCTCAAAAGAGTGAAACAAAGAGTTGTCATCAGTAAAATTTAACTGTATGAGTAATAAAGTCTATAGTCTAATGCAGTTACACGAGACAAAATAAGTGGTGTAAGAAATTATTATAAAGTTTTATGTAAATCTTTAAAAATAGAAGCTTGTTTTTGGATAAATTTGAACTAAAATTACTCCTTTAGGCTTTTGCTACCATGGACTGATTTTCAGAAGTAACAGTTACAAGTCCTTCTCTGGATTTCTTGGGATTCATTGCGCATGGCCATGCATAGTTATTAGACAGGACCTTTCAAATGTTGGGCCAGGCCTAGCATCAGCCACAAACGGAAAAATCACACTTTTGGAGAACATAACTGTCCAATCGAGAGCCTTGACCAAATATCAAAGTGTATTCTTGGTCATCAATCTATAAATTTTAATTTTTAGGCCAGCCCTAGGATTGGCAACAGTGACTGAGTTCCCATGGCTTGGCAACCCTTGCTCCAAGAGGGCCGGCATAAGCCACTTTTAAATATCATTCATAGGGTCTGAGATGTTTGTACTTTGTACAATAGGGCTTTTTTCTGTCATATAATACATAAAACTAATGATCTGGCTGATTCACTGAAAAGAAATGGTGTGGAAATATATAAAAATATGTATGGATGCCCCTTCATCGGTCCTTATCTTTGACCTCTCAATAACTCTCCATTTTATTTATCGATCTTAATAAATTCCTCCTTATACAAGTAAAAAGAAAAAACATTGACCTGGCGAATAGAAGCTTCAATTTTCTTCTGTGATTCGATGTCAAAAGGATCTGCATGCAACAAGGCCTAGGTACCACAATAACAAGAAGAATCAACAACTATGTGTAACAATATTGGTAAATTTAAAAATAACAATACCAAAATGATGTACTTCAAGAACAATTCACATGATGGACAGGTTAAATCACAATAAAAGATATTGTAATCCTAATTGACGCTAACACAATAAAACTTCTCCTTAGAACTTACCTAACCACACATATGTAGTTTGAACATATATTCTGCGATAAATGATAAGAGATGCTATGAACTTCTAACCATAAAATATGATCCGGGAAGTAAATGCCAACCAATGCACTGGGAACACAAGTATATGCCTGTGTAGGAAAAAACAAGTTAGAGACTAAATGAGGTTCATACAAGCTCTTCTTCTTGTTGACGTCGTAGTTGGGATCTTTGGCGATGTCGTTCCCGCAAGACATCCTGCAGTCTATTGAGATCATTTCCGAGAAGAACTTGTGCAAATTCAGGATCAGTCTGCGAGCTCAATATAAATTAAATAATGTCAGAGACTAACAAGCCAGAATAAAAAGAAAGTTCACAGAAACTAAGAACAAGATAATACGATGAGGAATTTCTGGAACTCAAAAAGCACCTTCGAAAGAATGGCATATATTGTTTAGAAAAATGCTCTTGTACCATCTTTGTAAACTGCTTGTACTTCTTTTGATCTATTAATATACTTGATAATTAACGATCAAAAAAATATAGAAGAGAAACCCACCACAGGATTGAGATGCATGAGAGGTAGTGATGCGGCGGATATCACGTGTTTTTATGGAGATCCACCATTGGAACACGATGTGGAGGGAAATCTGCCGTCAGATCGAGAGCGGGGGGATTCGAGGGCTATGATTAGTCCATAAGATGGTGTGTCCCATCATAGATGGCCAGCCCCCTTATTAGTTATCTTAGTTTATTTACTTTTGTTTTAGTTTATTAGTATTTAAGATTGCATTTAGTAATGATGTTTTAGTAATTATTAGGAACTTGTAGTAATGGCACTTTTGTAATTACTAGGATTAGGGTTTCCTTCTTTTCTTTTTAAATACTCCCTTTAGGAATATAGAATTTACCAAATTTGTATGAATGAAATATGAGAGCTTTTTGGTTTTGGAATCTCCTGTGAAGGGATGGTGTGAAGCCATAGTGTGAAGTCAGATCAATCCTTGGTGTGAAACCAGGTTATCCTCTTCTTTCTTCTTCTCTTTTCTTTATCTTGTTATTTGCTGTTTTCCATTGCAAAACCCTTATCATCAAACCCTAACTTATTCCCCATTGCTGTCCAATCTTCCCACAGCCCTTTCCCCTTGCTGTCCACCAGTCCCCATCCTCCCTCCTTGGCTGCTGCACTTATTGCCTTGCTGTCCAGCCAACCCCAGCTCCTCTCCCAGCTCACCCGCACCCACCCTAGCCCCTGTAGACCTTCCCCTAACCTGTCCCAGCCTCTGCAGACCTTCCCTTAACCTTACCACAGCCACATCCAGCCTGCAGCCAGCCTTACAGATCTTCCTCCTTGCTGTCGGCCTGCCCCACAACCCTTTCCCATGTTGCTTTCCTATTCCCAGACACATACCAACACTACCGCACCACTTGCCCTGTCATCTCCTGCTGTCCCAGCCTTCTACTCACACTGCCACACCTGTCCCAGCCACCTGCTCCTGCAACCGCAGCCTTCCTTGGCCCCAGCCTTGCTGCTGCACCTGTTTCCCTGCTCCTGTGATTGCTGTAGCACCTCACAGGCCCCCTATTGCTGCTACAGTCACTATAATTCATCCCATTGCAGCTACAGCATTCCTCCAATCCCTAAACCAAAAAAAAAACAGCATCCTATAGTCTCTAGTATTGCTACCTCAGCCCCTCTACTTCACCCTACTGAGATTGCAGCAAAAGCTTTAAAGAGCTTTTCCGCATTCAGCTCTAGGTGTCCTCCATGATCTAAGTTTGTTTGGGATCTTGGCGATCTCAATTTGCTCTCGTTTGTTGTTAGTTGTATTGCCGTTTATCAAAAACAAAACAAAAAACTAAAACTAAAACAGTAAACCCTATAACCCAGACCCATATTTTGTGTTTCTTATAGCTGAAGGTTTGTGTTATTTGACCTAATACAAATTGAAGCTGTACCTCAAATGCATGTTCCACACTATAACCATTATTGAGCCTAAGTTCAATTTTCTTGAAATCCTCAATTGACAATGAAACATCATTGAATCTTGATCTAAATCCCTAAGCTAGTGGAAGTTCTCACTTCCATTACGATCACCCAAATCAGAATTGAAAATTCATTATTGCAGGATTGTGACTTAATCTACAGTTTTACTAATTTCATTTTGACTTTCTTTATTGTAATTGTGGAATCTAAGTGGTTTTATGATTTTCCTTATAACTGCAATTCAATTTCTGATCTCTAAATTGCATCATCCTAGGTTAGTTGCATGGTCTTGCATTAGGTAGACTGCCCTAAGATGAAGGAAGATAAAATACAATCAAATAGAAATACTACTGAGGAAAGAAACCAGATTTTATTCATCTGTAAACTGGAGATAGATTGGAATAAAGAAATAAAAGACTGCATAAAGCATCAAGAGCCACTGAAGTCCAACAGAACTACCAAAGGGGCAATATTCCACATCTAATACATCAACAAAGTTGTCATGGATCAGAAAGCTCATCCACTTATTCTTTGCTCCCTATAAATGTAAAAACTCCGGCAATCTATTTTCTAACAATAAGCATATTCTTTATTTTCTTTTCTTTTCTTTTTGAGTTTGTGAGTACATGTGTGTGTGTGAGCGTGTGTGTGAGTGTGCATGTGTGTGTGTGTTTGTTTGGAGGGCAACACAAGGACTTCCCAGGAGGTCACCCATCCTAATTCTACTTTCGTCCAAACATGCTTAACTGCAGAGATCTGATGGGATCCGTTGCACTTGTGTTGGTATAATCGCATCCATGGAGAACTCACTCCACATTTTCATATTATCATAGATTGCGAGTATCCTTCAATCATTACCAGCATTATTAACATTGAATAAATCAACTTTCAGCCATTCTTACAGTTTCGCTTAGAACAATTATAAAATCCATTATGTCAAAACAAAGCGCCCAAATTCACATTCGTGTGACAGGAAGCATAGTCATAGAATTCGGTGATTTTTTGAAAAAATCGCGTTTTATTCGCTAAATTTTGCTATGTCGATTAAATCACGAATTTTTCAAAAAATCGGCAGTTCGCATTTTATTCGTGAAAAATGCGTTTTATTCATGAAAAACGCGTTTTAATCGGATGAGGGCAAATAAAACATTTTGGATTTCTGCAAGGGCAATTTCATAACTCACCATCATATATATGTTAAAAACGAGGGTTTCGACCAAAACAGATCAACTCGACCAACCAAACTGAGGGTTTCAGATTTTCTAAAGAGGAAGAGAAGGAGGAAAAGAAAAGGAGAAGAGAGGATTTCCCGACACTGCAGAGATCCCGACGCCACGAGGATTTCCCGAACGCACCATTCGACGCTGGTAAGCTGAAGCGATCTCTTCATCCTAAGAGGAAGGCCGATCACGAGCTCCTTCTCCTCCTCTGCGCTGAACTCAAGCTTGGATCCTCCATCCTCTTAGTCTGCGATCAAACTAATGATTTTGATGCTTGTAAGTCTCTTCGTTTTCTCTATCTTTTTTTTTCCTCGTTTTTCTTTCCGATTTATCTTAATATAGCTAGATTCATCGTTTTTGATCTTCTAGTGCTTGAATCCCTCTTTTATTCGACATTTACTATGTTCACCTACTTGATATGTTGGTATTGATCTTGTTATAGTTGATTTTTACTTTATTTCATCTGTTATTCTCGTTCTCCATCCATGTTCTTACTATTTTCTTGTTATTTTCTATCGTTGTTCTTCTATTCTTCATTACTATTTTCTTGTAATTTTCGGAGGATTTTTTTTCCCCCTCAATCCTCACACTGGTAAGTGCCATGCTTTATAAGTCTATTAGGTTTTTTTTCATTGAGCGAGGGAGATAGACAAAATGGCTATTAGTTTTTTTTTCCTATTACATAATAAGGAAGAGGGGTTTTGATGTGTTCATTCTGAAACCCTCAATCATGTGTCTAATGTCTTGAATGATTGAGGATTCCCTTATGTAGTAAGGAATCACTGGATTTTTTTTTAGGTTTTGAAGGAATGGAATCAAGTGATTCCCTTATCAATTTTGAACATCTTTCTTAGGTTTTTTTAGGTTTTGAAGGACAAACCCTCTATACATCTTTCTTAGTTTTTTTGACATTCTTCCTTTTTAAGTTTCTATTCAATCCCTTCAAAACCCTATGTGGAAATTTCTCTTCTTCTACTCAATCCCTTCAAAACCTTTTGTTGGAATGAACTGGATGTTGAAATGATATTATGAACGTATTATTGTTGACAATTATCTACTTATATTATATAATATGTAATCAAATTGTTAGACTTAGATATATTAATTAATATCATATTTCTATTTTATATAATTATTAAAAAAAATTATTTCCCCGAATTTTTCTGAACTTGAACTCTGCCGAATTATTCCCGAATCCCAACTTTTCCCCAAGTTTTTCCCGAATTTTTCCGAACTTGAACCCTGCCGAATTATTCCCGAATCCGGACTTTGTGACTATGACAGGAAGATAAACATTCTCAGGTTAATTGTCTAACCCGCGAGAAGCGAAAACGAGAAACAAAGCAAAAGTGAGAAGCGAGAAGTGAAGCTTAAAAAATCATTGTGAAATGAGAAGCGAGAAATGAGAAATGGGCATTTCACTTCAGTTATATAAGTATGCCCGGTCATACTTTAGATTTTGCTTTCCATGATATATGTGTGGACTGTGGAGAACTATGCACCTTAGATTCCAAGACTTACTGGGGTTCTACACCCTAAGTTGTAGACTGAAGTCTATCCCGCCATGTCCCACATACATACCTCTCTCTTCTTCTTCTTTATCGGTATACAAACATACCCATCCTTGACCACTAAATGGGACGTGATGGAAGCAAGCTTCCCGACTTGCCTAGAAACAAAGTTCGCAAACTATTCACGTACTATTCGGCTGGGAGGGGTCACCTCATCCTAGGAATCCAAATTGCCTATTGGCCACAATCTCAAAACAAGAAGTTATTACACAATATCATATAGCAATCCAAACTGCCTTACCAGCCACAATCCAAATCCTAGGCTTCTTTTCCATAGGATCCCTATAGCGTTAAAAATAATAATAATAATAATAATAATAAAAAGCATATATATTAAAATCCTAGCAAGCTCCTAGACAATATTATATAGATGGCTTGGGATTTCTGAGGAAAGATGGAAATAGAATCAATACTAGAAAACAAGACATGTGATATTATGTCCCCTCCAAAATGGAAAACCTTTCCATAATTAGAATTTATTAGAATTTATTAAGCATGAATAGAACAGGACTCATACGGCCAGAAATTCTCAATGAGATTCAGTTGGCTTTTGATTATCATAATCATAGCGAGGCAAATATTGTTGTTGAGCAGCATCATATGGACTCTTCCCTCGAGAATTTGGACTCTAATACGACTCAAATGGATACACAATTTTGCGCAATCTATTGAGTCTTTAAGGTGAAGTGTCCTTAATTTCAAATCAAAGATGCTAGTGTCCCATGATGGTCAACTTTAGAATATTTTAGAGGAAACTAGAGGAATTCTTAAATCTTAAGGCTCCGTTTGGTTGCACTTCCGTATTCTGTTTTCTATTTTCAAATACAAAAGTTTTAAAAAATTTACGCAAAACATGTTTCTGCTTTCTGTTTTTAAAAAATTAGTAACAAAATTTTTGAAAATCAAGGTAACAAAAATTTTCTGTTACCTCTGTTTTTTAAATCAAAAATGGAAAAACATGGACCACCCACCACCATCCACCCACCCACCCACCCACCCAAAACCACCATCACACTACTACCCACCACCACCATGACACCACCACCACAATACCACCCACCACCATCACTATCACCACCCACCATAGTTATCAAGTTCTCCGATTTTTTCAAAAAATCCCGAATAATACTCGACTTTTTAATTCACGAAATATTCGTGACTTTTGGAAAAAATAGCGACTTTTTCAAAACATTGCGAATTTCGCAAATTAAACACGAATTATTCAAAAAAAAAATTAAAAATCCTAAATAAATATCTAACATATGAAATATTTTTGTTTATAATTTTCATAATTAGTAATCTTATCATATATTTCTTCATATATTGCCCGACATTTTCCTGATTTATTGCCGAATTTTCTGAATTTTGTCGGTTTTTCCGAACTATTCCCTAGACGAATAATTCTCGAACCCCGACTTGGTAACTATGTCACCCACCAACACCACCCACAACCACAATACTACCACCACTACCCACCACCACCACCAGACTACACCACCACCATCATCACCACCACCACACTACACCCACCACCACCACCACCACACTACACCCACCACCACCACCACCACACTACACCCACCACCATGAATTGAAATTATTTAATCATATTTACCAAACGCATTTTTTTGTTTTCCTTTTTTTAAAACAAGTAACAGTTAGTATTGTCAAACGTGTTTCCAAATTAAAAAAATTGAAAACAGAAAGTCATTTCCAATTTTTAAAAATTGAAAACCAGAAGTGTATCCAAAAGGCCCCTAAGTTTGTGGGACTTATATTATCTATTATATGCTTTCAAATCAATACAAATTACACTAGCATATATCTTGGAATGCATTAAGAACCTTGTTATAAAACTTTATGCATATTTTTTCACATAATCATGTGTACACACTATAAAGCATAATTCAAAAACTCTGTGAGTCACCCGAGTAACTCGGCCAAGTTACTTGTCTTGATAGAGTTTCGAGTCGAGTCGAGTCGCGACAAAACTCGAAGGAGACACTATTCTGCGAGTGACTCGGTTGAATCGAGTCGGTTTTTTCAACTCACCAGACTAGGCCGAGTCACGGAAGGGTATTGTTAAAATTTTCATTTTTTTTTTTAATCAAAACTCAAATGTTGCCTACTTTGGGTTCTTTTAACCAAGGTTTTTCAAGTTATTTGTGGTTCAATCTTAAAATAAATTGATAATTGCCTAGTTCGTACATATAGATATATATACAAGGATAGAGCCGGGAATTTTTCCTTGGGGGGGAAGGGGGGGGGATACATGTATCAAGAAAAGTAATGGATTTTGGGGGTTCGGAGGCATAGCCCCCGAGAAAAAAAAATCTTGAGTAATAGGTTCATCGTTCAATCACACCCACAGGTCAACACATGTCCTTTTTAACTCCTATTAATTGTGATTAAGATTCACTAACCTTTAGTGTTCAACAATCTAACCTTTTTTTTAGAAAAAAAATAACCCTAAGGGTTAAAATTTCTTAACCACAGTTAAAAAACTTAATTTTTTTTCCTGAAAAACATGGTTAGAGTGTTGAACCCTAAGGGTTAGTAAATCTTAACTACAATCAAGAAGAGTTAAAAGGGACATGTGTTAACTTGTGGGTGCGATTGAACTCAAAGACATGTTAACTTGTGGGTGCTATTGAACTCGAAGAGAGTTCAATCACAATTGACTGTGATCACTTGTGACGTATACTTTTGAGTTATTTGGCCTTTATCTTTTTGGGCAATGCTAGGGGCACAGTTTCTTTCAAATGAGAAGAGAGCAAAGATGTTAATACGCCTTTAAGAATAAAAACATTTAGAAAACAACAATATACAAAAGAGATGCAATGAGAAGAGAGCAAAGATCTACGCTGACGAGTGACGATAATGTATGATTCATTCATATTTCATTCATTTATCAATAAGATGTGCTCTGACCTCTATATTAATTGTAATATAATCAATTTTATTTCATTTGAACAAATATGTAAGGCTATTTTATTCTCTATTTTTCAAATGATTATCCATGCTAATTGTTTTAAAAATCTGTAAAACTTATGAATTCACTTTAAATTTGATATCGACACAGTTAAAGAGAGTTAAAAGGGGATATGTTAATTTAAAAAAATCTAAAAACCAAGGTTAAATGCTTTAACCCTAAAGGTTAATGAATCTTAACCACAGTTAAAGGGAGTTACAAGGTGACACATTTAATTTTTTATAATTTTAAAAGTCAAAGTTAGATCCTTTAACCTTAAAGGTTAGGGAATCTTAACCACAGTTAAAGGGAGTCAAGAGGGGACACCCCTTTAACTTTGGTTAAGATCCACTAACCCTTAGGCCTTAGGATTAAAGGCTTAAAACATTTAACCTTAGTTTTTAGAAAAAAAGTAATTACAAGGGTTAAAACTTGTTAACCATAGTTCAAGGCTAGTTAAAGGGGGCTTTGTGAGGTTATGAAATATCTAAAGGTTTTAATAGTCATTTTACTAATAATGATAAAAGTCTTAAGAGTGACCCTAGCATTACCCTTATTAGGGTAAAAACACTTAAGAGTTAAGAAAATGAGTGACCCTATCATTACCTTTGGTAGGGTTAAATAACTTAAGTGTCAATAGAAGTAAAGTGACACTAGTATTACCCTTGTTAGGGTTAATGTTTAAAGAGTCTCTGTCTCATTCGATCAAGGCAAGCAAACCCAAAAAAAAAAAAAAAGCGCAGAACAGAGACACAGAGCTGGCTGGCTTTTGCAATCAGGGGAATGCTAAAAGCTTTCAACCCACGGCGAAGGCGAAGGCGACAGCGACAGGTATGTACCCTCTTTCCTCTTCTTCCTTCTTTTCTTCTTTTTTTCTTCTTCCTTCTTCTTTCTTAGGTCTCTTCTTTTCTTCTTCTTTTTTTTCGTTCTTGGGTATATAATAGGACTGAGGACTGATTTCAGTCAATATTTTTTTTTTTTAAATATGGATCCCTGCACATTTGCAAAACAATGGAAAAATATGATTTCAGCTGTTTTGGTCAATATTGGTGGGTTATCGGCGATATATCGCCGGTATATTGTCGATAACCACGATACCATGTAATTTTTTCTACACACCGTGTACATGTGTCAGAAGGTAGCAATACCGAAAAATATAGGCGATATATCGCCGATATTGTCGAAATTTCGAACCTTGACTTAAACAATTGATGGAGAAATTAGGGCAAAGAAAAAAAAATGATCTCATATTGATTTCTAATAAAGTCCATAACAATGTTTTCATAACCGCACCGAGCCTCGAACCGGTAGGATGACTGCTTCCCAGTTTGACCGGTTAGACCGATCCGGTTGAATTGTGGCCTTTCCTCTTTAAAAAAATAATTTTTTTACTTTTTCCTGGCCAGTTCTTACGATTTTCAGGTTTTTACCGGTTATGTCAACGATCTTCCTCTGGACGACCACACTGGATAAGATACTTACATGTGACCATTTGCAACATAGAGGGTGGAGTATGGCCAATCGTTGTTTTATGTGCCTCAAGGTGGAGGAGTCAGTGGACCACCTCCTTCATTGTCATTTTGCTTATGCCATTTGGGGTCAATTCCTTCGCCAATTGGGTATCGTCTAGATCTTTCTTGGCTCCCTTCGGAGTTCCTTATTAGGTTGGTTTTCGATTACTTTATAGGGTCTCGTTCGGTGATTTGGGCAATGCTTCCGGTTGTCATAGGGTGGTCCCTTTGGGAAGAACAAAACAAGCATGTATTCGATGGTTTTGACTCTACTAAGGGTAGAGACGTAGAGTATTTCAGAAAGCTAGACAGTTGCTCGTAGCTTGGTGTGCCATAAAAAAGGATTTCAACGATGAGGGGTGGCTAGATAGGCTTCATTAGCACTTTTATATAATCTTCATAGTTAGGGCTTTTGGTTATCATGTTATATGTTTCTTGTATTTTCTGGATTCTTGTTAATATTCTGTGTGAACCTTGGATATCTTTTAGTTCGTTGTACTGTTTGTTTGCTTCTATTTATATCTTAGCTTGATTATCTATAAAAAAAAAAACCAGTTGAACCGGCTGTCGACACAAAATTTCGTGGACGAAATAATGATGAACAAAATATTTATTAATTTTTAGTTTGGTACAACTCTCAAAAAATCCTCTGATTAACAATTAGAAATTTCTAAAGTAGAAGATGAGGGCCGAGGTGTGATCTCGATCTTCTTTGAAGGTATTGATGTAGCTTTTCCTTTCTTCCGGGCTTCGCGCTTGATCGGCTAGAAAGTGATTCTGGAGAAGAACTGACTTCTTTGCAGCTTTGTCTTCTCTGGAATGATTTGATTTCTTTTCTTTGAAGGGTAGAGAATGCTTCTAAATTCTCTTATTTGGCTTCTTCTGAATTTCTTTCTAAATTTCTGAATCCTCCAAATCTCTAGCTTTGGGTCTTATTTATAGACTTTAGAGATAAGGATCTCAAGAGTCCCACTCCATTTAGTGGTTTAAGAAACTTGAGAGATTTTGATAAGCCTCACCCATTTAAAGATAAGGATTCCAAGAGTCCCACTTTATTTAGTGGTTTAAGGGACTTAGGAGATTTTGATGAGCCTCACCCATTTAAAGATAAGGATTCCAAGAGTCCCACTTTATTTAGTGGTTTAAGGGACTTAGGAGATTTTGATGGGCCCCACCCATCTTCTTGGGTATTGAGTCCACAATCAGATTTTTTGTATTGATAGATCGACCCATTTATCAAGTGTGTGACCCATTTAGATTTGGACTTAGGTTTTGAGTTTATGGGCTTTCTACTTCGTGCCCAGACCCGAGCCGTAAGAGGCTCATGCCTTGTCATTAGGCCCAATTTAAATGTATAGGGCTTTTTAATGATTTTAGGCTCTTTATATAATTTTACGAGTGTGTAAGGACCTTTGCGTAAAATTAATAAATTTTAGGGTTCTACACCGGCTAATTCTTTCGGTTCTATGTTTTAAGGCCGGTTTTAACAAAGAAGTTGTTTTGGTGGTTTTCGGGACCATAGACCAGACCAATCCCAGTCCAACAGGCCGGTCCGGTAATGAAAACAGTGGTCCATTAGGAATTAATTTGGTAGGTGTTGGAGAATAAAAGAGTTCTAAAAAACTATATTAATATCATTATATTAGTATAATTAAGGACATGTAGAAGAAAGCAAATACCTACTAGGAGAACAAGTGATGGCAAGAGTAGACAAACAAGTACCTTGTGACAATAACCAATAGGTTTTTATCAAGGTCAAGTGGTCAGCTATGAGTCTGTAGCTTTTTACATGGGTTATGGATGAATTGACGACTCATATTCAAAATGAAGTATTTATGCCATCAAAAAGAAACAAACCTTTTTTGTGGTCCCATAAGAGCAAAAAAAGGGGAAATTTACTTATCTAGATAGTGTTAAATAAACTACTCATGTATACATATACATGTGCACCTAAATAAACAATTACTGAGTCACAAGTGTTTGTAGTCATTAAAATTGATTTATATCATTCATATGGTTATAATGTGTAAAGAAATTTGTGTGTGTGTGAATATATTATATATAATTATATAAATATATATATATATAAATAAATAAGACTTTCTCTCTGCTCTCCAAACTCCAATCTCTCGAATCCTATACGTTCAATCCTAGGGATGCCATGTGGCTTCCCTCTTTAATCTCCACCGTTTGATTAAGGTCATCAGTTATCAAACAATACGTCTTTACAAACTGACGTCAAACAAAACAACCTTTAACCTCTCCTAAATTTTCTCCTAAATTTTCTCTCATACATCTCTATCTCCCAAAACACTTATACGTTCAATCCTAGGGATGCCATGTGGCTTCCCTCTTTAATCTCCACCGTTTGATTTAGGTCATCAGTTATCAAACTCTTTGCTCTCCAAACTTCAATCCCTTCAATCTCATAAGTTCTATTTTAAAGATGACATGTTGTTTTTCTCTTTAATCTCCACCATTCAAATTTGGGACCCACTATTTCATCCTAGAGCCCTCTCTATCTCCACTATTATAGACTCCTCTCTTATCTCCAACTCTTACAGGTTTGGGACCCACTATCTCATCCTAGAGTCTTATCTATCTCCACTATTATAGAGTTCTCTCTTATCTCCAACTCTTGGGTGTATTAATTTAAGTTTAATACTAAATAACTTATGATTTTCCTATAAATGTTATTAAAATAATTATAAATTATTATTATAAAATTAATTAATTAATACAAATAATAAAAAAAATAATACTATTAAAAATAAAATTTATGAAATATTCTTAAAATATATTACTTAAGATTTAAATAAATAAATAATATTATTTAATTTTAGATATTCTTAATTATTACCGTGCATCACACAAGGTCTCTGCTAGTATATATATAGAGAGAGAGAGAGAGAAAAAACATATTATGGTACAAAGATTATACAATAAAATTAGTAGGGATCTTTTGTAGTTCTTTGAAATTTTCTTATTTATGTTATTTTCTTGATAGACGAGGCCACAAGTTCAGAACTTTTCAGTTCGACAAGTCAAACTTCTTAATATGCATTCAACACTGACTCTCGCATTTTAGTCAATCTAAACTGCTGATGACCAATTACCTAATCATGATGTTTCCGGTACATACAAAGAGATAGGATGCAACTTCCACAATCTTGGTCATTGATAGGTCTCTCATTCTCCTACTGGATGTCAGCACAAGCTTAAAAGATTTTAAACAAGTTCTACGAATGTCTAATGAAAAATAAAATAGATAAAAAGATGAAGTTGAAAATAACTTTAAGTAAGCCAAGGTGAAAGCTGCATAAATGGGGCTTTGTAAACTAACTAAATCTATTTGAATGTAGGAATCCATTGAACTGGAACATGCCTAGTATAATACATAAATAGTATTGATTTTTTATCATAAAGTGGAGGAGACTTCTGAAAAACATCATCAGCTGGTCTACCTGAAGCAATTGTGCCATGGTATTAGAATCATGCCGAACTTGTTGTTGGAAGGCTCCAGGGTTCACAGCAGACCCATCTGGATTAAAGCTCAAAACATTGGTAGGCGCACTGAAATAATTGGGGTGGAGATCAGTCAGCATAAGAAAGCATGCAATAGATTCACTTCTAAACATAAAAAAATATTCAGAAGAATAGGCCAGTGGGATGCATGAGTTAAAACATAAGAAAATGACAAAAGAAGTTTAAAAAGGACATGATGACCACATATGAAGATTTAAATGCACACCATACATGAACTATAATAGGAAAGGACCCTACTCAGAAATAAGATACAGGTAATGAAAGCCGAACATAACAGATACCCGACGTGACTAGTCCTTGGCTCGAAGGCTTTGGGACACCCTCCATTACACCAAAAAAAATATCTAATATACTATAAGAGTTCAGTCTAATAAAAAAAAATTATCGATAATGAGAGCCATATATTATTCAAAGAAAGCTACAAAGGAGTTTACAGGAATGTAAACTCAAAGACATAAAAAAATAAAAGCAAAGTCAAGCAAGAAGCTATCACAACTTAGGATTTCTTTGTATGGAGAGGATACTATCTACCAAGCAAGGCTCTTAGATCTGCCTCCTCCTGTCGAGAAGCTGCCCGCTCCAAGACCAGTAGGCGGGTGCGATAACAATTATGGTAGATAGAGGAATAAGAGTTGTCAAAAACTCTCATGTTTCTCTCTTTCCATATAACACACAAAATGGTCCCATGGAGGACCAACCAAACTGCCATCCGAGCACTATCCCCACTCACCAAAACCTAACAGGATAAAAAGCTAAGAAGGGAAGAAGGAAAGACCCAAGCCACGCCTACTCGGGGATAAAAATTACCGCCAGATCACATCCACAAATCCACAATAGGGCAGTGCAAAAGCAAGTGGTCTACTGTCTCTCCGCTTGAAAGCACAAGAAACAGCAATTAGCCAAACTCTATCCTCTAGATTTTAAATGGTCACTAGTGAGAATCTTATTCAAAGTTGCATTTCATAGGAAAAAAGTTGCCTTAGATGGAATTCCTCGATTCCACAAGTGAGAATCTCTAGTCTAATAACTTGGAGATATGATCCAGTTCAAAAGTCTAGGTTTGCTTCGGAAAACCAACTACGTGTTACATTTCCTGTAATTTGAAGAAAAGGGGTATCTGGAGTGTGTAATGAGAGGTGGGGAGAGTTGTGATTTACTGGTTTTTGATGTTTAATGGAGAAAAGTTGAAACAAATACGCTGACAATCACAAACGAACTAGTACTCTACCTATTGCACACAAATTTTTATTGCATAGCTTGTTTTCCCCAGATGTGATCATAATTTTGAGGGTTGTTACAACATAAATGTGTTGTTCCTTTCTCAAATTCCTTTTTGGCGAATGCCGAATAGAGATTATGATTTATTTAATTATTTGCATACTATACTTCCACGCATCTAATCTACATCCCGAATTCAAGCCGTGGTTCCTTAAACTAGCATCTAATCAATTATATGGTGTTATCACATAAATTACCCTGTAAACACCAGACTGGGGTTGTGGTATTACTGAACCAGAATTTAAATAGTATATCACATTTATATGAGGTGCAATATACAGAATTCAGTTAGACCTATTGTATAGCTTCTTTGGAAGATCTACACAATCCTGCATATGAATATCCACATCAATCTCGCCTTTAATTACCTTAAAACAGGGGAAAATACTATAAGATAGCTACATTACAATTTGGAACACTGAAACACATGCCAGTTTCATCAAAGCTTCAAACTTTGCATCAAAATGTTCAATTATCGATCTAAACGATATTTTCAGGATCAATGCCTAATGCAATTTGAAGTACTTTGGTGTCATCAGAAAGTAAAACAAAGTTTGTAAGTGACCTAGAGGCATTTGAGACCATCATCACCAAATCTCCATCTCCAACGCCGATGGCTCTCAGTCGCATAGAATTCCTTACCTCACTTCCATTGAAGAGCAATTGCTGCTGTTGAAGCGAGACACCCGTCTGCACAGAAGAAAAATCAAGCATTAACAAATGGGAGGGGAGAGAGAGAAAGAGAAAGGGAAAGGGAACTTTTTTTATTTTTTTGGAAGGGCTTTTTAGGTCATCTTACCTCCACTTCAAGCAGCGCTTTGACGTTTTCAACCTGTTACGTATAAATATCAGAATCAATGCTATCACTACATAGAACCCTAAAAAAATACATTGATCAAACTAATTCAGAATATAAAATATAGCGCAATCGGAAACTAAACGTTAAAAAATCAACTAAATACTATAAATTAGGGTTTTATAGTATAAGGAATTGAGATAGATATACAGATTCATCTGGATCGACGTCCAATGAGATGAACTGTTCGTCTGCGGTCATTACAGTAATCTTCATCTTCTCAGCTAAGATTGACACGGTTTCAATTAGATTTTTTCAGCTCTTGTATGAAACTATTTCCTTCCACTGCAAGTTTTCTTCGATTTTGTTGACTTTGAGACAATAGAAAGAAAACAGTCGGATATATTAATGCTCAATGGTCGACTGAGCTGCTAATTTTAAATTTTATTAATTTATTACTAGTAGGTGGCACGTGCGATGCACGTGAGAGGGAGGGGAAAGAGCTAACTAACCATAGTTAATAGGAGTTGATTGAACTCTCCCTGAGTTCAACCGTGATTGATTGTGATTCTACTCTTTAACTTGATGAGGGTAGTTTGGGAATTAAAATAAAACATTAAATTAAAGTTTTGTTTTTATATAAGGGTAGTATAGGAATTTCGGACAATTCAGGCGATGCTTGCCTCTCTCATTATAATAGTAAAGACTATTATTTTTTAATGTACTATTTTCTTTTATCTTTTCAGGAAAAGACATGTTACTATGTTCTATTAAGGGTGTGTTGGTGGTGGGGGGGGAGTGTATATTTGAGAAAAATATATACTTTCTTGTATCACTTTTCTCTCAAACCAAACATACAAGAGAAAATTCACTTTCCCTTTCTTTTCTTTTACTTTACTTCACTTTATATTCTCTCACCCATTTACCACCTCTCAACCGAACACACCCCTAACACTCTCAAACCAAAAGAGTGTGACCCTTAAAAGAAAGTTTTATCCATTTTTTATTTTAATGGGATTTTGAGAATTGTAAGATGTCACCCGAGATTAGTGTTAGAAACGGGGTGAATTCGAAGCCAATACCACACTATCTGTATTCAATTACTAATACCTCTTATTCAAATTTTTTATGTTGTTTGAGGGATAATAAAATAAATAAATTTCATATTTGTATCCGCAATATTTGATTGAATTCGGATATTATTTAAATTCGCCTTAGTATAACAATCGAATTCAGATAAGATATGGAATACCATCCAAATGTATCTGATTACAGTAATTGAATTCATATAATATCATGTTTCAGTATTCAAAATATCTAAACTTGTTTATATGTAGGATAGTTTTGTAAAAACATAATACTAATAATAATAGTTATATATATATATATATATATATATAATCGGTCATATATTTAGCAGAGTCGATACACCATTATTCGTCTCCACTCTGGTTATTAAACAAATATCATTTTACTATCTGAATTCGATCCGTTAAATCAGATTTGGATAATATCCAAATCCGTTTGCATCCACCCAAGATTGTCCCAAAAATCTGCACTCAGCTCATTGATCGCTCTAATAATTAACCTAAAAATAGGTAAAAATGTATCATAATCATGATGTATTTGAAGGCTGACAATTGATACAATTTTTTTGCCCACACCTCAGTGATTAAGCACATTGAAAATCATCACACGAGCCTTAGCTAGGGACGATTGGACCTACTTGGTATCATTTATCTAGGTTAGGGAGTTAGTATCTGTTAATCGATTAAGTGGTGGATTTTCAAACGTCACACCAATTCATGAGAATTGATCACAATCCATCAAAGCAAGAGATACACACTGCCACTGAGATAAATGGGTAGGTGTTACTTGCCAAGATTATACGTTCACTGTTTTGTTTTTCAATAATACCGATAATAAATCGAAACAATTTATGTTCATTGAGAAAAAAGAAAGTATTAATCTGTACTCAGTGATGATGATGAGTGTATGAGACTAGTTATGAATTTATTATGTCAAACGTTTGCTCTGATGACTGTATGACTAGTTAGATGAATGTGTGAGACTAGTCATGAATTTATTATGTCAAACACGTTTGTTTTGATGAGTGCACGAGACTAGTTATGAGTTTATTACGTCAAATGTTTGCTCTAATGATAAGACGTATTTTGCCTTTGGAGGAGAACTCGAATTTGCCACTTTGACGGTTGAGAGGCTTACCTTTGTGTTAATCTAACTTCGATCCTACACTATTTATAACATAGATAAATAATGTCAACTATATATATAAAAAAAGAGAATTATATTTTGAGTACCTTGAATATTATAAGTTTTGGGAGAAATTACTTCACCAGTTTCCAATGGCATTATGAGATGAATTTGAGCTCTCAAGAGAATATACATTGTATCGTTCATTACTATCTTACACTCGCTCAAGTGTTGGCGGTGCTTGGTGGAGGTTTTAAGGTCAAGTCTCAGCAATTGAGTTTCCGTGCTAGTAGAGACAGTCACTATTTACTATAAATATAACCAAACAACTAATAGAAAATAAATCATTTTTAATTGAAAACCAAAATAAACTGAATCACTTCCGACAAAAGATAAGGAATGTCTCTAGCCTTTTCACACAATTTTTTTTTTTTTTTGGTACAGTTTATACGGTTAGGCAGCAACCCCGGTTAGAATGTTAGCATCTGCTCAAGTTAGTGGGATGGGTGAAGAGTAAACCGACTCTCACCTTAATGGGATTGGAACCCATAACCATTTCCTTACGGAAAGGATACACTTACCATTAGGACAAAGCCCTAAACGCTGTATTTTTAAACTCTAGCTAAGAAGCTTTAACCCTTAAAATTTATATTTTTAACATGACAAAAGAAAATTTTAAACAAATAATAAGTGTCATTTATTGGTTACTAGTTAGCTTTGCTAGTGCAAGCTTTTGTAATTTTTATTTCTTTAATATTCTCATTAAGAATTGAGAATTCATTTGAACTTAAAATGGTACCTTAAAAAAAATTAAGAAATCAATAATGATTAAAATGGAACATTAAGTATTACAAATAATTTGTTACATAACATTTTTAAAATGTCCAAAATAATAAGTAATTTAACAACGTGTTGTTTGGTAATCAAAAGAGGAAATAACCAAGCAGAGTTTTTTTAGGATTCATTGATGAAGAATGACTTCATACCCTCGTATGTATTTTGCAACTCTATATAAATACAATTTTTTTTTCTTTAAATTATTTTCCAAAAAATAGTTAAATATGAATATACAATAATGTATCCTCACGCAATTGGCTGTAATTCGATATATGTTGGCTAAGGGGCAGGGAGATTGGATCACAGAAAATTGCAATTGAACTCTACCAAATATAATTGTACTCATAGGCCAACATTTGTCCCATTTAACCTTATTCACTGTGTTCAAGATTCACACGCCTGGGTTTGTCCCAGTGGTAGTGTATCTTCATTTGGCGAGTTGCGACTCATGTTCGAGTCCTGGGTGTGGCTGTTGAACGCCTACCCTTGAGTTCTAACCTGCTAACCCTCTAACCCCTAACATAGATAGTTAATGATTGTAGGACTATAAAAAAAAAAAAAAACTACTATGTTTAAGATTCATTGGCTCTTGGAGCTCAACAATATAATCTTGGTTTTTAGGAAAAAATTAAAAAATATTAACTCTAATTCAGAATTTTTAACCCTTGAAGTTAATATTTTATTATAATAAAAACGAAGATTATATTATTGAACCCTAAGGATTAGTAAATCTTAATCATAGTTAATTAAGGTTAAAAGGGACACCTGTTTGCCTATGGGTGTTATTGAACTCTCCCTGAGTTCAAACGCAATTAGCTATGATTCGATATCGAGCCAACAACCCAATCACAAATCTCTCTTACAAGTTAAAGAGAGTTATCTCTAGTAGATCCAGAAATGGCTCCACACATCATTAGACATGTGGCAATAAAAGGATGAGATATCAAGTGAGAAGAAGTAAAAAATATGAGGAGAAAATGAAATGACCTCTCCTCCTTTTTTATCGTCACATGTAAGATGATTTGTGGGAAGCCCGGGACCATTTTTCTAGCGTATGCTAGAGACAATTCGATGCAGTAACAAAAGGGACATGTGGCATAAAAGGGACCCAAGGCACACCTCCTCGCATCACAGACGAAGAGGTCGTTTATCTGCTTCGGATTGAGTGGATCTGGGCTGAAAATAATAGGAAGAAAAGTGAGTAGATTTGACAAACTTTTAGGGGCATAATTGTCATCCCAAATAAAGGACATGTTGGTCATTGTAGAAGTAGCAAGGGTATCGTGCAACACAAAAAAAAAAAGGTGTGGACAACATAGTATGCAAAGAAAAGGAAGAGTGAAGAGTCAATCATTCAATCTGATTGGAAGACAAACTGGGACCTCACAAATCCGTCTAATCCCCCTATCATTTCCCAGCAGCTTTTAATTGGCACCCAGGCAATTTCCCCTTG
Organism: Tetracentron sinense; assembly: GCA_015143295.1. NCBI lineage: Eukaryota > Viridiplantae > Streptophyta > Magnoliopsida > Trochodendrales > Trochodendraceae > Tetracentron > Tetracentron sinense. The sequence continues at coordinate 63,620,525 of CM026551.1, forward strand.
AAGAGTCCGAGGTTCTAACGGTTTTTTTCCCAACCGTCGAACTTTCGAACCCCGGCGGTTGTTTGTTTAGTGAGAGAAGAAGACCATGATTCCTCCATCTCTGCAACTCAATACCCGTTTGTCGCTATTCATACCACAAAATCAGAGGATTTTCTTAAATGGCAACAAGATTTGGAGGCAGTCTATGCGTGTATGTGCAAAACCCGTCATCGGAGATGGGATTCTGAGGATTAACGGAAAGGATGCACTGACAGGTGTACCGGAAAACGTCGTTGTGACGCCGTCAACCAATACTTCAGCCTTCGTGGGTGCCACTTCGACGGAAAGGAGTTGCCGACACGTTTTCAAGCTTGGAGTTATTCGGTAAGCAATTTCTTTATCCCAGATTTTTGAGATTTTTAACTTTTGATGCCTTGGGTTGCAATTGGCTATATTTCAATCTTCTGTTTGGTTCCCTGGAAAATGTATGTAAGTGTAAAAAATTATATATTTTTTAAAAATATTATTATTAGTATTATTTGTGAAAAAATAAATAAGGGAGAAAATCAGTCCCTAATTTTCTTTCAAAATAAGGATCTTATTTCTTTCTAAAAAGCTTGGATACCGGGGGAAAATGAAGAGAAAATCTCAACTTCATGTCTTGCCAGAATCTCATCTACCACTGACACTTTTACCCGTTGTCACGGCCATCACCTCCACCCGCCACCACCTCAACCACCGTTGCAGCCACCACTTCCACCTCCACTGTCATCACTGCCTTTGTCATTGCCGCCACCACCACCTGCACATCCACAGCCATTACCACTCTTCACAGCCTCCTTTCTTTTTTCTTAGCTAAAACAAGGATGTATACATTTTTGGAAGGGTGCATAAATTACTTTCCTCTCCTTTTCCATTTTTTTTTTTTTTAATTTATCGGCAACATAAAGTAACGAAAAACCCCTATCACTGAACTCCCTTCGTTTTATTCCTTGCCATGCATCGGCCATGGTACTTAGTACTCAAGGGGGAGCCAGGATTTTCTTCTTGGGGGGTAAGTGATAGTTGATTGAACATGTTAGTAATTACTAATGGATTTATGGAGAATGATTATGTGGGTACAAAATATTTTGGGTGTAAGGAAATAGGGTAGGGAAATTTTTTTAGCGACCAAGTTTGTGGGTTGTGTCATCTGTACGTTTCATATAGATATTCTACGGGTATTGTTTCTCTTTATTTACAGGGCATCTGTCCCCTTGTCTCATGGTTATGCTCTGTTAAATAATTAAAAAACATAATATATAATATATATTTTGTTTTCAAAATTTCTGAGGGCAATTGCCCCTCTTGTCTTATGGCTATGCCTAATTAATAATTAAATAATATAGTATAATTCCAAGATAGCTGTCCTTTTGTCCATGACTATGCTTTGTTAAATAATTAAACAACATAGTATAAAAGATAATTTTTGTTCAAAAGTTCAATGCCCCCCATGATGCCTTAGTCCTTTTTTTTAAAGTTATATATATATATATATATATATCGACAAAATCTTTTAGTTTTTAAATTAAAATACTAACATGAATTCGATCGAATTTGGATCTCTCGAATTTTAAATCGGATTGGATTAAGATATAACCCGATCCGATCTGAATCTCCTTTTACAGCCCTAGCCACGAGCCGCGGGAGAGAAGTTTCGTCTCTCCTTTCATTCCATCCACTTTAATGCACTTCACCGATAACTCTAGAGTTTTACAACGAATTACTGATATTCTCCATTTCAAGATGAGGAATCTGCCTATCAATTATCTTGGCATTCCCCTTACTTCAAGCAAGCTATCAACGTCTCAATGTCAGACTCTTCTGGATAAATTATCAAGGAAAATTCAAGTTTGGAGGTGTAAAATGCTATCGTATGCTGGAGATCTGAGTTGATCAGATCAGTTTTATTAAGCGTTGTGTATTGGACTAGTTGCTTCATGCTTCACTTGGAGCAGATTTCTATGGTCAGGGAATCAGGAGAAATGCAAAGTGGTCCCCATAAGTTGGCAACGCGTGTAAGCCAAAAGCTGAAGGAGTGATTGCGATTCGCCCCCCATCAAAGATTGGAATATTTCAGCTATTTTTCGTCTCAATTGGGAAATAGCCTCGAGAAAAGACAGCATGTGGGTTGCTTGGGTGTATGGTAATCCTGGTCAAGACAAAACAGGCGTTGGCTTGCCTCTGGAGAAGCCAAAAAGGGCTTATCTAGGGGGTTCCATAGAATAGGTGACATGTGATGGAGAAGTCAAAATCATGGGGCCACACACAAATTGACATGTGGTGATAAGTGTGTGAGATTAAGGGGGGAGAGATATCAAATGGGAAGAAGTCAAAAATCATGCGGTGAAAATAAATGACTTGTCCCCATTTTCTGCCAGCTGCCGCACTATGTATGGAACCCCGAGAGCCCTTTCTGGCTTCGCCAGTGACAATCCGAGGCCGACAAAACATTTCTGGACTCTGAATTTGCCGGCTGATTGATCTTGGCGTGGCGCCAAATCTTGAAGAACTGTGACTCTGCAAAAAGCCTTATTACCCATCTGATTTGTAATGGTTGCAAAACATATGACCCTTGGCACCTTCAAGGTATCTCGAAGGAAACCTTTGGGGATCGCATTCAGTATAGTATACTGAGTAATGCAATGGTGTCCTCTCTTATTCGTAATGGTGCTTGGAACGTCCCTGTTGCTCGCTCTAGAGATCTCAAATGACATTTGGGCTGACCTTCCTCTCGAGCACAATCTGATTCAAGATGAGGAGGAACAAGTGATCTGGACACCTTCTTCTACTGGCCTTTACTCTCTAAAGTCAGCTTGGAATGCGACAAGGGGCGTGAAGCCGCGCGCGAGTGCCTTGGAAAAAACTATGCCGGTTTCCTTCAAATATACCTCGTCAGAGCATGATTGCTTGGCTGTTTTGGTTGGAGGCCCTACAAACACAAGACTCTTTGGTTTGGCATAATATTCTGACATCCTCTAGATGCGTGTTTTGTTGGGCGGCTTCCGAAGGGCTTGGCCACTTGTTTTTTGATTGCCAATTTACTTAGAAGGTCTGGCAATACGGTCTAGATTGGTGTGGATTGAGAAACCACATTATAGAGGGATGGGAAGAAGAATTGAAATGGGTTTTTAAGACTTCATAGGGTCTGATGTGGTTCAATCTATTAGGAAAGTGGTTCTCAACGCTACTCTATATCACATTTGGTTGGAATGGAAAGAAATAAAAATAGAAATAGAAGAATTTTCAAAAACCTATTCATGAACCCAATTTCGCTATCCAATGTTATAAGGGAAGATACTAGAGATCGTTTCTCTTGCGTTAAGTCTCGAGTGAAGGATTCAGAGAGGAACAGAGCTTTTATGGCTGATTGGAGTATTGACTCTGCCTTTTTCACTCCCCCGTTTCAATATTGCTCTTGGTGACCTCCTCTTGAAGGATGGTGGGCTTTAAACACAGACGGGCCTTTTAGAGAGAACGGAGCGGGATTGGGTGGGATTCTAAGAGATCACTGAGGTGAGCTTTGCGTTACTTTTGCAAAAGGTTGTAATGGGGAAGCTATTGTTGAACTGGAGTTTAGAGCAATCACTAAAGGCTTGATTATGGCAAAGGAATTTGGTGCATCTAAACTTTGGGTTTATGCATATTCTAAACTCTAAAGTGGTGGTTGATTGCTTAAATGGGATTATAGATCCTCCTTGGAGATGGGGGGTAGCCATTCGGACTGCTAAGAGCCTTGTCACCGAATTTGAAGTGGGTAAGTTCAGCCACGCGCGGCTGATTCTCTTTGCAAGATTTTGTGTGACTATATCTAATGTCAACTTTCCTCCTTCTCCACTTCCTATTGAGACTCTCTCTATCCTTAGTGACGATAGGGCTGGAAAGGTGTGTATGAGAATTTAATAGCTTTTTTTGAATATATGTGGTCGGGGTCTGCCTAACCCCGGCTTACCATCCCAAAAAAAAAAAAACGTAGAGGCTCTAGAATATTAATTTTTTACTCTTTTGTGTGTGTAGATAGTCAGTATCTAGAATTTCTGAAATGGGTACTTTGTTTTTAGATGATATGAAGTTTTATAGACCGATGGTAAGAGCACCTTTGGCCATAACGTCAATGAACCGACGTTTCGACCGTTTTCCAGCGGCGATATTGGGCGGTAAAAACATGTTTTCTGTTTTCTCTCCACCGCTTTTATTCCCCCTTATAATCTCTATTGTCCCAAGAAGGTTTTGATTCAGTTTACGTTTTTTGGATTTGGTAAATATGTCATGATCTCGAGACTCAGAGACCTGTATATTAGGTGGGTATTTTATTTTATTTCGAACTATTTTCTAAGGTTTTCGTAAAAACAAGGGATATTACCGATCACACTACTCATTTTCTACTCTTGTAACTTGTAGTTTATTTCTATTGTGCTTAGCTTTCTGTAAAAACTATAATTTCTATGCTTCTAAAAAATAGATACATGTTTTATTTTGTTTTAGATGGGTATTTTATTTTATTTTGAACTATTTTCTAAGGTTTTCGTAAAAACAAGGGATATTACCGATCACTCTACTCATTTTCTATTCTTGTAACTTGTAGTTTATTTCTATTTGTGCTTAGCTTTCTGTAAAAACTATAATTTATCTCCTTTTAAAAAATATCACATGTTTTATTTTGTTTCTTCCTATTTTTTTTTCTACGGTCTCTGCAAAACTAAGGGTAACTGATATCTATGCGAAAACAAATGCTTATTTTTATGTCTTTTGATTTATTTTTTTTTACAATTTTTGTACAAAATAATCCCCCATTTTCGATTAGTATAGATTTTGAAGCTTTGTAACCTAATCGTTATTATTCTTTTTTGGCTTAGCGTGGATCATTGTTTATCTAAGATGTTTTTGTTTGTGAGTTGAATTAATGATGGCAAAAGATGTTTGATGTCGTTGATTGTTTGTGAACTTGAGAAACAAGCTTGTGAATAGTTTTGGGCAGCTGCATCCCAAATCTCTTTAGCAGTCTTAAGAAACAAGAATCCTATCAAAATTTGTGGTTTCATAGATGTAACAACCACTACAGACAGTTAGATTTTCTAACTGTCACTTGTCATATAAACCATCAGATAGACTGGGCTTTACTATTCTCTCATTGATGTGTTTTAATTCACCCTGACTGTTAATAAACGTCCTATCGATTGAGACCATTCTAAGTAATTTCTCTCATCCAACTTGACAGTCAAAATTGCGAATTAGGATTCTAGAGTAGCATTCCAATACAATTGATTTCTATACCCTCTTTTATTTGTGGAAATCTCTCTTGTACCACTATTTTTAGGCATTTTTCCTGCTTCTTGGAATCACAAGAAAACAGCCCCAAAGACTTTTCACCAAACAACCAACACCCAACTAGGGTCAAAGAGGGACTGTTTAATACGAATACAGCCCACACACATTGATTTTAAGGTTACTTGGGCAAAACATCTTGCTGCTTTAGAATAAAAAACATTGATTTTAAGGTTACTTGGGCAAAACATCTTGCTGCTTTAGAACAAAAAACATCTAAATAAGGGAGAAAACAGGGGGGGGGGGGGGGGGGGGGGGGGCATACTTTTGACTTATAACTTTTACAAATCCTTATAGAATGTTGTGTCACTTGTTCCAAACATTTTTGAAATTGAATATGGATTAAACAATTGTAATTTGGCTAGTCAAAAAACCCCAAACTGATCACACCAAACAAAATTGCAAAACTGGAATATTTTTTCTTCTAATTTATCACTTTGGGTAGCAAAAACACATCAAATAATCTTCAAACTGCAATTAGAAATTATTGATATGTAGGCATGCATTACAGTGATATCTCCAACCTATAATCAAAAGATATCCTAGGTTAGGTCATATCTTGGAGATCATTACTCAATTGGTGATGGACATGACCATAGTGATGGATACTAAGGGACCATGCCATGTGTTAGATAGGTCCTGTTTAAAAGTTTTCCATGGTCAAGAATCAACTTAATGGGATCAACTTATATCCAATGTAGTTTAATTTATTAGATTAATAGATTATTTCATTTTTCTTGACTTTACTTAGATTTTTCTGATCATCCAATAGAATGTGGTATTCTGATGGTTACAGCATCTGATTGGGCTTTTATTATATCACAGGTGTGTCTGATTGAATGGTGATCCTACATTCACGCTCCACCCGAACCCTCTATATATCTTGCCTATATATTTGAAGATTGACCCATCAATTCATCCTGTTATTTTTCCTCAATGCTCATGCTTAGAACTAATAAATGATTTTAAAACACCTGATATTTCAGCGGATTATCGCTCAGCCCTAGTAATTATAATTTTCCATATTGATCAACAACTCTAGTAATTAAAAAACTTAAAATATGATTCGGTGCAAATTTTAACTGAACACTTTGCAAATCATCAACAATTGGGGACTTGTGACAATATTATTTTTGCCAATGATAGCAGACTTGAATAATTCTCATAACTTGTTTGTGATTCAGGGATGTCAGATTACTCTGTTTGTTCCGATTTAAAATTTGGTGGATGATACCTCGAATGGGGAATTCGGGAAGTGATATTCCCATTGAAACCCAGATGTTGCTCCTGGAAGCAAGGGAAGAACCAGTTGTTGATGCTTCTAAGGGATCTACCTCCTATATCCTATTCTTGCCTGTATTAGATGGTGAATTTAGAAGCAGCTTGCAGGGAAACTCAGCAAACGAACTCGAGTTTTGTCTAGAAAGTGGTAAGATTACTTTAGATTCCGGTTCAAAAGCTAGTATCCCATGGGCCTGTCCAGTTGTCGTTTCATCGCGACGGGAAACAGGGACCTGTCATTCGGTGGGTCTCTCTGAAGAGATCTCATAGTCAAAACATCTCTACACTACCGGATGACCCTGACCATGCTATCAGAAGAATCCTGGCAAAAATCTACAGAATAGATGGTAAGATCATTCAATCAGATAGAATTTGAGCTGGGACTTCTGCTCAGTGGGGACCCATGAAATGGAGGGCCCAACTATAGCATATGCAAGGAAGAATGGCTCATTTCAGTTTCTACCTGTCCTATCGCCTATTGATCTTCTGTTATTGTTTAAAGCTATCTGATTTATGGTCTATGACATGAGTTTCTTATATATTCTGATAGGTGATCCAGCTATAGTTACGGCTCAATCTCTAAAAGCAGTTTTTGTGAATTATGGAAACAATCCATTTGATCTGATGAATGAATCTATGAAGTAGGTTGGCTCTCAGAGAAAATTTGAATCATGATTTTTTCACAACTTTCTAGCTTCTGTATTCCCCTTGCAAACACTGATGTCATTGCCCTTCTATTATGGCATTTACCATATGTCGGGAATCCAAGTTGTGGGCTTAGTTGATTATGGAAATCATGTCCCCAATCCAACACTTTGGGTCCGATTGTATGCTGCAGGACTACTCTTTTGCCTATTTTTCTTACATCTACTGTTTTGGACTTCTCACCATATGCAGGATATTGGAGCGGCACAGCGGAACTTTTGCACTCCGTGAAACCAAAAAGGCAAGTCAGTCTACCAATTTAAATTAGTCGGCATTGTGTCAACTTGGTCTCTAGATTTAGTCGTGTTGCATAAATGAGACTCTCCAAAACATGCTTATTTTGTCCTTACTGAAGCAGATTCCTGGAATGTTGGATTGGTTTGGTTGGTGCACCTGGGATGCTTTCTATACAGAGGTTAATCCTCAAGGAATTAAAGATGGCCTGAAGAGGTAACTGTACTTCCATGAACATATTCTCTTTACTTTATCTTATTTCTTTAATATTTAAGGTCGCATGCTTTTAAACCACAGCGTGCTTTCTTGTATGCAATGTGTTACTGAATGAAAAAGCCTTGCATTACAATTAAGAGAACCAAGGTATTATTGTATGTATTTACATAATCTGTTGTTTTGTAACTAATCTGTATCTGGTATTACTTAGCTTCCTAACATATAAAAGTGATTTTGTATGCCCAGCTTAATGGCTTCTGTTGAAATTTTGAACTTAATCTATTACTTGATTGATTATCTACAATAACCCTATATAGGGTTTATAAGGATACTAATAGAATTGAAAGGTAACCCGCTCATCATCTAGAATAATTCCTATTGACACTAATCTAATAAGATCTAATCTAAGTAAGATATCGTGAACCTCTTTTTGGATTTTTTTTCTCTCGATGGTGGAGAGCTTTCCCTAACCTTTATTAGGTTCTCTTCTCCTTTCCCTTCTTACCCCATCATTCCCCTTATCATTTTTTCCCTAGTTTTTCTTTCACCTATTCTCCACTTTCTTTTTGCTTTCTAATTGGTTCTCTTCTAGTCTATTACGCTTCAATATGGATCTAGGTTGGGAAGATGATCTTATTGCTAAAATTCAAGACCACACCTTGATAGAGATCGAAGATTGTCTATTGGAAGAGGGCAAACACAGATATCAAAATAGTATAGTTGGAAAATTTCTAGTTGATAAGCCATTCAATTTGATGTCAGCAAAGAAGACCATGCTTCAAGCCTGGCGTTCTAAATCAAACATCACAACTTTGGATCTTAGCAAAGATATGGTTCTTTTCATGTTTGATGAGGTTTCGGACCTCAACAAGGTTTTAGCAAATTCTCCTTGGGCTTTTAATGGTCATCTCCTGGCTCTTCAAAAATGGAAAGAAGATACGAGTGTGTCGGAGTTCGTCTTTGATTCCATTTCAATATGGACCCAAATCCACGACCTACCTTTGGATTGGATAACAAGAAGGATTGGAATGCAACTAGGTTCGGATATAGGATGCGTGGAGGATGTAGATATCCCCTTTGGTGGGATTCTTGGAGGAAAATTTTTAAGAATCCGAGTCCGCATCAATCTGAACCGTCCATTAGTGCAGTTTGTCATCGCCAAAAGGAAGAATGCAGAGCCGAGATTTCTTGAAGTGAAATATGAGAGATTACCCATTTTTTGCTTTAAATGCGGTAAAATTGGTCACGACAACCGGCAGTGCAGTACCTTGACAGATTCGGGTGGAGAAAAAGAAGCTACGCTCCTTCCTTTTGGTGTGTGGTTAAAGGCAGAGAATGGTGAGTTATTAAATCCACACCTAGAGCATTTTAAAATGAAAGGTAGAAAGATCTCTGGTATTCATCCTTCCTCATCCCAGTCGCCGGAAACCGAACTTGGAATGATTCTCTCTCCGGCAAACATTCCATCAAAAAATCCTGTTACAGTATTGCATCTTGATTCGGATCTTCTGGTGAGGAGGATGATGCCACGTGGTGGGTTGGGATTTGATGAGGTTGGGCGTCCCAATATAACACTATACCCCCAAAACACATCTCGTATGCTTTGTTATCCCCAAGTGCACGTTTTGAAGAATCCGAATATTGTGGGAGTTGATAAGATGAAATATCAATCCACTTATCCGGAGGATAGCAACAACATGAAGAATACATGGCAACCCCAAGAGCTTGATTTGGAGATTCCGGATATTGTGGGACAAGATCAGTTGAGAAATCAATTCTCTTATCTAGAAGTTAGCAACAAATTGAAGAACCCTCAACAAATCAAACCCTTCAATTGTGGTAACTCCCTACCTAAGTGGGGTATTGATACTTTCCAGCATCAATCTCAAAAGTCTTCGTGTGGACATCTTCAGCCCTACAAAAGTGTAAGCAATAAAGGTAAAGATGTTGATTTGATTCCTTTAGAAGTGGAGATTATCCCTCAACCAAGTAACGAGATTGGGGTTATCCCTATAACAGCTCATGTTTTTCCTCAAAACCAAACCTTTAGCCCGAGCCACCCTACATTAAAAGACCCACAACCCATTTGTCCTTTCGACCCCGTCTAATAATCCCTCTTACCTTCTTAAGAAATCTGTAAAGAATTATGGGAAGGTAAAAAAAGATTTAGCCCGTGCTTCTTCAACGAGAATCTCACCCTACCCCAATGTTCTGAAACCTAAAAAAGTTTCAAATCTCTACCAACCTGACTCTCGTTATCCTCCGGGTTTTGAGCCGACCTCCTTTCATGAAGTTTCTCTTCCCAATCTCGTTAATTTCAAAGGGGCCGCTGTCTTGGAACAGCCGCCCCAGGATAAATGTTGACACTCTGCTGGAACTGTCAGGGTCTAGGACGGAACCTGACAGTTCGTCAACTTGGAGATATGGTAATGTCTCTCCGTCCCTCCATTGTTTTGCTAATGGAGACAAAGATGAAAGCAAAAAAATTGACTAAGATAAAAAAGAAAATTTCTTTGGATCATATGTTCACTATTGATCCAACTGGTTTGTCGGGAGGTATTACAATTTTTTGGAATGACAGTTTGAAGCTGCGAGTTTTATCCTTCACTCAAAACCTGGTACAATTAAAGATCAAAGAGAAGGAAGAATATCCAGAGTGGGACCTTTCATTAATTTATGGTCCGAATGACAACATGGCTCGAAATAATCTGTGGAGGGATATTGGGAGTTCCCGTGATAGCAATCTCACTCCGTGGTTAGCAATGGGAGATTTTAATGATTATCTTGTTGCATCAGAAAAATCTGGGGGAAGTACAAGAAGTCCAGTTCAGTTTGTTCCTTTTCAAAGAATGGTGTCTCAAGCAAGGCTTATTGATCTTCATTATCAGGGACAACCTTTCACTTGGAGCAACAAACGTGATGGCGAGGAGCTCATACAAGTTCGACTAGATAGAGGTTTGGCTAATCCTGAATGGATTGATTTGTTTCCGGATTCTTCTGTCACTCACCTCCCAGCTATTGGGTCTGATCACAGACCAATATTGATTAACACGAAAATGACATCCAAAATTTTTCGTCCTCCTTTCCGCTATGAGGCTATGTGGTCTTCCCATCCAGCATGTTCAAAAATTGTTTCTAATGCTTGGTCTAACTCGAGTGGTGGGTCATTTATGTTCTCCCTTTGTAATAAGATCAAAACTTGCAAATTTGATCTTAAGCGATGGAATAAAGCCGAGTTTGGTGTTCTTCATACAAAGGTTTTGTCGTTGAAAGCTCGGATTGCATCTCTACAAGAACGGGATAATAGGGGCCGCTCTATGCATATTGAGAAAAGGTTAATTGGTGAGTTGGAAGAGGCCTTCAAGCAAGAAGAGATTTTTTGGGCTCAAAAATCAAGGGTTAGTTGGCTTAAATTGGGGGACAGAAATACAAGGTTTTTTCATCAAACTACCCTTCAAAGACGAAGATCAAACAAGATTTCAAATCTTCAAACAGAATCTGGAGACAGGATCTCTAACCATGCAGATATCAAGGAGCACATCATCCACTATTATCAGTCGGTTTTTTCCTCCTCAAATCCTAATATGCTCCCATTTTCTATTGAGAATATCCCAACCTTAGTCACCTCTGAGACTAATAAAACCCTCTGCCAAAATATTTCTCTAGAGGAAGTACAATGTGCTCTCTTCCAAATGAGTCCTCTAAAATCTCCTGGTCCGGATGGTATGCCTGCTCATTTTTTCCAAAAACACTGGGATATTGTGGGCAAAGATGTGTGTGATGCAGTTCTTAGTTTTTTTAACAGTGGTTTCCTTCTTAAAGAACTAAATCATACCCTAATAGCTCTTATTCCCAAAATCCCCAATCCCCAATCCATTGGCCACTTTAGACCGATCAGTCTTTGCAATGTAGTCTACAAGGTGATCTCTAAAATCCTGGCAAATAGACTCAAAACCTTGCTACCAGATCTTATTGGCCCTGAGCAATCAGCTTTTGTTGCTGGAAGACAAATCACTGACAATGTTTTAATAGCTCATGAGGTTTTCCATTATCTCAGAAGACTCAAAAAAGGAAAGAAGTATCAACTGGCAATGAAGTTGGATATGAGTAAGGCATATGATCGTATTGAATGGTCTTTTCTAGAAGCAGTAATGGAGAAAATGGGCTTTTGTACAAGGTGGAGACAACTTATCATGCAATGTGTTACAACTGCCTCATTTTCCATTTTAATCAACGGCGAGCCGACTGGTAATATCCATCCATCTAGAGGGCTCCGACAAGGGGATCCTCTTTCTCCCTATTTATTTATTATCTGTACTGAAGCTCTTTCTTCTATGATTAGACATTCTATGGAGTGTAATTTCCTGAGTGGAATTAAAGTGGCAAAAACAGCTCCTCCTCTCTCCCACCTTCTTTTTGCAGATGATAGTTTCTTATTTGTAAAGGCAGATATGGATGAATGTAAACGTATAATGGAGATTCTTGATTGCTACTGCAAAGCGTCAGGACAAGTTATAAATCTTCAAAAGTCGGGTGTAACATTTAGCAGCAATACACCTGAACAATTAAAGCTTTCGCTTTCTTCTCAATTAAATATTCATTCTATGGCACCTCCAGGGAAATATTTGGGCTTACCAACAGAGTTTGGGAGGTCAAAAACTCAGTTATTTGGGTATCTAAGGGAAAGGATACTATCAAAAATCAAAGGATGGAAAGGCTCTCTTTTATCACAGGCAGGGAGAGATATTATGATTAAAGCAGTGGCGCAGTCAATACCTTGCTATGCAATGAGCTGTTTCAAAATTACTGCCAAATGGTTCAGACTTATAAATTCGGTAGTCTCCCAATTCTGGTGGGGGCAAAAAGAGGAAGAAGGAAGAATTCACTGGTGTAGCTGGAGGAAAATGTGTTACTCAAAATCTGTTGGGGGACTTGGGTTCAGAAATATGGCTTTTTTCAACCAGGCACTTTTAGCAAAACAAGCGTGGAGACTGAAGACCATGCCAGACCTTCTTTGGAGTAGAATTTTTAAATCTCTTTATTTTCCCAAAGAGGATTTTATGAAAGCCAAAAGAAATTATAGAGAATCATGGGGTTGGAAAAGCATTCTTCATGGACGAGACCTTCTTCAGTTAAGTTTGCGAAGACAGGTGGGCACAGGCCACTCTGTCGACCCTTGGAAGGATCCATGTGTTCCTAATATGCCAAACTTTCATATCTTATCTCCAAAGCCGGTAGGTTGCGAAATCTTGAAAGTCTCTCATCTTCTTGACCCTATCTCGAAACAATGGAAATATGAAACTCTTAGTAATCTTTTCTCAATTGCTGAGGTTCAGGAAATTCTTCATATCCAACCAAGTGTCCTGGGTGTTAAAGATTCATGGGTCTGGAATTTTGAAGCTAAAGGAAATTTAAGTGTAAAATCAGCTTACTTTTTGGCCACAAGGTATGATCCATGGAAGCTCAAAAATGCATCATCCTCTTCAGATAACACTCCTAGCCTGAGATGGATTTCCTTATGGAAGATCCCGGTTCCCCCCAAATTGCTCCTTTTTTTATGGAGATGTATTTCAGATACTCTAGCATTAGGAGTGAATCTTCAGAGAAGGAAAGTTGATATTGATCCGATGTGCAGAATGTGTGGGAAGGAAGTTGAATCAGGTGTTCATCTATTCCTTGAATACGAGTTTGCAAGAAGTGTTTGGTTTGGTTCGTCAGTTTGCTATCTCAGCGATAAGAGTGTCGTTGTATCATTGGAGAAGTGGTGGGAAATATGGGTGATAGGAGGTCAGTTTAAAGCCAACAACTTTGAGGTTACAATAAGGATTATCTGTGTGCTTTGGATGATCTGGAAATCTAGAAATGAATGTATATTTGAAAACTCTGAACCTGATCCTAGAAGAACTATAGAAAGAGCAACTGCATATGCTTTTGAACTATCTCCAGGGCTCATTTCTAAACCGGCCTTGGACATCCTCAACATCTCGGCCCCAAGATTTGATGCAAGTAATATGGAAGGCCTGGAATGGGTCGCCCCTCCAAGTGGCTGGCTTAAGATTAATGTGGATGGCTCTTTTTCCTCGGATGGCTCTATCTCAAGTGTGGGGGGACTGGCTAGGACCCATACAGGTAGGCGAGTTGCTTCCTTTTGTTTTCCTATTAAGTCTGGAAATGCAAGACAATCTGAGGCGAAAGCTATGTTCCTGGGTCTCTTATTCTGCCTCCAAAACAACTGGAATCAATTCATCTTTGAAGGTGACTCTCAATCTATCATTCAAGCTATTAACGGCGGAGAAGTATCTCCTCATTGGGACATCAAATCTATCTTTGAAGATATTTTGATCTTGTGGAAAAATTTCCCTAAATCTTCCATTAGATGGGTGAAAAGATCTCAAAATTCTGCAGCTCATAACATGGCAAAGGTTGCAGACTTCGAGGCTTCTCAGTTTTTTAGATCCGGAAGTTGTACTATGGAAAATTTGATTTTTGCTGGCAAAGGTTTTAACCTTCAGGCCCATGTACATTCCTCCTTCAGATGAATAAATTTTTAGTTTCTACCAAAAAAAAAAAAAAAGTAAGATATCGTCATGATTGTGGTTAGATACACTTGGTAATGACTCGATGCATCTCATATGTGTTATTGCAATGAAGTGTATATATATATATATATATATATTCCCTAAAACTCTATTTTCTCCAACGCCCTCCCCCCTCCCAATCAAGCTCATGGGGGTTGAACAGTTTGCATGGACTTACCAAAAGGGGGGTTTTTCCTGACAGCTTTCAAACGATGCAAAAGCAGGGCACTAGATCTTCTCACATGAGGACTTCCAACAAGGAGATAACAGGTGGCTATAACAGATCTGCGCCATCGGGTTCACTGGACCTTTTTTCTGCTCCAAGAAGAAAACAGATAAAGGGTTTTTTAGTAGCTTTCAGGAGAGATAGCAACAGGCCCATCAGATCTTCACACAATGACTTCTACTGTTGGGAAAACAGGTGGCTAGAACAGATCTGTCGAATTTGGGGTCCCACCAGACCTCTACACACAAATGAAGTCTTGTAACTCAGTTCTGACACACACCATGGGTTTGGCCCAGTGGTAGTGTATCTCCCATTTGGGGAGGGAAGACTCGTGTTCAAGTCCTTGGTGTGGCTGTTGACGCCCACCATGTGTTGAGTTCTAACCCTGCTGACAGTCCTAACCCCTGACATAGTTAGTTAACAAATTAGTCCTACCAAAAAAAAAAAAAAAACTCAGTTCTGACTTCTGAGCTTGAGGTTACAAGCATGGGAGTGAAACTCAAAAATAATTAGATATAACTAAATGAAACAGAAGTGTGACACGAATAAAGTTGATAAATAAAGAAATCACAAGGCTGGTGGATGGTAGCGACACTGCCCAACGGAAAGACGGAAGATATTAGGTTTTCTACAAGAATCAAATCACCGACTCTGATACTATGTAAAAAAAACTAAACTTTATTAATAGCTTGAGTGGTTATTTAGTATTTGCAATAACCCTAAATAGGATTTATATAGATACCAATAGAATCCAAAGGTAACTCACTCATAATTTAGAAAAATCCTAATTGATCCTAATCTCATAAGATATTTCTTGCTCAGTGCCGTCAGAGAGAGAACTCGGCAGGTAGGAAGAAGGAACTCATATTGTATGTGTAGGCGACAAGGGCAGGAGGTAAATCAAAGAGAATGTTTGGTTTGCGTTTTAATATTATAAGATATTATCCTGATTCTACTTTGATACACATTAGTATCACCCAATACAATGATACTTCATTCACCTAATATGCTATTTTTCAATAGTTTCTTATGGTTTATATGGCATGTTTCTAATTTATAAGGCTATTTTGATCAACTGAAATCAGATGGCCATGAAAATATTTGTGAAATTTGTCTCCAAGTAAGATCCCACAAGTTTTTGCAATAGCAAGATTTTTATTAAATATTTAAACCCTTATAATTATCTTCCATTATTGTACTAAAATTTAAAACAATGAAGATCTGTTTTTGCCTTGAGAAACCTTGATTGGATCTGGCTGCTTCTATTACATTTTCTTTATCCCAGTTTACTTTTTCTGTCTTACGTGATTAAGAAATCCTTTTCTCCAGCACAATTTCTAAATTGTCTTATCGGTCTATCTTTGTTCAGCTTATCTGAGGGAGGCACTCCACCAAGGTTTTTAATAATAGATGATGGGTGGCAAGATACAGTTAATGAATTCCAGAAAGATGGGGAACCATTTGTTGAAGGTTCACAGTAAGTTTATTCATCACGCTTCTTGTTCATACTGAAAGTACCTCCATATTTTCTAATTTTGTTTTCTCCCAATTCCAGGTTTGGGGGCAGATTAGTCAGCATCAAAGAAAATAATAAGTTTCGGAAAACAGCAAATGGGACTTTTATTGATGCACCTAGTGATCTAAAGGAGTTTGTTTCAGATATTAGAAGGACTTTTGGCCTGAAGTATGCTATATCAAATGACTTCTTGCGGTTCTTGCTTTTATCACAATGGAAATCTAAGGCAATAAAGGATTAGAACATAAGGATGGTGTGCCAATGAGATATCATTACAGCTGTGTACATCCAAATGCAACATGTCATTTCATTGCTCTAGCCTAGGAGATCTCCAAGGTCGGACCTGATCAGATAATCCTAACTGTCCAAAGCTCATAATATTCTCGAATTTTATGGGTTAGAGTTTGGCTGATCAGGTCATCATTAGGATCCTTCAAAGAGCAAGTTGCCAACTACCATACATATGTGCCATGTGTACAACTATCCATCCTAATGGTCTTCCTGATGGGTACCTTAGATTTCTTCTCTACTATGACAGTATGACCTATTTTAGGAGGTTTCATCTAACTTCCTTTTCTCCTCAAATTTTTCAGGTACATCTATGTATGGCATGCACTGATGGGGTACTGGGGTGGAGTTCATCCAAATGCCCCGGGGACTGAAAAATATAAATCAAAACTAAGATACCCGGTACAGTCACCAGGAACCCTAGCAAATGCAAGGGATATATCTATGGATTGCATGGAGAAGTATGGTGTTGGTATAATTGATCCGACTAAAATTTCTCAGTTTTACGACGATCTGCACAGATATCTCGTGTCTCAGGATGTGGATGGGGTTAAGGTAGATGTACAGAATATATTGGAAACTGTTGCAACTGGTTTAGGAGGCCGAGTTTCACTTACTCAACAATTCCAAGCAGCACTCGAGAACTCTATTGCCGCCAACTTCCAAGACAACAGCATAATCTGCTGCATGGGTCAAAACACAGATTCTGTTTACAGGTAATGAAACCCGTGCTGCCTATTTCCTGTCAGTTTTTAATATAAGGTAACCATCAGATAGATCCTAAGCATCAAGTAACCCATGAGTTGCATGAAAGAATGTAGAAGCATCATTCAATGGAATCCATTACATAGATATCCTACATCAAAACCCAATTTGATTGGACAATTTTAACCGCCCAATGTGATGCGTTGTTATGAAATTTAAGAAAATAAATGGGGCAGATGGTTGCTAAAATAAATAAAAATCGTCAAAACAGAATGTTGCATTCATGTGATCAGTTGTATTCTGCCATACGATATCTTCTAAGTGCAACCTTTGTAACAAAAAACTCTATTTTTTTCAAAAATTCGCGAATTATTCGTATATTTTTACTTTGCCGAATTATTCGCGAATTATTGGATTCCTGAATTATTCATGAATTTTACGGATTATTCGCAAATTTTCCGAATTATTCCCAAATTATTTTCTCAAACTTGGCAAAAAACTACTTATTTTGTATATTTTTTAATCAAATTGTTCGGTAAATTTTTATATTTATTAATTTATTTTTTATTTGTTCTGATTTTTTCTCGAATTTTCCGAACCCCGACTTTGTCACTATGAGTGCAACCTATCAAATGGTGGGAACTGTGCATAAACATGTATAGATATGTTTTTGGTAGGATGTCCTAAGAGTTTACTTTTAGGGGTACATTAGATTTCCTCTTCATCTAGATAAAGGTCTTATTTTATTTACTAATTTATCTTCTAATAGAATGAAGTTAACTCGGCAGGCTTGTGTAATGGGTCTTGTGATCAGGGTGCTCAATACTTTCTTTCTGATTCTAGGTTGAATATTTTACTCTTTCTTCGACATTTTCCCATAACATTAGTAATTGTTTTGCAACCAATTTCCATTTCAGTGCCAAAAGAAGTGCTATTACAAGAGCTTCTGATGATTACATGCCAAGAAATCCAACATCACAGACATTGCACATTGCTGCTGTTGCTTTTAACAGCATTTTTCTCGGTGAAGTCATGGTCCCAGATTGGGACATGTTCTATGTAAGACGTGTCTTCTCGCTGTTTGACAACATTTTTGTTAGTTTTGACACTTTAATTAACTTTTTTACTGAATTTCAGAGCCGCCACTATGCAGCCGAATATCATGCTGTTGCTCGAGCTGTGGGAGGATGCGGAGTCTATGTTAGGTAAGACAATTTACTACAGGGAATAAAAAAATTGGTAACCCTAGGAATACAAATTTTGGTACCCCAAGCTCATAGCAGCTTCAAAAACCAGAGTTTGGGATATGCACTTGATAGTACATTGGAAAAGAAATGGAGGACAAATAAAGAAAATGAGAACAAAGTATGAGGAAACCAAATAAACAATAAATGCTATATTCTAACATTAGTATGATACATGTACATAAATACGCATCTATTAATATGTAAATGTGTACATGCGTGTGCATGTGTATGTGTAAACTGAGGTACGTACGAAAATATAGGGAGCTCCCATACTGATCCCTACTGAGGACATGATGCAAATGGAGGGGGAGGGCCCACCATTCAGTTAGTCTGTCCTTGGTGACCTCTACTTAACGGATAATCCTTAATCATTTTGTTAATTTTTCTGACAGTCAAGGTTGTTATAACGACTAGTATCATGCGGTCAGGTCAAATTATGACGAAGGACTTCTCGAAGTGTAGGCCCAAACCTACTTTATGTTTCACATGCATCCTCGATTGTGTGCAAATTGCAATATGGGAGCTCCCCTGTTTTGTCTCCATCTCTCTCAAAATATGGATTCCTCTATTTGTATATGTCTATACATGAATGTTTATATGCATGGTAAATCTCAATATATATATAGTTACATGATGTATGTCATCGGAAAATTCGTGAATCATGATAATAGCGATGTTATCCTTTCAACTTTCTATTTCCCTTACAATACTTCAGCTGGGAACAATTATATACATTGTGGATTACAGTGATAAACCAGGCCAGCATGATTTCACAGTACTTAAAAGGCTTGTACTTCCTGACGGGTCAGTACTCAGAGCTAAGTACCCTGGGAGGCCATCACGAGATTGTCTATTTAATGACCCAGTTATGGACGGGAAGAGGTATTTCTTTTCCTCCTAAGTTGTACCTAGCTTGATTTATTTTTTTATTCTCATCACCTTCTGTGGTTTTTTTAACTGCAGTCTTCTGAAGATTTGGAACCTGAACAAATTTACCGGAGTTCTAGGCATCTTCAACTGCCAAGGAGCAGGAAGCTGGCCATGTATGGACAGTACCATCCAGAGGGATGTGTCTCCTGAGCTATCTGGGTATGTCAGTCCTGCTGATATCGAGTATTTCGAAGAAGTTTCCGGGAAGTCATGGACGGGAGATTGTGCTGTCTTTGCCTTCAACACTGGTATAATTCATCTTTCCTACTCTATATTTGAGTACATAGACCATTTGGAACTTGTATCCATCAAAGCTTCAAAAATAAAATTTACAGGCACTTTGTACTTAAACCTACCTGAATTTAATTGAAGCAGAATTAGACTTTTTCTTGATTGCGTAACCACATGAACTTTGTACAGAAATGAGGCTGTATTCCGACGTCTAGGCCTAGTATTAGAGAATTGTTTAAGGTGTATATTTAATAGGATTGGACCATCGTTCCTCATTCTGTTTGATGGATCATCTCTGACATTGTTGTATATGTTTGTAAAACTTCAGGATCTCTCTCCAGATTGCCACATACAGAATCATTAAATGTCTCATTGAAAGTCTTGCAATGCAATGTGTTTACTATATCTCCAATCAAGGTTGGTTATTTAAGTTCTTAACACTTTTTTGGCTTAATGGAATTTGTCATATACAGTTTTTGAAAGCGATTATTCTTCCCTTGTGGTTTCACAGATCTACAATCAAAAGGTTCAGTTCGCACCCATTGGATTAGTAGATATGTACAATTCCGGTGGAGCTATTGAAGCAATTGAATTCTTTAGTGATTCCTCTAATTGCGGAATAAGCATCAAAGGGAGAGGGTCCGGCCGATTTGGAGCATATTCCAGCGCAAAACCAAAGTTTTTATCTGTGAACAAAAAGGAAGAGGAATTCAAATTCAAAAGTGACGACAATTTTTTGACAACAATGATTCCTGCCGGAACAAGTTCTTGGGATATTGTTATTTATTTTTGAGGCATTATTTTCCGGCAAAGCCTCAATTGTATGGTTTAGTTTATAGATAGCCATTTATCCATTTTTTGTGGTATGAAATGTAATACTAACACAGGGAAAGTTTCTATCCCAAATTAATATGATATTACAGAATGCTATTCTTGAGGTGCTCGACATCTCCATATTCAAGTGTGCATGTTTATGACAGAACATACTCCAATTGGCTCTTTTAACTTACCTCAATCTTGAGAAACTGCAATAATCTTATACTGGTGCTTGATCCGTCAAGGAGGCGTTGGACTTGGGAGGGTATCCTAGGTGAGATTCTTTGTCCCCTATTCATGGTCTTGGTCTTGTTCATGTTTGTGGAACTTTGGGATTCTGAACTGTTAAAGCTTATTGCTTTTTTTTTGGCTTTCTTATGTTTGAGTTTACTACTCAGTAAACTTCCTTCTTTTTATACTGTTGTGCTTTCTATCTTCGTTTATACAATATGCTAGATTATGGATCAAAACAAAATCTTAAGCAATTGTGAAGTCATGCTTGTTTAGGCAAGAAAATGAAGTTGTTATTAAGAAATTTTCATTACAGTTATGAACATTGATAATTCAAGAGGTTTTACTTAAACTCCTATATGCATTTGAGAGGCTAGGCTGGTAGTGTTTTCTAAGCATTTAGATTGTATCCAGGTTCACTACTAAAATGCAGGGTAGTCTCGCCGACAGAAATACTTCAGGAGTTCAACTTAAGTTTCTTTGGAATTCGTTAGATGATCAAGCGGGTTGTTCGCCAAAGCTCTTGACATTGTGTATATGCTGAGGTGGGGCTTGGATTCATGAGGCTCACCTAAGAAGGTGGCAAATTGGGGTTATGAAAGAGCTTAGAAGCAAATGCAAGTTTGTTGGTTTTCCAGCAGTGGAGCTCCACCAGTAATTGATGATTCTTATAGAAGATCAGCTGAAGCAAATGCAGGTATCGGATCAACTGAAACAGGTGCAGGTCTGGAGACCCAAGGATCTAGGGTACATTTTGATGCGGCCCTAACAAATTTTCCCGGCCCAAATATTGAATATTTGGGCTGGAGAAATTAATTTTGAGGCCCAAGGTTATAAACATGGCTTGCAACATGTTTATAATTTTATAACATTGCTTTTAACCCAATTCGACCTTATATCTTGAACCATCTTTAAGATTCATATATATATATATATATATATATTGTCATTATTCCCCTTATCCTTTATCTAATATTAATATCAATCATCGGTTAGAGGAGGCCACTTCGTACTATTGGAGCAAGAGGTGGCTGTGTCATTTATTTGTTTACTCCAGGTGCTGTTATTATAGATGTTAAATCTCATTTGTCAATTAATGCTTTTGGCTAAAGTTCAAGATCCAAGAAAGTTGTGAAAACTCATTCACACTCCGCTCTTTTGGTGGAATTTTTAAAAGTATGAAACATTAATATTTTAAAACAAAAGGCAAGAATATGAGAGGAGAGGAGAGGAGAGGAGAGATGATTTCTAACTCTTTTAGACAATAATATCTTAGATTTATTGAGTTTAATTTAATTAGAAGTTCCACGTATATGGAACTTATAAAATCCAAAAAAATTGGTGGAACTTGAAAGTTTCATATTTGTAAAACTTTTGCACTCAATGGAATAATAGTTCTAAACATTAAGGCGTGAAACAATAAGGCTCCATTCTTTTGCTGTAACTGTTACGAGTCCGAACATTAATGTTTTGGAACAAGAGGACTTGATAGTATCTCAAATTTATCAAGTCCAATTTAATTTTTGGTGGAATTTGAAAATTCCATATTTATAGAACTTTTGCACTCTATAGAATAATGTAGTTCTAGACATCAGATAAAATTAGACATGAAACTATGAAAGTTTTAGACTTTAAAAGTTTCACCCAAAGAACGGACTCCCAAGGATTTTGAATAGTTATCGAGTTCAAATAGGGATTTTTATGAACATTGTTGATATCTCGAAAATGGATGTTAGGAAACTTGAACTTTAGTGATAAAAGCTTTGTGTTGAATCGATTGACGAATGCCATCGATGAATACATAGATGTACTATTTGAATGTTATGCTTTAGGCATGGGATTGTCTCTGGCATATGCCAGAAAAATGGTATTGGGCATCCATACATCATTCGACATGTGACGATAAAAAGGTGAAAAGTCATTTCATTTTCTCCTCATGTATTTGACTTTTCTCCACTTGATACCTCTCCCATTTTTATCACCACATGTCGGATGATGTGTGAACGCTCAAGACCATTTATCGGGCATCTGAGAGAGACAGTCCAATGCCTAAGCTTTAATGCAACCAGAAAAAAGATGGACACAATTTTGTCCCATATTAAGGAAGAGAGAAATTGGGGCCATTTAAAAGACTTGGGCCCATTTAAAAGACTCTATCTAGCTTTAACTTTTTTTTTTGGGGAGGGGTAAAAACCCTCCGAGGCAAGGGCTAATCCCTTTGGGTGTCCGCACTGATCCACTTGGAAATTTTCCTAAAGACACAAAAGTAAGCCAGGAGTTGGAGTTGAACACACAACCACAGGGAGCAAACCCGGGATGCAAGCCATCTACACCAACCCCTTGTATAAATGAGTAAAATAATCCCCTCCTCACCCTGAGGAGGGGATTATGCGTCTCCTGCCTTTTTGTTGCCACTTTTTTTTCCCACATATCTCCGTTATAACTCTCTTTAACTGTAGTTAAGATTTACTACCTCATATAACCTTAGTTTTTAGGATATATATTTTTTTTTGGAAAAGCTACTGCGACCCATTTAGGGTCGAGACTATGCTCTAAAGAGCACGGTCACGGTGGTCTTGGCCCTAACTGGGGTTAAAACTTGTTAACCATAATTCAAGACAGTTAAAAGGGGCTTTATGAGAAGGAGGAGCAATAGTCCTCTCCTCACCCCCAAGGAGTGGATTATTACTCTATAAATAATGTGCCAACAACTTGGAAAGAAAGATTTCGATTACAACTATTTTAATAAACCCTCTTTCATCGAGGACATTACAGAACCCTTCTGCAATCTTGCACAGAACAGATATGCTACAGAGCTTCTCTCAGCTTTGAAGTCCCTCAAAGCGTCAATGAAGAAAATCAGAATCAAGATGGAGACTCTGACAAAATGGGGTACACTTTTAGCGGCAACCCTCTTTGAAATTCAACGTACGGATAGGCCATGGGTTGGTCAACACCTTCAGGTCTCCATCTACAAACCAATGAAAAAAATTAATCTCTGTAACAAACAAGATTACCCACTGTGTAAAATTACAGCTAGATAAATAACATACTATAACAATTTTAATCTGATTTGATTATTTTAGAAAATAATAAGAAGAAAATTACCTGAAACTCAGAACAAGGTGATGAAGGAAGAATGCAGTCTCTACCTTGGCAAGCTCAGATCCAGGGCAGAATCTTGGCCCTCCACCAAAGGGAGTAAACTTCCTGCATGTTTGGTTCTGGGTCTGAAAAATGTCAAGAGAATGGTAAGTCTCAACCATAGTTACCTTAACGAAAAAGTAAAAATGAGAAGCGGAAAATAAGGCTCAAAAAACCTTTTTTAAGAAATGAGAGACGAAAAATAAAGGACCCAGGCCCTCTTCTGAGCTGTCCGCAGTATCCCCGTGTCCCTTTTAACATCTCTTAAACCATGGCTAAACTTAATTAAATTAAAATTAATTTTTTTTCTTCTAAAAACCATAGTTAGATTCTTAACCTTAAGAAGGAGTGAGTGGAAATGGTGGATAGTAAAAAGGGGGGTGTGGACTGTGGACTAATCAGATCACGGTCAGCTTCCAAGCTGACCTTGGGGTCCCTTTTTCATTTCCCAAAATAAAATATAGGCATCTCACTCTTATTATATTACTAGAAAATAGTTAATGTACCCATGGATCTCATTTCAAAGCGGAATGACCGTCTTCATTGGTCGACACCCCAATTTCAAATAATCACATATTGTGGTTAAGATTCACTCACCCTTACGGTAAAGCAATCCAACCATGGTTTTTCAAAAAAAAATTAATCAAAATCTTAGTTTTAATTTAGTTAAGCTTAAACAAGGTTAAAAGGGTATTAAAAGAAACACGAGGACACGGGATAACATATGAAACGGACCCATGGGTCCACTGAGCACTACCTACCCTATATTAATATGAAGGATTTTGATAGCCCGCAGCAAATCTTCAACTGGGTGGCTACAAATGTCAAATATTCTTTGAAAATGGTTTTTTCTAAGTGTTAAAATATGAAACATCTCCGCCTATTAGCCCCAATTTTGCTTATGTGGAAAATTTTGGAGTAAATGCGACTCGGGCTAGCACTCCTCTAATAAGAATATTCATACTTCCAATGTTACCTTATAGGATAGATGAGCAATGCTACATCTACACTCTGATTGTCCACTCTCCCCTATTTTTATAGGGCACAAAATAGTATGATACTTTTTGTGGGTCCCATTTATGGGTCCCATCACTTTTGTTTTGTCGTTCTATTTAAAATTTTAAAAAAAACAACGGATGTAACATTGCTCAACATGAGGTGTGTGAAAAACCAGGTCTCTTAAGATTCTAATCGAACAGGAGCAATGCCAAGAGTGGCCAAGCAGAGAGTGAACGTATCATTGCTCTACATGTGTGAAAAACTAGCTAGGTGTTTAAGATTCTAATCTAGCAAGAGCAAGGTCAACTTTTTCTCTTTTTATTGACAAGAAACTTTTTTTTTTTTTCTTCTTAGTCATTCTTGTCCATAAAAGGAAAAAAGGAGACATAGCATTACTCAATCCAACAATAAATAACTGGATAGGGTCTACAACCTAAGTTATAAACTTGGTCTATCTCATCACCTCCCACACATATATAGTCCTTTCCGACTAATTGAGGGAGGTGACGGAAGTAAATTTCTTGACAAGCGAGTTTAGACAATGAGCTACCTAAAAAGTGCAACCCACCATGTACATTAGCTTGCATACAACTATGGTATCAACCCATTTAATGTGATCCAAAGATGCTTTTGTTTTACCTTCCAAAAAAATGCTTTTGCTTTCCAGAAACTAAATATATAAATCAATACAAATTTCAGAAGAGTATAGGAATTACCTCCCATCTCCATGGATGGAACTGAAGAGCACTTTCATGGAGAGAAGGATCTAGATGTACAGCACTGAAAACTGGTAGGACCTTCCAACCAGCCGGAATTAAGTAATCTGGAAAGAAATTCAAAAGGAGAGTTTCTTTTCAATAAAGCACATACAATACAAGCTCATGCATGAATGATATCAGTACACTATATATAATAAGTATATATTACAAATCATCGAAGATGGAGAGAGACCTTTAAATCTGACATCCTTGAGAGCCTGTCGGTGCACAAATTTTACAATGTTTCCACATCTGAGAGCTTCACTAATAACCTACAATTATAAATAAAAACAGGTCCTACCCATTGTTGGAAACAGACTAGAAAGTAGAAAATATTATAGAAAACTTGATTTTTAAAAGAAAAAAATAGAAGAGATTGTCTTACATTTTGAGTAAATTCCATTTTCTTATAGTCCTCCCAGTTTAGATACTCTTCTTTCTGTTTCATGCGTCGTATGTTCTGATGTTCTACCTATGAATAACATAATAGAACATTTTCTTTCGTAATTTCCTCATGAATACAAATTTATGAGGTACAATCTAAAATAAATTTCAGAGAGAAAAGAAGGTGGTTTACCTTTAACTGTTCCAGAGCAGCTAGTGATTGACCCAAAAATTGCACTGCCATGGCCATCAAGAGAGAAGTAGTTTCATAGCCACCCAGTAGAGAATCCAGAACAAAGCTTACTTTTTCATCCTCAGATAATGTGTTTACTGATAAGAGTATCTCAAGAAAATCATCACTTTTTTTGGAATTTCCAGCATTTCTTCTTCTTTGCTCAACAATTGCCTTGACAGTAGAAGATATCCTAGTTCTAGCCTGTAAAGAGAGTCAAAAAGTTGATCACATGTCTTCTTTTTAAATAAGCTGATAAGAGTAAGAGATGATAAATAGAATACTAAATTAAATAATAATAAAAAACTGTTTTATCCAAATTTTGAGAAGAAGTAAAAAAAAAAAAACAAATTAAAGAGTGGGAGTACCTGAACAGCTCTTGCATAAGGGGTACCAGGAATATAGAGTGGAAAAGAGATCAATCCTCTCATGAAAGTGAGGAAATCTTCAAGTATTTTTGTAGTCTGTGGCTCATCTGGTGTTAATCCAAGAACTTGCTTTACTATTACATTGAATGTGAACTGTAGATCACAGAAAATTTTAAGAAAAAATAAATAGGAAAATTGAATTTTCTAATAATCATGCAAAAAAATTCAAGCTTTTTTTTTTGGGTAGGAAAAATTCTAGCTTTGTTAGATAGAAATATATTGAGTTGCTTTGTTTTTATTTCTTATTTCAAGTACTATACCTTTCTAGCCTCTACACAGAATATGACTTGTCCTTTGCCTTTCCATGAATCCAATACCCGAATGGCTGTTCTCTCAATGTCATTGAGAAACTCAGGCTTTGATTTTGTTGTGTTGACCAGTGTCAGAGCCACGTTTCTCAGCCTCTTGTGTGTGTCACCCACCACCACAAGCATGGAAGATTTCCCCAGCACTCCATGGATGGGCTTTGGGTAACTGCATTGGAACAACTTGTCCTCATTTTGGAGTATAAAGTAGTTCAGCTCCTGATCACACGAAACAACTGCAGGAGAGAAAAATAAATGCGATTTGAACACCCTCCCATACCTGCAAATCCAAAACCTCCAACTTCTCATATATCCATATAATTTTTCTTCATTTGTTTGGGTCTTAGAGAGTTTAGAGAACACCCATTTTTAAAAAAAAATAGATCAAATTGCATTGGAAACTCAGTTTAGTGAACCAATTGATATTAGAATTGCAAAAAAAAAACGAAAAGTATTTCACCTAGAACAGTGGTCTTGAAGAAACGTCCCAAGAGTGTTTGAAGCGTGTGGCTTCAAGAAACTGAGGGTTTCACCAAGTAAAGGCCAGCCAAAGGAGCCTTTAGGGGCAACACCAAGCTTTAAGAAGAAGGGCAAGAAATGGTTGAAGATGAGACCCAAGAAAAACCCAACCAGACCAACTATAAGGACAAAACTAAGACTTCCAACCATGGGTGGGTGTGGTGGCTGTCTTCTTTGGAATTGAAATTTTGATGGGAAACAAATGCTACACTCAAAGTCCCATTTATAGAGGTGGAGTATCAATTTATTAGGACAAGGAGGAAAGTAAACAGCTTTTACAGTGGGTGAATTTAATTTGTTCAGAAGACCTAGGAAATGAAATCAACCTAGTCTAGGATCTAGCCTGTACTGACTGGGGAGGGGGGAGAGAGAAAGAGAGGGATAGACCCCACCTCGAAGAAAATTGGTCTTTGTTCCTTTAATAATAAGGCTTCTTTATGAGCCGCACGAGTTGCAGTTTTCTTCCCGGTTTTCCACCTTAGCTTCATCGACCTATAAGTGTTACATTACAGGTCATATACTCACGATCTTCTTCACGTGCACTTCGACCTTTTTTCGTACTAGACTTCTTCATCTGATTTATAGACGTGGGTCACCGCATCGGATTATGGAGTCTAGATCAGCAACAGTCATTGAGGGAGTCAAATCCTTTACGCCCATAACCGGCCGGATTTGGCATATCCGATTATCACCTTTTGTTTTGAGGTTGCCCACGTGTCCCTTTAACAACCCTTAACCCACCAATTCTTAGTTTTTAGAAAAAAAATATTAATTCTATTTTTTTTAATTTAAAAACTGTTTTTAGAGTTTTTCTAATATTAAATATTTTTAAAAATAGAATTAATAATTTTCATACTACCCCTTACTCATTTTGCTTAATTTTCATACTATGTTAGTGAAATCCTCTTAGGTTATAACCGAACTCTTTAGATTCCGGTTTCATCCATGTATCTCTTTTAATAATCTTTGACTGTAGTTAAAATTCACTCACCTCTAAGGTTCATCCACCTATCCTTAGTAGACTTGAAAATCTCTGCGGTTATAACTGGATTCTTTGGAGTTTGATTACGCCACTGAGGTTTTCATATGTCCCTTTTAACACTCCTTAAATGTGGTTAAGATTCACCCACCATAGGGTTCATCTACTTATTCTATGAAAATTAAATTTAACCCTAGGAATTAGTAAATTTTAACAAGAGTTTAAAGAAATTAATATTTACAAAAAAAATCAAGATAGTTGAGTGAACTATTGCTCCTCCTCTCACAAAGCCAAATCAATTGTCATGAATTCAAGTTAAATTTTTTTAACTCATGTGATTAAAAGAAATTTTAATTTTTTTTTATAAAAATCAATGGTAAATGGGTGAATCCCAACTATGAGTGAATCTTAACCATAGTTAAAATGATGAACCCTAGAGGACACATGACATTTAAAGGCGATGAGAGACACCTCCTCGTATCACCAACCCTGGAGGTGATTTTTTTTTTTTAAATCTTAGAAGTTAATATTTTTAACCAGTTAAAAAAATGGTTAAAAGAGCTTTGTGAGTGCGTGGTTTAGATCTCGTTCAAGGCAGATGTGAGGATATGCTGACGTAGCTAAGTTGGGATCCAATTGGAGGTTGAGCATTAATGAACTAATGACCTCAGTGTCTTAACACATACACATAATTGCATAGGCGAGAGGCTCTAATCGGGACAAATTTAAGTGACTGTTCGGAAACTCTAAACTAAATAATTAGATCTTACTTGAAAGGGAAATAGCTAACGTACCTGGGAAATGGATTGTAAAATCTAAAGTTGGACCTCATTGGTCCATTCTCCTTTCTTAAATACTCACCAATTGTGTTGAGTATTTAAGAGAGAGATATGGACCAATGAGGTCTAGCCTTAGATTTTAAAATTCATTTCCCAAGTATGCTAATCATATTTGAATTTTGAACTTATTTGGACTTTGGCGTGTTAAGTTAAAAGTTAACTTGAATGTCTAAATTTTTGTTGAAATAGAGATTTTATCTCTAAAGAAAAAAGGAGCCCAAATCTCCTTGGATAGAATATCTATTTTAAAAATATTTAATTAAAGTTTAATTTAAATACTTTAAAAGTCAAAGAAACTCAATTTTCAAATAAGCTCTAATCAATTAATTTTGAATTACCCAACGCCTTCTAAGTATCACATAAGGGTTATAATGTGTCAAATTGTTTTTGTTTCCAACATGGTTAGCTAATGCCATCGTGTTGTGGTTATACAGTACGCCAATATCACTAGAGTTCGGTTGGTCTAGGTGGTGGGAGAGCCTAAGCAGGCTCGTTGCCAGTCCCTCCAAAAAGAAAAAAAAAAAAAAAAGGGTTAAACATGGGTTTATATATGTCAAGCCAATTTAGAATGAGTCTTATCAAACTCATCTTAACACCACTCCATGCATTAGCACCTTTAGAAAACACATTTGAGAAGTCGTTATATTAAAAGATTCGATTTATTATTAGGGTGTGTTCGTTTGACGAAAAAGTAAAGAAAGTAAAAGAAAAACGTGTTTTCTTTTATTTTTCTTATGTTTTGTGTGTAAAAATACATATCATTTTTTTACACTTTCTTAATGATAACAAATTTTCTAAGTGTCGCAATTTTAAGGGGCAAGATACAATAAAGTGTGCGAGTTCAAGACAATCACACGTGAGAAGCACGTGTCACGAGGAAGCCTATTGGTTGAACTGGGGACAGTGCTTTACATTAGAAAGTACTCCCTACATCTACATTTAAGGCTTCCTATAAGTAGACACCCTCAAATACCATAATAATAGTAAAAAGTAGTGGGGCAGTCTATGTGGAGTACAGTGTGTTGAATTCATCTTATCCCCTTATCTAATCTAAGAAAACAAAGGATAAGGCAAAATCATTTGCCTTGCCAAAGTACTGAGGGTTTTTTACTAGTATAGTATATTATAAGGAGTCAAATTATGTTGAATAGTTTAATCACGATATAATACTATTTCAGCAACAACAACAGCAACAAAAAGATTTAATGCTATTTAAATTTTCTTTATTAATTACTATTTATTTTTTCTAACATACTTACTTAGGAACTAGGGTACTGGAGCCAGGAGTTTTTCATTTGGGAGAAAATTACTCAAATTGGGATATGGGCCTTGGGGAGGGAAATTTTTTCGAATAATCTATCGTGGTTATAAAATTCATTAATTTTAAATTCCAATAAAATTTCAATTACAAAAAAAAATATGGAATGCTTGAGCGTGATATCCAAGCATCTGCCAGAGAAATCCATTGCCTTTTTATTTTTTGGGGTCTATTGTCATCAGATTTTTCTATCAATTAATTTTTTGTCCCTTTTTTTAATTATTTAAAAAACTCATTTTTGGGAGTGACCATCTAAGATTAATGGAACATGATGGTGTGATTGCCAGAGGAAAATCATATGTTTTACTCTGATCTTCTAATATTAATGGAACACCATGATGTGATTGCCAAAGAAAAATCTCTGGTTTACTCTTGGCAATTAGTGCTGGTGATCATGTTCGTCCTATTTTTTAAAAATATTTTTATCCTTTTTAATTCTAAGAGGATATTTTTGTTTTTACATTTAATGTATACCTATATGTGTAATTGAAAGTTTTCTCGTACCCTAATTTGCATCATGATACTCAAATTGACCCTCCACGGATCTAAGATATATGTACTTATACATCCATCTCACTAGGAAAAAGGGAACTCCATGCCATCTCTTGCTCTGCCATCATCTCTTCTCTATAGGAAAACAATTAATGGGCAAGTGAGTGGATCACATGAATACATGTCATAGGCTCTAGGGTGTTAATAAACAGCAAAATTTTCCTTTTTTCTGCATAGGCTTCCATTTTAGGGTGTTGAATTTGGTCATGGAGAATCATGGCTATTTCAACATGCAAGAACATGTAATTCATTTGTTGGAATAGGAGAACTTTAGGACCATTAACTTTTCCCTAGTGGGCTCTCTCATCATGGCTTTTTATGTTTCCACTTGACGATAAAAGCTATTGATTACAGCTAAAAAATATGAACATTAGCAATATGGTTTTGATGGGTATTATTGGTTTAACAAATGATAAATGAAGAAAAGAAAATGTAAGAAACAAATGTACTATTTTCTTTTGACGAATCCCTATCTGTCCTCCATACACATCTAAATCTATGCATCTTATCGAAATTTGGTCAAGTATAAGAAGTAATATATAAGCTAATTCATATTAATTATAATTTAGAATTAGTGAGAGTAAATAAGGGGAAAAAAAGTAAAAATGGTGGATACACGCCCATTCTTGCTCTAATGATGGGTGTGGCCTCTCAATAGAGAGGTTGTTTCAGGATTCATTTACTGGTGATGAGAAGCAAGAACTCCGATCTCTATTGCTAACCCTAACCAATATTAACAGTTCAGTAAGTAAATGATATTAAAAAAATAAATAAAAGTAATGGTTACCTTTTCTTTAATGAACCAATTCAAATTTGATTCCAAAGAAAGTCAGGAGGATGGGAGGTAAGGACATCTAGCTGTCATATATCATCAATCACACCTGGCATGGTGGTTCACTGGTTCTTGTGCTCAATGATTTGACATAGGTTTCGTAATGAAAAAGAAAAGAAATTTAAAGTAAGGAAAAGTAACAGATGAAAAAAAAGAATTAAGAAAAATAAAAAAAAGAATTAAGAAAAATAAAGGGAAGGTCTTGCATGTCTTGGGGAATTGATTCCACCGGTTGTTCCCACCGAGTCAAATCGGTGGAATCAACCCCAAGACATTCAAGACTTCAAAGCATATCCTTCTTGGTTTTCTCAACCATTCCTTTCTCCTTTATATCTTTGTTTTTTTTTTTTTCTCGTGGGAATCAAAAGAAATAATTCCGAATTTTTTTTTTTTTTATAACCATAACTAATATAAGATGCCACCATCTTCACCGATCACAATCTCACAACCAAAGTTTAAAAAAAATCATATTTTTCATTTAAATGAGCTTAATATCAAGGGTTTTAATATAGAAAAATATTATGTTAAAGAAATAATGATGTAATATTTATGATATTTACAAGATCTCATAGATAATCTAGGATTAGTATCTTTAATATATTACGATTATCTTTAATGTTATTTTTTCAAGTTAAAAGTTTTGGATTATTTATTTAAACACTCTATGGATCATTGTAATCCATCAAAGCTATTCAATAAATCAATTTCTTTATGGTATTAGAGCAGGCAATCCACAACTTATTTTGATTTTTTTTATCCCGTTTTTCCGATGGGTGGTGCCGCCATTGCCTACCAGGTGTGAATCCTTTGTCTTTGTTTTTGTTTTTTTTTTAAATAAAAATTCTACTATCATTACAACCTCAGTTCTCATACTTATACTCATGTCTCACGATCTCTCATTTTCTTTTCATTTATTGAAAACTTCTCACACATGAATTTTTTCTTAAAATTGTTTGACATATTCATGTGCTTTGGGAGAAGATAATGACAACCTGATCTAATCAGTCACCAGCTCTGACAAGCTCAAGAATGAGCGGGATGCAACAAAGATGAATTTCACAGACTGATAGTGACCATCAAACACATAACTATTCATCAACAAACTATCAGAGAAGATCAAGGGTGTGAAGTACTTGACTTGTGACAAACACATGAAGATCTTGATCCTTGTGTGATTGAGGGAGAGTATTAGAGGAATATTATGTTAAAAAAATAATGAAGTAATATCTATTAGATACATAAGATCTCATAGATAATATTGAATTAACATTAATCAATGATTTGATTAGATTAAGTTTCTATCTTGAGGTCAATGTAATCTTTATATACACCCTATTAGAAATCATTATAATCATCCAAGTTATTCTCAATAAACCATTTTTCTATCATTTAAGGGGTGAGCAATTTATTTATGGTGCACTATTAATAAGGCTTGGGTTAAAAGTTTTACAATATGTTTTTATGATATTATGAAATATTGCTTATCCTTCATCAAATTATAAAATTTTGAAATATAGTGGACTGTAGTGTCTTGTTGTCTGGCTGTTTATAAACCCCTTAGATAAATGAAGCCTTGGACGGAATTATCTTACAATAATCCAGTCATATTTTATTTTTTAATCGCTTCATGTTAATATATATATTAAATTTTTTTTGCTTGGTTCCAATCCTTTATCTACCTAGGTTAGGAGTTAGCAGAGTTAGCACTATGGTGGATGCTCAACAACACAAAGACTCGAACGCGAGTCCCACTTCCTCCAAACGAGGAGGCCCATGGTGTATTAAGCCATTGGCTGTTTTGGAAAATCTTTAATTTTAAAGGAAAGAATGAAAAATGGGATGATTCGGAGATTCTGTGAAGCTATCTTGTACTTTGATAATATCCATTTTCATGGGGTATCTGCTCTGTCGCTCGTTGTTCGAGATGGCACGAGGAGATGTCAGTTGGACCAAGTTGTTGTCTTTTCCTTCGGTTTTGACTCCTTTCTCGTCCATGACTGTCTTCCTTTCTGTTTAGAGAAATTGAAGACTAAGCTCTCATGCCTCCTATTTTTATAGTAACACGAGTTGGTATTCAATTCAAGGGTCTTTCATATGTTATTATTTTACTTTTGTTCTTTGGGGGCAGGCGCGAAAAAAAGCTGAAACCAAGAAAAGAAGATGCAGACACTCACTCATGCATGATAGAATGGCCGTTTTCTCGTTGGAAACATGTGCTACTGAGTATATTGTGTGGCCTTGGCTTGCCTCTGGCAAAGCCAGAAAGGGCTTATCTCGGGGTTCCATAGAATAGGTGACATGTGGTGGAGAAGTCAAAATCATGGGGCCCATGATTTTGACTTCTCCACCTATAATAAGACATGTGGCGATAAGTATGTGAGAATAAGGGTGTGAGATATCAAATGGGGAGAAGTCAAAATTATGGGGGAGAAAATTGAATGACTTCTCCCTATTTATATGCCAAGTGTCACACAATGTATGGAACCCCGAGAGCCCTTTCTGGCTGTCAAGAAGTTGGTACGAATTACGTACAAATTCCATAAATTTTTCACAGATTTTGACCCCCCCCCCCCATATCGTAAAAGGGTTGATTGATTCTCACCGATATCTGTGTTGATCTTTAGGGGGTTTATATATGTAGTATGGATTTTGTTAGCCCCTTGCAAATCTTCCAAAGAAAAATATCAAACATTGTCTGATTTTATTTATTTATTTTTACTTTTAAAATATGAAACATCTCCATGTGTTATCCCATCTTTCGTCTATAGAAAAAATTGGAGTAAATGTGACTGGGCTAGCACTCCTCATGTAGTTTTTAATTTACCAAGAATTTTGTGAGGAAATCTTTTACTTCTCATGTGAGGGTTTACTTCTCATGTGAGGGTGGTCAATATCATGCAATATGGATGACATTGGTTGCGCATTGTGGATCTTAATCTACCATTATTGTAAGAGATAAAATTCGTAAAAGTGATTAAGTGTTGGAGAACGAGCTAACTTTTGTTGTTATGTGGGTGACACATGGATCATGTGATTAAAATAGAGGAATGGCTCGTTGTCCGATGCACAATGTATCCGTTGTGTACTTCGCAAACGTACCCGTAGTCTTGTGAACGACGATTCCGATGTGTTATTGACAACGTTTCCGTTGTCCTACACACTACAAATCCGTTGTCTTTTGGAGAACTATGTTGAAACCTCATTTTAAGACATATACAACGGACCCGAGCTCGAGTCAACAACGAGACCGACTCACAGGAGGAAGTGATCAGAAGGCGATCGTTTTATTCTGACCAGTAGGCGGAAAGCACTGTCTTGACATTTAATACAGGTCACTTTCTGCGTGCTGTCAGAAACAAACCGACTGAACTAATAGTAGGCTCCCACGTGTGACACGTTAGGTGGCAAATCTGTCTGACATATTTGGTAATGAGTGTAAACCACGTGGTATGGGCATCTATAGCCATCCATGAACCTCTATGGGCATTCAGAGCTAAACCTATAAATACCCCGAGAAATGCAGTGCATAAGGACCGAAAAATCTCTACTCTTTCTCTCTCATCTACTTTTGTGCTTGTTACTGTTCATTATCTTCAACATTTACTTACTTTGGCATCGGAGTACAGGTCAGGGTAGCACACTCTTCAACTCCTATCTTCTACCAGTAAACCAGAGTTCGTGTAGCAGTTGCTGACGTGTGTCATTCCCAGTATTTTCCCCTTCAATTATCAATCATGTTGTTTGTTGTTTGTGATCAATTCCATTTCTTTGTTTCACAATGCACAACAAATTTTTTATTCCTTTAAATTTCATATATATACGCATAGAGAAATGATCACAACATTCACGTAGTACATAAATGTTGATAATGTTAGCAGAATTGTGGATAGAGAACTATACTAGCAATCTACCTAATTTATTGTAGACATTTTCGAGATCAACGATTGGACCATGCAAATTAGAAATATATTTTCTTTGATAAAGGAACAGATGACTCAATTCATTTCCGTATCCATCAGCAAATGGTTCACCACCTTCTACATTTATGTTCTTTTGACAAATGCTCATAAGAAAGGGGGAGAGCTTAATTCGATCAAGCCATGGGAGGTCACATTTGGATTGTCGGTGGTCGATTATCTCCCACTAGAAGGCCGCCAATGTTCATGGTTGACGAAGGCAAACAATAGGGGATATTGCACCACTGCCTCTTTTTTTCCAACATATGCCCATAAGGAAGGGGGAGAGCTTTGATCAAGCCAACGTCTCTAATTAACAAGATCAGTTTATGGCCGGTGAAGGCAAAAATTAAGGGATCAACTCTCACGGTCGGAAAGAAGGAAAAAAGAAAAGGATAATGATCGGCGTTCCTCCTCGAAAGCTTTTGTTCTTGGTCATCGGATGCCGACAATGATTGAGCAAGGTGATCATCTCGGGCAGGGTTTATATCTGATTGAATACGATGGTACGTTGAGCCGATCTAGTTTCACACAATCACTTTCCGTATGGGTAGCGGAGCACGACTCTAATTATGGCTCTAATCCCCTTAATGGTTTAGGTATTTACGCGAATCATGATTTTTTTTTTCTTGGATGAACGTTTCCAACATTCATGTAATATTCTTCCCATAAAATAGAAGATATATAACATGTTAGAAGTTTGATGAGCTACTAAGTATTAGGGGTGTACTCAAGTTGAGCTGGCTCAGTAACTCGACTTAGATCGATCGAGCTGAATTCAAGTTGCAGTCTCTGGCTCCTAGCAAAGATTTTTTTCAAGCTTGAAACTGTGTTCAAGTGGACGGAGCTCATGCCCTCTTGAGTTGGGTCAGCTCATTAGAGGTCAATTTGGCTCAATCATTATAACTCATATTACTAAAATAATAATAATAATTCTTATAATAAAAATAATATTATTAATTTTTTTGATGAATCAAGTTCGAGTCGAGCGGAACTCGGTTCAAACTTGAATAAATTCGAGCTCAATTATTCAAGGCAAACTTTATTCCTTGTTTTTCGAGCTTGAGCTGGCTTAAACATAAAGTCTGGTAATTCCCCAAGCTACCCAGGAAGGTCTCTTTTAGGAAAGCAATCATATTTGACAGAAAAAAAGATATATATAATCCCTTTGTATTATATCTTGGCCTTTGAAAGTAGTTAAAAGGTGCTTAGGATTCCAAAATAACGTAGATTTGGTTAGACCCTATATATAGTGTATAAGATAGCTGGGTTGGACCACAGAGTTGCGTGCTCACAAGTTGCAACAACAAGGATGAGTACTTTATATAACAACTAACATTAGGAAAAATGTTTCTTCCCATCGATTCCTCGGGGGGGACACCAGAAAAGCGCATCATAATAACCATGATATATGATGCAAATTAACTATTTAAGAAGATTGTCATTTGCTAGTTTGTAATACAATGGCAGTGGTGGGGTCGTATTTGGTGTCAAACATTTGAATCGATTCCTTGATTGCACGTGTAACCATGTGGTCCAGATGGCTTCGGATTCTCTCTGGCCCGTGCCAGAAAAGTGCTTTCGGGCAACCATAAATGAAGCCCCATGTGGCACAAAAGAGGGGAGAAGTCATTTCATTTTCTGCCCTGATTTTGACTTCTCCCCACTTGATATCTCCCTCCCTTTATCTCACCATTATCTCACCAAGTGTCAAATAAGGGTTGGAGAAGTCAAAGTCATGGGGCCCATGAAATGACTTCTCCAGCCCAGCCGGCGCTTCATTTGTGGTTGCCTAAAAGAACTTTCTGGCACGGGCAGAGAGAATCCGAAGCCGGTCCAAACTCGGTAATGACTCGGGGGACAATGTATGGGACCAGGCCATACTCCCGGTGCGGGAGATAAATGAAAGGGTATGGTAATTAATCAAGACCTTCCATTTCATACTGATGCTTTTGGTTTGCATGTGGGAGGCATATCCATACAACTTTCCTCTTCTACTCCTGTGAATATGAAGCTACTCAGAGCCGGATTCCAGCCATGTCTACTACATGACGTAATGAGGCTTAGGAGTAAGGTGCACAAGTATAGATCCATGTGAAGAAGACCCTACAAAAGGGGCAAAAGATTAGCTCTGTCGGCTGCCCAAGCTGGACGCTAAGTCATTTCATTTTCTCCTCCATGATTTTGACTTTTCCCCACTTGATGTCTTTCCCCTTTAAAACGCCACATGCAGGCAGCCGCTAGAGCTAATCTTTTGCCTACAAAAGGAATGTTCATGTCCCAAAATCTCATGTAAAACAAGGATTTATGACTTTTTTTTTGGGGGGGGGGGGAATAAAGTGGAAAGTGTCCATAGACCATACTTCAGGCTCCTGATGATTCTAC
Organism: Tetracentron sinense; assembly: GCA_015143295.1. Taxonomy (NCBI): domain Eukaryota; kingdom Viridiplantae; phylum Streptophyta; class Magnoliopsida; order Trochodendrales; family Trochodendraceae; genus Tetracentron; species Tetracentron sinense. Next base: position 63,658,702 of record CM026551.1, read on the forward strand.
TCGTATTTTCCGGATTTAGCAATATAAAATGTGGGCCATCACTTGCGTGTCATCGAGTTAGATCATGACACTTGGCTCAATTTCATCCAACCAATTGTCTTTTTCACGAAGTTCGATTTGTTGTCTTTTTTACAAAGTTCGATTTGTTGTATTTTTCAACAATGAATAGGAGAATGAGTTACAATTTTTGTTCTCAAGTCTGTCTTTTGTGCATAATTATGCTTGTCTTGTGTTGTATGTTAGGTTTGGCAGGTTTAGAGTTTGGCCCCCAGCTTGATTTGGGCTTGACATGGGCCATAACAACTACGCCGAATGCAGCATAAGTCAGTTTCCCAATGTTCGGTTACGAATTGGTTCTAGAACGCAGGTCTGGCCAGCGCGTAATATTTGGGCTCGTACCGCAAAATTTTTTCCCATGGGCCTTGATGAATTATGAATTTTCAAGCCCATTCGACAATTAAGTCATATCTGGTCTTAAAAAGAAAGGGAAGCTAACTTGGGCTCAACCTAAGCTCTCCATGCTTGATTCTAAAATTTGTAGGTTAAAGTGGAGTTTAAAGCCCATTTTATGCTCATGCTTGGTAAGGGCCAAAGGTCTAGCATGCTTGCGCAGCTCAAGCCCAGCCCTTGACGGCTTGATTTATAGACAAAAGCAAGTTTCTCTTATTAATGAAGCTTAAGATTTTGCCCACCCTTGAATCATATGTTCATTATAATGCAGTCCAGGCCTCTACCAAAGGTGGGTCGGCTCATAAGCCCATATAAATTGAGGACCTGTGTACCCAGGTATTGTTGTGGACCTTGGACTGAATGGCACGTGCGACTATAGACACATCAATCTTGTAACTAAATAACTCCGTTCTATTGGCGTGAATAGTTTGGGCTGCTTATGGGCTTGAGCTAGGGTTTGCTCTAACTAAACCAATTAGATACAACCTAAGATAGACCGAACAGGATTCAGGGCTTTTGTCGCATGCTTAAATTTTATGGCCCGAAGGCAATCCTGGGTTTTGTGTTAGCTAGGTTAGTCTTTCAAGTGTTCAAGGCCATACACCATATAAATTAGGCCTATTTTCATGAGCTGGTTATTTGAGTGGACACTTGAGCCCGACCCAAGTGCACTTTGGCTTAGGCCACCTTGGACCGGGCTCATGCTGCTTTTATTAGGCCTACTAGTACTAGTTTATGTTGGGATTCAAGAATAATACAACTAGTTAAACCTAAGCAATATTATTTCAATCCTAGATCTAGACCATGCAATTAAATTTTTAGAATTCATAATCAAATAATAGAAATTGAGAGATTGAAAGAGATATTCGCATATCAATTCACTGGAATTTCCTTATTCCCTTCTCGGTGTGATGTTGCGCTTTTTCTACGCTTGAGAAGAGTCTGAGAGGAGTCTTCCATTTTCTCCTTAAGTCTGATTCAATGGGGCTTCTAAATGACGTAAGAGAAAAGAGGTATTTCCCCTTTCTTTATATACCCTTGAAACTCTACCCATCATAAGATCCAGGGGCTGAGAGAAATCACACCAGATATCTAACGGTCGCCAACCCTGACCATGTTGTTAGCTTTAATAACACTTAAAAGTTTTTGTCCGATCACGTTTCTTTAGTGAGACTCATTAACCTTTCTATTGATAGCAATACAATCCAAGTTTTAAAAACTTAAGGATTGCACCAGACCACATGGGTTTTATTTAATATAAAAACCTCTAATAGTTTATACAATCTAAAAAGAGTATAATAGGTTCTCATCATGAAAAGTCTGTTCTTTGTTGCTCTTTTCTTTTGATGGGCAAGCTGAGATCAAACCCAGTTGAGATGCAAAATGACCAACTGAGCCATGGGATCGGGGTAGGTATTGAGCCGAGAGTTTTTTTTAAGGTGTTTAAGCATGACTCAACTCGTTAATAAATAAGGAAATCAAGCTCAAGCTTTTAACAAGCTCAATTAAAATATCATTAATTAAAAAAATTATAAAATGTCATTAATTTTAAAAACTATAACATATGATTAATTAAAAAAATAACTCTTTGATTGGAATATTTACATATAATATGATATTTTTAATTTATATATATAATTATAAATTTATTTATTTATTTTAAGTTTTATATTTTTAATATTAAAATGAGCCAAGCTTTTAATGATCCGAGTATAAAGATGTTCGAAGCCGAAAGCCGGATTGTTTACTAAACGAGCCTCAAATAGTATCCAAGCTTGTTTGATAAGCAAACAAAGATGAACTACTAAGTTTTTAAGTAAACAAGCCTCAAAATAGTGTTCGAGTTTGTTTGATAAGCAAACAAAGATGAACGGGGCTTTTATCGAGCCGAGTTCGAGTTTGACCGGCCCCTGCTCACCCCTACTCGTAATCAGACTAACGTGTGAGCCTTTGAAGGTACTTTTGTATTTATATTATTCATACATAAAGGGAAAGTATATTGAGCTTACCTTTAAGACTTGTATGAGTTTCAATCAAAATTAGTCTAAGGATACTCCCGAAGTGTACTCTCAGATAAACTCCTAAGTCCTAACTGTTTATTTCAATTATTAACCGATTAAGTTTAGAGCTGATGTGGCATTAGAAAATACAAAATAAGTCAACTCAAATCTTAACCATTAATGGTTGGTAATAAACGGATTAGAATTATGGAGTATACTTGGGAATATATTTGGGAGTACCCATTGACCACTCAATCAACAAATGTCCAATGCTATGCTGAAATATAAGGAAAGTGTGAAATATGTACACTTTTAAAAGGTCGCATCTATTTTTATTAATTTAAAACATAATTTTTTTTGTTTTTAATTAATGTGTTAGCATATCATTGGTCATGGGCTACAAAGACCATCCAAGTGTCATTCAAATCTAATAGGCTTGGGCCCATGAAATATTAGAGCTTGTGCATTGCCGTGCACATTTGGGTGTATTTAGAATTGAGTGAAATTTAACAAAGAGTCTTTGTAACTTAGCGCTACAAAGAACCAATACCATGTTGATATATCAGAAGAAGTGTATGCATATTTTAAAACCATGGAGTGCTAGCCCCATACGCAAATTGCCCGTACGCAAATTAAATACATTTTAAATTACAATGAGAGCTTAAAAGTTTATATTTGTGTAGCATCTCTCTTTTAAATAATATAAGGATGGTGTTACAAGTGTACTAACATTGTGTTATTATACAGCAAAATTTCAATTTATTAGCTATACACCATTAAAATACATTATATTCTATGAACACGTCAAAAGGTAAAAAAACTTAACTAATAATTTTCTAACTATGCACCATTAAAATGCATTATATTTATGACCAAAAGATGAAACGAATGATCTGATAGTCTCCTATCCCTTCGGGTACTCTCCCGATTATGAAGGATGTCTGCACTTTATTATCGGCTTTTCAGGATAGTAAAGCTTCTCATGTTCGCCGTGAGGGCAACAGTGGGGCGTACTACCTAGCCAGGCCAACACTCTGAGCATCCTTATCTCGAATGGGAGCCCCATGCTTCCCTTCTCGGGTGTTTGTAGATTCCAAGGGGAATTTCCGTTCGATCCAGGCACCTCTCTCTCAGTTGAAAGTTCTTAAATCTCTGTTGTGTGGTGTTAGTTGTTTTTTGTTTTTAGTGTTGTTGCATCTGTATTTTGTTTCTCATCAACAAAAAAAAAAAAAAACTATAAAACATACTTTTTTTTGGTAGAAAACTATATAACATACTTCAAACTTACTATTTGGGCACTATTAAATTCTTGAAGAATACCCTTCTAATAAGACGCTAATAAGAAACATGTGAATGAGAGGACTAGAGAGCTTGATCCTTACTTGTGTATTGTTAGGATAAAAGATAAATGTCGATATTACCATGATGTTTCATAGGCAATTTATCATTGTACCATTTATTTAGAAAATGACGAGAACAAAGACACCGGAATCTAATACCAAATGGAGAATAAATCATGAAAAATGGTGGAAGATTATCTCTAGCGGCACAACATTAGGAAGCCCAATGCAGTTAAAAAAACGAGGAAAATGAATAATTATTTATTCTAAGTAATGAAAATTGGGATTTAGCTCCCGAAGAAACCTATGTTCATTAAGGTTGAATTATGATTGCTTGCTCTCTTATTTGGAAAAGAAATGATTAGGGATTTGGTGCACATAAAAAAATAAAATATCTCAAGATAAAAACAGATTTTTTTAAAAAAAAATTAGTATAAAAGAATAATTGAGAGTTCTCACAAATGCATGTTAAATTATAAGTATATAAAAGCTAGAAAGCATGGATACTTCAAATAGGTCTTCGTACCCGTATCGGATACGGATATGCCTCCGATACAGCGGGATACGACTTAGACGTATCCTGTTAATTAAAAACAATAATTTTATTTCGGATACGACTCTGATACGACGTGGATACGCAAGGATACGACCATGAATATTTTTTATTTTTTATTTTTTTTGGGGAGATCTGGGGGTGTGACCCTATCTCTTTTGTTTTTGCATGGACATGATCTTCTTTATATTTTGCTTAGTGGATGATAGAATGACTTTCTTTTTTGCTTAGCGGATGATGAGATGACCCTATTTCTTTTGTTTTTGCATAGACATGATATTTTTTTATAGAACTGAACTAATGGTTATTTTTATAATTATAATACAAAATATAATATTATTATTTTTTTTAAAAAAAATTACAGATGTATCTTGATCGTACCTGTATCATGTTTTTTTAGGTTTTGCCGTATCGTCGTACCTATATCCCGTATCCGTGCTTCCTAATATAAAAGTGAGTGTATAAAATATATGTAATTTTTAATGTGTTAACATCTCATTGGTCTTTTATGGCAACGTAAAGAAGAGATATGCTACCCCTAATCTCATGTATACTTTAATCTCAATCCAAAAACAACACATGTCATTCTTTCGATTTAAAGTGAAAATTCAATGCATGTCTTTATTTGAACAAATGTTGGTTTTTTTTGGTATGACACAACACAAGGTTGTTTTTAATTTAAAGTAGGGACTACGCGAGACGGGGATGAAATCCTCTAGGGTTATAACTGGACACGCTCTTGAGGTTACCACATGTCCCTTTGACATCCCTTAATTGTGGTTAAGATTCACTCAGTCATATGGGCGTAACCGGACTGGTGGATGAATCTTAACAACAGTTAAGGGGTGACAAATGGGACACGTGGCGACCTCAGGAGCGTAACCGAACTCCCCCGAGTCCAGTTAAAACCCTAGAGGATTTCATTCCCCTGCGTGAGAGTAGGGCTAGGAGGCCTTTGTTGCTAAAATTTCACTACTAAGTCTTTACAAAGTTATAACGTCGGCTTGTTAATTTAGGTTTCTTCGCGGTGGGAACAATGCCAGCGAGGACGGGCAATACTCAAACATCTACGCCTCTCTGGATTACAGCTTCCATGAAACCGCTCTGACTTTCTTTGGAATTTAAAACAACCCCTTTTCGCCTCTTTTTCTCAATTTGAAGAAATTTTTTTTTTATAAAAAAAATCATCTCTTTCTTCAAGTTCCCTTCTCCATCCATACAGATAGAATTCTGGTATTCTCGATTCAGGTGTTTGATCACTGAAAGATCTGAGAACCATGTCGTACGCTTACCTCTTCAAGTACATAATCATCGGCGATACCGGTATTTCTTTCAGATGTTTTCCTTTTGATCTATTAATTACTTCGCTTCTCTATGTGTATCCCTTTATGAATTAGGGCATGAGTCCCATGTTTATGAATCAGGCCATGTTTTCTGTTCAAAAATTTCTAAGCTTTTTTTTTTTTGCCTTTATTTAATTTGTATTTATATATTTCACTGTATTTTATTTCGAAAGATTTGATGGAGTTATTGGGTTTTTATTTTAGGACGGCTTTATGTATAATCTGTGTTCAATTTGTGGGGATTTTGAGATCTAATCGTGTTTTATATGTAAGGATTTGAGGGTCTGTTTGTTCTAACGTGGATCCGCTGAATTTAGTGTTATAATGTAAATCTAGGTATATTTTTAATAAAAAATTTAGTGGGGCTATTGTTTAATTTCTATTATGAGATTTTGTTTTTATGTTTAGTATTTGCTGTTTTAGTGCTAATATTTCCTTGTTGCTTGTTCTTAATTTTTGGTCCACATGATGAATGAGAGGTGCAGTAATAATGGGTTCTTTTTTTTATGTAAATTCCCCCCCCCCCCATGGTATTGGAGTTCTCGGTTAGCTCAAATTTCATACGGTAAAATATGTTACTGTTTATGTATGTAGACTTTATGTTTCTCAATTGTTCGTGAAAAATGGATTGGAGGTGACTTGGACAATGTGGTACGTTGGTGCATCTATCCAATTGAAGTCATTATGACTATTTAGTATTAGTTCATATGATATATTTCACTCATAAAATAAAAACGAAAAACAACTTTGGGGCAAATTTTGTATGGATGCAATGCATAATTGCAACAATGCAAAATTGAAATCCACGGAACACCTTGATGGGGAAAAGCACCTTCCCCTAAAGCTGTGGCAACTGCCTCTTGTGGTCTTTGGCAGTTTGGGAAAATGACAAGATGCAAAGTGAACGTGTCCAAACGTACAATATCCAAAAACACAATTGTCAGACATTCAAAGTAGCCTCATCTGTGATTTGGGGTCCTCTTAAGGTTTTGACATGACCTTGGGTTGAGGAGGTATGTTCTGCATGCTTGGCATGACAATTTTCTAACAAATGGAGTCCTCTTGTTACATGGTTATCTGCCAGGCAGGAGTTTGACATATCTATAGGTTGAGGATAATCTGTTCTACATGTTTCACATGACAAAATTTTCTAAGAAATAGAGTCCTCTTGTTACATGGTCATCAGCAATGTTGGTACTCAGTTAAAAATGACTTCTGCACCTATTTTGGATGTGTTATCTTACATTATTTACTGTGCTTCCTTTATTGACTTTTTAATGCCACTTTACCAAAACATATTCCTGAAGGCGATATGACTTTCTCTTTTCTTAGATATCTTTACCATAGTGAAATTATATTGTGCTGTATCTTCTTTAAAACTTTTGATTTCTCTTGATTTTACATTGAGGGGTTTGTTGAACCCCTGGAGAAGGAACAATGCAATTTATGTGGGTTTGATTTTCTGTTAAGCAGGAGTTGGAAAATCATGTCTTCTCCTGCAGTTCACTGACAAGCGGTTCCAGCCTGTGCATGACTTAACCATTGGTGTTGAATTTGGGGCCAGGATGATCACAATCGACAACAAACCAATAAAATTGCAAATATGGGATACGGTTTGTTTGCTCATTCCTATTGTTTGTGCTTTTCTATTTATCAAAGTAGTTGAAGAATGAAAGGTTGAATGTATTTTTCTTATAGCTGCTAGCTCTACAGTCTTAATTACTCAGCCTGTAAGTAACTCTTAAATTTGGTTCCTTCAAAGGTTTTGAGTTTTGTCATTATCAACTGAAATGTACATGTTATTATTTTAGATTTACGTCGTCATGGATTATCCATCATCATATTTTTATTGCATAATAAATACATCTTAAATCAATTAAAGTATGCTGGTGAATTTATGGTTCATATTTTCAGGATTTACCTAGTTCAATCATTGTGTGCCAGATTCTGAAACTCGAACCTGCTACGTGCAACAGCCAACATGGACCATATTTTGACCTCGGACCCATGTTATCACTTATTGTCAGAGACTTGTTATGCATACATGTAACTGATGTCTTACATCTGGATATTTTTTAAAAGAAAACATATTTTGACAAGAGTTTGTCTGATTTGATTCCGTGCTTGACTTGTCTTAAAATTTACTTTGAGTTGTTGAAAACACATTCATTCTTCCAAGTTCCAAGTTTCTCATTATTTCATGCAGTTACACTTTTTAATGTGTTGAATATTTCTGAGCCCCGTCCTTAGTTGAGTGTTGCTCGGACTTACGGACCTCCTCTTGCTAGTTGCTCCTACCACGGTACCACCTACTACTGCTTCCATTATTCCTCCAAGTTGACCCTTAATAGATTGTGTAATATTTGTAGTTTATGGTCGGTCTCATATAAATATGGTATGTTTTAATAAGACATTCATTTGACATGTAATATTGTAGCTCTTCATGCATTAATGGAGAACAAAGAACTAGAAAAATATGAGGAATCTACATAGAAATAAGCATGAAAAACATGCATTATATATATATATATATATATATATACTGTTCTCTCCCTTTATTGTAAGAAGATATTGGTTCATTAGAGTGAAATTTTACTCGAGACATTCATTACTAGGAAGTAGATGGAAGCAATAGATGTTTCTATTCGATATATGAGGATATGTGAAGTCGCTGATGGGTAAACCATGAGGATGGTCTATCAATGACATAGCAGTACACTTATGCACGTGAATGGGTCACGATCCATCATTCGTTGGCCCTACCTTGGAGTTCGTAAGCAATCCACTCTGACGAATTTTAACATCCATTATGTAGTCCTATTTTTCTACACCATTCACTATTTCTTTTTCTGACTATTTTTTTAATGGAATAGACCAAATATTTTTTCTGGTGTTATTGCCGAATGGTTACCATCATCTGAATGGATCAACTAATTTGTATATGAGATATCCGAGGTGGGAGCCACCAACTGTTGGTGGCTCCCACCTCTTCTGCATGCATCTATTCTCACACTAGTACACATACTAGACCCCAGTTTCAAGGGTGTATGGAAGAAGAATTTGTCATAATAAAAAAAATTGATTCCGAGGACATCAGAGTTTTTCCTTTAGTTGAATACTTTTGCAGAAACAATGGAGTTGGCTGCCTTGTTAGTAATGAAGCACTAGTTTTCTTTTGGCTAAGGAATGGGTTTTGTTTCTTCTGAATTTTGAACTAGTGGAAGAAGAAGAATTGCCGGACAAAAGTGATCTCTGATAAAGGAGGTATCCCTATTGTAGTCCTGACCTAACAACTGAGAGTCGTGAAAAGATAGAAATAAATTAATCGGTCTACTGACAAGAGTTTAAATCTATCTAATTACCAAAACATGCCCAAATGCCTACGTGGCTACGTCATCGATTTTTAGGCCCTTGCAGCATAGTTACTGGATTTTAGAACATTGATTTGATAATATTCACTGGCTACTGCATACCATAATCAGTGATTGCATTTATATTTACAACAATGGTAATGAAATTTGATTTGTCTTTTTAGAATTGAATTGACTCTGAGATATTGTAAAGCTATATTATTTCTTATCTATCAGTATTAGAATTTTAGTGCTGAAGTTTCCATGGAATATACCAGGCTGGTCAAGAATCCTTTAGATCGATTACAAGGTCCTATTACAGGGGAGCTGCTGGTGCACTGCTAGTCTATGATATCACCAGGTACTAGTCTTGGATTATTTAAAGCTGTGGGTGCGTGGGTGTGGGTGTGGGGGGTGGGGGTGGGAGGTGTGTGTGTGTGTGGGAGGGTATGGGTGGGTGTGGGTGCGTGCTACCCTTATGTATCTGCATCTCTAGCTATTATATGTACTTAACTAAAGGAAAATAAAAAATCCACAGTTTTTTTTTTTGCCATATAAACCACAGGAAGATTCCGTTCTGGTAGGCAGTTCTATCATTTTTAACAACCACTTCGTGAATGACCAAAATTCCCTCCAAAAATAAATCTTTGTGTGGACCATCTGCATAGAGGTATATTTTTCTTAATCAGGGTATGAAATTTCAGAAAACGAGACAAGTTCACCATTTATTCCTTCTTGGTAAATCGTTACAGACAGACTAGAAATCATGTAAATCTGTAAAATCTGCACAACTTAGATCACGAACTGTATATGCAAATAAAACATCACACTGATCACATCCGATTTTCTCATTGCATAATTACGCAGTGTAGGCAAAGTGTCCAGACTCTAGAGTCCAGACGACACCAAGGCAATAGGGTTCTTTACTCTCTAGGCTAAGGCATTGCTTAGGAGCTGCCTTGGCGATTGAAATTTACTATATTATTAAAGTTACAAAAATTAATAAATTTATATTTTATTATAAATACAGATTAAAAAATAGAAATAAACCATAAGTAAGACCATTCGTCACTACAAAATATAAAGAGCATAGTTTGGAGAAAGGAGGAAATGCAGAAAGCCGAGACAAATCTATTAAGTAAAAAATATTTTAAACACTATATATATATATATATATATATATATATATATATATATATCATGTTTATGTAAATAACATCTAACTTTAAATTCATCTCAGGCGCCTTTGTTGCTAGCCTTGTAGTGGCCGAGAGACGAGACCTAGGCTGACCCGTCTTGAAGAGTATCACCTAGACCCTGATTAGGTGATAAGGGGTTATATTGTGCCAAGACGAGCCGAGTAGTGGGATGTTCAAGTTTGGTCGTTAATTAAACGAGCTCTAAAATCAAACTTGAACTTGGCTTGTTTATTAAATAAACAAGCTCGAGCTTTAATACACGAGCTCAAGTAGTTCGCGAGCAGTTGGTTCATTAGATATTGTTATTTATATTAAGTGCAAATTTTACTTTATTATCCTCGTATAGGCAAAGAAATTACAGTGTTACCTAAAATTTTAGTATAAGTTTATAATTATATAAAGTGTATTCTTATCATGTCAAATGCATTATATACTATTAATCTTTACTAGTGTATAATACATAGTTGTCAAGGCGACTAGGCGACTTGAGGCAACAGACCCCATGGACGCCTAAGGTGGTAGCCTCAAGCGCCCGAGACATCGCCTGATGAACTTCTTTTTACAAAAAGTCCCCCTAATATGAGATCTATATATGATGCATTTTCTTTTATAAGAGGCCTTACATTCATATAAATTACATCATTGTCAAGATGCACTTTGATAGAATCATCGTTAGAAATAGTTCTAAGAATAATAAAAGAGAATTTCAAGTGTTGAAAAAAATTGGAATAAGTTTACAATGACTATTGAAAGAAGAGAGAGGGAGAGATTGTGAGGGATAAAAAATAGACAACCCAACTAAAAAGAGAGAGAGAGAGGAAGGAGAGGGGAGATGAGGAGAATAAAAGATTGAGTAAAAAGTAGAAAAATAATCCGACAGTCAAATATAACGCCGAACAGAGGAGAAAGAAGAGAGAGGGGAGAGGGAGAGGAAGATGTCGTACCTCTCACTCTCATTTCTTTCTTTTTCTCGATTATATTCAAGATAAGTAACAAAAATAATATAAATAAGTAAAATTAATAACTATAGGGCCGACATTTATTTAAATTATAAAAGACTCTTTTAAATATGAGTTTATGAGAGTTTTAGGGTCGTAGAAGGAATTTGAGACATTTAAAGGCTCTTAATTTGTTATTGGGCCGCATGAGCTAGTTGTAATTTAACAACCATAAAAAAAAACAAATGAAGACTATATGATCCACTCATAAATAGATGGAGAGAGACCAATTAGTTCATCAATTGAGAGAGAGAACAAGTTAACATGAGATAAACATACTTGACACCGTTTGTCTCTTCTTTTTTCTTCTAAGTGCAAATTTTTTTTGTTAAATATACAAATCCTAACATATTATATTGTAAAAGACATGAGAAGTATATAAAATAGCATATTTTTTTTAATCAAACAATCATATTCAAATAAAATAAATTTTTATATCCTTGAACAATAATAATATTACATATATCAGATTTTTAAATATGACCGCCTGAGGCGGTCAGTCGCCTGACCCAGTAGAGTGCCAGGTCGCCTAGGCGACCGCCCGAGGTGCATGAGACGACGCCTTTAACAACTATGGTATAATAAATATAAGTTTTAGTATTTAAATGAAGCAGGTATATTTAAATATTTTAGTAGGTTAATATGTGTATATATATATATATATATAATCGAGCCGAGTAGTGGTGCGTTCAAACTCGGCTCATTAATTAAACGAGCTCGAAAATCAAGCTTGAGTTTGGCTTGTTTATTAAATAAACAAGCTTGATCAAGCTCTTAATGAGCTCGAGTTGTTCACAAGCTGGATGGTTCCTTAATCAGCCCTACCATAAGAGTCTTGGATAGGTAAGGCAAGGCGAGGCTGAGGTTGAGTCGGTGGCCTAGGTAAAATTTTGACAACCACTAGTGAAACGCTAGTTTATCAAAAGAAGAAAAAAAAGTCATTACATTATGGGATGTCAGAACATCATGTTGTTGTTAAGTGGGTTTTCCACATTTTGATTGCATGGTTATAAGGGTATATCGATTACGCAATGCCACAATCTTATCAATTTATTTATTTTAGTTATTTTATTCTTCAGGAGGGAAACTTTTAATCACCTGGCTAGCTGGTTGGAAGATGCGAGACAGCATGCAAATGCTAACATGACAATTATGCTCATCGGAAACAAGTGTGATCTCGCTCATAGAAGGGCTGTCAGCACAGAAGAAGGTGAGCAGTTTGCCAAGGAGCATGGGTTGATATTCATGGAGGCCTCTGCAAAAACTGCTCAGAATGTCGAGGAGGTGAGGAACCTTAACTTTAAAAATCCCAGTTTACTTCAACTGACGCAAATTATGGCTTGGTTTCCAGTCATAGTCTTATTTTTCCTTTATAAAAGTGAAAGTATTTTTTTGTAGGCATTCATAAGCACAGCTGCAACAATCTACAAGAAGATTCAGGAAGGAGTTTTTGACGTATCAAATGAGGTTAGTTTTCTCTTATCTTTGATGTAGTCTGCCTTTCATTTGTCAGAAAATTTAACAAGACAATTTAGAAATAAGTAGAATACTTAATTTGATTCAAAATATGGAATGATGTTGAAATTCAAAATTTTAGAAAAAGAATATAAAGAAAAAATTGGTTGGAAATTACATGACAGTGCCTTGAAAATAAATGCTTTTCATGAAAAGATCTAGATAGTTGTGTAACTTCATTGGAATCCAAGAAGTAGGCCAGTCAGCGGTTTCAGAGTCACCTATAAAAGCTATAAAGACACTATTATCTCTCCAAATCTCATATTTTAACATGGGTGCTATTTACCATTATTCTCAAGTACAATTCTATTTTATGTCACATCCTGGGTTGAATTTACAAGAATTGCATACGGTTTGGAAACTAAGTACTTGGATATGTATCTGAGTACTCATTGCTGTTCGAAGGTAATAGCTATTGGAATTTAGTGCAAGTTTGCAATATCAGCGGAATCAAGAACAGCCTATAACGTGGAAGATGTGATTTATTATCTCTGCAATTTCAATTGAGCCTGCTATCTTGTTTATGTTAATAAAAAAATTACATAGAAGCATGCCCATGGTTATTCATGGCAGCTAAGATTGCATCACACAATCTGCTTCTGTCCTTGTTTTGCAGTCTTACGGAATAAAAGTGGGATACGGAGGAATCCCAGGGCCTTCAGGAGGCAGAGATGGCTCTGCTGCCCAAGCAGGGGGTTGTTGCAGTTAAACATAGAGCCACCGATTGCTAAATCAAGTCAAATACCTCTACCTGTTTTATTATGATTTCTCTCTTTTCCTGGTCTTTTGTTCTCTGAATCTTATTATTTGTTACCTTTACTTTAGGAGCCTGAACCAGTGAATTATGCATATATAAAAAATGTGATTGCTTGTAAATTTGACGATTATGTTAAGGTTTTTTATTCAGATGGCAGAGTTGCTTGATCAGTTGTAACCCATAACGGGAGTAATGCAAGCAAACAAAGGAGAGTGTTAAGGAAGATGATCTCTTTGATTAAAACTTCTTGATCTCTATTTAGGGAAGGAAAATAATTACCTCTGGACTGGTGGAGATAAGGGAAGCTTCTTGACCTCTCGGCCCTTTTTTCACCACGTGTCCCTTTTTACTCCCTTTTAATTGTGTTAAGATTTACTAATCCTTGGAGTAAAAAGCAATTACCAATGGTTTTGTGAAATTTTTTATTTTCTCCCAAAATATGATCAACAATATTGACATTTTCGATCCAAGGAAGGTAGATCTGGGATGTCAACTTGGCAGACGTCATTGCAGTGATCTAAGCAAGCATTTGAAGAGTCAATCTTAAACTCGGTAATGATGCCATTAAGAGAAGATTTCTGATTGTAGTGAGGCTTTGATACCATAAAAAAATTAAAGACAATTTAACCAGAAGGGTTAAAACTTTTTAACCAGAGTCCAAGGGCAATTAAGGGGTCTTTGTGAGAGCAATGAGCAATAGTTCGCTCCTCGCCCATGGAGTAGAGCAGGAGTTGTTAAAGAACCATGTGACTTGTGAACAGCGGCCAAGCCTGAACTAGAATTTTCAAGCTTGTTGAGCATGCAGGTAGTTGGCTCAATTATGTTTATACTTAAACATATTAAAATATTTAAAATATACTAACTTCATTTAAATATTAAAATTAAGTATATTTATTATATATAATATATTAGAAAATATTAATAATATAAAATCTATTTTATATGATAAGAATACTCTTTATACAATAAATTTTATACGAAAGTTTTAGTTAATACCGTAATTTCTTTACCTAGGATAATAAAATAAAATTTTCACCTAATATAAATAGCTATATCCAATGATCCAAGCTGATCACGAACTGCTCGAGCTTGACTCCAATTCATTTACTAAAGTTCGAGCTTGTTTATTTAATGAACAAGTTAAGCTCAAGCTTGATTTTCTAGCTCATTTAATTAACAAACAAGCTTTTTTTTTTTTTTTTTTTGTAAAACAAACAATCTTGAAACACATCATTATTCGGCTCAGCTCGACTTGATAACACCCCTAATGTGGAGCGAACTATTGTTCCCTAGGAAAATCAAAACCTGATAAAATGTATGAGTATGACTGCCAAACATTGAAAATGGAGGAATGCTAGGCCTACTTTCAGTCCAACTTTACTCTCAATCTCCACCAACCATTTGTCTATTCTTGATGAGAGATAATGCATTAACAACCCTAACTGATTTTATAATGGATAAGTGGTTGGTGAAGTTTGAGAGTATAATTTGACCGAGAGTAAGGCTAGAACGCCTCTTGAAAAAGAAGCTATGACAAGAATTTCTTACTACAATAACCATTTAATCTCGATAAATAAACACGTGGAATCACTCCCATGGAATAGAAAAATCGAAAACTTCGTTTGGATACGATTGATACGTTTTGGTGCAATTTAGACAAAAAGTTGTTTCTGTAACAGAAATTGGAGAACAAAAAAAAAGTCAAATTTGAAAATCAGTTCTCATTATTGGAAATTATCTCTCTCAATGCCACCACCAATCTCATCATTGCCACCACCCCCTTTGCCACTTCCTCCGCTCATTGTCTGCATCCCATCTCACTGGTCTGTAATGATCATACTAATTTCTTTTCAGAACGCATTTTGTTGTTTCCATTCTTCATAATTGATTTTAATTGAGTGATTTACTACACTGGATTCTTTTCTTCTTTTTTTTTGGTTGAAATCCTAATCACTTAACCCACTCACACACAGTTAGGCCAACACATCTCTTCAAAATGGTTATCTCTTGAATAGAGAGAGAGAGAGGAGTCTTATAAAGCATAGGTATTTACGACCCCGGATTTTTTTTTTTTTTGGTTCAAATCCTAATCAATTAACCCACTCACACTTGGGGTTAGGCCAACACACACACGACCCTGGATTCATTTGATTTATAGGAAAATTGCCTGTCACGGGATGAATTTGGTGGTCCAGGACTCATGGTATTAGGCTTCATCAATGATGGGAAAGCGCTGCTAAGATTGCACTTCTTAGGGTTGAATAGGTGCCTTAAAACAAGCCATCGTTAGTCAAAAGGAGATCTAGGGCAACATTTTGTGAGCACAATGCCTTAAAACAAGCCACCTCAGCCAAAACTATGTTTTGGGTTTAGCATTTTATTAGTAACACTGTTAGCATTAGTTCTAAATTAAGTTTCAACCGCGCACATCCCCCACATGATTGCTGTTAGCATTAGTTCTAAATTATGTTTCAACCACGCACGCCCCCATGGGACTAGCTCCCTGATCAAATGAGTGGTGTCATGCTCTCACTCTCAATGGAGCAAGCATTGCTTCCCTATGAATCTGTTAATAGACTGATTTATTGAATAAACTTGAATGATTACAATGATTCTTCATTAAGGATTATATAGAGATTACACGAGTCTCAAGATAGAAGTATATCACAATATAATCAAATTTAATCTTAATTAAATCTTAACCAAATTTAATATTTGATATTAATTTATTTGTGATGAGATACACCAATAATGTTGTAGTGTATTTCATTCACTTTATTACAATAAAACATTCTCTAATATGAGCAACACGTTGAAAAGGCATGGATTGTTCACAATCAAAGGATTGGCTGCATTTTTATGAATTTTGAATAGTTTTGCCTGAAGTAACCAATTTGCAGAGCAAGAGCGTTAAAACGACAAATTTTAATTTAGGAGAGGGTCGAGAGCTTCCAGAGTGCCCGTGTATATATATACGGAGAGGTACTAATAAATCATGCTCATTGAATATTTTAGTGAGCGATCACTCTAGAAAGATGACATGTGACATACTTTTTTTGAATTTGACCATTAGATGTTAGAGTTTGGTCCATTTGAGAAATGTGTTAAAAAAATAGTCCGATTGGACATGTTTAGACCATCCGATTAGAACTTAGTTTGCATCATTAACCCCTAAGGGTTCACTAGACCCTACCTAGGATATAGAAATGACTAATCTTTCATTCTTCGATCAGACGGTCTATAAATGTCCAATTGAGTTAATTTTTGTCATGTGTCTCTCGATGAAGCTGTCTTGACTTCCAACGGTTAGATTTCGAAAAAACTTGTCATGTGTCACATTATTAGGGACCACTAATTACAAGCATCAATGAGTATGATTCATTAGAATGCTATTATCTCTCTCTCTCTCTCTCTCTCTCTATATATATATATATATATATTTCTTGAAAATTACTTGTAGATACAAATATATTATTTTCACTCTCTAAACTATAAAAGAAAAATAATTGATAAAATCATTCACCCCTCAAATTTGTAGTCATGGGAAACGAGATGACTATTGACATATTAAATCAATCCGACTAAATTCAATTACAAGATCACCAATAATTTACAAATCTTACACGAATCTTCTACCTTAGAAAGAAAAATGATAAAATACACTTTGCTAAGTAAAATGAAACTTTATTCACTCTATAAACCATAAATCATACTCTACAAAAATTGAGACAAAGCTTCCAAGGTGATTTCTCTCTCAAAGCTTGAGAGCGAGAGGGAGTAGCAGATTGAGAAGTTTGGGTTAATAAGATTTTGCTTCTGCCCATGCCCACCGGTTGACACCCCTATCTAACTATTAAGGAGTAAACAAGAAATCTTTAATTACTTAATTAACTTTAATTATGAAGTCCACACGTTAAAAGGGATCCAAAATATCAGGGAATCTTGTTTATTAGTTATGTTGAAATGTTCAGCCTAAAAAGAAGGTTACAACAATCTTTTTAATCCTCGTGAAATCCTACAGATTAAAACTACCAAATACCCACCGGTTGACACCACTGGCGCAAGATAAAAGAGGTAATTAATGATCTCTTCCACCCCAAGGAATTTAAAAAAAAAAAAAAAAGTCATAATACCAAAAGCATCGTTCACAACAGAACAAAAACTAGATTAAAGAAAAGAAAAGAATGCAGAACATTGTATGCTAGAAACAGAAACAGAAACAGAAACACATAAACAAAAGAAGAAGAGAAATAAATAGAAAAGGCTAAAGCATGAGTAAAAACTAGAGAGGAGGGGGAGGTCCGTAACCGTAAACTAAGAAGGGCCTTCCTGGAGAGTAACAAGTGGAGGAATGGCAGGGGTGAATTGTATCATTTAACTTGTCGAAGCCATGCTTGAAGACTCCAAAGCCGAAGAGAAGCCCTATCAATATCACCACCAATATCAGGCATGAGCACATCATACACATCTTACCCCCACAACACATCTTTGTCTCTCTCTCTCTCTGATCTCTGTATGTACGTGTTAGATCGGCTTCCAATATATTGATCTTCGATGCAAGTCGTTTCTAAAGAAAGAATCTCAAATTTGATAGTGGTTTTGGTAGGTTTCTGTATAATAAAAGAAGACGAAGAAGAAGAAGTGTTTTGGTTGGTTCTATTTCCTTTTCGTCTGTGGTTTGAAAAGGAAAGCGATCCAAACTGAAATTTGTATCGTCTAATCCAAACAATATATCTTTTTTCTTACTTATCCTTTTGCTTATGTGGCCTACCAGATAAGTTTATTACGTTCCTCTCCCTAGTCCCAACCTATTATCTGTGATTAAGATTTATGTATTAACTCTTGTAGGGTTAAACAATCGACCATTGATTTTATTAAAAGAGCTGTGCTAGCCCCTCCTCTCAAATGCTGGACTAGGTCAAGACCCAACACATGTCCATGTTTTCAATCAAAAACCACCACACGTCCTCGTTTTAATGCTTGAACATATGCTAGTTTTTCGTTGAGAGTAGTGAGTAGGGGCTGCTTGAGAGTAGGGCTAGGCACACCTCTTACAAAAATATTAATCTTTAAGGATTAAAGCTTATTAATCATAGTTAAAAAAAGGCAGTTAAATTGCCTTTGTGAGTGCGATTAAACTATCCCAAATTCAATCGCAATTGGATAGAATCTGGACCCTCCATTGTACCATTGCATTCTTTGAATCATGGATCTGGACTGTTGAATGTTAGTGACTGGTTGGGTTATAGCCTGTCATTTGTTCATGGCCAAGGCAGAGGAGTCCGGATCCTGTCTAATTGCACCCAAGTTCAATCGCACTCACAAAGCCATTTTAACTCTAGTTAAAAAAATACCTTTTCGGGTTAATATTTTTTAATTATAAAAACAAGGTTATATTATTTAACCCTAAGGGCTAGTGAAACTTAACCACTATTAATGAAGGTTAAAAGGAACATGGGTTGACCTATGGATGCGATTGAACTCTCCCGGGTTCAATTGTGGTTGAACTCAGATTGATTATGAGACCAACTCGGGGTGGAACTAAGGGGGACATTAGTCCCCGCCCCCCGCTCTCTTAATTTATATTTTAACCGGGCATAGTTATGGAGCAAGGGGCAGCTGTCCCTTAACAAGGACAAACAAAGAAAATCTTGCTCTGCCCCGTCTGTGGGTGACTCTTGCGCAAAGTCGCCTGAGCTGGCGACCATGATATAGAATATTATAGCCAATAGTAGTTTAATTCTCTCTAAACGGAAAAAAAGAAAAGAAAAGAAAAGAAAAGGGTGACCAAGGTTTTGGTGTGGCGTTGATGCCTCAAATTGATCTGCGAACCTCGGGTGCACGATAATTCATTGGCGAAAGCTTTGAGTCTCTTCCTTTGTTTTTGGTGCTCTGTCTCGTATCGATCGATGGCGTCCACAGGGAATGGGAATCCAAATGAACCTGAGCTTGGTCCTGGTCCCTTGGATTTGCAAAAGCTCTTCAAACCCTCAAACCCTATCCCAGGAAACCCTGGCAATCCGAACGCGTCGCCATTTCTTCCGCCACCCACCACCGGTCCTTTCTCCTACCCACCTCCACCTCAGAGTCAGACCATCCCATTTCACCATCCCTACCTCCCTTACCCTTACCCTTACCCATACCCACAAGACCAATTTGCTAACGTGCACCATCAGAGGTCCATCTCCTTTCCTCAGCCTCCCTCCCCAAACTCTAACCCTGGAGCCAGACTGATGGCTCTATTGAACTCAAACGCACCCTCCAATCTCGAATTGCCGCAGCCCACGATTCCGTCCGTCTCATCTTCCGATTTTTCGCCTGTCATTCTGCCAACCCCCATTCGGTTTCCAAGCACTAAAGTCCCCAAGGGGCGCCATTTGATCGGCGACCGTGTGGTGTATGATGTGGGTGTTAGGTGGCAGGGTGAGCTGCAGCAGCAACTTGAAGTCACTCCAATCACAAAGTACGTCTCGGATCCCGCCCTCGTCCTGGGTCGTCAAATTGCTGTTAATAGGACTTACATATGTTATGGACTGAAGTTGGGAGCTATCCGGGTCCTTAATATAAATACTGCCCTTAGATATTTGCTTCGAGGTCACACTCAGGTTGGCTTTTCTTAACAAAATTGAATAGATTCTGTTATGTATGGATTTAACTCAATTCTAGTGCACTAGTTCGGGATTTGGATTAATTTTTGTTTTCACTATGTTGAATGTATTTTATTGTATATTGTTGTACTCATGGTTGTCAAGGTGCTTCAAGCATTAGACCCTGTGGATGCTTGAGGGGGTCACCCAATGAACTCATGTCGACATAGTGGAGTATTAAACACTTCAAAGTTTGGGCCAAATACCCAAATTCATGTCACTATCCATGTATAAAGTTAGACCCAAAGACATGTCTAAAAAATGTATTCAGAATTGTAACCTGATGATTAAAGATGATGAAATATTGAAATAATAAAAGAGCTTCATCATTTGAGATTGCTAATTAGATGATATGAATTTACCTGATAAGAAAAACTAACCAATTTGCAATAGCAGCGGCTGTTGTTCGCTCTACTTTGTTTCTCAAAAGCCACCAACCCTCACCAAAAATAAAAAAGTATAAAATGAGGATGCATGAAGAATGCATAGTGCATGAGAGAGAGAGAGAGTTAAGATTTAAGAAGAAAAAAAAAATGGTGCTGTGAGAACGCACTGTGAGAGAGAGAGTTAAGATTTAAGAAAAAAAAGAAAAACACAGTGCTGTGAGAATGCAATGCGCTGAGAACAAGAGAGAGAGAGTGTTAAGATTTAAGAAGAAAAAGAAAGGCCCAATGTTGTGGAGAACGAGAGAGAGAGAGAGAGAGAGAGAGAGAGAGAGAGAGAGAGAGAGAGAGAGAGGGGGGGGGGGGGGGGGGAGGGCACGGTACCTATTTTGGAATCAAGGTTGTGGAGAACGCAGGTACCCTCTTCTTCTCCTCCTCCTTCTCATTCGTGTTTTCTCTTTCTCCCAAATGTTTAAACCCTAAAAAAAAAAACATTTAGGGGCCATTTGGATACACTTCCGTTTTTATTTTTTGTTTTTAAAAATTGGAAACGACTTTCTGTTTTCAATTTTTTTTAGGAAACATGTTTGGTATTACTAACTGTTACTTATTTAAAAAAAAAAAAAACACGTTTGGTAAATATGATTAAATAATTTCAATTCATGGTGGTGGTAGTGGTGAGTGGTGGTGGTGGGTGTAGTGTGGTGGTGATGGTGGCGGCAGTGGTGGATGGTGGTGGTGGTGTGGTAGTGGTTGTATTGTGGTGGTGGGTGGTGAGTAGTGGTGGTGGTGGGTGGTGGTGATGATGGTGGTGGTGGTGGTTGTTTTGTGGTGGTGGGTGGTGAGTTGTGGCGGTGTGGTGGATGGTGGTAGTATTATGGTGGTGGTGGTGGGTGGCGGTGGAGGTGGAGGTTGGTGGTGGGTGGTGAGTAGTGGTGGTGTAGTGGTAGTGGTGGTGGTGGGTGGTGAGTAGTGGTGGTGTGGTTGGGGTGGTGGTAGTATTATGATGGTGGTGATGGGTGGCAGTGGAGGTGGAGGTGGGTGGTGGTGATGGTGGTAGTATTGTGGTGGTGCGGTGGTTGTTGTGAGTGGTGGGTCCGTGTTTTCCATTTTTGTTTTAAAAAACAGAGGCAGTAGAAAATTTTTGTTACCTTGATTTTTAAAAATTTTGTTACTAATTTTTAAAAACAGAAAGCAGAAACATGTTTACCAAACATGTTTTGTGTAAAAATTTTCAAAATTTTGTTTTTAAAAACAAAAAACAGAAAACGGAAGTGCAACTAAACGGGGCCTTATATAGTGAGTTTGCTAAACTTAAGTTAATTAAAATAAAAAATCAAATTTACTTAAACAAATCATTCTTTAATTAAAAAAGTAGTTTTTAAAAGGCAGACTACCTAGGCGACCGCCCAGATACTGAATGCCTAGGCAATTGCCTAGCTATATCTGCTGCCTAATCACCTAGTCGGGCGGCCCACCCCCAAAAAGACCTAGGCGACGAATTGTCCAGATGCACTTTGATAGAACCATTATTGAAAACAATTTTAGGAATAATAAAGGGAGATTTCAAATGTTGGGAATAAAAAGAAAATTCTACAATGATTGTGGAGAGGGGGAGAGAGAGGGATTGTGAGAGATAAAAAACGGAAAAAAATTAACAGGCAACAGTGATAGTCGAACAAGAGAGGGAGGAGAGCGTGACTGAATAAAAATAAGGGAATATAACTCCCTTTAACTGTGGTCAAAATTCACTAACAAAATTAACCACAAAGGTTAAAACTTGTTAATTATTGTTTAAGGGGCTTTGTGAGGGTGAGGAGAAATAGTCCCTTCCTCCATCGAGGAAAGGGTTATTGCTCAAAAAAAAAAAAAAAAAAGCCTAAACAGTCAATCATGATTGTTGATCAATCGTGATTGTTGAATAGAAGGAAAGAGAGAGAGAGAGAGAGAGAGAGAGAGACCGTACCGCTTATTCTCATTTCTTCTTCTTAGTTATGCCTAAGAAAAGTAATAAAAAAACATACAATAAGTAATATATATATATAATTATGATGCCTACACTTATTTATAAATTATAAAAGCCCTTTACTGAGATCTTTGGGAGTGCATAGAAGGATTTTGGGGTATTAAGTTTTTAGGCCGCCTGATTGTGCGCTTGGTCGCCTAGGTGACCGACTTTAACCCTATGCAAAAAACAGAGGAAGACCATGTGGTCCACCCACAAACAGAAGAGGACCATATGGTCCTCCCATAAACAGAGGAGAGAGAGTGATCAATTGGTCCACCCACTTAGCAGACGAGAGGGAAAGTTAGCATGAGAAAAACATACTTGACATATTATACAAACCCTGACATATTATACTATATAATAAAAGACACAAAAAACATATAAAATTGATGCTTTTTTGTTAATCAAACTGTCATCTTCAAATGAAATAATCTTTTAAATTTTTATACCCATAAATAATAAATTATTACATATATCAATTTTTAATTACGACCGCCTAGGCAGGCAGTTGTCTAAGCCTAGTAGAAACCGCTTGGTTGCCTAGGCGACGCTGTAACAACCATGGTTGTAATCACTGGAAAATTGAAATCGGGTTACAATTACCTTATTATGTTTGTTTGGCAAGTGATATCTTGACTTATTTTTGCTGTTTTCATGCCATTGCAACTAGAATATTGTCACATTGTTGAACTAATGGGCATTGTAGATGAAACCTTACAAATTTTAAAATTTATTTGTTCGATTTGATTCTTATAGAAATGATTCACGAACTATTTTAAATCCAGTCATACCATTAGGGTTTTGTCGACTCCCCCTCCCCAAAAAAAAAACCCCCACTAGATGGATTTGCTTGAAAAAGGCGGAAAAAGAAAAACTTGCTCCGTAAATTGGTTACTTAAGGCAAAACTATTCAAAAATCACAAAAATGCAGCCAATCCTTTACTTGTGAACAATTCATGCCTTTTCAACTTGTTGCTCATATTAGAGAATGTTTTATTGTAATAAAGTGAATGAGATACACTACAACATTATTGGTGTATCTCATCACAAATAAATTAATATCAAATATTAGATTTGGTTAGGATTTAATTAAGATTAGATTTGATTAGATTGTGATATACTATAATTGACCTCCTTTTCGATATCTTGGCTATAATGAAAGCTTCCTATAGCTCATGACCACATAGAAATGGGATGTGTAAGTATGTATAACACATTGAATTTTGTTGTAAAATGTGAAGAAATAATGTAATTGGTCACATTGGTTTGAACTTTGAAGAACTTTCCATTGCTTCAATTTAATGTCCAGAAGCTAGTTTAACCAAGGTTCAAAAAAAGGGTTTCGGATACCGTATCGGACACGGCCGAAACCGTTACGTTACGCCGTTACGTAAAGGTTTCGGCCGTTACGCAAAGGTTCCAAAAAATCACAATAAATAGGAAAAAAATAAAAAACATGTACCGAAACCGTTACGTTACGGGCGTTAGGCCCGTTACGTAACGGTTTCGGGCGATACAGTGAACGATTCCTATGACCGAAACCGTTATGGTATTGGCGTAACGCCCGTTACGTAACGGTTTCGGGAGTTACGCTTGGTTTCGGGAAAAAAACTGTAAAGGCATGGTTTCGGGTATCGGAGGCCACCGAAACCGTTACGTAACGGTTTCGGCGAGTTTTTAAACCATGAGTTTAACCTTACGTTTGCCATGTGATTCAATCTGGTCTTTCACTTTTTGCAATCAAGTTTGGTTTTCAGACCACCGATCAAAAAAAAAGTTTGGTTTACAGACCATTGGTCATGGTTCCAAAGGGCTTTTGCAAGCGTAAATATTAGTTGATTAATGCAGAATTGATAAGTATGAAGTATATATATATAAATATAATTTGTTGATTGATGCATAATTGAAAGCTTTGAAGCAATTCAATTTTTTTAATTGGTAATCAGTTCAAATAATGCATTAAAAAGCAAAGGCATACTTAGAAACAAGTTTACTGATTGGTGAACATAAAAAAAAACAACAAAAAACAAAGGAATGAACCAACAAAAACTGCAAACCACTACATTTAATGAAAGAAAGAAAGAGCCCGAAGAAAACCATAATCGCTTTTGTTAGACACCCGGATTTTTTTTTATCAATAATAAGAGGTTTGGCATTAAATGAAGAAACAAGCTACAAAAGCATGCTCACCAAGAGGTGAAGAAATGATAAAGAAGTACCGCCAATCCAAGCAAACAAGATTGTGAATGTCTAAGCACCCATTCAACTAGAAGACTGTGACTTTCCATTGTCCAAGCAAATCCTATTAAGAGGGACAAAGGAATTGTCAAACACCCTTCTATTCATGGTGTGAATTTTCTTTTTTTTTTACTGGAAAAACATAGTTAAAATTTGCAAGCCCTATTATAGAAACACATTCCATCCGCTTTTACTTCCTTACCTGCCACTCTTCTTAAATTGATCTGCTCCTGTTCTGTGGTTAAGAGTCCACTGATCTCACCACCTTGAAATCCATGATGTGGTATATCCATGGTCTTTGCAGCTAGTAGCACGGAAAGTGTCAACATTGATTTCATCCTTTTCATCTGTGAGACATTTGTTTGCAGCGTTATTATCTCTCCGGTCCTTCTAGGGCCCTCTGTTTTTATGTTAGTGCCATTTTTACTATGGTCATTGCTGCCGTTTGTATCATATATATATATGATCAATAAAGCAGGATTATTTATATCAAGCATAAAGTGTCAGCTACAAGCCTACAATAGCAGAGGAGGGGTCACAAGATAATTGAACCTGGAAGAAAAAGAAAAAGCAGCAAAATATTAGCTAGAAAGAGATGTAAGCTGAGAGGAACCCAAGAAGAGGATTGCCACCACATCTCAGAAATCTTGAAAAACCGAGCCAACTGATGTCGCTGAATTCCTCCGTACACGTTATCCACTGAATAAGAGTATGCATAGTCATCAAACAGATTGAGTCAACTGAAGAAAGAATCCCGTTAAAAACCATATGATTTTGTTTTTTCCAAAGACACTATACTAGTGCACTGAGAAGGAGAGAGCGAAAAACTTGGGCTTCAAGAATTACCCTAACCATAGTCAAACAGGATTGAAATCTCGGAAGGTACGAGGAAACATAGTAACAAAGTTCGGATTCGGGAATTATTCGGCAGGGGTTAAGTTCGGAAAAAAGGGGAAAAATCGGCAAATTCGGGATATGTTTGGAATAAGTTCGGGAAAATATAAATTAATTACAAAAATAAGAATGTGATACCAACTAATCTACCAATCTGAATGTATTGACATCTCTTACTATGATAGACATTTATCCCAATTCCTACAAAACAAGCATTACGTAAACTCGCAAACTCAAGAAAAAAAATTACATAAGGCTTAAGCAAGCTTTATGTAATTTAAGAGAAAAAATAATTTAGATTACATGTTTGTATTTGCAAATTAGATTATATAAGCAATTTAAAATGTATAGAAACAGAAAAAATAAATCTGAATAGATAAAATCAGAAAAAGTAATATATGAGTTTATTTATTTGGCATGACATAGTTATTTAGCAAAATATAGAAATAGCTCAGAATAAACAGTACAAATCATATTTTTTTCTCAGTTCGGTCAAAATTTAACAAACTAATCAACATGTAAAATCATCTTTTTTCTCTCAATTCAATCGAATGTTATCAAAACCCTAAAATAACCCACTCGAATAGAGTTTTCTCCTTTTTATATCAGTTGGCGACTTCAGTCAAATGAAGATTTCTCAGTATAAAATAAGTCTCGGGTTTTAGTAATAATTCTATTGCTAATAAAAAGTCCATTTTGTCCTCATTCTTATTTTAGAATTCCGAATAAGCATGAACAAATAATTTGTGAGAAATCTTCATTTGGAATAAGTTCGGAATAATCCGTCAGTTCGGGAATTATTCATGAATAATTCGCCAGTTTGGGAATTATTCGTCAGTTCGGGAAAAAGAATTATTTTTAAACGTTACCCCTTAAAAAATGAATAGTTCGGGAACAATTCGGGAATTATTCGAGAACTTTGTTACTATGTGAGGAAAGACCCAATTGATCCCCAACCAAGATAGAAAAAATCCCCAAATCTCAAAGGCAAAGGGGCAACGCAACAATAAGTGGTCTACTGTTTCCTTCGCCTTGAGGAACATAAAACAGTCATTGGCCATTCTCCATCCGTTATGCATTAGATGATCACATGTGAAAATCTTGTCTAGTGCAGTGTAGTCAAGGCGTCTAGGCGATGCCTAGGCGATTAGCCCCGGCTAGGCGAGGCGTTGCCTAGGCAACGCCTAGGCGTGGCCTAAGCGATAAATTTAATATAAATATATATATAATTATATATATATCACGTATATATATAACATCAAAAAGATCAAAACTCCACACCCACATTCCACAAAAGGCTTTGGCTTGTCTCTGGCGAAGCCAGAAACCCCTCTCGGGGTTCCATACATTATGCGACAGTTGGCCAAAAAATGGGGAGAAGTCATTTCATTTTCTCCCCATTTTTTTGACTTCTCCCCGTATGATATCTCTCCCCTTTATTCTCACACACTTATCGCCACATGTCTTATTAAGGGTGGAGAAGTCAAAATCGTGGGCCCCATGATTTTGACTTCTCCCCCACTTGTCACCTATTCTATGGAATCCCGAGATAAGCCCTTTCTGGCTTCGCCAGAGACAATCCCAGGCCTCCACAAAAACATAAAATAAAAAGTCTATTACAAGCATTCATCACATATCAAAGACATGTTAACATAGTGGAGTATTAAACATTTCAAAATTTGGGCAAAATACCCAAATTTGTGTCATTGTCCATGTATAATATTAGGCAGAGCCTCCTACGATTGCCCGGGGGGGTGGCAGGGGGGGCAGCGCCCCCCTGCGACGCACGAAGTGCGTCCGCAATCTGGGCCTAATAGGCCCAGATCGCATCGAAAACGATATTTTTAGTGAAAAAAATTGATATTTTTAGTGAAAAAAACGATTTAGAATTTTATTACTACTTCATTACATGTTTTTATATTTTTTATTTATTCATTGAGAAATTTTGGATTTTTTTTAAGCAAAAAAAAAAAAAAATATTTTTTTTTGTAGGATCGCCCGCCTAGAGGGGCGCCTAGGCGACCCAGGCCCTAAGTCGCCTAGGCGACGCCTTGACTACACTGGTCTAGTGTTAACAACCACAGAAAAAAAGATACTTTGGAAGGCATTAGGGGGTTCCACACGGATCTAAATGAAAAATAGAATGCTACAACATCCGTACGTTTTGACTGGTCCTTTGTGGTTGTTAATGCTCCAAGTTCTTAGTAGAACTGGCGAATAACATTTAATTGGCGTAACTGGTTTGGATTGATGACTGGTCCAATTTTTTCCGGCTTTAAGTTACTGATTTCAGTTGACATGATCTCATATTATATATCTACCCATCTGTATCCCTCATTTTTCTCTACGATCTCTTTGGGTTATGTTAAGTAGTGTATCATATGCATATTGAATGCCAAAGAGATTTTCCCTAAATATAGACGAAGGATCAATCCATATCTCGTCTTGCATATTTTTTTTTACCATTCACAGAATGTACCACTTTAAAAACCAATCCCTTTTTTTAGATCTTTATTTTCTTATTATTTATTTTTCTGATCATTTTTGCATTTGTTTTATCTATCAGAGGGTCACGGACATGGCGTTCTTTGCTGATGACGTTCACCTTTTGGCCAGGTAGATCTTTTTCTGTAATTCATCATATCCTTCATATTTTTTTTCTTGGGGATATGCTTACTAGCTTCTGTACAGTGCTAGCATAGATGGACGGATTTTTGTATGGAACATAAATGAAGGTTCAGATGAGGAAGATAAGCCTCAAATTACCGGAAAAATTATTATTGCCATTCAGATAGTAGGAGAGGGGAAAGCAGTACATCCACAAGTCTGTTGGCACTCTCACAAACAAGTAATAAAGAGTCTTTTATTTCCTTAAAAAAAGCCTTTTTGGATTGCCAGTAATTATTATGTACGGTTAATAGTAGTATTCTTCTTGATAGGGAAGTTTCTTAAAAGTTCAGGCAAAATATCTTAACAATTAAACAACATACATTGTTTACAGGAAGTTTTGGTAGTTGGGACTGGCAAGTGTGTTCTGAAAATTGATACTATGAAAGTTCAAAGAGGCTATGTGTTTTCAGCAGAGGAACCTCTCAAATGTCATGTTTACAAGCTGATTGATGGGGTCCAATTTGTTGGTGAACACGATGGCGAAGTGACTGATTTGTCAATGTGCCAATGGATGACAACTCGTTTAGTTTCGGCTTCAACAGATGGCACGGTTTGTATTTGTCCCAACTGTTTTACTGTGGTTGAAAGTCATGTTATTCTCTGTAAGGTTGCTTGTATGATTGTTTGTGAACTTTTTTTTTTGTGTTCACGTTGAAATTTTAAATCAGAGTGTTAGTGTGGTCCGTTTGGCAATTCTCATCTGGAGTTAATAAGCTAAGATGAGTTGGAATAAGAGTCTGCAGGATCTGCCGTGGTGGGTTCTGGCTGTATCCTTTTTTCTTGGTTGGGCACCATTAGATTTTAAATTAAGCATTGGTATGGTCCATTTGGCAAAGTCTCATATGGAGTTTATAAGCTAAGAAGAGTTGTAATTAGAATATTAGGGTCTGCCACAGTGGAGTTTTTCTGTATCCTTTTTTAAAAATTTGTCAGTAATGCACAAAATATATTAAGAAGGGAAAAAGGACAAAGGGGAACTGCAAGAGATGAGTTCACACAGACATAAACCCACTCAATAAAGAAAAGAAGGAAAATATAATTACAAACGAGTTCACACAGTTGTTCTGTATCCTGTTTTCAAGTATGAATACCAAGTGGTGGAGGGATTTGGCGAGGACTTTGAATTTTGTAGGGAAATACAGGTGACTGGAAACCCATTGTAATGCATGGATTTGGCTAGGAGCCTAGAATGACAAGATAAGATCCTTCTTGTTGAGGGTACACTCTATCAAGTGACAACAAATGGTTAATGCAAATGGTAACCCCTAGCAGTTATGGTGGTCTCTGAGCTATCCTGTATTGATTTAATCAATTGGACATGTTCTTGAGGGAGCCACTTGAATAGGGTCAGCAGGCGAAGGTCCAAAAGCCTTACTAAGTAGTGAGTTGTGACGTCAGTCTATTATTTTAAACCTTAATATTTGAGAGTAAATGGAGGATCAGGGTACTGAGTTACATTGATTATTGAGACCAGTTCAATTGTTATTATTAGTGCTGTAGGGCTTGGTAATTTATCTATTAATATTTTCTTTGCAGTACTTGGCTGGAGAGTAGTGACTAGGGATAAACTATTTCTGTAGTTTTTTGTTTTTCAGTTAGAACTTGCTTATATACATAATGTTCACTCATCAACTCCTTTCCTCCTTATATAGAGGATATCTTAAAAAGCTGCTAAATTTGGCTTGCGTTCATTCTCCTCATTACTACTTCTTTTGGCACCCTTACGATTTTTTTGAATACCATCATTGATTGATGTTGAACTTGAGCTCAGTCTGATGCTTAGCTTGAAGTGCCAACTTTAGGCTCGGTTTGTCTAGAATAGCACAAACTCGGGCTTGACCTGAACCACCAGTGATCTTCTGCTGATCGGGAGCCTAGACTCCTCAAGCCCATATCTCGACACTCTTGGATTAGGCACACTTGTTAAGCTGGTTTGGCTTCGCTTATTCATTTTCCTAGTGAACTAGGTGAGACTTCTAGGCAGGAGGGAACCAAAAGGTGAGAAAATTCTCTCTTTCAAAGTAGAGTCCATATTTAGGTCTCTTATGTCCTTGTGTTCAACCACTTTCTAAGTCCATGATGCCTTTCTTTTCTACAAAAGAGAAATCGTTATAATTCCACATCACAATGAAAGCCCTAAATCTTTAGCTGGTGAGCCTGGATTCGTTCTTGAAAGAGAGAACTGTTGACTTCTCACTTTGAAAAGCGGAAGCTTTTGAAAATTGTTAGGGTGTATGTATAGGGACGGCTTTAGGCCTGCCTGAAGTGGCCATGAAAGAGTAAAGATGCTGTAGTTGAAAAGATTCACAGTTTAACTGCTGCAGTCTGCAAGAAAACACTATGAAGTGCTTATAGAACATTGAATGCATTTGTGATGGAAATGAGGGATGCCATAAAGCTATGCTTCTATAAATGATGGCATTTTTTGCAGGGTGATGCCCCTTTTTAATGATGACTTAGGATCGTCTCTGGCTGTAATGCCATGATGCCACGTGTTCAAAATAGCCTGATATTTTTAATAGTCTTAACTATTCCCCTCTTTCCTTGGACTCCATTACTTCCGAATTTTAAGGGCATGGAAATTATGGGACAAGTGGCATCATGGCATTACAGCCAGAGATGATTCTAAGTCAACAGATGCCAAGAGTTTACTTGTATAATTGCATGTGAAAGCGATGGTTTGGAAATAAGTTAGGAAGCAACGGTGGTTAGGATTTGTCTGGTAAAACTATCTAAAAGCTTTGACAGAATTCTTTGTTTTCTATTTAGGTATTGAAAATTGGCTTTTATTTGGAGGGTGAGCTAGAACCAACTTGCTAAATCATGATATATTTTTCTTTTTTTTAGGTCATTAAGTTGAATTTCAACCTGCTACCTCTTGATTGAAGTGCAGAAGGTCAACCAATTATTAGTAAATTGTGTTAAAACAAGTTTAGATCTTCTCCTACTGGACTTTCTGGTACCTTTTCTGGGTTCAAGAAACATGGCATTCTCTCCCATTTGAAATGACAAAAAAAGTAAGTTTATGAATTCCGTCTTGCTAACATAATGTTCATGAACTTTATTTAGTAAGTAGTCTTTAGATATATTTATATATTAATGTTTCTATTTGTTGCTTGTTTACTATTTCTTGTATAGTCCAGAACCATGACAGTTATTCTTGATTAAGTGTGTTTTTGAAATTCATCTTATGCAACAGGTCAAAATATGGGAAGACCACAAGGCATTACCACTTGTGGTGCTTAGGCCACATGACTCTCAACCTGTTAACTCGGTTACATTCTTGACCGCCCCTCATCGCCCCGATCACATTATTCTTATCACAGCGGTATGTTATTGTTTTCTTTCTTTAAATAGGGTTTCCCATCATGCTTGTTCTGCCTAATTGTTCTTAGTTCTAGGGTGTTTATAGAATAGTTTGTTTGGTAACTTGGCAAATAGTTATCTTCAGCTTATTAACGTGGTAACTTTCTAGTGTCCAAAAACCAACCATTGCATTTTAACAAATATTAATGAAGACTTTAGTGTGAATGTTTGCTTATTTTTGCAGGGGCCACTGAATCGGGAAGTGAAGATATGGACCTTGACAAGCGAAGAGGGCTGGTTGCTGCCTACTGACTCTGAATCATGGCAGTGTACTCAAACTTTGGACTTAAAGAGTGCAACTGAATCTCGAATCGAGGAAGCATTCTTTAATCAAGTTGTGGCATTGCCGAGTGCAGGCCTTATTCTCCTTGCAAATGCCAAAAAAAATGCTATATATGCTGTGCACTTAGAATATGGTCCTAATCCCGCAGTGACTCGCATGGACTACATAGCGGAGTTTACAGTCACGATGCCTATATTGAGTCTTACTGGAACAAGTGACTGCTTATCTGAGGGGGAACATGTGGTTCAGGTATACTGTGTCCAGACGCAGGCTATTCAGCAGTATGCTTTGGACTTGTCTCAGTGCTTGCCACCACCATCAGAAAATGCAGGGTTAGAGAAGACAGGCTCCAGTGTTTCTAGTGTTTTTGATGCAGCTAGTTCAGATAGGTTCGCTACTTTGGACCCATCCCATGGAAGTAAAAACCCTGAGATTCCTCCAGGTAGTGTTGTACCCAGACTACCTATGGTAGTAAGCAGCTCTGAGAGTGCTCTCTCAGGAAGGTGTCCTGTAATCTCAGCTTCTGCTGGGTTTCCTAGCTTGCAGGAATTTGCTACTTCAGGTATGGAACCTAAGCCAAGTGCTTCGCCACCGAAAACTACTGATGCTGATAATGGCCGGTTTGCATCACCCCCTCTTCCTTTGAGTCCGAGGTTGTCCGGAAAACTATCTGGTTTTAGAAGTCCATCAAATAACTTTAAGCAGGTTCCCGTTCCCCCTCTCAGTGATCGTGGTGGTGACCTACCATTTCTTGATTATTCAGTTGACAGGAGAATAGGCACTGCCCTTAGTAATATGCCTGATGTACTTTCCTTGGATGACTATTCCAGGAAGGACGAAAACAAGGTTGTACAAAATGATATTTCTATGGTGCCCAATCCCCTTACCATGTTCAAACACCCGACCCATCTGATAACACCATTAGAGATATTATCATCAGCTGTTTCTTCCTCCGAGAATACTCAGGACTTGAAAGGGGAAGAGGCAAAGGTTCAAAATGTGGTGGCCAATAATGATGTAGAGAGCAATGAAGCGGAGTTTAAAGTTGTAGTTGAGACAAGATCTAGTCAGACTGATGAATTTTACTCTTGGAGAGAACCCTGCATTCATGTTGCAGAGAAAAAGGAGAAATCTTTCTGCTCCCAGGCCTCAGATCTTAGTGTTGGGATGGCCAGAGAGCTCAGTGGATTGTCAACTGAAATTTATGGTGTGGATGAGGCTCGGCAGGTTGATGATGCTGAAGTATTGGACCGACCTCCAAATGCCGGTGAAGAGGGAGTCCAAGATTCTACGAAAGATATGTCTGGAAAGGTTGCTGAATTGGTTACAACCACAAAAGTTCCGCAGTTTCCAGCACCAGCTATGGAAGGGAAAAAACAGAAGGGCAAAAACTCTCAAGTGTCTGGTCCATTTTCCCCACCTCCAAGTCCTTTCAATTCAACAGATTCTTTAAATGAACCAAGTAGGAGTTCAGGCCCTTCTACAGAAGCTGTTTTTTCTCAGATTATGGCTATGCAGGAGATGCTGAACCAGGTGATTGTTATTAATTCTACATGTATGAATTTTTCTACTTATGTGAATTACAGTTGCATAACTTCTTCCGAGCTTGACTTGTTCTGAGAGAAAACGATATGGTTTTACTAATTAACATATCAGCATAGTTGCAGGGAAGTTATGTACAAGTTGGGAAGCTCGTTTCCCAGACTCTCTTCATAGGAAGCTCGTTTCAATTACGTCTCATTTAGTAGTCAAATGGAGCTGTATGCGTGAAGTGATGGGATAGACCACAATCTATAGCCTAGGGTGTAGACTTTAAGCAAAGTATCGTCAGTTTGGAACCTATGGCAGCTAATTTTCCACAAAAATCTCATGTAAGATAAAATAAAAAATATAGCTACCCATAATAACATAATAAGAATAAGGATCCTATATCTCATTTCTCATTTCCCGTTTCCTAAGGTTTTTTTGAGCCTCGCTTCCTGCTTTCGCTTTGCTTCTGGTAACTATGCATATCAGTATAATAAATAATTCGCTCAATCATTTCTAGACTCCTCATGTGACTCATGTCTGCTTTGCTATTGAAGAGTATTTGCCTAATATATCATTCCAGTTATTTTGTTGGTGGATCTCATGCTTTTACAACTTTACTGCCT
This sequence comes from Tetracentron sinense, assembly GCA_015143295.1. Classification (NCBI taxonomy): domain Eukaryota; kingdom Viridiplantae; phylum Streptophyta; class Magnoliopsida; order Trochodendrales; family Trochodendraceae; genus Tetracentron; species Tetracentron sinense. The sequence goes on from CM026551.1 coordinate 63,692,849, forward strand.
TTCTTTTTTAATTAAAATTGAAAATCAGCACTTAAGTGGGCTATCAGCAACCCATATTTACTACTGTATGTGGAGACATACATTTAACCCGATAACTATGGTCTATCTCTGTAGTATGTTTTCCTCTGTACAGCAGTTATCATTTCTTGTGTTTTATCCCTTACCATCTTCTTTTGAAGTTGTGCTGTGCTACATTCATGTAGCCTACAGCTCCCAGAATTCCTTTGTGCTTACCATTCTTGGGGCCTTGGGCCGAAAATAGCTGAAGTCACATTATTTTAGTCAAATACTCTGCATTGTTTGTCTTGGGGTATTACGTTTTGCATTACATCAATTTTGTCCTAGAGGGCTAGGTTTCATGTTATATATCCTACATCTCCTGTACCATATTTCTATCTGTACTAGTCAATTATTATAATCAAGGATCTCACATTCTTCAATAGTTATAGAAAGTGGAAGACAGGGATAGCTTCCTCCTCCGCCTCTTCCAACTCTTCCAATGGTAGGGACAGAGTTTTATTAGCATCAGAAATGGATCATTGGATTTAGGGTCTGATCTTTGAGGCCAACCATCTCATAATTTCCAAGTGCAAACTCTAGTTGACCATTGGGGTTTCCGTGAAAATCTAAGATTGTTGACTTAGAACCTAAGCGAGTTCTTGTTGTTTTTATTGTTATTGTTTGTTTGTGGATTGAAAATCCAACAAAGTTGAGATGACTTAAGTGAGCCCCTCATGGAATTTCTTTTCTTTTTTTCTTTTAAACGTGCTGATTTTGTATTGTTGTATTTGTATGTATTTAAGTGTACGACTAAGTTTGTCTAATTTTTTGGGAGCAAGAAGTACATCTGCATGACTTTTTGGAGCAGACATGTTTTTTTATAACAGTTTGGTGAGCCCGTTGATCCCAGGCTCCCAGCAATGACATGAGACAAAGTCACAAAACTTACATCAAAATTGTCCTTATGTTCTCGGTGGCAAAATGTTTATTACCAAACATGAAAAAATAAATTTTTTATGGATGCTACTTTTTTCATCTCGAGTTTTTAAATTTCTAAGCCTTGAGTGTACAGCTTATGTAAAGCATTATTATGTCTTTTGTAACTCTTGCATTTTGTTATATCTTTGCAGTTAGTGAACATCCAAAAAGACATGCAGAAGCAGATGACAATGATGGTGGCTGTCCCAGTTACCAAAGAAGGTAGACGACTAGAGGCAACCTTAGGCCGGAGCATGGAGAAAGCTGTTAGGGCCAACACTGATGCTTTGTGGGTTCGTTTCCAAGAAGAAAATGCAAAACTTGAAAAGTTAGAACGAGACCGTACACAAAAAATAACAAGTTTGATCACCAACTTTTTGAACAATGACTTGCCAGCCCTGTTAGAGAAAACATTGAAGAAAGAAATATCTGCTGTCGGATCAACAGTAGGTCGTGCAATTACTCTTGTTGTAGAAAAAACCATTTCTTCAGCTATTGCTGAGTCATTCCAGGTTCACACTTCGAAGCTCTTAAATTTTATCCTTTTTTTTCCTCCAAAATTTAAACTTTACTGGATCTCATTGATGCTTCTTGTAAAGAGAGGAGTTGGAGATAAGGCAGTGAATCAACTGGAAAAGTCAGTCAATTTAAAGCTTGAAGCTACAGTGGCTAGGCAAATTCAAGCACAGTTCCAAACCTTTGGCAAGCAAGCTCTTCAGGTATATGCAAGTTCAACATGGACGATGTATCTTTTACAGCATACTCGTGTACAATTACTACGTTTGTCATTTTTGATTGGTCAAGATGATCAATGCATATATGATAAAAAGTAGTATAGAAGAGTTCACCGATAGGTGAACAAGGAAAAACATACTCATGTGCACTGTGTAGTTACTACTTGAATTGTAAAATATCTGTTTAGACTGGGCTTTCTTGCATATTTTTAGTCCCACATGTTTGAATATTGAAAATAGTATGGGTTTTCTATGTTAGTCTATGTAACTTAGACACACTACGGTTTTCATTTTTTGATTGGTCAAGATGATCAATGCATATATGATAAAAGTAGTATCGAAGAGTTCATCAATAGGTGAACAAGGAAAAACACTCATGTGCACTGTGTAGTTACTACTTGAACTGTAAAATATCAGTTTAGACTGGACTTTCTTGCATATTTTTAGTCCCACATGTTTTTGATTATTGAAAATAGTATGGGTTTTTCTATGTTAGTCTATGTAACTCAGGCACGGACACACATTTTTGTGTTTATGAAGTGTTAGACACACTGACCTCAACAAACTCGATACCACCAACATGGTCATACAGTTTATTCTATATATTATGAGAAGTATGTTCAATATAAAGTTATAAACTAATTCATTTAAGCGTAAAATATAGACATAATGTGCTTGTATAATCTGATTTACATGAAAACTATATGAATGATATCTGAAATTATAATGCAAGACAAAGCATATAGAGTAAATCAAGATGTTTCTGAATAAGTGTTGGCATGTTTCTGACACGTGAGTGTGGCACAATTTGGTGTCTGGTGCAGCCAAGTTTCAGAAATTGATTGCTAGCCTAGATTCGTACACCATATTGCAAGGATGTGCATAATGTACTGTCATACTCAATCGAAACTGTCATGGTCCGGGCCCTTCTTTTTTTTGGTCGTTTTTACTATAAACAATACCACTTATGGTCTTCTATTGTAAAATCAACATTATTTTACCCACCAGGGGTTGGTGCAGTTTGCTAGCGTCCCAGGTTTGCTCTTTGTGGTCGTGTGTTCAACTCCCACTCAACTTACATTGGTGTCTCTAGGGAAAATTCTGAGTGGGTCGGTGTGCGGACACCCGAAGGGACTAGTCCTTACCTTGAAGTGTTTGGGACACCCTTCGTTACAAAAAAAAGCAACATTATTTTATTAAATAAAGTAGTGAACGTCCTATTTTAGGTCCTCTTTAGTCAAAATGATAGTTTCTATTTCATTTTTATTTTTTAGTATAAACAATTCGTATATACTAAAAACAATAGTTATTTTTTTAAAAGACCATTTTATGGTCACTTTTACTAGAAATGACCGTTTTATTCTGCTACGCTATTTTTATGTTTTGGTTAAAACATCGGTTCGGTCCATAATGGTGATTTTTATTACCATGCCCTATAAGACCCATAAATGCCTTTTATGATCATAGTTACAAGTACGGGTATAATACGACAATGATCTGTTTGGGAAGTACGGGTGTTATACGGAAAAACATAGCAAAAGTACGGGAAAATTAAAAATAATTAATAATTATAAATTAAATAAAAGTCATGATATTAAATAATAACAAGGATTTAATACGAAATATGCTTTTGACACGGTAAAAGTACGGCAAAAATATGTGTATTGTACGCGTTTAATACATAATTCGTGTATTAAACGGGTATTATACGGCGATACGTGTATAATATGTAACACGACAAAAGTATGCAGTTTTAAACGGCGATCCCCTCTAAAATTATTATATGGGTACAATACAGGTATAATATGGGTATTTGGCAACTATGTTTACAATAGGCTAGAATCCTTATGGCCTTATTAAAGTTGAGATTTACGGAATATCCTGAAGGGGTTTTCATATTCGTGTCTCTACCCAAATATGGTATGCATCTTACTTTCCCTCATCTTGGTATGGTTCATTTCTGAATCATAATCCTTGCTCCTGGTTTCATTTGATATTTTGTAAACTCGTTACTCGTTCTTTTGTAACTTGCATAAGGTCAGGGTTTTCTGTGATTGTTTCTTTAGTGACATGTACAGAACACCCCCTTTATGTGAATCCAGGAACTTTTTCGGATGTAATGCTCAACGATGGAATTTATGCTTGCAGGATGCATTGCGGTCTAGTTTGGAAGCTTCACTCTTTCCCGCATTTGAGATGTCATGCAAAGCAATTTTTGAGCAAGTTAATACTTCATTTCAGAAAGGGATGGTCGAACATACAACTGAAGCTCAGCTGCAGTTCTTGTCCACACATTCTCCACTGGCACTTGCCTTGAGGGTCTGTATTCCTATACTGCTTTACATGATACTCATAGTGGGAAGCAGGTTACATTTGGCTTTGTGGTTTCTACATCTCATCATTTTGCTTCTGATTTGTTATAAATGTATGTTCCTTATGCAACTTTAGCATGGTAAAATATTTTTGGATGTAGCCTCTTTAACACGTGCCCTGGACCCCGGACTTTTTTTTGGTCGGTACACGTTCCTTGGACTTAATTTGAAAATTTGAAATTGATTTTATTGAAAGTTTGAAACTGAAAAACTTGTGAATAGTTTCTGATTCTGGCATAAAAATTGATATATATATATATATATATATATAATTTGCAAGATATCGTCAGATATGATATGGATTTTGAGATTAATGATATGATGAATAAAACTTCGGATGTTTGTATAATTAATCCTTTTTATTTTTTGATATTTCTTCATTGAAACCAAGACGGAACAACTAAATCTTCCAATAATCCACCTTCCAGAGAAATTTTTTTTTCTTAAAATTACCTGTGAATGAGTGATATTTGCACATGTGACATGATAACCACGGGATGTCTGACAAATCAAATGTTTCAAACTGGCTATATGAAGATACCAGCACTGGCATGTACATACAAGTTATATGAAATGTATAAATAAGAAGTCAGTTCACCTATAAGTACGCCATTATATATATATGTGTGTGTGTAACCACTATGTAGTACAAGGACGGGAAATCTATGTTGTCCGTGGCGTGCATCAATAGTGATTTATTTTTCTATTTCTCTTTCTGAAACTGCAATGTCGATGTTACTTTGTTATGATGTCTAGATGTATTTGTTGTGATTCAATCTCCCTAAATAAATCTCCACTAACCTGCAAAGTTAGTACCACAACAAAAAATATCAAGAAATTGAATCTAGAAAATAGGCAATAGCACAAGACAAGAATTTACGTTGTTCGCCTTAAAAGCCTACGTCCACAGGATCAACATGCAAGTCTTTCCAATATGAGAATGCAATTAAGGAGAATACAAGAAGGTGTATTTCAATACCTGAAATCCACACCCAAGAACCTTTGTACACCTACACCCCTCTTTCTCTCCCACTCTCAAAACCTGTGAAAACTTCGCAAAAGAACACTGTACTCTCTTGATGGCTCCAAAAAACTCTTTTCCCTCTTTAGTCTCTATACTACCCGGGTTTTTTTTTTTATCGGTAAAGCAAATATATAAATATATCAAAGAAGAAGAAGCAGTTTACAGCGGCATAAACTAAATAGCGAGCCACATAAAACCTAATAAGTAAAAGAGTTTTAACCAGAGTTACCAAGTTCGCTACATGCTATAGCGAACCGCGAACCGAGCGAACTAGTTCGTGGTTCAGTTTAGATTAGTTCGAGAAATTGAGCTCAAACCAATCATGGTTTGTTAAAATTTTTATTCAAATTTACTAATATTTTTCTTTAGGTTCGGCAAATTTATACTTTGAGTTCACAAAACGTTCATAAAAGACATTTTATTTTTTTATTTTTCAAATAAGTATTTGTAATATATTATTTACATGCTTAAAAGATATATTTTATAATATAATATAAAATATATAATTGTTTTACATGATTAAGTAGTGAACCAAACTAAAGAACATAAGTGAACCGAAAGACGAATTATCTCATCCTACCCTTAGCAAATCGGGTTCACTCTAGAGTGGTGAACTGCGAACCGCAAACTCGAATTCAGATCGTTTGAACTAATGAACCAGGTAACATTGGTTTTAACTGTTAGATCAAGAGATGATTTAACAACTAATAATAAAGACATAAATCTAACAATCTCCACCTTGGCTTTATTTACAGCCCCATGAAGATCTCTTGTTTGCACTTTTGCTTGTGACACATGTCCACCCCTCCACCTTGGTCCAAAATACCCGGAACCACCTTGGAGATAAATTGCACGTGTCTCCATCAATGAAATTTGTATCACCAATGCCGGGGATGCACCTCCACCTCGAACTTGAATCAACTCACCATTGACTCAATTAACCGTTTGCTATCATCGCAAACAAACGTTGGCCTTAAAGAACCATCAATTACTCACGCCATCGAATCAAAACGGTCTTGAATCCACCTGACTCGATCATAACATGGCCAATGCACATATGTAGCCATCCTGAGTTGACTTCCTAGTCAACTCCAAAAAGACCTCGATGTGCCCTCTCTAATTGTAGGAACTATCTCACCATCGTCTATAACTTGGAAACCTGATATTTTTCTCTGCTCTTACTGCGAAAGAGACTGTGTATGCGCATACCACACCGTGCAACCCTTTTCCAACTACCCATCAAGGCCTTAGAAATACCATTTGTAACGGCCTGAAATTTTAATATAATAAAATTATGCATTTATGGGTCCTTAATTGAGGTTAATTAGTTAAGTATTTGGTAAATTGGTGAAAAGTGGGTTTTGTTCGGGATTGGATTGTACTGGGAAAACTTCAGTGTTTTTCTTCAAAAATCGTGCACAATGCGCAGGTCGACTATCTGGATGATCACCTATCGTTCCAGTTCCGTCGCGTATTGATTCGCGAGACCGCGGGGGTCTTAAATGTAAGAAAATCGAGAAAACCAAGAAATTCCAGATTTTTCGGAATTCAGTGGGACTCCATAATTGTTGGGGATTTTAATAGAAATCCGTGCGGCTGGTACCACAGCGTGCCGGTCGGTCGTGAGGATGACCGTCTGTCGTTTCGGCAGTTAATTATCTCAAATGAAGAAACGACAACGTGTTTTGTGTCTGAAATCAGAAAGTTAGTGGGTTTTGCAGTTTTCTTCCAGATTTACTTTTTACTGTCAAAACTCAGTATTTTTCCCCGAAATTTCTACGGCAGGTGTCGAACTATCCTAAGTTTGGTCACTTGAAGTTTCGTCAGAATCAGATTTCATTTAGTAGGGATTCGAAGGCTGTATACATGAAAATCGAGAAAGCCGGTCAAATAAGTCAACAAGTCAAAGGTGGTGACATCACCATGATGACCTCATCGTGTGATGTCACCCATGACATCATTAATGGGACACCTCATTCCCTTTCCTCCTCTATATAAGGAGGGTAACCCTCATTCTCACGGTTTGCAAACAGGGGGGGAGTTTATGCCCGAATTGTTTTTAGAAAGAGAGTGAGGAGAGAAAGGAAGAGAGAGAAAGAGGAGAGAGAAAGGGAAAGGGAAAGGGAAAGGGAGGTCCACTTGGGGTTTTTCGACGTTCCCTCGATTTGCGCGTAGAAAGAGATAAAAAGTTAGAGAGAGAAAGTGGGAGTTAGAGATTCTACCTTGGGGTTTTTCATGGTTTTGGATGCAACCGCGTCGTCCGTTTACCTCTCTGAAGCTCGAAAAGCGTGTAGTGGGTAAAATCCCTCTCCCTCTTTTTCCTTATTTATGCTATATTTTTATGTGGAATGACGTGTTTAATTTATGGCATGAATAGAAAAGGTTCGGAAACCCTTATGTGATGTGTGGAAGGGTTGGATGTGTGTGAAAAATGAGTAGAGGGGTGTAGCCCTCGGTCTCGGGTGTCAAAAACCTCGGATTTAGGCTCACTGTGTGAATGGTGTGGATGGAAAAAGGGTCGGAGACCCCTATGTGATGTTGTGATTTTATGTGGACCTTCTGGGAGCCCAGATCGGGTCCCGGGTAAATTGTATCGCCACTCTAGGATGACGAAAAGTTGTTTTGCAGGTCGTATAAGGCTATGGACACATCCATTAGCCTGGAAACGTTCCCTAACGGGACGGTGTGTTACCGGATTTGGTTCACCGGCACGAGGCCCAAGTATTTCAGTTAATCAAGCAAGACTTGGTTTAATTGGGGTTAAGCTGTAGTTAGAAAACCTAACCAGAGTTAAAAATATAGTCCATGGTTCCTCTTTGACTAGGTCAGGAAAGACGGTGGCCAGTAAGGCCCGAGGTTCCTTCGTGACTGATAGTTGGGAGATGTCGGTCTGATTTTCTAGGTCGTCCGTGGTGCCTCTTGGACTAGATCAGGAGTGACGATGTCTTGCATGGCCTGTGATTCCTCCGTGACTGATAGTCGGGAGATGTCAAAGTCTTAGGGAGTTTAAAGTGGTTGAACATTAGATAGTGTATAGTCTGGGGTTCCTCTCTGGTTGGGTCAGAAGATGTCGGCATCGTGTCTATCGGGGTCCCTTCTTGGTGGAACGTCATGAGATGTCGGCATTGGTAAAGATGTCGGGGTTCCTCCATAGACTAGCTAGAAGATGATGGTAGATAGGTTGGTCGGGGTTCCTTCTTGACTGATACCCAGGGCAATGGCGGCAAATACACGGTAGATGTTGCCAGTCAGTTGAATGAAAAAGTATGTCCTTATTAGGTGAATGCCCATGTTGTGTGTGTAAGCTTCAGATTCGAAGTTATTTGAGTCGGTATACTCAAGGTTGGTGTAATTGTCTGAATTGGTGTACTTAGGATTCGGTATGGAATCGTCGGATTCCAGGTGAGTTGAGTTGGTATGCTCAAGATTTGGTCGTATTCGGGTAAAAGCCGGAACAAGGTGTGTAAGTGTAAATGGTTCTATATATAGTTATGATTTAGAGACTTTAAGCTGAACATTTGTTGGTTGTGGCCAGTTAATAGAGTCTCAGGATTCGAATTAAAACATTATTGATGATTGAAATGATAACTAGGTAATATGAATACATTCATAACTGAATCCCATAATTGGAAAGTAATGTGAGGTCGGGAATCTCGGTTAGGTGGGTGGCGTAACCCTAAGTGACCTTGAGTTACAGTTTATTATATACTATTTTAGTTTACTGTAACATGCAAATTGAACTGTTTATTATATCATTATTGATGCGTGTTATTATGTGGAAAATAGTTTAGAAGGATTGTGGTTTTATTGGGCTTCATAACTCACTGACTTTTTATGTCAGTAGATCTCGGAGCTACTGACCAGTAAGTGAAAAGTCCAACTGGACATTTTGGAAGATTGTACAAATTGTACCCGACGTGATAGAGGCGCCTACTGTAGAGACCCGAATCTTTATTTCATGTTTTTATTGCATTGCATTAGGGGTATTATAGTCCTTGTGATATTTTAATGTTTATTGTATTATATATCTAATGGGTGTAGTGTGATTAAGGTTTAATCAAACTTCTAGTTCAGGAATGTCATAACACACCCTAAACTTTAGGAAGCTCTAGTTTTGGCACCATTTGTTGGAATTGAGTGATTCTTGAACCATTAGAAAGGTATCGGAACCCTCTTCGAGGTTCATGTTTAATGTTGTTCCATATTTTTAGTCTAAGCTAAGTCAAAAGTGGGTTTTCCGATGTTTTGTCTGATGGAATTACAGATCAGTCAACTTTGGGGACAATTTGGTCCATAAATAAAGGGGAATTTGGAAATTCTAAAACGCCAAAAATGTTCGTTTTCGAAAGACGAATCCAACGCAAGTTGAATCGTCGAAATCCGACGAACGAGTCAAAAGTTATGGCCAAAATAGTAGAGTAGGTTAAAAATCTGTAGAACACCGATCGCTCGGTCAGAAGTAGCGATCGATCGGTAGCTATCGATTAGTCCAAAATTTTGTATGGGGAAATTTTCCAGAGAGTGTTTTTGACCGGTCGCCCGGTCATAAACACCGATCGATCGATAGGCGACCGATCGCTCGGTCATAACCACCGATCTCTCGGTCTTTTGTGATTTTTACAGAATTTTAGTAAGGGCCTTTTTTGGTCTTTTGGTTCTCAGACCTTGGGGCTATAAATAGGGATTCTATTTCGGGGTATTAGAATACTCTACCTATTTCTAACCTAATTTGGCAAAAAGGGAGAGAAAACCCTAGGGTTTTGAGAGAGGGCTTTCTTGGGGAAGAAGGTGATAGCTTGGATAGTGCAAGGAGAGCTTGGAAAGCTTCCCCAAATCACCTCGGGAGCATTTTGAATCCAAGGGAAGGATTCTTAAGGTCGATATACTATCCTAATCAACTCTATTTTAATGTTTTGTGAATATTAATATGATAAGAATGATAGAATAGAGATTAAATGCATTTTTCCCAAATTTTCTATGAAGTAAGCTAATTATTGATGGAAATGTGGATTGGATGTGGATAGAATATATAAAGGATGGGAAATGTATGGAGCATGAGATTAATATGTGGATGTGAATGGTGAATTGATTGTATGGATGAATTATGGTTTGATGAATGCTTGAAAATATAGAAGGGAAATAGATTCATATTATGCGTACTCAAGGTGTTTGTGAAAATGCTTGAGAGGATAAATGCTATTATACTCTTATGAAATTTTGGTAAATTGATTTTGAATTGTAATATGAATTATGATAAGATATGTATATGTGATGGTTTGATAAGTATGCCTAATTACTTGCATGGAAATTGATAGTCGGGAAGGTAAGAACTTAGAGGAAAATCTCTCAAACCGGGAATTTTCTAACTATTTGGTATGGGACAGTATAGTGGAGTTTCCATGGTAGGAGATCGGAATCTAAACAATTACCAACTTGAATGTTAATTTCGACACTTAAGCACAGATGCACTTGTATGTTAAGACGAGAGTCTCACAAGTCACACATGTGGACCACAAGCATGAGCATGACATACGTATGACATTCTGAATAAGCATAAGCATGACATGGTTTGTATCCGCCAAGAACTGCATGTCAACCATTTGATTCTTAAGCATGGTCCGTATCCGCCAAGAACGGCATGCCAACCATATGATTTCTTAGACATGGTCCGTATCCGCCAAGAACGGCATGTCACATCATTGTATGATCTGAATAAGTGCATAAGCATAAGCATCTCACAAGCACGTGGTCTCATAAGCATAAGTAGCTTATAAGTATATTGTCTTCTAAGTCAAAGATTCTCACAAGTACACGAGTCAAGGTGATGATATGATGTATATGCGCACACGTTCTTCCGTACTCTGATTATGTTATTATGCTATTGGATATGTTTCAAACCAAGTGCAGGTATATTATTATTGTTGGTTGGATTTTATATACACCGAGTACTTTTGTACTAAGCCGGACTTTTGTCTTGGCAGGTTTAGAGCAGGAGTACACGGCGGAGCCGTGGGTTGAGGAGACTTACATCGAGGAAGGAGGAGAAGGTGAGCCCATTGAGGAAGGAGCCGGAATCTTGGGTGGCTACACCTCTTAGTTTATGTTTTGTTGGTTGAGAGAGTTTTGTATTAGACTTTCAGATGATGTTGCTTAGTAGACTTTTTATGGTTGTATTTTTCATACTTGTTGGTTATAGTAAGTTGTATAGGTTGACCATAGACTTGTGCAGGTTGGTTATAGTTATATATCGGAATTTTATTACTCTCATTTTGGGAGACTCGTGTAGTAGCCTTGTATGCATGGATTTTAAACAGGTTAAGTAATGTGACGATTCCAAAGTCCTATTTTAGCCTTGTGGGATTTTGGGGTCGTTACACCTACTTTTGTAGAACAAACTTGATGAAAATAATACAAGTATATTGTTTGTATGATGACTATTGTGATGACATGTATTATTTGCTTTTTGGAAGCATCTGATAAATGTTTAAATTTCCCGCATTTCTGTAGGTAAAGTCTTCCGCTTGCGTGATTTGACGAACGGGCGCGCGTCTCGGAACTTGATTCCCTAGGCGCGGGTTCAGGGTATTATAGTTGGTATCAAAGCTAAAGCAATAACCATCATAACAAACAATACTTGACAAGACAAGTAGTTTAGAACGAAATAATAGGAATAATCCTAGATGTAGTATATTGATTGCACCTGTTTTGAAATCAGACATTGATTTGGGAATTTTCTGCATGTGTAAGAAATGACAAGGTTGAACCGAACTCCCACCAAGCAGGAGATAACTCTTTTTGAGTGGGCGGTGACCATTTAAAGAAGCCATTATGCTGGATGGTCGTCTTACCGCATTATACACTGAAAGGCGGTACGACCACTTCGTAAGGGATTGACCGCGCAAGTAATGCGCGAATCCCTGAGATAGAGAGAGATTGACTAGTTGTTGAGAGAGGCTAGACCTGAGGCCGAGGATCAGGAGTAGAGGGTCATGAGGGGAGACTGTAGCGCATCTGTATCATTTTGGAGTATAGTAGATGCCCTAGTCGGTCTTCCTATCATGTGACTCATATTTTTGGTGTATATAATTGGATGTAGTATGTGATGTTTCAATATACTTTGATGTAGTACGGTTATGTACATGGTGTGTTATTGTATATATTAAAGATGAAATGAATGAAATATCCTTTTGCCTTTATGTATTTCAATTTCATTTCATTTCGTTATTGGTAAACGTTTACTATTATACTTATAGGGGAATTATGCCACCTTCTAGATAAGGGGTGTACTGGGTATTTAGCAGCAGTGGTAGTCGATAAAGACGAAGACGAAACTTTAGGGAATACCCCAGTGGTCAGAGAGTTTCGAGATGTATTTCCTAATGAATTACCAGAACTCCCTCCTACCAGAGAAATCAATTTTACAATCAATGTTACTCTGGGCGTAGACTTGATATCTAAAACACCGTATCGGATGACTCCAACTAAGTTGCAAGAACTGAAGATTCAGTTGCAAGACCTATTAGATAAGGGTTTGATCCGCCCTACAGGCTACTATTTCACCATGGGGAGCACCGATGTTATTTGTCCGAAAGAAAGACGGGAGTCTGCGTCTGTGTATAGACTATCGTCTGCTAAATCAAGCGACGATCAAGAATAAATATCCTCTTCCCAGGATCGATGATCTATTTGATCAGTTGCAAGACACCCAAGTGTTTTCAAAGATTGATTTATGGTCCGGCTATCACCAATTGAGGGTAAAAGAAGAAGGTATTCGGAAGACAGCATTCCGAACTCGGTATGGTTACTACGAGTTCCTGGTGATGCCTTTTGGACTGACAAATGCGCCTACGGTCTTTATGGAGTTGATGAATCGTCTTTTCAGGCCGTACTTGAATCAGTTTATTGCGGTATTTATTGATGATATCTTGGTGTATTCACCTAGTCAGGAGAAGCACGTTGAGCACTTGAGGATTACGCTACAGACATTAAGAGATAATCAGCTGTATGCTAAGTTCTCCAAGTGCGAGTTTTGGATGGAAGAGGGAGCCTTCCTTGGGCATATTGTGTTAAGGAATGAAATATCTATTGATCCCTCCAAGATTCAGGCGGTAACCGATTGGACAAGGCCATCCACTGTAATTGAAGTTCGGGGTTTTCTGGGATTGGCTGGTTATTACTGCAGATTTGTAGAAGGTTTCTCAAAGATAGTCACTCCATTAACGGAGTTGACTAAGAAAGATGTAAAGTTCGAATGGACGGCATCTCGGGAGCGAAGCTTTCAAGAATTAAAGAAGAGATTAACAACTGCTCTAGTATTAGCAACTCCCTCGGGATCTGGAGGATTTGAGGTGTATTGTGATGCTTTCGGCAAGAGACTCGGCTGTGTGTTAATGCAAAACAAAAAGGTCATTGCTTATGGTTCGATGCAACTCAAGATTCACGAACGAAATTATCCCACGCATGACCTGGGGTTAGCCGCAGTTGTGTTCGCCCTAAAAATTTGGAGACATTATCTTTATGGAAAGAAGTTGGTGATCTATAGTGATCATAAGAGTTTGAGATATTTATTCTCCCAGAAAGAGCTCAATATGCGGCAACAAAGATGGATGAAATTCTTGAAGCATTATGACTATGTAATCCAGTATCATCTTGGTAAGGGTAACGTGGTTGCTGATGCCCTGAGTAGAAAGACAGTTGGATCTGTAGCATATATAAGGGTAGAGCAATGGAAGATGATCGAAGAATTCAAGAGTTGGAATCTGAGTCGGGGATTCCAGAGCAATAGTGCCTAGTTGGCTAGTATTCAGGCCAAGCCAGTGTTATTACAGAAGCTTCAAGAAGCACAATTGGAAGATCAGGAGATCAAAGTTATTAGAGATAAGATTCTTCAAGGAAAAATGGGTGATTTTGAAGAATCTGAAGAAGGAATACGTCGATTCAAAGGTCGAATCTGTGTGCCTGGAAACCCTGAGTTGAAGAAAGAACTGCTCAATGAGGCACATCGAGGATTAGAGAAGAAGAGGAAGGAGAGGAGAGGGTGTGGAGAGGAAAAGAGATGCGGCTGGAGATGACAATCGTAGGTCTAGGGTTTAGTTTATTAGGTTGTATTTATATTAGTGTTAAATTACTCTTTTGTCCTAAATAGTTAAGGAAATTACCATCATACCAATTGTTTAAAGAATAGTGAGGGGCATTAATGGAATTTAAAAGGTATTGTCTTAATTGGTTCGGATAGGTAGCGGATTGGATAGGGTACTATCCTTATCTGATCCGATTATAAACAGATAGGTGTTAGGATATCCGAATCCGCTCTGTCGGATAACTATCTGCTTAAACGGATACGGATCTTTTACTGGATAGTTGACATCCCTACTCTAGGGTTTGGTCTAGAGGCCATGATGGTCGCTTTTCGGATTGATCACTCCTACAGTCTTTCGGTCCTGTCTCATCTGCTTCATTTCATTTTAAGCCTGTGTGGACCACTATTGTTTCATCTTAGGTACTATAAAGAAGGGGTCAGATAACTTACTAGTTCTTAGATATCAGTGTAGTCAAGGCATCTAGGCGATGCCTAGGCGATAAATTTAATATAAATATATATATAATTATATATATATATATATCACGTATATATATTATTATATATAATATCCAAAAGACAAAAACTCCACACCCACATTCCACAAAAACATAAAATAAAAAGTCTATTACAATCATTCATCACATAACCAAAGACATGTTGACATAGTGGAGTATTAAACACTTCAAAATCTGGGCCAAATACCCAAATTCGTGTCACTGTCCATGTTACATGTATAATATTAGGCAAAGCCCCCCTGCGATTGCCCGGGGGTGGCAGAGTCCCCCTGCGATAGTTAAAAAAAATGATATTTTTAGTGAAAAAAACGATTTAGAATCTTTACATGTTTTTTATATTTTTTTTCTATTTATTGGGATTTAAAAAAAAAAAAAAAAATTATGGGGTTCGCCAGCCTAGAGGGGCGCCTAGGCGATTGAGGTCCAAAAACGCCTAGGCGTCACCAAGGCGACGCCTTGACTACACTGTTAGATATCCTCCATAGGTTCCCATTTTCTAGTCTGAATCTCCTCAATAGCTTGACATGGATCAGTCATGTCATATAGGCCCAAGTCGGACATCTAGTTGCTTCGATTTGAATTCTCCAGAGGATGCCTGAGTATATATATATATATATCAAAAAGATGTACACTTGAATCTATTTCTCGATTCAATAGAAGACGAAAGAGGTGAATAGGGTCCCAAGTAACGAGAGATATGTAAAAAGTATGTTCAATTACACCCAATGTTTTAAAACTCGCCGAGTTAACTCGAAACTCGGTCGAGTTAACTCAGATCAACTGGATTTCGAGCTAACTTGGTTGAAAACTCGAAAATACATAACTCGGTTCAAAACTCGCCTGACTCAGTCAACTCAGCTCGACTTGACGGACTCGGTAGATCAAATTGATCCTTGAAAACACTCCCTGTGATCACATTTTATAGAAGAGAAGAAGATCGAGGAAGAAGCTAGAGGAAGAAGATGAAGCAGAGGGATTTAAACACCCTCTAATAGCTCAGCCACAATGATCCTCCACCATATGCATCCTTCCAAACCTAAAGCTTGCGCATTGCGTAATGAAATCTTGTTTTCGTGCTTGAATGATCCATTCGTTGTAGAGAGGATGTTCTGAATGTTTCGTTCTCAAATCGCAAAAGCCAAAACTTTTTTTCTTCTTTCGGAACAATTTTAAACCTCTCCTCCCTAAACCAGTATAGTTTGTAGTCGTTCTGTTCATTGACTATAAATGCGATTGTCCTTTTTTGTCTGCACTCTGAACTTAGTCTCTTAAGTTGCGGAAGAACTATTGGTTCTTAGATTTTTAAGTAGCAGACGACAGTTCTCATTGTATAGTCCAACGGGCTTTAACTTTTGAGTTTTGATAAAAGCTGAAAATTTCACTGCATGTTAACTTTTGAAACTGCATCCTATGGACCATCAGATTTTAATCACAAGTTGGTAAAAGATTGAAACAGAGACATTTGATGTCAATTCTCAACTTTTCAATTTTGTACTTCCTATTGAACTTGGAATTTGTTTCTCAATCTCAATTTTTCTTACACACATTCACTTTTGAAAAGACAGCCTATGCTATGGACTTTAACCAATATAAGTTTTTACAATTTATTTTATATTTTAAATATTTATAACATTATTCGTTTATATATAATATAATATTAAGCATATTTTTATCATTAATTTATAATTGATATTAATTATACATATAATAAATATTTAAAATATAAAATAATTTTCGAGTTTTATGTTTCGAGTTCTGTCAAGTTTTGGTCGAGTTTTTGAGTTGACTCGACTCGACAAGACCTCAAGTCGATCCGAGTTTTCATGTTTTAAAACACTAATTACGCCTATTCGTAATCCTAAATGGAATTAGGGATCCATATGTAAACATAGATCTATTTACATGGGTTACTTCAGTGTCGTAGCATCTGGTCCTCGGACATTGGCTCAAGGCATTTTCTCTACCCCTTTTTATCCTGGAAAAAAAGGTCGCCTTGCATCCTTGAACTGATAACCATCTTTTGGCTAACCTAGCCTCCTCCGTCCCTTGGGATTTTTCCTTTGGATTGCGGCTCTTGATAAGATTCTCACTGGGAATAATTTGAAAAGAAGAGAATGACAGTTGACAGACCGTTGTGTGTTTCCGAGCAGAAGCTGTGGATCATTTGCTCTTACACTTCCCGACCGCCTTTGAAATTTGGGGCCATTTCCTATCCTGCTTGGGTGTGGATTGGGCCTTTCCCTTTTCCATTTAGAATTTTTTATCATGCGGCAGAGGACGTGGCCTAACAATGACCGAGGGTTGATAGCGCAAGTCTTGCCTGGGGCAATCTCCTAGGTAATTTGGAAGGAAAGGAATTTGCAAGTATTTGAGAATACTTCATCTTCCTTCCCTCGGTTGTGCTCAAGGATTCGCTCTTTGATCCTCAAATGGTGTTCTGTTTGCCCTGATTCTTGGGTCTTGCGTGAGATGCTTGGGTGAGATTGATCTGTGCATTTCCTTTCTTTTGTTTTTGCTTTCTGTATGTTTTAGCTTACTGTAGCCTTTCTTTTCTGTGAGTTTACTCCTTGGTAAACTTCTAGTTATAATGTCTGTTTTTGCCTTTTGATATATAACCATCTCGTTTACCGATAATAAAAAAACTGTCCCCACGTGAATGGCAGCTTGTGACAATAATAATTTTGTAAATTAATAGTCAAGGTCTCTTTTGATGAAACTTACCACATTCAGGGGTGTGCAGCTTATGAGTGGCAAAACATGTGGACGCACCCATTGGTCCTTCACCTTGACTGTCATGTGTTGAAACTTTGTCCTAACAGGAACTGAAGCCAGTAGCGTCACCAGGCTTCCCCCTTGTATTATTAGTTGTATGGCTGTTTCTCCAACCATGAGATTTGCATGTTCGGTGGGTTCGATGAATTGGTTCCTATGTATAGTCATCAACTGTGCTTTTACACGTGTTGCACGAGCTAAAGCCATGTTCATATGACACTTTTATGTATAGTGAACAACTGTGCTTTTACCTGTGTTGCATATGCTAAAACTGTAAGACATTGATAACCATATGTACCCTGAACCGTTGGACATGTTGTACAGTAATTCCAGTTTGCTATTTTCACATTCTACTCGCGTAATAATACGTATTTTCACTTATTTTGATATACTGATTTTGCAGGATGCAATTAATTCAGCATCATCTATCAGTCAAACCCTAACTGAAGAGTTGGCTGATGGTCAGCGCAAGCTCTTAACTCTGGTGGCTTCAGGAGCAAACTCAATAGCTGTAAATCCTTTAGTTACACAATTGAGCAATGGACCTTTGGGCGTTCTCCATGAGATGGTATTTTCTACCTTATATGCTTGCTATTTCCTTTGCGAGGTTACAATGATTTCTGAAACTGTAAAATTAGATTTTTAGATATTATTAGTTTTTGTGAAGGCCTTTTTCCATTAGTATTTCTCACTTTGAGCATGCTATGTCTGTACAACAGGTTGAGGTGCCTTTGGATCCGACCAAAGAGCTATCCAGATTGGCATCCGAACATAAATTTGAGGAAGCATTCACTGGTGCCCTGCAAAGAAGTGATGTCTCCATTGTATCCTGGTTATGTTCTCAGGTGTGCTTTCCATTCAATGCACATATACATATCTGCATACATACATACATACATATAGTTTGGTGCTCAATCCCATGTTCAAAATGGTAAGAAGAAAGATCACTACACATGTACTCCCCCCCCCCCCCCCCCCCCCCCACCCCATTGTCAGAGCAAAAGACTTTGATGGGGGTGCCAAATTGAGTGTGGACCATGTTATGAAAAGTCTTAAACACAGAATATACATTATTTTTAGCTTTTAAAAGATAAACCCAAGTGACCCGGAAGTGATCGTCCACAAAAGCAATAAAGTACATGTAACCAAATAGAGAGATAGTGGGAGAGGGACCCAGACATCAGAGTGAACCATATAAAAAAGAGAACAACTTCGATTTCCATGAAATGAGTTTATGATCTACAATGTTTCACAAGTTCACATGTATCACAATGCAAATTTAAAATTGAAGAAGAGACCAAATGAGGAAACATCTTCTTCAATAACAAAAAAGAAGGGTAACCCAATCGTTGATGTCACTGCATCATATCGGTAACGTGAGAGCTACTCCCAAAATAAGACTGATGAGGCAACTGTGGTGAATGATCCAACATGTATAAGCCATCTTCCTCACGTCTATTGCCAATAGTCTTCCTCGTGAGATTTGGAGTTGTTTTATTTGTCTCCAAGTGGAAGAGTTGGTAGATCACCTTCTTTTGCACTATCCTTTAATTCGTGAGATTTGAAGTTTCTTTGTTTCCTGCATGGGCGTGACTTAGGTCTTTCCCTTGTCCTTTCACAACTTCCTATCCTGCTGAGATTTGGTAAGCGAGGAAGGATCAAGGTTGACTTTGTGGAAGATACTACCGAGAGCCATAGCTTGTTCTATTTGGATAGAGAGGAATATGAGAGTTTTCGAAAACTCTCCCTCCTCTCTTTCCCGCATTTGTGATAGAAACAGGACTTTGGCGGTGGAATGAGTTTCAGCTAGGCAGAAAGGGGTGAGCTTAGGCATGATATTTGCTTGATTTGCATTATCATTGTGGGCGTATATTTGGGGGTTAGTAGGGTGTATTCTATTTTCTTTTTGCACCTCGCATTGGTTCACGACCTCATGAATTATGCGCTCTTTGCTCCTTTGTACTTGCGATGCTTTTCTTATTTATATATTTTCTTAGTTTGTTGATAAAAAAAAAAAAGTCTTCCTCGTCACCATATCTTAAAAGAGACAATGAGTGAGAAAGAATGTAACATTGCAGTTCAAGGATTTGGTGATACTATTCACAGACATAAAATTAGTAGCAAAGTTAGGAACATGTAAGACATGCAAGAGGCATAGAGGAGGTAGCAACAACACTACCCTTCTTGATATCGAAGAAAATGTATCATCGGCAACTCTAACTTTATCTTTCCCAAAGCAAATATGATAAGAGGAGAAGATGGATGACATACCCGTCATGTGATTAGTAGCACTGAATAAATGATCCAAGAGAGGCTATTAGTGGGAAGAGAGGCACTGTGTGCGGAAGCTGATGTACCTAAGTGTACAAACGAAAAAGCAGCGCTAGAAGGGGTCTCCAATCATGACATGAAGTGGCGAAAGGATTCAACCTCCTTTTGTGATAGTCCAGAATTGTCTGCTGGTGTAAAGTGAGTGGGAACGACAAATGAAGGGTCAGATGTCGTAGAACCAATTGAGGCAATTGAGTGGGCAAAGGTGCCACCCATGCCTCCAAAACGACCTCTCGAGTGACCTCCACGAACTGCAACTTTAGGCGATCTCTATAGACAGCCATGGAGGTTCCAAGTCTCCTTGTTATGTCGGGTACGGCCACAATGCTCACACTTGAGCTTATCCTTATCATCTATAATTCTCCTTATATTCCTACCTCGACCACGGGTCCGCGCCCATTACTTCAACTACCTCTTTGAGACATAGTGTCCAAAGCAGACCTCTCGTGGTTAGAGGCTTGTGGCATTGCACTTCTCCTACTTCACTCAACATATAGGAGTACACACTTGATTGAGTGAGGGAATGGGCTCTCTTCTTAATACTTGAACTCAAGATTGTTAATACTCAGGGGTCAAACCTGCTAGAAATTCAAAGATTCTATTCCTCTCTATCATCTTCTTTACTTTCACTATATCATTTGGGTTGGAGAGTCGAAGATCCTGGTAGTGATCCAACTCTTCCTACATCCTTCTCATCAGAGAAAAGCATGGTATCAAAATTTGACTCAATTCTGCCGAAGTTGACTGAATTGAGTCGACTTCCGTGGTGTTGGAAGTGAAATGCACTAGTATTTTAAAAATACTGGACTTCCTGGTAAACTTCGACTGAAACAGAAAAAAATTGTTGAGAAAATGTAGAACTTCAGTGGAAGTTAACCTAAGTGTATAGAAAATATTTGTAAATTGAAGGATTTCAGGTTTTAACTTGAAAGGATAATGCTAGTTTCACCCGTTTTAAACCTACTTTCTTCATAAGGAAAGACATGTGTACCTAACATTAACCTTATTATAAATATAATTAACTTTAAAAGAGAATGTATTAACATTAACCTTATTATAAATTATAATTTTATTATTCTAATAATCTTGTTATTAGTATATTATGACCATAATGACTTTTTAGTAATATTAAAAAAAATCAAATAATTTCCTAATAGTATTTCATAAATTCAAAATTATTTAACTACTCATCTCTCCCTCTTCACATATTGATTCAGTATTGTAAAAACATTGAGTTCATCAATTTTAGAATGAAATAGGTTTAGAAACTAAATTGAATTTCAATTATTTATTGACTTCAATGTGCATTTATAAGGTTTTTAGGTTTCCAAAACAATTAACATGGATAATCATTGAAAAATAAAGAGAATACATACCCCTTCACTTGACAAAGTAGAAAAAATATAGTTTTAAAAATTGACAATCCAGAGAAATACCAAGATAAAATTACAGCTTAGACAAGCTGACAACGCATGTCACTTAATATGATTCTCATATTTGAGTACTACATGTTTGCATCAGTAATATAATGAATTCTAGATGTGTATTTATGCTTAAATATTAAATTTCTAAAGTTTCATCTTAGATTTTCAATGTTTCCTTAAAGTTTCTTAGACTTCTTTAAATTTTACATAACTTCCTTGGACTTCCTTAAACTTCCTTGAAACGTATCAACTTCCTTAACGACCGAAGTTTATACCGAAACCGAAGTTTAATACCTTGGAGAAAAGTAGGTAGCTAAGGTCATCTCTCCCTGTCGTAACTGACAGATACTCTGTTGCAACTGAGAACTACATGTCGTATTTCCCACTTGGGAATATGTCTGCGCCACAACATCTAATAGGGGCTTGGCAATGTTCAAAACCATTAGACCACCACTAATGTCTGGCTCCATAGAGTGAAGGGGCCAAGACATAACCACATAATTCTCACAACTCCAGTTCTCATAGTTAGGGGAAAGTGGTTCAGGTTCAGTTTTTTTTCCGGTGATATAACCCTTTTTCCTTTCCCATTGATGTATAACTTGGCCGATTGAGACCATGCTAAGTAGTTGACTCCATTTAACAAAATGATAGTAATCTTTTGATTATGGGCATCAACACAATGTCCACTTGAGGGTTGAGTTACCAAAGAGGATTGAGTGACGTTTGACATATTTCACTCTTCAAGAATTTTCAAACAACCAGATACCACAAGTACACACTCCTAGACAAATAAACAAACACCTACTAGGTGTAAACCAAGCACTACACTTCAAACACACTTCCGATCACCAAGGCAAACACCAACCAAGTACATCTCTTCATTTCAACCAGATTGAAGGTGTCAAATACAGCCATCTCTAGGCTGTTCTAATCCCAAACAAGTCTTTCCCATCACTGTTCGAAGAGAAAGAATAATAAAAACTCCAAAAACAAATCGAGAGTCTCTATACCCCTGTAAGTCATCATAGCTCTCAAACCAAATTGGTTTAGCAAAAATAGTGTTACAAATCTCGTTCTCAGATTTTTATTGGTTGAAGTTTTTCTCGGGAGGTTTTCAAATCTGATTTTTTTTTTTTTTTTGGTATTTCTCGCCTAAATCTCGGCAATGATTAAAAAAATATTGAAATTACAGAAAATAGTAATAAATATCACAAAGTTATAAATTCATAAAACCAACCAATTGTATATTTCTCATGATTTTTTTTTAAAATCTCGGCTAAATCTCGCAATATATATGGGATGAAAAGAGGAAACTATATTTCTTGAGAGGGTTTTAAAATATCGCGATGAAAACGGAGTTTTAAACTTTATATGTTTTTCTCGATTTTTATTGGGAGAAATTGGGTATTTCTTGAGAGATTTGTAACAGTGAGCAAAATACCATTTCAATAGGGTAGGACTGAAAAAAAAGCCAAGGGGGAGTGATTTCTTCATTAAAAACAGCTCACTGAAGAAGAAACAAAGATCATACACATGATATATTTTTTCTAAAAAAATTTCCCATTTTCTGAAAAGCCTCATAGATCCTTCAACACATTTCCAAAAAAACCCAGAAAAAAGAGCTCTACTGGATCATACCTTCAAACAGTCAGGTTCAAACCTTCTGGTCCGTACGGCTGATGTTAGTCGTACGGACGGTGCATCAAAGGGGGCTTCCTCCTCTAGTTGGCTGGTTTGATTTTAAAAGACTCCCTTTGACCTTTGATTGTGCTCGGATACCAAGTTGAAACACCCAAGCTAGGGTTTGGATGTGATAAAGAGAGGAAAAGAGAGTGAGACCTTGAAACTGTAAGCCTCCTCTCCGACTTGTGTATATATATATATATGTAAGACAAATTACATAAATACCCTTCTTAACAAAGGGCTAAAAAGAGTCCACTACAAGTGAGTACAAAATGACATTAATAACATTATTCTCAACAATCTTGACAACAGTTTCCTCCCTTGCCATGGTTATCCTTGTTAAAATAATTTATTTTCAAAAGTTGAGGGGGGCTGCTGCCCCCTTTCCCCATGGCTATGCCCTGTTTAAAATATATATATATATATATATATATGTATGTATGTATACAATATATATTGGGTGTTGCTAACGTTCACTATGTTAGTGAATTTGTTAACCTTCACCAAGACTTTTTACTCTTATATTAATTATGAAACACCCTAAAGTTAAGGTTAATTTAGTCTTTTAACAGGGGACCAAAATTTAAATGCGGGAGAGAAGAAGTATAATTTGACTTTTTCTTTTACTCAATGTGTCCCCTAGTTAATGAATTGTTCCCTATAAAAGTATCAAAGTACCCTTATATTTTAATAGAATGGTATTCAATACATAGGGGTAAAAAAAGATTAGGGAACGTTACCAAGTTCACTAGTCTTGGTGAACAATAACATTGCCCTATATATGTATATATACACGCATTAGTTAATAACTACGATCAGGGGATGCCCCATAGTGATGAGTCTTTTATTATAATAAAGAGAGATTGAGGAGATTGCTGTGTGTGCATGTAGAACTGGATCTGGTTGCTGAAGTGGAGATGTTCTTCGTGGGTGATATTTGACATAATTGGAATCCAGGGAATGTTTTACAGGATAGCAATAAGACCACCTTTGCTTTATGGAGCAAAATATGCAGCAATCAAGGTAGAGGAAGAACATGTATGTAAAAATTAGAACAAGCGCAGTCGAGATGAATGAGTAGCATGACGGAAAAGAAAACAATTGAAAACGAGCATTCTCAGAGGATTTTAGAAGTAGCTCCAATAAGTGATTAAATAGGAACAGTCGATTAAGATGGTTTGGTCATGTGCAACCAAGCCATTTATGAATTATGAGTGCAGGTTGAAGTCTTCAAAAGAGGAAGAGGAAGATCAAGAACGCATTTGGAAGTAATATGAGGAATATTTTGGAGTGCACATTACGGCTAGTATGACCCTTCATAGAATAGAATTCAGGAATAGGACACATGCAGCCAACTCCATATTGTGGACAAGGCTTAGCCGATGAAATGATGATGCAAACACGTTATTTGCCTGTGAAGAATACTCTGATACAGGTGCTGTGCCTGTGGCCATGCGGTCAACCAATCTGGACTGAGTAAATAATATACCACATCCTATAGACCACCCTGACACTAAAATCAAAGCCTTTTAGCCAACTGAATAGATGGGATAACATTTTGGAGGGTTCAGGTTGATGACTAAGTACCACGTCTGGTCCGTCCATTCAGGTAATAAAACCCTTCATGATTTGAAAATGCACTCCTTTCCAAGAAGAAATGCACAAAGGAAAGATCTCAAGAATCATCAGCTCTGTTATATCAATTGTCTAATCATCAACTAAAACTTCACTGTTAAATAGATAGCTTTACTATTTTCAGAAAAGGTCACTTGGGCTGTTAGATGCATCCACTTGGTGTGGTTATATGCAGTGCAAGATGGTTGCTGGCTTATGTTATTCATGTGTGCTTTTCTTATTTCGTTTTATTTTATTTATTTGTGTATGTATACCAGTGTTTTAAAAGGCGTGTGAGGCTTACGCCTTGTGGCTTGCCTCGAGGCGAGGTTCAAGGAAAAAGCCTTGAGGCTTAAATCCCATGAAGCTCGTGCCTCAAAGTGTTAGATTTCACATGAGGCACATGCCTCATGCCTTGAGGCTCGCTTTATGCCTGATGTGTACGCTTCATACATTAACTAAAATTATGGTTCTAGCGACATAACTAAGACATTGAAAATTATGATTGTACATTTGTTTCAACTAACACTTAATTTATTATGTTTGACCTATTTAGGCTTTTAAAATCCTTTTAGTCTAATTCACACTAATTTCCGTAATAGACGTTACAAAGATTTGGAGTCACCGACATACGGTGTAGATAACTTCTTTGTAATTTTGTGCTAAAATTGTAAATCCACCACGTAAATTGATGATTGAACATCATCTTCAATATGTATGTGAACAAAAAGTAAATCTAAATTTTAGCATTTGCTTGTCCTTATATTAATTTTTTTAACGGTTAAATAATTTATAGTATTTATATATATATATATATAACTTTTTTATTTTTTTAAATGTTTTATTTATGTTACGCCTTACGCATTTTGAGGTCCTAACGCCTCGCCTCACTCCTTCGCGTTTTAAAACACTGATGTATACATACATCAATATATATTATTATTATTATTATTATTTTTTTTTTTTGGGGGGGGGGAGGAGTAATCTAAGTTCTAACGTAGCATATACGTATCCCTATAATGTTTAGTTGGAAGTAGGAATAGAATCACTCATGCTTCTAACTATATGCTTTTTTAACTGCCACACATTCAAGATTGGGTGGCAAACTCTATTAACTCACTGAAGTAATTTGTCTTGAGCTCCTGAATAATTCACATTTTATTTTTCCCTATTACCAGGTTGATTTACAAGGGATTTTGTCAACGTTTCCTCTCCCTCTAAGCCAAGGTGTTCTGCTGGCCCTTCTCCAGCAGTTGGCCTGTGATATCAGCAAGGAGACACCTAGGAAACTGACGTGGATGAAAGACGTGGCTGTTGCCATAAACCCTGTGGACCCCATGATTGCACTACATGTGCGGCCCATCTTCGAGCAGGTTTATCAAATCCTGGGCCATCACCGTAGCCTACCCACTGCTACTGCTGCCGAAGCGTCCAGCATCCGCCTTGTCATGCATGTTATCAACTCCATGTTGAGCTGTAAATGATTCCCATTTCTCTCTATTAAATGTGCACAATTAACAGTAGGGTCGTTTGGTTTGTTGCAGGAAGGTTTGTACAGAAAACTAGGAACATTTCCACGAAAAGGGTCTTTACTGCATAGATTTAGTAATGTGATGATGGTTTGTGGAGTAGGTTAGTTAGAAATGTTAGGTAATCAGGCTTTTCATTTTCTTTCTTGTTAAGGTGATTTAGTTGTATTGATGGCCAATGTGAAACAGTGTATCCCTCAAGGAACTGCCCTCCTTTTTCTTTCAAGTTGGGACTTCTTTTGTTCTTTTTGTTTCTTTTCGTGGCGAAATCTATAATGCGGCGAACTCTGTAATTGTTCGAGGGTGATGAGTGATGATCCTTTTGTTCTAATCTACAGTAGGCCCTTTTATAATAATATTTTGTAACTTAATAACTCTTAATATTAATATTTTTTTAGAAATCAATTTGTTTTCATAAATTATTTTATATATTTATTAATTACTATTATCTTAAGAATATTTTGGTATATTTTTAAATACAAAATTTTATTTTTACACCACATCTATATATATATATATATATATATATATTACATATGCTAAGTAGTGGGTACTACATATTGTACTTGGATAATGCTATCTACATTTTCTGTTAAACTTACTTTCTTCAAAGGAAGGACTTGTAATTGTCTTCCATTAAGAAAAATACATGTTTCGAATACACTTTGTCGACCAAAAAAACGAGTGTCTTAAAAGAGTGTTATCATTATACTTAACAATATCTGGTGAAGTTGGAGTCGGGGAATATCGATGGTATTTTGGTTCAATATTGAATAATGTCAATGACTTTTGGTGAATTCATCGTTTTTAGAACTCTTTATGTAATATGCAGAACAAAGAAGCTCTTATCACTGAAATGAAAACTCTTGATGCAATATTTATAACAAAGAAGCTCTTAAAAACAATAAGAAAGTATCTTAAATTTTAAGTACAAAGTTTCTGATAGTGATTGTTTCTTTCATCATCGAAGTGATTAGAGTAAAATATGAACGTGATCGAGATGTGGCAGCTTTTTCTTTTTTCTTTTTTTCCTCTTTTAAGAGAGTTAGCCTCAACCCTCCTTAAGACAGGCCTTCTGGAGTGATTGCTTACCTTTATGGCACCTTAGCAGCTACCTTAGGTCTGGCTGTGTGTGTGAGTGTGTGTTAGTTACTTGATATCATTTTCACAAAAAAATAAATAAAGAATTAGCCTAAAACATTTGTACCACATGAAGTTCGTATAGGAAATAATAATGTCTCTACCAGTGATGGAATCAAATTTTGATGAATGAATGTAGTGATGACTTATAAATAAATTATTTTCTAATAATCTTCCCACCATAATTATTAATTATACGGGCCTAATTATTGTTTTCCAATTGGTTTGGTTTAATACAACCTTTTTTGGGGTACATGAGATCCTATGTATGCCCCATCTTCTAAGGCAGTGGTTTTGAACCCAAGACTTGCCCCCAATTGGAATGCCCTTAGCCACCCTTCAATGAGGGTGCCCTAAGGTTTTGAACGTCCGGACTTTTCGGTCACTTCATACTCTAAAATAAAAGCTAAGGGGTCATTTGGATACACTTCCGTTTTTCTGATTTTATTTTTTGTTTTTAAAAATTGGAAGCAACCTTTTGTTTTCAATTTTTTTAAGTAGGAAACAAGTTTGATATTACTAATTGTTACTTATTTTTTAAAAAGAAAAACAAAAAAACGTTTTTGGTAATTAAATAATTTCAATTCATGGTGGTGGTAGTGGTGAGTGGTGGCGGTGGGTGTAGTGTGGTGGTGGGTGTTGGGTTGTGGTGGGTGGTGAGTAGTGGTGGTGGTGGGTTGTGAGTAGTGGTAGTGTTGGTGGTGGTGGTGGTGGTGTGGTGGTGGTGGATGGTGGTAGTATTGTGGTGGTGGTGGTGGTAGAGGTGGGTGGTGAGTAGTGGTGGTGCGGTGGTTGTTGTGGGTGGTGGTGGTGATGGTGGGTCCATGTTTTCCATTTTTGTTTTTTGTTTTCAAAAATAGAGGTAGTACAAACTTTTTGTTACTTTCGTTTAAAAAAAAATTGTTACTTATTTTTAAAACAGAAAACAGAAACATGTTTAACAAAAATGTTTTGCATAAAACTTTTCAAAATTTTGTTTTTAAAAACAAAAAACAGAAATGCAACCAAACAGGATTTTCCACAAAAAAAAAATAAAAAAATTGTTAAACTAACCAAAACTTGATTCAAAATATTTTAATTTTTTGGAATTTCATTCGAAATTAATCTTCTTCTTTTTTTTTTTCTTTCGAGTTTTCAAAGATTTTTTTTGCTCTTATAGTTTTTAAAGTATGAAGTATATACTTATTATATTGAACTTTTATTAAACTATATTATATAGTTAATTATGTACTTGAGGTTTAAACTTATTAATCGAATAAGTACCATATTAAGACATTTATAATATAGCTTATAGTGTATAGTTAATAAGTGTAATTTGTAACATAGTTCACATTAATAAGTCTAAAACAAGCATGGCTTATAATTAATTGCGAAAAGTTCACACTTATATTTGTATAATTAATAAGTATATATAATTAATGAGTATAGTTTATAATTATTAAAAATGGGTAAGATTTTTAAAATAAAAATGAAAATTTTCATAATTTTGAAAACTATTCTTTAAAATTTAATTCAAGCACAATTTGGAAAATACCTAAAATTATTTCGGCTGAAATTTCGACTCAATCGTGCCAAAAGAAATTTAACCCAATTTGATGTTGTGGGATAATAATTGGCGAAATCTAACCATGGTTGCCCAACTTTTTTTATCCTCCAAAGAAAAAAAAATTTCCCGAAAGATAGGAAAAGATTGATTAAAGAAATAGATATTTCAAAAATTGATTTCGATTGGAATTCGAAGTAAGCAGGGACCTTTTATACAAATTTTTATTATTTTTGTATCAAACAGAACACGCACACTCACAACTCACAACTCACACACACACCCCGGTGGCACAATGTCGTAATATGGGATGTGTTTTACTAACCATTCCCGGAAGAGCAACACCATCACTTTGCTTGGAAGACATATGAAGAAGCAAGTTTTGGTAGAATTAGTCAATCCTATATATGCCCATTATATATACAGCACAGCACTTGATCAATCAATACAGTGACTCCGCAACCCCAACTTACTGCTTTAAAAATGATCCTTAACAAGAACATGCTAGCATCAACCCCTAAGATTTAGCACCTATCTAATCTCTAATCTAAAGGAAAATATTTAACAACTAACTAAAGACTAAGGACCAGATGTTGCTTTTTTATTGGTTATCTGGCCCAAAATGTATGTTGGAGGATTCCCCTGCAGACGGTGGGTCCTTCTCCTACCAGCACTGATCGGTCTCCCACCTCCGGGTCTGGCCAAAACCAGGGCGATTTCCGGTAGAATAACTAGGCAGCCTTTCTGTACCAATAGATAGATCGTAACGAGCCCTAGCTGTAGCGTCGGACAAGGTGGCGTAGGCGCTGTGAATCTCCATGAAATCGCGACCGTCGGAATCGGAATCGGAATCTGAAGCCGTCGCGTCCGGGTGAAAGAGCTTTGCCAAACTACGGTAGGCGGTTTTAATCTCGACCTGCGAGGCTGTTTCCTTGATGCGGAGGATCTCGTACAGGTTCGCCGGTTTTCTCGCATAGACTCTTGAAGCGGTTTGGGAGAAGGCTTGAATCGTAATTTTAGATGGACTCCTGCTGCTGGAAATCATCTTACGGTATGATCTGTAGATGAATTGAGGAGAGGATGCTGCTGTAGGGAAGGTTAGGGTTCCGAACATTGAAGGATTTGGGGGGAAAAAAATGAGCGATTCGATCTCAATTAGGAATTTGAGTGAAATACCGTATTTCGGATTCGGAGAGGAAGTAGAGATATTTTATATAGGTGTGGAGGAGAGAGAATTTTAGATTTTAGAGAGAGAGAGAGAGAATGAGCGCAGCGCTGCTCCAGTGCTCCAACGCCTTGTCGCCTTGGTTACTTGTGAATTGGTAGTGGGCTGGTGGGGTTAGAGGAGCAAGGATTTGCTGCAAGAGGGTGACCCATCAAAGACTAAATCCTAGAGGGTTTTATATGATTGCCCCTCGGGTTTACCAATGTTCCTTATTTACCATTACTTTTAAAATATTAAGCAATCTACCATTCCACACACACGAAGCTTGTGAACTCAAAAATTCCAAACCAAATTGCCCAACTAGATTAGTGAATCATCGATGGATCCAATATTCTAGTTCTACAACTACTATTCTCCTTCCATTTTTCTCCATTTCAAACTCTGTTCTATCTGTCTTTTCGACCACCATTTTTTTTTTTTTACTGATGTTCTCGTCTTCTCTGGTGTATTTGGCTTGACAACTCAAAGTCTTTTCTAGTTTTGACAAGTGTCTCATTTCTCTAGTTTCACTTGCATCACCGATGTATCTTTCTCGTCTTCTCTCAACTTTCTAAATTTGTAAAATTGTAAGTATTCTCTCCTTTTTTCTCTTTTCATCTATCTATTTCTCAGTTATTTATGTCAAAATAGCTACTTACGTCGAAAATTTTTGAAAAAAAAAGATAAATGTGTGTTTGAAAATATGAGATGGTTTAGAAGATGTATTTGGGATGAAAACTAGGTAATTCGGTAGTTTCGATAGAAAAGAGAGTCTGCATATATCAATTAGTAGTTTAATTTGGGAAAGCGAGTCAGATCAATAGATTTGTTGAAGAAGACGAGTCATGTCAGTAATTTTGTTAGAGAAAACAAGTGTATGTGCCGATTTCAAATTGGTGGTCACAGTAAAAAAATAATTTACTCTCTGTTTACATGAATTGCTATTGCTCTGAATCCTCCGAATTGAGATCGGCAGTAACAAAGATAGCACAACCATCTTATAGGCCTTGTTTCTCTATGCGAAGAATTCCTTTTTTCTTTGTCTTCGTTTAGATTGGTGATTGTACCGATCTCAATCGTAGTTGTTGCATTGACTTACTATGCTGCAATAATCGTGCAACCCTTATTAAAGGAAGCATGAATGAGTGAAATTAATGTCTCACTTAGAGCAAACAAGTTTTATCTTCTATTAATGGAGTAATGTACTATTAGAGAAGAAAAGAAAAGGGAATTCTCGCTTGAGAAAAGGTCGTGTGCACGAGAAAGTGAATGAAAAAGATATTTCTTGTGTTCAAATTCAAACTAACTCTAAGAATTTAAACCCCTCCCCCCCCCCCCCCCCCCCCCCCCCAAAAAAAAAAAAGACTACAAAGAAAATGATGATAGAAGTATAAAAGACTTTTCATAAATACTAAAAAATCAAGTAATGGTGAAGATGGTAGGGGTAATCATGTAAAAATCTCTAAATCTTAACCGGAGTTGTTGTTTTGAGTGACACTTTAAGCAATTCTTAAAATATTAAAAAGGTGCATAAACTCTAGGGTTTATGTCCATACTCCATTTATTAATGCGAGAATGATGTCTTAACCCTAATCCTAAAACATTATTTTTAACACTGGCGTATCAACGTTAAGATGTAGGTTTCATATTTTCTTCCGTCTAGAAAATGACACCCAAAAAGTAAGTTAAGGGTAGGATTTACTTTTTTTTTGCAGCCACCCGTTTGTATTGAAAAAGAGGGGGAAACCACGCGGGGCCTTTCAGGCACTAGATATGGCTTCTAGAAGAACTGTTTTTATCATTAAAAAAAAAAAAGACTTTGCTATTGAGACTATAAAGGGCTGAGACCACACCGAGACCGTGCTTGAGTGTTACGTACCTTTTACTATAAAACATTAAAAAAAAAAAAAAAAAAAAAGAGAGAGAGAGAGGAGAGAGGATATGGTTGATTCGAGGCAGCCCAGGACCTCCATTGTTGCCTCTTCAGAGGGGGGGGGGGGGGGGGGAAGGCAAACCCCCATATGTTTCTGGGGGGGGGGGGGGGGGGAAGGCAAACCTCCATATGTTTCTCTTAGAACACTTAAATTTCATTTAACATCTAAAATACAGATTACATTCTCTTATTTATAGTTTTAAAGGAGTTATATAAACCAAATTACAAGTAAATAACTACTAATAATTATCTAAGGGATAAGGAAGACAAGAGAGGTGATATAGTAAGAAGATGTGTATTGGGTACACATCATTTTAATGCACGGATCTCAAAATTTCATTAAATCCGTTTTTGAAATTTTGAAATCCATACATTACATGTACGGTCTCGGTGTGGTCTCGGCTCTTTGCAGTCTTACTAACATTTTCCTTTTAAAAAAAATGTTTATGCCAGAGTTATTACTTGGCTAATACTGCATCAGACAAGTTGCGGTAGGGAGCTTTGCAATATATGTGGTGGGCTAGTTTAATCAATATGAAATGTGGATGTAATGGGTCCCATATAAAATGAGCAGTGCTTTAGGGGAGGTACCGAGTTCCATTCTTGAGTGGATGAGAGTTTGTATATACTCTCTACCCGCCTACTAACTAAACAGATACTAACAACTCACCGGCGTTGCAGCCTAAACGTATATCTCAAACCAAAAAACAAAAAAAATTAGGCATACCTAGGATATGGATTTGTAAATCCAACCTAGGTTTATAAATCCATATCCCAAGTACGTTAACTATTTTCCATATAAAATGGATCTTAGAGGATCCCTGACCATGTGATTAGATGGACCCACACCTATTGAGTACTGGAAAATGGAAACTTGAATCTTTACGCAAGTAGTAGAGTGAGCCATGGCATATGCGAGGGCTTCTAGAAGATAATTATTATTCGTTCGAGTAGGAGACTTTCTCTCATGTGTGGCTACTGTCACCTTGGCACGTGGATTGCTTCTAGATGGCACCGGATTTCCTCCCGCAGGCATGCTGGGTGGAGTAAAATACTCTTCCCCATACTCAAACACAACTTTGGATTAACTCTGTTAAAAAGTTTTAACTCTTGCGATTAAATTTTATTTTATTTTTAAAAAAATCAAGATTAGATTTATTAACCCTAAGCTTAGTAAATCTTAAAATGAATTCAGAAAAGAACACGCGGCAAGTTGAAGGGGCTGGCTAGAGTATTTTACTCTGGCCCCAGCTGGGAAGAAATCCTAAATCCTTCTAGATGCTCTATTCCTTGTCTTTGTCCTTAAAAAAATTCTAAAGTAGAGGGGCCCTCATACTTCTCCTCCTCTTTAGGTTTGACAAATGAAATTGGCTTCTCGTTTTTTTTCTTTTTTTTTTTTCTTTTGAGTTAGTCAGTGGCACACTGGCACGTGAGAAGGCTTCTGGAAGCCCGGGTTAATGAAGCCCTTCCTTGACTTTTGTGTTTAGAGTGTCTACTTAATTTGGAGACCCACGTCAATTACCTAACTAAACTTCAATATATTAATCCCATTGAGCAAATTACCAGTCATTGCCCGAAAAAAAGAAAGAAAGTAATACTCTAAGATTTCTTTTTCTTTTAGTTAATGGCCATAATGAATCAACCAATATATCTCTAAGGAGAAAATTTAAATGATTAAGAGAGTTTATGATTTTTTTACTTAAAAACTCTTAGGTGGTGTTTGTTAACACTAGTCTAAAAAGAAGTGTTTCTATGAAAATTATGTTTAGTTGAACTTTAAAATGTTTAGTTGAAAGTTAATTGCATGTCTATATTTTAGGAGTAAAAACATCTACTTTAAAATGTAACTCCATATTTTCTTATTTTCTCAACAATCATATAGGGGTAATTTATTTTTACTGGAAAGCATGTCAGTTTATCAATGTAGGAGATCCGTCATCTAACAGCCCCCAAATGGGGCCACGTTTAGGGCATGTCCTTAATAGGCTTAGGACTTTCCCCCTTTAGTATAACAATACGTGAAACAAATTGATAGATTGATTAAGAAAACCATATAGATTAATGTTAGTGACCAAGAATGTGACAAGGATTTAATGAATATGTTAAATAATAGGTTTATTAGAGTATAAGCTAAGAGAGTTATAATAATAATAAAAATAAGATTAGAATATATATATATATATATATATATATATTCCACTAACCATCTAGTAAATTGAAAGAGATAACAAAAAAACAAAAACAAAATTTGAAACAGTTGGTAGAGAACGGGAGAGTTCATGGCTATTGTGGTCACACCCACATGAGACAAGAGGCACTTGTGGTTCGAGTTTAATGTAGACTAATGGACGCTGGTTTTGGAGGTATTTGTGTGAATGTACGGAGTCCACATGACTCTAAGTAATATACTACAAAATAGACTATGTTTGTGGCTACTAATTTATTCAATTTCAATTTGAAACCTCCCACGAAAGGAAAGTCTAATAATACAAGAACACAAGTTGTATTTAGGAACTCGAGCTTAGAATTTCTAATATTACATTTATTTTGCCAAATCAATTCTAATTGCCTCCTCCTACCAAATTTTAGACAATTAGAGAGGAGTATACCTTAGGGATACAACTTACAACAAATGTCTATTAATTGTATGGTTTTTGATCATTCAACCTGGAATTTGTTGCAAGGTTGGAGCCATCATTTATGAAAGGTACCTTAATTTTTTTTAAGCTTAATCATAGTTAAAGGAGTGTTAAAAGAGACACATGGACATGACATTTAACTACAGAGTCCAAGGCGTGGTGCATGGGCTAATCACTGCCCCTTTTCTTTTAGGTATTCACCATTATTTGTGATAGTTATTAGGGTTAATGTGGTAGATAGGCCCTCCAACCATATCTTTTAAAAAAAAATCTATTAATATATTGAGAGTTCCCTCATAACTAAAGCCTCCTCTAATTAAGGGAACACCTAATTGGTTGTCACTCTAATACTATTATTAATATATATACTTTTAAAACATTAAATTATTATTTTAATATGAAAATGGATAAAATAATAATTTATCATTTTAAATAAATTTTAGATACTTTCACATTTTTTTGCATTTTTTATCTTTTAAATTTTTTATTAAAGTAATCAAACTATTCAAATTCAAATATTTTTTTGATATTAGTAGGATATGAATACTCTATTTCATACTCTCATATAAATTTAATCAAACTAGAAAACACCCCGTGCAATGCATGACAAAATGAGAAAAATTTGTAAAATAAATTTTAAGATATATTATGTTTATTTGATAATTGTACATAAATTCTTTCCATGTAGATTTTTTTACATCAAATTGCTTATTTAATATGAAACTACATCTTTACCTCAATATCTATTATTATAGAAATATAATAATATTAATTAATTATGTTTAATAGGAGAACTACCACAATCAATTAGGGGAGGACAAAGGTTTGCAATGAACATTTTCTTTAAAGAGATAAATTTTAAGAAAGATAAGAGGCAAATGAAGATCCTTATTGAAATTTGTGGATCTCTCATTGATTTTAGTTTAATGATGTGGCCTCACAAATGAGAAGGAGTCCTACGTGACATCAAGAGAAAGACATAGGTGACATCAATATAAATATTATAACTGTGTTGTATAGTAGTAGTATATACGAATAGTCGAATATGTAATCAAATATAAATTTGGATATACCATTGTCCGTTTTGAATTCACTCCGTTAACAGCTCTATTGGAATGAAATAAGGAATGACACTCAAGCACCGTGCTTATTTAGATTTTCTCATATAAATGGTCATTTGATCAAACGGCTAAGATCTTAATTTTTTTGTGTTATCATTAGGGATTTCCCCCTTATTACCCCTCAAGTTTGGGATTATTCCCTAGATGCCCAAGTTTTAAAAACCTTTCCCTAAAGAGGCTTATGATAATTTTTCATAATTTAGAATTTATGAAAAGTCCCAAATATCCCTCCCCTACCACCAACACTTTTAAAAGAGTTTTTTGATAAATTTTTTTTTTAAAAAAAAAAAAGAGGAAAAAAGAGGTTTATGTACGTCCATGAGATGAGATGAGATGAGATGAGATGAGAGAAGCTCCTCACTCCCCTCATCTTCCGCTCTCACAAAGCTCCTCACTCATTTTTTTGTCAATGGGAGAAACAAACATGTCTTTAAACAGGTAAGGTTTTATGTCTCTCTCCATTGCTTTTTATTATCTATTAACCGGTAGGGGTTTGCCAAACCCCCCACTCCCATGGAGTGACTTAAAAAAATAGTTTTTTTATATATATTATTCATGATGGTTTACATTACCCTAGCCTCAAAAAGATATATTTGTTTGATTTTTATTCAACTCCATTATCCTATATCTTTTCACAATACAAAATAATTGTTAATGAGTTTTTTTTTATGACAAATTCAATAGGAGTCCTCTAATAAAATAATAAATTTACAAAGTTCTAAGTTTTAATGGAGCTTTTGCATGCAAGATCGATAGAGGTCTATCAGTTGATATGCATGGCTGATACACCAGGTCGATATAGTTGATACACAAGTTCGATACATATCAATACGGTCGATACACCAGGTCGATACATGTTGATACTATTATCCATATATGTACCGACATATCATCTTCAACAATGGAAACACAAACAATATAAATATGAAGTATGACCTATATCAACCCGATTTTTTGAGTATCGATCTTACACTGTAAAACATAAAAAAAAATAAAAAATATTAGAAGAAAATACCTGTAAAACCGTATAACATGAATTTTAAGGTTTTAAAATCGTAAATGCACTTATTATAAATTTTTTTCTTTAGATTAATCATACATGCATGTAATGATTTTAACTAATTCATTATTAATGGTGTTCTCTTACGATCATGGTTACTAGTTTATTGCAATGAAGCTCTCTTGTCAAAAAATTTAGTCGAAATGACAAGTAATAAAAATGTTAGGGGACTCTTCATGATCAATAGAGGGGGCTTAATTACTGATATTTCTTGTGGCTTTCCATGTGGTCATGAGTGTTGGAATGCCAAAATCTACTATCTTGTATGGATTTAACAATAATAAAAAGGTGTAAAACAGATCCTAGCCTTCCAACACTCAAGCCATAGGGAAGATCGACCGCATGAAATATCACAAAGGATATGCTTTTCATATTGATAAAGAATGGAGGGGACACAAATATTTTTTCGTCACATAGTTTGGATAAAATAGTCCAAAAAGAGAAAAGTTGCATATGCAAATAACTTTGCATGTGCATATGGGCATTAAGAGAAAGGATTTTAAAACTTGGTTATTTGGTGAACAACCCTAAACTTGAGGGGTAAATACGAAAAAAACCCTTATCCTTATTCATTGGGTCACATGACCTTTGATCAAGGGTTCAAATGGCTCGTGAGGATTATTAATTAGGTAAATTTAAGAGTTTTTTTTGTAAATAAAAAACATAACTTTTCAGCTATTTGTAAATATTCCCTTGTGTTCAATGTTTTAAATCCCGATAATCTTGACGATTTCCGCCCTTCAACCTGACCGCAATTTTGAAATTTTCAGAAATCTTGGTAGGATTTCACAATTCTAATTTATTGTATATATACTCATGATATTTACCAAAACTTTGTGAAATTTCAGTAAATTTTATTAAATTTAATATATTAATATAAATAATATTATTTTTAAAATAAATATATAAAATTTTGAAATTTCAATAAAAATATCAAAATATTTCAAAATTTTAATAAAAAAAACTATTAGAAAATAATTTTATAAAATATCGTTAAGATAACGAGAATTCGGTTTTTCGATATTTCATCTAAAATTTCTAAAATCGCATCTAAAATCAAGTTTTTCGAAATTCTATTCCTATTGATGTCGATGGGGTGGGCGAAATTGGGATTTCAAACAATTGTTATGTTTTGTGACTGTATTTTGCTCCACTAACTTTTAAATCTTTTTGTAAATCTACCCTTCCATCCATATCTTAGTTTAACATATGTTAACATTTTTTATTTATTTATGAAAGTGCTGTTTTAACCTTTTTTAATGGGTTGGATGGAATGCGCGCCTCTATAGGTAACGTGTCCCATTTAACCCCCATTAATTGAGGTTAAGCTTAACTGACTAGTTAATATTTAATTTTTTTCCTAAAAACTAATGTTAAATGGATGAGCCCTACGGGTGAGTGAATCTTAACCAGAGTTAGTGGGTATTAAAAGGACCCATTTAATTGTGGTTAAGCACAATAAGCTCAAGATTAATATTTTTTCTTGTAAAAACTAAGGTTAGATTTATAAGACTTAGGGGTGAAACGTGAATCTTAATCATAATTAGTGAGTGTTAAAAGGGACACGTGGCAGCTTGTAGAGCCCCATTTATTTGTGGTTTCTTAAGGTTAATATTATTCCTAAAAACTAAGGTTAGATGGATGAATCATAGGACTGAGTAAATCTTAACCACAGTTAATGGATTCCAAACCTTTTCTTGTGATTTTTTTTACAATCTCCTTTTTAAAAAAAAAGGGCTAAAAAATGTATTTTCATAAAAAAAAATTTAACATCCGTACTAAGTTATGGACGGAACTTGGAAGGGGTTGATTTGCAAAATATTTAAAAGTTAGTTGGGGGAGGGGGCAAAATACAAAAAACACATGGGGGTATTGATTTTCAAAAGAGTTAAAAATCAGTGCGGCAAAATACAAAATCAGAAAAGGAAGTGATTTAAAACTCTTGATAGTACCTACTATTGAGAGCAAATACCGCAAGATCAAAAAAGGGGTTTTTCCCAAATTGCCCCTCTAGTATGAGGTTCTTCTCTAAATATCCAGGTTTTGAAAACCCTTCTCTAAATGCCCTTATGATCCATCTTCCATAATTCAGTATTTAAGAAAAGTCTTAAATACCCCTCTACTGATTTTGAAAGAAGAAGAAGAAGGATTTAGGTTCATGGATGAGAGATCTTCGTTCCCACCCCATTTCTGGTGAGAGTTCTTCGTTCCAAGAAGAAGAAGAAGAAGATATGTATGTTGATGAGATGAATGAAACTCACCCACTCCCCTCATCTTCCAAATACTCCTCTATTACCATCTACACTAGTTTTGAAAGAAGAAGAAAAAAAATGAAAAGATGAAAAGATGAAAAAATAGCAAAAATTTGAGTTTCCAGAAGTTTTTTGCACGCAGAGTCGATACAATGCATCGACCTCGTGCATTTTATACATCGACTCCGTACAAAATGCATCGACCCCGTGCAAAATGCACTAAATTGATACAATGTATCAACCTAATGCATTTCATGTATCGACCTAGTGCATTTATGCATCAATCTCATAGAAAATGTATTGACCGGTGCAAAATGCAATAGGTTGATACATTGTATCAACTTAGTGCATTCTATGTATCAACCAAGTGCATTTATGCATCAACCTCGTACAAAATGTATCGACTCTGTGCAAAATGCACTAGGTTGATACAACGTATTAACCTAGTGCATTTCATATATCGACCTAGTGCATTTATGCATCAACCCCGTAGAAAATGTATCGACCCCATGCAAAATGCACTAGGTTGATACAATGTATCAACCTAGTGCATTTTATGTATCGACCTAATGCATTTATGTACCAACCCCGTACAAAATGTATGGACCCCGTGCAAAATGCACTAGGTTGATACAATGTATCAACCTAGTGCATTTCATGTATCAATCTAATGCATTTATGCATCAACCCTGTGCAAAATGCACTAGGTTGATACAATGTATCAACCTAGTGCATTTCATGTATCGACCTAGTACATTTATACATCAACCCCGTACAAACTGCACTAGGTTGATACATTGTATCAACCTAGTGCATTTCATGAATCGACCTAATGCATTTATGCATCAACCCCGTACAAAATGTATCGATCCCGTGCAAAATGCACTAGGTTGATACAATGTATCAACCTAGTGCATTTCATGTATCGACCTAGTGCATTTATGCATCAATCCCGTACAAAATATATCGATCTCGTGCAAAATGCACTCGGTTGATACAATGTATCAACCTAGTACATTTCATGTATCGACCTAGTGCATTTATGCATCAATCCCAGAGAAAATGTATAGACCCCGTACAAAATGCACTAGGTTGATACAATGTATCAACCTAGTGCATTTCATATATCGACCTAGTGCATTTATGCATCAACCCCGTACAAAATGTATCGATCCCGTGCAAAATGCACCAGGTTGATACAATGTATCAACCTAGTGCATTTTATGTATCGACCTAGTGCATTTATGCATCAACCCCGTACAAAATGTATCGACCCCGTGCAAAATGCATCAATGTATCAACCTAGTGTATTTCATGTATCGACCTAGTGCATTTATGCATCAATCCTGTACAAAATGTATCGACCCCCTACAAAATGCACTAGGTTGATACATTGTATCAACCTAGTGTATTTTTTGTATCGACCTACTGTATTTATGCATCAACCCCATACAAAATGTATCGACCCCGTGCAAAATGCACTAGGTTGATACATTGTATCAACCTAGTGCATTTCATATATTGACATAGTACATTTATGCATCAACCCCGTACAAAATGTATTGACCCCGTGCAAAATGCACTAGGTTGATACATTGTATCAACTAGTGCATTTCATAAATCGACTGTAACGACCTAATACAAAATACACTAGATTGATACATATATCGATCTAGTGCATTTCATGTAGCGACCTAATACAAAATGTATCGACCCGATCGATACAGTCATCTTCAACCTTGGAAACACGACTGTAAGTCATAGAAAATGAAAAAAAAAACACATGTAAATACATATATAACATGAAATTTAAGGTTTTGAACCATAAATGCAATTATTATAAACATTTTCCCATGAATTAATCATACATGCAATAATTTTTTGAATTCATTTTTTTTAAAACACAAGAAACCCGAAAATGAAGGTTGTTCTTCGGTTAATGACGTTTTTTCATGAAAGGAACATGGAAAGAACGCTCTTGGAGCAAAGATCTCTTGTTGAAAATGTGGTAGGGATACTCAAAGTCTTTTCTTCAAATGATTTGGATAAAATGGAAAAAGTTCGCATGTGTGAACGGATGCACGAGTGTGAGGGCATTTAGAGAAGGGTTTTTAAAACCTGGGTATTGGGGAAGAACCTCATACTAAAGGGGCAATCTGGAAAAAACCTCATCAAAAAACACATGGGGTAGGTTTTTTGTAGGGCACTGATTAGCGGGCTGTGGGTCCGCTACTAAAGTAACCATCGTGTCCTCGTTAACCTTGGTTAAGCTTAACCAAATTAAAGTTAAGATTTTTGTTTCTTGATTTTCCTTTTTTAAAAAAAAAGTAAAAACCCTAAATTTAATTGCCATCGGCTAATTACTACTAATGAAAGTCGGGGACGGGGAGGCCTATGTGGCAGTCTCGGAGCGATTTTAGGAGGTTGGGACTAGATCTAAAGAGTTTTTTAGCTATCACGTCTGTTAATTTCCCTACTCATATCTGCTGATACCTGTTGATTTCTTGTTAACTCTTATCTTCACGATGGGGAAGATTGGAACGGCACGCTTGTTCTCTGAAATCAACAGACCTTTTCTCTGAAATCAATACACCTGTTCAGTGGCATTTGTAAATGGTAACCAATCCTTGAAGGGTTATGACTCTTTGAAGAGAGGATACATGACTGTTGAGATTGATCCGATGCATCCCTCCAGTTGATACCTGTTGAGAATTGGCCACAACTACTATATAAACAGGACAAGTGTATGCTGAATCTATTCTTTTTAGGGCTTCCACCGCATCTAGCAGCACGACATCATATGCCCACCTCTCAGGTTTCTTTTTTTTTTATTTAATGGTACCTACGTTTGATTTTTTTTTTTGTTATTGTATAGAGCATTCTTTTTATTCTTATCATTTGTTATTCTTACTGAAGGATAACTCTTCTGCAGGAAAAAACCGTTCACCTGTTAGAATTTTTTTTTAGTATACTTTTTTAAATCGGGAAATAGTTTTTTTTATATATTACTGTGGGTTCTTAATGGCAAAATCTGGGAATACTACCCAATGTCTTCCTTCCGGCTCTTCACGCATCTCCGGACTTTCCAAATGTATAGCCAATGTGATTTGTTTATATTCACCTTACTTGAAATACGAACCACACGTGATGTTT
This sequence comes from Tetracentron sinense, assembly GCA_015143295.1. Lineage (NCBI taxonomy): Eukaryota > Viridiplantae > Streptophyta > Magnoliopsida > Trochodendrales > Trochodendraceae > Tetracentron > Tetracentron sinense. Next base: position 63,734,952 of record CM026551.1, read on the forward strand.
TTTTTTATATATAATACATCAAAACATGTAAAACTAAGTTTCAGAAATGAGGAGCTCTCAATTTGAAGCAGCTTAGACTGAACGAGTACCCAAAGCTGTCCCGGAATAGCCCCGCTAGTGGCCATGACTATTTTGAGTTGGATTTGTCCAGGAATTTGGAGGCATTTGACAAAATTTATTCTTCAAGATCTAATAATGATTATCTAAGTGACAAATTGATATGTGCGGGGAATGCTCACCGCCGGATGACTGCTTTAGATGGATTAGATTTTAGGTCCACTTGGTAGATGAACCTTTGAACTTAGTGGGAACCACATTTACGTACCTTGCCTACACCATGTATTTGTTTCTACTTATTTGCTTCATTCCCCCTCTTCGATTTCTTTTTTCACTTTTTCCCAAGGGCTGTAATGAGTCGGGATCATCTTTTTTGTACTGTTTGAAGGGATTGCATTGTGGAATGTAACATGATGTGCTCCCGCCCACCATTACAAATTGCAAAAACATTGCAAAAACAATGTATCGGCATCTGTCCTATGAATTTGTTCTCTTCTTTAATTTATTCACTTAGTTTTGAAATACAAAAGATGACTAACAATTTTGTTGTCACTTAAAATACAATTAGCCGCTTTACTATCACATTCATTCCAACCTTTCAATACTATGGTCTTTCTGAGGTCTGAAGTTAAACATGGGTTCTTGGCATGGAAAAGTGAAACTGGTTTTGTATAGAAATGGGTTATACGCGGAGTCGCGGCTATAAAGATATAGGGTGTGAATGAGATTGGGCAGCTCAATTTTTTTTTCCTGGGAATAGATAGAGAAGCGAATACCATTTCTCATTGGTTCACGTCCCTTTTTAACATTCACTAATTGCAGTTGAGTTTTTAATATTCACTAATTGCAGTTGAGATTTACTCACCCCAAGGATCCATCCATCCAACCTTGGTTTTAAATTTTTTTTAAAATTTATTAACCATAGTTTAACCATGGTTCGTGATTTGGACATGACATTCGACTACATAGTCAAAATGCATGGTGGGCTAATCACTGCCCAAATAATGTTGTACCTTTTTTAACTACGGTTAAGCTTTAAAAAAATTAAGATTGGTATTTAAAAAAAAATATACCAAAGTTATATTGCTTAACCTTAGGAGTCAGTAGATATTAACCATGGTTCAAGGATGTTATAAAGGATGACATGGACCAATGAGGACCTTACATTTGATTACATAGTCAAATTCCTTAACTATGGTTCAAGGATGTTATAAAAGAGGGCATGGACGAATGAGAACCTTACATTTAATTACGTAATCAAATTCCTTAACCATGGTTCAAGGATGTTATAAAGGAGGGTATGGACGGATGAGAACCTTACATTTGATTACATAGTCAAATTCCCGGGTAAGTTAAACATTTTCTAGTGACAAAAAAAAAATAAAAAATTTCAGATTATTTTTATTCTGCTCGAATATCATTTCCCTAATTATTTTTATTCTACTCAAATATCCTGTGCATTTGCACAGGTTCCTTACTTAGTTCATTTGAAAGAGAGAGTGATCCAGCAGATCTCTCTGTAATCTCCCTCCAAAATTTGCATACATGAAGAAGCTTCGTTTCTCTAATCCGATATCCTCCAATACAGTCATCCTCACAACACGACCACCCGTTATTCAACGACTGCTTTCTCTCCAATTCACTACATCTGCCACTCAATCTTCCTTAGGGGACTCTGAGATTTCGGAAGAAGGAGAAGACGCGTCTTGCATCGTTCAAGAGAAAGACTATCTCCGAAAAAGCAAGGATTCGGGAACAGGGCTTTATGTTCTGGACCTGGTTGACCGAGGTTCTCTCGAACCTGACCCCGCGCTATACAATAAATTGCTCAAGAAATGCACTCAATTGGGGAAACTGAAGGAAGGGAAAATTGTTCATTCCCACTTCCTCAATTCCAAGTTCAGAGCCGATCTTTTTATTCAAAACACAATCCTCAATATGTATTCAAAATGTGGCAGTTTAGAAGATGCCCAGAACACGTTCGATGAAATGCCTATGAAAGACATGGTCACCTGGACTGCTTTGATTACTGGCTACTCCCAGAATGATAGAGCGGAAGATGCTCTTGCGTTGTTTCCTCAGATGCTCGAGCTTGGATTGAAACCGAATCAATTCACCTTCGCCAGCCTGCTTAAGGCTTCTGGTGCGGCACCCAGCGACAACCCCGGTCGGCAGGTTCATGCCTTTTGCATCAAATACGGTTGTGATTCGAACGTTTTTGTGGGAAGTTCTCTTTTGGATATGTATGCTAGGTGTGGACGAATGGAGGAAGCTCAGTCTGTTTTTTATGGGATTCTAAGCAAGAATGAGGTCTCTTGGAATGCTTTGATTGCTGGGCATGCCAGGAAGGGTGAAGGAGAGGATGCCCTTAGGATGTTTTGGAAGATGCAGAGGGAAAATTTTAGTCCTACCCATTTCACCTATTCCAGTGTGTTCAGCGCTTGTGCTAGCATAGGAGCGCTAGAGCAAGGCAAGTGGGTTCATGCTCATATGATAAAATCGGGAGGAAAGCTTATTGCATTTATGGGTAATACTCTCCTTGACATGTATGCAAAATCGGGTAGCATTGAAGATGCGAGGAAAGTCTTTGATAGGTTGGAAAACAGAGATGTCGTCTCCTGGAATTCGATGCTTACTGGGTGTGCCCAGCATGGGCTCGGAAATGAAACCGTGAGACGGTTTGAAGAAATGCTAAGGATCGGGGTTGAACCTAATGAGATAACCTTCCTTTGTGTTCTTACTGCTTGTAGCCACAGGGGACTATTGAGTGAAGGGCAGTACTATTTTGACTTGATGAGGAAGTACAAAGTAGAGCCGAAGGTTGAGCATTATGTGACAATCGTTGATCTCCTTGGTCGGGCAGGGCTTCTTGATCAAGCCGATAGGTTTATAAAGGAGATGCCAATTGAACCAACTGCAGCCATCTGGGGAGCTTTGCTCGGCGCTTGTAGGATGCATGGTAAAATGGAATTGGGTGCTTTTGCCGCTGAACGTGTTTTTGAGCTCGATCCCCATGATTCAGGCCCCCACGTGTTGCTCTCTAACATCTATGCATCTGCTGGTAGATGGAGTGATGCTGCACAAGTGAGAAAGATGATGAAAGAGGGTGGGGTGAAGAAGGAACCTGCTTGTAGTTGGGTCGAGATTATGAATGCAGTTCACACATTTGTGGCCAACGATGATGCCCACCCGCAGAGAGAGGAGATTCGTAGGATGTGGGAGAAGATTAGCGAGAAGATTAAGGAAGTTGGGTACGTCCCAGACACGAGCCACGTGCTCTTGTTTGTGGATCAGCGGGAGAGGGAAGAGAAGCTGCAGTACCACAGCGAGAAGCTTGCTCTAGCTTTTGCAGTTCTTAACACACCCCCTGGGTCCACCATACAGATCAAGAAGAACATCAGAATGTGCGGTGATTGCCATTCGGCAATCAAGTTTGTGTCAAAGGTGATGGAGAGGAGGATCATCGTGAGAGACATCAACCGGTTCCATCATTTCAGTGATGGGTCTTGTTCGTGTGGGGATTACTGGTAGTGCTAGTAACCATCTAAAAATGTCTCAAAAAAAGAGTGAGCTTAGGAGATGGTTCGTGACTGATAATCCATTCCTCTTGTGCTCTGTATTGTTATGGTAACTCCCCATGTGTCATTGATCACATAATTCTTGGGTTGTCAAGACAGTCTTCCATATAGATCAGGGAGTACTCATCCTTAATGCGTAAATGCTGTTTCTCCGGGTAAGAGAGAAATGCAAAATAGCAGGGACAGCTCCTGGGTTGTCAAGGCAGTCAAAATTTAATGATGGAGTTCCCATTTGCAATGGATAATAATGAGATCGGATAACCATATGGCGGGGACAGATGGCTAGGAGGGACAGAAATACAAGATGGTGGGGACAGAACAGGAGTTTATAGCAATCGGATGCTACAGAGAATCTTTAGGACTAGTGACAGTTCTGATGAACATTACTCCAAGCGAGATCGGATAACCAATTAACATATGGATAGGCACAAATGCTATGCTATGCTCTGCTCATAGTTTTGGAATGTCAAAAATTCAAAATTTTGTCTCAAGTTTTCTTTGGAAGCACAGGCTAGTATTCAGAGCTAGTCTTATGGCAACACCATCCTTGTGACTGCTATCACACCATTTAGATCTTGTGCCTGAGAATTCTGAGATGGGGCTTTGTTCGCATTTCAAGTGGGAGGTGTAGATGGAGAAGGTTGGACTTGTAACATTTTATTTTATTTTTTGTTTTCATTTCCTACGCTCTGACAATTGAGCATTATTTATGAAACTCTAGGTCACTTCCATCTGCTTACTATGTATTTTCTTCTATCAAAATATACCTTCTAGGGTTTGTTCTTTTGCTGAGACTTATAAAGCTTGAAAATTTGCACTTTGTCGTGGTAGTTGTTAGGAAATTTGAGTCACTTTGTCAAGGTTTCTAACAAGATTAATTCTTACCATCATGAGATTTGAAGTCTTACCATTTTTTTTTAACCCTATGTTTGGTTGCCGAGAAAATAAGTGAAAGCATGGAAAAGAAAAGAAAATTAGACAAACCACAACTACAAATTGTATTAGAAATCTGAAATTTTCTTTTCTTTTCCATGTTTTCACCTATTTTCTCGGCAACCAAACATAGCATAAATGAAATTTGAAATCATTCATTTTGCTGCATTTGACGTCTTATGGGAACTGCAACCCAAGAGGGGATTCTAAGATCTTTGGGAGGGCCTAGAGGGATTTTAGGGAATTTAAAGATTTTTATTTCCTGTTATTATGCCGCCTGAGCCCAGTTGTGGAAAAACAAAGGAAGACCATATGGTCCACCCATAAACAGAGGAGGACCATATGGTCCCCCCATAAGCGATACCATTTATAGTCTTCCGTAATAAAGAAGACATTATTTTATTAAATAAAGTAATAAACGTCCTGTTAAAGGTCCTTTTTAGGATCGTCTATGTCAATTTTAGTATAAACAAGTTTTATATACTAAAAACAACAATTTATTTTTAAAAACATTTTATGGCTGCTTTTACTAGAAACGACCCTTTTATTCCGTTACCCTATTTTTATGTTTCAGTCAAGATATCGGTTCGGCCCTTACCGAAACTGTTACGTAATGGCTATTACATAATGGTTTTGGCGATTTTTATTACCATGCCCAATAGGGCCCATAAAGACCTTTTACGATAGACTAGAATTCTTACGACCTTATTAAAGTTGAGATTTGTGGAATATCTTGGCCGTGTTTTCATATTCATATCTCTACCCATATATGGTATCCCTCTTACTTTCCCACATCTTGGTATGGTTCATTTCTGAATCATAATCCTTGGCTCCTGGTTTCGTTTGATATTTTGTAAACTCGTTACTCGCTCTTTGGTAAATGGTAACTTTCATAAGTTTAGGGTTTTCTGTGATTGTTTCTTTAGTGACATGTACAGAACACATACCCCTTTGTGTGAATCCAGGAACTTTTTCGCATGTAATGCTCTCAACGATGGAATTTATGCTTGCAGGATGCATTGCGGTCTAGTTTGGAAGCTTCAATATTTCTTGCAATTGAGATGTCGTGCAAAACCATGTTTGAGCAAGTTGATGCTTCATTTCAGAAAGGAATGGTCGAACATACAACTGAAGCTCAGCAGCAGTTTGTGTCCACACATTCTCCATTAGCACTTTCCTTGAGGGTCTGTATTCCTAAACTGCTTTACATGATACTCATAGTGCGAAGCAGGTTACCTTTGGTTTTGTTGTTTATATATCTCATCATTTTGCTTCTGATTTATTATTACTGTATGTTCCTTATGCAATTTTGGCCCGGTAAAATGTTTTTGGATGTGGCCTCTTTACGCGTACCCTGGACATTTTTTTATCTGTACGTGCCTCGGACTTAATTTGACAATCTGAAAGTAATTTCTTACCAATTTTATTGAAACTGAAAAACTTGTGGATAGTTTCTGATTCTGGCATAAAAAATTGATATATATATATATATATATATATATTTAGCAAGATATCGTCAAATATGATACTGATTTTGAGATTATTGATATGATGAATAAAACTTTGGAAGTCTGTAACAATGAATCCCTTTTTATTTCTTGATATTTCTTCATTGAAAACAAGAAGGAACAACTAATCTTCCAATAAACCACCTTCCAGAAAAAAAAAACCTTCTTAAAATTACGTGTGAATGAGTGATATTTGCACTTGTGACATGGCAACCACGGGATGTCTTGACACATCAAATGTTTCAAACTCGCTATATGAAGATATCAGCACTGGCATGTACAAACAAGTTATATGAAATGTATAAATAAGAAGTCAGTTTACTTATAAATATGCCTATATATAGGTGTGTGTGTGTTTATAACCACTAAGTAGTACAGGGGGAGAAATCTATATTGTCAGTGCATTGATGGTAATTTATTTTTCTATCTCTTGAAACTACAATGTCGTTAATTTGGTTTGATGTCTAGCTGGATTTTCAGGAGTATGCATGTGTACATGCAACACAAGGGACAAAATCTACATTCTCCTTGAAAATTTTCCATTTTGCTACTAAAACCTTAAAACATGTGACAACCAGATAAATCTATATTGTCAGCATAGTCACAAAAAACTGCATTTTTTTGAAAAAAAACTCATTTAAAACGCACATTAATACCCTGCCGTAGAAAACGGCGTTTAAAACCCGTTTTTTGAAAAAGACCTGTATTATAGTTTAAAAAGCGTTTAAAACGATAATACGAAAAAAAACGCGTTTAAAATGAATAATACGAAGAAAAAAAACGAATAATCTTGAGAAGATTTTGGCATTCCCAGTTGTACTTGAAGCTGAAAGGAATCATGACCTTGAAGATAGAGCACCCTCTTCCAGTAAATTTTTAGGGAATGAAGATGGCATATATTGATGACCTTGATTATGATGCCTCTTTTGAGCGATTGATGAATATGAATGAGTGACTTTATTATGTAGTTTGTATTTGTAATACTTTTTGTTGATGAAATTGTGAGAATGCAAACAATCAATCTTGATAGTTAAAATGATGTTATGAACTTATTATTATTGATTATAATAATTTTTTTTTTTGTATATTATCTCACCAAATTGTTAGAATATTAATTAGCATCATGTTTCTAATTTTTATAATTATTTTCTTCGTTTTTTCCCCCCCGAAGTTTTCCCCTTTTTTTTCCGATTTTTTCAAAATTTTCCGTACTTGACGCTTGCCGAATTATTCCCGAACTCTGACTTTGTTACTATGATTGTTAGTGCATTGATAGTAATTTATTTTTCTATTTCTCTTTCGGAAACTGTAGTGTCCATGTTACTTTGGCCTTATGTCTAGATGCATTTCCTGGAGTATGCACACACAAGGGACAAAATCTACATTCTCCTATTTTACTATGTTGGATTAGGTGCAACTACACTGTGCTTAAATACTTTATATTGAAAGAAGTTTATAACTGATAGATATTAATGTTGTATTAGGAGTTATTTATGTACTTAATTAAAGAATGCCATTATGTATCTATATACACACATGTACAAACTTAACAGGCTTCATTTCCTGTTTGGATAGGAGTTTTCTGTCATGTGGAGGGCTGAAGTCCCCAATCCAGATTATCCATTTTATAGGAGACATCTGGAATAGCCACATGAGAAGTGTCCTTGTCCATGTTAGCCCTATACCCTTCCACGTATTGAACTGTCCCCACATGAATGGTAGTTAGTGAAAATAATAATTTTCAAAATTAATATCTATTTTTGCTACGTGATCAAGGTCTCTTTGGATGAAACTTACCACATTCAGAGGTGTGCAGCTTATGAGTGGCAAAACACTTGGACCCACACTTTGGTCCTTCCACCATGGCTGTCTTGAAACTTTGTTCTAACAGGAATTGAAGCCAGTTGCGTCACCAGGCTCCCCCCTTGTATTATTAGTTGTATGTATATTATGTAAATGGCTGTTTCTCCAACCATGAGATTTGCATGTTCGGTGGGTTTGATGAATTGACTCCTATGTGTAGTCATCAGGTTGGATGTTTTGGGCATGCACGAGTTTTGATAGTGACCGCAAGTGGATGTCAGTTATACTTGGTTTTCCCAACAAGTCTGTGAAAGTCTTTGTGGAAGATGCGGACACATCCATGTTTAGCATAATGGATAGATCTCTAAACTTGAACGTAATCCATGCACTGAAACCCATCTTCACACTTACTCCTCAATGGGTCTGAGAACACTGGTCATTGGAATGTGGGAACTCAGTGGTTCAGAATTCTAGCAATGGCAGTCCTCATATGAACGGGCAAGCATTGCAATGATTGGAAGAGCGAGTGCTTTTACATGTGTTGCACGAGCTAAAACTATGTCCATATTACCCTTTTTTGTATTGTCAACAACTGTGCTCTTACCTGTGTTGCATAAACTAAAACTGTGAGACATCGACAACCACGTGTACCCTGAACTATTGGACATGTTGTACGGTAATTCAGGTTTGCTATTTTGACATTCTACATGCGTAATAATACGTATTTTCAGTTATTTTGTTATACTGATATTGCAGGATGCAATTAATTCAGCATAATCTATTATTCAAACCTTAACCGGAGAGTTGGCTGACGGTCAGCACAAGCTCTTTACTCTGGTGGCTGCAGAAGCAAACTCAAAAGCAGTAAATCCCTTGGTTACAGAATTGACCAATGGACCTTTGGGCGGTCTCCATGAGATGATATTTTCCACCTTATATCTTGCTATTTCCTTTGGGAAATTAAGTCTTTGGATATTTAATATTATTAGTTTTTGTGAAGGCATTTTCATTAGTATTCTGACTTTGAGCATGCTAGTCTGTACAACAGGTTGAGGCGCCCTTGGATCCAACCAAAGAGCTATCCAGATTGGCATCTGAATACAAATTTGAGGAAACATTCACTGGTGCCCTGAAAAGAAGTGATGTCTCCAGTGTATCCTGGTTATGTTCTCAGGTGTGCTTTCCATTCAAATGCAGACACACACTCACACACACACACTATATATATATATATATATATATATAAGGGGAATTCTGTAAGATAGGCAAGCGATGGTTGATTGATAATATTAGTAATTGGTGATGGATTTGTCCAGAATGATTAGGTGGGTACGAAATATTATGGGTTGTGGGGGTTCTAACCGATGTAACCGTGTAGGAGGGTTCGGGGGCATGACCCCCGTTTTTTTTTTTTTTGATGAGCAAGTACATATCATACGAGTATTTTTTCTCCTTGTTTAGGCGGGCAGCTGCCCCCTTGCCCCATGACTATGCCTTATTGAATAATAAAATAACATAGTATAAACGATATTCTTTTCCCAGAAGTTCAGGGGGGTAGCTTCCCCACTTGCCCCATGGCTATGCCTTATTGAATAATAAAATAACAAAGTACAAAATATATTTTTTCCCAGAAGTCCGCTTCCCCCCTTGCCCCATGGCTATGCTTGTTAAAATATTTTTTTTTAACAAGTTCAGGGGGGCTGCTGCCCCCTTGGGCCTTGCCCTATTGCTGCGCTCATGTAAATTTTTTTTTTTTCAGAAGTTTAGGAGGGGGGTGTGCAGTTGCCCCCCTTGCCCATTGGCTCTGCCCTATATTTATATATATAGGGGTGGAGCCAGGAATTTTTCCTTGGCGGGGCCGAAGTATAAGTATATGTATCAAGAAAAGTATTGGGTTTGGGGGTTCAGGGGTGTATCCCCCAAGATTTTTTTTGAGTAATGGGTCCATCGTGGTTATAAAATTTGTTAATGTTGTATAATAATAAAGGTCCAGTACACAAGAAAAATAATTGCCCTCCCTTTTGGGAGAACCATTATATAAACTGAAGGCCAAATGGCTGTTTGTATCCCTTGTATTTCACAAATATCTTCAACCCTAAAATTAAACTTAGTCCCTTAATACAAGTGGGTGATTAGTGGTTACTCCTTAATGAACTAAAAGAAACATAGGAAAAATGTAGGATTTGGAGCTGGTAGTTTCGTAAAGTAAAAAAATTTAAAGAGTAAACAATTACAATTAGAAAGACTGAATTTCTTTAAAATTATAATATACCCTTATAAAAGGGCTTGCTTAAGATTTAAGAAAGAAATATATAAAAAGACTTAAGGGTCAATATATAAATATATATTGACCCTTAAGTCTAGCCGCTGATCAATGTCAGTTGTGAACCTTTCAACATAACACCAATCAGGACGGCAAGCTTCCAATAGCATTGCCCTTACCATGCCAAGGTGATAACAGGTCACCAGAATTCCTTCCGGAAAACCCAACCATACAGTAAACGGTAAAGGCAGGATGCCACTAGAGCTAAATGCTACTATGACATGACGATACCAGTGTCTGTTGTAGTTAGGGTTGATATGCTCTGGTTTTAACGAATATCGCCGAAAACTAGCTCCTCGAAGTCTCATAGAGACTTGAAGAGAAGAGCAACCAACATGTTTCAAAACTAGTATCCAGGCCATTGCAAACCTCGCCGATCGTATCATTTGACACTGATCGGAGAAAGCCCGTAAATTCGGAATTTCTTCGTGAATTCAAGAGCTCCAATAACGCAATTCCGGGAGGAGTCGGTATAAGGGCACTGGACCCCTTTCGACCTAGAGAACGTGTGACGTTGGGTCGGGGTTTGGTGAACCAATTGGTCGTTCCTCTAGTTGAAGTATCGGGCCCCTTTTTCATTGCCTAGGTTACACCTTCGGAATACCCCATAAGGGAATTTTGCTCTACTCCCCCCAATCTTAACTTTACGCCACGCCGACTCTCCGTCGTGGAATTAGACCCAGGGGAATCTCTATCGGAACTAGTCCCTTAGATTTCGCACGTAGGAGATCGAGACACGACCCCAAGGCTATGGGGAAAGATGTAAATCGATCGCCCTAAATAGACAACTACATAGAGGGGCTCTACAAGTCTATATATTCTTTTCTTTCGTTTCCCCCTAAGATCAATATCACAACCAATGAGGTCTGCAAGTTTCACATTTAAGTAATACCCGATCCGATAGTTTACGATATATATATTTAACAACAACATTCTAAGAAAAGATATTAATAGATATCGGTAGTTGTCCGATCGTACCCGAACAAAAATATTCCCGAGGGAAATGCACCTAAGATCAAATATTTCGAGCCGGCTTCCGTGGAAAATTCAGACTTTCTTTTTGATGATGCGATCACATAAAAACATAAACTTTGAGGCTCAATAGCTAAATACATGGCAATTGAATCATGAGCTGGGATCATAAAGAGCATGCTATGGGTAGGAAGTGGAATTAATACAATGGATTCAGAAGCATCAAACCTCTCTTGTTTGGTAGAATCGAAACACGTCGAAATGGTACTAGCCGTACTTAATAATAGAAGGATTTGGCAGAAATATATGGAATTGTCACTCCTAAAAAGATTATTCCAGAATAAATGGGTAATAGTTAAAGAGGTGCGCCAGCGGCGAGCAGAAGCAAGGTTATTAAATATCGAAGGAAACCCCGGCCAGATCCACAGGTGCAAGTTTCCCTGCATGTGGCTCGTCCGTGATAACTTCTTCGGATTTGCGTGAACTAGCGGGCTGATCACTAAGTGGGGATGCTCCCTCTAGCATGAGCGAACCTTTTCGGAACTAGTTAGGAATGGGCGCAACTATCCCAACCCGGATCTAGCCAAGTTCCATTGATCATGTCCCCTTCCCAATAGTTGTACCTTGTCTTGGGGCGTCTTTGGCTTTACGAGAGAAAGCCCGCCAGAGAAAAAAAGTCTTTCTCTTCCTGTCCAGGTCATACTCCGGTGCATCCATAGAAGAGGAAATCGCAATACATCTTGCTCAGCAGGCGTAGCTTGGAGTGGGAGTGTAGCGGGGGTAAGGTAAGGAAAGTGGCCGCCAGAGAGGAAGCCAAACCGACTTATTAAGCGCAGCTAAGCTAATATGCGCCGGAGAAAGCCAGGTGCCGGAGGTAAGCTCTATTCGGCCCAGAGCATTGATTCCCCATAACGAATAAGCTAGCTCTATCTCTCAATTGCCTATCCTGTGCTCGAGAAGGTCCCCCAGTTCCTCGGCAGCACCTCGAGGTGCATTTAGTTGTTGTACATGAGACTCGGGATATTCCCCACTCCATGGCATTGCACCTTTCGCTCATCCATTCCGTCCGCCCGTCCAAACGCGGCGCCCTTTTTTGTTATCATCTACCGCCCTTCCTTTCCTCCCGGCTATTCACGAACGAAGATCGTTGTATTTATGCTCGACTTCGGTTGTCGGTGCTATAAGTAGGAGTACATTATGGCAAGATCAGTCACCTGGGAAAACCAACCCTCCTCCAAGAAGAATTGTGCTATGCCCCTCCGATCCCTATAGAGCAAAAGAGCTGCCTAGTGATCCCAAGGTTGCAACACGTCCGGTCGTTAACTCCTCGTGCCGCTGCCGTCGTTTCTAGGACAGACTAACGCCTCACCAGCACAGGTACCTACGTAGTGTAGTGTCGGTTGCACATTTATAATAGCGTTCGGACTCATGTGCCTTCCAGAACCAGAGGGGTTCCCTTGCTCCTGCTGCGTACGATTAGCCAGCCTTGCGGCGGCAAAAGATTAGATGTCTCCTCATGCTACGGTTTCCTACTGTCCGAACCCGGTGCCGCATTAGGTTAGGGAGCTAGGCGATAATAGCTCCTCAGCATCCCAAAGCGCGCTGCCCTCCTAGGTGCACAACACTAAGTAATCCAAGCTAACCCACATTACTGATTAACGGCGGATAATCATCTTTCTTAGAGGTACTAAATACAACTCCATGAATGAGCAACATGGAGGTTGCGTTAATGATAAAGATCTATGGGGAAACCGCTAAAAAAAGATTGAACATGTGGGAGGGATCCGAACAAATTCTGCTTTCATTTCCCCCGTATGGAGCACTGAGTTACTTACGGTCTTCCGCAGGCAGGCTGCACTCTAGGCGGCTAGGAAGGAAGAGCACTTTCAGCAGCCAGACCAACAATGAATGTGTAATGATGGGGATTCCACACCAGGCTCAATAAATAATTGAATGTAGAAAGAGGACCCTAAACAAAAAAAGAGTCCATTAGACCATTACCCCCTTACTATACTATAGGCTTTTTCATCCCCAAAACTCAGAATCTATATCTATATACGCAATACTGATTTAGTAATAGCATATATATTAACATAAGGCCTTCTGTGTCCTAGCTAATAAAGTTGCGAGCCCCACCCCAATCCATTCTCGTTGACCGACCGCTCCTTCCCTCCGCAACATTGAAACAGTTTATGTATTTGGAGCGCAAGAATGGGGCTTCACTTTACTAAGATAAAAGAAGCTCAAGCTGAAGCGTTCACTATGCGAGGAACTTTCCCCTTACTAGTAAAGGAGAACCACTTTATCCTCCGGTCAGGTATTTAAGAAGCAACTTCTTAATCTGGTCATGTTACGAATCAAGTTCTCTTTTCAGTAAGAAATGAGGCCCCGAAAGAAATGAGGAAAGTAAGAAAAGAAAGCAACCAATAAGACAAGAAAGAAGGCCCATATTAAAAGCAATTTCTTTCGAACAGGAGCAGTGAACAAGCAAGCAACGATTGAGCCTTTAAGTGATTAGGGGAACGCTTAGCGCTCCTCTGTTGCTTGTTCCTTCCCTATCTCGTAAAGTTGCGGTACGAGAATCATTGACTTTGGGTATTATTGAATCTCCCGTGGGGTAGTGCCCTTCTTTAAATCATAAATCCATCCATCAGTGGTGTTCCATCCAAGTGATAGTGATGTTCCGTCTACAGCTCACCTCATTGACTCAGTAGTTAGCGTTTCACCTTCCTATTGATAGATCCAATTTCAGATGGAATGTCAATTAGCCCCTTTGTATAAGATAGGGGCCAGGGTCATACTAATGAAATTGGACGAAATGAATATCCCGCTACGGAGATAGCAAATGCTATGTAAAAGCTACAACATATACGGGTGCAGTTGGAGAGCGAGATCGACAAGTTGAGATGGATTTAGATCCAGACCCCGAAGCGACTGGGACGAAATCAATAGTAGATACAACTAGGGGGGGCACCCGGAACCATATATAAAATGAACTATGACTATGGATATTCCTCCCTTTATGGAACTGAAAGAGGTGCATTAACATTCGATGCTGCTCTGTTATTGGTGAATGATCCGAAAGAATCGAATCTTTCACATTCATTCAAAGTATGTATCCGTATATTAGCCAGATAGTGCACCAATGGAGTCAACTCAATTTGCATTCCATGAGTGGCCTGGACGTATCGTATATAACATGGAGACTGTTGTTCCCACCTCCTTTCCCTTATTTTGTACTCAAAACACCGTGGACCAACAGCCATTGACCGCTCTCCACATTTGCTCAATACTTAGGTCAGGACCCGGTCTTTAAAATCAAAACAGATCCCTATGTTCCCTGTTGAGTCGTTCCTAATTGGAACTATGTTGGCAAGCTTTTGTGACAATTGGATGTTTCTTTTGTTCACTTCATTGTAAAGGGCCTCTTAAGAAAGCCAAAGCAGCCGCCTCACTTAGCTTTTAGCTAAAACCAATTAGCAGAACGCTAACACACTTAACTGACACAAAGGTCAAGCACTTTCAAAAAGTGAACGATAAAAGAACATTCCTTCTTTCTTCCTTATTTTGACAGCAGTTTCAGCACCTTTTAATGAAAGAGTCACAAAAGAAAATTCAGTCAAAAGTGCTCAGATACGCCGTCAGTGTGATTACTTTTTGATCAACCAAGTGTACGTCTACCCTTGGCCCGAAGGCTCAATGCTAGGATGTGATACGATGTTCAGGGTAAGAGGAAGTGTTTTAGTCCTTCTCATATCATACATGCAGTATGCAGACCAAAAAACAATTGACGTTTTTTGATCTAGCAAAACAATATGCAATCTCTGGTGATTTTCAGAGATCATCCAAAGGAATCGAGTAGTCGAAGAGTACAGTGCAGTTCCAGTGGAGGTAAGAACATTGTTTTATAACATATTGTTTCAAAACTCAGCTTGAACCTAACCAACCACCATACTCTCCCCAGCGAACTTCCAGATCGTCAACCTCCTTCGGGTTGACCTCTCTAGCTTTCTTTTGCTCAAGGAGTCACCATCTTACCATATCCTTAGAATAGCAAGTTAGCACAGCCCTC
This sequence comes from Tetracentron sinense, assembly GCA_015143295.1. Classification (NCBI taxonomy): domain Eukaryota; kingdom Viridiplantae; phylum Streptophyta; class Magnoliopsida; order Trochodendrales; family Trochodendraceae; genus Tetracentron; species Tetracentron sinense. The sequence continues at coordinate 63,750,198 of CM026551.1, forward strand.
TCTAGGAAGGCTAACCAAATCCGAAGAGGAAGAGGATGGACACCTCCTGGCCGATGAAGTAATAGATCGAATTGAAGCTTTTGTCTATTCAATATTTTGTGGCCTAAACGGCTAAGCACTTTATAATCAGCTCCATGTAAGCGAAAGCACAAATGTCCGCTTTTCAACTTTATTTTTAGCTTCTTAACTACACATAGGATAGCCAATGAGAATGTCAAAGCATTCATCATCTGGGCAGAGATAGGACTCAAGTCCACACCTCGACCTTCTAAGACAAAGCGCTTGGCAAACTCACAAGCGCCTGAAGAAGAAATCCATGATTTGAATGGAGATATGGAAACTCCTAAACGTCTCAACATAATGTTGTATTTAGCCGCTACCAAGGCATCACTTATGACCATCACCAAGTAATGCGTACTTTCAAAACTGGACTCCTAGATATGCTCGTTCAGCAGCCATCCACACAAGAAGATGGTGTGTGAGAGCGAATAGCGGCCATGAGCTGAAGAAAGCTAGTGGCTGACCGGTTTGGAACCTTAACTTTCTTAGAACACGCCAATGGCGAGTCAAAAAGACATTGTTGACAAGGCCCTCCCCTACCCAAGCCACATCAATCTCATGTGGCAGTAACAACTTAGCAAACTCCTGTTGTAAATCGTTTTTAAACCGATCCATTGCACTCTTCAAAGAAAGTGAATCGAGTTCTTTTCCATTGACCCATTTGAAAGGTCGTGTCTGATCATACGTGTAATCCCCCCCACAATGGTCTAACACCAAACCTTCAAAGGCCTAACCAGAGATAGACATAATTGGGAACCTATGGCGAATACTCGTCTTTTCCCAGCTCCTTCAATTGAGTAAGCAATCTTACCAGGAGGAAGACCACTTGGCGAATACAGTGCAGTTACTTTATTAATGCAAGTGCAAAGATTCGTGGTGGCGTCCTCCTAAGCATCCACAGAAGGTCTCATAAACTCAAACGCATAGGTTTTGTAAAGCACAATAAGTTCCCCAATCCAAGAGGAGCTAATCTCCTTCACTAGATTCCTATACGAATTCAGAAAACTCCAGACCTCACCTAATCATGCTTGGAAGGCGTTGGTCCAAAATACAGGATTAGATCCGATGGAGGGAATAGATTTCCAAGAAAGCAACCAAACAAGTCCTAAATTTAAGGGGACTTGTGAGGCCCAAGGTTCAAAAAATCGATAATATCGGTGATATATCGCCGATATTTATCAGTATCGACCATGACCGACACATCTACACATGGTTAGGATTTTTTTACATGGTATCGGAAGATATCGCCGATATATTGGCGATAACCCCACCGATATCGACCAAGTCATCCAAAAACCCCTTTTTTTTGTTTTTGTTGTGGAATATTTTTTTCAGGAAACCTTGTTAGGGTTCACTTTGTTTGAAATAGAAAATGAAAAAAATAAAAAGAAGAGAGGAGAAAGAAGGAAGAAGAGATGAGAAAGGAGGAAGAAGAAGAGAGGATGAAGGAAGAACATATTCGGAGCATGGAGGTCGCCGTTGTGAGAGCCGAGAGGAGGGTTGCCATCGCCATTGCCGTTGCCGTCACTGTCGCAACCTTAGCCACTGAAGGTCTGAAGCCTGAAGGTGACTAAACCCTCTCCCCTCTTCTTTTTCGTCTTCTGCATTTTTTTTCTTTTCTGTTTTGGGTTACGAATGTGAGAGACTCAGAGAGTTAGGTCTTAACTCTTAATGATTTGGGCTTTTGCATATGAGGCCCTGGAGTTTTCATAATTTGTAAATAAATTATTAATAATAACATCTTAACTCAATATTGTTTCCTAATTAGCAAATAACCTAAGTTCCTTAAGACTTCTTGTTATCCATGTTAGTAAAATTATTATTATACCCTTAAGATATTTCGTAACCTCACAAAGCTCCCTTAACCAGCCTTGAACTATGGTTAACCTGCGCTAGCTCTTGTGAATTTTTTTTTCTAAAATCTTAGGTTAAAAGGGTGTTCCTCTTAACTCCCTTTAATTGTGGTTAAGATTCACTAACCTTTTAGGTTAAAGCATCTAACTTTGGTTTTAAAAAAATAAAAGAAATTAATGTCACCTTGTTACTCCCTTTATAATTTTTTTTAAAACATCTTTTTTAAAAATACAATGTTCAAGGGTTAAAATTTTTTGTTAAAAAAATACAGTATTCAAGGATTAAAAAAATACAATATTCAAGGGTTAAAAAATACAATGTTCAAGGGTTAAAAAAATTAAAGCATCTAATCTTGAATTTTATATTTTTTAAAATACAGTGTCCTTTTTTAACTCCCTATAGGCTATAATTAAAGTTAAAATTTACTAATTGTTAAGAATAACTGAATAAAGCATCTAACTTTAGTCTTAAGATTTTTTAAAAGATGTTTAGTATAAAATTTTCTACAAATGATGTGTCATGTAAAAAAGTATATTATATGACAAAACAATATTTTAAAAACTAATATTGATTTATATTAGACACCTAATCCAAAAACAAATGTATTAAAATTTTAATATAAGGTTTTTTATTTTATTTTAATGATTATACGTGAAATTCATTGATATTATATTTAGTTATGAATTTTAATGTTATGTTATTATTATTAATAGCTAATAATTCTTAAAAAAATTTGTTAAAAAACATACAATATTCAATGGGCGTGCTGCTACATCTTAGCCTAGATTACTACCAACATTATGTACATGAGTATACATCCATGTACCATAATGTGATGGGCTGGGCACAGTTGTACGTATTTGGAGAATCAGTACTATAGCCAGCCAAGTCAGGACAGAGATGATGACATCGAACCTCTGCGTAACTCCTTCTGGTGGTGATTGTAAGTTTTTTGGTGGGTTGTATTATGTATGTTTGTATTATTATGAATCTTATAAATTATGAATTTATGATTGATTAAGAAATGAATGAAACATGAATCAATCATACATTATCGTCACTCGTCAGTTTACATCTTTGCTCTCTTCTCATTGCATCTCTTATGTACATTGATGTTTTTTTAAATGCTTTTATTCTAAAAGGTATATTAACATCTATTTTAACATTTCCTGAAGTTTCACTACAAAATTCCATGTTTTGTCCCATTTTTTTTTGCAATTTTTCCAAAAATCACCGATATATATCTTCCGATATATCTTTTTTTCACAGCTCGACATGTCGAGCGATATCGACATTCAGAATCTTGGCGAAGCCCATGGAATGTACCGATGAAGAGGATCAAGAGCATCTTTATAAAACATTATATAAGAATACACTTATGATCTTTCACCGAACTCCCACTCTTCTGTAATCGATTTCAAAATGGATCCAGTCTATTTTGGAGCGACCTTGATCAGCTTCGCAACCGAGAAGAGTGAAAGAGAAAACTCAGGAGGTCAACTCGTGCGTCTCTTCGCTTAATCATATTCCGATTCAAAGACGGGATACATTGAGGCAGGCCACTTCGTGTCAATGACACGTTGACGGAATACCTTTTGGTCAATATATATATATATATATATCATATAATTAGATTGTAAAATTCAAAACTTTGGGGGGCCACTATACTATCAGATGTAGAAATTTGGGAGGGGCGTTATAGATGAAATTAATTGTTAATTAAATTTATTTATCATAGTCATATCCAATAAAATAAGTTAAATGGGGGGGAGATTGTCCCCCCTCGCCCCTGTAAATGTAGGTTGTTGCTAACGTTCACAATGTTAGTGAATTTGTTAACATCCACAAAGACTTTTTTACTCTTATATTAATTATGAAACACACAAAAGTTAACAGTAGTTTAGTCATTTCACAGGGGACCAAACATTAAATGTGGGAGAGGAAAAGTATAACTAAGTTTTTCTTATACTCAATGTCTCCCCCCTTTAATGAATTGTCCCTTATGAAAAATACCAAAGTACCCATATATTTAATAGAATGGTATTCAATACATAGGGGTAAAAAAAAACTAGTGAACATTTCTAAGTTCACTAGTCTTGGTGAACAATAACATTCCCCTACACACACACACAAATATATAAGCACATATTACATATATAAGTTAAAATTAATTAAATATAGACAGTGGGCATTAGTTAATCCCAATGATCAGGGGATGCCCCATAGTGACGAGTCTTTTAATATAATGAGGAGAGATTGAAGAGATTGCTGCATGTGCATGTAGAACTAGATCTACTTGCTAATGTTGAGATGTTCAGTTGGTTTACTAAAAAGGTTAGGTTTAGGGTTTGAGAAAGTTAGGGTTTGGAGAAGGAGAAGAGAAAGAAGAAAAAGATTTGAGGAAAAATGAGAGAGAACTTAATCACTCTCCCTAAACCATTATCTTATATGAGCAATAATTCACTCCATTGGCGAGGAGCGAACTATTGCTCCACACTTTCCCAAAGCCAACTCAATTCTAGTTAATTTTTTTTCAACTCTTGTGGTCAATTTTTTTTTATTTTTTCTAAAAACCAAGGGTAGATGGGTGAACCCTAGGGGTGAGTGAATCTTATCCATAGTTAAATAGAGTTAAAAGAGGGACACGTGGCATTAAAAGGGGACCGGAGATGCACCTCCTCGCATCACTCACCGAGGAGGTGATTATTTTCCATCTTATATACTCACCAACTAAGTACAATATTACAAAAATACCATCATAGTTAATAATACCTAACCCAAAGGTATAGTATACCGTACAATAGGAGCTGTGACTAGACATCCACCTTTTGAGGAGAAGATAAGATCTTCTTCTCTCTTTTCGAAATATATTAGGGTTCCTCCTAAAAGGGGAAAACTTGGTACAAGAGTCCTCAAAAGAAGAAGACTCTTTTCAGCTTTAGGAGTCTCCCAAATAAGAGAGACCCGTGAGCTGGCCCCCTCTAAGAGGAGAGCCCAAGTTGACTTCCCTAAAATAGGGGAGTCAAAGAGAGAGACCAAAAATGACTCTCAAATCTATAAAATAAGGGTTTCTTATAAGAAACCCACACGTAGAGACACGAAGAAATAGATACGAAGAAAGAGAAAACTCTCTCCTCTCCTTGAAAGTACAACAAGCAAACAACAAACTTTAGAAGGAGAAGAAGACTTCCCGCGACATGGAAAATATCAAGTGATTCTTCTCTTTTACTTTCAGCATCTCAAGACCTCAAAGAGGCACCTTGTAACGCCTACATGGGAATTGGGCAACCCCATTAAATAAATAAATATTTTATTCAATATTTGTTCTTCTTTAATTCTTCTTCTTAATAAGAGGTTCTTCCCCAAATCGGGAAGGTAATTAACAGTCTGAGTTTACTCAGGTTGGAGGCAAAGTTACAAAATCTGCGTTTTTTTTTTTTTTTAAATCCCGTTTAAAACGCATATTAATTACCCTGCTGTAGAAAACGGCATTTAAAACCCGTTTTTTGAATAAAACACGTATTACAGTTTTAAACCCGTTTAAAACAAATAATACAAAAAAAAAAAAATGATAATCTTGAAATTTTTTAGAAATGAAGATTATGTAGATATTGATGACTTTGATGCGTTGTTAAGCGATTGATGAATATAAATGATTGGTTTTATTAATATACGTATTTTAGTCTTGTTTTTAATTTTGATAATTGATGTTTTAATGAAATTTAATATCTTGATGGAATGAATTTGATGTTAAAATAATGTTATGAATGTATTATTGTTGCTTATATAATTACTCTTTTTGTATATTATCTCACTAAATTGTTAGATATATTAATTAGCCTCGTTTTTAATTTTTATGATTATAAATTTTTTCTCCATTTTTTTCTCGAAGTTTTCCCGAATTTTTCAAATTTTTTCATACTTGACCCTTGCCGAATTATTCCCGAACCCCGACTTTGTGACTATGAATTGGAAGGATAGTCCCCCACACAAAACAATAAACTCCATACAACAATAGAGACAATTTGATACGCAAAACGAAATAAAGTGTTACACACATTACAGGTAGTATGGCCTTTCCTAGAATAGAATCCTGGAATAGGACACATGCTGATGCAGCAAACCCCAAATTGTGTACTTTAGCCGATGATATGATGATGCAAACATGTTCGTTGCCTGTGAAGAATTCTCTCTGATACAGATGCTGTGCCTGTGGCCATTTGGTCAGCCAATCTGGACTGAGCAAATGTTAGGTCTTGGCAGGTATCTGCAGCTGAAGTATACTTCGTCCTTGAGACCATCCTGACACTAAAATCAAAGCCTTGAGCCAACTGAAGAGATGGGGTAACATTTAGAGAGGGTCGAGGTTGATGACTAAGTACCATGTCTGCTCCGTCCATGCAGTTAATAAAACCCTTTATGATTTGAAAATGAACTCCTTTCCCAAGAAGAAATGCACAAGGGAAGGATCTTTAGAATCATCAACTCTGACATATCAACTGTCTAATTATCAGCTTAAACGTCACTGTTAAAATAGATAGCTTTACTATTTTCAGAAAAGGTAGCTTGGGCCATTAGATGTGTTCACTTGGTGTGGTTATATGCAAATGGTTGCTATTCATGTATGTTATATTTACTTATTATTATTATTATTTTTTGGTGTGTGTGGGGGTGTGTAATCTAACATAGCAGATACAATCCCAATCCCTATCCTATCGTGTTTAGTTGGAAGTAGGAATAGAATCTCTCATGCTTGTAACTGTATGCTTTTTTTAATTGCTGCAGAATCAAAGTGTGAGTGGCAAATTCTTTTAACTCACTGAAGTAATTTGTCTCGAGCTCCTGAATAATTCACATTTAATTTTTGCCTTTTTACCAGGTTGATTTACAAGGGATTTTGTCGACAATTCCTCTCCCTCTAAGCCAAGGTGTTCTGCTGGCCCTTCTTCAGCAGTGTTGGCCTGCGATATCAGCAAGGGCCAAGGAGACACCCCGGAAACTGATGTGGATGAAAGACGCAGCTGTTGCCCTAAACCCTGTGCACGTGCGGCCCATCTTCGAACAGGTCTATCAAATACTGGGCCATCACCATAGCATACTGCTGCCGAAGCGTCTAGCATCCGCTTGTCCTGCATGTCATCAACTCCATGTTGAGGTGTAAATGATTCCCCTTTCTCTCTATTATATGTGCAGAATTAACAGTAGTATAGAAAACTAGGAATTAATATTCCCACGAAAAGGATGTTTACTGTATAGAGAGTTAGTAATGTGATGATGGTTTGTAATTGTGGAGTTAGGTAAGTTTGAAATGTTCGGTGATCAGGCTTTTTCATTTTCTATCTTGTTAAGATGGCCAATGTGAAACACTGTAGACCTGCTCCCCTGTTTTTATCTCTCAAGTTGGGACCTTTTTTTTTAAATGTGTTTTCTTTCGGACAGTGAAGTCTGTAATTGTTCAAGAAAGAGTGATGAATGAATGATGATTCTTTTGTCCTAAGCTAAGCCTTGGACCTTGTATACATTATAGCTGCGCATCAATGTCGTAAATATGGTATGGGATGTGTTTTACTAACCATTCCTGGAAGAGCAAGTAGCAACACCAACACTTTGCTTAGAAGACATGTGAAGAAGGAAGTTTTGGTAGAATTAGTCAATCCTATTCATATGCCCATTATATATACACATCAGTAGAGTCACGGTGCAACCCTTACCCAAGGGGATTAGGTTCCGGACCTTCCCCCACAGAACAAGAACATGCTGGTGGGACCCCACTAAGCATCATAATATTTAAGAATTATAACTAAAGACCAGATGTTACTTTTTTATTGCTTATTGTGGCCAAAAATGTTGGAGGATCCCTCCCTGCAGACCAGACCATTTGCGAACAAGGCGGTGGGTTCCTACTTCCTACTTCCTACTTCCTATTCCTACCAGCACTGATCGGTCTCCCACCTCCGGGTCCGGCCAAAACCAGGGCGATTTCCGGCCGAATAGCTATGCAGCCTTTCTGTACCAATAGAGAGATCATAACGAGCCCTAGCTGTTGCGTCGGACAAGGTGGCGTAGGCGCTGTGAATGTCCATGAAATCGCGACCGTCGGAATCTGAAGCCGTCGCGTCCGGGTGAAAGAGCTTTGCCAAACTACGGTAGGCGGTTTTAATCTCGATCTGGGAGGCTGTTTCCTTGATGCGGAGGACCTCGTACAGGTTCGCCGGTTTTCTCGCATAGACTCTTGAAGCGGTTTGGGAGAGGGCTTGAATCGTAATTTTAGATGGGCTCCTGCTGCTGGAAATCATCTTACGGTATGATCTGTAGATGAATTGAGGAGAGGATGCTGCTGTAGGGAAGGTTAGGGTTCCGAACATTGAAGGATTTGGGGGGAAAAACACTGAAGTGGAATGAATACCTTATTTCGGATTCAGAGAGATTTTATATATAGGTGTGGAGGAGAGAGAAGTTTAGATTTTTGAGAGAGAGAGAGAGAGAGAGAGACTCAACGCCTTGTGGCTTTGGCTACTTGTTTGGTGAACCGGTGGGTGGCCCTGGTGGGGGTTAGTGCCAAACAAGGATTTGCTGCAAGGCAAGCCCTAAATCCAAAATCCAAAATCCAAACCGTAGCTGGCGTTTTGAGTAACTCCTAAAGCATTCCTTCTTCAAATATTAAAAAGGAGCGTAAACTCTGGGGTTAATGTCCATATATTCACGCGAGAAATGAATGATGCTTTAACCTTATTTTCACACCAGACGTATCAACGTTAAGATGTAGGTTTCATGTTTTCTTCTTAGGTCTAGAAAATGAGACCCAAAAGCTAAGTTACTGGTTAGGATTTACGCCTTTTGCAGCCACCCTTTTTGTAGTGAAAAAGAGAGGTGGCAACCACGTCAACGTGTGGTCCTTCAGCCCACTATAGGGCTTCTAGAAGAACTGTTTTTTTTTTCTTGGGTAAGAACTGTTTAGCCGGAGATATTCTCCACTAGGCGAATACTGCGCCAGACAAGTTTCGGTACGGTGCTCTATTATATGGCTTCGTATTACCTCTGGTGGATGTCTCAAGTGAGACCTCGGGCATCCACACATCATTGGACATGTGGCCTTAAAAACAGAAGAGAAGTCATTTCATTTTCTCCCATAATTTTGACTTCTCCCCACATGAAATCTCCCCCCTTTAAAACGCCACATGTCCAATGATGTGCGGATGCCCGAGGTCCCACCTGGGGCATCCGCCAGAGGTAATTGAAGCCCTTACAATAGATGTGGTGGGCTTTTTTTTTTTTTTTAAAAAAAAAAAAAAATCAATATGGAATGTTTATGTAATGGGTCCCATATAAAATAGATTTTAGATGATCCCTAACCATTTGATTAATGTAAGTTCATCGTAGACGGACCACCACCTATTGAGCACTAGAAAATGGAAACATGAAATCATTCCTCCTGTTTTTAGGGAAGGTCACCAGTAGTAGAGTCAAGAGTGAGCCATGGCATGTGCGAGGGCCTCTAGAATATAATTAATTATTATTCGTCGAAGTAGGGAGACTTCTGTCTCTCATGTGTGGTTCATGTGAGCTTGGCACGTGAATTCCTTCTGGATGGCACCGGATTTCCTCATGCTGAGCAGAGTAAAATACTCTGCCTAGACTCGGACACCCTTTTAACTCTGGGTTAACTCTGGTTAAAAAGTTTTAACTCTTGGATTAAATTTTATTTTTAACAGCTAAGGTTTGATTCAATAACATTAAGGGTTAATAAATCTTGACCAACACTTTGAAGGGAGTTAAAAAGGACACATGGTGAGTTGAAGAGGCTGGACTAGCCCGGAGGAAATCCTAAATCCTTCTAGATGCTCCAGTCCTTGTCTTTGTCCTCCAAAAATCTAAAGTAGAGGGTCCTCTTACTTCTCCTCTTTTAGTTTTGACTAATGAGAAGGGTTTTTCCTTATTCCTTTTGAATTAATCGATGGCACGTGAAAAGGCTTCTGGAAGCCCTTCCTTGACCTTGGTGTTTAGAGTGTCTGCTTAATTTGGAGCCTCACATCAATAACTAAACTAAACCGACGTATTAACCCTTTGAGCAAATTACCGGTCATTAGCCGAGGAAAAAAAAAATGAAAGTAATGCTCTATAATTTCTATTTCTATTATTTAATGAATTAGTTTAGAGATATTTAGGTGTACTCCTAAGTATACTCCCAAATCTTAACCGTTTATCTTAGTTATTAAACTGTTAGGATTAGATCTAATGTGGCATTAGAAAAGACCCATAGACCGACTCTTATTTAATAGCTATAACGAATCAACCAATATATTTCCAAGGAGAAAATTTAAAATGATCGAGAGAGTTCATGACATTTGTACTCACAGACTCTTAGTTGCGATAATTTCAAATTTTTTTCCCCGTTTTTACTTATTTTCTCAACAATCAAATATGAATAATTTATTTTACTAAAAAATATGCAATACCTCTAATAACTATAGTAACCTAAAAAAAAAAAAACTGATCGAATCAGTTTATCACTGTAAGATATCTGTCATCTAACAGCCCTCTAATGGGGGCCACGTTTAGGAGTATGTCATTAATAGGCTTAGGACTTTCCCCCGTTAATATAATAATACGTGAAGCAAATTGATAAATTTATTAAGAAAACCATATAGATTAAGGTTAGTGACCAAGAATGTGACAAGGAATATGTTAGATAGTAGTTTTATTAGAGTATAAGCTAAGAGAGTTATAATAATAATAATAATAATAAGATTAGATATATATATATATATATATATATATATAAACATACTCCACTAACCATCTAAGTAAATTGAAAGAGTACCCAAATTTTTTGTTTTGTTTGAAAGATTAAGTAGAGAAGAGAGGGAAAGTTCATGCTAATGTGGTCACTCCCACATGAGACGAGGCATTTGTGGTTCGAGCCTAATATAGACTAATGGATGTCGGTTTTGGAGGTATTTGTGTGAATGTACGGAGTCTACATGAATCTATGTAATACACCACAAAATAGATTATGCTTGTGGCTACTAATTTATTCAATTTCAATTTGAAACTTCTCACGCAAGGAAAGTCTAATAATACCATAACATAACTTGGATTCAGGAACACAAGCTTAGAATTTCCAATATTGCATTTCTTTCGTCAAACCAATTCTAGTTGCCTCCTCAGTTAGGGTAATTCCTTGGTTCGAAATTATTTCGGTTGGTTTGGTTCTCAGTCATTGAATTAAGAGCACTATAAATAAAATGGAAAATTATTTATCTAGTTATCTAAATTCTAGTTATAGTTGGTTTGGTTCTTAGTCATTGAATTAAGAGCACTATAAATAAAATGAAAAATTATTTATCTAGTTATAAGACTAAGGGATCTAAGAGTGACAATCCAAGCTATCATCGTTACAATTTACATGATACTTAAATGTAGTTGGAATAATCACATTAATTTTTGAACAGGATGGTCCACGAATCTAAATAGTTGGCACAAGAATAAGAGTCATGATGCAAAAACTGTCCAATACTCCTACAAGATTTTATACAGTTGGAGAGAAAGAATCTATTTATCGTATGGTTGTGATCATTCAACCAGGTCAAATTTGTTGCAAGGTGGGAGCCATCATTTATGAAAGGTACCACTCCGTTTTAATGTGCACTCTGATACTACTATTTTCTTTTAGGTACCGAGCTACCATTTCCATTTGCGGTAGACTAGTAGTTGTTAGGGTTAACAGGTTAGAATTTGTGGTAGACTAGTAGTTGTTAGGGTTAACAGGTTAGATAGACTCTCCAACCATACCCTAGGGCCGAGCCGGGCCTAATTTGAAGGCTCTCATATTTAAGGGCTGGGTCGGTAAGCGGACCCTCTATTTTATATGTTATACCATAGATAATATTATATATAAAATATTACATATATAATATAATAGTTTAAAATTTATAATAACCTAAGATTAAGACTTAATTGTATGTGTAATAGACTATCACTAGTAGTATAGTAACGTTTTTTTTTTTTTAATCTGATAAAAGCTATCATGTGTATGTGTAATAGAAGTATAGTATCTTTTTAGAATCTTATTATAAGTTGTATGATTATTTTTAATCTAATCATATTAATCTAACAATTTAACAGTAACAATTGGGAGTGTGTGATAGTAATTTCACCAATCCTCTCATTAAAGAGTAAATCTAACTTAATCTAATCCTTATTGTAATTGAAGTGTTTATCAAGCCCAAATAAAGGAGGAAAGTTATAAATTAGATTGACAGTCAATGTAGGAAAACAATTGCTAAAACATGATAATTTTTTTTGTTCTTTCGGCCCTAGCCCAACACCGGCCATTGAGGATTGGGCTTGGGCCTAGCATGCTCAGGCCCTTTGAGGGCTAGGGCCGGGCCCAGTATGACCTAAGCCCTGCCTAGCCCTGCCCGGTCCGTTCCTTTGACAGCCCTAGGAACACCTTCACCATACTTGGTTGTCGCTCCAATACTATACTACCGGTAAACATACAAAAGCTTCAATGGTGAATTACATACTCACATATACTTCATTGTTGTTCGAAGCACGCCTTGTACCTCTCACATAAGCAAACAAAGTAGATCTGTAGGTAGGGGTGTCAACAGATGCAGATATTACTTGTACCTAATTTGCATTCAAATTTGTTTATTCGGATCTGAATAAGTATCCAAAAGAGTGAATACAAATAATACTTTTATTACCTGTATATAATCATATATGAATTCAGATATCGATATATGCTATTCAATAAATATATGACTGATAATATAATATATTTATATATATATATACATAATTTATTATAAGCTTATAAGATTAAAATACTCGTATGTGTACATACTTTTATATAATTCTAAAATATTAAATAGATGTAAAATGAATAAAATAATAATTTATCATTTTAAATAAAATTTATATTTTTATATTTTTTTAACATTTTTTATCTTTAAAATTTTTATTAAAGTAATCAAAAAAATCAAATTCAATTATTTTAATCGAAGTAGGATTGATCATACAAATACTCTATTTCACTATCCCTTGAATATTTAATCGAATTCACTATCTGTAGGTAAGGGTGTCAGATACTTTATTGAATACGAAAAATAAGATATGTAATCAAATATAAATTCGGATATACCACTATTTGCCTCAAATTTGCTATGTTTATAGCTCTATCGGAATAAATGAATGACACTCGAGCCTAAGGTGTAAACAAGCTCGAGCTCGGCTCGTGACATTTATATTCTGGCTCAAGTTGGTCTCAAGCTCAATTCAAGCTCTCGAATGCTAGCTTGAGCTTGGCTCGGCTATAGATAATCGAGCTCGAGCAGGCTCGCGAGCTTACCCTATTATTTTAGTCTTATTTATCCCTAATTTTAACGAAAAGAACTCAAATCAAAATCCTACAATTTGAAAATACACATCAAAACTCTCTATTTAAAAATTTTAAAAAAAAGTAAGAACTGAACTTAGTTTATTCTCATGAGTCTAACGGGAGAAATATGATATAGAGAAAAGAATCTATATAAATTCTAAAATGTTGGAGCTATTTTTTAAATTTTACCTTAACCACAAATTCATATTTAATTTTCTTAACTTTTATGTGATTAATATTATTAAGATATTTTAAGTAGTACAATAAAATTAATCAAGCTAAGTTGAGCTGAGCTATTCGTTGCTTGTGCTCGGCTTGATTAACCAACGAGTTCAATCATTAAGCTCACACCGGCCCAACGAGCTCAAATACCCAACTCAAGCTAGACTCATTTCAAGACGAATCCAGCCGACTCACGAGCTGGCTTGGCTCATTGACAGCCTTACGAGTAGAAGTGTCAAACGGGTCGTGCAGTGTCTTGCCGGCCCATGAATGGGTAGCCCATTCGTGCTTCGTGTCGTGTCGTGCCGTGCCGGCCCACCTAATTAAACGTGTCGTGCTGTGCCAACTCACGAGCAAAATATGGAGGCCCAGACATGGTCCACTGGCACGGCCCATGGCGGGCCCTGTCGTGTCGTGCCTGGGCCAGTCCACATGCTTTTTTTAAAAAAATTATAAAACTTTAAATTAAATTTATAATTGGAAAATTAAAATACAAAGACACCATTATTAGTCTAAAGTTCAAAAAAGTATCATTTTATTAATCTTTGAAATTTGTAATACAACTATACAAGTAATTGGTACAATACAAAATTCTAAATAAATGTGAGAATTGCATCACTATAGTTTGAGTACATCCCAACTAGGTTGACACCTATCTAACTATCAATCATTTGCTTTGCTCAAGCCTTGCAAGTTACAATAAAGAAAAAAAATATATAATATTATCACTTCAGACGTACGGGGCCTTTTTGTAGTTTTATTATTGGCAGTGCTAATACTTCTAGTGCCACATGGTTGAGTTGATTGTACGGGTTCGGATACATCAAATTCATCAAATTCACCAAAATCTACATTGTCAAGGTCAAGCTTAGGGTAGAGATTGAGACTTTGAGAGAGGTTGTATGCTTGTAAAATGTATAGAGAATAAAAGATTTGTGTGAGAAAAAATGATTTAGAAGTTAGGATATAAAGAATTTTAGATTGATAAATGACTAAAATACCTCTAAAAGTAGCCGTTATATAGTTGTTGGGAATGCTATTTTGATCATTTGTGAGCTTAAATAACCAGTTTTCACATTTACCCCTCAAACTAGCCATTTTATGATTGTTGGGGGCTATAATTGTAATCTTTTTTTTAAAAAGAGTTGTTGGAGAAGGCGGGCTAACCGGGTCGTGCCGTGCCCGTGCCTGTCTCACGTGTCATGTCGTGTCGGCCCACTGACAAAAAAATAGGGCCAGAGCCGACCCACTAGGCAGGTCGTGCCTTGTCAGCCCACTAGGCGGGTCATGCAGCTCATGCCGTGCCGGCCCACCCATTAAACGTGTCGTGTCAGGCCGGTCGACCTGGAAATGGGCCATGCCCGGGCTGGTCCACGGGCCATTTTTACACCTCTACCTACGAGCCTCATGCTCATTTTTACACATCTACCTTCTTCCTAAATTCATTGGAAAGAAGCTATGTTGTAGCGTCATCGTAATCGATGTTATCATTCCCGTGTAGCAATGTAGTAACAAAATGCTTATACGAATTAGGGAAAGAACATAAAAGTAAAAAGGTTTTATCTTCTTCATCAATTTCTTCATCTATATTCAGTAGTTTAGATATTATTCTACTAAAATCATTAAGATGATCATGCATTGACGTACCTTCCTTCATTTGAAAAATATACAGTTGTTTATTCAAATATATGCGGTTGATGAGAGACTTCGTATGCAGAGGCTTTCAAGCTTTGACCAGATCAAAGTAGCCGACTTCTCATACATCACATTGTATATAACCTCCTTATCCAAACACAACCGAATAGTACTGTATACTTGTAAATCGAACTTTTCTCAATCATCATCCATCATGTCTTTCGGTTTACTTTTCACGCCTTTCAAGGCTTTATGTAAACCATGTTGGATTAAAACGTCCTTTACCTAGACTTGCCAAAACCCAAAGTTATTCTTCCCGTCAAACTTTCTCACCTTGAACTTCGCATTCGAGACCTTTGAAAATTTTAAAGTTATCCCTATTCATGACAACCCAAAGTTCTGATACCAATTTGGTTGTTAAAAAAAATACTAATTGAATCTATATAGAACAAGAAAAAAACAATCAAACAATATACGAAGAAATATCAAATAAGAATGCAATCAAGATAAGATATACGTGATTTGACCTTAATGCCTACGTCCATGGTGATGATAATGGGAGCTTTCACTATGAGAAACAATACCTGAGTTACAAGAGTTCTCTTCACTCCCTTTACAAAGCACCCAAGCTTACAAGTATTCTTAAAGCATTAATGAAGCATAACTAAACCTTAGGTAAATGATCCTTTTATACCCGTGGTTAGATACACAAAAGAGAAAAATCGGAAGACAAACACCGTGACTGGCCGATCGATCGCAGCTTGCACCGATTGATCGCCACTCTATGGGCGATCGATCGTTCCCTTCGTACCTTCTCAAAACCGAGCCATTTTCAACACAGACTATACAGTCATCCTCATCCACACAACACGACCCTTTATTCTACTACTGCTTTCTCTCCAATTTGCTACATCTGACCCCACGCTATACAATAGATTGCTGAAGAAATGCACCCAACTGGGGAAACTGAAGGAAGGGAAATATTTTCATGCCCACTTCCTCAGTTCCAAGTTCAGAGTCGATCTTTTCATTCAAAGCACAATCCTCAATATGTAATCAAAATGTGGCAGTTTAGAAGATGCCCAGAACACGTTCGATGAAATGCCTATGAAAGACATGGTCACATGGACTGCTTTGATTATTGGGTACCCTCAAAATGATAGAGCGGAAGATGCTCTTGCGTTGTTTCCTCGGATGCTCGAGCTTGGATTGGAACCGAATCAATTGAACTTCGTCGCCTGCTTAAGGCTTCTGGTGTGCACCTAGCGACAACCACGGTAGGCAGGTTCATGCCTTTTGCATCAAATACAGTTTGTGGTCGAATTTTATTGGGAGGGGGAGGGCTACCCCTCATTATGTAGCCCATGGATCCATGTGGCCTCCAATGAACCGAAAAAAAAAACAAGGAGATGCCAATTAGACCCACTGCAGCCATATGGGGGAGCTTTGCTCGGCGCTTGTAAGGATGCATGTTCCAATGGAATTGGGTACTTTTGCTGCTTAACGTGTTTTTGAGCTCGATCCCCATGATTTAGGCCCCCACGTGTTGCTCTCTAACATCTATGCCTCTGTTGGTAGATGGAGTGATGCTGCACAAGTGAGAAAGATGATGAAAGAGGGTTGGGTGAAGAAGGAACTTGCTAGTTGGGTAGAGATTATGAATGAAGTTCACATGTTTGTGGCCAGCGACGATGCCCACCCACACAGAGAGAAGATTTGTAGGATGCGGGAGAAGATTAGCGAGAAGATTAAGGAAGTTGGGTATGTCCCGGACACGAGCAACGTGCTCTTGTTTGTGGATCAGCGGGAGAGGGAAGAGAAGTTACAGTACCACAGCGAGAAGCTTGCTCTAGCTTTTGCAGTTCTTAACACACACCCCGGGTCCACCATACAGATCAAGAAGAACATCAGAATGTGCGGTGATTGCCATTTGCCGATCAAATTCGTGGCAAAGGTGATGGAGAGAAGGATCATCGTGAGAAATATCAACCGGTTCCATCATTTCAGTGATGGGTCTTGTTCGTGTGGGGATTACTGGTAGTGTTAGAAACCATCCAAAAAGAAGAGTGAGCTTAAGAGATGGATGGTGATTTATAATCATCCCCCTTGAGTTCTGTATCGTCATGGCATCTCCCCAAATGTGTCAATGATCACATAGTTCTTGGGTTCTCAAGACAGTCTTCCATAATATAGATCAGGGAGTACCCATCCATTATGGGTAAATGCTATATATGTCTCCGGGTAAGAGAGAGATGCAAAATGGCAGGGACAGTTCCTGGGTTGTCAGGCAGTCAAAATTCAATCATGGAGTTCCCATTTGTAATGGACAATGATGAGATTGGATAACCATATGGCGGGGAGAGAGAAATACAAGATGGTGGGGACAGAACAGGGAGTTTATAGCAATAGGATGTTACAGAGAATCTTTAGGACTAGTGACAGTTGTGATGACCAATACTCCCAAGCAAAGATCGGATAACCATATATATATAGGCGCGAATACTATGCTCTTCTCATAGTTTTGGGATGTCAAAATTCTATTTCAAGTTTTCTTTGGAAGGACAGCGTTGTATTCAGAGCTAGTCTTATGGTAACACTGTCCTTGTGCCATCACTCAATTAAGATCTTGTGACTGAGAATCCTGAGATGGGGCTTTGGTCGCAATTCAAGTAGGAGGTGTAGATGGAGAAGGTTAGAGCTTCATTGTAACACCCTTTATCCCATTTTCTATGCTCTGACAGTTGAGCATTATTTATGAAGCTCTAGTTCACTTCCATCTGTATTTTCTTCTATCAAAAAATACACCTTCTAGCGGATTTGTAGTTGCAACTCAAGTGGAAATTAAACTTTTTTCTTTTAAAATGCTGGAATGAAGCTACTGATTGCCCGTGCCGTGGGCTTGTGCATACCATATTCAGTGCTTGTGTCACAGGTTCAGCCCATCTTCTATCTCTACATAAAGAAGCTTCTATCCAATTTTTTGAAGTAGAACTAAAATCAGCTGATGTAAACAGCCGAATATAGTAAAAAACAGCTACAATGGTTCCTAACCCTGTGGCGGATACGTGGCCCCACATCCAAGTATGCCGGGACCTACCATTCTATTAATTGAAGACTTGGGATCTTCTCCGATAGTTGTGAGGAAATCACCGGCAACACTTAAATGTTGGCGGCCTCCCCCGTGTATTAATTGAATACCATCTGTATGGACAATGGACACACCACCTGGCTGCTGCTTTTGTATGAGTGGTATTGAAATCTCCTACGCCTCCAACAGAACTGTATGAACTTTTGGAGGAGTGGCGTGGCGTGGCGTGGCGTCAGGAATAGTTAAAACACAACACATTGGACGTGGCCAAAATAATTCCTTCTTAGGGCGATTAACAACAGCACATGAACTTATTTGGGTGTGCCCTCAACCTCAGTGGCTCCCAAGCGATTCGGCGATTACTTAAAAAGAAACCCTCATATCAAGTATCTTCTCTAATCTATCTGTATTAGAGAAAGAGAGAGAGAGAGAGAGAGAGAGCCATGTTGGAGAGCAGACTGGTTTCCATTCTCCGCAGGAACAAAACCCTTAATTTCTTCTCTCACCTCAGGAACTCATCTAGGGTTTCAAATGAATCCTCTCTTCTCCCTTCCAGATCCTCCTTCTCTCAACCCATCAGTAATTCCTCCGTCGGAAGGAGCTCCTTCTACGCCTTCCTATCCGTCCATAAGGTTCGAATTCCCATCACTCGCTTATTTCATTGTTTGGATTAGTTTTTGGAAAGTTTGTATGCATATCCATTGTTTAATGCTCTCGACTTATTGATCAATTGACAAAAGTAGCAGAATAGAGAAGACTACATTTTTCTTCTTTTCTGTGTGCAACTTTCAGGATCCACTAGCTCATAGTCATTGATTTACACTAACCATCCAGTATATGATCAGAAAAATGTGATGTCAAATAGATAAAGCAAACACTGTACAAGGAGAGTTCACCGGTGCTCTTACCCAGATTTTAGGGCATGAAGCTAGGGAATGTAACTATTTTGGTTTTGTTTTAATGTCAGTTTGGGGTCTGTCTAACCCCCCATATAATGTTTCCTTCCCCCCCAAAAAGAGAATTCACCATATAGGTGAACAAGAAAAGAATTCTTCAGAAAGTGATGGAATAAAAATACTGCTATCCAAGAAAAAAAGACCATACAAGCTCATCACATTTCCTATCAATGGAACACAAATACCAAATTAAGTTGGAGATTTCCAATATTATTTTATCCTTGACACAGGACGTCCCCAAAAAACCCTACTATTCCTCTCCATCCATAAGGCCCAACCATAATCACAAAATTCGTTGACTTATTCGCGAATTTTAAGTTTGCTGAATTATTCCCGAATAGTTTGCTTAGTTTGATAAGTAAACTGCTTATTTTTTATATTATCTTATCAAATTGTTGGATATATTTTTTAAAATTATTGAAAATATATAATTCTCCCAAATTATTTCCGAATTTTTCCAAGCTTGAGCATTGCTGAATTATTCCCGAAGCCCAACTTTGTCACTATGGACCAAACATATAGCTCCCGGAAGGAACTTCTAAATCACACTCTGAAGTAAAGTTTCTAAAGTCCCATGGATTTTTGTTTCTTCCTGATTAGCTCGAATTTAATGGGTTTATTATAATAAAAAAAAATTCAGAACAACTATGAGAGTGACTAAGCCATGGACAACATTGCTTCTGGGATCGAATATTGTTCTCCTTCTTTAATTGTGACCTAGCAAAGTAATACCATTAAAGTCATTTTTCTGTTTCTGAGTATGAGAGGTGTCTTTTGGCTATTTGTGGGTGTCTCTCAGTTAACCAGAGCAAGAGAAAGGGTTCATTTTATATTTCTAATTGGCCTGATCTTACCAATTAACAGCAGGCCATATCCTTGCTTGGCATTGTCGACAAAGGAAAAAAAAAGTAACTTTGCCTGTGTATTTTAGTGGTAAATTTCTGGCACTTCTTAGTTGTTTTCTGATGGATGATTCCAGTGTCATGTAAGCCATTTCTTGTGATGTGTCTCATTTGAATATTGGTGATGATCCAGAAATCTTGATGTATATGCTAAAAGTTAACATTTGTATAATTGTACTGATCTGTCTTTCTCTTCCATGGATTTTGCATACTAGATTAATGAAAACAACAATGATAGCTTTTACTCATTCGTGAAAAGATCACAGTTAGCCTTGTTAGTATTGTGCCTAAAGTACTGATCAGTAGGTCTGGCTTGGAGACAAATTATTCATATGATAATGTGAGTGAGATTAGTTGGATAAGTCATAACGTGAAAAGTTTCTTTTTCTTGGGAATATATATATATATGCTGAAAGTCATAAGTTGGAAGTTATTTTTTTCCCGAAATTGGTTAATTGTTTGATGTTTGTTGAGAATCTAGAGAGGTGGTTGATTTTTTAAGTCATGTTGGGGATTAGAAGAGAGACTTTTGATAAATTCCTATTGTTTGGTCTTTTGTTCTTTGATGGGGATTCGTTTTTCTCTCATTTGTTTTTTTTTTCCTTGATATGATATTCATTACAATATAAACAAATAAGTTAGTTATGTAAATACCTCTCTCTCTCTCTCTCTCACACACACACACACACACACAACCACATATATGTATGTATATAAGCACATATGTGATAGCTATTTATAGTCATTGTTTTGGACCTTTTTGGATATTGTAGAATCGTGATTTTGGAATTTATGGTATTCCTAATTACAATGATTCCCTGGTAATTTTGCGGATGTAATATAATATGTTACAGATTGCATGCAATAATAATCCCACTTGACCGCCTTCACAGTCTTTGCTTCCACACTATTCTCCTGAATTCTGATGCCTTTTTGCTTACTGACTATTGGTACTTGCTGTTATTTGATTCATTATTCCTAGGATTTTTCGTCATCCAATAAAATTCGCACTCTTTCACTTACTCCTATAAAAGACTTGGCACGTGCTTAAGGATTGGATCATAAGAAAGCTTTAGTTCCACTAGTTTTGTCATCCTTATTTTATATAGTTCAGACCTAGACTGACCTGCAATTCTTATGAAGATGGAGTAAATTTGTGATTCTTAAGTTTAAACTTCTTGTGGTTCATTCAAATTCAGTTTTGTGTGTTTTTGCATTGCGCTTAAATGTCCTTGTCAATGATCGTCTTCTGACTAAATGTTAATGTTTTAATCTTGTTATTATGGAAAAAAAATCGAAGACATAATTTTTAATGCCAATTTCAGGTATTTTCTTCTCCGTCTTTGAGAAATATGTCCACCACTGCATCCATATGGCCATCAAATAAGAAGGGATTGAAGTTTTTAGTAACTGCAGGACCTAGTGCTCAGAAAATGGTTGGTATGTGGCTTTTTGGTTCTGCTGCATGGGTGTTTAGTATGGTGGTACTTGGTGGTGTTACACGACTCACCCGATCTGGTCTGTCAATGACTGATTGGAAATTCACTGGTAGCCTCCCTCCGCTGTCAGAGGAAGAATGGTTGGTTGAGTTTGAGAAATACAAGCAGTCCCCCGAGTACAAGCGGTGAGTGCAGACACCACAATACGTGTATTTAACATTAATATTACTTGCTTTGATGAGCCTCTGCAGTATTGTAGGAGATTTCTTAATGCTCTCAACTTGCCTTTTTTTTGTATTTCTAATGTCTATCCGAGAAGTGTGTATTGTGAATGCTTTTAAATATGCAATTTTAATTAGTTATTGGTAGACCAAGTCCTTAATGCTTAGGAAGGCTATTGATAATTCCATCTTTGATGTTTAAATAACCTCTTGATGTTATCTATGTCAAGTATACTACTAATTGTAGTTATTATGTCATTTCATTTTGGAGTAAAAGTCCCATTGATCTTTAGTGATATTGTTCGTTGTTTGACGGACCACTTGCAGAGTAAACAAAGGGATGAGTATTGAAGATTTTAAATTCATATATTGGATGGAATATGCACACCGGATGTGGGGAAGAGGCTTGGGTGTCATTTTTGCTCTGCCATTTACATATTTTCTTCGTAAGGGATTTATTACCTTACGACTTGGACTGAGACTCTCTGCTCTCTTTGCACTTGGTGCCGGGCAGGGATTAATTGGCTGGTGGATGGTGAAAAGTGGTTTAGAGGTAAGACTTAATGTTCTGTTGCTGTGTGTATACAGTTATTTTTTTCATTTAACTCACCAATTTTTTCTGCTTCGCAGGAGCCAGTATCTGAATATGTTCAGCCGAGAGTAAGCCCTTACCGCCTAGCAGCTCATCTTACATCGGCATTTGTTATCTACTGTGGCCTTCTTTGGACTGCTTTTTCAGTTGTCATGCCTGAACCACCTGCTGGGTCCGTAGCTTGGGTTCGTGGAGCAGCCAAAATTCAGAAGCTTGCCCTTCCTGTAAGCTTTGTTGTTGGCATTACTGCGGTCTCAGGAGCATTTGTTGCTGGAAATGATGCTGTATGAAACTATCCCTGTTCTTGTTTTGCTTCTTATCTTTTACTAATATACAGTGAATAAACCTGGAATAATATGATGTGATGGCTGATCTTATGATCAATCACCAGGGCCATGCTTATAATACTTTTCCGAAGATGGGTGATACATGGATTCCAAATGATATTTTTAGCATGGAGCCACTTATGCGCAACTTCTTTGAGAATACATCAACAGTGCAGGTAACTTTTCCATACCAAGTTACTGGGTCCACGGATATTTGCAGCTTTAATTTCATTGTTTATTTGATTGTCAGGCAAGGTGAAAGATAGCTTATCTACAAATTTCTTCTGTGGTTACTAAGTAGTCACACTTGCTTCTTATATTTGATAAAAGAATAATCCCACCATAAAGCAAAGCAGCATGCCATTAAACGAAATCAAAGAAGCGCTTGTTTAACTGAGCATGCTTTGCAAAGAGTGTGGATTGTTTTGTTTAAATTAGAAGTACCTTATTAAAACGTTAGTTGCAGGAGATTTCTAGCCAAGCTGTTCTCTCTCTTCAGTATCTCACTCCTGTGCCAAGACCTTGCAAACTTCAACTGCCAACTTATTATTACCCATTCTGTCTAATTTAAGTGTCACCTTTTTATTTTTATTTCTTCTATTGTAGAAATATGTCTTTTATATAAGGATTGAAGTTTTGTCATCCTTTCATCTTAGCAGTCAGCACCCATTGAATTGTAGGAGATGCATATATTGTTGTTTCATGGTGCATAAAGAATAGGAGGGGCCTTTTGACTATATTATGACCTTAGTTATGAGTTAGATTGTTACACAACGCATATTCTTTGAAGTACTAGTGTGGATGTGAGCTCATTAACTGAAGGTCTAAATAAGTAACTCTTGAACATTGTGGGCACCTTTCTAAAGCACTACTTATTATTCCTTTTTTTATACTAATTAATAGATCCAAACGCTTATTAGCGCAATTAGTATACAAGTCTTTTTATACTAATCCAAATAATTACCTTTAATTAGTTCGAATAGAAACAATACTGTTTTTTTCATATAAAAAATACCATGGAGATGGTTCCTGGAGCATTCCCATTGTCTGGCTTTCAAGAACCACCGCTACATCCTGATTCCACTCCCCACTTTGGAAAACTAATACCACGTTGGTTTGCTAGGAAACTAATTAGACGATGTAGTCCTATGAATTTCTAAATTTTTTGCATGACTTCATAATAATTCAAGGAGAATGTTGAAATTTTTTGTATAAAAACTCAAAGTTAAAACGTGGGATTAAAATTATGGGGAATGGCTAAGAGGGCCTTTTTATCCTGAAATTCTCTCAAAGGAATTTCAGGCAAAGAGTTCTTAATGATGATCATATTCTTTCTTTATTGTATTGCAGCTCAATCACCGTATACTTGCAACTACAACCTTGCTTTCAATTGGCAGTTTGTGGTGGGCAACAAGAAAATTAGACATACATCCTGCAATACGATCATTAATTGGGAGCACCATGGGCATGGCAGCTCTTCAGGTACTTGTGTCGTGGAGAGTTTTGTCCTGTTTGTTTTAAATGTACTTCCCCATGCCATTTATTTTGTAAATTATAGTGCTTTGCTATGCTGATTAATTCTAATTACCAGAACAAAATCTGACTAATTCTATAACTATTACAGGTAACTTTAGGGATATCTACACTTCTCTCATATGTTCCTGTATCTCTTGGCTCTGCACATCAAGCTGGCGCATTAACTCTTTTTACGCTTGTAATCCTCCTAAATCATACAGTGAGAAGGCCATCATTAACACTTCTCAAATCTCTACCTTCGGTTACAAAGACACCCTGATACTATGAGATCATAATTTTGTAATGGTGATTACATTTACAAATTCGAATTATACTAGTTTAGTGTCTTAGATTATTACATCTCACTTCCCTACTTTCAAGTTTGTCTCATTTTGCCATTTTTATGGATGAGAAACGACTAATTAGATTTTCTGCTTTCCTGTAATTGGGAAGGCTTTGCTCCATAATCTCTCGTCTGGCTGTGGAAGAGCGTCTGTTGTCAAATGGGTGGCTAAACATTTAAATCTCTAAAATTTTAGATTGATGATGATGCTTGTACTGGAACCGTGAGATTTAGACGTTTCTCGCATTCAAACAACAGAGCAATCAAGTTTATGTTTTGACAGAAAGCATTGGACAATTTGCTACCAATGAAGCATAAAGGTTTGAACCACAATTCCACCTTTCTTATTTGCTGGGGGGGAAAAATTGACGTCTGAGTACTCTAGCCGAAAGGTTTGTAGCTGAACCATTTGGTAACACAAATGAATTTGAAGTAAATCAGAAGGTTTGGTTAATGCCCAGAGATAGGGAGAAAAAGTTATCAATCCAGCCCATCAACTTTCCTGATAAACATATAATTAAATTAAGCATAATATTTCATTAATATATTATTTAATCATATCAATAATATGTTTATACAATATTATATTTGATTATTAAATATATTTTGTATACTTAATTATATGATTAATAGTCTATTAAATATTAAATTATTATTTATTTATTTATACAAGTTGGGCTGGTGGATTTAGGTTAAAGGTTTTCTTATTAGTTCAAGTTTGGAGTTTGCCTTATCTAACCCATTTATAAACGGGCATGGGTTAGACTTTAGAGTTCATGATGTTTCTACCCTAACGAATTCGACCCATTGCTACCCCTAATTGAAAAATAAGCAATTTTAAAACAATTTTTTTAGATTATCAATCTTTATAAAAATTAAATTAGTTTAAATAAAATTTTATAAATAGAATGCAAAAGTTCATTAAGAGCAAAAGCTCATTAAGGTATTTAATTAAGCTCAAAGCTTTGAACTTAACCAGGAGTTGGTACAATTGACTAGCATCCAGGGCTTTGCTCCCTGTGGTGGCATGTTCAATTCTCGCTCCTTGACTTACCCTGATGTCCGAAGGAAAAAGTCCAAGGGGGGTCGGTGCACAGATACCTAAAGGGACTAGACCTTGCCTCGAAGGGTTTGGGACACCCTCCGTGTACTAAAAAATACAAAAAGCTTAACCAATAAGACCTATCAAACATTAAATTACGCATTAAGACATGTGAACAATATAATTTCAAACAAGTTTCTTATAAATAAATAAATAAAACAAGCTTAATCATTGAAATTAAGAATTACATTATATTAAGACCTTAAATTAGCTACAAGCAAAATGAGTTGATGAAAACCCCAAAGGGGTGGACTAGTGGTTCCTAGGCCTTTCCCCAAGTGGGAGGTGGGAGGTCCTGGGTTCCATTTCTCACTCCCCCTTTGGAGCCAGCCCCACATGGGTTACCCGGAGTTACCTATTGTGGTGGGTTGCGGGCTCCCATCGCACCCTCGGGGATTAGTCCTGACCCAAAGGGTTGGGGACACCCCAAGTTCCAAAAAAAAAGAGTTTATTAAGATAGTCACTGAAAATGGGCATCCACATTCTGAAGTATTGATCACATGCTCAGATTAAGTCGACCAAATAAATTTACACAGATCCAAACCAAATGATCGCAACCATGCTCTCAATGGGAACATTCTCCACACTAACACCATCCAGAAGGGTGTGACTAGCTGAATTGCACAATGTTGCAATTATCCTAGGTAGGTAAGAGCCATATAATATATATCATTGATATAGATAATATGGAGGCAAGCTGACAGACCTTCTGGAGTTTCAACAAGGTCACGAAGAAAATCTGCAGACAAACAAAAGTTTATAAGAACAGTGACAGAGGATCATTATCTCAGAAAAGGGGCGAGATCCTTTGCTGAATGATAAAACACCTCGACCAAAAAACCAAAAAAAATAAAACACCCAAATCATTAGATGTTGTTGCTATGATACTTATCAGTGGAATGGATTATCTGACTCATCAGTCATTTAATGTCATCTGGATTTGATAAATGGCCAAATTGTCTAACCACTAAAAATATTCTGTGGCAGGTTATAATCTTGCAAGTGTGTCATTTACCCAAAGCCTTGTTGGTCAAGGGCTTCGATCCCAGGTATATTGGTATTTCACAATTATACCTGATCAACTGAGTAACAACTAATGGTCTTGATAATAATAAATGAAATTAGCCTGGCATGAGATAGAAACCCTAGATCTCATTCCATTTCATCTCCTCACGTGCAATGAATCCAGATGGTTAGGCAACTTCAACTTGGAACCTTCAAGCAACAAAGCTTAAGCTACATTCAGAGAAAACTAGTAAAAAGTCAACAATAATCTTTGCTCTTTTTATGCTCCAAATAAGCATTTCCACCAAATTTTCCCTATGCACGCAGGCCATTTGAACATAAGTAGATCCTGCAAAAATTGGTATAAGCGCAACATTACTAGCGGCCTCGGCCACGGCCTCGGCCACGCCCCCGGCCCCGACCACGCCCCATAGACCTCCCTAATTTTTTTAAGGAGAAAAAAAAAACAAAAAACAAAATAAAGATTAAAAAAACAACAAAACATAAAGAGCAATGAAAATAAAGGAGAATGGGACCACAATATTATAGAGGCCACAGGGATATGTACAGTACCAGCAGTGGGCTTCTTGGGCTTGACCCTAGGTGTCTCCTCCACCAATAAAGTCTCAAGATTCAAGCTGTCGGGAAGGATGTAATAGCGGATGTTGTTACCCCGCACGCTCAGATGATCAAGAGTAACAGGATTCTTCCCCTTCAGTGTCAGTTTCACTGTCTTCAAATGTGTATTCATACTAATATCCACTCCTGTAAAATTCCAGCAAAGCAGCCGTCAGATGTGATCTTATAATTTTATTCAATTGTCTCAACCATCCAGCGAAGGCAGTTGTGAGAAGAAATGAGTAGCATAATTATGGTGTTAACCATCCAGCGAAAGCAGTTGTAAGAAGAAATGAGTAGCACAATTATGGTGTTTTATTGTTCTCTCTTCTTCGAGCCATTACTAGTGAGCCTAATGGCAACATAACCAATGACAAGTTCATACTCCTTTTATTTTATTTTATTATCAGTAACATGAAGAATGCCATTTCAACAAGAGAGGGAAACAATATAAGACGGAAAAAGAACACCACCGAGGGAAAAACATAGAAGGGATCTTCTTACCATGCTATGAGAAAGAAGGATTTCTAAAGTTCTCTAACGTAAATGCAATAAGGAGAGGTAAACAATGTGTTTTCTCACGTTCAATGTGTATTAGGTAAGGGATGACATTTTTTTTATCAGTAATCAAAGCATGCATATATAGAAAAAGAAAGTACAGGAAGAAATTCACCCATAGTGAACCAAGGAAACAAAACAGAAAACAACCATAATGCAGAGAGTAAAAACCAAAAAAAAATCCCTAGATACAGAAAAGGACTAAGGTGATAGAACATCCCTCCAAGGGTCTCCCCTATAACCCCCGATAGAACACCATGCCGAAACTAGATGACGAACACGCGAATGGATCCGGTGGACGGGCAGGGCCGTATCCTCAAAAACACGCATGTTCCTTTCCTTCCAAAGAGCCCATATATGGAATGAGGTACTCAACCATATCCCACTTTTACCACTTCATCAATAGAAAAGTGACCCAAACATCCCTCAATCATGGAAATCAGTAAACGCAAGGACGTCTATGGTTCCTACAGAACAAGTGAAGAGAAGCATTCCAAAATGATTCAACTGTCATATGGTCCATACCCTCTCGCTCTTGCCACTGACAAAAGCTTCCTCTAGACGATTTAGAACGCCCATTCACACACCTAGACCACAAAATTGATTGGAATTTGCTGAGATCCAGGTGGGTCCAGATTCAGATGAAAAATAACACATGCTACACATATTCTGAATATGACTCCAATTCGGATCCCAAATCAGTGATCCACACCGGATGCATACTCAAATAGCAAATACCTAATCAGAACCGAAATGATAGGACAAATTATCACATTTAAATTATGTGGCTGATATGCTAATACTCCACCCCATCCATATGGAAACCTTGATTCAAATCGTTCACTATGAGCCAGATGCAAGTCGGATCCAGGTATGCATCCAAAAATAACCGTGTATTTCATTTTCTTTTCATATGTTAAATTTTTCAGTCACCTTTTCAGCCAATTCAACACAAACCATTCTGTCAGAGACTCAGAAATGCATCCGAGTCCGAGATTGAATATGCTGCATAATCTGGTTCTCACTCACTTTTAGAAATGGAACTCATTAAAGATACAGACCCACTGAAAACGTACATTAACCAGGGCTAGCTCATGTATGACCAGCTCCACTCATGCCCTGCTGATGCCAATTTCACATCTTTAGATTTCTCCCAAAGACCGGATTCACACCCTTACCAACTCTAATAAAAGTCATTGTAAGACTCATCTTTTACTTAGTTTCTATATTAACATCATGACACCTCCATGGAGTTTCTCAATAATTTGATAGAGTCAACTTTAACCATCTTGTCTTCATTTTTCTGGCCTCCTATCAAGGTCCGTGCAAGATTCAAACCCTTCTTCTCATAAGTCATAGAGCATCCATGTTTATCACAAAATCAATGGCCTTCAGGAATCACGTTGTTAAAAATATTTAGGAGAGAAAGAGAGACCTTCAATCAAATAGTCAGAGTGTTGTGGTGTCTTCTGTCTAGGACTAGGAATGTGCCCAGAGTGCACTCAACTGGAAAATTTTAATAATGAGGATTTGTTCTTACAGAATTCAAAATAAGGCCACATATAAGGAGTTTACAAATGTAATTAGGCTGTGTAGTCGATACTACAAAGAAAGTTAGGTTCTGGGAAGAAAATCAATGTGTTGGGACCTAGGGGTTGCTGCATTGGGTCCTACCTTACTTGATCATATAGGTTACCAAAATAGAGAGAACCATAACTTTATGAAGTAATCCGGTAAAGTAGTTTGAGATAGTACATTAGTATTTATAGGGAAAAAATATTTGCAAAAGGAAACTAAATTTCCACATTTCCCAAAGTTGTTTAATTAGTTAGATGATGTCTAGCTATAAGCAGGGGCTACAAAGTGAAGTTTGACCTTGAAATATTCAAAGGTGTCACTTAATTGATCCTTTTCAAGGCTTTAGTTTGGGTTAGTGCTACTCCCTCATTCTGTGCTAAGTTGAGAAACACTCCCAACTCTTAGGGTGGGGAAATTTTTTGGGTGACAATAAGGGGGGAATTTTTGGTTAACTCAACTACACCACAAGGCGATAGCTGAAGGCAAGACAAAGGAAACACACACCCCACACACAATAAGGGGGGAATTTCACTTGCAACAATTCCAATTCCCTCTGCACGTTTATGTGTGCCAGCTGTGGGATTCAATATTTCCGCAAAAATATATAATTCTGCAAATTCAGCACAGCTTAGCTTAAAAAAAAAATTTGGAAGCTGTAAAACTAGTTTCTAAATTCTAAAGCACCTACTAATCAAAAATATAAATTAATTAAATTGACCGTAGTATATACACATTCAAGACAAATGGACATGATCCACTACTTCTTAGCTCAGTTTAAATTCTGCATTCTATATTTCTCTTGTATATCAATAAATGCACAACTTATGGTTAAAATCAAGCTACTTTTACGTCCCAGCGTGAAGAAAAAAACATAATCCATCCTACACAAACTAACCATCCATGAAAAGCTCAACATTCAAAGATATCACCAAACAGACCAGCAGATCTAGTTAGCACACAGTAAAAGAACAAAAAGAAAAATCCTAGGGTTTAGCAAAACCCTAGCTGTACGGCAAGGCAGAATTCAGAAAATTGAAGAGACCCTTGTAACTAGTCGCAGACTAAATAGACTGAGAGAGGAACCTGTGATAGTGCCGTGAACAACAGTTCCGTTCTTGAGCTCGATCGACACGGTTTCGTTATTCAACTTCATCAAAAACCTGATTTTTTTCAGATACAAATCGAAAAGAGCAAACAAATGAGAAGAGGTTAGTTAGTGTATTTCCAAAAACAATTAAGAGAGAGAGAGAGAAACCTGACGAGCTTCATTTTGGAGAAGAGAGAGAAATTAGGGCTTAGAAGCAAAGCTAGACAGGAACCGGGAGGCGGATCATGTTTTAAAGAGAAAACCCGCAGACATTGATCTTGATGTTTTAGGGATTGGGCTCGGATCTTCTCTTCTCGGACACGGTCACCCGAAAGGGCAATAGTTCGCTCCACGGGCGAGGAGGAACTATTGCTCCTCGCTCTCACAAAGCTGCTCCTTCAAGTTTCAACTGCCATTAACCCAGGTTCAATTTTTTTTAACCCTGTAGTTAATTTTTTTTTATTTTTCTTTCTAAAAATCAAGGGAAGATGGGTGAATCCTAGGGTGAGTGAATCTTAACCACAGTTAAACATAGTTTAAAAGGGGACACATGGCAAGAAAAGAGTAGTCAAGACACCCCTCCTCGCGTCACCGCATGTGATCATTTTCCCACCCGAAAATCATTTTGCCTTTTTTTAATGAATTTGTATATACTATATTATATATTTTTTCTTTACGTATATTTAATTTTGATGCAAGACTAACATAATATATATATATCTCATTTACTATCTACTAGTATAATGAGAATGCGACCCTTAATAATGTTGATTGAATTTTGTTATTAACTCATGGGTGCAGCCCAATGGCTGAAGGATAAACCGCAAATCCAGATGTCTCAATGTCATTCATAGGCTCCCCTCAATATCAATTGTATGGGATGGGGGTATTTCCTATGCAGTGAGACTAGTTTGAGCCTCTCAGGATATTCATGTTTATAAAAAAAAAATTGTTATTATTAAAAAAATTACCCCTACACTTAGCTTCTCTGCTAAATATTGATTGAATTTTGTTGCTGTTGAATAAATTATTCTTACACTTATCTCTTCTCTATTTCTGTTGTTATGATCATTATTTACAAAATTATTCTTTCACTTTTATTTTCTTCATCTCAACTATCATAATGAGAATGAGAATGTGGCACTTAAAAACATTGATTGAAATTTTTTATTATTGACAAAATGCACGTGCAATCCCCGGAGGTGTAGCCTAGTAGCCGAAGGACAAACCGTAAACCCAGAGATCTCGAGGCCGATTCGTGGGCTCCCCTCAATATCAGTTGTATGGGATGGGGGTATTCCTTATGCAGTATGTGGGACTGGTATGAGCCTTTAAGGGGTCGGGATATCCACGTTTATTTAAAAAAAAACTAGTATATAGTATAAATTAATTTTCTTGAAGTGTTAACATAATAATGAAAAAATTGTAATAGCATAAGGTGTATCGAAATAGTAGTAACATAGACAAAATAAAAGTATATATCTAAAATTAATACAATTTTAACACAATATTAACACAATAAAAGTATATAGCATAAGGTGTATCAATTTTAACATAAGATGTAATATTAAAGTGTTGTTAAATATAATATATTTAACTTATATATAGTATAAATCTAATGTATGATATATAATATTATACATGCATGTTCAAGTATAGTAAAGCATGTGATGGGCAAGACTGAGAACAGTAGGATTGGACAAGGCTCTATCCAACCCTCAAATTAGAAGACTTTCCTATATTCGGTAAAAATAAAAATTCACAAATTTGCGGGTTTGGAGGCTTAGGACTAGGGCTTTCGATGGGTCAGGCTTGGGCTGGGCCGGAGTTTGTCCAAGCTCGACCCTTACTGCAGGGGTGAATTGGCTAGGCATAAGTCCTATCCTTAGGTTTAAGGTTGGGTCTAGGCTTGGTATTAGCTTGAAAAAAATAAAAAGATTTTTTTATTGTTATGTGTTGGAAAAAATTCCAAACGATCACTGACTGATGAGTGACGACAAAGACAGTAGAACAACAAAGATAATAAAAGAGAGGCATATTAGATAATTTGAATCATGAGTTGTCTTTAAGCAGGGAATATGGTAATGAAAATACTAACATACTCAATAAACATTTTGTTAAAGAAGGTTATATAAGTCATTTTAAGTTAAAATTTTAAAATAAATACGAAATTATATATATATGAGTGGGGTACTCCCTATATTTACTTTCTGGTTTTACTCTATATCTAAGTCCTTCTTTGAAAGAGATCAAGGGCTCTAAATGTTAAGAGGTGCCATCTTTTAAAATAAATTATAATTCCAATATTACCCACTCTTAAAAAAAACCGGAGACACCTCTCTCATCACGTCTCCCCATTCACGTTCTCTCTACATCCTCCCACCTTTTGTGTTGTAACGAAAATGAAGGTTTGGAGTTTAAGATCTACAATTATGAGAATCTTCAAGCTTTCAAACTGCAGGTTTGGATCACAAGGCAATTCTTCTTTAAAGAAGTTCATGGTGAGAACCAAAGTAGTTATGTTGTATTGCTGTAGGGTTATAGAGCTTCTTGGGGTTGGTGGAGTATCCTAGCCGGTAGGGAGGTGCTCAAGAGAGGGCTTCGTTGGCAAGTTGGAAATGGCCAATCCATTCGTTTGTGGACTGATCCGTGGGTCCCGAAGTTACCAAATTTCACTCCATTCTCTCCTTGTCCCAAGACTGAAAGCTCAACTATGGTGGACGCTTTATAGATTTTCCAGCTGCTCGGTGGCGTGTTCAGGCTCTTCGGGCTAGGGTATTTGGAGTTGGAAGTTCAGGCTATTATTAAAGTTTAGTACCCGTGGAGCTCCTGATATCCAAGCTTGGCATTATCACAAATCAGGATTGTTCACTGTGAAATCATCCCATCACATGTTGAAATTGAACCAGGAAGCCTCCATTAATTTGGGACCCTCCTCGCCTTCAATTAGTAATAAGGTTTAGAGGTGCTTATGCAAGATCCCACTCCCTTCCAAATTCCTTCTCCTGGTTTGGCGAGCCTATTTGACCTCTTTGGCAGTAGCAGTTAATTTTCGAAAGAAATGTGTTCAAGAGGACTCCTTTTGTCCTCTTTGCAATTCAGATGACGAAACTAAAACTCATCTTTTCCTACAGTGCTCGTATGCTCGAGCTGTATGGTTGGGCCTATCTTTCCATTGGCGAGGGGAAGAAGGGATCATGGGTCACTTTGCCCAATGGTGGTCTTTTTGGTCTCAATATGAATCATTTAGCTCAGATAATTTTCGAATGGGGGTTAGCATTGTTACTTCTTCATGGGCAATCTGGATTGCCCGAAACGAGAAAGTGTTTGCTAATAGACTAGTTTCTCCTAGGAGTTCAGTCGATTGGGCTTGGAAGTTGCCAGATGAGATAAATTCTTAGGTAGCCCCCATTTGCTCCCGAAGTGTCCAGACAATAGCCCAATTGAATTATGGTCCCTCCCTTAGGTGGCGCCTCTCGGATCAGGGTGTCATTAAAATCAACTACGATGGAGCTTACTGTGAGAGGGATGGTGTAGCGGGTATTGGTGTAGTGATTCGGGATCACGGTGCGGTGGTGTTGGCCCGACTATCTCAAATTATTCACGCTAGCTCTGCTCTAATGGCTGAAGCTTGGGCCATGAAGGTAGCTTTGGAAATGGTAGGCTCGAGAGGATGGTCCCTCAATATTATTGAGAGCGATTCATTGGTGTTGGTCACTGCTATTAATGGGGGTTCCTCTGATTCAGTGCACGAGGTTCGTCCGATCGTCGTCGAGGATATCTCCTCGTTTTTACACCTACTCCCTTTGGTGAGAGTAGTGTTCATTCGCCATCTAGCAAATATGGCAGCTCATAGTCAGGCTCAGGGTGCATTATATCATCTTCGATCAAAGAGGGCTCTTCGACTGGGTTTTCCTTTTAATCCGGGTATTAGGTGCATTAGCCGGGAGTCAGTCCCATTGTGTGTTCGATCTTCTGTTTTGCTCTTATTTTCTTCTTTTGCAATGCAAGTTTCATTTACCCAAAAAAAAAACTTAGAATCCCAATGACAGCTGAAATATTATGGAGGCTGGAATTTAAGAGTGAGAGGCAAGAGTCTCTGGAAGTTCTTGAAGCTCTCTGGGATTTGGCTGTTGAAGTTGATCCGTGCAAGATTTACGGTTTTCAATTCTCAACATAAGGGAATATTATCAGGAATGGAGTCATAGAACTAATTAGAACCTAGATGAAGGGAGATAAGTCAAACCATTGCCGAACAATGAAGATCAATTGGACCATTCGAATAATTGTTCCTCAAATTAAGCATGTGGATCGTAGGGGAGTTCGACAAAGAAACAGGTAAACAGTTAGTGAAATTATCTGAATTGGGTGAAAGAGATAGTAATTTTCCAAAACTCATAAAACATTAGGGAGAAATCCTGAAAATGCATTGAGAGATATCAATTTGAATAAGGTTAGAGAGGTTACTGATTTGCATGCCCAAAAAGCCGATTATCCCCGAAGATTCAATCTTTCTTCAAATTTCTTATAACAATTTATGGGCATTTGCTCTGGTATCCAAAACAATTACACAGATTAAATTAAATACAATTTAAACTAAGAGGTAAATAATTGTCAGTTCAATTCCATGAACAAGAATCACAGATTTCAAGTTAGGGTTCTTTGAATCTTTTTTCTGGCTTTTGTGCTTCTTAGATTCTAACTCGAGCATATGGATTTGTCATCCTCTACCTCAAATCCTAACTTAAAAAACAAGTAGATGCATTTGGATTTACCATCATCTGGCTCAAATCTTAACTAAAAAAAAGGAATATGGATTGACTGTCCTCCCATTGCTCCCGTTGCTGCTCAGTAGAGAAGAAGACACGTCTAAATTCATCGTTGCTAGAGAGTCGTGAGGAGAGAAGATGAGAGTTTAGAGAGAGGCAACCAGAAAAATGAAGGTTGGGAGGAAGAGAGATGAAGACGCTTGAGAGAGAGATCAGGAATGGAGAGAATGTGATGAGTGGCGTCTTCAAATTTATTATTTTTATTTTTTAAGAGAAGATAGTATTGGAATTATAATGTGTTTTAAAAGATGACACCTCGTAACATTTAGAGCCTTTGATCTCTTTTAAAGAAGGGCTTAGATAGAGAAGTACCCCTAGACTGACTTTATATATATAAATGATAAGGGCTTGGACTTGAGGCTTTAGGGGGTGTTGCCCAAGCCCAATCCTCATGTCTAATGGGTCTAATTTTTGTAGACCCACCTAAAATTGTGGGCTTTATAAATAAGAAAACGTTCTTAGTCTTATGGCTTTTTGAAGTCGGGCTGGTTTGGATACCCTCACATGAGGGCCTAATTAACATAACCACATTATCTGTGTTCTTCCCTGTGGCCGGAGGTTTTTGAAGGTCAGGATCTCTTCAACATTTGTTTGCAGTTGCTAATTTTAATTTCATACATACAATTTAATCCTAACCTTCCAAGACTCCTGACCACATGGAAGAACCTAGGGAAGAACACAAACGATTTGCTTCCCTAATTGACAACCTCATTGAAGGACCGGATTGCTATGAACGAATACAACGGTTTTCTGAATAGTATGGTTCATGGTTCATTATCATGGAATCAAACTGTCAGTTTTTCCTTATGGTTAGTGTTTGAAGTCAGATCTCTTGTACAACTATTTAAAGACTAGCGGGTGGCACATGAGAGCGTGTTAATAGGAGTTAAAAGGGACACATGTTAACCTGCACTCTCCCTGAGTTCAATTGCGATTGACTGTGATTCTATTCTTTAAATAGATAGATGAGCAAGGGGTAGTTTGGGAATTAAAGTAAAAAATTAAATCAAAGTTTTGTTTATATAAGGGTAGTTTGGAAATTTCAGAAAAATCAGGCTACGCCTGCCTCTTGCATTATATACAAAATATTTTGAACAATAGACACATTTAATAGAAGAAGCTATAACCATCCCTTAAAAATACTAAGACAAATCTACGTATAGAAGTAAGGTACAACATATCGAAATTAAACTCCCTTTTTTTTGTGAGAGTTTCCATTGATTGAGACTAGTAAGGACCAGACACAAAGGGAGGAGTCTCCTGAAATTGGGGATCTGTCAGGTTACAAGTATTCTGAGGAATAAAACGTGAGATGCTATGGAACCTGTCTGATCACAATTAGATCTAGTTGATTAAGTTCATCGTTACCTCGATCATATGGTTAGGATTCAGTATCTTTTGTATGGAAAGTGATTGAAAACTCTCAACAATACCTACTATGGAAAGCAGGGCCCTCGAATTGAAATTCCAACCGCTCAAAGGTGCACATGCATGAAATGGTAGGCTCCTCTTGATGCTTGACAGTCAATTGAGCGGCTTAACTCTCGCTAGTAGGTACTATCAACGGTTTTCAATCATTTTCCCTTTTCTTATTGAAACCTTGATTAGAAGATTTGGTGTAAAACTGATCAATAAACTATTTTTCAAAGTCTTCATAGGTCAGACCTTTCATCACTTTTTAGGCCCGTTCTTTTGGTGGAACTTTTAAAGTCTAAAACTTTAATTGTCTCATGCTTAATTTTACTTCATGTCTAGAACTATATTATTCCATAGAGGGTAAAAGTTCTACAAATATGGAACTTTCAAGTTCTACCAAAAACTTTGGATTTTTAAAGTTCTATAGATGTTGAACTTCTAAATTTGAGATACCATCAAGTCAATTGCCTCTTGTTGCAAAATATTAATGTTCCGGACTTTTAAAAGTCCCACCAAAAGAACGGATTATAGTATGTTTTGTGGATTTTAGTCCATATGGGGGACAGATAAAGTGTAGCATGAGATAGTAGGTCCATTCAGCTGGATCTAGTCTCTACAATTCCATTCCTAGCAAAAACCTTAAATTGAGAAGAGCATCATGGGGTTCAATGCAGGAAGACTTTACTTTCTTTAAGTTCAATGGGCATTCTGCAGACAGCTGAGTGTTTCGATGCTCTCATTGAGAATTCTTCTCAGAATGAATAGTAATGAAAGGAAAGTGGCCACGGTACTTCCAATATATGTGAAGATGATAGGAAGGTGGCCACTCATGATCAACAAATTAGGTGGAGTTTGGTATCACTATTCTAATAAGCTCTAAAAAGTAGTGAATATTTGAAAAATTGTGCTTAGTTAGACTATAGATTGTTAAGTTGAAGGTTAAATGGATTAGTCTGAGCTTTCAAGGCTCAGGATATCCACGGTTATCAAAAAAAAATAAAAAAAATTGAAGGTTAATTGGATGTCTACATCATTTTGAAGTAGGGGTTTTATCTCTTATTAAAAAAGGATGGGCCGGTGGTGCGATGCATGTGAGAGAGGAAGGGAGAGAGGAAGTGGAAAGGACCCTAAAAAGACCTGTGTGATGCATGTGTATTGAGAGATGTGGGATAGAAAAAACGAGTTAGAAATAGTGAGTTGTGCGGCGGTTGAACGCATATGAAGAGAGAATTTTTTTTTTAATAAGAGTAATTAGTTGAGGGAATCAGTCCTATGACACATATCTAATTAAATTGAAGTTAAATAGATTTGAAAGACTTTAATACTTTTAAATATCTATTCAGTAAACAGTAATAAGATAATATAATATTTTATGTTTTGTTATTGTAAAAAAGGTCGATCAACGCCATCTACTCTCATTCTCTCTTTATTATAAGTAGTGGGTGGCACGTGCAATGCACGTGAGAGAGGGGAAGGGGAGTGAGACTGGGAAGAGGGATCCTAGTGAGGGCATTAAAATTTTTTTAACAAAATATTTTGGGTATAAAAACTTGAGGGACTTTTTAAATAATTTTTTTTTGAGGGACACGTTAGTATAGAAAGTGATATTTTGATAACTAAAAAAAGCCCTACTTTTTCTCTTGAAAAGAAGTTACCACATAGAGAGAGTGTGCATCTTTGTTGAGAGAGACCAAAAAGGGAGCATGGAGAAGATAAGGATAAAGATTTGAGGGAATTGTGGAGATATAAAGAGATTATTGTTTGTTGGGTTGATATTATTTCAATACCCCTATTAACTTTTCTCATGTAAAATAAAATAACATAATATCTTGATTTTTTTTATATGAAGTTATGGATAAAATAGGAAAAATATAAAAAATTATCTTACTAACTACGTTCCCATTAAGATACCATAAAATGGGACTCATTAGGAATATTAGAAAAAAATCAACTAATTTTTTTAACTTTGCTTCTTTCATTATAATAGTAGATGTGAGAGAGGAGAATAGGAGAGAGACTTCAGTAAGAGAATTTTAAAATTTTAACTTAAAAAAATGAGGTAGTGGGTTGAAACTATCTCATAACACATGTCTCTTCATTTTATCTTGAAAAGTAGTTACAACGTAGAGAAGGTGTGTCTCTTCATTGAGAGACCAAGAAAAGAGCATGAGCGAAGATAAGGATAAGGATTTGAGGGAATCGTAAAGATATTGAGAGATTATTGTTAGTGTACATGCGATGCAAGTGAGAGAGAGAGGGGAAGGGGAGAGAGACCGGGAAGAAGGAACCTAGTGATAGAAAAAGGATTTTACTTATAGATTGGATGAATACATTGACCCTAAATAGGGTTTATATAGATTTAACAAGATGAGCTTTTATGGAAAGTAAATCAACCTAATCTAATCATACCTAATCAAATATATTCCATTTTTGATTAATGCTAATCTAATATTGTGATGAGATACACTTGAATGATATAGTGTATCTCACTCACTTTATTACAATACTCTTACTACACTTAACACTTCCCCTCAAACATGTGGGGATTGAAAAATCTCCACATGTTTGCTGCTTGTAGAAATCCGCTTGACACATTCTTGATCTTTACTTGACACCGTTTGATTTTCGTTGCGTGCTTGGTTGATCATGTCATTTGCTACTGTAAATGTGTTGCTCAAAGTTGATGCTTCCACAATTGAATACCTGCTGGATTTGTTGTCATACCATGAAAAAGAGTGCCTTTGATGGCCAGAGATGAGGCCTCTAATGGGCCAAAGAAGAGTCTCTAATGGGCAAATGATAAGGAGCCTTGATGGGCTTATTTGATAGACCTCAATGGGCCTGAAAAGAGGGCCTCTGTGGGCCTGAAAATATGAGTCTCTATGAACTAAAAATAATGCCTCTATGGGCTTAAAAAGTAACCTCGATGGGTTTAAAGAAAGAAGCCTCTAATGGGCTTAGGAAAGGGGCCTTTATAGGCCAAAGATGCAGCCTTAAAAGGCTTGGAGCAGGCTTCAAAGGAGTCAAGTGAATGGGCCTAATAATGGTTTAAGTTGGTGGGCTTAGTTGATAAGGCCATGAATGTAAACCACACTGTGTAAATGAGTTACACCATAAGAATATCCAAGGCAACAAAAAGGATAAACCCGTGAGGAAAAAAATTGTGATATATATATATATATATATATATTTTTTTTTTTTTTTTAAGCAACACTAATGGTACAGGCAATGGCAAGGTAGCAAATGTGGCTACTATGGAGGAGGTGACTACCAATGCATCTAGCTACATTTGAGGAAACATAGACGCCACATTTCAAGACCAGATACGAGATCTCCGGATTCTTCAAGTGATAGAGGACAATAGGGCTTTGACAAGTAAAAATTATTAAAAACACCACAAACACCATTGTTGACCCAGTGCTGAAAACTCCACAGCTTCAGATTTTATTGATTAAACTTCACCGGCATTCAACATAACCAATGGAAAGTTTTCAGAACTAGGAAATTGAATGTGGGTAACAATGAGTGAGAGTTATCTAACGAACGGATGTATAAGAGAGAAGTGATAAACAAAGAAAGTGTAAGGAAGAAATAGAAGCATGCATGAAAAAAATAGTTCCAGGCCGGACGGGCGGCAACAATTGCCGCCCGCCGGAAAAGGCTATTTCAACAATGGAACCAAGGAGAAATTTACAGTAGGGTCGGACCGACCTGCTCTGATACCATGATAGAAAAATGATTTTACTTATAGATTGGATGAATACATTGACCCTAAATAGGGTTTATATAAATTTAACAAGATGAGCTTTTATGGAAAGTAAATTAACCTAATCTAATCATACCTAATCAAATATATTCCATTTTTGATTAATGCTAATCTAATATTGTGATGAGATAAACTTGAATGATATAGTATATCTCACTCACTTTATTACAATACTCTTACTATACTTAACACCTAGTGAGGGTATTTTGAATTTTTTTTAAAAATATTTTGGGTATAGAAACTTGAGGGACTTTTTAGATTTAAAAAAATTGTGAGTCATGAAACGTTACTTTTTCACTTGAAAAGTAATTACCACGTAGAGATAAAGGAGGGAGCTGAGAGAAGATAAGGATAAAGATTTGAGGGAATCATGAAGATATAGAGAGATTATGAGAGAAGATAAGGATAAAGATTTGAGGGAATCATGGAGATATAGACGGATTATTGTTAATTGTAATTGATATTACTTAATACCCCTTCTACCTTTCTCATGTAATATAAGATAATATAATATCTTAATTTTTTTTTTACAGAATTATGAATAAAATAAGAAAAGTATTTAAATAAATCATTTATTAACTACGTTTACAGTAAGATATCATAAATTTAGGACTCATTAATCAACCGAATTATTTTAGACTATGCTTTTCTCATTATAGTAATAGAAGTATATTTAAAAATAGCTAAATCCCTATAACCCACCCATTAAGGCTGAAAGTTGAAGATTTCTTAAATATTGATCGTAGCTTTCAAAAACTCATGACCACCGGAGGAAGCCCATTATAATCATCACTTGTTATTTTCCCGAAATATGTTGGATTGGCGGCGCGTGTCCATTCAAAAACAGAAAAACGCTTTTCCTCATTCACAGGGTAAAACCGTAAAAGGGTCCAAGTAATTTGGTAACAGGAGCAAGAGCAAGAGGGGTGTGTTTTTACTTGGAATTAGGGTAAAGAGGAAAGAAAGAAAATCCGACAGACAGCATTTTGTTTAAACGTTTTCCCCTTCTGGCACTCCTCTGGTATCGCTTCTGTTGGTTTTCTGCCTTTAATTTTTCTTTTAGGTCAAAGGATGAAATCGAAAAGACGAGCATGTAAGGCTAAGGTCTCTAAAATTCCTTCCGATTCTTCTTCAATGGCTGCCCGCGTCTTGAGTGAGGTAACTTAACTCCTCTTTCCGTTTTGATGTTGTTAAGTTCTTGTATTTGTGATTTACTGTTTGAAGTGTTTTATGTTTATTCATCCTAATTTATTTGTAATGGCCGTCCGTTATATCGAGTGTAGATGTGTTTGATTTCTTTTT
Source organism: Tetracentron sinense (assembly GCA_015143295.1). Taxonomy (NCBI): domain Eukaryota; kingdom Viridiplantae; phylum Streptophyta; class Magnoliopsida; order Trochodendrales; family Trochodendraceae; genus Tetracentron; species Tetracentron sinense. Next base: position 63,791,998 of record CM026551.1, read on the forward strand.
GTTTCCTATTTTACACCTTAATGCTGTTTCTGTAGGAAAAAAGAGTTTTGTTTTTTGAGAGCCTGCATTTCAATTTGAGTTTTTGGAGTTTTAGTTGGTCAAGATATAAAACAACATGAGTTTGGAACTCAGTTGTACTGTTCTTTGTCTTATTTCAAGAATTTAGGGGGCATTTGGAATCCCACATCTCCCAAATTTTTTTTACCAACTCATTTGAAACGAGTCTATTAAGGATGAACTTGTTTGATGTGATTTCATTCTACCTATTTTGGTCAGTTGGATGCGAAACCCTATCAATAGAAAAGCCCTACAACTGAAGGAAAAATGGGAGATTTTACACCAAACCATTAGAGAGAAATGTGTGTGTGTGTGAGAGAGAGAGAGCCCCTCAGTAATCAGCTGCTGAGTAAGGTCGTTTAACCAAAACATGAATATTAGGGATTCATAAAGTTGCTGTGTCTAACACGATATAATCGATCAAGGAACAGTTGGCAGACAACATTCGACGTTGCAATTTCCACAAAAATAATTATTTGCACGTGGAAATGAAGGGCTAAATTTTATGGGATTTTTACCAAAGTAGGCCCCACCTTAATAGGCCCTAACTTTTCGAGTTAACTTTTATAGGCCTCGGCATGTGCATGCCCACACGTGCGTTTAACTGAAGCGGTTGGTTAAAATGCGTTGCCTGATCGTCTCTCACGCCCCCTTGTATGTTCATCTACCCATTTCCCTCTTTACCTTTCTCATTTGTTCATTGTATGACATCGCTATTACTCACGCTCGTTCAATTACACTCGTTCGTATTTCCTCCAAGGGGTTGAAAAGGAAAACAAGACCCCATTACACTCGTTCTCTACTTCTCTCTCACCCAATATCATCCCATAACGATCGATCACTATGGGATATAATAGAGATCGATCACTATGGGGAAGCGATCAATCTCTCTATTATAACGATTGAAATTTCTATTTAGATAACTTTCCGACGTTTATTATTTGAATTGTCGCCTTGAATTTTAACCATGAGGAAGACGCTTGTCACATGAGAACAAGTGACGAGGATCAGGTGAACAAATAAGCAGATTGGCTTTACGGTTTGGGCAAACCTCATTCAAATGCTCTCAAAATTAAAAAAAAAACTTCGAGGCACATCCGGAGAGGAAGCAACTGTGGATGGGGAGTTGCTTCAGCCACCTATATAATATTTCCAAGATCATTGTGTGGCAAGATGATCCATCGCATCCTCCAACACCACAAAGGATGATTACAGTTCCATTATCATATACAGGGTACATGGTTGAGGTGTATCGAGTTGGACTTCACATGTATCTTGGGCCTTAGAAGCATATCTATATGTCGTTCCACCCTTAGGTTCGGACCCAACCCACTCTCAAGTTTGAAGGCCCGCCTATTTGGGGCATGACCAAAATCACGAAGGAAAACTTGAGTCTTGATGACCTGATTCTTTCGGTGCAAAGACCACACCAACGCCTTGAAGTTGTCATTGGTGTATTTGTGGAGCAGACCCATGCGAGGATAAACATAGATTATCTGTGTTTGGTGGATGACTTAGAGTCATTCAATAGAGACCACTGGGTAGGGTAGGTTTTGGAGGATGCAAGCCAAAATAAAAAGACCAAGTATAACATCTACGTATGCCTTATTGCTTTTCAGGTACGTTGTTAAGTACTAAATCGATTTTTTCATGTCACTTTGTGTTAAGTACTAAAGCCTATATTTTCATGTTTTCATGTAACAGATCTGGATATTTGAACGCATCCCATTGCTAGGAAAACTCCGTTGTTACCGTGAGGATGCACATATTTTTCCGCCCATTCTAAAGTGGAAGGATTATAGACCACATTTGAGGTCTAAGATCCTAAATGAAAAACTTTTCGGGAAAAGAGTATGTATTGACACAATAGTAAACTTTTAATATTATTAGTCATTTACTATATTATTAATAGTTAATTAAAATTTTATTATATTTGTTTGTAGCTTGAATTGGAAGAGGAGATGGTGTTAACAGAGCTAGAGAAGGCCCAACAAGTTGTGCTTGACGCACTTGCCATGATGCCTTCCAGCTCAGGGGCTCCTTTCCAGCATGAGGAGGGAGGGCTGGAGGAGGAGGAGAATGAAGAGGAGGATCCTGAGGAGGAGGAGGAGAATGAAGAGGAGGATCCTGAGGAGGAGGAGGAGAATGAAGAGGAAGATGATCCTAAGGAGGAGGGAGGAATGAATGTGGACGAGATGGTTGAGGAGGAGGGAGGAGTGAATGCAAGAGGATTGAATATGGAGGAGATGGTTGAGGAGGAGGAGGGAGGAATGAATGCGGGAGGATTGAATGTGGAGGTGGATGAAGGAATGAATGCAAGAGGACTTAATGTGGAGGAGATGGTTGAGGAGGAGGACCCCGAGGAGGAGGAGAATGAAGATGAAGATGATCCTGAGGAGGAGGGGAATGAAGAGGAGGAGGGAGGAATGAATGAGGGAGGACTGAATATGGAGGTGATGGATGAGAAGGAGGATGGAGGAATGAATGCGGGAGGACTGAATGTGGAGGAGATAGTTGAGGAGGAGGGAGGACTTAAAGTGGAAGAGATGACTGAGGACAGAGGACAAAGGATAGAGGGTACAACATCACATGTAAGTACTTCAATAATTGCGATTCAATACTAGGGATGTTGTTAAGCACTCCCTAACCGACCATTTGTATGGATGTAGGGCCATGACTTCTATTCTCTGAAACAACAGATCGCCCAATTTCAGGAATTTGTCCAGTTAGGGTTCAATGTGTTGACCTCCAGGGTTAATGACATGTCGTCCGACATACTTCGATTGGTGGATGATATAAGCTCAATGAGGGACGATAATAAGTCGATGAAGGAAGAATTACATGCTTTGAAAGTGTCGTTGGCGAAGAATTGATGTTGGAAAAATGAGGAGAGGGACATTTTACAATTTATATGAGACGCAATTTTATAAAACTTTGTACATTTTACAATTTACATGGTTCCGTGTTCATCAGATGTTATCTTCCAGATCTATCATATAGGCTAAGATGCATTGTACTGTGTTCTCGATCGTTCTGGGATATCGATCAATCGATCTCCCATATCGATTACTTGATATTTCATACCGATCGATCTTGATACATATATCGATCGACTGCTCTATAATATCGATTGAACACTCTACCATATTGATTGGGCGATATTATAGAATGATCGATCAATAGATCGGACTTTCTATATTAGTATATTAATGAACATTTTCCAAAAGGGACATTTTTAATCAAGTTTGAGCAATCAAGTTACATTAAATACAAGTTACTATCCCCTCTACAACATCCATCAATATGGCAATGCAACACACATCATAAGCTCGAATGCCATTCAGTTACGGACGTAGAAGATATCCGATTGAAATAAAGGTGCACACGTATAAGTAAGAGGTACACTAATATAAGAGAAAACAAATTTTGTAGAATTGGTTGTGGTTACCTGCTTGAAGCTAATGGAGAGATCGGAACAGAAGTAGTCAGTGGACTTGAGTTCATATACCCAAAAATCAAGACATATACCCCCCCTTCGGGAAATGTATAATTTCCTTACTTCCCACTCTTTGCCTCCCAAGGCACTTGAATCGCCAAACAAATGAAGTACAGAGATCAGGGATGGACTCCTTTAGGAGTGCTACTACGGATTTAAATCTCTCTTCAGAATTCTTGAAGTACGAACCCAATAGTATAATCTTCCTGTTAGGAGGTTCCAACATAGCCGAGAACCAATGGCCTTCATTATGGAAAGTAAGGTATACCTTTTCGCACTTCCACATGACCAGCAGTCCATGTTTAGGCCCAAAAGCAACATGTATGCTTTTAGGGATATCTTTACTGAAAAGCATCGGTTGCTTTGATCATTCTCAGCCTTGTAATTTGAAAATACAGATGTATATGTGGGTAGGATGTCCTGCCACAAAATAATAGAAGAAAAACATGATTTATTTTCATATTTAACTGTAATGACACTTAATTAAATTCAGTTAACTCTACCATGAACCCTAACAGGGGCGGAGCTAGGATTTTCTAGTAGTGGGGGCATGCTATAGTTCATAAAAAATGGTAGTAATTGTCAATAGATTTGTGAAAAATTAGAGGAGTGCTAGCCCCAATCGCATTTACTTCAAAATTTTCCATAGACGCAAGATGGGCCTAACATTTGGAGATCTTTTATTATTTTAAAGGTTTAAAGAGCAAAAGTAAAAGAATGTTTGACATTTGTATGGCCCAGTTGCGTCTTTGGAAGATTTGCGACTGCGGCTAACAAAATCCGGAAAATTATTAGGTTGGTACAAAATAATCCGAATCTAAGGAGGATGGGGGTTTGGGGCCGTAGGATCCGAAATTTTTTTCAATGACTAAGTTTTTGGTGTATTTCACTCATATTTTTCGTACATATCTTATGGTTATTGTTTCTCCTTGTTTACACCCTTGTCCCATGGCTATGTCGTAAGATAATTAAATAACATGTTGTAGAAGATATGTTTTGTTTTTAATAGTTCAAGGAACGTTGCCCACTTGCCTCATGGCTATACCTATTTAATAGTTGAATAATATAGTATAATTATTTAACTCTGGTTAAGAATTTTAAATCTAAGGGTTAATATTTATTATTATTATTATTTAAAAATAATGCTATATTATTGAACCTGAGGGTTAGTGAAGCTTAACCCCACTTAATAGAGATCAAAAGGGCCATGTGTTGACTTGTGGGAGCGATTAAACTCTCCCTGAGTTCATGTCCCCATTCCCAAGGTGAGATTGGATCACAACCAATCGCGATTGGACTCGAGAACAAGTCAATCGCACCCACAGGTCAACACGTGTCCTTTTTAACCTCCATTAATCATGATTAAAATTCACTAACCCTTAAGATTCACAATCTAACCTTGATTTTTTATAGAAAATTTTAAACCCTAGGGTTAAAATTTCTTAACCCTAAGGTTAATGTTTTTTAATATCTTATTTAAAAAAATAAGGTTAGATTGTTGAACCCTAATGGTTAATGAATATTAACTATGGGTAATGGGGGTTAAAAGGGACACGTGTTGACCTGTGGGTGTGATTGAAGTCTCCCTGAGTTCAATTGCGATTGGTTGTGATTTGATCTCTCCCATAGCTATCCATGCGTTAAAAAAAGATAACGTTTTTACAAAAGTTGAGTGGGGGCACGTGTCCCCACCTGGCGCTGCCCCTGAACCCTAACTGACCAAATGCGCACTCTTGTGTGTACAGATCAGGATGCATTGCGTGTCGTATGACCAACAATTTCATATACGCATCAATGTGCTGCATCATGCATAAAATCCTTTAATATGGTGCGTACATAAATACAACTCCATAGAATCAACAATTTTGCTAGTCCCAGCCAACAATTTCATATATGCATCAATGTGCTGCATCATGCATAAAATCCTTTAATAGCACGTACATAAATACAACTCCATAGAATCAAGGATTTTGCTAGCCCCAGTTGCAAATCTTCCAAAGACGCAAGTTGGTGGCTACAAATGTCAAACACTTCCTGTTTTTGATTTTTTAAATCTGTAAAAGTATCAAACATCTCCACGTGTTATAGCTACTCTTGCATCTGTGGAAATGTTTGGAGTAATTGCGACTGTTGCTAGCACTCCTCTAGAATCAAACTAATAACTCGGTACCTCTGCGTGGACTAATGTAACTTGGGGGTCATGTCCATGTTTTTAATGATTGTTGGCCTACGAAGTTAGAATATATATATATAGGTAGATTAGTATAATAACTAAAAAACATAGAATTATGTAATTGGTAAAAAAAAGTAATACTCTTACACTTTTGGATCACCCTTCTTTCTAATGTACGAGTTTAGTCTTTCGAACTCGGCACCCTTTAATCGTTTTCTTAGTATCGAAGAAGGGTGAGCAGAGGTAACACGACTTTATACATAGTCTCTCTGATTCTTCTGTGGCTGCTCCAGAGGTAACGAGACTTCGTTAGCATGGTAGTCGTCCCCTCGGCTAATGTGAACATAATCTGCAAATGGGTTGGGAACCATGCTTACAGATGAATGAATCCTTCTATTGTTTCATGCTTGGTAGCAGGTTCAGGATTAGATAGAATAAGAGGCTCAACATCGCAAATAGCAGATATAGGAGCATTATGTTCAATCAATGTGGTATTTGGTGTTTGTTTGCATGACACTCAGTTGTAATTGTTCGTTTTGTATAAAATATAATGACAACTCTTCGTCATCAGTAATATCAGTGAGATTCATGGAAATGTCTGTGCCTGTAAGGAACAAACACCTGATTCTTATATCAACCTCCTCTAATCGGGAGTTCGTCAGTCGATATAGTCTAGATAAAAGCAGCTCGTAGGTAATATCCCATATACATATATAAATTTTAATTTTCCATCCTCATAAAAGAAGCTCCTACCCTCACAAATTCATTCCCCATTGTAGTAGCAAAGTAAGAGTATTGACGATCGATCTATATTCTGCAAAACCACAACAAATATTATAAGATTAATATAATAAAAATAATTTAATTATGCTAAATTAATACATAAATTCCATTACTTCAATCGGTCGGTATCCCATATCGATCGGTATTATGTAGCGATCGATCGTAAATCACATCGATCGATCGCTATAGAAGTAATAGAACATCAATCGATCTACCGTAACGATCTAGCAATATACCATACCGATCAATCGGTTTCTGAAATCGATCGAGCGCTTTGGTATATCGATCAATCTCCTATTACGATCAATCGATATTACATGATCGGTATCACAGATCAATCGATCAATTGATAATAAATGTGATATCGATCGCTATTGTAAAATTATAAATTTGTGCGCAGAAATGGATTGAATGAAAACATCACATTGAAATCTTGAATAACTAAAAAGGGTGATCGGATGGTGTTTGGGACAAAAACACCTTCAACAAAGAAAAACCTAAAAGAAGATATGGTGTTTGGATTCAACCTATAAAAGGGGGCGATACTAGTCAACGTTGACAATGTATTGCTAAGGAAGATGATAATTTATATGTAGAAACCCATACCTCTAGAACAAATGAATCGAGTGAAACGAAGAGAGCAACTAAGTGAATGAGATTCGAACAAACGAAGCCACCCTTGTACAGAGAACTTCAAAGCAAGACAATCAATGTCTTCTCTCTTGTGCGGAGTGAAAGGGGCATTCTTGTCCTAAAGTGAATGTAATTCGCACGTGTGGGCGGTACACACGTGCCGAGGCCTATAAAGGTTAATTTGAAAAGTCAGAGCCTCTTTCGAAGGTTTGCATAAACATGGGGCCTATTTTCGGTAAAAACCCAAAATTTTATTCTTATAGTTTCACGGTTGTACATGGGTCAGGTCTTATCATTAGTTTCTTGATTTCCCATCATTTCCTTCCCTAAAACTGTGCATCAATATGTATTAGACGGTTTGTTATGAAAATAGGTGCTGTTTATTTCATTTTTTCTTGCAAAGTTTATCATTTTTTTTTTACATTTTAACTTCTTATTTTTCATTCAATGTTCTTTGTGCTGGCCTTTTATATTAGAATTTTAGTGGATGATGAGTTTCTTACGTCTATTGATTATTGACATGTTTGGAAATTTATCCAGTTGCCTTTTTTTTTTTTTTAAATGTTCTTTTTCTTGCAGTTAAAAATTCACAGTCCTCTGTTTCTTATGTAGATTATATGTTATATTTCATCAGGGAACAAAATCAGACCTGTCTGTGTCAAAGTTAGAAGGGTTGAAACAGGATTGTAACCAGTTTATTCTCCAGAAGAGAGCTGATGTGCCTAGTTGTTCTCGAAAACAGGTATCCTTTTATCTTTTGTATTTCAGGGAAATAGGAAGGGATGACCACCTCTTCAATTTAATGTATTAACTCTGTGTACATTTGGCTGCAGGATTTAATTCCTGAAGGCTGTCATGCATCTGCAGCATCTTTGATGGAAAGGAGTGGATTGGCTGGAGAAAACGAAGATCACAGTAGAATGGATGTGGATGGTGGTGGTGATATTGATTCCTATGCAGCTACCGAGGGAATGTATCAACATGGAGCTGCCAAGAGGCTTAAGGGAAACAAAAATGATGTCCAAAAAGCACATCTTGCTGGGCCCCATCACGGGAATCCGCTCAGTGAAGCCAAAGATGCTGGTGAGCATAATATTGTACCCGGAATATCATACGGCAGCGATGGACATCATGATTTAGCTCCTGATTCAAGTGATGAGATGGTGGTTGCAGCAAAAAAGCACCGTGAGTCAAGCTCTGATAAAACTCTAAGTCAGGTTTCTTTGGAAACAGATTGGACAGAACAAGGGCTTTGCATAAAATGTGATAAAGGTGATCAGGTGTTGACTTGTAGTGATAGTGGCTGCCCTATAGCAGTTCACGAAAATTGCATGCGCTGTTCAGCTAGCTTTGATGATATGGGCAACTTCTACTGCCCTTATTGTTCATATAAACGAGCAGTTGCTGAATATTGCCAAGCGAGGAAGAAGGCGGCCTTGGCGAAGAAATCTCTATCCTTATTTATTGATATAAATATGATGAATGCTCACCAACCAAAGCAAGCAGCTGAGACAATTAAGAGGAAAGAATCGAATCAATCAAGCATGGCTGGAGACGGAATCCATCTTGATGAGACTCATGAGAATAGGCAGTGCGGAGAGATACTCAGCAATCAATCTGTTCAGGCAGCGGAAGATAATCAACAAGCAGAAGCACATGAAACTAGTGTGTGTTTAAGCAGAGGTGGAAACCATGCGCAACAAGATGATGACCCTCAATGTTGGACAGTCGTACAAGATCAACAGCAAGCAGAGCCTTCTATTGCACATTGTGGTGATGAAGTTCCTTGTGTAGAAGGCGAGACTACCCTAGATGGTGAAACACTGCATCTTGTCCTAACCGAAGGAAAGCGAGTCAATGCAAAGACTTTCGAAGAGAACTTGCACATAAGAGAGGGAGAACAGATGCAAGCATGTGAAAGCAGTATCTCCTTGACCCGAAACAGAGATGATGAACAACAACTTGACAATCATCAGCACAGAAAAGTTGTCATGAAGCGGCTGCAAGAGCCATCTATTGCATACGATGGTGAACATCAGAATGCAGAGGACATTACATTCAGCAAGTCAGGCCTAAGGCCAGCTAAGCGTTTGTGAGTTGGTGATAGTATTGTTTCTTTATTGAATATCTTTATATCTTATCCTTTTCTTATATCATCTTGTTGGAAATGATAATTAATCCTCTTGCAGTATGTCGGTGAGTGGAGTGTGGTTCTGTTTTGAAGCCTATTAATTGAGATTTGACATTGTTCTGATTTGCAGCTCAAATCCAGGCTTTATTAATTTAAGACGGAAGAAACTCCACTGGACAGCTGAAGAGGAAGAAATGCTAAGGGTATAATTTTTTTGACACTCTTCTTGCTCGTGATTTACGAAGAAAAAAATAAAAAAGACATTAATTTACTGCAAAATTTCTACCTTTATTATGTTCTACAGTTTGGAATGGGGAAATGAGGTCCTTCAGAATTCTTGTTCACGAGTTTTAGAAAGATGAGTTTAGAAAAGATACAAAACTGTGTGCGGATCAGTGAAAAAATGTTGATGTTTTGCTGGATTATGCTGGGGTTTGGGGTGTATGGTTTTGCTGTGGAAATCTGCCTACTATTTCTATTTTACAACCTGAGTCATCTGATTATGATAAGCACCTCAATGTTGCAGGAAGGAGTACAGAAATTCTCAACTGCAGCCAACAAAAATTACCCATGGAGGAAGATTTTGGACTTTGGTCGTCATGTGTTTGATGGGACTCGCACCCCAGTCGACCTTAAGGATAAATGGAGGAACATATTGGGAAGAGAAGGCTCAAGAGGGAGGTCTTTTAACTAGAGGAAGAGCTTCATTTCTTTCGTGGGTTGTAGTGGTAACATAAAAAAATCACACACCCGTCATAACCTGGTGTACGTGCCTTTTTATTTCACGATGAGCTTATATAAGTGGTAACCTGGGTTCTTTTTGTGTTTTTTGTCTTGTCCAAACAACGTTTTAGGTAATGTGCTCTGTAAATGGGAAGAAAATCTTTTCCTTTTGATTATGTGAAATGTGGATATATCCATCACTCGGTTTCATTCTTACACCCGGTTTCATTCTTACACCCACACGCTTATGTATACCTGAAAAAACTATGTTGGTAGAGCAAGTAGACCCGATCATCCCTTTTTTTATTTACCAAATAATGTTAAAACCAGAAGAAAAAGAGTAAAGTCTCCCATCTTTTTTTCATTTTCCTGTAGCAGCTCTGATGTAGCCAATATGTATTGGAATTGTCGTCACAGAGCACAATTAATTCTGCGCCATCTTTTATTTTACTCATTATGGACTCAAACTAATTCCTCTACAGTTATAACCGGATTTGGGGAATCCGGTTATGCCCCCGAGGTTGCCATGTGTCCCTTTTCACACCCCTTAATTGGTTAAGATTCACCCACCCATCCTTGGTATTTAGAAAAAAATATTATTTCTTTTTTTAAATATTAAAATATTTTTATTATTTTTTCTAAAACCAAGGATGGGAGGGTGAACCCTAAGAGTGGGAAAGGGGGTGTCAAAAGGGACATGTGGCAACCTCAGGGGCATGACCGGATTATAACCGTATAGGATTTGGTTCCGGACCGGACTAGTCAGGGTGGATTCCTCAGCCCCTAAATGCAACCCATCTGGATGTATTCTTTTGGAAGGTGAGCTGGCTTGTGGGTTTTTCTTACTTAAGCCTAGTTGGTCTAGGGTTCTGAACCTTGGTATTTTACAATTAGACCTTACCAACTGATCAAGCACCTTGAGTAATTATTGACAGCCATTCCCGTCTCTGTGATGCTACAGGTTTGGGATGATGCGGGTTAGTCCCCTTACAGGTTTGAAGATAACAGGGGTACAGGTTTTAATATAATGAAAATCCTCGAAAAAGACTAGGGAAGTGTTACAATAATCACATAATTAATCCATGAATTAACATATATTAAGCATTGTGAATAAACAAAAGTTGGATAAAATGGGTATTGATCTTAGATCATTTGACATGTCAAAAACCTCTTTGATGATTATTCATTCCACACAGGAAGGATCCCTTGAGCTGCCAAACGCTTCTCGACCCAGAAAACCACATGTTTTGCAGTGATTCTTTTCTCATCAATGAGAAAGGGCTCAACTGTGCTCACTCCTGAGCCATAGGAAGATAAAGAAAATCCCTTTGGACCTGCCCAATATATATTTTTTTTTAAATGTTACAAAATGAGTGAAGATAAATTTAATTGGCTGGGTGTAATTTCAAGTTATCAACAAAAGTACCTGTGAGGACTCCATCTGGGAAGAAGGCCCAAAATGAGTAGGGAATGTTGTTCTTCAAAAAGGAACCTTCCAACTGGTATTTATTCAAAAACCAAGTAAAACAACAATGGCTTAGACTTCCATTTCTTATGTGACAAATAAGGAGTTGACAGAGTAACGAGATTATAAAAAAGTAATTAAGAAGAGCATTAGATGAAATGCAAATCCTCAAGGAATCTCATGCATGATACTCTATCCCTGTCCCCGACCATGTCGCCGACTGTAAATATGATCGACAAATGACATAATTGTACACATGGCATGAATGCAAATTTGTAAAAGGGTGAAGTCACACTTCTTTAGTTTGCTTTTGCACTAATTTTATGATATATATATATATATATATATATTTTTGATCATGAATAACATTATGATACATTGAGCGAATTTTAAAGTTAATTTGGTTGCATTATTGTATGAATCACTACAAGTGAATAGTGAATGACTGACCCTGTTATCTTGGAAAGAGAGGTTGATTTCAGAGAGATCGTCCTGAGCTTCAAAGATTGCTTTTAGGGAAGGAATCACATCCTCTTCCATCAATTGAGGCAGAGGCTTGGCTGGAGCTTTTGCTGGAGGTTTTGGCTTTGCCGGAGCTTCTTTTTGAGATGCCTTTGCATCCTTTGTCTCAGCAGCAGCAGCTAGTGAAAGAAATATATAAGTTCTTTTCAATTTGGGGTAATCAGTGAAAGATGGAAATTTAACAAATGAAAAAGGAGCTGATGGAGTTGTTCACAACCCTGAATTCAATATAGATTTCGCTAATAATAATAAACAAAACTGAGTCTGAGGCTTGTTAGAATGCAGTTATATATACCTGTTGAAGTAGATGATTCTTGCACTGCAGAGCATATGATAGTCCCTTGTGAAATTACCCAGTTACCAACTTTGTATTGCTTCTTCCTCGTCCGCAAAACCGAAGAGAATACTGGAAATAAACTTACTTTGATTGATTTTGTAAAGGGACAGTTCATGTTGATGGAACGAGCAGACATACTACACAGTAAGGTTGGTGAATGGGAAAAAAATGTCTTGAGAAATGAATAGATAAACGTTTTCCAGCAGCATTCGGATGCTCGGACGGAGTAATTCTTACTTCCAGGAACAGTTTCAGTTGCAAATTACCTTATAGGTAGCCAAAGAAACGAGATATGGGTTGTAATTGAGGAGTGGTGGGAGATAAAATGGTTTTATTCAGGGGAAGTAGCATCATCCTCTACTATATATTTTGGATGGTTTGTGGCTCTCCTCATCTCTCATTTTTTCTCCAACTCTTGTCTTTCTTTTATTAAGTTAAAAACTTTTAACAAATATAAAGAAGTCATTTATGTTGCCCACATACACACACGTTTTGGGTATACAACAACATAGATGGACCTACCCACACGGTTACACGATCCTAACCATTCAGTACACAGCCAACTCTACTGATCCCCAGAGGCTCTTATTAGATGTTTAAGATTTGTTTTCCTTTAGTTTTTGATAATCCATGTTTAAAACTCCGGTTGATTAAGGGAATTGTCATCATCATGATAAAGGAAAATGAAGGAACGGACGGTTTTACATGTCTTGGTCTTGGAGATCTCACAAGTGGAACCTGTTCAACCTACCTATTGCTCTCCCAGACATTTTGCCAACGATGCTTCTAATAAATATCTTATGCTTTCTGTTTTCAGTAATTGATGACTCAGAACTGTAGTGAAAATTCTATGGCCTTTGTAGCAAATATAACAAAGTTATTGGGTATAAAGAGAAGGTTTATAGTCCAATTATTGATCTATATCAAGCTTTCCTCCCCCATATAATCCTGATGACTGAAATATTGGTTTTCTTCTGCTATGTCTTCTTTGATGAACTTTTTCCTTCAATGACATGAAGTGTAACAGGTCAGAGTACAAGGAAATCTCTCAGACCTTCGATACCAAACGGTAGGCCAGGTCAGACTCCCAAGAGATGGGCATCTTATAAATAACAAATATTTGGAATCAACCATAGTTAAGATTATTTTGATATCTTTTAAGGCATTGCACCCCTGTTATTAACTATCTTCTATTGTTAAAGCTAATATTCACTTGTCTCAATGAAGAAAGTGACTAATAACTTCAATGAAGAAAGTGACTAATAACTAGCTCTCTTATTTCGTTTGCAATGCTTCCATCAAGGGGCTTTAGGATTTTTTTTTATCTTTTTTTGTTCAAGGGGCTTTAGCCTCAGACCTAAAATGAAACAGTGGAAGGAAGAGATATTCAAAGACCATCAACATTTCTTTCAAGTGAAAAAGACATTTATTTTACACCATAAACCTACAGGTCTTCCCTCCCTCTGCTAAACACAATATACTACCAAGGCAAATTACACTGGTCATCATTAAAAGGAAAAAAAAACAAGTCACTTGTTACACAGTCTCAGGCCAAAAGATTAGAAAGCAGAGCAAGGGATCTCTTATTACACCATCTAAATGGGACCAAAGTAGTTTTAGATGATGGTTCCACTGGGAATCAAAGCATCCTTGATTACTGTGACAATTCCACTCTTGATGAAGTACCCATCTGTTTCCCTTGCCGCTTCTTGCACATTGTCGCTGTTGATGATCTGGAATAGCAATACTTCAACATTAAGGGATCGTACACGAGTTACAGGTGTTTGTGTGAATATATTAGAGATTATAAAACGATAATAGTTAATATCAGGACATAGGATGATAAACAAGAAACTGATTATCTTATTCTTTTAATAAATTATTAAGTACATATATTTTATTCACTATAGAAAGAATTGGGTTATTTATAATTTTCTGGTTAATGATCGGGAATACCTTATAATTCCATATAAGGAAAGCAATACAAAATAATTCATGTTAAGGTATTAAGAACACAACCTTCACATTGTCTCCGATGCGAGCATTCTTGTCAATAATTGCTCTCTTGATGTGAGAGTTCTTTCCAATACCAATTGGAACACTACCTTTTGCGGCCAAAAACTTCCTATCGGCATCCGTCTGGTGCAAGCAGACAATAGTAACACGATTATTCGTACTTGAACTTACAAAGGATAATAAGCTATTTTAACTACTGGAGCCAATTTAATTCCTAAAACTCCTGGATCTGAAAAAACTGAAACATTTCCAACCATAATCAAGATCCAGGGTGAAAGGTTGTTGGTCTTAAAGAGAATTACCTCATAATAATCTGCTCCCATTAGTAATGTATCTTCAATGATTGCACCCTCTGAGATGCAAGACCGAAGCCCAACCACAGAATGGTGAATCTTGCAGTTCTGCATAGAGAAAGGAAGGGGAAAAGAAGTGAGGATCTTAGCTATAGCTAAGTATCTACCGTAGTGGCTAAATGAATACAAATTAGGATATTAAAGTATACAAGAAATCAAAGAATCTCGTTCGAAAGCGGCAGGCAGCATGTATAAGAGCCGAAATAGGAGTGAGAGCGCATCTTTGCCTAACTACCAGGAAATCAAAGAAAAATGCAATGAGAGAGCACGGTGTCCAACTTCAGAGCATTCCCAGCTAGTAAAGGTAACTAACCTTTATCACACAACCCTCGCCGATAACACTGTCTGTGACATCGGCATCAAGCATCTTGGAAGGAGGTAAATATCGAGGTTGTGTATAGATTGGAGAAGAACGATCGTAAAAGCTGCATTAATAGTTCAAAATAGTAAAAATATTGCAAAAATTAAGAATCAGACGTCTGTATGATGAAACGCTATGTTGCGCGGTTTCTTTAAGATAACATGTCTCTCGTGCTGAATCGTGTGGACATTTACACGAACACGCCTCAAACAAGGATGTTGTGACTCATATAAGAAGAATTCATGCATTTAGACACAGATGGGCACAGGCACAGATACCCTTAACTTTTAGTGTTTATTATACTAAAAATACGCACAACTAACATAAATTTCAGCAACTTCTTTCAAACTCTCAGCATCAGAGTCCGTGTCTATGCAACATATAGCTGAAAAGCTATTGGGGAAATAATATAACAATCTTTCGGGATAGTGACTATCTATAAAAACTACCTGAAATCAGGCACCGGCTTTTTGGTGATTCCCAAATTTGCATTATAGAAAGCCTCGATGGTACCAATATCTTCCCAATATCCATCGTATAAGTAGGCTTGCACCTGTAGAAGTAAATTGCCAAATTAGACTTCTGGAAATCAGGAAATGTGATAACGTGAATTCAGAGTAAAAAGAAAATTAATGTTGGAATCTCCAGCTAAAAGAGATCTACCAATTTGTTACTTCGGATTTGGAACGTTTTTTTCTCAAAGATTGAACCAAGAATATGATCAGTAATGATTCAGAGTTATGAAAACAGTGAAATTATATTCTACCTAAGTTGCAGATATGCATGCACTGAAATTTATAATACCATGGGATAGTTTATAGGGGTTCAAATTACACAGGACTAAGCCTCTTGGGAGCCATCCTCCTGATTCGTGTCAGACTTGTGGCGCACAAGAGGGCCAACCAAATATTAGGTCCACCCCCTTGTATCAGACACATATATACTGCACAGGCTTAACTGAAATGAATCCTTCATTTTCCTGTTCTAATGCAAGTAATCTTCAAGAACAGAACTGTAATTGCAAAAAGAACATGGAGCCATACCCTCATCCCAATGGAAGTTGCACCTGGAATAACTTCACTTCCGAAGTCATTGGCCCCAGGAAACTTCTCTCGGAGCAGATCCAACATCACATCTTTGCTGACAACATATATACCCATACTTGCAATGTAAGGCATTTCTTTAGCTCTCTCATCATCAAGACCTAATATAGTAGTATCAACCTGAAAAGAACACTTAAAATTTACGGTGAGAAAAGAAAACCTTATCAAATACCTCATATATATTATGTAGCAAAATATATATAGTATATAAATACGTATGTATGTATGCATATGATGAAATATTTAATAACCAAATACTAACATACATGATAAGAATACAGGCAGCACAATCATGGATTGTAGGATTAATCGATTTGACATAGTTTCTACCTTCATTGCTTTCAATTGCTCTCCTTTCGGTTTCTCTGCGAATTCAATTATACGTCCTTCTTCATCAATCTTCATCAGACCAAATGCAGTGGCACGCTTTTCATCCATTGGCAGTGCAGCCACAGTGATGTCAGCATCAGTTTCTCGGTGTGCTTGAATAAATCTCTCATAGTCCATACGGTATAAATGATCTCCAGCAAGAACCAGGAATTCCATAACATTGTGTTCCTCAAACAGCCACAAATACTGCCTTACAGCGTCAGCCGTTCCCTGTAATTATGAAAACACAACTTCAATTATATAGGGCCTCAAGCAGCAAAAGTTGGTTTTGGTAGAAAATAAAGAGGAGAAACCCATTTCATGTAGGATTATTTTCGACGTCAAGAGATACAAAGTCTAGCAATTCAATAGGATAAGAAATTACTACATCTTAAAATATAAGAAAGAACTACTTGTAATGTTTTTTTTTTGGTTAAGGCAACAACACCACAAGACGAATCTATAGGTTTAACATGATATGCGAAGAAAAGTACTAAAAAATAACGTGGTTATCAAAGCACTAAGCAATTGCCATCCAATATGATACTCATACACATAAGCTACATATCAGATCTGTCACTTCGATCCTTCAAAACCTCCCACAGGATCAGTCACGACACAGCATGAGTCACATTACCTGGAACCCGAGTTATATACGGCTCAGCCATAGCCAGATATTTAAGATTTTACAATAACATTTGGAAAGGAAATTTTTTTATAAAAAGATTGAAAGAAAAAACTATAGTATTAGAAAAATATTACTATATTAACTATTGACCCTATTGCTGGTTCCAGTACCCTAGAGTTTAGGGGTTGAGAAAGTCTGACACCTGGTCCCAGACCCATAGGGTTCATACCCATACGTAGGTAACATCCCCAGTTGATAGTAAATGAACTACATTGGAGATTAAAAAAAAAATTAGGTAGAAAGAATGGAAAAGAAAAATGCACACCCAAAAATTATGTATTCATAAACACATTAACAATATACATTTGTTCAATAAATGAAAATTTTGCCTATATGGCATGAAACAAGCCGGTTCTAGACCTGATCAAATTTAGTTCGGATCTGAACTTACATATGGTGACCAATTTACGAATCCGGTTGAAATCCATGTTATTGGATCCATATTTGACCCATACCCAAAAAGGATCCAACACATGACACCTAAATAACTAAATTTCAAATATAAGACAAACAAGTCAGTTCCCCAGCAGATGCATGAATGTCTTTTTTTTTTTTGGAAGTTAAGCTGGAGATCCATGAATGTCATAAGCAACAAAAGGAATGAATTGACAAAATGTGACCCTTAGAAGGAAAAAAAACAGCAATATCTCAAACTGACTTCTCAAAATCATCAATAGATTACACATTTTTGAGATGGCATAATATGACACTAATATGTAAATAGTTTCCAACTGAAATGAGCTTACAAAAATCTAGAAAGCAGTACAAAGGGGGGGATTTTAGCTTATATTGTTACCTGGAACCAATTAGGGTTCTCGGGGCTCTGCTGTGCAGCAAGAACTTCAACGAACCCCTCGTTTTTGTACCCTCCCATGTTACTTGCATATGCTCGTGAAAGATGACGATTAAGAGAAGCAGAATTGAATTGCGTGAGAACATAGATTTTTGATATGTTACTGTTTAAGCAATTGCTCACGGGAATATCAATCAGCCTGTAATTTGCTCCTAAAGGAACAGCAGGTTTTGCTCTCTTCTTAGTAAGAGGATACAGACGGGTCCCAGCTCCACCCCCAAGTATAATTCCCAGAACACTCTGTACACAATTATATAGTCAGTATTTAATCTCATCCACTAACATACAAACTTAAATAAAATTAAAAGTACTTCAAAGTGAAGAAAAGAATGGTCAATATATCAGTTACTAAAGGAAAAAGACCATTAATCCATAATTTTTGATCCGGCATATTATGACACTAAATAGTCACACCTATTCCAACACCATGGATCACGTACTAGGGGTGTCAACGAGCCGAGCTGGGCATTGCTTGAGCTCGGCTCGTTAGAATTTTACAGAGGCTCGAGCTCGGCTCGTTGGAATTTTACAGAGGCTCGAGCTTGGCTCGGCTCATCCACATATTATTGAGCTCGAGCTCGGCTCGGCTCGATAATATATATATATATATATTTTTAAATACATTGATAAGCACTAAATTCAATTAAAAAAAAATTAAAAGGACATTTTTTTCTTTGGGATGTCATGTGACTCACATGAAAGCCTGAGTTAAAACTTAAACAAAAATAATTATGTTAATGTATACTATATAAATTTTACCAAAAAAAGGTGTACTAAATATATAATATAAATTTAATTTTTAAAGGGTATTATTATAAAATCAATTGAGTCGAGCTGAGCCACCTATTGTTCAGGCTCAGCTTGTTTATTTTTCGAGCTCACTTTTAAGGCTCGGCTCGGCTCGGCTCAATGAGCCCAAAGTAAAAGCTCAAGCTCGTTTTTCTTCGAGTCGAGCCGAGCTGGCTCGGCTCATTGACACCCCTATCTTGTACACATGAGTTGTGTTGGTATAAGCAACGAAGAAATGTATTCCTTATGTCGTGCAGCTCAATCATTGTGGGTTTCTAGAGACATAGTGTTGTAATATGGAACACACAGTAGTGTTAAACATGGTAGCAGGCGAGCCGCAAAATGGGGCCTGTAAATCTAATATTATGAACTCTAATGGTACAATTATATTGCAGAACCATTAAAAAAACCAAACTATTTTATCTCAAAGTAAAATGTAATGCACAATTAATTTAGAAAATGAAATATTACAGCATCAGCATCAGCATCAGCATCAGCCTCAGCCTCAGCCTGAGGCTGATTGTCCCTGCAATATGCATGGGATTTGTTGATGTCCATTTTCAGATCATTGTTGAGTTTTGCGGTGGGATTATGGCATCAGCTGAGGCTTATTCCCCCCTAAATAAGCATATGGGTTTTTGCAATCCAATTTCTGATCATCGTCAAGTTTTGAGGTGGGATCCACATGAGAATACCACCTCTCTGAGACTGTGGGTATCACTACCGACCTCAATGGTGACTATAAAAGGATGATGAATGATCTACCGTATGTACTGTAGTGAATCAACATAATCAATTTAATAAAAACTCTTGATTACAACTTATGTAATAAAATAACTCTCTCAGATGTCGGTACTTACCATATTGAATTATATATTCTCTCAAAGAAAGAGAAGATAAGACAGATTTAACTACTTCCAAGTTCCAAATTATCAGTATACACTAATAACATATTTTTAATCTCAAATTACTATTAAAAATCCCTAAGCTCAACTCTAGCAACTCTTTCGATCTTTCCCTTAACCAGCATTTCCATCCAATCAGTCCAATTCAAAATCTAGATCCGATTCAAATCAAAATGACCAGATCATCAAACGACATTTATTTTTTCATAGAAAAAAAAAATCAAACAAATCTGCAAAACAGAAGAAATAAATATTTAATACACTAAACCTTGGCTAATTCGAAATGAAAGCGAAAAAGAAAAGGTGAAATTGTGAAAGCATAAAAGCGACTTACTCGGCTTGCGTCAGGGTCGAGGCATGTCTGCGAATTCATTGAATCAGAAACAGCTTTGGGAGAAACCAGGATCGGAACTCTTCCATTGGAAACATTTTTCCGGCGAGGTAAAACCGCTTTGAATGGAATCCTCTCGCCGGAGAGGTGAGAAGAAGAGGAGGAGAGGTTTTGGTTAGCGGATTTGAGGAAAGGTGTGGTGGTATTCCGACTGAGATTCGAGGACGGGATCCTCGAAACTCCAATCGCTGCAAACGCCATTAGAGTGATTGTGAAGCTCTTTTAATTCAATTTTATTTATTTTCCTTTTCCTTTTCCTTTTCTTATGTGGACTGGTTTCTCTGAGATAAGGGATTGTGAGAGTGACGATGGGAGGGAAGCTGAGGCCCATTTTATACGAAGATCCTGATCGACACAGATCTTTGACAAACATATGCCCACTGATTAGGAACAAATTTACGAAATGAACCTTGAGCGATCACTCACTCACCACTAAATCATCCGCTCTACGGATGGAATAATTTACTTGCTTGTGACTTTTGAGAAAAAAAAGGGGTATTTTGGGATGTGTTGGAGAGATCTGAGGGGAGATATTATTTGTGGCTGAGAGGATGATCATATTCATCGCCACGTACATCACGAGTTGAGTCAGATGGAGCCACGAGGTATTGGTTTTGGTGACGGACTCACGTGAGCATGGCCCAACCCTTGGGCCCAAACGAGAAATAGCCGTGAATGTCACCTCATCTCTTCTCTAAAGTAAATGAATGTTCAAGTGTTTGTTTGACTCTATAATAATGCATATCTCTATCTAGTGATCTAGACAATTAAAATAAGTAGGTACTTTTGTCCTTTTCTTATTATTTATTAATAATTGGAATGAAAGGTAAACAGAGGCTGGGAGCACGACGGCCCAACCAGCTATAACCTCCAGAATGGCCTGGGCCCTGGGCCCTGAAATTTTCTCAGGGTAATTCCCTTTCCCACTCCATTTCCCTATCCCATTCAAGCTAAACTCTCAGCAACCTGATTCGTCACACGCATACTGGAATGAGACTTCTTTCATCTCCCAGATCCAGATGTCCTGCATCTGCATGGTTGTTCATATTCTCCATGGGAGATGGGCTTTCCCTCTAAGGCCCCTTATTATTATCACTTTACTTTAGATTCTCCATCTACTTTAATGCGATTGCCTTGGACGTCCAAGTGTGTACCAAAAATTAAACAATAAATTATTTTTCCATTAACAAGAACATCTACATGGGAGTAAATATCACGCTATTTATCAATGAGCAAAGAGTTGTCGTGAAATTTCACGACAATTCTCCTGCTCTTATGTCCCAATTCTAGGATACTATTTCATGTCTCAATCTAAAGGCCCATATGTGTTAGCCGTAAGAATAGGCACATTGACTTTGAAACCCTTATGTTTCTACATACTACAGCCCATATATATGTCGCTATTCAATTGCCTCCACTTCAAAATGTAGGATCTTATGCTAGAAATTGCCTTCCCGTGAATACCAACACAAAACTAGAGGACTTTTTTTTTCTTTTTTTGTGGAAGGTAAAACTAAAGGACTTTGTCACCTCATATTATGAAACTTCAAGCCACGTCTTCACTGTTATTTCAACACATACACATACACACCAATTCATTGATTAACTTGATAGCTTCAAATGCACTATATAACACTGAAATGAGACTGTAATAGTGTACTATTTGAAACAACTAGAGTGCAGTTACATGAAACACAATTTGCATAAACTGAACTAATTTAACTGTGTTAAAAAAACTAAATGCTAATCACATGATAGTGAAAACATCCAAACCCACTGTACTGTAGTAAACTAAATTAAGCGCTAAAACAAATACTAAAACCAACTGTAATATCTCATAACATTGAGCTCTAAGCTCTGTCTCCATCTGCTGCTGCTAAATCTCTTGCTTTCAATTGGCAACAAATTCTTGTACCCATTGAAGTCCCAAGTGGCCAAGTGACCTTTCTTTTTGCAATAGAAGAAAGCTCCCGCTCCTGCATTTTTCACCTTTGAGCCTTCTAGTTTGATTCAAACCCCAATTGCATGCCCATTTCTTCTTGTTCTTGTTTTTGCTGTGGAGTTTCCTTCCACCTTATTTGGAGTGTTCATGACAGTCAAATGAGCATATCTGGTTTGTATTGCCCTCAATACAGATTTGATCGAGCATTGCTTAGCTTGCTAATTGACATTGTCTAATTACCATATCTTAATTGGGGATGTTGATTATTATTAATTGAGTCAACTCAATAGAAATGTCCATATGATGCCAATAACAGTATACAGGCACTCGAATTTTATTTTTAAGTCGTCTAAAAAATATCTCCCCTTATATCTTATGTTGGAATGTAATAAATAATTAAGAAAAATAGTTAATGTACCCGTGTTTCCCATTTTGTAACGGAATGGCCGGTCCTCATTGGTTCCATGCCCCAATTTTAAATACTCACCTTTTGTGGTTAATTAAGATTCACTCATCCCTAGGGTTAAGCAATCCAACCATGGTTTTTTTTAAAAATAAAAAATCTTAGTTTTAATTTTTGTTAAGCTTAACCAGGGTTAAAGGAGTGTTAAAAGGGACGAGGACATGGGGTAAGATATGAAACGGACCCATGGGTCCCCTAAGCATTGCTCAATAATTAATTAGGAGCACAGGTGAGGTATATTCCAATGTCCTGTTATCCCCCTTGTACATATCGATTGACTTACAATTAGATGATTTATTTATTTTTAATACAGATCTACAGAAACTCTGTTATCATTGTTTGTTAGTCATTTTTTTTCTTTTTAATGACAGCCTACAATTAGATGATTTATTATTTTTTAATACTATGAAGAAAGTCGTTTTCATCATTACATTTTTCTCAAACCAGATGTTTCTCAAAATAGGCTTCAAATAAGAGATTTTTTTTCAAAATAGGCTTTAAATTTTGAGCTCTTTTTTAGGATTTTACTTTTCACCATATCCATCAATATTACATTGATTGATCCATATGGTATATCGATATAAAGAAAAAGTAGCGATTGATCGATATACCATATTGATAGATCGAAATGGCAAAAAGTAAAAGTCATACTTTGGGAAAATTCCCTTATGTAGTCCTATGCGGTTGATGAGGCTGAGGGGGAGGGTGTGCACCTTGTAATATTCTCCGATGCCAAAGTCAGTATTTGAAGAAGATGATAAATAGTAAGAAAACTGAAGCAATAAGAGTGAATAATACGAAATTTCGTGATAATCCTTATGTACTGAGTCTCTGAGGGTATTTATAGGTTTAGCTCCGTATGCCCATAGAGGGCCATGGATGATCATGTTACTTGCTTTACACTCATTACTAAATATGTCAGACAAATCATGAATCTTACGTGTCACACATGTGAGTCTACAATCCGTAAGGTCGGTCTGGGGTCGAATCCGGCTGAGATGACTAGCATTAAATGCATTAAATGTTAAGACAGTGTTTTTCACCGAACAACAGAGTAGAATGATCGTCTTCTGATTATTGCGTCTGTGAGTCGGTTTCGTTGTTGATTAAAGCTCGGACCCATTATGTATGGGAACATTGATATAATAACCGTTGTCCAAAGAGGACGGCTACGTTCGTCCTCCGGGTAACGAATACATTGTCATGTAGATAACGGGTCCGTTGTCCAGAGGAGCACGGATTCTCTCTCAATTTGGGTGCATGTCTCCCATCTGTTGTCATATCAACAAAAACTAGCTTGTTTTCCAACACTTAATCATTTTTATTAATTTTATCTATTACAAGTCCTATTTTGGGAAACCATCAATTATAAAAACGAAACAAAATTGAAAATAAAATAACAGTTTCATTGCCACATGTCAATTTGCAATTGGATGGTCAGTTTGGAAGAGGACCTGCAGTCCATTTTCGATTATAAAATGCTGAGCACTGTTGACTACTTTGGTGAAATGTTGATTTGATCAACAATTCATGAAAGAGATGATTACTAAGCAGACAAGGCAGCCTGCACGAAATTAATTAAAGGAGATGCTGCCAAACTATTAGAGCTTCTTTTATTTAACATTGAGAATGTTTTCTTCTTCAATTCTATTTGAAGTGGTACTTAGTATGCAAGGCATTGTAAGATTCATAAGGGATCAGCAATGGGGCAGGTGCAGGCATTGGAATGATCTTAACCATTCAGTAATGTGATTTTTTTTTTTTGGGTCTGGTAATCAGTTGATGGTATGATATGGACATGCTGGCACACGTGCATGCCCTTTGGATGACTGATGACTAGCTAGGGAAATCATCCGCATAGGTATGGGAACTTGGGCTACATATGACCAACCTAATCGGATGGTCTGGATTGATGAGATAGGCTGCTTGATTTACCAGCGGATCTGGCCTAGAAACTACGAGGGATAAGCAAGACAAGTGTTATTGCCTTCCATTAAGAATCCGACTATGTTTTCCACTAACTTAGGAAGCACTGGTACGGCGATACTTAAATATGGCGATACGATACGGGTACAATAATACGACAGAAATTATGAAAAACAGCTAAATTTTACCTTAAAGTGCCGTATCTGATAAGTATCCGATACGGCACGTGTACGTTTCTATTTTCAAAGTATCCTGCTTCCTAGCCACTAACTCACTCTCCAATCAAAAGGAGAGTGAGTTTCAAAAGAAAGAGAAAGTGATGCTGGCATTATCTAAAATAAAAGGAGCCAAATCATCTTCCGTGATAATCAGATTTGGCTAATCCGGTTATCACCCATTGAGGTCCCCATGTGTCTCCTTTGACACCCCTTAACCATGGGTAAGGTTCACCCACCCCTAGGGTTCACCCACCCATCCTTGGTTTTTTAAAATACCCTTGAAAACCTAACTATTAGAGCTTGTCTTTTTTATATACCCACTCCATCTTTCTTTATATACCCTTGAAAACCTACCCATCATAAGATCCAAAGGTTAAGAGGGATCACACCAAAGATCTAACAGTCGCCAACCCTGACCATGTTGTTAGCTTTAATAACACTTAAAGAGTCCCTATTCGATCACATTTTTTTAGTGGGACCCATTAACCTTAACATTCTCTATTGACAGCAATACAATCCGAGTTTTGAAAACTAAGGATTGCGCCAGACCACATGGGTTTTTATTTAATAAGAAAAACCCTAACAAAATGTTGATTTGATCAACAATTCATGAATGAGATGATTACTAAGCAGACAAGGCAGCCTGCACGAAATTACGAAATTAATTAAAGGAGATGCTGCCAAACTATTAGAGCTTCTTTATTCAACATTGAGAATGTTTTCTTCTTCAATTCTATTTGAAGTGGGGTACTTAGTATGCAAGGCATTGTAAGATTCATAACGGATCAGCAATGGGGCAGGTGCAGGCAGTGGAATGATTTTAACTGTTTAGAAATGTGATACTTTTTTCGGGGGGTTTGTTAATTAGTTGATGGTATATATATATATATATATATATATATATATATATTTTTTTTTTAATGCAGGCGCGTTCATGCCCTCTAGATGACTGATGACTTAGGAGATCATCCACATAGGTATGGGAACTCGGGCTAATAAGCAACTTGGGAAATTAATCGGATGGTCTGAATTGATTGATGTATCAGTGGATCTAGGCTAGAAACTACGAGGGATGAGGATGATTAATTACCTTCTTATAAAAATATGACGAAGACTTTGACATGAGAGAAAGAGAGTTGGAAGCCAAGAGAGGGATAGTGGTGCAAGTTCTTACTTTATAGCTAAAATTGTGTATAGATGGTTTCAGTGATGATCTACATCATCACTAATTGGCGATGAGGATCATCATCATCAATGTAGTCATTTTTCGCACAACTTATCAGTAGGGTTCATTGACAAACCATCCTGCTCGTGAATAGCTCGAACTCGGCTCGCTAAAAGGTCGATTGAGCTTGTTTATTTAATAAACACGCCAAGCTTGAGCTTGATTTTCGAGCTCCTTTAATTACTTAGTTGAGCTTGAACACACCACTACTTGACTCGTTAAAAGTCTAGCTCAATTATATAGATACACACACACACACACACCAATATATATATGTTGTAGGGACCCGAATTTATTTTCCTCGGCATTCGTACTATTCATTAAAAGTTTTAGAAAAATGTGCCAAATTTTAATGTATTCATTCCTATAAAAATTAACGTGGAATGTATGGATGTCGAAACTCAAATAATTTGCTTAATTTAACTCGTTTTTATAATTAAATTGCATGAAATTAAATTAGCAAAAAAGTACCAAAAGACTTAAAAAAAGTGTCGATTGATCGCATGTGCCAGTACTAATCGATTGGACAAGACAAGAGAGTTTGCCGAAAATCTGTCAAAGCTCCGATAGATCGGAGCTACAAGTATGTACCGATCGATTGCTTGTTCCGATTGATCACCCATAAGTTGCGATCATTCGTGGGTCGCATCTAGAAACGTGAAAAGTTGCAAATTTGGCTGTTTTAAGAGAATTAAAATCCTTAACTTATATAAACACCCTATTTCGTAGGTCTAGGGTTAGAAAAGCTTTCTAAGAGCATTAAAGATCTAAAAATGGGGAAAACCTAAGTTTTCTATGGATTTTCCATGGGAGAAGAAGAGAAGTGCTTGGAGAACGAGATCGAAGGTTATTCTCAAGCGATAAATTGTAGGGCAGCGACCAAGAGAGATAAATATGGATTCTCTTCTATCAATAGGATAATCATTTATGTAAATAAGAAGAAAATGTTTAGATTTAAAGTAAGAAACATATCAAAACATGTTTTCACTATGTATATCCCTTATTTAAGATTATTATGATTTTTAGAAATGTTCTCATTATGATTTCTATTATGTATATCAAACAAGGGAAATTGAATATTTTTGTGGTGTATGTATGAGTTGAGAATGAAAGAAGGGATGGATATTGGATTTGTGGGATGCGTATGATATTGATGCAGAAATTGTGATGTGTTGTGAAATTAGGGCTTTTGTCAAATTAAATTTATGAGAATATATGCTTGGAATTGATGTATGATTATTGATTGATTTCATTATTTATTGTAAAAACCCTATCGAGCATGCTTTAAACTTATTAACCATGAGATTTATGATACGTTTTATTTGACGTATAATTTACAAGTTGCATGGATGATATATGTTTGGTTAAAACAAATCATAAATTATGGTTGTGTGACTTAGGAGTATCATCATGGCGGCATTAGTCGTTATGATGAATCTCCGAGAATCCTTGACCGATAAAATAAGGTGTGATTTAATCGAGGGTTATCATCATCCACTCACACTCACTCACGACAATGGATATGCATAAGCATGGTGAAAAGCACAATTACAAGTATCTACACAAGTATATAAGTACACAAGCATGAGTGTATTATTGAGTTTTGCACTGCCCGAGTACCAATAAGTCTAAGATCAAGGCAAGATAAGTCAAGCAAGTTGATCACAAGCAAGCCGTGCGAATCGAAAAATGTGTTAAGCCGTATGCACCGGAAAATGTGCTAAAGCTTTGGTACTTCAGTAAGTAAAGCATATGTTAGTCTCTACCTATATATATATATGGGGTAGAGTTATTTTAAGTTATTGCACAGTGCATGTTGTTGAATGCACTCACGGATAAAGAAGACAAGTTAGAAAAGTAAGAGAAGAAAGACAAGTACAAGGAACACATGAAAGAATTGAAAAGAAAAGACGTTTTAGCACTCTGATTTATGTATATATACATGTATTGTTGAATCAATGTTTTATGTCTTATATTAATGTTTATAATATTGTTAGTTAGGAGTACATATACGCTGAATGTTTTCAATACTCAACCGAACTGTTATTTTCGACAGGTTCGGAGTTCGATATTTGCACACTTGGACCGTGGGAAGAGTATGTAGAGGAAGATCCTACATGTGATTATCCAGATGGGGAATGAAATCTTGATCACAACGGATTTTGATTGATTAACATTTAATTTAATTCAAAGATTTTGTAATTGAGATTGTTATGGATGGATTTATGGTTATGTTAAATTGATGGATTTATGGTTATGTTAAATTTTCAGGTTTGTATTTTAGATTGCCTTAAATGTTTCTAACAAGATGGTATGATGGTTAAGTCACGTGTCAATGTCTCACTTTGATCTAGGTGGGATTTTGGAGCGCGACATATACATATATATGCATGACCTATCAAATTATTGAAATATACTTAATTCATTTAAATACTAAAATTAATTAAGTATTTTTCTATACTAATACTATATGCTAGTTGGTTCCACGTGATATCTCATTAACTTCTATTCTTTATTCTGGTTGATGTCACGTGTCTGCTAACATGACATCTATTCTTTAATTGATCCAATAAGAATATGTCATGTCGTCCTTTTAATTGTTATCTTTCTTCCTAATTAAGTGATATGTTAAATATTTACATTCACCCTCTCACATTCTATTATTTAATTGGAATTAATTAAGTTGTAATATTTAAATTATTAAAAATATGAAACCTAATGGTGTCTTCTTTATTCCATCCACATCCTCATTCTTTTACTAATATTATATGCCGGTTGGTTCTACGTGGCATATCTCATTGGCTTCTATTTTCTATTTTGGTTGATGTCACGTGTCCATTAACATAACATCTACTCTTTAATTGATGCAATACGAATATGTCATGTCATCATTTTAATTGTTATTTTTTTTCTTCCTAATTAAGTGAAAGGTTAAATATTCACCTTCACTCTCTCACACTCTATTATCTAATTGGAACTAATTAAGTTGTAATATTTAAATTATTAAAAATATTAAGCCTAATGGTCTCTTTTTTATTTCATCCTCATTCTTTAATTGCAATTTATTAAATTGTAACATCTATCATCCTCACATTTATAACTTTTGGTCTACCTTTTCCCTAAACTCCTATAAATAGTAGACAAATTAACATGACACTTTTCATTCTCAAACATGTAAGGGTTATGCACTTTAGTTAGTATGGTTCACCAGAGAGGTTTTTCCTAAACATTAAAGCATTTAGAATGAAAATCTTAAGAGGTTTGTTTTCACGGCTGCTATTAGATAGTTCTTGAGTCTGGGCGCATTATGCCATAAGTACATTTTTAGGCACTATTTATGAGTAATTCGATGATATTGGAAGTTGTCAGGTTATGGTTCTAGTTCTGTCATTACTTACCTTTACACTTCTAGCTCTTTACATGGAGCTTCGACTGGGCATTGATGCAATTTAGACACTATTTTGGGTCTTATATTTTGCTCTTGCAACAACGATCTGAATTTGCATAGATTATCCTCACTAAAATTAATGAGATTCACGTTATCATTGATATTAAGAGTAATAAAATAAAATTAAAATTATTTTTGATATTCATTTATGTCAAAGTATCAAGTGGTTTCCTCTAAAGTCTTTCATCTCTCAATTAAATGTAAAGAAAAAGTTAATACTAATAAACGAAGGAAAAATATCTTTCCTAAAACAATGACTCACCCTTAATCTCTTCTTATATATATATATATATATAGAAATATAAATTATATTGATTTACTTAGGTTGTAATTAATTATACTAATTCTCTAATTAGTAAATACTCTATAAGAAATTGAATGTCTTGACATTGTATCTCTATTTGATTTTTATTTTGTATTTTGCTATATTATACAAACCAGTGGTAGTGTTAAAGTGGATCCGGTAGAAAAAAATTAATTAGATGTTGTTTTGAGTTGAATAATAGGAAGATATTATCCATTTCTCTTCTATGTAAACTTTTATTTCTAATAATTAATTATTTAAATAGAATTACCTAAAGAACTTATTTACAAGAAATATCACAATCTTTGAATCTTTTAAATACTTTTGACACATTGAATTTTTAAATGAGATGAGATATATATATTTTTTTTATAATGATGCAAACTTACTTTCTTGAAGTTATATAATGATAAGTTCAAAATTTATATAATAATAAAATTATGAACTTTTAAATGATTACATTGGCTATTTTTTTTTAATATGATACATATAAAACATCTCACAATATGATGAAACTATCATCATTTTTCTTCTATTTTTTTTTTCTTACTATCTATTTTTTATTTTCTTATCATATTGTCCTATATATCTATTTTTCGTTTATTCATTTTCTTTCAACACCCGTGCAAATGCACGGGGTTTTTGCTAGTATTTATTATATACTAATAAAGATTAATAATAGATAATGTATTTGACATGATAAAAATACCCTTAATATAATTATAAACTTACACTAAAATGTTAGGTGTAACACCAAAGATATTAAAGTAAAATTTGCAAATAATTTAAATAGTTGTATCTAATGAACCAAGTTGCTTGCGAACTACTCGAGCTCGTATATTAAAGCTCGATTTTGTTTATTAAGCCAAGCTCAAGTTTGATTTTTGAGCTCGTTTAATCAACGAACAAGCTTGAACATCTCTTGGCTCGGCTCATATCGGCTCTATATCACCCCTATTTATAGGTCTTTATCTGTCTCTTATCTTTAATATCCATGTATTCGCTTTATAGCCATTCTCTTTCTTTTCTATTTCATTTTCTTTAGCCTAGGTGTATAAATTACTTTTATTGGTGTGTACGTGGATTGGCAACGCCCATGTTGTAGCCCAAATGACTATGAGATGGGATCATATTCAATTGTGATTGAACTCTCCTCAAGTTCAATCACACCCACAGGTCAACACGTGTCCCTTTAACCCATATTAACTTTTGTTAAGATTCACTAACCAGTTCAACAATCTAACCTTAGTTTTTAGAAAAATTATTATAAAAATATTAATCCTAAGGGTTTAAAGTTCTTAATCAAAATTATAAGGGGTTCCATGAGTGAAATTGAATTCTTTGAGTTCAATCACAATTGGACAAGATCTGACTACAACGATACCTTAATAAAATATGTTAAAAAATTTTAGAAGATGTATTGCATTTGAAATCATTTCTCTGATTGTTTCTTCCTGAGGTGGACCAATAGAATCTTGGGCTACAACAACAGTTGATGTTTACTACATTTTGTATTGTAAAAGAAAGGGACTACACTCCATAATTATAACTTTTGAAATGAATAATATGCCCTTACCTTCAATGATTCATCTTCTTATCGTGCCTTTGATTAAGAACCCGCTGACCTTCTCTTGTTTTAGTGCCAATTTTTTTTAACCCCATTGCCTTTTCATATACTAATGCTAAGTTTCTTCACTTACTCTGGCCATCAATGTCACCCCTACAACTAGTGCTCTCACCACTATTGTCACGTGCTCTCACCACTATTGTCACGAATCAGTCAAATTTTTTATATTCGAATAAAAAAAATGAAAGAATAAAGAGAGATGATTCTCTCTTCTAATTAGTTTTTAAAACTGAAATCTTAGAAAATTTATCTTGATTAATCTTTCATCTATAGTACCTAGCTTGATTTTCTAGTTATGACCAGTGGTTCGTGGTCCTTTCTCCAAGTGGGAGGTCCTCAATTCTATTTCTCACTCTCCCTTTGAGGCCAGACTTACTTGGTGTGGTGGGTTGCGGGCTCACGTCGCACCCTCAGGGATTAGTCCTCACCCGAAGGGTTGGGACACCCTAAGTTAAAAAAAAAAAAAAAAACTAGCATGAATTTCCAAAAAGTAATCAAACCAAATGTATCAGGGACACCACGAGCTCCAAAAAAAAAAAAAAAACTAGCAAGATTTTCCAAAAAGTAATCAAACCAAAGTATGACTTATGGAATTGAGAGTGTTGATCATGCTCATTTTTTTTTTTGGAAAATCCTTAACGTAACTGTGGTTTCTATTTGTAATGGAATGACCCGTCCTCATTGGTCGCGCCCCAATTTTAAATACACATCAATTGTGGTTAAGATACACTCACTACTAAGGTTAAGCAATCAATCTGTATTTTTTGAAAAATAAAAAAGGTTAAAATCTTAACTTTAATTTAGTTAAACTTGATCAGGGTGGTTAAAAGGGACACGAGGACATGGGTAAGATATGAAGCGAACCCAAGGTCTGCTAGTCACTCCCCCTTTTTTTTTTGGGAGGGGGGGGGGGGGGGGTAGCTAAAGTAAGTGACCAGTGGTAGTGTATCCCCTGCTTTGGCGGGAGATACCTAGTTTCATTCCTGAGAGGGTTGGAGTTTGTATATACTCTTCACCCACCCATTAACGAAACACATACTAACACCTAACCGGCGTTGTGGCGTAAACATATATCCCGAACCATAAAAGAAAAAATGTTGAAGAATATTGAGGCGAAACGAAAGAAAGGGAGCTGGGCATACTCTCCTTGACCTTGAGTGCATGCCAGTGGGGACCCACCAGATCTCTGATTAGGGCGGAGCCAGATTTTTTGGAAATCCTTATTGAAGTAGTAAGGGTAGTGGCCCCTCAATAATTTTTTTATTTTTTTTTAAGTATACTTGGTACCCCCAATTTTTTTTGTCCTGTATAATATAATAGCCCCCCCAATTTTTTTTGTCATATATAGTGGGCCCTCTTATGCCCTTGAGATTGCCACATGTCCCTATTGACACCCCTTAACTATGGTTAAAATTCACCAAATCTCAGGTTCATCTACTTATCCTTGATTTTTAGAAAAAAATATTTAAATATTTTTAACCTTAAGAGTTAAGTGAATTTTAAACTAGGGTTTGAAAATAAATTTGATTTTTTTTTAAAAAAATAAAGGGGTATTAATAGGGACACGTGACAACCTCAAAGGCATTACCGGGGAATTTTTTTTTCTCTAAATAAAAAAACTACCCCAAAATTTTTTTTCTCCCCCTCAACTGAATTTATTTTTATACATGTGTTCCTCCCCCCGGGCACACCACACACACAAAAATTCCTGGCTCCGCCCCTGTCTCTGATATCCCTTGCCCAGAGATAACGAACATATATCTAGTTTTTCTAATGCTCCAGCACACTAGCCTGAGATGTCGCCAGCATCATGGAATCTATCTCAGAGGAGTGAGTTTCTTTTTCTTTTCTTTCCAGTTTCCACACACAGAAAACACATATGTAAAACTTATGATTTTGATGTCAGGTGTTTGCCTTGGCTCTGTGGAGTTCAAGAGGCCTCAGCTTTCTGCTTTTGGGTCCAACCCTCTCTGGTTAAAGGTTCCTTCGTTTCTCCTTTTACCTTTTCTATTGTTTTCCTCAATTTCAATTTTGATTGATTTGGTGCTTTTGCCTTGCAATCACGTATTTATTTAAGAGTAGATGCTGCTCAATTTCTGTTTCTTTTTAATGATTGAAAGAACCCCCACCTAACAACCCTAATTTTGCTACCTGAAGCTGTATCTAGTTGAGTGATGGGCTCCACTCAATAATTATGTATCTTCATAAGTCGAGATGCTTCCTTCCAAATCCCAATTGAAGGTTTGAGTATATTTTATCAATCTCCACATTCCGTTCCGAAATTTCGACCAATTGCCTTATTGAACATATCAGCTAGTGATCCTTTGACTCGGTGTCATGAATGGCAAACCTTTTTGTAAGGCTCTATTTGTTTTAATCTAGATTTCAATCTGCAAAAAGGCCGTTGCCAGAAAGGAGATGGAGAGTGGTATATTTAATCCATCTTGGTCGGAGATTGGATGGGTTCCATCTCCTGCCGCCACTCTCTGTAGGTACATTGGGCGGAAAATTCTTTAATTCTTTGAGACCCTATTCGAGTGTTTCTTAGTTCAATTGTCATGTGCTGTGAGAAATGAGAATGATTCCTTCACAAAGATTAATTTGAGGGCGATTTTTCAAGATTTTTGTGAACCATGGGTTGTTTATATTTAACTTTCGACAAGGAAATAAGATGAATAGGATCCAATCATCTGAAAGATTGACCCCTTTTAGCACTCCATGAATTGTATTGGAAAAGATTACAATAGTCCTCTCAACAACAGAGACTCGATGTGCATATTGAGAGTATAACAAGGAATGAAGGCATGAATAAGATGCCCCATTCTACTGAACTTGAATTCTGCATAAGAACAATGTCCTCTTTTGCATGTTTTAAGTCTTCAGATTCCTAATTCCTACCTACTACGGAGCATTGTTGAATCTTCTGAATCAAGCTACTGCTTGAGCTTATATAGTCCTTTGAGATGGAAGGAGACTTTTAAAAATGTTGTAATTTGGGATTCTAATGGAGAAGTCAGAAGATGGCCCCTGGAGATTCTCTTACATCATTTTCCTTGTCATTGATCTTTGAAGTGATGCTACAATTTCCTTTTTCCCATTTTCCTAGAAGTGTCAATGACACGTTGTCTCACTTCTCTTCCTCCCCTTGCAAAACAAATCTGGAGTAAACATATCCATGGGAGAGGCATTTTTTGCATCAAGCTAGTGCATCATGAAGTAAATTCACTTCAGAATTAGCCAAAAGGTCTCAATAGTTGTTTCTATACACTGCATAAAACATTTTTTTCTACAGGACCAGTTTTACATATGATTATTAAACCATGTTCTCAATTGTTTAGGTGGAAAGTCAGCTTCTCTGAGTCTAAGGCAGTCTGAATTTGGTAAATGATTTAGTATAGATAGTGTTTTTTTCTTTAGAGCTTTCACATGCGGGAGAAGTTGGAAGTGCGGAGGAATAATGAGCATGCTGTTGTATTTTGCAAGCTCCCCAAGCAGATTTGACATGGCTCAGGTTGCTCATTTTAGTTCCTAAATTTAATAGTGGACCTTGTAAATAAGTTGAAATCTTCTGTATACCCCTGAGCACTTTCCATTAAAAATTCATTGTTATAATCAAATTGTTCTTTGCGTCTAACTTATCTCTCCAATTATTTATATGGTTATATCACAATAATCCTGGTTGAGGATCGTTCAAGCATCCCGACTCTTAATTCTGTAAACAAAAGTTGTGGCTGTCAATTTGGATTTCATGGCCCCTATATTATATGGATTTGCTCGAGGGAGCGGAATTGGGGAGAAGCAACAAGCAGCTACACGGGATCTCTTTCAAGCATCATAGATCAAGTCTAGTTTCATTGCTTCCAGTTCCTGTCCCTGTGGTTGAGATCCTTTAGAACCTCTTATAGTCCCATTCGTTAGTTCCTTCTTGAAGCACTTTCCTTCGCATCATAGGTCAAGTCTTGTTTCATTGCTTTCAGTTCCTGTCCCCGTGGTTGAGATCCTTTAGAACCTCTTCTAGCCCCATTCGGTAGTCCCTTCTTGATGCACTTTCCTTCAGCAATGCCTCCACGGGTCCGCCTAATCTTTCCCTTCTATCCAGTAAAGTCCAGCCAGCTGTATCAGAGCAGCTTTGGAATGGAGAGATTTTCAGAAAGTCACTCTTGGAAACCTAGTTCATCCCGAAGGTCTAGGTGCATAGAAACTATTCATTCGATTCTAGCTTGTGGCGTTGCATATCGCGATCCCTACTAAAAGATCGGTTGAGTATCCTGGGGATCTAATAGGAGGGACTTCCTTATTCTCTTCGCCCTTGCATTGAAACTATAAACACCGGAATAATAATATTGTGTTCCTTGCTCAGACAAAGCCCAAAGATGGGTTTATATAAATGTACAATGAGATTCATATATGGCATGTACAAGACAACTATAGAGGGAGAATACATCAGAATATTACAGCAGGATTACAAGAATATATTGAGGGATATTATGATATTTTATAGGCTGTGATGCACTTGGTATTCTCTTGTTCCCCTTTCAAATTGATGCGGGCGACATAGAGCATCAATTTGCCAATGAGAAAACGATGCCTAACCCTGGTCATGACTTTTGTAAAGATGTCGGCTATTTGATCTTCGGATGCCAAATGTGGTTTTATAACAGTACCACCGTGAAGCAGATGACATGGCATGACAATGCATGTGCATTTCCACACTGGGCTCAAGTGGGGCAGCTTGCGTGAAGTGGGGGTTCACTCAGGGTGGGGGTGGCCTGTGTAACATGGCCCCACGAGGGGGATTCAACCGAGAGCCTGGATCTGGGCTATGAGATAAGGGAAATTTAATCTTATGCTCCTACTAGTTGCGGCTTTTGAGAGTATTGGTTAGATCTCTGCATCAAATGGTATCAGAGCGGGAGGTCTTGTGTTCGAGACTCCTCACCGTGGGTGATTAATGTTGGGGCATTTTTACTACGGGCTCAAGTG
Organism: Tetracentron sinense; assembly: GCA_015143295.1. NCBI lineage: Eukaryota > Viridiplantae > Streptophyta > Magnoliopsida > Trochodendrales > Trochodendraceae > Tetracentron > Tetracentron sinense. The sequence goes on from CM026551.1 coordinate 63,828,282, forward strand.
GGGCAGCCTGCATAGAGTGGGGGCATACTTAGGGTGGGGATGGCCTATGTAACATGGCCCAATGAGGGGGGTTCGGCTGAGAGCCTGGATCTGGGCTATGAGATAAAGGAAATTCAATTTTCCGCTCCTACTAGTCACAACTTTTAGGAGAATTGGTTAGATCCCTACATCACACGATAATCAACTTCAGTGGAAGATTTGGAGATGCGATCCTGCATTTTACATTTCCAAGAGATGAGAGAGTTCCCTAAGAACGCACACCAACTAGTGATAGATCGACGAGTATTAGGGCAACCAACCCAATCTGCATTGGTGAAGCCAACAATTTCTAAAGAAGCTGTAGAGGAAAAAAAATAGTCCACGGTCTAAATTCCCTTGTAGATAGTGAATGATGTGATGAAAAGCTATAAGATGGAGCCGGCGAGGATTGGCTACAAATTGGTTGGCAATTTGGATGGCATACGAGAGATCGGGTTGTGTCATAGTAAGGTAAATAAGACTAGCAACCAAACGTCGATAAAAGGTTGGATTATCCTTTTTAAACTTGACATTAAGTTCCATTGGAGTATCAACAACTTTGCCATAAGATAATCCTACTGAATTGATGAAATATTTTGTGTACTTCTTTTGAGAAAGGATGATACCATGACTAGAGGAAGAAACTTGGAGACCCAAAAAAGAAGTTAATGTACTAAGATCCTTCATTCGAACAGAAGTTTGTAGAAGTCGCTTTAGCTGAGAAATATTGTTCGTCATCTCTTGTGATGATCATGTCATCAATATATAATAATTAGATAGTTAAACCATGCTGACTTTGACAAAGCAATATGGAATAGTCATCAGAGCTCCGACGAAATCCGGCACTTCAAATATTGGTTTGAAATTTATCAAACCATGCACAAGGAGCTTGCTTCAAACCGTATAATGATTTTTGAAGATAATACACAAGTTTCTTGTCAGAAAATTGATAGTCAGGAGGAGGTTTCACGTAAATTAGCTCCTTAAAATCACCATGAAGGAAAGCATTTTGAACATCGCTACAACCAATAGAGTACGAATGGTAGTCATTTTGGCAACAAGGGCGAATGTTTCTTCATAATCAATGCCTTATTCTTGCTTATAGCCCTGAGCCATGAGACGGGCTTTGTACCGATCCAAAGTCCCATTAGATTTAATTTGACAGAAAAAATTCATTTGCTACCAATAATGGATGCCTTAGATGGCCAAGGCACAAGTTCCCAAGTGTGATTTTCCTCTAAAGCATGTAGTTCCTCTTCTGTAGCGTTCTTCCAACATGCTTGTTCCGCTGCCTGCTTATAGGTAGAAGGGATGGAAATTTAAAGTGGTAAATAAAGAAGAAGAGGTACCATATCTTTCAGGTGAGTATCCATACCGTTTATGTGGTACAATTATACGATGAGAACATTTAAGAGAGATCACAATGTCAGGGAATCCAACAAGTTCAGTAGGATTACCTGTTGAAACTGGAGGAGGTGGTGGTAGGATTGATGCTTCATTCTCTTTCCTTAGGTAGACCAATTCTGATGAGGGCATGATAGATTGTGACGAGTCAGGAAAAATTGGAAGATAAGAAATGGATGATGATTGAGATGGTGGTGTAGAGGAAGAAGTATATTAATATGAGTTCTCTAAGAAGATGACATGCCTGGAAACACGTAACCTCTATTTCGTAGGGTCATAACAAACAAATCCTTTTTGTCCATCTCCATAACTTAGAAAGACACACTTGGCTATTTGCGGAGATAATTTATCACGTTCATATGGGGGAAGAAGGAGAACATAGCAAATGCACCCAAAAACATGAAGGTGAGAGTAGTTTGGCGGTTTCCCAAGCTCCAGAGTGAAGATTTCTTATTTACGATAGGGGATGATTGTCTATTGATAAGATAGACAGCAGTTTGAGCAGCTTCCTCCCAAAAAGTGTGGGGGCAAGAACGATGCGAAGTAATTCCCTAATCATTAAAGACAGTTAAAAGATTTGATTGACAATGCTCTCCCCCAGAATCAGAGCGAAAAACTTTGATGCGCTTGTTTAATTGGGTTTCTAACATAGTGATAAATGATGTGAGATGGAACCTCTGAACGTGAGCGCATACAGTATATCCAAGTGTATAGAGTAAAATGATCAATGAAGATAATGAAATACTGATACCCCAAACGAGAAACAGTCGGAGCAGGTCCTCAAACATCACTATGTATAAGATCAAAAGGTGCTTTATACTCAGTATGACTTAAAGGAAAAGGTAATTTTGTACTTTTAGCAAGAGAACAACTATGACATACTATGGCAAGTAACATCAATAGATGAGGGAATGTCAAATTTATTTAAACCTAAATCAGATTTAAGCATTGAGCCAAGTCTTTGAGCATGTGAATGTTCAAGTCTACAATGGCATAAAGTCCACAATTTATTTGCTAAAGTCACATTGATATGTTATCCCTATGAGCATGGGATTTCACTCCCTAAAAATCTATCGGGATTTAGAGTCGCCACTTATTAATTCAAAAGGGATAAGTCCCCGGAAATGTTGGATAAGGCTTGGTCCGCGATCAGGGATCGGGGTAAGAGGTTCGGTTAAGTTCGGGGAAGGGGTTAGGCACCCCGACACTTCCACACATGGTGGTTCCCTACTTGCTAGGTTTAAGCCAAAATAAAGATCGAGATTAATCAAATGCCTAAGTGTTTAAGTTAATACTAACCGGAAGAAAGTAAAAGCTAACTAGGGTCAGGCCCGTGTTGGGTTGCCTACGTACTCATATAAGGGGTGAGATCAGACCGAGCATAGTTCTAGCAGTTGAGCCCGTGCTAAGGTGAGGGGGCGTGTGTGTGTGCATCGAGAGGTGGCTATTGGACCTAATCCGGTAGATTAGGGTTTTGCTTGACTGAGGTTGGTCAATGTGCAAAGTGATGGGCCCGGTAGGTCGAGGGGTAGTCCGGTAGACTAGGGTGAGGCCTGGTAGGTCGAGGGTGAGGCCCGGTAGGCCTAAGGTGAAGCCCGGAGGCAAAAGGGATGTTAACCGAGGGTTAGGGTTGCTAACCGGGGTTAAGAGGATGTTAACCGTAGTTAGGGTTGCTAACCAGGGTTAAAAAGTCCAAGAGTGAGATTTTTTGGTCTTTTGTATTTTTATGGATTTTTCATATTTTTTGTGCGGTTAAATAGTGCTTAACCATGGTTAAAAGTTAACCGGGGGCCACATTAACCATGGTTAAGGATCATGGTCATTCAAGAATGGGCCCAAAGGGTATGGCAGGGCCTAGAGTGGCCTCCTACCAGGTTTGGGCCCTACACAAAGCCCAAAATTGAAAAATCAGAGAATGGAGGTAATCAGATTACCTCCATTAGAGTGTATTTTTAACCGAGGTTTGTGGGTGATTAACTAGAGTTAGGGATCACCCCTAGGTGAAATAAAAGCATGGTTGGGTTGCCGGATGTCCAGGCTTTCCAAAGGACCAGGTGGCAGGTCCAGCAAATCACAGGTCTGGGCCCCACAGGGGCCCAAAGCTAGTTCAAAGCAGTGCCTGAAATGTCGGTAGTCTGACTACCAACATACTGTTACAGTTCTTAACTTGAGTTTGGGGCCTTGCTAACCATAGTTAGACTTGACCCCAAAGCCTGAAATTTTGTAGGGAGCTAGAGGGGGTCAAGGGCTTTCCAACAAGCCTGGGTGGACCCCAGAGCACAAGGTGTGTGGGCCCCATAGGGGCCCGAAGTTACTGTGAAACTAAGCTCAAAATGTCGGTAAAGGAAGTGCCGACAAGAATTTTTTAGGGTTTTTCAGTAATGTCGGTACTGCTATTGCCGACCACTAGCAGTTTTTCAGAAAAAAATGTTTTCTCCTCACTGGCCTTGCACCAACAGTGGTTTAAGGGTGTCCTCATTGCCTGAGGGACCCCTAGACCCTATGAGGAGTCACTATGCATGTTAAGAAGGGTGTTGCACCCGTACACAAGAACCTCGAGGGGTTCCCTACGCTTACAGGAAGCTGTGGGGGTTCCTGTCCTCGGTTTGATGCTAAAATGACAATAAAAAAAATAACAAATGGGACCCCTGGATCAGGACCAGGGGTCCCTTACAGCCAGAACAGAGAGAGAGGGGGTGAGGAGGTAGCCCTACCTTTGGTGACTTGCTAGGTGGTGTACGGGCAGTGGAAGTTGCACAGCGGGGGTGATCGGCCTTGGGAACTCCTGGGGGTGTCCTGAGATCTACCTGAGCTGAGGGTAAAGGCTGAAGGCTAGAGAGCTGGGCTAGCTTGGTTTTGACAGGGTTTGGATGTGGAAAATGGGAGTGAGTTTTGCATGTGGGTGGCCATGCTCTTATAGAGGAGAAGGGCAGGTCCTCAAGGGCATTTCAGGTATTAAGAAGGTCGGAGGTGAGTCATGGTGGAGGTCCCGAGTGAAATAGATGGCCACAAGGGGCACACGCAAACTGCAAGAACCAGGAATGGCGGTAATCGAATTACCGCCATTCCCACATAAGGCTTTTTTGGGGTGTCAGTAATTCGATTACCGACACCCTGGGTTTGTTGCTATTTCAGGTCAGGCCCAAACTCACTTGGGCCAAAAGGATAGTGGGCACCTACTTCGGGCATTTCCCTCCCAAACTCGAATTGGGGGTTGTGGGTCCCACCCATGTGGTCCTCATGGGTGGTGGTGGGCCCAAGTGGGCCCCAAAGTGCTTGGGCTTTTAGGATTTGAGATTTTTTTGAATAGGTTATGTAGTGGGCCTTGAGCCCATAGGGCTTTTCCTAGGGCTTGGGCTAGGTTTTGGCTAGGGTTTGGTCTAGGGCTAGGTCTAGGGTTTTCCTAGGGTTTGTCTTAGGTTTTGGGTGTCGAAAAGCTAATGGGCCGTGAGCCCAAAAGGGTTTACCTAGGGTTTTAGGGTCTAGGGCTCACCTAGAGCTTGTCTAGGGTTCTATTAGGATTTGTCCTAGGGTAATGGACCTTGAGCCCAAGGCTTAGGTCCAAGGGTTCTAAGGTTTAGGTCTACAGGAAATGGGCTTTGAGCCCAAAGATTTAGGTTCGGACGGGGTGTAAAAATTGGGTGCTTACAATCCCCTTCACCCTTGCATTGAAACTATAAACACCAAAATATTAATATTGTATTCCTTGCTCAGACAAAGCCCAAAGATGGGTTTATATAAATGTACAATGAGAATTCTATATGGCATGTACAGGACAACTATAGAAGGAGAATACATTAGGATATTACAGCAAGATTACAAGAATATATTGAGGGATTTTATGATATTTGATAGGCTGTGGTGCATTTGGTATTCTCTTGTTCACACCCCCTTCAAATTGATGCGGGGGATCAGAGAGCATCAATTTGCCAATGAGAAAACGATGCCTAACCCTGGTCATGGCCTTTGTAAAGAGGTCGGCTATTTGATCGTCGGATGCCAAATGTGGTATTATAATGGTACCACCGTGAAGCAATTCACGTATGTAGTGGCAATCAATGTTACAAATCTCGTTTTTGGGTTTTATCAGCCGAAGTTCTCGGGAAATTTTCAAATCTAATTTTTTTTCGGGTATTTTTCATCTAAATCTCGACAATGATTAAAAAATATATTGAAATTACAGAAAATAGTAATAATTATCACCAAGTACCTAAAAGAAAATAGCTTCAACCAAGGAAGATGCGAATTCCATGGCTCCTTCAAGGTGGATTAGGGTTTTCTCAGGGGTTTTGGATCTTCAACAATTTAGGATTTTTCCCCAAGGGTGTAGAGATTTCCCAAGTCTAAGGGTATTCAAAGTAGATGCAAAGTTTATGGCTTTCAAAAGTCTCCAAGATGAGGGTTTTTTTTCTTCGTGTAAATGAGAGAGGGGGTTGTGTGTCCTTTTATAAAAGTGCAAAGAGGGAGATTCTCTTTTCTAAGCGATGTGGGACTAAGTTTCTTCCAAAAACTCAAACAATTTTTAAAGAATGAATTTCTCCCCTCTTTCGGGCGTGGTCTAGCTTGGGCTTGGATTGAGCTTTGGCTTAACCTCGGGTTATTTCGGGGTTCGGATCTTCTTCTTTAGTCCATCTTTTGATACTTGGAGCTAAAAAGGACCTTTGGCCGTGCAAAATTGAGTGTCTACAATCACCAAGTTATAAATTCATAAAACCAACAACATTGTGTATTTCTCATGATATTTTTAAAATCTCAGTTAAATCTTGCGATATATACGGGATAAGAAGAGAAAATTATATTTCTAGCAAGATTTTTAAAATATCACGATAAAAACGGAGTTTTAAACTTTAGATGTTTTTCTCGGGTTTTCTAAGGAGAAATTAAGTATTTCTCAGGAGATTTGTAACAATGGTGACAATCAACCTGAATGTGTTTAGTGCGCTCATGAAAAATTGGATTTGAGGCAATTTGAATGGCACTAGTATTGTCTGCATGAAGAGAAGTTGGAGAAGTAAGAGGAACCTCAAGATCTATGGGGACTCTTCGAAGTCATACAATCTCAGAGCTAGTAGATGACATAGCACGATAATGCTGAGGCATTTCCACACCGGGCTTGAATGGGGCAGCCTGCGTGAAGGGGGGGCACACTCAGGGTAGGGGTGGCTTGTGTAACATGGCCCCACAAGGGGGTTCTGCCGAGAGCCTGGATCTAGGCTATGAGATAAAAAAAATATAATCTTTTGCTCCTACTAGTCGTGGCTTTTGGGAGTATTGGTTAGATCTCTGCATCAACTGGTATCAGAATGAGAGGTCTTGTGTTCGAGATTCCTCACCGAGGGTGATTAATTTAGGGGATTTTTACACTGGGCTCGAGTGGGGCAGCCTGCGTGAAGTGGGGCACACTTGGGGTGGGGTGGCTTGTGTAACATGGCCCCATGAGGGGGGTTTCGGCTGAGAGCCTGTATCTGGGCCATGGTTCAAAAACTCGAAAACTCGATTCGACTCGAAAGTTAGCCGGGTCGAGTAACTCGGAAAACTCGAAAAATACTCGACTTGGTCCAACTCGGAATATATATGTATTAACTAGAAAAACATGAGTTAAAATAACTCAAATTACGTTGGATTTATAGCCTCAGACCTAAAAACTAGATTTAATAGAACTCATAGTAGGTTACTTTGTAGACCAAAAAAAATATGATGCAAAAACAGTGTGACGTTTTAAGTTTAGGTTTTAAAAATGATAAAAATACCCTTCTGTGACCCGCCCTAGTCAGGCGAGTCGGAAAACTCGGCTTGACTCGACCGAGTCACCCGAGTAACTCGATAAATAATATCTTTTTCGAGTTTTGAGGTGATTCGACTCGAAATTCAGTCGAGTCGAGTAACTCGGGTGATTTGCTGAGTTTTCGAACTATGATCTGGGCTATGAGATAAAGGAAATTCAATTATCCGCTCCTACTAGTCGCGGCTTTTATGAGTATTGGTTAGATCCCTGCATCACACGATAATCAGCTTCAGTAGAAGATTTGGAGATGCGTCAGGACTTGAACGATTGGGAAATCGACGACATGGCTCATCTCTTGGAGCGTGTGTCTTCGTTATCCCTGTGTGCCGATATTAGGGACAATTGGTTTTAGGCCAAAGACAACCTTGGTCGGTTCTCAGTAAGATCATTGTTACATTCATTGTATCATGTTCCCTCCAGGTCGTTTCCTCATAGGACTGTGTAGAATCCAGACATTCCTTCAAATGTATCATTTTTCGTATGGAATGCGTCGTTGAATAAAATTCTAACATGTGACCATCTACAAAGTAGAGGGTGGAGGATGGCCAACTGGTGTTTCTTGTGCCTTCATGCGGAAGAGTCCATGGACCATATTTTATTGCATTGTCCTATTGTTTTTGAGATTTGGGGTTTCTTTCTTTCCTGGGTGGGAGTAGGCTGGTCTTTCCCCCCTCTTTTCTAAACTTCTTATCTTGTTGGACAAACCTGAATGTGGATGACACTAGGGAGGCGATTTGGGCGGCTCTACTGGGGGCTATTTCTTGGTTGATTTGGAAGGAAAGAAATCTCAGAGTATTCGAGGATCCCTCTTCTTCAATTGAGTGTATTTGTGCACGGATCCGTAAGGTTGTTTTGGAATGGGCAGGGCTTCACTTCGATATGGAGGCACTAAGGGAGGTGATGGGTTGATTAGGTGGTTTTGGGTGCTTGGGATCTCTTTGGCTTGAGTTTATGTACTTGTAAACTCTTCTTCCTTTCTCATTTTACATATATGATGCTTATTTATCAAAAAAAAAAGATGAGAAAGTTCCCTAAGAAAACACACCAACTAGTGATAGATTGACGAGTATCAGGGCAACCAACCCAATCTGCATTGGTGAAGCCAACAATTTCTATAGAAGCTATAGAGGAAAAATATAGCCCACGGTCTAAAGTCCCTTGTAGATAGTGAATGATGCGATGAAAAGCTGTAAGATGGAGCCGACAAGGATTGGCTACAAATTGGTTTGCAATTTGGATGGCATATGAGATATCAGGTTGTGTCATAGTAAGGTAAATAAGACTAGCAACCAAACGTCGATAAAGGGTTGGATCATATATGGGGTCACCATCATCCTTTTTATACTTAACATTAAGTTCCATTGGAGTATCAACAACTTTGCCATAAGGTAATCCTACTAAATTGATGAAATATTTTGTGTACTTCTTTTGAGAAAGGATGATACCATGACTAGAGGAAGAAACTTGGAGACCCAAAAAATAAGTTAAGGTACTGAGATTCTTCATTCGAAAAGAAGTTTGTAGAAGTTACTTTAGTTGAGAAATATTGTTCATCATCTCTTGTGATGATCATGTCATCAATATATAATAATTAGATAGTTAAGCCATGATGACTTTGACAAAGCAATATGGAATAGTCATAAGAGCTCCGACAAAATCCGACACTACAAATAATGGTTTGAAATTTATCAAACCATGCACAAGGGGCTTGCTTCAAACCGTATAATGATTTCTGAAGATAATACACAAGATTCTTGTAAGAAAATTATAGCCCGGAGGAGGTTTCACGTAAATTAGCTCCTTAAAATCACCATGAAGGAAAGCATTTTCGACGTCCATTTGATGCAAGGACCAATAACGAATAGAAGCTACAACCAATAGAGTACGAATGGTAGTCATTTTGGCAACAAGGGCAAATGTTTCTTCATAATCAATGCCTTATTCTTGCTTATAGCCCTAAGCCATGAGATGGGATTTGTGCCGATCCAAAGTCCCATTAGATTTAATTTGACAGAAAAAATTCATTTGCTACCAATAATGGATGCCTTAGATGGCCGAGGCACAAGGTCCCAAGTGTGATTTTCCTCTAAAGCATGTAGCTCCTATTCCGTAGCGTTCTTCCAAACATGCTTGTTCCACTGCCTGCTTATAGGTAGAAGGGATGGAAATTTAAAGTGGTAAATAACAGTGTAGTCAAGGCGTCTAGGTGATGCCTAGGCGATTAGCTCCGGCTAGGCGATAAATTTAATATATATATAATTACAGATCTTTCTCTTTATTTAATAAAGTCATTAAAAAAAGTGAGAAGCGAGACACATGTATTAGTAAGAGGAATTCTAGCTTTACTCTCAACCTTGTATTAGTAAGAGGAATGTTAGCTCTAGTCTCAGTCAACACATGCCTACACATGCCTTGTATTTAAAAAAAGTGAGAGTAGGGTTTGACTGAGAGTAAGTTTAGCACTCCTCATTTAGTAAAGTTGCTTTACTAATAGGAGACGAAGGAGGGAGAACACGAAGGAGAGAGAGGGAGAGCATACGAAGGAGAGAAAGTGCAGCGTACCTGGAGGTAGAGCTACGTACAGGAATGTCTCTTCTTTCTTCTTCTTCTTCTTCCTCCTTTGTTCTTCTTCTTTTTTAGTAGAGAGAGAGAGAAACAGTAGAGAGAGAGAGAGTTCGGAATTAGGAAAGGAAAAAAAAACAGTGCGGTAGAGAGAGAGAGAGAGAGAGAGAGGCGTACCTGATCAGAGAAGGAGTCTACCGAGAGCGGCCACCCGATCTTCTTCTTCTTCTTCTCCTCCTCTTTCTCCTTCGTCTCCTCTTTTCTCCCAAATTGGAAACCCTAAAAAAACATAAAAGAAATTTATATAGAATGGTTAGTAGGTGATTAAACTAACATAATAAAAACAATTAACTAAATTAATCATGTTTAAATTTTAAAAACAGTGTTTTTAAAAACAGTGTCAAGGAATGCAACAAGTTCAGTAGGATTACCTGTTGGGACTGGAGGAGGTGGTGGTAGGATTGATGCTTCATTCTCTTTCCTCAGGTAGACCAATTCTGATGAGGGCATGATAGATTGTGATGAGTCAGAAAAAATTGGAAGATAAGAAATGGATGATGATTGAGATGGTGGTGTGGAGGAAGAAGTATATTAATATGAATTCTCTAAGAAGATGACATGCCTGGAAACACGTAACCTCTATTTCGTAGGGTCATAACAAACAAGTCCTTTTTGTTCATCTCCATAACCTAGAAAGACACACTTGACTGTTTGCAGAGATAATTTATCACGTTCATATGGGGGAAGAAGGAGAACATAGCAAATGCACCCAAAAGCATGATGGTGAGAGTAGTCTGGCGGTTTCCCAAGCTCCAGAGTGAAGATTTCTTATTTACGATAGGGGATGATTGTCTATTGATAAGATAGACAGCAGTTTGAGCAGCTTCCTCCCAAAAAGTGTGGGGGCAAGAACGATGCGAAATAATTCCCTAATCATTAAAGACAGTTAAAAGATTTGATCGACAATACCCTCCCCCAGAATCAGAGCGAAAAAATTTAATGCACTTGTTGAATTGGGTTTCTAACATAGTGATAAATGATGTAGCAAGAGATGGAACCTCTGAACGTGAGCACATACAGTATATCCAAGTGTATAGAGTAGAATGATCAATGAAGAGAATGAAATACCGATACCCCAAACGAGAAACAGTCAGAGCAGGTCCCCAATCATCAATGTATGAGATCAAAAAGTGCTTTATACTCTGTATGACTTAAAGGAAAAGATAATTTTGTACGTTTAGCAAGAGAACCACTATGGCAAGTAACATCAATAGATGAGGGAATGTCAAATTTATTTAAACCGAAATCAGATTTAAGCATTGTGCCAAGTCTTTGAGCATGTGGATGGCCAAGTCTACGATGGCATAAAGTCCACAATTTATTTGCTAAAGTCACATCGAAAGCAGAAGGAACAAACAAAGAACAATAAGAAAGAGAGCTGATCTTATCAAAGTCTAGCAGAAAAAGTCGTCAATGCCTACGCCCCCTCTTGATCATTTTCCCAGTTCGCAAACCATCACATGACAATTGAACTAAGCAATCGTTATCAATCAGTTACCCAACAGATATAAGATTTGCACATAATTTAGGAATATAAAGAACATGAGAAAGAGTGACCAAAAAAAAAAAAAGAACATGAGAAAGGCTAAGAGGATTATGTTTAGACAGAGAAATTGTACCAATATGAGAGATGGGTAACTTTTCACCATTAGCACTAAGTATGGGTTGGATTTTAGGAGAAGACAGCACGTGGGAAAATTTTTGACATACTCTAGTCATATGATTTGAAGCACCCGAGTCTATGAACCATGGGGATGAAAGAGGAGTAGTACTTGAGAAGCCAGCAGCAGAGAAAGCATTGGAGACAACACCTGGAAGAGCTGAAGCCACTGATGCTTGGATCATTTGTTGAACAGCTTCCAAATTGAGAGAACTAGCAGCTGAAGGTGGATGAGTAGTCGAATATGCATCAGTTGTCCCTTCTCTAGTATGATAACTGATAAGCACGATGTCCTGGATTCTTCTCTGGATTTTATGCCAAGTGACGGCATTCTGATATAATATGACCTTTCTTTCTACAAAAGTTACAATAGTTTCTCCTTTTACAATGAGATGCAATATGGCCCACTTCTATGCATTCATAGCATTGGATACGGTTTTGGTCACGATGCTTGGACTTTGGCATGTTTCGTGCTACGATGGCTGTATCAACACTAGTAGTTGTTTTATCGAGCATAAATTGAGTTTGAAGTCAAGTTTCCACCCGAAGAAGGTCAGATAAAACTGAATCAAGATTTGGTTGGGCACCTCAATTAAGGTTGTTTGCTCGAACTATCTCAGATTCAGGTCTGGGCTTCATTAGAAGTTGAAGAACCTTATTTCATTTTCGTTCTTTCATCACTTCTGCAAGCGCAGGAGCTGAAATTGAGCTAGCAGAAATCATGTCTTGCTTCGACCAAATTGCAATGAGACCAGAGTAGTAGGTCTGAATATCCTTATCTCCCTGTTGGTATTGGGAGAGTTCATATTCTAGTTGGAACTGTTGTGCTTGATTGGTTTGAGAGTACACATTCTCCAAGTGTTTCCACATATCACAAGCAGTTTTGTAAGGGCTTATCGCCGTATATTTGTCCACTGAGTTAAGCAACCAAGTAATGATCCGAGCATTGTTAATCTTCCATTGTGATTTGTCTTTGTCATTACTAGGCTCCGGGATAGAACCATCAAGAATGCCAGATAGATCTTTTCCCTCAATAAATATGCGGAAGTGAAATTCCTATAGTTGGTAGTATTTGCCATCAAACCTGACAGAAATGGTTTCAGGACGATCCATATGATAAGAGTCCAAAAATATTACAAGTGAATAAGAGAATGTACCTTAATCCGATAGAGAGATGTCCAAACTCAAAGTAGGAATGGGGATTAACAGCCAATGTAGGGAAACACTTGCTGGTTCGAAAGTGAAGCAGAGGTACCCAAAGAACGACCTATACTATGCTTGATTCAACAACAAGATGCTGGTCAAATGAACCTTGCCAATAGATTCAATCAAATCAAATTTCTACAAGAGCAATAGATTGTGAAGCAACCACAGGCCACCAAAGGAATTCCTACCGAAGAGCAATCTCGCTCTGATACCATGTAAACACCAGTATAATAATCTTGTATTCCTCGCTCAGGGAAAGCCCAAAGATGGGTTCATATAAATGTACAATGAGAATCCTATATGGCATGTACAAGACAAATATAGAAGGAGAATACATCAGAATATTACAGACAAGATTACAAGAATATTTTAAGGGATATTATGAGATTTGATAGGCTGTGGTGCACTTGGTATTCTCTTGTTCACAGAAATGAGTCATATTGACCCAAAATCCTTCCCCTTTTGTAATCCATTGATGAAGTCCATAGATAAAATGACCCATGGCTTCTCTGGAATGGGTAAGAGTTCCCAGTTTCCAACAAGCCAGCAGTCTTCTGTCGTTCAACCTTGTCCTGCTGACAAACAAGAGTACAAGACAGGTTTTAACAAACAATTTCAAATCATCCATCATATTGGGCCAATAAAAACTTTGGGAAAGGAGATACAGGGTCCTTTGCTGGCCGGCTGGCCTGGATGACCCACCTATGGAGTATCCAGGCCCTTCTCATAAGATGTTGTAAGCTACTGGTTATGTTCTTAACAGGTGCTCTTCAATAGTAGTTTGGAAACTCATACCAGGGTTTTGTTTTGATCACAGTTTGGGCGTGAACAGCTTCAACCTGATGGACCCGCAACACTGGGGACTCTCCTTTGCATTAGTTGTGGGCCCAATCAATATCCAACAGTCAAGAAACAGGAAGTAAGTCCCCAAAATGTGGATCTCCCACTCATACTGCCAAAGAAGAAGAAGAAACCCTATCCAATCCCTCTCAAGAAGATCCAGCAGGCTGCAAGGGCAGACAAAAAACTTGCACAAATGGGAATAGAGAAGCCTCTTGAGCCTCCAAAGAATGGTTTACTGCTCTCTGATCTGATTCCAGTTGCTTATGAAGTACTGGAAGCATGGAAAGTTCTGATTAAAGGACTTGCTCAGCTCTTGCACGTCATTCCAGTCCATGGTTGCAGGTAACTAATATTTCTGCTATAGCACTTAGCCACATTGTTGCTTTGATTCCTATTCCTTTTTGTGGTAATTATTTGGCAAATTGAACCTACTTCCCTTAAAAGGTAATATTTTATATTTATATTGCAGCAATTGCCCAGAAGTCCATGTTGGCCAGCATGGTCACAAGATTCAGGATTGCCATGGCCCAGGCAATGTACAACGCAAAAGCTTCCATTCATGGATCAAGGGCTCCATCAACGACATACTACTCCCCATCGAATCATACCACCTCTATGATCCTTTTGGTCGGCGCATTAAGCATGAGACTCGGTTCAAGTACGACAGGATTCCAGCAGTTGTGGAGCTATGTATCCAAGCTGGTGTTGAGTTACCAGAATACCCTTCGCGTAGAAGAACAGAGCCCATCAGAATGATGGGTAAGAAGGTTATTTACCGAGGTGCATTTGTTGAGGAGCCCAAACCATATAGTTCTGGAGATTCACATTCCCTGCTTTCAGAGGTTGATACATGTGGGGCCCACATTGTGCAATGTCCACCTCCAGCAGCATCCGATGTACCGAGGATTGCACAGGAGACTCTTGAAGCATATGAGACTGTGAGGTGGGGTGTGAGTAAATTGATGAGGAAATACACAGTGAAGGCATGCGGGTATTGCTCAGAGGTTCACGTTGGACCATGGGGGCACAATGCCAAGCTATGTGGGGCTTTCAAGCACCAATGGAGGGACGGGAAGCATGGTTGGCAGGATGCAACAGTAGATGAAGTGTTCCCACCAAATTATGTGTGGCAGGTGCGAGACCCAGAAGGGCCTCCTTTGAGGAATGCACTCAAGAGGTTCTATGGTAAGGCACCGGGTGTTGTGGAAGTGTGCATGCAGGCTGGTGCGCGAGTCCCAGATAAGTATAAACCCATGATGAGACTCGACATTGTGCTTCCAGAGTGTGAGGAAGCTCGCTTAGTTGCATAATGTGGAATTCCAAGCAAATGTAAGTAATACTGTGCATTGTTCTCTTGCATCTCAATCTTCAAAATTACTGTATTTGGACGCAAACAGCAATACTAGTTTTGATCTTGATGGATAGAGATAGAGTGGTGTGTCTTGATCGATATAGAGGTGCTCCAAGTAATCGCTTCGAGCTTATTGAGTTTAGTGAAGAATTAATGACTTGTAGGGCATTTTCAAACCACGCAGTTAATTTCTAAAAAAATCATAGAAATGATACGAAAACCTGGACAAGAAGACAACCCTCAAGGGATGCTTGGTATCAATAGAGATACTATCTTGGTTTTTCAGGCAAGAGGAATATGATCATCCCATGTTGAGCTAATGGTGACTACTAGAGGTCACCATGATCAGGTGCCTTAAACCGTATGCTTGTCTCATAAGCCCCCGTCAATCTGGATCATTCGTTTGCTGTCTGTCTACCTGTTAAATGGGTCGGAGCCCATGAAATCTATCATATTTCTACACAAGTTTTGTATTCATGCAGTTCATTGGATTGTATTTGTACTGGGTTGTGGCCATTGAGTGGACTGGTTGGTGGGTGCCCCGCCAAGTGCCAAGGCAGCCAACCCAACCCAACTTTTGTTTGCTAATAACAAGTAGAATCGGATGCGGAGTAGTTACCAACCCTTCAAGGGTCAGAAACGAGCTTTGATGGCCTCCTCTTGAGCAGTGTCGTTATCTCTAGACCCTACACGGCTACACCGTTAGATGGTCTTGAAATTTACATCACACGAATTCTAAAGATCATAAAATGGTGGGGCCCTAAATACGACGCACTCCTGAGGTAGATACCGTCATTTTCCATCACAATAGTCCAACTAACTAACGTTTCCAACTTAAAAAAACAATGAGACACGGCACAAGAAGTAGAAGGCACTGCCAAATTTTCCCTACCCGTCTAGACAGAACTACCCGTCTCGTCTTTGTTTGAGAAGAGAGAGAGAGAGAGAAACTGAAATTGGAAAGGCCATGGGTGGTGAAGGAGAAAATCAACAGACCCCATTGCTCACAGACATTCCCGCTTCATCTGATGGCTCAGACTCAGAGGAGCCCTGCTTGAAGAGAACTGGTTTGTTTTTATTATTTTCATCACCCAACTCGTGTTTTCTTTTTTCTTTTTTCCCCCCCTTTTTCTATGATATATAAGAAGAAATCAAAAAGAAAAGAGAAAGATATCAATCACCCAACTTTTCATATTTCTTGCTTATGTGTTTCTCTAATCCTCTCCATCTTCATTAATTTTTATTTGAAAATATAAGAAATAGTCTCAAAAGTAGTATAAATAATTACCCAAATTAAATTTCAAATGATATGAATATCAAACAAAGGGTGATTATAATTGATGGGCTTCTTGTTGTTGATTGGATGTGAAGGGAATGTATGGACTGCAATAGCGCATGTAATAACAGCAGTAATAGGGTCAGGAGTACTATCTCTAGCATGGAGCATGGCTCAGCTAGGTTGGATAGCAGGTCCTCTGTCCATGTTGGCCTTTGCAACAGTCGCCGTGATTTCTTCATTCCTTGTCTCCGACTGCTATAGATCTCCTGACCCTGAATTTGGCCTCACCAGACATCGCTCCTACTTCGAAGCTGTCAAGTTTTACTTAGGTGCACATTCCCTTACTTTTGCCTTTTTTTTTTTTTGTAACCTGTAAGTTATTATGTTTATCCGCTGTTTGGTTGCCACGAAAATCAACAAGAAGGAAGAAATTGAGTGAAAATAAGATTTTTCCTATGTCTAGCTTAAAGGGTGAAAATTTGACTGAATTAGTGAAATGAGAATCTTTTAGATTCATTTGACAGATTTTATTTTTTTTGGGAGGGGAAGTGAATGAATCACTCGATAGCACCTGCTATGAGAGCTGGACCGTCCGATCAAGAATCCAATGGACAAGATCTTATGGTTTGACATGCATTAAATGATGGTCTCACAACATTCTATCTTGTTGGTTGAATTCTCTATCCAAATGCCACATGTTTCCATTTTAACTTCATTTTCACTTTATTTTTATTTTTATTTTTGAAGAGATTCACTCATCAAAAATTATCTAGTTAAGTTGGCTTTGTGAGAGAGAGGAGCAATAGTTCACTCCTGTCATTGGAGCAAACTATTGTTCTATTATTTTTCATATGGGTATCGTGGCAGATTCTTATTGATCAAACCTTCAAAATAATCCGTAAAAGAGGAGGTGCTAGAGGGACAGATCACTTGTCATTTCATGACACGTCTAAAAGTGGTTATGAAGTATAAAAGTGGTTATTAAGTATAGAGTACAATATCATCATTAAAAAAAAGGTATAGAGTACAATACCGGAGCAAAAAATAAAAAAGTATAGAGTACAACAAACTTGCAAGCATATTTAATATTGCGTTATCTGTAAATGCGCGTGACCCTAGCATTAATCATCGGTGATTTTATTTATGGCAAATAGGATTAGGCTGCAACCCAGGCTTAGTGTGTCAGTATCTGTTCATCTAGCTAGTGGATTCGAGAGATTAGCACTTAGAGGTGGGCCTTCATTAGTTAGCGGGTTAGATTAGAGAGCCTAGTATTTAGTATTTAAAGTTGGGCTAAACGAGAGCATATCAACAATTACAATATAATCTATAGAAACGGATCTAAAGCAAAAGCACCAATATGGAGAGACAAACACTGCAACTAGCACAAGCACAGGTGTTCATCAGTGAAATTCAACATAGAAATATGTGTACTTAAACTCTGGTGCTACCTTCATATACTTTAGCTCTTGGGTAATTTCACTGTGTTATGACATCTGCCGGCCCCAATACCGTTGATCTTTGCGTGAATTATATGGATGATTTGATGTGGACTTCATAGTGTCTGTTTCTTTTGATAGCTTGCATAACAAATGCTTGTCCCCCAATTAATTAATGATGCTAATGGACACTATGATTGCTTACTTTTTATTTTGTATTTTTTACGAGGCATCTTTTATATAATGTAAAAGATTACGTTTATTATTGTTATTATTATTTAAGTGATTAGGTTAGTAAATTAGTGGCTATATCAACGGCCTCGCCACAAGGGACTCAAAACAACTCCCAAAATCTACGAGGGAGGTGTCTATAATTACTTACTATATGTCAATAAAAACACAGGATTAAACTTGTCATTAGTGCCTAGTGGTATCCCACGATGTTGACTTCTTTGCATTTTTGCAAATTTTTTTCTTCATAGTCATTTCCTTTTATCCCTTTCTCGTTCCATCCATCCATTCATCCTATCTGTTGATGAGGATCGTGAAGCAATCCACTCCTTCTGGTTGGAATAATTTTTTCTACACCCATCACGCAAAAATCTCCCTTCGATAAAACCCATGGAAGCAGCTGATAATATATATATATATTCACGCGAAAATCTCCCTTTGATAAAACCCATGAAAGCAACCGATAATATATATATTTATATATTGAGAGAGAGAAAGAGAGAGAGAGAGAGAGAGAGAAAAGAGAGAGATCGCTGCTAATAACTTTGCTTTTCATTAGTGGTAATCTATAAATAAGAACTATGACTGATATTAGATTACAACACGGTATGTCCATATCAGGGGGAAGTTTAGTTAAGTAAACAAGAGTATTTCTATATAAACGAAGTCACGCTTCATTAGAGAAACCTCACACTTGCTCTATACTACCTACTAATTGGTCGTCTAGTAATAGATGAGGTTACTTTGTCTTAACGGAAAAAGTTACTAAAAGAGATAATTAAGATTTGATGTCTCTTTTCGGAATCAGCTTTATAAATGGTATCTATAAGCTTGTCTTGGTGAAAGAGAAATTTTGAGCAGTTGTGGGGATCCTTTTGATTTATAATCCCGTGTTGGAGCATAAATAAAACTTCTAGGTTTTTTTTTTTTGAAAAGAGAACACTAAACACATATGATCAGATCTAAGGTAACCGCCAATGTGCCATAAGAATGAACCCACACACCCACTCCAAAAGGGTCTAATATGTAATAATCCAAAGAAAAAAAAAAACGTCTAGGGTCTAATATCTAATAATGCACTGTTCCAGGAAGAAAAAGCGTATGGGTGTGTGGAGTGTTTCTACGAGAAAGCCTATATGGGTGTGGGATTGCTTATACTATTACATCCGCCGTCAGCATGAGGTATGTTAATAAACCCCCAACCCACCATTATCCGTTACTATATTTCCTTTTTGCTTTATATCTTGTGATTGTGGATGATATATATTTCTTTGCAAGGTTTATAAGGTCTACTATGCAAATTAGTCTAGGGATACTCCCAAATCCTTATCGTTTATCTCAGTTATTAAATGGTTAGGATTAGAGCTGTTGTAGCATTAGAAAAAACAAAATAAGCCAACTCAAATCCGACCTGTAGTGGTTGGTTATAAACGGTTACGATTAGGGAGTAGATTTGAGAGTATATTCGGAAGTACCATACACTTACTCTTTATATAAATTATGCCCTTTGTTTTCTTTCACTGATTTGTAATTATTTCTTTTTTCATGGATCACAGAGCAAAAAAAAAAACAAAAGAAGAAGAGATGGATACTGCTTTCCTATTTATATATAATATATAATATTAAACTGTTCCATTTTCTTTTCGATTGGCACCTTCTGGGAACTTAATAATTTAATGGTTATGAATTGTTGATTTACTGGTTCAATTAAACGTTTGCTTTAAAAGTATAAGCACTTAAGTTTAATTAAATTTTAATCAATTCTACTAAGTGATATGGCAAAGTTTTTTTTTTTTAAATAATTGGATTGTCCCATTTGGGAACACGGCATTTCTATCCCTGATATTGATCAACACTATCTGATCTTTTAGAATGCCCGCAGGTTAATTAAGTTAACTTAGTCCTCGTTATGTCATCAATTTTAGAATTTTTTTTTAGAGTTATTCTTAATAAGAATTTCAACTAATTATTTATTTATTTATTATTATTATTTTTTAAGCCACTCAATGAGAGTGGAGGTTTGGTAGACTCGTACCTGTTTATTAAGAAAAATCAATTGGGGGACATAAAACTTTACCACTACAAAAACACAAGAACACAAATATATAAGACTTTACTAAGAACAGTTCTTATTTTACCAAAGAATAAAACTACTCATTAAATCGAGTTGATTTCCTAACCTCCCTATTTAGTTTTCCTTGAGAAGAATCAATTGTTGATGTTTTCTTCTTCTTCTTCGTAGATCTCTTCGATGCCACTAGTTGAAAATCGTCTTCTTCATCAAAATTTTCAACAAGAAATTTGTCACGAACTTGCTCTTCAACTAGTTATAAGTGTATATAAACTACATTGGGCTTATTTAAAAAAATGCAAAAAATGGTGTATTCGAGCCAAGCTTGGCCATGCTTGAGCTTGGCTTGAACATGTTCGGGCTCGGCTTGAGTTTGGCTTGAGCTTGATTCGAGCTGGAATATTTAAGCTTGAGCTTGGCTTAAACATCGAGCTCAAGCTCCATTCAAGCTAGATCTTTATTCAAGTTTAGCTGAGCCGAGTTCAAGTTGGCTCAAGCTTAATTCACAGAATTATTTTATTTTAATTTTATATTATTTTAATAAAATTGTTCATTAATAAATTATAATATAAAAAATTAATACATTCATATATGAAAATAAGATTTAGGAATTGTCTTTCGGTCCAAAGAATAGAGAGTTAGATAAGAGTTTCTACTTTTAACTTTATTTTTTTTGTTTAAAATCATTTATTAAAAATTAAAAAAGATTATAAAGAAAATTAAAATATTATCTTGTATTAACATAAATAACATTATCAAATATTATATATATATATATATAGATAGATAGATATCAAATCGAACCGATCCCTAAACGAGCCAAACTTCGAGTCGAGCTGAATCAAACATGGTCTTGCTTGATCTTGGTTTGTTAAACATTCGAGTTTGAAATGCTAGCTTGGACTTGACTCAAACAAACTGAGCTAAGTCAAGCTGACAAGTTAACTTGGCTTGAATGCTGTTAGGAATGTAGACAACCTTTAGCAGATTGCCCGAGGGGTGGCAGGGGGGCAACACCCCCTGCGATGGCCCAGATTGCGGCAAAAATCGATATTTAGCATTTCTGCAGGGGTATTTTCGGCTTTACAGTTTAACCCTAAACATATAGCTGTATGCATATTTTTTAGGTTAACGAGTTGTGAGAAGTGGCCGTAATTTTTCTGAGAGAGAGAAAAGTCTTTGCATTCTATATTTTCAATATAGTGAATTGGTGTGGCTCCCAAGGATGTAGGCACGTTGCCGAACCTCGTATATCCCTGTATTTTGTCTCTATTTTCTTATGTGTAATTTTTCTATTTGTTGTGTGATTTCTGTGATTCATAATCTCTCAAGATCCGAAGGGTTTAGGGATTAAATGAGTGGTCCAAATCCCAACAAATGCAGCCCTAATGCCAAACAGAGTCACTCAATAGAGTGATTCTAATACAGATCTAGAATTGAATTTGCTTAGATGTAAGCATATTTATAGTTTTATACTATAATTCAAAATGATTTTAGCCAATCAGATTATGAGATTACAGTCTATTGGTTACAATATTGTCTGTAGGAACTGTTCCGTAACAATACCCTCAAGATGTTGTATTTCTAGGTAAATTGAATTATAGCATATTTGGTTATAAGGCCTCATTCATCTATTCTTAATAGTTAGGGTTAGTATTTTGTGATTGGACTTTCCTCATTGAGGGGTGCACCTCGTAGATCGTTTTGGTTAAAAGCTCAAAATTCATTGATGAGAAATTCTTATGGAAGGAAGCATCACTTGCCCCATCGGTAGTCTGTTAGTCACCACTCCATTGATCTGGGTTCCACTCCCAAGAGGGTGTGAGTGTTGTCATCTCCACCCGCCCATGACCTAGAACATATACTAACCTACTAACTGGGTTGTAGCCAAACTACGTATCTCTCACCAAAAAAAAAATATCAACAGTAAGGAGGATCTAGCCTGAACAAGACTGGCCAGATAGAGAACATTTGAAACATCCCAAAGGCCTATTAATGCTTACATTTAGAGCAGAGCTTCACCATATCAGAACCGGACCGGTCATCGAATCGGTTGAGTGGCCGGTTCCTGGTTTGACCGGTTCGACCGTGTCTTTTTTTATTTTTAAATTTTTTTTTTCATTTTTACCCATTAATGACCGGTTCTGACAACCAGTTCCCGATTCAACCGGCCGATTCTTTCGGTTTTAACGAAAATGACCGATTTTTAAAAGGGTCCAGTTTTGGGGGGTTTGGAAACCGGTGAGAGGACCGGTTCATGGTTTTTCCGGTTCGACCGGCCGGTCCAGTCCGGTTTTGACAACAGTGCATGAGCTGCATAGTTAGCTTCCCTACCAGTAAGACTAAGAGCGACATTCCGGCATTGAGAAATCAGTAATTGGATCCCGTCAATGATGCTGTGGATCTCCCAGTGGATGCCATCAGCTTTGCCTTCAAGGAAGTCATTGATTTCTTTGCAGTCCAATTCCAGGATGAGATTGTTCCATTTAGATGAGAGCTGGATTAAAAAAAATATGTACTTTCATCTATATTAACAGAGCATCCCACTTGTACAGAGTATATTAGAAGTTAAGTTACTACTAATAGGCTCAACTAAAATATACTAATATCTCTTACGATAACGTGTAGAAGATCAATAGCTTCTAATGATTTTTATTAATTTTTAAATATCTAATATGTTTCCAACTCTTGTTTTTTGGTCGAACACAACAAAGGCGAAGAATATGTTTCCAACTCAAAACGTTTATCTTAACCAAATCGGTAATACAATCGAGTTTCTTTTAAATTGAAATTATATTAATAAAATAGAGTTCTAGACTCCTAAGCTTTAGGAACTTTTTTTGTTTTGTTTTTGATAATCAGTTATAGGAACTTTATAACATATCATACCTAATAAACTGTCAATATCTTTTTTTTTTCTTTTTTTTATTGAAGGGTGTGCCAGGCCGTGCAGTAGTGCAATGCATGGGGGACTCGTAAGGAACCCAATAGCAAGCTATTGTAATGGGCCCTACCCTAAAAAAAATTAATTTAATATCATGAGATATTAAACTGTCAGTATCTTATTATTCTTCTCTTATTCTATAGAACTTTGCTACTAAGACCATTTAAGGGCCAAGACCTCGCACCCGAGCATGGGATCACACGAGATTTCAGGTGGGGCTCATCTTTGATCCCATGCTCAAGCACGAGGTCTCGGTGGTCTCGGCCCTAACGCGCTCAATAACATTTCCCTATTCTATATCAATTTTAATATAACCTCATTAGGTGCCCTAATCTCCCATCAACTGGTTGATCGCTTTTTGGGTACAAGAGGAAATAATTGATATTTCATAGGTAGCAACGGATTACCTCTTGTCGATGCCCGAGATTAGGGATTGCAATGGCCGGATTTGGGCCTGGCGCCTCCAACCCTACCACGCCACTAATGGCAAGACTCCTACCATGATCCCGTCCCAAACCAGGGCCGAGGTACTTTTTATTTCTTTGGGCCTCATATCAAGCCTACGCCTGAGACCAAAGCGGGCTGGGTACTTTTTATTAAGTCAGATATACAATCTACCATATTAAATGGTGGCTTCTAATGTAAGGAACAATGCGGTCTGCACCATGTGGTTAATCTTTGTGGGACTAGGACTATAAAAACCGCCAATGCTTGGCCACCTACATGTCTATAAGACTATAACAAAAACGGTCTGCCCAACTAGGACCATAAAACCAGGACTTGCATTCACCGCACCCTTATTATCCTCAACATATAAAAGGGGATATTAAGAAATTAAGGAAACCATCAGTTCCTATTGGGGTTCATGAAAACAAAGTCCATTACCCATAACTCGGGCTTTCCTTGTCCAAATTAAAATGTCATCTTCCTATTTCGGTTTCAAAGAAGAGAAGTATAAACTATGGACCTTCTATATATAGCACCTTCAAAATACGGTAGTACAACAAATGTTATGACCATCCTTGTTGCTAGTGTTTAGTAATTCTCAATAAGCAATTTGGATTCATTTCTTCGTCACTGATTTCAGATCCAACGGAGAAAATTAGTGAGGGTGCTTAAATTTTATTGTTCGCTTATAAAATATAAATGAAACAAACTCGAGATGGGATTAACAAATTTCACTAACTCTAATAAATTATCATAATTTTACTCTCTTTGATGTACTGTCTCTCATGTGATGCCTTTCTGTTTCATTCATATGGTGTTTATCAAAGATAAAACCAACATGGTGGTTGTAGTTGATTCATGTTTCTGTGAGAAGAAGTTACAAGATACTAGTAAGTGGATTGAGGACAATGAAGGGAAGAAACATCCATTAAAAGGAATCAAAGTTTTAGAAGAAAAGAAAACCCCATCTGGTCCATGGCATGGATTCATTTTTCAAACAAAAAGACAAATATTTTCCTAGTGTTATATCTCTACTTTGTTAGAGAAGAAAACCACCCACCCACCACTTCACCTGAAAATCATGCTTTCTATCTACTAGTCCAACCTTATCCCCAACATACAAGAGGAAGTTAGCATCCCAACATCCAGTCTCATCGAATCTTAAAAGTCACCATTGAAGAAAATTTTAATCCAATTTCAATTATAATTGTAGTCATTTTAGGGAATATTGAATTTTCACCTGGTAAGTGACTCTTTTTTAAGTATGATCTCCACCTTCAGCAAAGATAGGTGCGATTCGCAGAGTTTAAGGACGTCCATTGCATATTTATATTGTGTTGCCGTGGGCACAGCATGAATTGCACCTGTTCTTGGAGAAAACCACAGGGATTCATGTAGTCATTCTTCCTAAGGGACCTTGGAATTTTATTTGAAAAGATTAAAAAAAAAAAAAAAAACAGTGAGAACATATGGTATACTATTCATTTATCCATCCAGTTATTATTGGATTTAGCCATTTATACTGAGTACAGGTAGCAAACCACACTGCCTACTGTGAGTTGGATGAACATGGCAGTCCAACCTTCTCTTGAACTCGCTAATGGTCTCTGCGATGATGATGGGCATCAGATAAGAACTGGTAAAATCTATTTAAGACTAGTTTATTTCCTTAATTCATTTATTTACTTTGCAACTTAGTCCTGATCTCAGTTCCTTTGCCCTATGTTTGGTTGTCGAGAAAATAAGTAAAAACATGGAAAAGAAAAGAAAATTAGACAAAACACAACTAAAAATTGTATTAAAAATCCAAAATTTTCTTTTCTTTTCCATGTTTTCATCAATTTTCTCGGCAACCAAACATAGCATTGGGGAAAAACATTATCCAGGAACCTTATGGACATGTATCGCTCATATAATTACCGCAGTTATCGGATCCGGGGTTCTGTCTCTTGCATGGGCCACTGCACAGTTAGGATGGATCGCAGGCCCGGTTTCCATTCTTTGTTTTGCAATTGTCACCTATGTTTCATCGTTCCTCCTTTCAGACTGTTACAGGTCTCCTCACTCTGTAACTGGAACAAGAAACTATACTTACATGGATGCTGTTAGAGTGAACCTAGGTAGTAAAGAACTAGATTTTTTTCCCTCTTATTTTCTACTTCTAATCTGTATCTTATCTTCCAGTTAGGATAGCTTTCTTTTAGATTAATGTCTCTTTTTTCAAGCCTCTTGATCTGTTTTATTGGTAGTTCAGGTAGAAATCGGACATGGGTGTGTGGTTTTGCTTCAATATCTAACATTGTATGGGACTTGTATTGCTTATGTGATTACTACTTCAGTCAGTATGAGGTACTCCTCTTGGTGAAACCCATGATTTATAAACTTAATTACTAGTTATATAAGAGCATGGAAATTATAAAAATGCTCCTTCATCTCATAACATCAATATTGTGTTTAACAATAGCTGCATATGTCATATATATACTGTATTTCTTCCTTGGTGCTTTCTCACTGGTTTCAACGTGATAGGATTTCCTTATTAGTAGTTTTTGGTTCTTTTATGTTATTGCAGAGCGATTCAGAGATCGGACTGTTTCCATGAAGAAGGTCATGAGGCTCCATGTGCATATGGAGATAATTTTTATATGCTGTTATTTGGAGCTATTCAGATTGTCTGCTCTCAGATACCCAGTTACCATAACATGGAACTACTCTCGATTATCGCTGCAATCATGTCCTTCTCCTACTCTTCCATTGGACTGGGACTAGGCTTTGCGAAAGTAATAGGTAGTGTTGTGTTTCCCTTTTTTTTTTTTACCAGGCCAATCCAATCGGGGTCTACTGCTGCAATTGCACTCAGGCTTATAATATTGTAATTTGCAGAAAATGGAAGGATCAAGGGGAGCATTGGAGGAGTCCCCACATCTACTACAGCTGCAAAAGTATGGCTAGTCTCTCAAGCAGTTGGAGACATTGCTTTTGCCTACCCATACTCTATAATTCTTATTGAAATACAGGTATGGCTAGTTTGCTTTTGAACAACAAAAGATGCTTTAGATTTTAATTAAGCCAATCATTGGGAAAATAAATTTGATAAGCTAATAACTAAATCACAAAACCTGTGACTGTGAGAATGAAGGATACTCTCAAATCGCCTCCGCCAGAAAACCAGACCATGAAGAAGGCTTCAATGTCTGCAATCTTTATTACCACCTTCTTCTACCTCTGCTGTGGATGTTTCGGATATGCAGCCTTTGGGAGCGAGACACCAGGGAACCTCTTGACAGGATTCGGATTCTACGAGCCGTACTGGCTGATTGACTTTGCTAACGCTTGCATCGTTCTTCATCTAGTGGGAGGATATCAGGTACAGTACTTCTGTTTTATATCACAACACAACCCTTTGATGTCAAATCATAACTGAATTTCTTATACAAATACAGCTCACCTTACCTCTTACGGTGGTAGAAAACTACTGGATGGGATTTGGTCTTGCTCTAGACCAAAACCATCTTGCTTATGTACAACGTCCGACATGGTGGTAAAAAAAGGTTATTTTCTCCCCAATTTTTTTTGACTTCTCTCCCTTTATATCTTCTCCCTTTTTTATCATCACATGTCAAAAGCCCACCAAGAACAAGATGGTTTTGGCCTTGCTAGAGCAAGTCCAAATCCCATCCCAAAACTACTACTAGAAGTTGAAGAGATTGTGGATTTGCTTACCAGGCAGCTTTTATTATTTTTTAAAAAGTTTTACAAAAAAGCTCTATTACTTTGCGCTCTCAAACTGTTTAACTATCAACATATTTATATCATGATAGTTTAGGGAGTAGGATATTTCCAAGGTGTACTCTCAAATATATTCTCAAATTCTAACCATTTATTTCAGGTTAAAATTAAAATTGATGTGACATTAGAAAAGACAATATAAACCAACTCAAATCCTAACCTTTGGTGGTTAGTTATAAACAATTATGATTAAGGAGTAGATTTGGGAGTACCCATACACTAACTCCTATATTGCTCATATTTTTACCATGAATCTATTTGTTATATCTATCCGAAATAGACAAAATAAAATAGAGTAAATTACACTCACTTCCTCTAAGGTTTGATGAAATTTCAGAAACCTCCCCTCTAGTTTCTGAAATTACACTGACCTCCCCTGTCAAACTCTTAATATTAACATTATTAACTAAAGTTATCATTTATCCATTTTACCCCTATTACTTGATTGAGGAAACACGCTTTTACCGTTTAAAAGCTAAACCAAAGAAAAACATGAACTCCCAAGCCGCCACGTGTCCCTTTAATACTCAATAACTATTATTAAGATTTACTCACCCCTAGGATTTATCCATCTAACCTTAGTTTTAGGGAAAAAATAACCTTAGGTTGGTTATGCTTAACCGCAATTAAAGAGGGATCTACAAGTCGCCATGTGTCCCTTTTAACACTCACTAATTGTGGTTAAGATTCACTCATCCCTAGGATTCATTAATCTAACCTTGGTTATAAGAAAATAAAATAAAAATATTAATCTTAGGTTAATTATGTTTAACCACATTTAAAGGATCTCTATAAGCCGCCACGTATGCCTTTTAACACCCACTAACTATGGTTAAAACTCACTCACTCTTAGGGTTCATCCATCAAACCTTGGTTTTTAGAAAAAAAAAACCTTAAGTTGCTTATGCTTAATCACAATTAAAGGGAGCTCTACAAGCCGCCATGTGTCGCCTTTAATGTCCACTAACTATGGTTAAAATTCACTCACCCCTAGGATTCATCCATTTAACCTTGATTTTAGAAAAAAAAAAAAAAAAACCTTAGGTTGATTATGCTTAACCACAATTAAAGGGGGCTTTACAAGCCACCATGTGTCCCCTTTAACACCCACTAATTGTGCTTAAGATTCACCCACCCCTAGGATTAATCCATCTAACCTTGCTTTGAAGAAAAAAAATAAAAATATTAAGTTAATTATGTTTAACCACAATTAAAGGATCTCTATAAGTCGCCATGTGTCCCTTTTAATACCCACTAACTATGGTTAAGATTCACTCACCCCTAGAGTTCATCTATCTAACATTGGTTTTTAGAAAAAAAAAAATATATATATATATATACTTGATTTTGGAAATATATATTAACCTTAAGTTGATATTATTAACCTTGGTTAGAAACCAATTATCATTTATTTTATTGAATTAACTAACCTTGTGTTGAAAAATGATAATTTAGAACATTTAAAATGTTTAAATGATTACATCATCAAAGTTCATCCATAAAGTAATGGTAAACTTAAGAGAATGGTGTATATGTTAGGAACAACCAAAGTTGAGGGGAGGGCAGTATAATTTCAGAAACTAGAAGGGAGGTTTTTGAAATTTGACCAAACCTCAAGGTAGGTGAGTGTAATTTATCCAATAAAATAAGAACTACCAAACAAACCCTTAGTACTTCCTATCAGGTCATTTTTCCTAATTTGGAATATGCTAATAGTTTAATATCTCCTGTATATTTTCCTTTATGTAGGTATACAGCCAGCCACAGTTCGCATTCGTGGAAAGATGGTGTGCGAAGAAGTTCCCCAACAATGGATTTGTGAACAATTTTTACACAATCAAACTCCCATTGTTGCCTGCTCTACAGATAAATCTTCTCAGATTGGTCTTTAGAACTGTATATGTTGTATCAACAACGGGAATTGCGATATTATTCCCTTATTACAACCAGGTTTTGGGAGTGTTAGGTGCCTTGAATTTTTGGCCCTTGGCTATATATTTCCCTGTGGAGATGTACTTGGTGCAGAAGAATATAGAGGCTGGGACAAAAAAGTGGGTTGTTCTTCAGACTTTTAGCATTGTGTGCTTGCTTGTATCCATGGTGGCCTTCATAGGATCATTTGAAGGACTTATAAGTGCCAAGTTGAGCTAAGGACCTACAGTGAATATAGGAAGCACATCTTAATACCCATGATTAGCTGAAGTTGGATGGACAGAGAAGGTGGGGTTGTTGATTTGATGAAGCAAAGCTTTAATACGTAATTAGTGCTTTAAGATAAAAGCATATAGAACTTTTACAAGGATCCTGGTATTGTAAATTCTCAAATGTACAATTGAACTACTAAACTGGAAAAAGGTATAAATGAACTACATCTAGTGTCCAATGGCCTTTCGTTCTGTTCTTCTTGTGGTCTAGAAAATCATCAATGTTGAAATATCTATGTAAAGGCCTTAAGATTGGGATCAGACCAGATCACTTTACAATAACGGATCATGGAAAAGCGACCAATTTTTCCGGAAATGGGTTCAATCTGGACCCTTATGTATAATGGGACAACAAATATGGGCAGTATTAACTTACCTTATGTTTGGTTGCCGAGAAAATAAGTGAAAAGAGAAAAGAAAATAATATTGGATGAAACACAACTAAGAATTATATTGAAAATCCAAAATTTTCTTCTCGTTTTTCATGTTTTTACCTATTTTCTCAGCAACCAAACATAGCGTATAGAGCAATACTTCCTTAAAATCTCACTTTCTTTATATTTTCATTATGAAAAAGATGTGTTATTGTTTTCCATTAAGAGAATGACACATGTTTTCAACTAAAGCCCTCTCCATTAAAAAAAAAAAATTGATTTTAAAAGAAAGTGATAATAGCACTATCCTTCACAATTTGTAAGGCATTTGCCACGTGAACCACCAAAAGATCGCTCATAGCCTCCTCATATTGCATAAAGAGAAATGCTAAACAAATGATGAGCATTCTTGAGTCCATTTGGCGTGTACAACATGGCACAGATCCAGTGCCCCCACTAACAGATAAGACATGTTGGACAATTTTATTATGTGTTTTTACAATATATCGATAATTTGTATACATGGCACTCGAGAATCAATGCGGCATACAGGATTTGAATGCATGTTGCACACGCCAAATGAACTAAGCATTCTTCTTGAATGAAATGAAAATGTTTATCACCCATAGAGACTCAGAGAGAAACTACACAAAAGATCTCTTGCAAAAAGTGTGCGTGTTGTCCGCACGTGCAACGACCCTTAAAATTCGCAAATAGTAGGAGCATCTAAGCTGAGTTTGTGTGAGTACAAAACTACCCAACTTCAGCAGATTTGGGATAATATATAATCCCTTTTAACCCATTAACTGTGGTTATTATTAAACAATCTAACCTTACCTTGGTCTTTAGGAAAAAAAAATACTAATCATAAGGGTTAAAACTTCTTAACCAAAGTTAAAAGGGCAGTTAAAGGGGCTATGTGAGAAACTATTCCGAGTTCAAAATTGAACAGGATCCGTACTCGCATCAGCAGAACCTCACCTCAAGTAGACAACAAGAACTTCTTTGGTTGGGAGAGAGAGAGAGAGAGTTGACCGGGCGTCTTGTGGGTGAGCTACCGGCCAGTCCTTCATGCACTCAACGGCGTTGAATTCTTTAACCAAATCATGCACCTTCGATGGCACCTCCCTGCCCCCCGTGCAATGCATACACGTGAACCACTTTATTAACCCCACTTCCCATTTCTTTATCTCCACTCAGCAGCCAAAAGAAGGAGATTAAAAAGTAAGTAGTACAAAAACAAAGCTGAAGCACTAGAGATTATACAATTCAGCATTTCTTCTATTCAGACGTCTCCCCTTCATTTGCTTCTATTCAGCCGCATTATCTTATCTACTTTTATCTATCTGAGTAAAATCTCTTATAAGAGCCTGAAAAATATTGAAATGGGACGAATTCCATGTTGTGAGAAAGACAACGTGAAGAGGGGACAGTGGACCCCAGAAGAAGACAACAAGCTCTCTTCCTACATCGCCCAACATGGCACCCGCAACTGGCGCCTCATCCCTAAGAATGCTGGTATACATAAATATTGCATTTCTTCTTCTTCTTCTCTGTATGTCTCTCTCTTTCCCTGTACATATATTCTTACATTACTTGTCTATCAGGCCTCCAAAGATGTGGGAAGAGCTGCCGCCTCCGCTGGACCAACTACCTCCGTCCAGATCTCAAGCACGGTGATTTCTCCGAGTCTGAAGAGAAAACCATTGTCAAGCTTCACTCCGTTGTTGGAAACCGGTACAACACAGTACTGCTAAGAAATCAATACCATGCTTCCAGCTTGTTTTTCTTTTTCCATTATTTTCTCCAATTTCGTTATCTTGTGGCAGCTTTAAATATTTGATATATTGCTATTCTGATTTCCTTCTGGCTCTCTATTTTCACAGGTGGTCATTAATTGCCAATCAACTGCCCGGCCGCACCGACAATGATGTGAAGAATCACTGGAACACCAAACTGAAGAAGAAGCTGTCTGGCATGGGGATTGACCCTGTAACTCACAAGCCCTTCTCTCATCTCATGGCTGAGATTGCGACCACTCTGGCCCCACCCCAGGTGGCTCACCTTGCCGAGGCTGCACTCGGATGCTTCAAAGATGAGATGCTCCACCTACTCACTAAGAGCCGCATTGACTTTCCGCTCCACCGCTCAGGTGTGGCATTGGGCTATGATATGCCGCCCCCACCTCCTGGTGGGAACACTGCTACCGTCTACATCGGAAGTAAACCTGATGACAAGGATGATAATACCTTACAGAAGATTAAATTCAGGCTATCAAGGGCCATGCAAGAACCTGATACACTACCCTCTAACACGCCTTGGGCTATGGCCTCAGCCGGGGAAACATCTGATAGCTTCGCCAGAGCCTGCAACCCATTCTCTGCATCGGCCTCTGGATTTCAGTATGGCCCATCATCTTTTGGAAATGAAGGGGATGGATCACCGTGGACCCAGAGTATGTGCACAGGAAGCACATGTACTGGAGGGGGCCAGCAGGACAGGTTGCCGGAGAAAGTTGAAGATGGGGATGGGGAAGAGGCTGAAGGTGGAAAGGCCATTGGAACAGAATCCAACGTATTCAACTCCGACTGCGTCTTGTGGGGCTTATCAGATGATCTGATGAATCCTGTTGTTTAAATGGGCTTACAAAATAATTAGTTTAGCAAGAATATTTACGTTATCAGAGATAGAGATTCAGAAGAATAAGCGTCTAATGACTAGGGTAAATAATACAAGTATAAATAAATCTCATTTTAGGAATATGTTATTGTACTATTATCATTTTTAACTCTTAATCCCTTCCTTTTCCTATTATCCCCCTTCCTTATTATGGTTGTGGGGCTTATCAGATTATCTGATTATCCTGTCGTTTAAATGGGCTTACAAAATAAATAGTTTAGCAAGAATATTTACGTTATCAGAGATTCAGAAGAATAAGCGTCTTATGATTAGGGTAAATAATACAAGTATAAATAAATCCCATTTTAGGGTTATGTTATTGAGACAATCATAATTTTTAACTCTTAATCCCTTCCTTTTCCTATTATCCCCCTTTCTTATTATGGTGTAATATGGTGCGGATCAAACAAAATCAGAATATGAAGAGGATGATTCGGCCAAAAACTCTCTGCAAGGAGATATGCTACCCCACACAAAGAGGAATAGTGGACGTCCAAAGTGTTTGACTATTTTCCTTTATAGGGCCATTAATGATTGACACCATTGGTGCTAGCATTTCCGCTACAAATATTTAAAGTAAAAAGGAGAGTTAGCCCCAATTGTGTCAACCATTTATCGCTCCAAAAACAGAAGGTCAAATACATTTTATAAGCATCTCCTATCAAATAGTTTTAATTTCCTCCTTTATGGGGCGATTAGTGGTTAATACGATTGAGCTAACATTTTATTACTAAAGAAATTAAATGAACTTAACTCAAGTTTCTCTTCACAAATGAATCTTTCTGAACATTACATGTATCTGCATGGGTCCGCCAGATATCAGCAACCGCTTTCGTAACAGTAGATCTTGCAGGCTTAAGAACTAAGATTACATGGTCAGAGTCAGACAGCCAACTGCAACAAAATGACAAACACTGTTAATGACTATGATGTAAGAACACAATACCTCAACAGAACACCAAGGGTGTAAATTTGCTATATATTATGCCTTTATAAACAATTTTAAAGAATATATCTTTCAATATGGCCAGACACTGACACCATGAGTTTATCATCTCTCACCATGTAATTTCATTCGCACTTTCATTTAGTGGACCACCTCTTAAAGAAATCATAGACCAAAGACCATCACGGATAAGGTAATTTGGACTGCTAAAAAGAGTGTGATCAATTATGGTTTAAACATCAAGAAATGTCCAAACACCATATGCTTGTGCAAACTGGATCATCGAGTTACGTGTGGGTATGGATGCAGGACCAGGAAGTTTTGCATCCTTCACCCTAACACAATACTCTTTCCTTGCTCAATATTGTTGTGAGGATTCATAAATGGTCCTCGCATCAAGAGTTGTGCCTTGAACACATTGCACATCCAAGAGATGACCCATCAAGTACATGGTTTGGTAGGCCACATACATGGACTGGGATTGTGATGGTGCTCG
Organism: Tetracentron sinense; assembly: GCA_015143295.1. Lineage (NCBI taxonomy): Eukaryota > Viridiplantae > Streptophyta > Magnoliopsida > Trochodendrales > Trochodendraceae > Tetracentron > Tetracentron sinense. Next base: position 63,862,070 of record CM026551.1, read on the forward strand.
GCCCTATATTCCATCTGTGAAGTTTAGGTTATAGAGTTTATATCACTAACATTCTTTATTCACCCACTTGAATGTATATATATATATATATCATTTTACTATTAAAATTATAAGAAATTAACAAACACAAAAAGTATGCTCTCAGATTGCAAGCATGGAGTTATTGTTAACACAGTTCACAAACACTACAAGCATATTCTAATAACTCTACTAATAATAATATAGTACAATAATAGTTCTCAGTCTTCTTCTATTGTTGTTATAATGTGGCCAACACAAAGATGTTCCCTGATTGTGTTCCTAACTTCTGGAGGATACTATGTGTAGTCAATTGTCATTACTCATTAGGGGTGTCATCGGGTCGGGTTGGCCCAATTAATAACAGGGCCGGCTTGGTTTTAATGGGGTTGATTATTACAATATTACATGAAAAGGAAACTGGGATAAACTATTTACTAGTAGACAGCAACCGGAAGTGAGATACTTGGACGTAAGTTTCAAACAAAAAACAGAAAATATGAGAACATTCAATCTATTAAAGGAAATGGTTGTGATAGGCATTTCAAGGAAGAAAGGAAAAATAGAAAGGACTAAAATAATAGCCCTTTCTATTGATAGCTCATCATCCTACAATAAAACAATATTTTCATAAACATTAGCACGGGACATAACGACAAAATCCAAACACAACCATTTAAGGTAATATGACAATTGGAAACATTCAAAGCTTTAGCAATTATCATGCTTGTGAAACATACACAGTTCCCAACAGCTATGTGTGTGTCCCATCAAGCTTGTTTGTAATGTTGATATTCTTCCCACTGAATTCTACTTGCTGAGAGCATTTTTCAGCTGTAGAAACCAAACCAAACCAAACATTAGATATATTGTAAGACAAAACAAAGGCAGCTGAAAGCAGCAAACTTTCATAGTGATAAATCTCTCTCTCTATCTCTCTCTCTCTATATATATATATATATCATTCTATTAATAAAGTACAAGGAATATACCAAACTTTATTTGGACGTAAATACCCTTCATCTATTTTATTATATAAAAAAATTACATTAAAATTCTAAGAGTATAGTTTGGTTACAATTAAATAGTAAAAGTATTAATGGATGGATTACAATTAAAATAATTATAAGAATAAAGGCCAAGATCTGCTCACATTCATCACTCTTTCCCTCTCCATAAGCATTTTGTCTTCTCTATCTATTTTAGATTTTACCAAGAACACAAATGCAGGGCCGGAGCCAAATGGGGCCTAGGGGGGCTGAAGCCCCCCCCCCCTTAAATTTTGGGAAAAAAATAAAATGATATAGTATTTATAATGGCGTAGCTTGGGAGAAGGGCAGGGGCCTAGGGGGGCTGAAGCCCCCCACCCCCCCTAAACTTTTAAGAAAAAATATATTCTATACAAGCGGACACAAACAAACACGATGACCCATAAACTTGGTCCTCAAAAAAAAATTTGGGGGACTACGCCTCCGAACCCCCATTGTTAGCCGCCCCCCGCAAGAGAATCCTAGCCCCGTCCTTGCATAAATGCAAGGCTTCTTCTCTAGCTAAATTCATGCGCAAATGGACATCTTCTTCTCGAGAAAGGCAGAAATCTTCAAGCTATATCTTGTACATTATTTTTCAAAGCTGGGTTTAACGTTATATATATCACATGCATCAAATACATCTTTAATCTTTCTGAATATTCTATATAACTTCTATTTCCCAAAATAAAAATGTTGATTGGATTGATAATGAATCGCTTGTTGAGCTTCTCATGTCCATGACGCTCGGCTAGGACATGGTTGGCGTTGAGCTCATCTTGGGGTGTCTCTTTACGGAACTGTGTTGCCGCGTGACCATCCATTGACTTGGGTGAGTTCTCATCGGTTCTTGGTGTGTATGAAAGGCACGGTAAAGAGAGTGTACTTATTAAGGAGAAATTGAGAGGTGCCCTCTACGGGTAGGAGCAGGAGATTATTCCGGCTTTCCTCTATTTGAGAGGTAATTGAGAGGCTATTGTACAAAGAGTCAAAGACACAGCAGAAATCTTAAGGACACTATTTTGTTATTATTATAAGTAAGGACTTTGTAATAGTAGAGACTTATAAGGATTATATTAGAAAGTCCTTACTTATCTTCATTAATTAAGATTTTTATTAGATAATCATTACTTATCTTAAGTTGAAAAGGTTTTTTACATTTCTCCTCTCTATCCTCATTCGAAAAAATATTTCTATATTATCTAAATCTCATTATGTGTTTATCTATTAAACTATAATAGTATTTTATATAAATAGGGATATAAGAGTAGTGGGTGTTAAACTTTTCTATGAAAGGGAAACCTGTGGATTTGGACGGAAATGACCGGACGCCCATAATTGTGCGCAAGCCCTCTAAACCGGATCTGCAAATTCGTCGGAAGGAGGGTTGGAATGCTGCTCCAGGTTTTAATTTCTGCTTACATCAATTTTATCTAGAAGTTTGATTCTCTATATTTTGTTTTCTATTTTGCTTTTCCTTCTTGCTCCCGAGGGATTAACACTTCATCATCTACTTTACTTTTAGATGAAGTGTGCTTAATCAAATTTGGGCAGGATGTTATGCATCGTTCCTTTATATTCTAACTTTGAATTCAGATAATCCTTAGTGCTGATCAAGCTAGAATATATTCATATGATCTCTTTGACAAAAGGATAACACATCCACGTATCCGATCACCCACTTGCTTGCACATTAATTAATAAGTATTAGTGCTCTTAATAAATTAAAAACATTCTAGATTTTAATAAATTTTCATCTTTTTATCACTTGAAATTAATGAAATCCTCGAAAGAGTGACTCTTTTGGGTTTACTCATGTAAAAAAAAATTATTTTCTTAGTAAAAATTAATAGGTGCAAAGCACGTGCACCTTTACTAGTATATATATATATGTATAACCAAGAGCCAACTGTATTCCGCTCATAAGATTCGGCATGAATAACATACACATTAAGGGTTTAGGTGTAGTGGGTGTTTATATGAACATGATTCAATCAACATTACATTGAGCATTTTCTTTTCAACGAAGAAATACTGGAGTGACTGATTAATAGTTTGTGATTGAGTAAGCACTCTGTGATGCATGCAGTTGAAATAGATGAAGTGAGAATCAAGTATCATGACCAGCTATTTCACTACTCTAACATCTCAAACTTCAGTACTGATTTGTTACTCACATTTTTCTTACTTTTCTTTGGGGATTTTATATTTTCATCCTTCTAACTCTCTTCTTCTTCAAGGGATATTCACAAATCTTCAACTAAAGTAAGAACGAAAAATGCTGCATATTCTCTTAAAATTTATATGAATCCAAAGCATTTTTATGTCATAAAAGGTTCACTTGACATGGTGGTAAAAACATTTGACATAGTTATCAAATTCAAAAGACATTCAACAGATTAAAAATTGACATAGTTGACAAAGTGGTAAAATTAAGCTATTTCTCTTGGTTGCACCAAAAATTTGATGAACACTTCTATACCCGAATCCGAAGAACCACACAGACCAATAGCAATGAAAATAAAACAGAAGACTTGAATGAATGGAAGTGATAAAAACCTAACCCCCTAAATGCTCTGAAAATATAAGAGGGAGAGAAATGGAGGTATCTTACTTGTCCGTGTGGCTCAATTTGCCAAACTCGAGCTACTTTTTTTTTCGTAACCAGAAGCAAGCTTCGTTGACTGAGCAATTCCAAGCCATACCTACAAATCGGCAATCAAAACATACCAATAACTTCTCTATGGTTTCAAACTTTGGAGTAAAAAAACAGGAACCTAGGGTTTCTGCAACTTGAAACTATTATCCAAATATAAAATCTGAGTGTGTTTATTTAGAGAGCCTGGAGTTACCTTCTTTTTGTGAGCTTGATATTCTCTGCAATGGAGATTTTTTAAGGAATTGTTGTTTGCTGCTGCAGTTTTTCCATTAACAGATAAAGAGAGTCCAAAGGCCACACTACTATAGTACTAATACTTTTAGGTGGTGGGAGACTCATTGGAAATGCAAAATACGGTTTTATATCGGTTCCTAGTTCCAACCCAAACCAGTGTTGTCGGAACCGGAGCGGGCATCGAACCGGTAGAGTGGCCGGTTTCGGTTTCCGGTTCCACGAGTCCTGTTCGACATTGTACTTTTCACCAAAAACCCTTTCTTTTCTTTTTTTTTCTTTTTTTCCTAATTTTTTTTCTGTTCTGACCGGTTCTACTACCGGTTTTGATCGGTTCTGACCAATTCTGAAAGAGTCCTTGTTTTGAGGGTTTTGGGAACTAGCGAGGGGGCGGTTCCCAGTTCCACCAGTTCGACCGACCGGCCCGTTCCAGTTTTGACAACACTGACCCAAACTTATATAGGAGAGACTCATTAGACAAGGTTAAATACAGTTTTTGTATCAGTTCCAACTCAAACTTATACGTACGAGTGTTTATATCGATTTCGGAAAAACCAATGGTGTATCCAAGTTTAGTCCCACATCAATTAGTAAGTGGTGTATAAGGGGCCATCAACCCTCCTTAAGACAGGCCCTTTTGGAGTAGTTGTTTGGACTTACCCTTATGACACCTTAGCGGCTACCTTAGGTCTGGTTGTATGTGTGTTTGAAGAGTGTGTGTTAGTTATATGATATAATTTCAACTAAAAAATATAATTTTTTCTTTTTTTACAACAAAAAATTAAATATATATATATATATATATAATAATGAATTATGAGAATCAAATTTACTAAATATAAAGTCATAAACTCAAAAAAAATTAACAAGCACAATTATAATAACACAAAGAATAAAAACATAAATAACTAATTAATGATACATATCACCTTATTAGTATCGACTTTGGCAATTTTTATTTCTATAGTCAAAGGACAAGGACCAGGCAAGGGTCAGCTCTAACCCTATCCTTACTTATATGAGCAAGACCCTAACCCTACCCTATTCTTTCAAGGGCCTAGATTGACTAGGCCCTAACTCCATTGTAGCACGCAAGGGTACCCTTGTTAGGGTGTTTTGAGAGGCCTAATTAGACCAAAAACAAAAAGAAAGGAGAGACCATGAGTGAGGAAGGTGGCCTTGCATGGCATGTCAAGGGCAGCAGCCTAGTGACATGTGGCAGAACCATGCACATGCAAATTAGTCTCCTCTTTGAAGAGGGCCTTCGAGGTAGTTGAACTTCTGTTAAAAGACAAGTGCGAGCCTCAAAAGAGGAAGTCTTGGAACCAGAGACCAAAAAAAAAAAACACCTTCATTAGAGTTTATGTTTACTCTTCATGGATGCCCCATAGGAATAAATTGTTACTCCAAACTTACATATTAGACTTTGATCCTCTTTAGTTGTCTTTCTAGTTTTGGTTTTATGTCCCCATGTACTCAACTTTTGGTAGGGGTCGGCCAAACCCCTCCGGGAGGCTTAAAAAAGTCATATACGTCTTTTTTGTAAACTACTTTTACAAATACATTAATGGTTAAATCAATGTTGTTTAATAAAGCTTTAAATGTTGTATGGTATAGTACGTGTGTTTCTAATTCCCACTATTTTCTTTGCTTTGGATTAACCACTGGATGAAGCATTAGATTCCTGTTAATGGATTTGTTTGACCAGTTGAACTGGAAACATATCTCCTGTGTTCTTCCCGATGGTTATGGGTCTTGGTCTTGAGTGTTGGAAGACCAAGATCAATGAGTTTGTATGGATGTAACTGTTGTAACCACCTCTTAGAAAAATCCTGACCTTTAAAATTGCTGCCCACAAAGGAAGAACCTAGGAAAGAACACAGAGGATATGCTTCTAATTGAACCTAACCTAACAATCTCTCTCTCACATACCACATCAATTGTCAATTTGTCAAGTATGATACTACACCATTGTCCTCTTTTTCTCGCAGTTTTAAATCAATATGAATTAAGGGTAACTAACAATGTTAATTAGCAACCTAATCCTCGGATCTTTCTTGCTTAAAATGTATTAGCTTTATTTAAGCAGGAAACAATCATAATTAAAAACAATAAAAGTTTAAGTGCACCATCTGTGTACACAATTTCAATGAATTATTGGCGTTTAGAATTGATCCACCCATACGGTTCAAGACATTGTCTTGAATGAAGATTCAAAGTCCATCTATGACCCCTCTTAAAAAAGTTGTCTCCCTACATATGAATTGATTTATTAAGTTAAATAAAGACTTGATTAATTACACCGTCATGAATAGAAATGTATTGTATATTTATATTTATATATAGAGAGAGAGAGAGAAATACATTCTCTTTTGAGAAGGGTATGCAAAATGTAATCTTCTATTTCAATCTGAAAAATCAACATCCCAACAACCCATGGGCCATGGTGTGTATGGGTAGACTTACTCCATTGGTTCCGCAATCTATTATTCTCTTGAAATATTAAATCATCTAAACTCATTCTCTATATGTGAACTCATAATATTTCAATGGGTTTGGGAACTGAAGTCCTCATATCACACTCTATGTGAATTATAGCTCTAGCTTTATACTCTTAAAGCAAATTCAAACCCCCGACTCCTCTTTTGTCTATATACATGAACGAGTATGCATTTAATTATTATTTGCCTCTCTCACGGGCAAAGCAAACCTCCCACCAACCAGGCTTGTATGAATTAAGGCCAGTATTTGTAATATCTATTTTGAGAAATTCCAGGCACACACCCTACCTGATTGTGACCCACCAACTTTGATCTTCCACTACTTTTTACCCATCTTTATTACGTTTTTTTTCCGAGTACCTCGCACCTCAAAAGGCATAATTTTCCATCAAAAAAAGGAATAATTACAAAATTCTGAAAAACTAATTTGAACATTTTCAACAAGTTTATTGATTTATTTTATTCTTATTATTTTTTGTGGTCCTCGGCAGCGTGTCAATATCATTTGTCTCTTGCTTAATTGTCAGCGTGTCATCCACCAATTTTTTTATTAGGAACACATCTCCCTCTCTTGGGCATTAATCCATGATATCCTCCTACCAAGGGACGCACCTTTAACATCATAGTTAACATCCTAGCTAGAGGGGAGGAGTGGCCGAGTGGGTCTACATAATAGTCATATTTGTGGCCTTTTGCAAGCCTATGTATTTCCTTAGCTTGATTATACCACGAGGTACGAGAGACACGCATAAACAAAAATATAAGGAATGTTTGTAAACGTATTAGGTGGCGTTTGTTAACACTAGTCTAAAAAGAAGTGTTTATTTGAAACTTATGTTTAGTTAAACTTTAGATTGTTTAGTTGAAGGTTAATTACATGTCTACATTTTAGAGATTTTAGGGATAAAATCCTCTACTTTAAAAAGTATGGAGCTATTTTTTTTGTTCAAGCCGGCACACTTAATTATCTTGTGCATATGCCATGTTAGTAAAAGTATAAGTTGTCAAGACCAATTTCGTCTCAATGCATAATTAGTGTTTTTATTTATATGTCCATAATTTGTATATTCCTTCTATAAAAAGAATAACTAAAATTAAACTAATAAAACTCCTTTTTTTTTCTATCATGCAAAAGCATAGTATTACGCAAATTGCATGAGCAAATGCTTATATATATCATGTTGGCTGCCATATGGCATTATTCTCACCTCTAAGATCAATTTCTTGTTTTCACAATCCTTGGTAAATTAGGGTACTACATTGGGATCACAATCCATTGCCAGCTTACCCACCATGAAGAAAGTCAAAAAGGAGAGAAATTTGGGCAAAACAAACACACACACACAAACATGCAAACATGCAGTAGGTCAACACACACAAGCTTAAACATTAACCTAACACATCTCTACAAAAGAGCCTAACTCTCATTAAATTACCTTATTATTAATTTTATCCAAGAAAATTGTGAAACACGTAGAGTTTATGTCAATTTAATCCTTATGGTGCTACTAAAGATGATCGGAATTTGGAATCCAATATTGGATTGATGAAACAAGAAACAGACACATTCAAGAGGTATTCATACATGCAGGGGCAAACATAAGATTTTATTGTAGGGGCACACAATGGTTGATTAAAAATATTAATAATTGTTGATGAGTTTTGAAGAATGATTAGGTGATTACAAAATATTTTGGGATGAGGAATCGTAGCCTAGCCCCTGGGAAAAAATTTTGATGGCCAAGTTCGTGGACCATTTTGTACAGGTATTGTTTCTCCTTATTTACAAGGGCAACTGTCTCTTTGCTTTATGACTATGTCAGTTAAATAATTAAATGACTTAATATTAAAAATGTATTTTATTTTTAAAAGTTGAGGACTCCCTTGTCCAATGGTCATGCCCTATTAAATAATTAAATATTATTTATATATATATATATGTATATGTGTATTTATTTAAATACGTTTTTGGTATAGCTGCCCCTTGTCACAAAACTATGCCCTTTTAAATAAGTAAACAACAATGACTAAAAAAAAACAAAAAAGTAAACAACATCGTATAAGAGATCTCTTTTTTTAATTCAAAGGGGCAACTGCCCAATGGCTATGCCTAGTTTTTTCATAAGTCCAAGGGCACTACCGCATGCCTATGCTATTCCCAATATATAATATAAAAAAATGTATTGTTTTTCAAAAGTTCAGGGGGCACGTGACCAGGGCCCTGGTTCAGCCACTACATACATGAGTAAAAACTCAAAAAGAATGAGTCGAGATCCTATCTAGGGACGTCAATGGATTGGATCATGATTTAAATCCAATTATTCAGATTTTGGACCATATTAGTGATCCGCCTGATCGGATACGGATTGCAAAGGTGGAATCGGATCATATCCGGATATAGGATGATCCGATCTGATTACAATATCTTTTTCCTTTTTTATTTTAGATATAATACATAAAAAATTTCTATGCATAAGATATTAATTTTGATTAATTAACATTAATTGAAATTAAATAAGGTCGTATTAGATTTTTATGTTATTAAAAAAGTTTTGTTTTTTTTAAATTAATATTTATCGAATAGGGATCAGATTCGAATCTTAAAAAAATAATCCGATTCGAACTCAGATTGGGTAGTTCAAAATCCGACAGATATCAAATCGAATTCGAACCAGCAGGTCGATCCGAATTCAATCCGTTGACAACCCTAATATTGTCCAATTGCCAATTGCACTCACAACACCCTTTAATTGCCCTACAACTCCTAGGGTTAACATTTTAACTCTCGGGTAAATTGTTTTTAAAAACCAAAGTTAAAAATATTAATCTTAAGAGTTAGTGAATCTTAATTACCTTCTGACACAATTATAAAAAAACACGTGTTGATTGTGGGTAGAGTTCAATTGCCATGATCCCAAATCAAAAGGAATTGGGGTGGCAAATACCCCCGTACTTTTTTTATGATTCGGGGTGTCCTCTGTCCATTTACATTAGGACTAATCGGGAAAATATGCTATATATCTCCCAAACCACACACAATAGAGAAGGGTAGGGTGAGCTCGAACTCAATGTCAATAAGGGCATCTCATTACCTTTGAACCACCGTGACACAACACCCGGCCCTCTTGCGCCAGTGGTTGAGGTGTGGCCTCTAGATGTGGGAGGTGAGGGGATCGAATCCCCTCAGGTATGAGTGGCAAGAAATCTCTTGCCTAATGCTAAACCCTAACAGCCTAATCGATTTAAGATTACTACATGATTACTCAAAAAAAAAGAAAAAAAAAGAAATACAGTACGGGTATGAACACCCAGTACACTCGAGATCGAATGACAGCTAATCACAAATGAACTCAGGGAGTGTTCAATCGCATCCACATGTCAAAACGTGTACCCATTTTACCCCTATTAACAGTGATTAAGATTCTCTAATCCTTGGGGTTCCATAATTAACTTTAGTTTATAGAAAGAATATTCTAAAAAATATTTAACTCTGGTTTGAAAAAAAAAGCTAAGGTTATATTGTTGGACCCCAAGGGTTAGTAAATCTTAACCACGATTGATTGGTAAAGATTAAAAGGGACACGTGTTGACTTGTGGCTATGATCCCATCTCAATATGCTCCCCAACAGAAATATTTTTAGCCCGGTGATCATACCTCCTCAACGTACCAAGACCTTAAGTATACAACTGTAGAGCAGTGAAAAAAGTTGGCGTTCAGATAGCAAGTAAAGCAAGCTGTGTTTTTCACTAACTATTATTTCTTCTCGTTTCACCATCCTCTCTTTCTCCTCTTTATAAATATACCTCTTCTTCCACCGACTGTCCAGCTGGGATTCCAGGCCATCTCGCCGGAATCTGATCGGGATCCGAAGCCAATCTTGCCGCGAAGATGTCTTCTGGCAGATATATGGCTTACTCACCATCTCCATCTACAGCCCCTCACTCTCCTCACATTTCCGGCATTCGCTCTGTCACCAACGCTCTCGCCGAGCAAGATAAGTAAGTTTAAGCCCTTTTTTTTATTTTTTTATTTCCTGAATAATAAGATAAAAGGACTAGATTTCTGTAATTCTAGATAATCATTGTCTTTTCTCTTATCGTATCGCGTTCCCGGTTCGATATGACTTCATTATTTCGTTTTCTATACCGACTCAAAGCTCTAGAATCATTCCTTTTGGTTTAAGGATAATTATTTTTCTTTTGATTTGTGTTTGGTGCGTTCCTTTTATGAATCCAGGAAACGCTGTAAATCAGATTAACTTTTATGTTTATGTTTGCAATCTGAAATGATATGATCTGCAAATGCTCTTGTTTTGAAGGAATTTATATTAGATCATCCGGATTATGTAGATCTCAGTTTAAATGAGGAGTTTGGTGGATCATAGTCGTTCTTTTATTCCAAGTATCATCGTCACAGTTCGCAGTGGGATTTTGGTGTTTCATGATTGAATGAGCAATTTTTCTTTGACGTACGTCAGATCAATTTTTCTCTTTAATCCAATTGTCATTGTTTTGGACATTTTCTGATTTAGGAGATGTTTTTGAGTGCATAGTAATTGTTGATTTCTAAATACCTAGATGTAATTCTCTTCTCTCAAGCTGAGATTATAATGAATTTAGATTTTGGTTGTTTACTTCTTCTTTTTTCTTTTCCCGCTAGTCCCTGTTTTAGTTTATTGATATTTTCCTACGAGTGTGTTTGTTTTGCAACATGCAATTTCTATGGAGGAAGCCAAACAGATCAAGAGATTGGATGGCTTTTATTTTGGTAATTATGCGTATTATTTGAAAGAAAGGCCTGGAAAATTCAAGTTAGTTGATCTGTCTTTTTAAAATTGAAATTTGGTTTTAATTTGCTTCTTCAAATCTTGTTATTTGGCATGATTTTTTTATTCTATTTTTGCTGCCATTGATAAATAGGGCAAATCATTAAGTCTTTATATTATGCCTTATAGTTTGATCTTGGAATGGATTAAATTGTTCTTTGGTTAATTCTTTGGTTTTTTCTATGTCGCATTAGTTTTGGTTTGTACATCATGGAGATGCAGAGAAATATAACATAATGTGTCTTTGCACGAACAAGTATGGACTGCATAGTTGTAGTACTACACTACTACCTATATTTGCATAATATAGTGTATCTAACAGGTTCGACTGTCTGTTACCAGGTATCTCTCCGAGTTACTGGCGGAGCGGCATAAACTCAGTCCTTTTATGCCCGTGCTACCACACAGCTATCGGTTGTTGAACCAGGGTGAGTTTCATAGCCAGGACTCAGTTGCATGTATTTCAATTCAGTGTGAGTAGAAGGTGAGGAACGGAAGGTTTTCATTGTTGTCACTTCCTACTTTTAGGAATTCAATTTTTCCCTTAAATCCTTTCTTTGCACCAGTGGGATGACACATTACCAATTGCACAGTGCCAGTTTCTTCTTTCACTTTTTCTCATTTGTTTTTGCTTTTAACCGAACTTTATTTAGGTTATTTAGTATGGGAAATGCTAACAACCATTCAATGTGTGAAATTGTTAACGACCACCAAGACATTTTTTCATAGGGGACAGTTCATTAAATAGGAGAGAGAAAAGCTAAACTGTATTTATTCTCTCTTGCATTTGATGACCGGTCTCCTCTGAAAAGACTAAAGTACCCTTAGCTTTAGTGGATCTTGATAATTAATGCAGGGGTAAAAATATCTTGGTGGTTGTTACCAAGTTCACCCCCTGAGTGGTCGTTAGCAAGACCCTTTAGTATAATTAGTGGAAGAGTCTGACAAGTTAATATGGAAGTGATTTGGTCTTTTGTGTTGCTTTAAACTGAGGAGTTGTTAGGTTTCCTTGAAGAAGACTGTTCAGATGATGCTGGTACTTGTAATTGTTGGTACTTGGTAATAACATCTTACAAATATATTGTGAGGGACGAGAATACATGCTTGCTGGTAAATGTTCGTCTGGATAGTTGTTTCTGTATTTAGAGTGGAGCAAATTTTTATCCAGCTGGGGGGCTAACTATTTTCAGTCTTTATATGGTGAATTGTGGCATCCTCTTGGGAGTATAAAAACTTTTGAATATGGTATAGGTTTTATATGAATACTTCTTAGGGTCCAAAGCCTGTACCCGCTTTCTGGTTAACTGAAATTACAGTAGCTGCACAGGTTTTGTAGGCTTAGATCTTGCTCTGTTTTCTGTGATGTGGATCTATTAGTCGGTGCCATTTTGTATGAATAATTGTTTGGAGATGTAGGTAGCAGTGCCAAGAAGTTAGTTTTTCGATTGTAGGTTTATAGCAGGTGAATATGCTATGATGTAGTGTAAAAGGGAAGCTTAGTGACTCGAGAATACAAAGGTAGGTCCATTCATACATAGACTATTTCAATTGAGGCCAATTGGGCTATTCCTACTGCCTGCATCGGCTTCTGTTCAAAGATTAGAGACTATACTCCAGAATCCCACAGCTTGAAGCGTAGGAGATCGGATTGATGATGCATGGATGGTCTCTGAGTGCTATGAAATTGTAGGTCATTTCTTGTTCTTGCTTAAAGTTTCCACTTGTAGTGTTGCATTTTTGTGCACACCCCTTAAGGTCATGTTCACCCGGATAGAAAGTAATTATCAAGTGAAACCATAATGTGCAATTTTTGCTTTGTTATATAAGACTCCAGTTTAGTATGTGAAGATGGGGCACTAGTAGTTCACTATAAATCTACATTATGGCAAGACAGACAAATTATACAAGGTGGTTAGAAAACAGCAACCATGTGCCAGTGTTTTTCTCGTGTGGTCTAGCTTTTGAAATTGATGCAACACCAACTCACATCAAAGGTGATGTAACACAAAGAAGAAATAGGAGAGAAAAAGAGAGGCGACAAGGGATCCGGAACTCGCTCAACTGGTTATGATTATGCTGGAATTGCTTATAACATGATCGCCCAAAACATATTGAAATATTGAAGTTGATCGTCACTTTATTAAGGAGAAGTTGAGATCGGGTGACATTTGCACTCCTTTTGTGAAGGCCGGGGATCAACTAGCGGATGTTTTGACCAAAGGATTGGGGAAACCTCAATTCATCAGTATTATGAGCAAGTTGGGCATGGGAGATATCTATGCACCAATGTGATGAGGAGTGTTGAATATTGTTTTGGTCTATCATACCTTTATGGTATAGTAGACCTTTGGGTGTTACTATGCTAGAGTATATGTAGTAATGACATACTTATAATATTCATTTCTAGATGTCAAGTTATAATCTAATGAATGAGAGAGAATACCTAAGCTCTCTATTCTTTCTTTTCGTCTTCTTCCTCCTCTTCTTCTTCTCCTTCTTCCTTCTTTCAAACCCTAACCTTAAACTAAACTAATCAAGTCAACTTGATGGTGCTTTTTGTTGAGTGTTTGTGAGTAATCTAAGGGCAAGAATTTGTCATCTAACTTCAATCTTATTTCTACCCAAGTATTAATCTTTCCAAGTCCTTTTCCTTCTCTACTACGTTGGTATTGTTGCCACCAAACAAGAGCATGTCCTTTCAATTTAGTGGCCACAAAACGAACTTCTTTTCTTCCGGTACGTCTTTCCATTCAAAGAAAGCTTCGAAAGAGGCAATCCAATCACAATAATCATCGGAATCAAGCTTACGTTCAAAGTCTTGAACATGCACTTGGATAGTACGGTCGTTCCCTTCAAGACCTCAGGTTAAATGTTCCATGGACCGCACATCTTGTTTTCTTGGAGGTGGTAAAGGCATCCACGTAAAATTCGAAGATCCATTGTTGTTTTGGTCATGATCACTCACATTGCTTCTTCCTCCATGAGAAGGAGCTGGAAACACTGTGGAATCCTTTGTAAAAGTTCTTCCATCATTTGTTGAAGCTCTCGATTAAATTGCTGTAAACCCTCTAGTTCTACCCTCAAATCACCATGCTCTTCGTTATATTGTTTACGTCCATGGGGGTTCCTTCGAGGAGGCGTTCTCTTTTCTCAAACAGTTGGTGGGTGGAAGTTGGTGAAGAAAATTCAGCAAGAATGAAACCTGCTTTGATACCAATTTGATGCAACACCAATGCACATCAAAGGCGATGTAACACAAAGAAGAAATAGGAGAGAGAAAGAGAGGCGACAAGGGATCCGGGACTCACTCAACCAGTTATGGTTATGCAGGAATGACTCACAGCAAAGGAGAAATCACTCTACCCATAAGGGAAATTTCGTAAGCTCCTTCAAGAATTAAAAATGGCATCCAAAGATACTCCTTCATTAATTTCTTTAGCATATATAGAGAACATTGATCCCTCATGGGAAAATACTACAAAACCCATTATCATGGGAAAACATCAAACTACATTAATGTCTATTCTCTACAACTAATATATGGGGAAACATCAAATACTAATTATACCCACTTCCTACAACTAAACACTAAGTAACACTAATGAGGAGGTGGAAAGTCCTTGACTTGTTGAATGGGTATGTGGATTGGATAGATGGATTGTTAGATAATGGGTCATGGGTAAATGGAAAATGGGTCATGCGTAAAATGGATTATGGGTAAATAAGTTAGTTGGGCTGATTGGGTGTTGGGCCATCATAAAGGTTGTATGCTTGCTGTTGTATCAGAAATTGTTTTGATGGTCTAAACCTAAGTTGCAATATCACAGTCAGTTTCTGGGATTGGAAAATCTATGCATAGAGTGCGGAACTGGAACTAACATGCACTTGGTATATTTCTGAAATGTGCAGATTTTATGGATATCATAACTAAGATTTTGACGGGTTAAGTAGTTTCTTCAATATTGATTGATTGTGCTCAAAACCTCGAAGCTAAAGACATTTAATTAGGCATCACTTCTGGCATTCTAATAGCAATATGGGAATGGATAATCAAGTTGAGGAACATATTGAATTATTCATCATGTACAATAGATGTACTGTGTATTGATGATGATCATGGGTAACTCATGGTTAAAATTATTGGTATCAAGGTACGTATCGGTAAATTCAAAATAAGAAACTTATCCTAGTTACATATTGATACGCACAAAAACCCTGTAAAAATTAAAGAAATGTTGGAAACTCATGAAAGCTTAAAGTGTTTTTTTTATAAATACAGAGA
Organism: Tetracentron sinense; assembly: GCA_015143295.1. Lineage (NCBI taxonomy): Eukaryota > Viridiplantae > Streptophyta > Magnoliopsida > Trochodendrales > Trochodendraceae > Tetracentron > Tetracentron sinense. The sequence goes on from CM026551.1 coordinate 63,877,615, forward strand.
TAAGATAAAAATATGATCGATAGACTCTTATAGCTATCATTCGAACTATCTATATGAGTTACCACAATACATTACATCCTAAAACTACAGATACGCTGCATTTATAGGTAGAAATGCCCATATACAACCTAATGGACAGAAGTGAAAGCATAATCCATTAATAAAAACACTCATTTTCGATTTTGTGGCGTCAGTGGATGAAGATGTGTATATCTTCTGTGTCATTTTTCATTCTTATCAATGGGAGCCTGACAGGTTTCTTTCAGAGCATTAGGGGGTTGAGACAAGGGGATCCCCTCTCTCCATTTCTTTTCATCTTAGTCTCGGAAGCTTTGAGTCGAATGTTATCTAAAGTCGATGGTTCGGTGTTTCAAGGGTTCTTGATAGGAAAGGACAATCTGCCTATTTCGCATCTTAAATTTGTGGATGACACCTTGGTCTTCAGTTATGCGTTGTGTTGGAATCTGGTCAATCTTAGGTATTTATTCAGATGCTTGGAGGCTATTTCTGGGTTGATCAAGGTTTAAAACAACGGTTTCGGACATCGTAACGGATATGGCCGAAACCTTTACGTAATGTCATTACGTAACGGTTTCGGTCTTTACTTTTTTTTTCTCTTTTTTGCTTAAAAAAATTCCAATAAATAGAAAACAAATAAAAAAAAAACATATAATAAATGAGTAACAAGATACTTTTAAAGCCAATATGAAGCTCAAAATTTAGAAATAAGGAAATTAGATGGGTCGAGGGTTGAAAAATACCTGAAATAAAGAACCTGCCTTAGATTCCTCATATCTATAAATCAAACCCCAATTCAAGTTGTTAATCAACAAAAAACAAAAGGATTGTATGAAAAAAAAAAAAGTACTAAGAATAGATAGAGAAGAAGAGGGGAAGGCAAAGATGAGGTTTTAGAATGAGTTTAGGGATTTTCGGAACCCAGTCCTACGACCGAATCCTTTACGTATCATGTGTAACATCGGTTACGTAAAAGTTTTCGGGCATTACAGTTTTGTTTCGGGATAAACGAGTAAAGGTATGGTATCGGGTATCGGAGGCCACCGAAACCTTTACGTAACGGGTTTTACGTAACGGTTTCGGCGATTTTTTAAACCATGGGGTTGATGGTCAATCTGGATAAATCTGAGATCTTGCGTGTAGGTGAGACTCCAGACATTGTCCAATTGGCCTCTTATCTAGGTTACAGAGTGGTGGTGGGGTCTTTCCCTATGCTCTGATTTTTTTCTTGGTAACAATTAGATGTTACCCCGTTTTATAATCTTGCGTAGACCTTGATAAATCTCATTATAGTATTCCAGGAAAACAATGCACTTCCAATTTCTTTTAAGCTGTTGCAAACATCTGGAATTTATTAGAAATTAAAAGAAACACTAGTTGGAACAGCTAGAACATATTTGGTTTTTATGTCGGACAATAAATTCATCCTTTAGAACTAGAGACTTCAAATCGAGGATGGTGGCTATTATTCTACCTTCCTATTACAGTACACCAAGAAAATGTTAAAACATTGCATTACAAATGACATTGAATCTAGCATCTTGTGACGATGAGTCCATTCCCTCCTATTTTTCTTATGAGTAGCTGTATAGTTGATTTTCAGTTGTTCATTACTTTTAGAACTATTAGTTCTTCTTTCATTGGGGGAAAACATTAGTTCTTCGTTTGTGTGTTACATTGGGTATATATTTCCTGGATGCCCTGCCCCTCCGGTATCAGTACTGGTCTTTTTCATGTATAAATTTGGTAATTGTATGGGATGTCAGCTAATAATTTCAGTAACTTCTTATGGTGTGTGTGTGAACTATCTACGTAGTCCTCAACATTTGTTTGTGTGTGTACTATCTACGTAATCCTCAACATTTACTGCAACTTGAATTGCATGCCCACACATCGACTTTCTTCTGTAGCTAAGCTGCAACAAAATAGATGTAACTATATTTAGTGCAGGTCTAGTGTCTCCTTAATTAACTGTCCTATTAAAATGAAAAAAGGAACTAGGCTACGTATTCCCTTTCTTCATTTCAGGTTACAATTTTGTAGAAAAATTACATGGGGGTGGTGCTGATTTTTAACTAACCCATTTAATTAACACATGTTGTCTGTCCATTTTGTGGTGACTGCTGACTAATTTCTTAACAAATGCTAACTGGTACATCTTATTCTTGAAATTGACCTTTTGGAGCAGAAATAATGCGTGTAACCACACTGTTGGGGAATGCATCACTTTTAGATCAAACTGGCTTTGAACATGCTAGCCCCCTGACATCTGGAGGATTATTTTCGAATGGAGGAGGAGCCGATATAAATGGATGGGCGTCAGCATTTCAATCAGAAGTACGGATACTAACCATTAACATAACTCATTTTCCATCTAATTTTACTGCGATTTAGAACCATTGCTGACATAATTTCTTACATTTAGCTAACTTGAGTTGTCTTATTTGAGTGCTTGTATTTTGAAGTTCCACTTTTGCTAGACTAACACCATCAAGGATAACAAATAGATATAGCTTAGCAGTGGGCTTTAGTTATAATCAGAAAGTTGTCCATTTCCCATCTTCCTTTTGTCAGGAAATATTGGTTACCTATTATATCCTCCAAATCTTTCTTCTGGTGCAAAGCTAGAGTGCCCACTAAAAAGGAAGCCCTACATGGAGTGTTAAGCAAGGATCAGTTCTATACTAAGAGGTGCTGAGACAGCAAGTGCCCCTTTCTTCTCTTCTAGACATGGGTATATTTTATTGGCTACTGGGCGTAGCAAAAAAATCAAATAGTATGTTCAGTTTACTTTATTTACTGATGGATCTTCATTGTTGAACTATTAACTGGTTTGAGGTTTCAAGACATTTGTTATCTGCTACATAACAGCTTGTCTGATTGCATTCCCATGACATAAAAGAACCAAAGATCGATGAGCCAAAAGTTCTAGTTGTAACAAAGTGCATTTCTACTCTTGGGTTTTTAGAGTTGTAATGCCTATGGACTTCTAGGTTTTCTATGATCATGCTTGGGATTTGTTATTGTTGCATTTGTTGGATATACATTTTTTCATTAATTTGTAATGGTCTTTTCATATTCATATTCACATTTTTTTGCTGCACAAGCCTTGGTATTTGTTCTGAGGTTTTTGTATTGTAACCTTAAGTTAATCTGACTAAAGGAACTCTGATATATCTAATGCATACCCCAAGCAGTATGGCATCCACCATAATCTGTTCTGTGCTTCTTAACATGTGAAGTTGGAATATGCAGAGATTAGGATTATTACAGCCCACATCAGCACAAAGCTGGCTTGGATCACAAGGTAGTTCATCAGGTTTTCTTGTCCAGAAAACAATCCGGGTGGATGTTCCCGTCGACAAATACCCTACTGTACGTAACAAACTTCTTGCTCCATTATGACAATTCTATGCTGTAACCATATTTTACAGCATTTGGCATTGAACTTCTTGTTACCAACTTATGTTGCAGTACAACTTTGTTGGGCGCCTCCTTGGTCCTAGAGGGAACTCTCTTAAGCGGGTGGAGGCAAATACTGAATGTCGAGTCCTGATTAGAGGGCATGGCAGCATCAAGGATCCAACCAGGGTAATAATAATATGCTTAATCATTGGTGCTGATTGACAACCCATTGCTTAAAACACAAGAACTGCTCATTTCAGAAAACTATCCACTGGGCAATTGTTTTTTTGAAGTGGCTTCTACTGTAAATGCATTTGAAGAATAGACAGATTAAATAATTGTTAAAACTAGAAACAAGATAAATTAGTCCCTGTTTGGTTACACTTATGTTTTTAAAAACAAAAATTTGAAAATTTTTACACAAAACATGTTTGGTAAACATGTTTCTAATTTCTGTTTTTAAAAATCAGTAACAAAATTTTTGAAAATCAAGGTAGCAGAAATTTTCTGTTACCTCTGTTTTTTATAACAAAAAAAAAAATGGAAAACATGGACCCACCACCACCATCCACCCACCCACCACCCACAACCATTACTACAAAACTACCCATGGCACCACCACCACCCACAACCACCACCACAGCACCACCACCACCCACCACCACCACCACCCACAACCACCACCATCATCCACCACAACACCACCACCACCACCCACCCACCCACCATCCACAACCACCACCACTACTACACCACCTCCACCATCACCCACTACACACCTCCACATTACCACAACCACCGCCACCACTGCTACTACCACTACACCACACCACCACCACCCACCACACCACCACCACACTACACCACCCACCACCACCATCACTCACCACCACACTACACCCACCACCCACCACTATGAATTGAAATTATTTAATCATATTTACCAAACACATTTGTTTGTTTTCCTTTTTTTATAACAAGTAACAGTTAGTAATGTCAAACGTGTTTCCTACTTAAAAAAATTGAAAACAGAAAGTCGTTTCCAATTTTTAAAAACAGAAAAATGGAAGTGTATCCAAACGGCCCCTTTTAGTGTTTTTACATAGCCTTATTCATGTGTTTTAACATGTATGCTAGAAACTTGGTAACTTCAAATATCAGTTACCATGTTCCTTAGTTAATTATATATATATAAGCCAGATGCTTTGCGAACCCCAGTACATTTCGTTGCACTTAAATCACCTTCATGAAGAGGCGCTTCTGTAGAATAAGAATTCTTCCGTCTATTGGATTCTTTTGAGGGAAACTATTCTAGAGGATGGAGAAGAGCGGGGGCACCACTCACAGGAAAATGCAAGCCGAACCTCTGATCGACCTGGACACATAAATAATTCTCTTTCACCTTGACTAGTGAACTTGGTAATCTTCACAATGGCATTTTTGCCCTTTTATTAATTACCCAACTTACTAAAGCTAGGGGTAATATATCCTTTTGATAAGGGACCAATCATTAAATGCAGGGAATAAAAAGTATAATTTTATTACCAACTTGTAATATTTTACTTATGTTTCTTGTCGGGATAATCCTATGCTACTACTTATAACAAATTTTCTCAAACCATCTCTTGCAAAATTCCTGTTCAAGTTAAAAATAATTGTTTTTCCTTTCTCTTAAATGGAAATTTCATGATTTATACTTTTCGTTGTAAAAGTATTATCATTAACTTGTTACCACTGTTTGATAGGAAGAAATGATGAGAGGAAAACCCGGGTACGAGCATTTGAATGAACCTCTCCACATCCTTGTGGAGGCAGAATTGCCAGCTGAAATAATTGATGCTCGCCTGATACAAGCGCGTGAGATCCTCGAAGATTTGCTCAGGCCTGTGGTAATTTTCCCCTCCCCTACAAAATCTCAATTTATTCATCCTATGAGGTGATGTTATTTGTTGTTCCCATGAAGTCATTTTTTTCCAGGGAAAATTTGTATTTTTATTTATTTATCTTCTTCTACCCAGGATGAATCTCAAGATTTCTTCAAGAAGCAGCAGCTACGAGAGCTAGCAATGCTGAATGGTACGCTCCGTGAGGAAGGTTCTCACATGTCTGGTTCTGTGTCCCCCTTCCACAACAGCCTTGGTATGAAGAGGGCCAAGACAAGGGGGTAATGAGTCCCTCCTCTGAGTTGGACTCTTGAAGCTTTTGTGTTATTTGTTTGTCATTGCCAGCCAATTCCCACACAATAGGTGTTTGCTCTGCTGGGCAATGCCCCCGAACCATCGGGGCACTGGCACCGGTGCGTGTCGGTTTTAACTTGTTTCTATAAAGTGTGTTTTATCTTTCTTTCTTTCTTTGTTTTTTTTTCTTTTGGGTTGGGCAGTTGATAATATTTGAGTAGTGGAGTGGAGGGCCATTTTAGGTTCCGAGGTTTGCCTCTATCTGTTGCTTTAGCAAGTTTGGTTCGTCAGAGTATCTCTACAAGTCTTTCCTTGTGTTACCGGTATTTATTATGAGCTTGTGATGACCAATATGGTGACGGGGTTGTTGTAAAGAAAGTAAAAGATTGGATATAGTGTACAAAAAGTGAGAAACAATAGCCCCCCACTAAAGCAGGTGGCATGGGTAGGACTGTTTTGTACTTTTAAGTGTAGATTGTATTTTTGGGGATGGCACTCTTAGTTTTGAATTGACATTCTGACCGGGGTTTTTTAGTTAATTTTTTCACCCATTGCCAAGACTTTTATTGTTGCAGCATTTACTTTTGAGATAATGCAGGCAGTTCAGGTATGCTGTTTCTGGGTTGATGACTGGTCAATGCTCACTGAGTCTATTGTCGAGCTAATTGGATTGGATGATAGAGGTGCAGTTTCAGGTGTAAGCAAGTGATTGGGTGTCGGGTGCAATGGTCAAACAGTGACAGGAAGGCTGAAGGGAATGGATATTTCTCAACTAGTCAGGCATCAACCATTCCTTCTTTCAAGGACGAGCGATGGGAACTAAGGAATGAAGATTTAGGTGAGCGTTGCAAGCAAGGAAGCCACAATCAGATTAAAAATAAATAAATAAAATTAAAAAATGCTCAAAATAATGGTTTGAATCAACAAACAAATTATGCATACTCCCTGGGGTCCCATGGCCATTTAGATGGTAAGAGTTTTGTGGGTGAGAGAATTTCGTTAATGGTGGGATGCAAATATATGTTCAAGCAAAATGTTGTGTAGGACCACTTTTATGTCTTACCATTTGGTCTGGGAATGGCAAGCAAGTATCCCCGGACTCGGCCTAGACTCAGCCCTAGAGCCCCAAGCTGTGTCGGAGGGCATGGTGGTCCAGTCCCCCGCCCGAAAATCCGCCAGTGTCATCCTCTAGATGATCAAAGAAGGAATGCAGAGCTGTCCTCCTCACCGGGCAGCCTGGCGCTGGAAAGACCGCCATTGCCATGGGCATGGCCAAGTCGCTTGGTCAAGAAACCCCCTTTGCCATTATGGCCGGTAGCAAGCTCTTTTCACTTGAAATGTCCAAAACCGAAGCCCTAATGCAAGCTTTTGCGCAAATCCATCGGTGTTCGAATCAAGGAGGAGACTGAGTTCATTGAAGGGAAAGTCGTCGAGGTTTAGATTGATCCTCCTGCTGTTTCAGGTGCTGCATCAAAGACTGGTAAGTTGACTCTGAAGACGACGGAGATGGAAATTGTGTATGATTTGGGGGCGAAGATGATTTGAGTCATTGGGGAAGGATAAAGTCTAGAGCGGGGATGTCATTGTGATCGATGGATGGGCATGTTCAATCAACATAGGGAGAAAAGGGGGTCCATCCTCTATTGATTTATACTATTCTAAATTCATTCAAATAGAAAAAGAACAAAAAAAAAGTTCTTTACAAGACTTACAGAGAGATTGGGACTTCAAGCAAATATTAAGGCTCTTCATCGTGATATTAATCTTAATTGAAGAAAGGAAATTCTATAATTGTGATATTCATTCGCATTGAAAAAAGATCGACTAAATCATCCGACCAGGTTGATGTTTTTTGTAGGTGGTGTCTTTTGGTCCACTCTTTGGATGGTTTGGAATGAATTTTTGGGGTGCCATGAGAGAAAGGATGAGCGAAGGTTCTGAAAGAGAGAGTGGAGTAAAACTGAGTGAGGGGATGAAAGTAACCGACTAGATGAGGAAGGAAAGGCTAACATAGTGAGAAAAGATCTGTATGGAAAAACCACTAGTGTTCTAGGAAGATTTTCAAGAGATATGCAGAGAGTTATTAGACTAGACGTGAAGGATTAAGGAGAAAACCTTGATGGGATACTCATCTTGGAGAAAGCGTTGGTCTTTGGCAAATTTAAGAGAGATAATAACGGATTGACTGTCACGGGGAAGATCTCGTTTGCTAGGTCGAGGGATTACGATGCTGGGAGCACACAAACTAAGTTTGTGCAATGTCCAACGGGGATTTGCAGAAGAGGAAGGAGGTTGTGCACTGCGTCACGCATCTCTATCCTCCTAATACTTACTCTCCTTATTCTTATTGATACAATGGATATGAATGAAATGATCTTTAGTTCATAAACAAGATGTTTGTTTATAACCAACCACTAGGGTAGGATTTGAGTTGACTTATTTTGTCTTTTCTAACGTCACATCAGTACAAATCCTAATAGTTTAATAATTGAGATAAACGGGTAGGATTTGAGAGTATATATGAGAGTACACTTTGAAAGTATCTCTAGACTCATGCATGGGCTGATTAATATTGCATTCATTTATATTTTTTTTTGCATTTGGATGCGAATGAGGTAATAGGAAGAACCAGCCATCTGTTGGGGTAATTCCTTTGGTGACGTGGTAAATAAATCGTTCACTCACCAATCATTTATGAAACTTGACAACAATAACCTTTGTAATCTCGAGGTATAGTAATGGATGATCACCAATACCAGCTTTGAGAATTGGATCTCTTAAAAATATGAGTGACAATGAGGTAATTTGGACTTTGCATTTTGATGATTTTGGAATAGACCTGACTCGAACCCGACACATTTACAAAGGCCTTGAAGTCCAAACTCTAACCCACTTTTCCCCCATACTTCATATATGACTTCTCATATTTGTAGTTTGAGATTTTATCTTTTTGGTTTTAGGATACAAACACACAATGCACAGAACACACGCACACAGTACGAAAGGTCAGAAACCACAACTCTTCCTCAAAAAAAGGAATCTAATTTTGGAAGGGAGCATGGAGCCTTAAGTACTCACAAAAAGTACAATAAAAGTATTTGTATTTATATATACTAGCGGGTGGCACGTGCGATGCACGTGAGAGCAAGGGAAAGCAGTTAACCACAGTTAATAAGAGTTAAAAGGGACACATGTTAACCCACGGGTGCGATTGAACTCGCTAGTGGCACGTGCGATGCACGTGAGAGCAAGAGGAAGGAGTTAACCACAGTTAATAGGAGTTAAAAGGGACACGTGTTAACCCGCGAGTGCAATTGAACTCTCCCCGATTTCAATCGCGATTGGCTGTGATTCTAAATAGATAGATGAGCAAGGGGTAGTTTGGAAATTAAATCAAAGCAATGGGTAGTTTAAGAATTAAAGCAAAACATTAAATCAAAATTTTGTTTTTATATAAGGGTAGTATGAGAATTTTGGAAAAATCATCTACCCCTGCGCCTCTCGCATTATAATAGTACCCGCGAGTGCGATTGACTGATTCTATTCTTTAAATAGATAGATGAGGGTAGTTTGGGAATTAAAGTAAAACATTAAATTAAAGTTTTATTTTACATAAGGGTATTTTAGGAATTTTGGAAAATTCAGGCTACGCCTGCCTCTCCCATTATAATAGTAAAGAAAAGATATATTTTTTTTTTTTATGTAACTCCTAAAACACACATGTTATGAAGATCAGCTAACCGTAATCGTGTTGATATTTAAATGGTAATAGTAATCGTCACCAACATACAAATATGTTAGTTGTCAAAACGACGGGTTTGGGAGGATAGCATTGAGCCTTACGTACCCCTCACGTACCGGCAATAGCTTCTTTAGATTTTGGCATGATCTGTATAAGCGAGAAGCATCCCAGATTTTGCAAGAAGTCTCGAGAGCTGACAAATTAAAGGCTATTGTTCTTTCCTAGGCAGTCAAATATTTCTTCTCGAAAACTGTCATTTTTTTAATTCATGGTTCTTATTTACATAAATGGTTCTCCGGTGGTGCTTATTGTAAGCTGAGGGAAAATGTTGACGACACAGATTATGATGGACGACAAACAGAACCATCTCCTGCAAATGGGGGTAATGTTAAGTACGGCAACCCTCGCGGTGAGTGCATTTGTTGTTGTGGCTGTTATATTCGGGATCATGAACATCAAATGATGAGAAATCAGGGATGACAGAGTTCTTGTGGACCGTGGGTGGCGGTGCCACAGGCAACATATTCCTATTCGTGATTGCTATCGCTTGGTGTAAGCACAAGCGACTGCTTGAGTAAGTCTGCTTCAACGCACTGACTGTATATTACAAGAGAGACTATAACTTGTTTCTCAATTGGTCCCGGTGTTTTTTATGCTTCATCTTAGTTTTTATGTGGACATAAAAGCCAGTTTCCATGTATTGCGATAACTATAAATATTGTGTTGGTTCTTACTTCCTAGTGTATCTAGATTGCTGTAATTATGCAATTACATTCCAGATAATTCAGTGGAAGATGGCTATCGAATTGGATAAATGTGACATTATAAACACATTTCCCACATCAATGATTTGATCATCATCTTGTATGCACCATAGCCCGTGAGTGATATCAATTGGATTTTTTTCCCCATAAGATTTGACAAGAGTTAAAACCCAGATGCATTAAAGCATGCATTACAGCGCTGAAGTAAGTCCAGAGTCCAGATAGTGGATGATAATGGCAGTGGTAAGGTTTGTCTTAATCTTTTGAATCTCATTGATGATAAAATTGGTCCAGCTTATTCAAAATTATGTCATCTCTATGGAACTAGGGTGAAGGCATTGACCCCATTGTTACAGTGCTTTTTTGCATAGCTTTTATGATAAAATCAACAACAATTAGATGATGAGATCATTATTATTTGAATAGAGGAACTCCCGAGCATTTGGTGCTCTCAGATGTGTCCCTATCAGTGGAACGGGTGACTCATGCAAGGGTACTTGACCGGGCTGGGGCCTCCAGAGCTCACAATGTATTTAGTTTTTCTTATTTCAAAAGCCCAGCCCAGCCCAGCCCAGCCTGGTCCGATCCTCTACATCAAAAAACGTAGGTCCAAGCCCAAGCCCAAGCCCTAAAGAGAACGATGCAAGGGATGTATGCCTCTATATATATATATATATAGTTTGGGTACCAAATTTAGTGAGTGAAATTTACGAAACCTAACTTACTGCTCAAAAACTCTCGAGTACGCTTGATAGAATAGCTGTAGCTCTCTCTCTCTCTCTCTCTCTCTCTCTGAAGCTGAGGCAACAGGCAATAGGAGGCGGGCATGGCGGAGCTAAAGCTATCAGAAAGTCGAGACCTGACTCGAATAGAACGAATTGGTGCACACTCTCACATCAGGGGACTGGGGCTAGACTCAGGCCTAGAGGCCCGAGGCGTGTCGGAGGGCATGGTTGGGCAGGCCCCCGCGAGAAAAGCCGCCGGCGTCATCCTCCAGATGATCAAAGAAGGAAAAATCGCCGGCAGAGCAGTTCTGCTCGCCGGTCAGCCTGGAACGGGAAAGACCGCCATTGCCATGGGCATGGCCAAGTCCCTGGGTCAAGAAACCCCCTTTGCCATGATGGCCGGCAGCGAGCTTTTTTCTCTTGAAATGTCCAAAACCGAAGCCCTAATGCAAGCTTTTCGCAAATCCATCGGCGTTCGTATCAAGGAGGAGACTGAGGTCATTGAAGGGGAAGTTGTGGAGGTCCAGATCGATCGTCCCGCTGTTTCTGGCGCTGCCTCCAAGACTGGTAAGTTGACGCTGAAGACCACGGAGATGGAAACTGTTTATGATTTGGGTGCCAAGATGATTGAGTCCTTGGGGAAGGAGAAAGTCCAGAGCGGGGATGTCATTGCCATCGATAAGGCATCCGGGAAGATCACTAAGCTCGGTAGGTCTTTTGCTAGGTCCAGGGATTACGATGCCGTCAGCTCACATACTAAGTTTCTCCAATGTCCCGACGGGGAGTTGCAGAAGCGGAAGGAGGTTGTGCATTGCGTCACTCTCCATGAGATTGATGTTATTAATAGCAGGTCTGCCCTCCTCCTCCTACTTTCTCTCCTTTTTCTTATTCATACAATCATGGATTACTGCATTTATAACTGACTTTGTCTTCAACTATTATGTGAAAAATCACACCGGAAAAAAAGAATTAGAGAACATAGGGACCTGTTCAACACTCAATCTACTAACGGGGTCATCGATAATACAATTATCCTTCAAAGTTAAGCTAGTTAACCTATTGCCAATTACAAATTATTAAGTGGCATTTACATCGAAAAACAATTTGTAACCAAGAAAGCCTCTGGATTCTGCTGATACTTGGGAAAGAAACGAATGATAAACTCCATAAGTTTTTCTAGTTTAGCCTTAGGACTTAGGAGCTTCTGGATAAGTACACTGTCTATCAAGTGGGTTATTTTATTTTACAATCAGAACCTATCACACCCCTTCCTGTAGAGTAGACCCTATTGGGCGGAGTGGACCCCACAAGGCAAGGCTCTACTAGGAACCTGCCCAATGGGTAATATAACTTGATCATAAACCTGTTAATGCATTTCATTCATACTAATTTATGTAGCATGCCACATTCATATTTAATCCACAAGGCAAGGCTCTACTAGGAACCTGCCCAGTGGGTAATATAACTTGATCATAAACCTGTTAAAGCATTTCATTCATACTAATTTATGTAGCATGCCACATTCATATTTAATCCAAAAGGTGTGGGCTACACTACAACCATACACCTACTTATATGTATACATATCAATGAGTAAGTGGATAGACATCCACCATCATACTAGTCCAAAAAATTTTGCAAGTCTAATTTGGGTACTAGGTCTAGAAACAAAAAAAGACCTAGATTGGGCTGACGTAAAGATGACTCCGAGGCACGATCTCAAAAAAAACTCGAAGGACTGCTCTTTATCCAAAAACGGCTGCTAATTTGAAAAGGGGAAAAATAACAGGATGAGACATGGCTCAGTGAATGAATAACTAATATAGATTCATAAAACATGGATTATTAGCATAAAAATTTTCAAAAAAATTCGGCAGAGTCTCCTCTAAAAATAGAGGGTTCCAAATTCTTAAACATTACCTGTAAAACCTATTTCATCAGAGAATTCATTTGAAAAATGCATAATATAATCCTTGCACTTTCAAGTTTCTCATTTACCATACTTACCATCATCAATAATTTCCCCCATACTTCATAATAAGTCAAAAGATTCTGCAAAATCATAAAATATAATGTCCTTATCATATTTCATACATATTTATACTGCCTGTCTGCCTGCCTGGGCGCTTACCCCATGGGTAGCCCTATTCCCAGTCCCTGTTTTTCCTCCCTGGGTGCTTACCTCATGGGCAGCCCTATTCCCAGTACATAATATCTCTCATCTGGGCGCTTACCTGACATGTAGCCCTATTCCTAGTGCATACTCTTTCTATCTGGGTGCTTACCTTTTTGGTAGCCCTATTCCCAGTACATCATCTTTCCATCTGGGCGCTTACCTTATAGGTAGCCCTATCCCAAGCGGCTTGAGAAATTTTCAAGATACTTGGCTTTTATCGTCACTTACTTTGCATAATTCTTAATTCGTAGAAGTACATAAATACACATTCATACTACCAAGCATTTCATTTCCATATTCACTTTCTTCGTAATGCCCATGATTTCATAAACATGTATTCATACTACTAATGTTCCATAAACATATTCACGAGTTCAATTCATTTAAATAAAATTTCTATAGTAGGTATTCACTCACATGATCGGATAAATTTAGCTAGCACCGAAGCTCACCAGGTCAACTTCTAGTAGCAAGTCCTCTCCTAAGACATAACACATAGACAACCATTCATGTCTTTCCAACTCTAATTTCACAAAAAGTTTATTTAAAATTAAAAGCATTCGAATAGAAGTAAACTCATCATTTCAAAATTCATGATAGGGCATTTTCTAAGGTTTCCATAATACCTTTAATAATTTTAAACCATCAAATAAACTTGTAAAATTCAATAGAAATCATTTCCCACTCTGTTATACACTTAATTAATTATATATCGAATCAATTTTACCAAACTAAATGATTTACAACAAAAAGCCCCAAATTTGTGTTTTAACCTAAACCCTCGTTTTTACCCCTTTTCAATTCTCACCACTTTCTTTCAAATTAATAATTTTTCCCAACATTCTTACACCTCAAGACTATGTTTAGTCGCAAGAAATGAAAGTAATTCATGCTCAAATTACAAAAAAATCAAGCTTGATTCACATTATGTCACATTTTCACAAAGACATAAAGGATAATAACTTGGATGGAAAACTCACCAATTTGACGCATGTTCTAGCTCCTAATTTGCTCTCCAAAACTTAATCTTTGCTTAAGGTTGAAAAAGAACTAAGAAAATGGGGCTTTATGGAGGTTTTCAAAGTGGGTTTTGGTCCAAACCAGGGCTGGCCGGCGACAGAACTGCGGCTGGCCGGCGGCGAGGCTAGCCGGTGATAGGCGTCGGTCGGCGGTGGTGACGGCAATGGTGCTATGGTCTTGGAGTGGGAAGAGGGAAGTGAGAGGGAGAGAGAAGAAGAAGAAGGAAAAATAAAAGCAAAAATGAGAGGAAGAGAAGAGAACGTGAGTTCTCTTCTTATTCTTACCCCCAAGGCAAAAATACTAAAATGCCTTTCCATGAATTAAGGTCTCTTTGGATGCTCAAGGGTATTTTTGGAAAAATAAAGATTTTAGGCTAATTTTCAAGAGATTACCTTCACCAAAAATTTAATAAAAAAGTATTCTTACTCTACATCTTTCATACTTGGCCAAAGAAAAATTTCTAGTATATAAAAAAAAATCAAAATTATGGAAAAGCCCAAATAACCCCTGATTTTCTAAAACCGGGCGTTACAGAATCTAAGTAACCAAAGCGGGAGCCAGAGCTCTAGAGCATCAAATTTTAATTTAAAATAGGGTTGAGAGTGCCTCCGGATTGTTAGTGTTTATATATATATAAACTTAAACCACTAAACTCTCACAACTTTTACCATTGTCTAATGAATGATTACTTATTTTCTTATAAATTCTTTTCGTAATATATAGTGGTAAAAAGTAAATGTAAAAATAAGTAAATTAAGAAAAAAGAAGTAATAGAAAAAAAATTTAAAAATAGATAAATAAAAATTGAAAAGATTTAAAAGAGTTCGAATCAAAGCTAATTGCGACTGTAATCAGCGGATAGTTCAATCGCATCCACATGTTGGTGCAATTGAACTCTCCCCGAGTTCAATTGCAATGGGCTCTGATTGATCTCGATTTAAGTCTCACTGACACAACTTAACTACCACGCGTGATTGTTCAAAAACCCAAATAAAATGTGAAAAGACTTCATGTCCTTTTCCCATAAAGCTGTTAAAAAGCTAAAATCTACCCATTTGATCTTCCTCACCGGAAAACCGCGCACTATTAAATTGGAAACCACCCTCCCTATGCGAATCTGCTCTCAAACCATGAGAGCAAGTTTTGAGAGCGGGAGCGGGCAAGGAGATACATGGTTTGGGTTACTAAGATCAGAACAATCACCATCAACTCAAATTTTGTAATAACCTTCGTCATCTGCCATATCTATGAGGTCAATAATACTACAGTCCTTAGGTTTGATAGCAACATTATCATTGTCATCATAACGTTTCACAATTTTGAGGATAAATATAGCCAGTCATCGCATTCATTGTGGTCATCATAACCAACAAAATTGGCGCTGTCATCACCATAACCGTATCAGTATCAATGTTGTTATCACTTTACCAATCAAAAAAGAAAAAAATGTACAAATAAGACATGAATAAAAGCAATAAAATAACGAACTAATGAAGTATTGCACATATATTACTTCTAAATGTTAATGCTAATTACAAATATGATGTACATAAAATTTGATATGTTTTTTTTTAATTATGAAGGAACAACTAAAACAAATAGACAATTAACAAAACACATTTTCATAGTCAAAATCTGAAATATAATTGGGCAATTTAGTGTAGTCAATGCGTTGCCTAGGCATGGCCTAAACGACCGCCTCTCCTGAACATCCCCTCGACACTCTAATCATGGTCTACACTTTGCTAACTTTTGTAAATATCATCAAAGCCAATTCTTTTTTATTTTAGGGGACCAACGGTTCCTCTCTAGGGTGTCAATGGCCAGGCTTGCATTTCTGTGAATTTTGAATTGGCCCAACTTAGCTTAGCCTGTATACAAGAGATTTTTGTTGCTCAAATTTAACCCATTGACACCCTCTCTCTCTCTCTCTCTCTCTCTCTCTCTCTCTCTTCCATGTAACGACCCCAAAATCCTACAAGGCTAAAATAGGGCTTTGGAATCGCCACATTACTTAAACCTACTTAAAATTCATGCATACAAGGCTACTACACGAGTCTCCAAATATGAGAGTAATAAAATTCCGATTTCATCAAACTTAAACCATCCTGTACAACGGTCATCTGCCTAACATAATAAAATCCAACATAAACAAATTGTCTACAACCCAACAGTAAAGTAATCAAATGAGCAACATCATCTAAAAGTTCCAATGAGCAACATCTTCTAAAAGTCTATTACAAAAACCATAACCAAACAAAAGATAAACTAATAGGTGTAGCCACCCAAGCCTCCAGTTCATTCTTCGGAAGGTTCACCTTCACCACCTTCTTCGATGTAAGCTTCCTCAATCCACGGCTCCGCCGTGTACTCCTGCTCTAAACCTGCCAAGACAAAAGTTTGGCTGAGTACAAAAGTACTCGGTGTATATAAAATCCAACCAACAATAATAATATATCTACACTTAGTTAGAAGCATATCCAATAGCATAATAAAATAATCAGAGTACGGAAGAACGTGTGCGCATATACATCATATCATCACCTTGACTCGTGTACTTGCGAGAATCTTAGACTTAGAAAACAATACACTTATGAGCTGATTATGCTTATGAGACCACGTGCTTGTGAGATGCTTATGCTTATGCACTTATTCAGATCATACAATGATGTGACATGCCGTTCTTGGCGGATACGGACCATGTCTAAGAAATCATATGATTGGCATGCCGTTCTTGGCGGATACGGACCATGCTTAAGAATAAAATGGTTGATATGCTGTTCTTGGCAAATACGGACCATGTCATGCTTATGCTTATTCAGAATGTCATACGTATGCCATGCTTATGCTTGTGGTCCACATGTGTGACTTGTGAGACTCTTATCTTAACATACACGTGCATATGTGCTTAAGTGTCGAAATTAACATTCGAGTTGGTAATTGCTTAGATTCCGATCTCCCACCATAGAAACTCCACTATACTGTCCCATACCAAATAGTTAGAGAATTCCCGGTTTGAGAGATTTTCCTCTAAGTTCTTACCTTCCCGACTATCAATTTTCATGCAAGTAATTAGACATACTTGACAAACAATCACATATACTTATCTTATCATAATTCATATCACAATTCATAATCAATTTACCACCATTTCATAAGAGTATAGTATCATTTATCATCTCAAGCATTTTCACAAACACCTTGAGTACGCATAATATGAATCCATTGCCCTTCTACATTTTCAAGCATTCATCAAACCATAATCCATCCATACAATCCATTCACCATTCACATCCACATATTAATCCCATCATCCATACATTTCTCATCCTCCATACATTCTATCCACATTTCCATCCATAATTAGCTTACTTCATAGAAAATTTGGGAAAAATGCATCTAATCTCTATTCTATCATTCCTATCATATTAACATTCATAAAACATTAAAATAGAGTTGATTAGGATAGTATATCGGCCTTACGAATCCATCCATTGGATTCAAAACGCTCCCGAGGTGATTTGGGGAAGCTTTCCAAGCTCTCTTTGCTATATCCAAGCTATCTCCTTCTTCCCCAAGAAATCTTTCTCTCAAAACCCTAGGTTTTCTCTCCCTTTTTGCCAAATTAGGTTAGAAATAGGTAGAGTATTCTAATACCCCGAAATAAGATCCCTATTTATAGCCCCAAGGTCTGAGAACCAAAAGACCAAAAAGCCCTTACTAAAATTCTGCAAGAACATAAAAGACCGAGCGATCGGTTGTGTGAACCGATCGATCTCTAACGATCGGTGTTCTGCAGATTTGACCTATCATACTGTTTTGGTCATAACTTTTGACTCGTTTATCGGATTTCGACGATTCAACTTGCGTTGGATTCGTCTTCCGAAAAGGCACATTTCTGGTGTTTTAGAATTTTTCAAATTCCCTTTCATTTATGGACCAAATTGTCCCCAAAGTTGATTGATCTGTAATTCCATCAGACAAAACATCGGAAAACTCACTTTTGACTTAGCTTAGTCTAAAAATATGGAAAAACATTAAACATGATCCTCGAAGAGGGTTCCAATACCTTTCTAATTGTTCAAGAATCACTCAATTCCAATAAACGGTGTCAAAACTAGAGCTTCCTAAAGTTTAGGGTGTGTTATGACATCCCTCCGTTTACAAGTTTGACTAAACCTTAATCACACTACACCAATTAGATATAAATACATAAACATTAAAACATCACAAGGACTATAATACCCCTAATACTTGCAATAAAAACTTGAAAAAGATTCGGGTCTCTACATTCCATCTCTTCTGTAATTGGGATCGATAATTCTTCTTATTCTTTATCTTCAGTTTTTTCAATTGAAAATAAATGGATCATGGTTTTTCCTCTCTTTCCTTACCGACTTATCTTTTCTGATTATGAAAGTTAAAAAGAATTTGCTGAAATTTATGCTAATTATATGTAGTTGTATGTCTTTTTTTTTATAATAATTTCTAAAAGTCTACAGGTATCAGGCGTGTTTGTGTCCAAAATGCACGATTCTTCTAATATGAGTCACAACAGTCGTGTTCGGGGCATGTCCACTCCACACATTTTGACACAGGACACGCATGTTGTCTTAAAGAATCCCTGCAACATAGTTTGGAGCCCTTGCTTAAACTCCCACAAGTTTTATCCAATAAAAAAAAAGTGAAAATTTATAATGAAAGAGACAAAAGCTACAATTAGAGCCCTCTGACAGAAAAAAACAAAAAGAAAACAAATTGTTTGTATGATCCCAAATGATATAAACCTTTTAATAAGCAAATAGTTAGTGTATCTGAAGATTCGTTTTCAAGTGTGTTAATGATTCAGAACTGAAATGATTAGGTACCAACAGCCAGATTGACTGGCTGATATGGCTATCAAATTTGTATATGATTTCCTAATACTGGGTGGAGTTAAATAAGCAAGTCATCATATGAGCATCTTCCAAGTAGTAAAGTTTATTTCAAATTGTGACAACTACAGTACTAAACAAAAAGGACGTGTTGCAAGGACAGACACAGCAGGAGGGGTATCCTTGAATTAGTGCCTCTGCGTTCTTGGTTACAAGGAAATCAAGTTTAGGAGACAAGCTTTCCGCAAAAAGGTGATGTTCTATGGATGAACCAATCCTCATCCATTGCTCTTTCGTTATTGGTTACAAGGAAATCAAGTTTAGGGGACAAGTCTTCCACTATAAGGTGTTGTTCTATGGATGAACCAATCCTCGTGGGCCCCAATCTTATCTTCAATGCGAACATTATGCTGCAGCCTAACACCTTACTGCGTGAGTTGGTAGTGACTTGGGCGAGTTGCTGACAAATTATTATGATGTTCACTATGACTCGGGGCTTGTGTTGCTACCTCCTGAGTCCTGATTCCTAATACTAAGATTCCTTGTGTAAAACTCAACTTGGATGAAGTTTTAAACCGTAGTAGCCCTTGAAAGTCTAAACAAAAATGACACAGATGAGTATCTTATTTGCTCACAATCGTACCATGCAACTTGTTCAAGATCTTATCCTTTCTCTGACTACCTGCCTCAAGCAAAAATCAGAAACTGCATTGATATGGCTCAGTGTTTGAGATGGACTTCGTATGTCCAACTTTTCATTTTGAAACCTTTGACTCTCTCTTATCTTACAGATAGAATTTCCTTCGGTTAATCGGTAAGCTATTGATAGCCTACAACTTCATTAAGCAAGGTTCAAAATATTGTCGAAATTTTGCAAATTTCGACAATTTATATCGACTTCGCAGGGTGGCGACATATCTGAACCAGGTATTTAGGTTTTTATAAAATTTCGAACATGTCGACCAAAATTTTGGAAATATCGCACAATATTTCTGAAATTTCGGTCGACATCTTCAAAAAATCTTTACTCAAAAAAAAAAACCCATTTTTTTTCGTTTTTTTTTTTCTGCGATTTTTTTTTTCGTGAAACCCTATTAGGGTTCACTTTGTCTGAAATAAAAAAAGGAAAAAAAAAAAAAAAAAGGAGAAAGAAGGAAGAAAAGAGGAGAAAGGAGGAAGAAGAAGTGAAGAACCATACCTCCGTCGCCGTCGCTGGTTATTTGTCGTCGTGCCGAAAGCCTAGCTAGGTCTTCGTTCTCGTGAGAACTCCTCTCCTTCCTTCCATCGAGTTTAATAGACATAGGTTTGTTTTTATTTAGTTTGAAGTTGGGTTTTTGCAATTTAGCTACTAGGTTTATCCTAATTTGCAAAAATATTGTTATGTATAATAGTTTTGCAAATTAACTCTTGATTTTTATTTTTTATTTTTTTTGGAAAGACCTCAACCCTTAGATCCCTTTTGTTTGTAATTATTAATAAAATGACTATTATACCCTTGAGATATTTCAACTTCACAAAGCCTCCTTAATTGCTCTTGAACTATGGTTAATAAGTTTTAACCCCTATGGTTAATTGTTTATTAAACATAAAGGTTAGATTCTTTAACCTTAAGGGTTATTGAATCTTAACCATAGTTAAAGGGAACACATTAATTTTTTTCAAAACAACTAAGGTCAGATGCTTTAAACCTAAGGGTCAGTGAATCTTAATCATTGTCAAAGGGAGTTAAAGGGGGACACATTAATTTTAATTTTTTTTCCTAAAAACAAAGGTTAGATGCTTTAACCCTAAGGGTTAGTAAATCTTAACCACAGGTAAGGGGAGTTAAAAGGGACATTAATTTTTTTTTTAAAAATTCTCTAAAAACCAAGATTAGTTGCTTTAACCCTAAGGATTAGTGAACCTTAACCAAAGTTAAAAGCATGTTTAATTTTTTAATTTTTTTTCTAAAAACAAAGGTTAGATGCTTTAACCCTAAGGGTTAGTGAATCTTAACCACAGTTAAAGGGAGTTTTTTTTCTAAAAAACAAAGGTTAGATGCTTTAATCCTAAGGGTTAGTGAATGTTAACCATAGTTAATGGGAGTTAAAAGAAGTTAGAAATCCCATTATTGATGTATTAACTATTATATATGAAATTGATTGTATTTGAGTTAATTGTTATGCTTGATTGAGAAATGAATGAAACTTTTATGTAAGTTACATCAATATTTGTGAATCATGTATTGTTGTTAGCGTCAGCGCACATCTTTGGCCCCCTTCTCACTGTATCTCTTATATACATTGTTGTTTTTTTAAAACAAATTGATTCTTAGATGTGTATTAACATCTATTTAACATTTCCTGAAGTTGCATTGAAAAATTCTATGTTTTTCACTATTTCTTCATCCACGTGCCATATTGTTCCCGCGATATCGATATATCTTACGAAATATCCTCGATATATCTTTTTTCCACAGCTCAAAATGACATGCGAAATCGATATTTAGAACCTTGTAATTAAGTACCTTAACACTTGAGAAGTATCTTTCAAGTTTCAAGTGCTTCATTTCCGACCTTTGAGCTAACCCTTCACTTATAGATTGAGATTCCTTGTGTGTTAATCAAATCAAGATCACATGTCAAACAAAACAGATATGCTGTTATATCCATAGTTACAATGCATCTGAACTATGGATATACCACCCATAGCTCAGCCAACCTATAATACCTTTAAAAGTGAATAGACAGCAAGGTATTAAAAATCGACTCAATTCTGTCAACTTCGGCCGAATTGAGTCGACTTCAGTGGTGACCGAAGTAAAATCAACATGTATTTTAAAAATTCAGAAATTCATAAAGTGTTTCGGTCAACTTCGGTGGACTCGAAACCGAAAATTGTATTAGAAAAATTACTGAACTTCGGTGGAAGTTCACCAAAGTCAACAAAAACATAAACAAAGGAAAAAATTACAGAGTGGTTGTGAGTTGTGACAAATTTCTAGACTAAAATCAGTCCCACTAACAAAAAAAAGGGGGGATTCGCACGGGCATCAGTCCCCACTAACAAAAAAAAGATTCACTTGATAAAGTTGTCTTGCTAGTTGCTACAGACCTACAGGTTACACATGCAAACACAAAAACCTAAAAAGTGTGTTCTAAGTTAAGGTCTGCAGATTGCAAACCTCCTGTCTACTACAGAAAACCCGTGAATACTCTTCTTTAAATTTCAAGAATCCAATAGAGACAAGCAAAACAAAAATCTCAAGAATCCCATGTGAGAATTGAGAAGTGAAAAAAAAAAGCAGCTTGGCAGAAGAATTTAAGGAGGAATAGCTGAACAGGAAGAGGCCTTAAGGTACCTACCTGGAGGAGCAGAAGTCAGGTTTTCCGTCACCATCGCCGTCCCAATCGCAAAAAGCCAAAAAACCTTAAGTTTGTTCTTCCTCCCGTTCTCCCTCTCCCTTATCGTGAATGAGAATCTAGGTTTAACATTTATCCATTTAACTTAAGTTTTAAAAGGCTGAATGGGTATTACTATTACCACTCCTTGTTTATTGACTATCCAACAAAGTGTAATGCCTTGGCTTAACACTTAAGCCTCTATCACTATTCGGATCACAACCAATTGTGATTGAACTTGGGGAGAATTCAATCGCACCCACAAGCTAAAACGTGTCCATTTTAACCTTTATTGACCGTGGTTAAGATTCATTAACCCCTTGTGGTTTAATGATATAACCTTGATATAAGTAAAAAATACTAAAAAAATGTTAACTACAAGGGTTTATAATTCTTAACTAGAGTTAAATACATTTATAGTATTTTTTTACAAAAACCAATTTTATTATATATATAAATTATAATTATATAATATGATTATGCTCACTTAGTATTCATATAATATGATTATGCTCATAAGATTTTCTTATTTTTTATTTGCTTCAGGACATATTAACAGTAATCATAATATAACTTAATATACTAACAATATTCATAAATTAATATTAGTTATGAATTTTAATACTATTATTAATAGCTAATAATTCTAAAAATATACATAATAACATCTACCAAATAATATATAAAACTCACTAAATATTACTTAAATATATGATTTAATAACAGTAAATTTATATAATATTATTGTTTTTTTAGAAGGATATATTTTAGTAAATATATATCATTTTTTTTTAAAAATGGCCTTAAATATTCCCTCCCTTAATAAAGAGATTAAAATGTAGTGAATTTTTTTTTGACAATATAGAGGAATATCAAGAAGAAATTATAGCACAGACAAGCAGACAACACATGTCACTTAATATGATTCTTATATTTGATACTCTACATGCTTGCATCCAGTAATATAATGAATTCTAGATGTGTATTTATGCTTAAATATTGTATATCTAAAGTTTCATCTTAAAATTCCAATGTTTTCTTAAAGTTTCCTAAACTTCTTTAATTTTTACATAACTTCCTCGCATTTCCTTAAACTTTCACGTATTGAGTCAACTTCCTTAGCGACCGAAGTTTATACTGAAACCGAAGCCGAAGCTTAATACCTTGATAGACAGGGCCAGACAAGAATTACATCTAGGATAACATCCAATGGTCCTCACGAGGGCAAGAGATGACACTCCCGACTGCAATGGAAATAAAGAACCTTAGTGCAGAATTTGATAGTTGTTCTGCTTCCGCTTCATGATCTCCTTGTTTCTTCTCGTGCCCCAACTTTCCTGCTGGGGCCTTGTAGCCTCCCACAACAAGCTATCAGTACCATGATATTTCTAATGCATATTCAATGTCATTAATTTTGTGTTATTTGTAAATTATTTTAATTGTATAGTTTATAATTTATACTTAATATGACTATTGTAGACATCTCACCGTTCTCCTGGTCATCTGGACCCAACACAACTAAGAATCCGTTACCATTTTTTCAAGAAGTGTTTCCTTGTTCCTCACTCCCAATAATCATGCATTTTCTATGCTGGATTCATGTAACTATGTGGTGAAAACCTTTACCCAGATTGCCTGCTGGCTAAAGGAGTGTAACGGCTCAAAACGTTACTTGGGTACATATAAACAGAGCACAAATCTTCCTAGGACATTACTAATAGGGAAGTGCATGTGGGAGGGAAAACTGAGCATATTAAATTTAGAGACTGGATCAAGAAACCTGGAAGCCTTCATCTTGTCCATACTTGCTCAATAGTAGGGTGAAACAATAATCCTAAACCTCATTATATTGAGGGAAGCTAATGTCAAAGAGTGACTCATCCGATGTGGATTGAACCCACTTGACAGATATAATCATAAAAATGAACATATTCAGATCCCCACATGCGATAATTTGAAGAATAGAATGATCGGATGGTGGAGGTTGACGAATCAGGTATTATATGTGCCATCTCAAATACATTGCCCATTTGCTGCTGCAATGTGGGATTATTTTCTTTCCTTGCCTGGGGTGGCTTATGTTTTTCCTCTCTCCTTTCAGGGGTTCTTATCTTGTTGGCCCTCGATTAGTTTGGAGGTTCCTCGTGGAGTTCTTATCCTATTGGCCCTTGGTTAGCATGGTCGACTGATAAAAGGTCTTTCTATTCGAGCGCCTTTCGCAGCTGGGGCGAGGGTCTTTCATTAAAGGGAGGGAAGAGGGGTGGGGCTTTGTTCCGGGGGGGGCGCCTTGCGCAGCTTTGGAAATGAGAGAATTTCAGAAAGTCACTCTCGGAATGTTCTTTAAAAAGGGACTGAAAGTTCAATGGACCCACGTGTCAGCATATCAATTTTATAAAGGGCGTGAGCTCCCCCCCCCCACACACACACACACGCACAAAAGCGAGTAGGCCCTGCCAAGACAAGAGAGAAAACAACTGATCTACTTATGTTACTAATTTGTCTGTTTTGACTCAGATCGACCTTGCCTTCTCTCTTAAGTCATTGCATTCATTGAATGAAGCATCTATATTTTGCTTTCAGTTCTTCCGGGAGCAATTTCATGGTCCATTTGGAAAGAGATGAACAAGAGAGTGTTTGAGGACACTATTATCTCTCTGGATAGGCTTTGCCTAAGGGCAAGGCAACTCTTATTGGTCTAGGCTTCTATTAGTCGGGATGTAGAGGAGTTGGGAGGGCCATGTATGATTTCAGTATAGTCGAGAATAATTCTGGTCGCTTTCTGCAACGTAGTTGTAGTTGTTTTGATCTTAACCTTGGCATTCACAGATTCACTTCCTTGTGAACTCTTCTGTTTTATATTTTTTAATTTCATCTATATATTTGATACTTTGTTTGCTGATAAAAAAAATCTTTTTTTAAGCATATCCTAGATTACAATTGAGTTTTGTTGTTGAACGGTAAATGTTGTTGTAGTATGAAGAGGAACCTAGCCCCTTCAAGGTGTTAACACACCATGTTAGTCAAACTACAATGGATTATTCGAGAAACCTTATCTTGGAAAAGTTTTGGGTTGGTTAGTGGTAACTATCTGTTACATGATGAGATTTGACTTTAAAAGCCAAATGTATGATGGATATTAAGTGTCTTGCTTTTGATCAAAGTGAAGAAGAGCCGCTCACAATGGTTTGATTTTTTTTATTTAATTTATCTAGTTTGGTTTGGGCTTTGGCATTTTTATTTTAGGGTTAGGATTTGATATCTTATGTGATATTGAAGATGGAAAATGATGATGAACTTGAGAATAGATTATCAAAGTCAACAAAAATAATAAGAAACTGTAGAATTGTATAATCATAGAGAAAATAGTTCCAGATGCATCACTCAAATCAAAACATTCAAAACTAGGGGTGTTATTGGGCCAGAAAAGCCCACCAATTACCCATATTTTATGCCCTAGGGCTAGGCCGTGCTCCATGTTAATGTATATATATATATTTATTTATTTATATGCATAAAATATCATGTATGTATGTGTGTGTGTGTGTGTATATATATATATATATATATATATTATTCAATATTGATGGGTTGTCCCGATCCCGGATACACCAGCCCATGTAGAAAAGGGACCAGGCTTGGGCCTATTACCTATATATATGAGGCCATTTATTATCGACCTAGCCCAACCCATTGACAACCCTATTCAATATGTAAGAAGCAAAGATCCTTATTGATTAATGGTCTCTTTAACTAATTTGTTGATGTTGTAGAGGGACTTTGCTTGAATTGGGGATGCTAACTATCAAAGAGTGACTCACTTAATGTGGCTTAAATTATTAAAACCTCTTGACAAGAGATAAGCCTACTCAGCCATGGTTTTAAAAAATCCGAAACCGTTACATAAACGGTTTCGCTAAGAACCGTGCTGTTATATTACGTGATATGTAAAAAGGGGAGGTTTTCACATAACAAACAAAATAGCATTACGCAAGAGATTTCCATTACGTAACGGCCAAGCGTCCTAGGGTTCAAATACACAATTTCCCCAATTTGTTTTCTTTTTTCTCTTTTCTCATCCATTCTACTCTTGATTTTGGCCATCCCTTTCATTTCTTGTGAATAAAAGCCAAGTAATCAAACTTAAATCTGAAGATTTTCTTGAAGTCCCTCATCATTTTTTTTCGTAAGATTTTCTTTATTTTTTGTTAGATTTGTTGGAACTGTTAGAATATGATGTAATAATCATAGATCTATGAATTTGGTATGAAATCCATGGATTTATTATAACATATTTGGATTTTTACGTACTTTTCTTTGAAAAACACTGTTTTTAGAATATAGTTGATAACTTGAATACTCGATATTCATTATATTTAACTGATGAAATGAACACCTAGTTTTAGTTGAACTGGTACTCAATGATTTCTACATATTTTTGTGCATTCAATGATTGAATTTTGTTTATCTAACAATCAAAACTATTTCCTTAAAAATTTATAATTTTTTTTACTTTTTTAATAGAAAGAACCTGACGTCCGTTAGATAACAGTTTCACCATTACGTAATGGATTTGGCCCTGACCGTTATGGTTGCCAAAACCGTTATTTAAAACCTTAAACCTAGCCCATTCTAGATGTTAATGCACCATGAAAGAAAAGCTGCATTGGGTTATTTCAAGAAACTTTTATTTTGGAAAGTTCAAAAGTCAAAGTTTTGACATATATTAAGTCAACTGCTTGTGATCACACTGAAGTTCGGCTCACTAATGGGTTGAATTAATTAATTTATTTATTTATATTCTAGTTTGGTTTGGGCTTTGGCATTTTGTTCAAGGGTTGGGATTTGTTATCTTATGTGATATTGAAGAATGAAAAGATGATGAACTTGAGAAGAAATGATAGAAAGCAACATAAATAATGAGAAATGTGGACTTGTGTAATGATTGATGATATAATTCTAGATGTGTCACTTGAATCAGAAGATTCAAAATGTAAGAAGGATGCACATCGATTAATGGCCCTTCAACTGATTTGTTGATGCTTTTAGGGGACTTTGCTTGAATGGGGGAAGGTTAAGTAGAATTCTGTTTTTTTTTTTTTTAGTTTGGTCTAGGTGGTAGTTAGGATCTGAGATCTTGTGTTATTGAAAAAGAAATGATGAGGGACTTAAAGATACAATAAGATGAACCAGTTAGGATAAGAAGAAACCCTAGTTATTGGTTATGGACTATGTCAGAGCATTTATTGGGTCAAAGTACTCGAAATGAAAGAAGCAAGAATACCCATGGAGTTTTGAGGTCCCTAAAGACAATTTCTTGATGCTCTAGGTTGGGCCTGTGTTTTGATAATATTAGAGGAGTGCTAGCCCCAGCCGCATTGACTCCAAAAATTTCCTTAGACGCAAGATGGGGCTCACAGGTGGAGATCTTTCATTATTTTAACAGTTTAAAAACTCAAAGTCAGAAAATGTTGGACATATGTTGCGCACTTGCGCCCCAGTTGCGTCTTTGGAAGATTTACGACTGGGGCTAGCAAAATCCATAATATTATAGATAGTGAGGTGGCAAAGTGATACCGGAATAGCGGCTTGCTAATATCATTATAATATTTCTATGCATAACCGATTAGAATAAATACCGTTAACCATCAAGTGAAAAAACAGAATAAATGCACCCTACTAAACTATTCTCGTTACAGATAAAAAAATGCAATCTAGGTGAACCTTTTACGATCTGAAACAAAGTGTTAAAATGTTTACAGTTCATCTCACTAACATGTATTCATGATAAGAAAGAGGATGCTTATTGTAGTTTCTGTTTCTAACATTTATTCATGGTAAGTGCTGCCTCTACTAGACTATGTCCCTTTAGAGTAAGCTAAGGCGCAGAAGAAGGCACCAAGTTCCTCTGCAAATTGATCCAGCTGAACCTCAGGCTCAGTTTCTTCCGCCTACCATTTTTCCTTGCTTATCTCTGATTATGATATCCCCTATTTCAGGACACAGGGATTTCTGGCACTCTTCACGGGCGATACCGGAGAAATCCGTGCCGAAGTGAGGGAACAAATTGACACAAAGGTGGCAGAGTGGAGGGAGGAAGGAAAGGCAGAGATAGTCCCAGGAGTCTTGTTCATTGATGAGGTGCACATGCTTGACATTGAGTGTTTTTCTTTCCTTAACCGCGCATTAGAGAATGATATGGCACCCATATTAGTTGTTGCCACCAACAGAGGGATCACAACGATCCGAGGCACAAACTATAAATCCCCACATGGAATCCCGATTGACCTCCTTGATCGCTTGCTCATCATCTCAACACAGCCATACACAGAGGATGAGATCCGTAAAATCCTTGACATCAGATGCCAAGAGGAAGATGTAGAGATGTCTGAGGATGCAAAAGTTTTGTTGACAAAGATTGGGGTGGAAGCATCCTTGAGGTATGCTATCCACCTCATCACCGCCGCTTCATTGGCTTGCCAGAAACGGAAGGGAAAGCTAGTGGAGATGGAGGACATCAGTCGAGTGTACCAGCTGTTCTTGGACGTGAAGAGGTCGACACAATATTTGATGGAGTATCAGAACCAGTACATGTTCAGCGAAGTGCCGACAAGAGAGGGAGACGAAGATGAAGCCACTGACATGCATTCTTGATTTTCGGTGGACTTGAAATTTGAAGGGAGGCATTGTCAGTTGTTTTGATTGCAAGTAAGGAAAGCTGGTAGGGATATGTCTCTTGCTTCTTAATTATGTGCAGTCCTATGTCTCTTGGTTTTTTAATTATGTGCAGTCCTGCATCCCCCTGTGAATGTGGGGTGTTCATATATTATGCTTAATATATTTTCCATATATATTAGATGGATGATCAGGGATTTGGGTGGATTTCATGCATGGTCTGCATTTGAGATGAAGTCCTGTTGGTCTTATACACACATGATCCACGTAAACTCTCTGCTTGTCTAGACATTTGCGAACTATTGTAGTAAGCATTAGAGCAACAGATTTTGCAAGTGGATTCCTGGGGTGTGTGTGTTTTTTTTCTCGTGGAAAATTGGTCTCGTTTCTTATTTAGTGATATTTGACTTCGGTCTAGCATTTAAAATTTTAATTCATACTGAATTAAAAGGTCATCTGACGAACCCTTGGAGCTGGTGACTTGACATCTATGGAGAAAGTTTGCACCATCTTACGAGCTAAAGAAAATATTCCAGGTCCTCTTTGAGCTCGTTGTTGCTGCCCTTGGCCAAATTCTTGATGAATATATTTTCTTTTGATGATTGATGAATATGTTTAATGTTGTATAATATATTCTAAATCTAAAATAATGGGGGAGTAAACGTGTCTCTGTATACTTGGATTAAATTCATGGTAATCTGTTAATTTACTAAAATATGAGGATTGATCATACTAAAAGCTTTTTATTCCCTTTTATTACTATACAATAATGGGAAGTGGGGCTGAATCGCAGTAGATCGTTGCATATCACACAGTAGTGTGCATGCGCATGCGTACTGTACTGGTTCGGAGCACATGCAAGTGGCAGATTTTATGTAGGTCAAAAAAGGAGAAGGAAAGAGAGATAAGGATCCAAAAGCCATTCCTAGATCTGTGAGGAGACTGATGTTATGAGAATTGGGGACACCAAATTATGAATGCATTGAAGAAAGAGAAAGATATTAGATTAATGAAAGAAACAACAGACCCCCTTCTCTTTGTTACCGGGAGGAGTGCTAGCCCCAGTCGCATTTACTCTAAATTTTTCGACGCATTTACTCTAAATTTTTCGAATGATACGGGCTAACACGTGGAGATATTTCATTATTTGAACAGTTTAAAAAGTTAAATTCAGATCATGTTTGACATTTGTAGCACCCTAGTTGCGTCTTTGGAAGATTTGCGACTGGGGCTAGCAAAATCCTTGTTACTGGGGATGTGAAGGGGTTGCTTGGTGGTAGTTGGAAGGGCAAAAGACGTTCATTCCATACCTTTTAGATTCTTATCCAACATGGTGGAGTGCAGTGAGGCAAAGACTAACCATCATTATTCTATATTTGTTTAGTATGTCTTTGGATTTCTTTCCTTCGTTTACGTGGAGGACTTCTTCCATTATTAACCAGAGGATGAGAAATTTTAAAAAAAGGTAAGAAAAGGAGAAACCAATACCTGGCCTCTTGCGCCAATGGTGGGGTGTGACCTCTTTGTTGATGGAGGTCTGGGATCCAATCCCCAGGGTGATGGGTCCGCAAGAGCTCCAATCTCCCAAGCTAACTACTAACCATTGTTCTAACCACTAAAAGTAATTAAATGATACCCTAAAAAAAAAGAAGAAAGAAAAAGAAAATAGAAACCAAGGATATGAAAGCATACCAAACTCCCAAATGCATTTTTTACTTCTCTTATATTCCTTCATAGAGACCAATGTTTCTATATACAAGGAATTGACTGGACATATTAAATGAATGAAGAAATGAAGAAAAAACCCATAATTGTGCTACCATCAAGCCCAAGGAGAGTTTCAGAGAAGACAGACTTGGAGAGGAAATCAAAAATATATTAACCAATAAATCATTAAATAAATAGGATGCTTCCAAAAGAGATTGTGAGGTCATATTAATTTAAATGGAGGATGTTGTATTGGGTCAGGAAGATCTCAGGCAGGATCTCCAGGGATCAAAGGGTCCTGGAGATGGATATGAGATATTCCAACATTAACTTTGGCATTTTCTCCTCATCTCTCCACTCTGAGACCTGACTGCCTATCACCCACCACAATTTTCTTCCTCCTCTCTAATCTTATACACTTAATTTAAGCCTATGATTTGATTAATTATAATAAGTTAAGAGTATAAGGTAGGAACCTTGTCTGGACACTAAAAAGAGAAATGGGAGTTTGCCCCTTTTGAAATCCAGGTCTTTTCCAAGACATGGTTCTAGTTCTACAAATGGAAACCCTTTCAATAAAGATTTTGAAGTTAACCAACCAATACAAAATTTAATAATTGCACCAGCCATCAGAGGGTGTGGTGTGGTGTGGTGTGGTGGGGTCTTACTTTCGGTCCCATATTTGGTGGAAAATGAGAGTTTGAAGTGTCACCAAAGAATTTTTCCATGGGGCAGACTGATCTGCCGGTGCTGGCCACAAGAACGTACGTTTTGAAGAACCTGCTTACCCGATCAACAATCAACTTTATGTCCAGATAACTGTACAGGGGTGTCTTCTCCAAGTCTTATTGGTAAAGGTACCATTTAACACTTTAAAGTCTAAACGCACACACCCAGTAGACCTATGGTAGTCACTAGTCGCTAAGGTGCCATAAGGGTATATCTACACACTCACTCCAAAAGGACCTGACTAATGGAGGAGTGGAGACCCCACCAGAAGACGATCTCCAAGTTTATTTATCTTAAGAAATGGGCATAATATGGAAATTTAGGGTTCGAGTATTCATGAATTTACCACCAGAAGACTTAAAGTCGGTAAAAGACTGTTGGTCCAACAGCAGTTGTGACTTCCCAAGTGAGACATTATCTTAGACCAAACAAACTAATTATAATTTAGAAGGCTAGGTCTTGCAACTGGTGGGCAAGGATCAAAGCCAAACCTCGTCTCAGGCTTGTATTTCCACAAAGCAGGAGGGCCGGCCTCTCTCAGTCTACTATGGTGAACTTGTAGAAATTTTTCAAGAGTTGGACCATCGCAATAAAATTGTCATGAAAGATCCAGACGATGTTATTGCGTATCAATAATCAGTTGAACGACTGTGTATGCATATCTTTCTAGCTGGGCTCAATGCTGAATTTGAACAATTCCGATGTGAGATTCTTAGGAAAGATCCGGCACTAGATTTGAAGAAACTTATACCTATGTACGCCGGGATGCAACTCGTAGGACCACTTTGAATGGGGAACCCGATCATCCGAAGTCCTCTGCCTTGATGGCTTGCCGGTTCAAAGGATGACCCAATCGTGGGCCGGAGCGAGCATCTGGCCCACCGAACCATACTGTAGACCCAACCCGGTCGTCTGGCTCACAAAATCGCAGTTATGAGACAGGAGCTGCACGGTCAGAACGTTTGTGTACTCATTGTGGTGGAAACGAGCATACCAAGGCACGTTGCTATGAGTTAATTAGATATCCAAAATGGTGGGATCTTGCCAAGGCACCTAGCAAAAGAAATTCACAACCGACTTCCCATGTCGTGCCTTTGTTGTTGTTGCTGAATCATCTACCATTTCGGAGGAGGCCTCTGGTTTGATTGCTACTGCAAGTAACCCTGGTAAGGCTCTTAATATTTTTGCATCTAATAGTAATAGTGCATGGATTATTGATTCTGACTACAGATCACATGACCTTTGACATTAATCATATCCAGTCTCTGAAGTCATCCAACCTATAGTGTCCACAGCTAATGGTACTATCTCTCCTGTGATTGGAGAAGACTCAATTACACTGACTAAAATTTTGAATTTGAACTCTATTATGGTTGTTCTTTCCCTCAATTATAACATGTTGTATGTTGCTCAAATAACATGCGTTTTGCATTGTATTGTGATTTTTTGGCCTAATCTTTATGTTTTTAAGGACGGATGGACTCAGAGGACAATTGGTTATGGTACTAGAAGGGAAGACTCTATCATCTTGATCTAACGCCGACAAGTTCAAACCAGTTGGCTAAAGCTTTCTCAGTTGATAGGTCCATGCATCTACAAAATTCAAATTTTGGTTGTGGCATTGGTGCTTAGGTCATGCCTCTTTTGGCTATTTAAAAAAATTGTTTCCGAAGTTGTTTTGTCAGTTGAATATCTCTGATTTTAAGTGTGATATTTGTGAACTGGCTAAGAGTCATCGTGTTTCCTTTCTAATAAGTATGAATAAAAGTCAAGTATCATTTATGGTTATTCATTCAGATGTCTGGGGTCCAGCAAAGATTCCTTCTCTGAGTGGCGCACGTTGGTTTGTTTCCTTAATTGATGATTGTACTCGTATGACTTGGGTCTATTTAATTAAATCAAAAAATGAAGTCAGCTCTCTCTTTTAGCAATTTCACAAGATAATAGCCACTCAGTATCAATCTATATACAGGCTATTCATACTAATAATGGTGGCGAATTCGTTAATCAAGACCTGAAACAATATCTGCATTTACATGGCATTGCTCATTAGACGACTTGCCCCTACTCCCCTCAACAAAACGGGGTTGCAGAGCTCACCTTCTTGAAATTGTTCATGCTTCCTTGTTCGGGGCCCACATGCCCACCAGCTACTGGGGTGAAGTTGTCACTGTTGCAGCCTACCTGATCAACCGTGTACCTTCCAACTCAATACAATTTCAAGCCCCCTGTAATACTTTACATGCGGCTGTAAGTGCTCCTACTGTGTCGAATTTGCCACTAACGTATTTGGGTGTGTAGCATTTGTACATCTCCACAAACCCTTGTGAAGTAAGTTGGAACCCTGAGCTCTCTGGTGTGTCTTTGTTGGCTATGCCTTGTATCAGAAAGGCTATCGGTGTTATCATCCTCTCTCTCGAAAGATATATGTCATACTTGATGTTTCGTTTCATGAGAATAAAATGTATTACTCACCCCCTGAGTCTCCACTTCAGGAGGAGAGTAGCAATGAAGTACAGACTCTGAATCACTCTCTGGACACCTGGGATGAAAGTGGTGACAACTTGGATATAAGTGGTGAATGCCCAGAAGAGGAAATTTGTCAAGATGAAATGGAATCAACTTCAACCGAGCAACTTCTGGATCCAGTAGCACCACTACCAATTCGGCTACCGCCGGTATCTCCATTGTCACCCGCGCAAACCCCCTGCAATCTATACCATTTAACCAATTGCTCTCTGAAGCCGATTCCACTTTTGAGTCCCAGGTGAGTTCTAAACCCCACATAAAATTGCTACCCGATCGAGTCACAAGAGGAATACCTAGAGTAAATTATGAACCTACTCTTAATTCTAAAACTAGATATCCCTTGAGTAACTTTGTATCTCATCACAGACTGTCAAAGGAATGTGAATCATATGTGAATCAATTATATGTTGTATCTATTCCTAGTAGTGTACAGGATGCTTTGAAAGACCCTAGGTAGAAAGAAGCAATGAATAAAGAAATGAAAGCCCTCCAAAAGAACTCAACATGGGAAGTAGTTGAATTACCTGAAGGAAAGAAACCCGTTGGATGCAAGTGGGTCTACACCATTAAACACAAAGCTGATGGAACTGTTGAACGATTGAAAGTCAAACTTGTCGCCAAAGGGTACACGCAAACTTACGGGATTGACTATATGGAGATGTTCGCACGAGTGCCCAAAATTAATACGGTTTGCATTCTTCTATCTCTGGCTGTGAACCTTGACTGGCCATTGCACCAGTTTGATGTGAAGAATGTGTTTCTGCATGGAGATCTCAAAGAAGAGGTAGATAATAGGTGAACGGAAAAAAACAAACAGGTCTGTAAACTGAGAAAGTCCCTGTATAGCTTGAAGCAATCCCTTAGAGCGTGGTTCGGAAGGTTCACGAATCCTATGAAAGTATTTGGATACATACAAAGTAACTTGGATCATACTCTCTTCTTGAAGCATAATAAAGAAAAAATTACTACTCTTATTGTATACGTTGATGATACGGTAGTAACTGTGAATGATCCGGAAGAAAAGAAAGTATTACAAGATCATCTTGCCCGTGAGTTTGAGATGAAGGATCTTGGTCCGTTAAAGTATTTCCTAGGAATTGAAGTTTCAAAGTCAAAGAAATGCATTTTCTTATCTCAACGAAAATATGCCTTAGATTTGTTGCATGAAACTGGAATGTCAGCTTGTAGTTCGATCAACACTCGTATGGAAGAAAACCTGAAACTGGGTATGTATCTGAATCAAGTTCTTGCCAACAAAGAACGCTATCAGAGACTAGTGGGAAGATTAATGTACCATGCACATACTAGGCCTGATTTGGCTTATGTGCTGAGTGTTGTCAGTCAGTTCATGCACTCCCCTAATGAAGAACATATGAATGTCATAATTCGTATATTGCACTACTTGAAGTCATCCCTTAGAAAGGGAATTATGTTTAAGAAATGAGACAATTTGGATATTGAAGGTTATACTGATGCCGATAGGGCTGGGTCAATCGATGATAGACGTTCTACGTCTGGGTACTTCACGTTTGTAAGTGAAAATCTAGTTACTTGACGAAGTAAAAAAAACAGGAAGTAGTAGCTAGATCCAGTGTTGAGGCCGAATACAAGGGAATGACTAATGGAGTATGCGAGTTACTGTGAATCAGGAATCTAATGCAAGACTTACAGATTGAGCCAGCTAATCCAATGAGGTTATATTGTGATAACAAGGCAGCATGTAATATTGCCCATAATCTAATTCAACATGATCGAACTAAACATGTTGAGGTGGATAAGCACTTTTGAGGTGGATAGGCACTTCATCAAGGAGAAACTGGAAGCCAAGCTCATTGAAACCCCTCATGTTTGATCTCAAGATCAGCTTGCGGATGTACTCACCAAGGCAGTGTCACGTCAAGCATTTCACAGCTATCTCGACAAGCGGGGCATGAGCAACATCTATGCACCAACTTGAGGAGTGTTAAAATAGCCATTAGCTGCTATTAGTTAGGCTAATAGTAAGGATCTTGAATGATTGTAATCCCATAATTAGGAACTCTGTAATTAGTAACTTCCTCATGTAATTAGGGTATTGTATTCTTTATAAATACTTCATTAGAGAAGAATAAATCATAAGGGATTAGAACCCTAAGCTTTATCTGGTCATACGCATAATTTTTAATTTTTAGAGAAATCAAAAGTAAATAAAATTTTAAAAAGAAAATAACTTTTACTTCTAGCTTGCCATGGTTCCTCCAAGTGGGGATTGGGATTTTCTACCTACCCACATTCGAACACTAACACTGTTCTCTTCACGGAGGGGAAGGGCCCAAGCTCACCTCCATTTATCCTATATTTGTATAATGGGTGATAGATTTTGGATTTTGAAATTATTTTTTTTCTTGATTAAAAAAAAAATGGACCAACTTTGTGGTTCCACGCACGGATTACGCAAAAAAAAAAAAACTTTGTGGTTCCACGTCTTCT
This sequence comes from Tetracentron sinense, assembly GCA_015143295.1. Lineage (NCBI taxonomy): Eukaryota > Viridiplantae > Streptophyta > Magnoliopsida > Trochodendrales > Trochodendraceae > Tetracentron > Tetracentron sinense. Next base: position 63,914,002 of record CM026551.1, read on the forward strand.
TCCTCAACCATCGCATGAGAATGAATACAAGAATTATTATATAGAAATAGTTATATAGCAAAAATTTATCATACATTCAATTAACAAAATTTATTTCTCTTAGGTGCAAACTAAAAGCTAATTTTGCCTTCTGATTTTAAGAAGTTACTTTTCGGTGTGCAAGACATGGGTCATTTTCTCTTAGGCAGACTTCTTCAAAAGTTGATTTTCTTCTTCGAAGTTCTCTTTAGGGGGTATTCGTTTGGTGAGAAATTGGGTGAAAGAAAAGAAAATAAACTAAAAAAAAAATTTAAAACAAACAACAAAAGATGAGAGGAAGTTTTTGGGAGAAGGTTTGTTATTTTAATAAAGTACAAGAAAATAAAAATGTGTTTCAAGAAAAGTATAAGAAAATTCACTTTTCTCCTCGCCTCGCTTTCTGGCCAAAACCCCAGTTGCCACTTAAGTTGGGATAAGGCTGAGAGGATACAAAGCTTACGAGTCAACGTGCAAAGGCTGTTAGTGTGGACGGGTTGTTGAAGTTTGAGATCATGTTTTTGTTGAAATTGCTTATTTAATAAGAAGAGAAATGTTAGCCGCAATCGCAAGCTGCCAAAGTCTCAAGACGGTGATCATGTGTCATAGGCCATAACTCACAATTTTCGTTGGTCTTACAATGAAACGTATAGCACCCACCTTCCTTGAGACTTTAAAAAAATTCACAATCTGCAGACCGTGGCTAGCAGTAGTCATCTTTAATGAAAAACACACTAGTTGATCTTACAGTCTTCTTAATTTCTTTATTTTTGGGTGTGGGTATCTCTTCACTTTTCTCAACAATACATACACCCCATGGCTATGAGTTTTTATTTTTTCCGTAAACATAATTTCTGAAAGTATAGGGGCATTAACTAACCATGTAATAGGAAAAATAATGGAGAAAATTCCATACACTAGAATTCTCTTGTCAAGAATTGCACTCCTATACACACGATTAACCATAACCATCATCACTTGGTGCAAAACAAAATAATAATAATAAAAATTGACATTCTTAGAGGAAATAGAAGATGATGACATGAAGGAAGGAAGGAAGGAGTAGTGTAAAATAGAAGAAAAGCCTCTAGCTCCAACTATACACACAAATAAAAGTTAAAATCAGCCGAAGAAGTTGGGATCGTAGCCGTTGCTGGAGGTGGCAAGGATGTAGTAGGCGACGATGTGGCCGATGGAGCCCCAAGCGAGAACGTCGACAATGTTGAAGCCAACAGGGTCGTTGGATTTGAGCAAGCTAACGTACTCCTTAGCCCTGGTATCACCAGCCTCGAAGTGGGTCAACCCATTCTGCTCGGGGACTTGTTTTGCCACGTTCTCCCTCTGAAAGTTGAAGAAAACGAACCTTCCCAGGAAGAGAGACAAGCCAGTGCTCAAGCTTATGACCAAAGATGGGTTCAACTCAGCTCTAACTCCAACAAATTTAGTGGAGGCTGAGGCTGCGGCTCTGGAGAATTTAGCTGAGGCTTTGGAGATGGTGGGAGAGTCAGTTGGCTTGAGGGGTCTAAGGCCTTGGAAGGATTGGTGAGACGATGATAGGGTTGTGGTAGTAGTGATCAGTTGGTGGTGTTTTTGAATGCAGATGGGTGTGGACAACAAGGCGGAGGCCATGGCTAATTAATTAAGATAGAATTCTAGTGTTTTGTTTTTCTATTTGCTGGGGAAGGAACCTAAGGTCGAGAGATTGTATAGAGATGTACTTTTGAAGATGATTGGGTGAGACGGAGTTGTGAGGACGGGAATGCAGGGTGAAAGATTTGGTTGGTTTTCATTGGTTGGTGTTGGATAAGATATCTTTGGTCCTCAACCAATGGAAACCCAGCTAGCTCTTAATGATTTTCTTTCTAATTTCTTCTTTTTAATAAATAAATAATAACATACTAACAGTACTACACTACTCACACACACTACCCTCAATCTCAACTCAAGCCACACACCTCTCAAAAGATATATATTTATATATATACATATTTTTTTTTTTTGAATTGGTAAGCACTTGGCCTATTCTATATTTCAAGATTCTCTATTACGCTACCAATTCAAGCACCATATTGGAACGACGGTAGGGGGGGGTCTGACTACAGCTCATTAACTTTTACTTTTTACCGTTCAACCACGGAGAGAGATCGAACCAATGATAACCAAGCATAAAATATTTTGATCAAATTGAACTCCGAACCAGACACGGCTAACCTAGTTTCATCCATAAAAATGAAAGACTGACCACAATTCACAAAGCAGTTTCCATCTTGTAATGCCATGAGAAATGGAAGTGGCTTCTATTCTTCTTCTGTAACATTGCGTAGGTGAGTATCGTCCAAGTCCCAGTTAGGGACAAGTAAGTAATATGAAATTTGAAACTCTTACACTTTCAGAGAGAGTACAAAACGGCATAAACAAGTGCCACAAACAGGGAGAACAACCATTCAAAACATTTGCCCCAAGTGTCTTCAAAGCTATTTCAAACGGGTCCATCATAAGTGAAAAATGAAACATTTTCATACAAGTAAGCTCCCAATGGCTGCAGAATAAACTCTATATAGAAAAGAAACAAACGATTACAGATGCACAAAAATACCAAACTATCCAAAGATTTTCCTCCACTGCAAGATGGGCTCACCTCACCAATGCATTTCTGGTCCTCTATACACCCCCCCTTCTTTTATACACCCTTCACTTATAACCTCATCCCCATCCCCGTTTCCCCCAAAAAAATACAAATATATATTTTAAAAAAAAAAAAAAACAAAGTGATAGGTATTTGACATTATTAAGAATGAACATTACCATAACAAGCTACAACTGCACTGCAGAACAAATCCTTTCACCTTCTTTCGCTACTTCTAAGTTATAACACAAGAAATGTTACATGTGCTCATGTATAGAGCAATCAGCCACATTCTCGCACAAAAGGTAGATGTAGTTTGCAGGTACAAACTCAAAATAGAGAGTCGAGATACGAGTAGTTTCGGCATCGGCCGTACTGAAGGAGGCTACCATATGTACGGTCCCACACCCCAATGAAAAGGGACTCTGTATCAGGGCTGAAAGACACGCCAGAGATCTCCCCAAAAAAATCAATCTCCTGCTCCTTCTCATACCCGTTCTTCACATCATAGACATGCACAAAGTCAGCGGGCTCTGCCATTGCCATGAACTGCCCATCAGATGTGAAGCGGATTGAACGTATGGCTCCAAGATTTCCCTTGAGAACAGCTACCGACTTGGATAGGTTCCGGATGTCCCAAATCCGACAAGTCTTGTCCTGGTTCCCAGTGGCGAACGTCCGTCCATCGGGGTGCCATGCTGACGCAAATGAGAAATCCAAGTGCCCACATAAAGGCATGACCGTCTGCGAGGATGAAAGTTTCAAATTAGAAAGTGGTTTCCTATATTCTTCCCTTTGGGGGTTTTGAAGAATTTAAGCTAGTTAGTCAGTTGAATAGTGAGCCGCCACATTGGAGGGCCAAGGATGAGCCGCCTGCCAAATCACCAAAGGAAACTTCCACCAATCCATTGGGAGTTGGGAGTTCCTCCCCTCCCTAAAAAAACAATGAGGGTCACAACCTTGACATTCTAGAATGTCATCATAAAGTTTTTCCAAAGAAAAATAGATAACAGAAGTACCTTTCCTGTTTGGGAGTCCACCAGTATCCCGTCGGGATTGTCTCCAACAATAACAATAAGCTTACTATCGGGACTCAGAGAGGTATGCTGTAAAAAGAAAGCACACATAAAAGTTATTACATTTTTACTCACTAAACAGCTATATGAACTGCTGCACCCTGATTAATTATTTGGGGGATGTATTTCATACAGCAGCAAGGTATGGAATTCACACTTCCAACCCATCCAAAATCCTCATTCCGCACATGTAAGTAGGTCTAGAACCCCCAAACAGAGACCCCTTGGGAGATCAATATAAACTCGCCAACCAAAATAAAAAGAGCAGTTTCTTGGGGAATCTAGGGGAGAAAGATTCAAATTATCAGATTGCTACAGGGTATAATACCTATGCAAGGCTACTGCTTCAAGTTGGAAGTTAAATTTCAGACTGCAAGTTTGACACTAAAAAATCAGCATCAATAAAAATGGTAGAACTGGCATGACATTTTACCGATTGATAAAAATAATATGGCTTTTTTTTTTTGCTTTTCTTTATCCTGCTTAATTGCAGAATCATAGTTGTCAAGGCGAGCAGGCGCCTTGAGTTGATCGATCTCATGGACGCCTGAGGCGGTAGCCTGAGGCGCCCGAGGCGTCGCCTGATGAACTTTTTGTTGCAGAAATTCTCTCTAATATGAGATCTATGTATGATGCATTTTCTTTTAAAATAGACCGTACATTCATATAAATTACACCATTGTCAAGATGTACTTTGATAGAATCATCGTTAAAGACAGATCTAAGAATAATAAAGGAAGATTTCAAGTGTTGGAAAAAAAATGGAATAAAAATTAAGTCTACAATGACTGTTAAAAGGGGAGAGAGAGAGGGATTGTGAGGGGTAAAAAATAGATAGCCCAATAGGAAAGAGCGAGAAAGAGGAGGAAGAATATAAGACTAAATAAAAACTAAAAAAAATAGCCCGCCAATCAAATGTGACGCTGAATAGGAGAAAAAAAAAGGGGGGGAGAGGGAGATATCGTACCTCTTACTCTCGGTTTTTTTTTTTTCGATTATACTCGAGATAAGTAATAAATAAAATATTGATAAGTAAAATATATAACTATAGAGTCAGCACTTATTTAAATTATTATAAAAGATTCCCTTAAATATGAGTTTATGAGAGTTTTAGGGGCCCTAAAAAGACTCTTAATTTGTTATTTGGCCGCCTGAGCTAGCTGTAATTTAACAACCATGAAGAAAAACAAATGGGGACTATATGGTCTATCCATAAACAGAGGGAGAGAGACCAATTGGCCCACCCATTGAGAGAGATAACAAGTTAACATAAGAGAAACATACTCAACACCGTTCGTCTCTTCTTTCTCCTTCTATCTGTTAACTTTTTTTTGTTGGATAAACAAATCATAACATATTATATTGTAAAAGTTATGAGAAGTATATAAAATAACATATTTTTTGTTTAGTAAACAATCATATTCAAATAAAATAAAATAAAACAATCATATTAATAATATTACACATATTAGATTTTTAATAATGACCGCCTGAGGCGGCCAGTCGCCTGAGCCCAGCAGAGCGCCTGGTCGCTTAGGCGACCGCCTGAGGCAACGCCTTTAATAACTATGCCAACAATATTTGTGAATAATATGCGCGTAGACCTTTGCCTTCTTTTTCTTTTCCAAATCAGTATGGGTATCTTGCACCAGGTACCCATATGTGCACAGTGCACCTATATATGTGCTCTCTTCTCTAACGAATCTTTTTTTTTTTGATACATAACGAGGCTTTGAATCTTATGCTCTAGAGAACAGAAAATCCAATAAAAGAGACTAACATTCACTGGCCAAGGAAAGCGGAAATGCTTAGAAAGTTGAAATTTCTCCATATCGAAGTCCCTTACTCCACAGTCGTTATTTGAAGCCATGAAGTGAACAGCACAACTGATAAACAATTTAAGCTTTATTAGCTTCCACATATGGAAAACAATATCAATCTACCAAGCAGTACAATGAAAAAAAGGCATACCTGGGACTGTCATATATCTCAACAGCATTTGTGATTGCATTATCATCATAAGTTGTCCGGGAACAGAAGCTAATTCCAGGTCGATCTAAATACTGCATTCCAATAGGAGAAAAATATTATATCACCCATGATATATTCCACTCATTCAAAACCAATCATAAGTTATTTTTAAATAGATGTGACACTAGTACAACAATAAAGGTAGTTAGAGAGCTTATAGCTTTCCAAAAACCGGCATTTGTTTTTTGTTTTATAACAAACTGTTCTATCAAAGTTCTTTCATACAAAAACAAAATTATCAAATCAAGGAAACAAATAAGATGCTCAAGCACGACATCAATCTAAACAAGAAAAAAAAAATTAGCATTTTTTTTTGTTTTACAATAAACTGTTCTATCAAAGTTTTTTTTATATATAAATAAACAAAAATTATCAAATCAAGAAAACAAATAAGTTGCCCAAGCACAACGACAATCTAAAAAAAACACAAGGATGTAAAAGTAATGTCGAAATGCCAAAAAAACACAAGGAATGCCGAAAAAAACCCTTTCATATTCATAGAATGTAAAGTTATTTTCTTATAGACTAAAGCAATACATTTCTGTAACCATGTAGATTTTAAAGGGGGTATGGCCAAGTGGTAAGGCAATGGGTTTTGGTCCTGCTATTCGGAGGTTCAAATCCTTCCGTTAAATGAACAAAACCATAAAGATATATACCTCAGATGGTTTAAAGGTCGGTCCCAATAAAATAAAGTCGCAATATATGGTTGTAGGAGTATTGTGAGCAGGAGGGAAGATAACTTGGATAGAAATTTCTTCAATCAAAAGTGCATGTGACTGAGTGTGACAGTTACACAAGCAAAAGTTAGGTGATGTCACAATGAACATGAGATGGTGTGCATCTGCCATAAATGTGTAATAGTTATTTATTTCACGTGCCTGCACCTTTCAGAATAAAATTTGTATAAAGAACAAAATTACCTTACAAATAAGTTCTCCCTGAAATCCTCCAGCAACTAGCAAATTATCCTTTATCGCCAGAGTACTAACTTGGGTCTGCGTAAATCCTTCCAACAGACTTCCAGGATGTTTCTATATCAGAAAACAGAAATGGTAAATCTAACTCTGCAGAAGACCGTGACTACAAGATGAAAATCTAAAGCACATAAAATATCTGGGTGTAAAAGAGCTTGTTAACAAAAAAACATTGCGAGAAATATGCACCTCGCATGGTGCCACATGTCCTGAAACATTGAGAACTTCAGTCTTGTGGCAAGCCAATGAAGACCAATGAATGACGGAGAAATGCGACATGAGGTAAACATCATGCTTTGACGTAGCCCAAACCAAGTTTCTCAACTGCAATTCCAAACAATAAATATGTAAATTGGTCGGGTTCATTCATTTCACAGACCCCAATTTGCAAATGCTAACAAGGAATTGCAAGTAACATCATCAGAACCTAAGTTGATCAGACAAACACGAGTGTCAGAGTCCAACATGGATGCAAGGTGTCGGCTTTGGAAACCCCCCAAAGAAAAAGGATTCGAGGACTCAAGGAATATTTTAATTTTTTTTGTGCATTGTCAATTGGGAAATCTTGCAATGTTACATCTTTTACTTATAAATAAGGGCATAGATGAATGTGATAGTTTCGTATTTACCACCTATAAACCTTCTAAAGGATAAACTAGAATACCTATCTACAGTGCAAGTCAATTAATGTTAGTGTAAGTAAAGAATAAAAGAAAAGATATTCCATAGGTGTGCAACAAGAATCCAACATGTGTCTTGACACAGACAAGTCACCCATTTAGAAGAGTACGCACAGCATATATCAGAACTTTCCCAAACGCCAAATCACCAATGCTTTGAAAAACATAACAATAATGGAGAGAACTTATGAAGTAATAATAAGCCTCATATGCTACAGTTACACTTATGTAGACTACAAATACTGAAATGGCAAAGACTAGACCATAGAAACCCTCACCCCTATATGGGAGAGCTTCAGCATTGGACCAATTTAATGGCAGCCCCAAACCCTGAATATATGCCACCGGTTATGAAAAATGTGCTCGTTTAAATGCTACGGTGTTACAATTTTTCTATGTCCACGCTGTAATCTAAAGCATCCATTGACAAAGAGTGACAGAAATAATTAAGTCAACTTCAAAATCAGATATGTATGAGTAATTTTTTCTTACCTACTATTTTTTTTATATGTATGTATGAGTAATTTTCTTTTACCTACTATTTTTTAATAGGTATGTCTAAATTCCTCCTTTTGACACTATAGCAAACACTAGATAAGATGCCAGCTTGCTAAGTTAGCAAGGTCAGTGAGTGTTAATAAAACACACACACAGGATATTATACTGCATGCATATAGTTATGCTGCATTCATAACCTGTCTTCCACAGCTAATCTGCTTGCTTCCCCGCACAGAAAATAAACAAATAGAAAGTAAAGACTACTAATGGTAAAGAATTTAGAATGATCCAACAGTTAGATTGATAATTAAAAATCAAATAATATACCCTTGAGAACCTGACTGGGCCACAGTCACAGTCTGACCCATCTCTATTAATGAGATACTATATCAGCCAATTCCCACTGGAATTACCTGATATTCTTACAGGTCTATCTAGACTTCCCTAGTTGTCAAATGGCACTTGCAAATGTAAATAACAACACCTTTCCAGGTAATCAGAGTTCCAAATGCAGGCTGGGAAAACCCAAGGGAACAAAGAGAAAGAATTAGATAGAAACTAAGAGAAAATATAGCAGTTAGAAAAGAAAAGAGACAAAGAATGGAAAAACACTGATCTAAAGTGTAGTTAGAAACTGCTTTTTCTACAACCGATATATTTGATGTTGGTACTAATGAAATCAGATGGATTTAAATTTGATACAAATCACAGCATATTTGATCATTTAGTTCGTAAATTCTAATTTAAAATCTTAGCCGTCTGATTAAACTATTAGACTTATAGTGGTTAACAAAATCTGGGAAGTCTGTTCTAGTTGGCTCATAGCATGGCAACGGATGGTGAGCCGTAATGCTCCGAGATGGCACGTCCTTTGCCTTACAATATTAGGGCTTTTGGGTCACAAAAGATATGTCGAACTGTTACATACATACATATATTGGTAAAAGACATCATGTTTTGTATACCATGTCAACTATGGTAATCACTCGAGTAGTGGATCATTTCCCCAAATATATATACATAAATCTATACACTCAAGGTTTCTAAAACGTAATAGGACCACACTAAAAATTTTAGCAACTATACAACAAGGAAAAAAAGAGTACTGTGTGTAAGAGTATACAATTTCAACTCTGGTAACCACTTGAGTGAGTGGATCATTTCCCCAAATATATATACATAAATCTATACACTCAAGGTTTCTAAAACGTAGTGGGACCACACTAACAACTTTAGCAACTATACAACAAGGAAAAAAAGAGTACTGTGTGTGTAAGAGTATACAAGGTCAACTATGGTAATCACTCAAGTAAGTGGATCATTTCCCCAAATATATATACATAAATATATACACTCAAGGTTTCCAAAACGTAATGGGACCACACTAAAAACTTTAGCAACTATACAACAAGGAAAAAAAGAGTATTGTATGTGTGTATATTTACACTATTCTGCACGTTAACAACAGTTGAGTTGAAAGACTAAAGCTCAGCCATCCTTAGTGGACTGGCCCTACTCCTATCCTGTACAATATTTGACTGACTTCTCAGATGGTAAATGGGTGCACCGTCAGTTCAATGTGGCGTAGCACGCATCAAGTTACACTTCTAACCACCTAATATATCTTTTATCTAGATTTTTCTAACCTTTGCAGTACTAGCAAGATTTGATAGCTCACGTTTTGACCGAACTCATGGCTTTCATAGAATGGAATCACGAAATAGGATTCATGTTGCATCCCCCCAAATATTTGGGATAATACACAAATGATGACTAGGAGAATTATAAAACATAAACCCTTAATAAATGCTTTACTTCTTTAAGAAGATAGATTTTGCTCCCAATTAACCATACGAAGTAAAAGGTAGGTGCACCCATCAAGTGGCTTTAAGCTCAGGTGATTATTGATTGTAGCCTAGTACGTTGATTCTTGTGTTTCAAAAACTGTGGTTTGAAGAGTCAAGCTTAACCTGTCCTCAAAGCTAAGTCTTTTAATCAAAGAGAGATAGCTTGTTGGGAGGAAAAAACGTGATCTTGAGGTTCGATGATAATATGACAAATAACTATGGAAATAATACAAAAAAAAAAACACAAGATATACATGGTTCACCCACAACACGGCTACATCCACGGGCAAAGACAACCAGGAACTTCCACTATGTAGAGAGATTACATGGTTCAGTGATATCCACTCTTAAAAACAGAGTTGGGATTAACCATAAGCACGCTCTTCTTTCTGAGAGCTCCCTATTCCCCCAAAAGTCACCACGCTTCTTTTTGAGTCATCCGCTCTTCTTGAGAATTGTCAGTGATCTCCTTGAGAGTAACCCGCTCTCCCTGGGAACCCTATTCACTCACATATCCCCAGTTTACATTATAAGCCTACCCTAGGCCTATTAATAGGATTTTAAAACACACAATCACCTAAACCAACTACAATTTCCCCAAATTCTAATCCTAAAATATAAATCCATAATAATGGAGTTTTACATAACTAGCACTCAACCCTTGACCTTGATGTCGCAAACTTCACGTCCTAGACTCTAGGGCATAAAATCAACTCACGGACGGATAGGTGTGAATCAGAAACACAAAAAGTTTTGTCTTCCCCATTATATATGTCATCTTCCTTCCCTTTTACGAGTTTTTAGAACTTCTTCCAAGAGGCGCTTAATAATGAACTTCCCCTCTAATGGTGCAATTACACATGCTCCACTCAGCAGTTCCACAACACATACCTAATATAACATCAATAATAATTTCTGCTATAGATGGTTCATGGTTGTAATCCTTGTGACTGCAACAAAGAATATGATTGGATATAGAAACAGGCACCTGGAAAAAGATAGTGCAGAAAGAAGTAAAACAGGTAACCTGACATACATGATACAACTATCCTAGTTCCTTGTCCTCTCCTACTCCATCTAATAATCTGGCTGCTCCTTACCAAATAACGAACCTAAAACCAACTTTAGATGGCTTCTGTATAGCTGCCTAAATGCCTTAGGATTTAAATATTTTCCTCCATTTTTCCCACTTCCCAACACATAACAAAAAAGTTCGGAAAAAATTTGGGAAAATTCAAAAATAAATTGGAAAAATATTGGGCAAGTTGTTAAAAGAAATATAAAATTAGATTACTAATTACAAAACTTATAAACAAATATATTTCATATATTAGATATTTATTCAGGACTTTTTCAAAAAGTCGTGAATAATTCGTGTTTAATTCGCAAAATTCGCGACTTTTTGAAAAAGACATTATTTTTTTCCAACAGTCTCGAATACTTCGTGAATTAATCGTTCGACTAAAAGTTTGGTATTATTCGGGACTTTTTGAAAAAATGGGAAAACTTTGTAACTATGATTGCAGGGGCAGTTGATGTCATTTAAAAAAAACAGATTTCCATTGGGTGGGCAAAAGTCATATCCCTTATTATGATGATGATGATGGTGGTGGTTTTTATAATGAATGTACATATTTGGGATGTGGTAGGAACATTTGATTTGACTACCCAATGGAAATCTGTTTTTTATTAAGCTCATACATCAAGACATCTGCAAGTCATAGAAGGGCAAAAGTCAAAAAAAAAATATGAAAATCTCTGTTCCATCGTCTAACCGCAATAGACGTGCGGTTATTTCCCAAAAATCCCTAAAAGTTTGAACTTTGTTTTTGAGATGTCTATTTGTCTTTTTTCCTATAGCAAGTAGGCACTCTATCAAACAGTATGAACCGTGAAAATGTCTACCCATGGCAGATGTATAGACAAAATAGACCCGAAGTTTAAAGATTTCAAACCGCAACTTAGAAGGACAAATAGATGGTGTGACATTGTGTGCTATGCTACTAATGGTTCTCAAGATAGTTAATTTACATAAGCTAGAGGTACCGACTTTTAATCTTGAGCAAAACACAACGACGGATCATAATACTCACACACAATCAATTAAAATGAGAAGAAATCAGTCATAACGGGATGGGATAAGTATGGAATGCTACATAGGCTAATTAGATGTGGGAGAGCAAAGTTTAACAATCAAGAGCTAACATACATTAAAAGTGTACCTACAATAATGCAACCTCTGATATAATCTTACCTGGAAATGGAGGATTGTTGATTTCACAGATCTAGTATTCCGCCGGAACTCATAATACATGCCCCCTTTCTTTGCAGGTTTGCATTCCTAGTGACAAGCAGAAGGGGGGAAACGAAATGAAATGACGAAATTACCATTATAACTAAGGTTTGATATTACAGACAAAAAAAAAAGTTCACTTTTTCTGAACCCTCTCCAGACTGAGGTATGTTTTCATAGTTCTTGTACTGTTCTAGTCTGGTTTGTCTGTACTTCTCTCTGGAGATGCTAAGCCTCTCCCAAGGAATTCCTTGGATATCCTTTCCTCTCCTAGCCTGTGCAGATGATGTATCCGTTATCTTGCTGTCCTGCATTTAAAACAAAAAAATAATTCCTAATTGTATTTATCTCAAACAAGCAAGGACTGGGTTTTGCATCATCCCAAATTAGTAAAAGATGAAGGTATTGTTTTCAATGAAACATAACAAACCAAATGGCCATATTCGTCATCATCTGACTCTGAGTCACCCATTCCTCTGCCACGGAAATCCATATCATCATCTACATCAGCCATTTCATAGTCATCTGCCATGTAATCGATATCACCCCCTTGGTGCTGGGACATGTTCTAATCAGTACTTCCTATGACAACATCAATTCAAGCAAATAAACCCCAGGATTAGCAAAAATGGCAATATTGAAATTGTGCCCAACACAAAATGTCTTAGAACTAGATAAAAAATAAAAGTCTTGGAACAAGAGAACCCAAAGACAATGCTATATGTTCAACCTAAGCTAATGAAAATGAGAAAAAAAATCATTAAATAGTTTCCATGTTCAATTGTACTATACTATTATCAGGGACCTTAGAAGGAGAATTCTTGCAGTTCTCCATCAGTTCTATTAGAAAACTGAGTCTAACAGGGTGAAACCTAAGCATACCAATGTACTGGTCCACATGTGGAAATTCAGTAGCTTGACCAATGATTACATTGTACATAGTTACATACACATGCATATATACATGCTAATGAAACAGGTTGTCTCTAAGAAATTCGAACTGAATTCTACAGAGGACCCAAAAGAAAAGGAAGAAGAATAAACTAGAAAACTCCCCCTTAGTTAACTCAAATTATCTCGTCGTTCACATGAAATTCGAAAACAAACCATAATTAAATTGATGGGAACTATAAAGCAGAAAAAAAAAAGGTAAGACTACCACAAAACCCTAGAATTTAAAGAAAATATAGGAATAACAAAACATAATTTTATGTTATATTATAACACACACACACACATATATATATATCTACTACTATAATGAGAGAAGGACTGATAGATTCGTTGGTTGATTTTTTATTTAATGACTATAAAATCCCTATCATTATTTATCCAATCTTTATATTAGAGTTACTAGGTAAGGGTATTGTAGTAATTCTAAACATAACTAACCACGCGCACTTATATAGCACGACGCTGCCCTCATTTACATGTTCCTCTTTTCTCTCACCTTCAACTGCTCTCCTGCGTTATCGACTTTGGTTCCCCCATTGTCTTCTGCCTTCCCTGTTGCATCACCCTGCTTGCTTTGGCCACTCACTGCATTCCCCTGGTATGTATAGAAATGGACCACCTTTTTTGATTTAGTGTTTATATCATGCTCTTTTCTTCTCTCTCCGATTTTGTTTTAATATTTGATTTGATATTAAATTTTTATTCCATGCATTTGATTCCCTTCCCTCTGTCTTTTGTTTTTATATTTTGATTTGATATTGTTATTAAAAAAATCCACAGATTTGGTTTTGATCGAAAACCCCTGAACTAAAAGAATTTAGAAACTCAATTAGGATTGGTTAGTCATCAGCAGTGACCAATCGCAGTATGATAAAAGCCCTCGGAATCTGCAATTCCAGACTGCACGAATCTTTGCAATCTTGCACAAACCGGCTGATATTCTAATCTGATACAAATTGGGTACTCTCCAATTCAACCCAGGAATAGAGGCTACTTCATGGATCAATCAACCCACAACCCAGAAGTCCATAAAACCCAGCAATTTCCACTGTTCGATTAAACAGGTGAAATATTTAGAGAAAGAGAGGTGGGTTTCGAATCTGAGAAGTGTAGAAACAGTATGACTATAGAGAATGAGGTTGGCGATTCCCTGGTGCTAGAAAGTTAGGGAATGTGATGAGAAGACATATCTTCTCATGTTGAATTGGAACTCCGTTGTTCGATTAAACAGATGAAATCTTTATACCAAACTTAGAGAAAGAGAGATGAGTTTGAATCTGCAATGTGTAGAAACAGTATGAATAGAGAGAATGAGGTTGGTGATTCCCTGGTGCTAGAAATTTAGGAGATATGATGAGACACTAGATCTTCTCGGGTTGGGTTATGAGTGCGGTAATATAGCATGACGACTCCCTCATTACATATTCCTTTCCTCTCACGCCCAAATGCTCGCTGTCCATTCTTGACTTTGGTTTGTTAGAAAAGTTTTCTTCTTTTAGAACTCTTCACTGCACTACAATACAGCCCTGTCAGCGATTTCCAAATAGTAAATAACATCTATGTCCTAATGGCCAATGGGGTTCCATCCTATTACAACTACTTCCCCTTCAAAAGGATCTTTTAGCTGTGAAACCAACAAATAGATGTAACTGGATATGTGAGCATGCCATTCATGCTGGAATTTTATTTTATTTTTAAAGCCCCAATTTGAAGTTTACTTTTCACACCTGGACCGGACTGGGGGAGGCTCATGGGAAGAACTAGATCTTGATGAAAAGTGCTAGAGCTATTTGCCAAAAATATAAGTCCACAACCACCACTGTAAGGTTACTCCCCTCAATGTAGACGATGTAAAAGGCAACAAAGGCAGTTGATGCCAGACTAGTGAGGATTATGATGATCCATCGGTGAAAATTTATGGTGGCTAGATCTTTAAATGATAACCCATATTCCACTTTGATATAATCTTATACACATTGAGAGTGACTCGATAATCTATAATATTTTTAAAAGGGAATACTTAACTTACTGTTGCATTAGACTACGTAGTCTAATGTGCATTCCTCATTGGTTCATGCCCCCCTTTTTACCGGTTACCACAAATCAACTGTAGTAAAAAATTTACTCATTCCTAGGGTTAAGCAATTTAACCTTAGTTTTTTAAAAGAAAAAAAATTATTAACTTTGATTTTCTTGAGCTTAACGATAGTTAAAGGAGTGTTAAAAAGG
This sequence comes from Tetracentron sinense, assembly GCA_015143295.1. Classification (NCBI taxonomy): domain Eukaryota; kingdom Viridiplantae; phylum Streptophyta; class Magnoliopsida; order Trochodendrales; family Trochodendraceae; genus Tetracentron; species Tetracentron sinense. The sequence goes on from CM026551.1 coordinate 63,929,228, forward strand.
ACGTGTGGCCATGGCATTAGACTACATCTAGAAAGAACGGATACTTCAAATAGGTCCTCGTAACTGTATCGGATACGGACGGATACACCTCCGATACGGCGGGATATGTACGGGATACGGCTTAGACGTATCCGGTTAATTTAAAACTGTTTTTTTATTTCGGATACGGCTCCAATACGGCATGGATACGCCGGAATACGGACTTTTTTTTTTTTTTGAGACCAGGGGTGTGACCCTATCTCTTTTATTTTTGCATGGACATGGTCTTCTTTATATTTTGCTTAGTGGATGATAGGATGACTTTCTTTTTTGCTTAGTGGATGATGAGATGACCCAATTTCTTTTGCTTTTGCATGGATATGGTTTTTTTTATACATAAACAGAACTGAACCAATGGTTATTTTGTAATTATAATACAAAATATAGTATTATTTATTTTAAAAAAATTTACAGACATATCCTGGCCGTACCCGTATCCTATTTTTTTAGGTTCTGCCGTATCGCCGCACCCATATCGTATCGTACTCGTATCCTGTATCCGTGCTTCCTAGGACTACATAGTCTAATGCGTGGTGTGCTAATCACTGCCCTTTTTAAAATAGATCGAATACTTTTTTAAATAGATAGAATATGCTTTTCAATTGTCTATTGATATTCCCTCTTTTTAGCTTTGAATTTTTTATTTTTTATGTCTCCATGATTTACTGCCCTAATTTTGATTTACAAATTAAATATTCATTTGTTTGAAACACTGAAATTTTAGGAGATTTAATGATATTTCCATGGCTATTTATCTTCCTTTATTAATGCTAATCACATTAAAATTTTGATTGATTTTATGCGTCCTTTATTGAGACTAGATTTTTTCATGTCTTGATGCTTTAGCGGACTGATTTCTTTTTAGAAATTACAGCTTCAATTTTTTGCATACTTATAATTTGGGGGATTGAATGGTATATCTACAATTATTAATTAAAACATGATATATGACTATTATTGTTTCTTGGACATGATATTTTAATAGGGTATTCATACTAGAATTTATTTCCTTTTTTATTGTCTAATTTTTTGCACACATTAGAACTGGACATTCATGTGCGATGCACATTCATTCTGCTAGTATATTTTTTTTTTTTAATGCTTACTCGAAGTTCAAGTTTTAGGCAGAAAATAAAAAGATGCACAGACAAAAAAGCGTCTAACCTAAAATTACAAACATAACAGTAAACATTTTACAGGGATAATCACGCGGCCAATTCGACCTTCTAACTGTTACATGACTAAGGTTAGTGGGTAGTTAGAGTGTTAGATTTAGTGGGTGGTTAAGATTAGAGGGTAGTTAGTTAATTATAAGAAGAAATCCTTCTCTATTTAAAGTGTTGAGAATTTTGTAAATTGCAACCAATGAATGAAATCAGAGATTTTCTCTAAAAGGAGGCTTGTTACCCTTGAAGTAACACAAAGGAGATTGGTTTCCCTCGAAGAAACTATAAGTTAAATAACAGTGGTATCAGAGAGGAAGTTCCTACTATGGCTGAGGCAACTATGAACGCCAAAATCGATGAGATGATGGGGTTCTAGGAGGAGACAACTAAAAAACCCATGGTAAGATGTTGCACGAATTATTGAGGAGAATGACGATCATGACTTTAAAAATTGAAGTTCTTTCCAATAGATTGGCGAGAAGGCTTCGCAAATTGTTGCACCTTCTAAAAAGAGCTTTTGTTTCAAGAGAGATCCTATTTTGTGGAATTTTTCAAGCATGAAGTTTACACTTCACGGTTGCTCACATTAAATTAGAGGAGGCATCACCAAACCCATGGAGGTTATAAATGATCACAACGTAAAGAGAACCAGCAAAGAGGGAAAATTGGGAATGCTACTCCAATTGGGCAGCCTTGATGGAATCCGAGAGATGCTAAATTTTCATGAAGTTGTTAGAAGAAAATTTATCATCGAAGCCCAACAACAGCTGATTTTTATTTGGGAAAAAAATCTACATCTTGAGGACAATATTTGTGTAAGGGGAAGGAATGTTACGTAAGGTTAGTGGGTAGTTAGAGGGTTAGAGTTAGTAGGTGGTTAAGGTTAGAGGATAGTTATGAGTTAGTGGTTAGTTATGAGAAGAAGTCTTCTCTATTTTAAAGTGTTGAGAATTCTATAAATTGCAACCAATGAATGAAATCAGAGATTTTCTCTCAAATGAGGCTTGTTACCCTCGAAGTAACGCAAAGGAGGCTGGTATCCCTCAAAGGAACTACAAGTTACATAACAATAACCCTAGAATTGCAAGTATGGACCAAATTAAAACAGAAGATTTTTGCGCCATGAGGGCAAAGAGTAACAAATATTTTTATATGAAGGAAAAAAAAAAAAAAACGAAACCCTAGAAGTACAGACACATTAACAGATAAAATTCGGATCTTTTAATGTTTACTCCAAACTAAATGTCATGAAACTCGGAAATTATATAAATGCCTTTTTAAAAAGAAAAGAAAACATGCCTAAAAAAATCAAACGTCGAAACCCTAAAATTGAAAACAATAATCAAATGCAACAAAAAAACACTAATTCTATTTCATGGATGAGAAAGGGAAGAGTCTTGAAGGTTTCTGACCTTTCTTTAAAGCGATCAAATACCCGATCGAGCTTCTCTGACCTAGGGACCTCGTTCAAGAGCTAATCCGTATCTGATACTAATCAAAATCAGATAAATTAAACGATTCGAAGACGAGATGGAAGATTTTTTTCTTTTCCCCGGTGAAGTGAGAGCAACATAGGACGAAGAATAGGCGGTGCCTCTTTGCACTGGTTTTCTGTTATGTCGCACCACCAGAGAAACAACGAAAGAAAGGCACGGATGTGGATAATAATCAAACCTGTTTACTTTTATACCCTTACTATTTACGGAAACTACCAAAATAGTCTTGTTTGGTAGGAAAACGACCTCCGATAATTATCCTGCGGAGTGTATTCAAATAGACTATAGCAAGTTTATAATTAGATACGAATTCAATATAAATATTATCTTTCTTTCTTTATCTTCTTTACTATTTACTATAACGGGAGAGGCAGCTGTAGATGATTTTTCTAAAATTGTCATACTACCCTCAGATAAAAACAAAATTTTGATTTTATTTTTTGCTTTAAAACCCAAATTATCCCTCCCCTTTGATTTAATTCTCAAATTACCCTTGCTCATCTATCTAGTTAGAATCACAGCCAATCTCGATTGAACTTGGGGAGAGTTCAATCGCACCCGTGGGTTAACACGTGTCCCTTTTAACTCCTATTAACTGTGGTTAACTTCTTCCCCTCGCTCTCACGTGCATCGCACGTGCCACTAGTGAGTTCAATCGCACCCGCGGGTTAACACGTGTCCCTTTTAACTCTTATTAACTGTGGTTAACTCCTTCCCCTCGCTCTCACGTGCATCACACGTGCCACCCGCTAGTATATCTAATTTGATAAATATCCGAATCAATTATATCTTGTATATATAGGTTTATGAAACTAAAATAACCTTAGAAATGTGTAGTTTTTATACAATTAAATTATTATTTTTAATAGAATTAGATAAAGATAAGTTATTACATTATTACTTTTTAAAATAAACTTTATATATTTTTCATATTATTAGATTTTAATTTATATTTTTTAAAATAATCGGATATTATTTAAATTCAAACATTTTAATTGGAGTTGGATACAAATATCATATTTCTCTATCCATTTGATATTTATTCGAATTCAGATAATCGGATATCTAAATTAGATACGAATTTAGATATACCACTATTTGTTCAGTTGCAACCCTATTCTTGCCATTCATTTTAAAATCACCCCCTAATTTTTGTGCACTTTGTTTGAAATTATGACAAAAGTTTGTCAAATTACAATTTAGCCTTGGCCCTCACTTGTAAAAGTGAGGGCAGGACTCCCAAAAACCTTCAAAGACTTGAATCAACTAGCCCAAGCCCTACCTTCTAAAAGTTATATAACTCAGCACTAACTTGGATTTAAAATTATATATATATATATATATGTCATAATAATAAATGGTTCATTTTTCAACCACAAGCTATGAATTCAATATCAACCCTCCTCCTTTAATCAAATTTAAGGTTTGGTTTTAATTTTTAGTTTGATAGTATTAACCTTATATAATATTATTATATAATAATTTTTTTGTAGATAATATTAAATTTATGTGGATCTATATCAGTAATTGGATTCTCGATAACTTATACTCTTAAGTGGAACCATTGGACCCGTTATTGATCAGTGATTACATATTTTCTTTGTAATTATTAGTAAGAAGTTTATATTGGAAATGGCATTTCTTAAAATGATGAAATACTTTTGTTTCTATAAAGATTTTCTATATTAGTATTTAGATATTTATAATAACTTATCCTATATGCGGGGCCATCAATATTGATTAACTATTATCTTTTGTGATTATCAGTAAGAACTTTATATTATAAATTAATCTTCTTGAAAACTATTATTTGAGAATTTCACTCTATAAAAGTTGCTATTTTACAGGTAAACTACTTATTTCATATTGGATAAGTTTTACACCATATTTGAGTATGTTACAAATTGGAATGTAAATATAAGCTTTTAAAAAATGTCATTTGGTATAATAATGTAGGCAAAATCATAATATTTAAAAATTTTAAGAACTCGTTTATTAAGATTAGGATAATTGTAAAATTGCTTACAACTGCATCAGAGAGCATTAAATAGATATGAACCATTCAAGATCATAGGATAGATAGTTCAAGATGCAAAAAAAAGAAATTTAAAGAAGAATTATAAAAAATTACAAATATAATGAAAGTTACAAAAATGTCAAAATGGCCTAGAAATTGAAATCTAAGCATCAAAAAATTATTTAAGTAGATCTAATTTGATCTCTCTCTTAGCACACAAAAACATATATTACAGTAGTCAAACAAACGTCCAATTCAAAAGTTATGCATGCTTTAAGTTTTACTGATAAAAGACATCATATAAGTACTAAAAAACTAAATTATAGTTATTTAAAGTTATGGTGTATCACATCATATATTTTTATTGAATTGAATATCATACATGATACAAACTAATATATTATCTAAGCCTTATATAATTATATATAAATGTTAGTTTATTATTTCCTTAGTAAAGTCTTACTAACACCAAAACTTTTTTATACTTATTAATAATTGATTAACTTAAAACACCCATTTACATTGTTTAGCACTAGCAGTTGAATAAAATTATAATCTATATCTTTAATTGACTTATTCAACTCTTTTGAAAAACTTTATAAAATGAGTAAGCACATGTAAAACTATATATTTACATCCACTTAGTAACCTATGAAAATTAAAACACTTAGTGCATATAATTAATTATTAAAGATAAGCTTAATTTATTAATTTAATATTACTCTTAAAAGATTTTATAAGTAAAATATTATTAAATAAATGCATATGATAAATTTTAATCATAGAATATATTGATATGAGATCAAGTAGAATCGGGCCCTAAATGAGCCGAATCGAATTAAAGAGAGTTTACTTAGGTGACGTTTGGTAACACTATTCTAAATAAGGAGAGCTTAATTCAAAATTGTGTTCAATTGGTCTTTAGATTGTTAAGTTGAAGGTTAATTGAATGTCTACATTTTTTTTAAAGTAAGTTGAAGGTTAACTGAATGTCTGCATATTTTTAAAATTAATAAGATATAGATATCAAATTAACTTTCAACTTAATAATATAAAGTCCAACTAAGCACAATTTTTAATTATGCTCTATTTATTTGGATTAGTGTTGCCAAACACCGCCTTAGAGTTTAAGTTGTTTAAATATTGAAGATCAAATAAAAAACCTTGACTTGTTCGGGCCCGCTTGGCTTGACTTTTTTTTATTGGTTTTACCGCTTAGCTTGACTTCAGCCCCGGCTTATTAAGGAATGTATAGAAGCCAAAGGGTCGTATCGACAACTAGGGGCCTGCATGCACGCTTCAAGAGGAGTGGGATCCCTTCCAATTGTGAGTTCAATAGCACCCACAAGCCCCATTTTAACCCTAGTTAAGAATTTAGTTTAGATTGTTAAATCTTAACTAGAGTGATTGAGAGATTGTAGCGAAGGATAGAAGGGCGCATGAGAATCACGTGTGCAGCGGTACATGGTACAAAACTGAAATGCAATATTGTATGGAAAATAGTCACCTCCTCGGGCCGAAGGGGTGACTACCCTCTCGTCCCCCTTTTTGGGGCCACATGTCCCATTTTTTCTTCTATTAACTGTGGTTAAGATTCAGTCACCCCTAGGGTTCATACATCTACACTTAGTTTTTAGAAAAAATTAACTACAAAAAATGATTAATTTTTTAACTATGGTTCAAAGTGTTTGTGAGAGCCAGGAGGAATAGTCCCCTCCTTGGCCCGAGGAGGGGACCGTTGCTCATGCAAAATATGAGGGAGTGGTTCTGAGTCTCTGACAGTGCAACGTGTCTCACTCAGCTTCGACCCAGGAAACACAAAAGCAAAAGAAAAGAAAATCTACTTGGAACACTCCGAAATGAAAGCATAGATTTGCTCTAGATCTCCAAAAGTCCATGGCGATGTTGCTGAGAAAGGTATGGGGATCCGTGTCGACTCGTTCGAATTCGTCAGAGAGGCATAGCACTAGTAGCGTTGTTCAGCTTCAACCATCTCTTGGAGCATTTGATCAAATACCTTGCGATATATTTCTCCAAATCCTCAAATTTCTTGGGCCAAGAGAAGCTGCCAAACTCAGCGTCGTATGCAAGTCGTGGAAATTTATTGTTTCCGATAATCGCCTCTGGATTTTCTTCCTTCAGAATCAACAGGAATCTTGGGATGCCATTTTTTTCGCTGAAACTCAATTGAGATCGGGTTACCCTCTTCAGTAAGTTCCGTTTTTCAAAAAAATTTCCCTGGAAAAGTCCATTTTCTGATGCCGAGTCATCATCACCCCACGACAGACGTAAGAAATTTGGGTGTTAATTATTTTAATTAAATCCGTTTAAGGTTAATTCTACAGACATTGGTTGGATTTTGGGATTGAAACACGGGTATATATTACTACAAATTCATTACCACTATGTTTGGTTGCCGAGAAAACAAGTGAAAAGAGAAAAAAGAAAAGAAAATTTGACAAAATCCAACACAACATACAGGTTTGTTGAGATTGTTAGAACACGAATTTCTTTTATTTTCTGGTGAGTGTGAAATATTTACTTGTCCACAAATTACCGTTGGTGAAATATCTAATTTTTGATGATGGTGGAATGCTTATCTAATCTGGGGGTTGGTTATTTGATCTAAATGGGGTTTTTAGATTCTCTTATATATCTTATAGTTTTTCTGTATGTTTCTTTAATTTTTTGGTAGTCTTATTTTAGAGAATCACTTCTCCATAGATATACCATCTATTTGTTTTTAATTTTTGAGCGTTTTTCATCTCTTTGTTGCATGTTTTTTTTTTTTAAATATTCAGTTCACAACATTAATTGTGATTGCAGGACATTATACGATCACCATCTATCTTTCATGCAAATCTATGGACAACGCTCTCAAATAACCGGTTCCGTTATTATTGACGGTGAGAATCTGCAACTTTACCTATGTAGTTCTGGTTGAGGATGAACCTCACTTTCCCTTATCCACATTCTTACATTTGAAGAATTTCGACAACATGATTGTTTATATACTTATGCAACAAAGCCCTGTTAGGTTATATTTTGTCTATCACTGGAGACAAGCTTCTAACCATATAATTGTAAGTTGTATGGTTATGGAAAAATAAATTGGTATTGCTAAGATTTCTAATTTGAATGGTTACAGCATTATTCCCTCAACTTCTTTGGACTGAAAAATGGACTGAAAATTTGCTGGATATATCATTGCCTGGCCCTGATATGTAATGGGATTTCAGTTAGTTATCTTTCTACCCACCAGAGGGTAAAAATGGAGATCAAATGGGGAATTCACTTGATGAACCAGGATGTTTTCTAATTTATAAGCTCTCTAGTCCAACAGAATTAATTGGAATCACTGGTGTCACTCATCAGTCACCACAATCTATGTTCCTTACCTTTCTTGAACTAATTAGAACTGTTGTATCTTGAACTTTGCTGTACTTTGTCGTTTCATATTGTTGAAAAGGTGGCTCGGGCTATTGCAAGTATGGTTGGAGCAGATATGCTCGTTCATCTGGGCTGTCAGCAACATTTTTGGTGAGCTTCTTTCTTCTGCTGGCAGTTTCTTAAATGTTCTCTAAACACCCCCCCCCCCCATTTGTGGAACTCTATGCAGCATTTAGAAGTCTTTTATGTCCCTCATCTTTCTTTCGATAATAAAATACAAGTTACGATTAAACTGTATCTGTTCTGAATGTCTGATATGCAGGAATTTGGTAACATCGAATCCCCAATGTACTCTAGGCTTCGACATTTTTTTTCAACTATATATTCCAGGTCTGTGATTTTTATTGGTTGCCTCACATTGCTTCTCACGCTTTCTTCAGAAGTTTTTTCATTTTTGTTGATTATGCAATCTTACCGTCTTTGTTGATATTGATTTCCAGATCTGTGCGAGTCTACTCAAGTGTACTTAATTTGACATAACAGCTTTTCAACAGTTAATTAGAGAAAACATATGATAGTGGCATCTCTATATTTGACTACCATTAATATTATATATCCATTGTACATATGGGTTATGGAGCATATTCTTATCGACCTACATGGCATTGAATTGAATGTAGTGCATGCAGATGTGCAATTACGAGTTGAACGATTGATGAAAGATTCCTAGTGGTCTAAAGTTCTAAGCAATATACATATTGATATTTTCCTGACAAATATCTCAAGAAGAACACTGGATGATGTAATCGAACTCTCAATTATCATGTAACATGTTGTCGGAACCCAAAATTGATAAAGTGCATCTGGATGCTGTGTATGCTTATACATTTCTCTTTTATTTTTATTATAACTCCTTATCACTGAGACATTGACCATATCTCCTTACAGGATGCAGGTGAAACCGTCAACGCAGCCAATTGTTGTCTCCATACCAATCTGCCATTATGATGGTTAGCCACTATTTCATTAATTGACCCCAAGAGGGAAATGCTGACACTGCTCGCAGCCATTTATCTTTTTTTATAGCCCATGAGACGCAACGTACAGTGGGAATCTAAGCTGTGGGCTTGAGGGACCATGATTGCATTCACCTTTTCCATAATGATATGTATCTTCTTGTTGTATAATAGAAAATCCTGTGTAACCTTAGCAATTAGTTTCTCATTAATCATTATATACTCATAATAATATGAAGTGCTCTGTTATGCATGGAAAGCTCCCATAATTATGGAAACTTGTTGTCTTTACCACTTTACCAATTGTCTTGAAAAAATTTCGTACTTGCTTGATTTTTTGTAGTCAATCTTTGCTTTGGTCAATCAGTGCATGTCAAATGAGATCTCCTAATATCAATGCTGGAGGAAGCCCACACCAATACCAGATCTGAATCCAATAGTCCATTCCATGCAATAGGAGAGAAGTCATGTTTTGATGTCGAAATCCCAAGTGATTTTTGGTTCTCTCCAGTGACCCTTTGTCAGACCTGATGATGCCGGAGATAACCACCTGTTGGCTTAACTAGTGATTCATGATTGAAGAAATAAATATTCTGTCTCTATGGTCTGCTATGCACCATATCATAGTGTAATTTCAGTTGGACAGATTTTCCTTCTTTCACTTTGCTTGATTTCAATTGAACTTATTTTCTTTTTTTCTCTTTCCCTCCAGATACTGAATCTGCTAAAGCAGCTAGAAGGCAACTGAAAGAAGCTATCTACTCAGTCCTGTTTGACATGAATGTTCCTGCTGTTTGTGCAATTAATCAAGTAGGTTATTTTGTTTTCATTTTATTGTGATTTTTATTCTTAAAGTGAACTTACGTTCTGGTGATCTGGAAGATCTCTATTGTGTGTTTTTTCAGTTGCAATGATTTATGCTTTCATTCATCATAGCCATTTGCCATGTACAAATTATGTATTGTACTCAACCGATCAATGGGCTTCTTCTTCTCCTCAAGCATGCTATTTTAGGGCCCATGTACACCTTAGAATTTCAGTAGCGTAACTTTTCAGTGGTATTCATAAATCCATATTCATTTGCGCAAGGTACCTTCCTCATAAGGCTCACTAAATTTGCTCAAGTATAAGGTGGCCTGTTGGAAGTGAGGTGTAATTCTCATCTGTCAGATGGATAATGAAGATGCAATGGCTGCTCTCGATCTGTTATGTTCACCTGATGATTTTACTCTTATGATTTTCCTTGATAATGGAAATTTTCTACGAGACAGCGTTCCTTATTGAGTTAGTGTTTGTTTTCCTTTATTGGGTAGGTAAAGTTTATCTGAAAAGAAGAAAAATCAGGGATGGAGCTTCCGATGAACAGTGAGTGAGAGCTCCTTGTCTTGGTAGGGAGACAGAAATCCCATTACACTTAATAGACTTGATTGAACAAAGTGTTCGAAGGACTATTATTTTGTGTGCACGTTCTGCAACACACGCCTAAACCCAAGGCCCCTTGTAGCAGATAGAAGCCCACTAGATGCCATTGGTAAAATTTATGGATGAATCCCAAGCTGAATTTATAACGATTTTCAACTTTCTATACAGCCCAATTGCAGCAACTTCATTTGCATTTTTATGCAATAGAGCCAACGAATAATGGGGGCCTTTCTAACGTTTGTGACTCATATGCTGTCTGTACTCAGGTTGCCAATAGAGCTCCTGTGAAAATTAAGCATAACCATGTTATTTACAGGTGGTTTCCAACAAGGTGGGCCTAGGGCTGTTTTGGCGTGCTAATTTCTGCTGCCGAATGCCTAACCTTTATCATATAAATATTTCTTCCTAAATCCCTTGGAGAAAGCGGATCAAGATGAGATGAGTCACTTTTTTCTGAAGGAAATGGAGCTTGAAGGCAAATATTCTTTCTTATCTCCATGTATTAGTGTTCTTTTCCATCCAAAGGGTCCAACAAGGGACAAATTTTAGATGATTCCACAATCTTTACCTTTTCTAGCAAAAGCCACTTTAGAGTTAGCCCCGCTGGACTCGAGGAGATCAAGGAATTTTTGTATTTGCATGAAAGAGTTGGTGTTTGCCTCTGATCGTGCATTAAAAATTTGAAGACTCAAAAGGTCAACTTGCTTTCCCAGATTTTGCTGCATCTTGAATGTGCTGTAATTATGTCTAACTAAATGAACTCATTGTTACGCAAAGTTCTTATCAATCAAAAAGGAAAGAATATGCAGAGTTCTGTTATGAATTGAATTTATCTCTAAATTCTTTGGTGGAGTACCCGTTACTCCGGTATCATGTAGCAACTTCGGATAAAAAGATCCCCACCATGCACCTTGTTTTATATAAATCGGTTGTCCATTTACTACCCTATCCACTGCACAGATGTAATTGGCTTTCATAAGTACATGAATACGATTTTGGCTGAATGGGTTATACTATTTCACCTAGTGCATTCATATGACTGCTACAAACTAGGGTTTGATTTCCATGAACTTCTTGTGAAGGTATATGAGTTGATTGCCTTCATGCATTTATTTTTTATCTGTTCTTTAAGTTAATATGGCCTCCTTCTCCATGTTGTGACATGGATGAATCTTTCTTATTCCTGTTTTATTTAAGCACCTAATGCAACATCAGTTGTTAAAAAGTGCAGGCAACTTTAGCTTTGTACGCTGCAAGACATACTTCAGGGATTGTTGTCAATATTGGTTTTCATGTCACATCTGTTGTCCCAAGTAAGTTATTTTTTTTCTTTTGCATTTATTTCCTTCTGATTCTGGACACTGATATATGAAGAATCTTGTTGCAACATGTTTAGTAATGGGGCCTCAAGCTCCACAAAATTTGTTATGGTACTGTCTTGATTTCTTAAATGAATTAACCAGCAATCAACGCATAGACGGGGGTATTTAAGGATAGCTCCTTATAAGAATTCCTTTATGTGTTTCCTTGCAACTAGCCAATGGTCGTAAACGATGTATTATGGTCTCTTCTTACTGATATGCTTCTGTCAATACTTCTATAATTACTCCATCTCGCAACTTCAATTTTACTTACTGCTTCTCTCGTTCTTTCTTTTTCCTTGTATTTTTTCTTTATTTTCTTGGTGCGTCAAGATCACTTGATTCCAGTTACATGCATTTTTCATTGTTTTGTACAGTTTTACAAGGTAAAGTGATGCGTGAGGTGGGTGTGGAAGTTGTGGGACAGGGTGCATTAAAACTTACAGGATTTCTTAGGGAGATGATGCAACAGAAGAATATAAATTTTGAGTCATCATGGTACACTGTCTGCACACTGAAAGAGGTATGCATGCTGTCCATTGTCATGCAGGCTCACGATTTTCTGTTATATATAATTTTAATGGAATATGTGGATCAGGATGTCCTCTTGTCAACCTCCACATGGTCTACTTCTGCTGTATATGTGAATTTATGTGGGGGAAGATGAATGGGGGAGTCACCTTTTGATTGTTCCCTGCTAAAAGATATCAGATGTTTCTAACTGTTGATCTGTTGGAAGAAAAATCTCAAAAAAGTGAACAGGATGGATGAGTAGGATCATTTGATTGAACCAAGTTTAGATCTAGGAGATCTCTGAGAGTTTTTAAATCTCTCCTTTTTTATTGGTCAAGTGGGTACTGCTCTATATGTTCTCGAATTTGGGGTAATGCTCTATATGTTATTGGATTTGGGGCAAAGCAGCACCGGTTCCCCTGTTTCAGCAAGGATCATGACAAGGTTTTCTCATTGATGTACCCAAAGCTTTAAAACATTGTAGGAATACACTTTATTTGGATCTTCCTGATATGATACAATACATTCATGTCTACTATTCAAGCTTGAAAAGACAAAATTCCAAGTATATCAAAAACCTCTCCTGTTAACCATTGCCTCCCCCAATCTTTCTTTCTTTCTTCCCATTGTAATATGATATTTTGTTTCCCTCGTTCCGTTTCATTGTCCCTACTGGTTTTTGTGCAAGACATTTTTCTTGTACATGCCTGATGATATGGTGGTGAATGGCTTACAGAACCTATGCTATGTTGCTGCTGATTATGAAGCTGAGCTATCTAAAGATACACATGCATCATTTGAGATTATGGGAGAAGGTTGGTTTACTCTCTCTAAAGAGCGCTTTCAAACAGGAGAGGTCCTCTTCCAGCCACGTATTGGAGGAGTGTAAGTATATGCCCTCCCACTTTCTGGTTGCTTTGTTGGGAAGATGTGGTCAAATACCAATTTGTATGGACTATGGAGTTATTTGTCTGTTTCTATCTAGATATTCTTTGACTAATGAACATAGTAACAAAGTTCTTTGATTTTTTTAGAAAGACCAGAATAATACGCGACTTTTTCGCCGAACAATTAATTCCCAATCTATTCACGATTTTTTCAAAAAGTCGCGAATTTCACGAATTACACAAGAATTATTCATGATTTTTAAAATGTCCCGAATAAATATCTAATAAATAAAAACATTTTTGTTTATAATTAATAATTAGTAATCTTATTTAATAATTTTTCATATCTTGCCTGATTTTTACCAATTTATTTTTTCAAATTTTTTGAGTTTTGCCGAATTTTTTTAAAAATTTTCCTAGACAAATAGTTCTCGAACTTCAATTTTGGTAATTATAGTTGGTATCATGTTACTTTCTCTTTATAGTTATTAGATTTATTTTTTATTGCTTCCGTATTTTTGTCCCGAAGTTTTTCCGAGTTTGCTAGATTTTGACGATTTTTCCCGAACTAGACCCTACCGAATTATTCCCGAACCCTGACTTTGTTTCTATACTAATAAATACCTCATAAGTTGTTTTGATAGCTGCCATCCCATTGAAATTTTCAACTACGCAAGTGCTACTACGGGTAGGATCGGACAGTGGTAGCCCATGCCGGCCTGCCAAAATTGATCTTGGGAAAAGTCCATGATGAAGGCAGAGCCCAAGCTTTGCATGGCAGGAAAATCATTAATTCCTTTTACAAGTTTACTAAAAATGATAGGTACTCCTCCTGAGGAAATGCATTTGGATCTCATATTTTAAATAAAGTATATTTCCTTTTATATTCCAAAATATTGGGATGAAGATGCCGATTATCTATTTAGGTTTAATGTAATAGACTTATAAAAGCTACACAAGTTTCCAACTCTAAATACAAAACGGACATTTTCTTTTCAGTTGTGGACGCTCTATATTTTTTGTGAACTCATAAGGCTGTCCTAGGATTGACTATTCGCTTGTCGGGCCAGTTCCAAAACCAGCTCAACTAGCTATATTCTCTACAAACCAGGGCAATGGAAATCCAAAATTGTCCTTTGTTAATAGAGCTGTGCAGAAACGATTTAATAGAGGCTTCATTGTCTTTTCACAATGAGTGCCACAGATATAAAAAAATAGGGGGCACCTAAATCACTGCCCTAAATTTAAATTGATATTGAGTCAAAATGCGTGTGCGCGCGCGCTCATGTGTTTTCTTGAGGTGAAATCATCAAAATGTAATGTGGCTAAAATCAATAGAAGTTAAACAGTGTAAAAAGGGAGATCCGCATGAAAATTAATCTCTTGTTTTAAATACGTGTCTTTTCTTGTTATATTTCTCAAAGTCGTCCTGTATTGTATTCAATTTATACTTCTATCATTATATTTTTCTAGTCGCCATTTAATTGTTGTTATCCAAGATTGTTATTTGACTATATAATGTCATTTACATGACCTTTACTAGTCAATACTGTACTCTGTTAAACTTGATTTGAACTCAGTTCTGTGGAACAAGTGGCCTTGGAATCTTTGTCGTGCTTATTTGAAATTTCATTGACAGTATATTTAAGGTACCTTCATGATAGACCATAAAGATCTACTCAATTTGATTAATGTAGCCTTCCTACCTATTACATTTCTTTAAAATGGTCAAAAATAATATCTTGCATATCGATCAAGTGGTTTCAACCATTCAATTTTTTTTCCTTTAGATCATACCTATCTAATATGTGTTCTACCCCATGCATGTGTGCCATGAGTTTTCCCTTTTTGGATTTTCTTTATGGTCCATTAGATGGTACTTCAGATTCTTTTCTTGAAATTATCATGTTGTTCAAATCTAAAAGATTTATGAACCATGAGGTGCAGGCGTGCAATGGGTTTGCACCAGGCAGTAGCACTTTGCATGGACCATTGTCAAGCTGCAGAAGTAACATGTGATGATGGATGGTTCAAGACAGTAGTTTTGACAGGTGGGACTGCATGTTTACCAGGACTACCAGGTATGCTCTAAGGATCTCTTTTATTTATGCTTGTAAATTCTAGGCTAAAATGTACGAGTGATAGGAGAGAGGAAGGGCTGAAAATTTGAATCCATTGCATTTATGAATTTTTTTTTGGGATGTATCCAAATACTGAATAGAAATTCCTGAATCTATTTTTCAACTCAGAGAGGCTAGAGAAGGAGCTGAGCGGGCTTCTTCCGCCGTCCGTGTCCAAAGGAATCAGAGTTATTCCCCCTCCTTATGGTGCAGAATCTGCATGGTTTGGGGCGAAGCTTATCAGCAATGTAAGCTGCTGCACTACTTAAAAGAACATGTTTAGAGATGCAAACCCGCATGTATTCATTGCCTTTATCAGTGTGGACAACAAAACAAGAACATTTGTCTATATACAAGGAATACTTGCCATTGACTTCATTCAATTATAAACTTGTAATGATAACCCATTTCCAAAAAACCAGAAAAATACTAGGAGCTCAGAAAAAAAAAGAAAAAAAAGAGTACAGCACAAGTTTATGAACTCCAAAATTTGATCAAGGGCTTCATCGAATCTCGAGCTTGAGTCTCTGACTCAGGCCCTTCTCAATCTGACTCAAGAATTTTTAAGTTTTAAAACTTGGCCGAATATCATGCACGTGCATGTACCAGGTATATTTATGCATTGCATTTGAGAGCTACCAGATTGGACTTTGTCCATGTGCGTGTACCACCATTTGCAGAACAGATTTACTTCCTCCATGCATTTATGAAGCCAGTAGCAGATGCATTGCATCTATTTGATGCTAGACACATGATTAAGTCAATTTAGATTCTCAGGCAGGTGAATGTGAATATCAACATAATCATGCACACATGCAAGAATACACATGCATTTATATATTTGCTGCCCCATTCATGCAGAGAAATCATGTCTAAGTCCACTTTACATGCATCACCCCATGAATAGATTAGTTTTCACACTCTCATGTTCAATTGGATCTACATGTGTTTGTGTTGTTACAGCTGAGTTCCTTCCCTGAGGCCTGGTGTATGACGAAGAAGCAGTTTCGCCAGAAATCCAGACGGAACTTCATGGGCTCATGGTGAAGACATTTTAATCGTCTGAGCTGAGAGCCCTTTAATTTGGTCAGTGGCTTTGTGAAAGTTAGGAAGAAATCTTTTAATGAGCAATGAGCGTGAGTTCCAGGATCCCAAGCAACCCTGTATTTATATTTTTATATATTTTTTAATGTAGAAGTGTAAGTAGCTTTGGACTAAAATTCTATCATTTAATTCCCTCTTGATTTCAAGTATTATATATCCTACAAGCACGTATACAATCCTTCTCATGCTATAGAAATTGACTGAACTAAATAAAAATAAAAACTTCACTGAGGTACTCCTTAAGAGAAACAAATACATACATGAGTAGATTATCACAATATTCAGGTGTTGATTTGGTTGTTTCAACTCTGAAGAGTTGCTTGGGAAACTGGCTATGCTCTTCATTCTCATTCCTTATAGCAGTGATGTTTATTAGGGTTGTTACTGAGCTGGATTTGAGATCTGAGAATACCAGGGGTGGCTAAAATTGATTCAGGGCCAACCCTTTGATGGGCTTTGGCTGTCCCAGATTTGAGAAAAATCTATTAAACTTCCACTTTTATCTTTTATTTACTGATTTTGTTACTGTCTATTAAAATCGATAACTGGATGAAGTTTTAACATTTTATGCCCAAATTGGAAAATATATTACATTTTTCTTAATCTTATTTTCTATAATAAGAACATGACATTCTAAAATCAAACTTTATTCTATGAACCAAAATATAGCATGTAACACTTGATTTTAAACTTTATATTTTCCAAAAGTTTTGGCATGTGTTGAAACCAATAGAAAATATTGGCTGGAATTCTTGTTGATGATGATTGTATTGGGAATTTAAGTTCTTTATTATCGAGTGTTCTTGCAGCTCTATATCTGTCAAATTTCAATCAGTGCAGGTTTCACTTGAAATGGTTCACCTTTGGCCTGAAGTTTTCTGTTATATATTTGAATCTCTTCAGTGTTGTATCCTTGACAGTTATTCAAATATACAGAAAGCAAATCCAAACTCTTTGGTTTTATTATTTAATTTGCAAGCAATTAACAGAATATGGATGTCTCTATATCTTTGGTTTGCATTATATAATTCTGTTGAAACAGGCTGAATAAGATCAAGATGGACAGTACTTATAATGAGGCTAATTTGTGTGGTAAAGTAAACTCACATGGTAAACTGTTTTAGAAGACAGAACACTATTGGATGTTCTAAACCATCTGATTAGTTGCACTCTCTTGGAATCACAAGAAACAACAGTCAGAAAGTCCATTGATCATCTGAATTGATAAACAACAAATTTCTGAAATGGAAAAATTCAAACACGATCAGGAGAAAATTGACATCTGGGGTTTCAGAGCATTTGGAAAAGTATGACTAGGAGGCCAGTGGTGAATGCTAGGCGCGGAGAGAGAGTCCGTACTCTCTGATTTCCATTTGCATTTACCGATTCGGTTGGTGGAGTTGCGGGGCATGCAAGGCCTTCCTTTCCTTCTCGGCATTCACTGGCAAACAGGCCAGGCGGGTATTGCCCATAGAGGTTTATGTAGCTGAACATGGTTGAGGCACAGTCATTGGTTAAGTCATTCAACTGATCCGCATATGGGCAAGCGAATTCCTTGAATGCTGCACAACAGAGCTTGGGTGGATATTGGGGTCCTCTGCATTGGCCTGTGATGATTGTATAGTTCAGAAACTCCAGGTTTACTGGGCAACCTGCACATGATGCGAGATAAAAAAAATATCATTGGACCAGTACTCTTTTTTATAGCTAATAAAAATGATCCAACCGTTTTATATATATCTATTACCTAATACTATTACAAAATGTTTTTCCCCCTTCTCCTTCTGCCACGTCATCAAAGTTAAAACCAAACGTCACCCCTCTTTTTTCCTAGCGTTTCTCTCTCATCTCTCAAAAGCACCGTATCAAATACACCCCTTCCCATGCCTTATACCTCCTTATCAGAGACACCCCTTCACATCCCTACACTCCTTTCTTATATATAAGGATGAAATGAAACATCTAATTTGGTGTGTTTTAGAATGAGAGAGAGAGAGTTGGTTTCTGAAATGGTAAAAGCGGCATTTCTTTCCTCACAACAAATATTGCTTCTAAGAAATGGTATAAGCATTCTAACCAAGAGAGGTCGGCCTCATCGTTTCTTCTATGGTTCGTCTCTCTTCTTTCAGTTTTCATCTCCATTATGAAAGCTACTGAACATCAAGAGTGATCTTGATGTTCACGAGAGATGGATCGCATACCGTTGTTGCGGTGGGTATTTTCCAACCTTTGGAGCCACATTATTTAGTACTGATAAATGGCAAGCCTTTTTTTTTGAAAGAAAATCAATTTTGCAAATTAAACGTTGGAGCCTAGCTGGGATATCCATGAAATAAGAGGATCAAATAGCTTCTAACCAATGAGTGGGTTGAAGATCATTCAGAGAGTTGTAGGCTTTTTCTACCTTTTTCCATTGCACGCTCCATGACAGGGATCAAGCATAGGAGTGAAGTGGAGAAGAAGGAAAGAAGGGCAGGAATTTTGGTAAAGAAACTCTTACGCTTTTCTGGTGATTTCTTTTTGCATAGACTGGTGATCTTCTCCAGGGCAAAACCGGTTACTCCCCTATGATCACTACATGTCCTTTTTTACACCCCTTAACTATGGTTAAGATTCACCTACGCTTAGGGTTCACCCACCTATCTTTGTTTTTTAGAAAAAATATTTTTTAAAAATTAACCTTAGGAGTTGGTAAATTTTAACCACAGTTAATAATAAAATTATTATTTTTTTCTAAAAACAAAGAATAGGTGGGTGAACCTTAGGAGTGAGTGAATCTTAACCATAGTTAAGAGGTATCAAAAGAGACACGTAGCCACCTCAGGGGCATAACCGGTTTTGGCAAAACCGGTTATAACTGGAGAAGAATACGTCCCTTTTGCATAGTGATACGGTTATAACTGGACACAGTCCGGTTATGCCCTTGATGTCGCCGCGTGTCCCTTTCGACACCCTTTAACTGTAGTTAATATTCACCCAACCTTAGGTTCACCCACATATCCTTAGTTTTGTTTTGACAAAAAATATATATATATTTTTTTGGTAAACTCAGTAACACCACAAGGTGAATACTGAAGGCAAAGAAAGGAAAACACGCACACTCATGTCCTTATAAGTTCTATAGCGTCCTAAACGGTTGGTACCCGTTTTGGGAAGCTCTTGGGTGAAGCTTATAAAGGCTGCGTGTGTGGTCTCTCGACAAAAAATATTAACTATATATATATATATATTTTTTTTTTTCTAATCATTGTTGATTTATTTTAAACATAGTTTTTTCTAAAATACCAAAGATAGTGAGTGAACCTTCAAAAAAAAAAAAAATTAGGGGTGGGTGAATCTTAACTACAATTAAAGGGTGTCAAACGGGACATGTGGCGACTTTAAGGGCATAAATGTGGCGACTTCAAGGGCATAACCGGACTCCCCGTAGTCCGGTTATACCCTTAGATTATTATATTTGCATAAGAATCCAGTAGACATTAATACTATCTTTCTCTTTATTTTCATTTATTTTATATATGTCTTATGTCTATGAGATTTGTTTGATTAAAGTAAGGTGAATATGTACGGTTTTTTTTTTTTGGTCTAAGGCAACTACACCACAAGGTGAAAGCTGCAGTCAAATCAAGGAAACACACACACCCACACACTCACTCACACACCCACACACACACCCTACATATGTATGGTTGCGGTGAAAGCTGCAATCAAATCAAGGAAACACCCACACACACACACACCCTACATATGTATGGCTGCCATGGTGCCAGTAGGGGTTCTGTCTTAAGCTTTATCTACAAAATTAGATGATAAGGTTAATACCTATGGTTGACATGGTGCCTGTAGATTATAGGGTTCTGTCTTGGGCTTTATCTACATAAATTAGATGATAAGTTAACGTTATCCGAGTCAACTTTTTTTTCAAAAAAATCTACTTCATTTTGAATTTCTTTTAAAAAAATCAACAAGTAATTGGAGATAGATAATTTCATTTTATTTTTGCAATCATTAGATGAATTTGTTCTTCTTATTTTCTTATTTTAATCCTTCAAAATTTGAATTTATCCATTCTTTTAATTTATCTAATTTTCACATCCTGTGCATCGCACGGGGTGTTCGCTAGTATATATAAAAAAAAAAAAAACCTCAATGTTAGATGTGGTTTAGGCTGAGATCCTAGGTTTTCTTTCTGGAAAGTGTTCTCTTATTATTCATGTGTGTGTATGTATGAGTTTACACATTTAACACACAACGACAACATGATTCTTTTATCTTCTTTTTCTTTATCAACACAAAACATTCGTATTCATGGACAGACGAAGGAAGCCCAAGGGAAAAAAAGAAAGAAAGAAAGAGAGAGAAATAAACCTTTCTTGGCCTGAAGGAGTGAGCGGGCGGTAGATGAAGATCCACGAGATAGAAAGATATCATCTACAAACAAATATAAATATAAATATAAATATAAATATGATATCCATCATCAATATTGAGAATACTGAAAGGATTAAAATAATCTCTAAGGGTTTCGAAAAACCTGAAATGAAGCTGGAGGCAGAGGCAGCCAATCCCAAGCCTGTCAAAAGGAAGAAGACAAGTGGTGAAAAGCAGCGATTCGGGGCCATTTTTTTGTTGGCAATGGGAAGATCTCCCTTGCGACAGAGCTACAACTATATACAATACAAGAAAGCTAGGCTAGGCAGTTCTGGTACTGGAGATAAATGCCTGAAATGTATGGAACCGCGAGAGCCCTTTCTGGCTTCGCCAGAGAGACAATCCGAGGCCTTCGGGTTTAGGTTGTTCTACTTAATTTATGACGCACAAACGAGTGAAACCGACCATCGGAACGTTTTTCAAAAATATTTAGAGCCTGCTGTTTGGCAGTTGTCAGGTGAACATGTAAAGCAAATGGAAAATGGAAAACGGACCCACACGGTTCTCTTCCTAACTGACCACCAAATTGTGAATTGACACGTGGGGTACTGAAATTCTTTGTTTTTGAAATTTGATTGGGCTTCAGATTACCTCCTCAGCCTGAGGCCCAACCTAGGGCATCCATTGATTGTGCGGAGATAAGTCATTTCATTTTCTCACCTGTTTTTTTACTTCTCCGCAGTTGATATTTCTCCCCCTTTATATCACTCTTTTATCCCCACATGGCACACGATGAATGGACGCCCGAGGCTCGGAGGTAATCCATTGCCATTTGATTGGGGTGGTCAGGTTCAAAAAAAATTTGATTGGGGTGTTTTAAAATTAGAGAATGAGACATCTGCCCATTGGTACCAACAAAATTGGTGTCGCGGTTGAAAAGACTATAATTTGGCCCAACTAACATGCTAGGCTTCTAACCATCAACTAATTAACAAATATTAACACTATTAACTGGGCCTTTTGGCCTAACTGTATTCACGATACCAAAAATAAATAAAATAGAGAATGAAAGATGTATTAGATATCTAATTCTAAGCATGCAGTTGAATTACTTTCAAAACAAATAAAAATTAAAAACCATTGCTTCAAAGTTTCACTTGCTATAATATAAGCTGAATGGAGGCCATGTAACCTCTAGTGCGCTGTCATCAGTAGACTTATGGGGTTCATTATCCAAAGGGACCAAGTCTAGATACAACTAGTGCTTGGTCCATAAGGTATGATTGTGCAACATGCCTTATTCAAAACCTTTGACCAAAAAGTGTTTGCAAGCATCTTACTACCTTCCCAAACAAAAAAAACTCTTGGAGGTCACGTCTATGGATGTATTTTTCTATTATTTCACTTTTAATTAATAAATATAAGTTGATTACTTGGAGGCCACGTCTATGGATGTCTTTTTCTAGCTCTCTCTCTCTCTCTCTCCGCTGAATATTCCACTCAAATCTCTCTCTCTCTCTCTCTCTGCCATTATTTAGTAGGTACTTTCATATGTTTAATATCCTTGATGGTTCCTTGTTTTGCTTTATTTTGTTTTGAATTTCCTTTCCTTCCATTATTTCCTTAATATGCTGTGATATTTAGG
Source organism: Tetracentron sinense (assembly GCA_015143295.1). Lineage (NCBI taxonomy): Eukaryota > Viridiplantae > Streptophyta > Magnoliopsida > Trochodendrales > Trochodendraceae > Tetracentron > Tetracentron sinense. The sequence continues at coordinate 63,951,775 of CM026551.1, forward strand.
GCGATAATAGTCTTGAGTTCCTTGGGAATTTCAGAGCCCATGCACAAACAACTATAACTAGCATCTTGTTAATGGAAACCAGTTTATGAATGTGGTGCGTGCAGGAGCTCGGTGGGAAAAGCAAGGAACAAACAACAATGGCATTAAAAAATGGCAAGAAGAAAAAGCAATTGGGGAATACCAATCTCAATAATATTACAAGGCCATGGCCACATCTCCCAGATCAACTAGTCAGGTTGATCGAGAAGCAACCAAATCTAATACAACATATTAGTTTCGGTGGCGTCTCCAAGACATGGAGAGCAGCATCAAGGCAATATTGTAATAGAATCCAACAATCTCCATGGCTACAACTTTCAGAACCTCAAGGCACCATGACTCGTCACGTACTTACCATACCATTGGGCATGAGATTGTGGCATAGGTACTGGAGGAGGAGGCCATCCCAAGAGCCTCAATATTTCGTCTGCGGTTCGTCGCATGGCAAATTGGTAATGATAGGAGCCACGCCTTCCAATTTTGCTCTCTATAATATTGATGAGAAGTCAAGTAGAACACTTCTTCCTTCATGGGATGCCAATGTAGCAGTTAAACACGCGGTCCTATCTGCATCACCTTTTACGTATAACTGTACAGTGTTGGTACTAACAGTAACAGCTGGCGGGGGTTCGCTGTTGTACTTCTATACACGAAGTGCAGGAAGACTATTTGCATGGATTAAAGAAGACTGCAGCCTTATCGACCCAAATTCATTGCGTACCATACAATTTACTAATGTTATTGGGTTCGAGGGGAAGTTCTATGCATTGAGTTTGCATGGAACACTTGCAGTTATTGATGTTGATTCTCATCCTAGAGTGACGATTTTGGGTGCAAGAAGAGCCATTCCTAATTGTGTCGGGTCCAGGAGTTTCAGAGAGTACTTGGTGGAATCTTGTGGGGAGATCTTACTGGTTTTCTTAATCTCTAGAAAATCAATCAACAGGGTAGACGATGTAGAGGTTTTCCGACTTCATCTTTCTAAGCTCTTATGGATCAAGATGGAGAGCCTAGGAGATCACACACTGTTTGTGGGACTTAATTGCTGTATGTCGGTCTCTGCGAGTCATGAACTGGGATGCAGGGGTAATTCTATTTATTTCACCCATAACACCGACGATGGTTGGTGGGTTTTCGACATGAACGGGGCTGGCATTACACCCTGTTTCAATGCTGATTCTACCAAGAAATCTCCAGTTTGGATGGACGAATGAATGTGTGTACGTAATTTGTTCTTTAAGAAAGATATTCCACAATACTTGTTATTGGACATTTGCATCTACCTTAATTTTTCTTCGTTTTTTATTTCCTTTGTGTATGCATGGTTCTTGCGAGTCACTCTCTCGCGAGCATGTATTTTATTTAAACATGCAACTCCATTTTTCCATTTGTTTTGAGTTAGGCAATTAAGACAAACATATTATGATTAATTACTCGGATCACATGGATGAGACACAGATCATTCAGTCAACAATCATCGGATGTTTAACGAGAAAAATTTATTCACACCATGGGCTTGTCCCCCCCCCCTACTTACTACACAAATTCAATCTAATCTGTTGGCAGAAATTCATCTAGTTGCTGTGGATCAGAGTATTTGGTTTGAGGATCAGAAATTTTCTGTGTAATTTTTTCTAAATGCAAAAAAACGTGCTGCCTTCCTAATATATCCAATATAACATGTAAAATTCATATAGATGTAGCTATCTGGAAGATGGCAAATGGAAAAATGGACAGTCGATGCCACGATACATAACTTTGCATTATTTTCTCAACTTTTTCTTCTCTACATTGTGCCCAAATCGAGTCAAAAAATGACCCATGTATAACTCTTACATGTAGTCAATGAGTATTATGATTGAAGAAAATAACGGGCAAAAAAAATTTTGTGTGGGCCCAGAAATTCATCCCCACACACATGATCTTCACTAATGGGGCCTCTGGAAAAGCACATTTTTTTCTGCAGCATCCACTTGAATCTGAATGTACACAAAGCAGCTAAATCTTCTCTCCATCCTGGGATTTCCATCTTCAAAAGCTCAACAGAATAACCTTCTTCGCTGTAACAATAACCCTCACCAGTATCATAGATTGCTTGGAAATTTAATACAGTGCCATGGAGGCCTTAAGATCAAAAAATTGAGGTTCTCTGTGAACTCGGCCTCGACACTCTTAAACTGGACCATATATCGATCTCCTATCTATAAGCAGCTAAAGTGCAATTAATTCAAGTTGTGTATCGAGAAAAAGCTCTGTTCTGAATTTCAAAACTTTATGCACCAAATTTAAGGTGTTCTCCATAGACATTCCTATGTATTTTTAGAGTTTAAAAATAATACCACACCAGTTGCTGGTTGATTTAGCCAAAAGCACATATATGAAGGGAAGAGAAATAAGACTGAATTGCCAACGTACTAAAGGAAAAGGTCGATCCCAGATCGGGCTGATTGCCATCAAAATCGAGCTTTAAAAGTTGGTTGAATTTTATTCCTCAACTTTTGTGTTTCTTCCAATCAAGTGTTGGGGCTTACTAGGGGAAAAAATCATGACTGAATAATTTTAAACCCAGAACTTGATCCAAACACCATTATAAGACCAAACAAGGATGGCTCGGAACTCAACCAAATACTTGATGAAATTTCCTTTTTACTGGAGCACTTCAGATAGGATCTTCTTAGGTATTAAATAAGTTCAACTTACCGCCTCACCTTGTTCAAGTAGGGATTGAGTAAAATTGACTCGCTTTTTTAGTAGTATATCACATTTTAAGCATTTTCTGGGGGGCATAATGTGTTGTTTAGACAGGGGCTAACAACATAAAGGGGAATGCCTTGAATTGAAGAAGTGGTAATGTGAAGTAGAGGCTAAAACCTTTGATTTCATTGAAGGAGATGATGCGGAGGGAGTGTTGCTGAAGATTGTAGAACGGGGCAGGGGATTTTCGAGAGAAGTTGGGCAGGAAAAACAGGCGTGTTGGAAGCTGGAAAAATTCTTATCTGACTGTATTGTGTCTAGAGGGGAGAATTATAGAACTGACCTTCTCCCTAGCTCCCGGAGTAAAATTCTGGTTGAACGTAAGAGGAATGCGAGGGGGTCTTACATCGCTTTATCGGTGTTCCCATTTTCTGGGGGTCGGCGTAGGTGGTTAATTTTTCCCGAGGGTCGCTATCGTGATGGGTGGAGGTGGGGTAGCAGGGGCCATTCATGTGCTGATGCCGGCTCAAGCTGGTCAATCCAGCCCTTTGCCTAGCAGGAATTTGTTCCAGGGTGGTTCGGGTCAGTGTTGGCCTCTGAAGCAAGGGGTATCAGCCCATCACCCTCTTCGACCTCACAGGGCAGTTCTTTAGGCTTCTTCGGGTCAGGGCTGGACTTCCTTGCCTTCGGGGCTGCTGGTCATTCATTCAGCCGTGAGTCAGGCGTGGCCGGAGAGGTGGTGGAATTTGGCCTTGGTTTGTGTATTTTCTAAGTGGTCGGAATTTGAATCATGGGCCAATGCCGTCCTGCCGAAGGAGGAGCAATCCCGCCTAATCCCTCTGGGTTTGAATAAAGGTCTAATTGTTGTTAAACATCACTCCACTGTTAGGAGATTGAGTGCATGTGACCTGTGGCCTTTACCGAGTGGGGGAGTTCTGGTTATGAATCGGTGGTGGCCTACAGTGAACTCTTCCTGTAACTCAGAGCTGAGGGCTTGCTTTTGGCTCCAGATCCATGTGCTCCCACTCCATTTGTGGAATTCTTCCACATTCTCATTTATAGGAGAGGCTTGCGGTGGTCTCTTGAGAGTGGATGATCGATCTGCGGAGCTGCCGGATCTTCGTGTTGCCCAGATTCAGGTGGTGGAATCGTGTTTGGATCGGATTCCTCGCACTTTGTCCATTTCAAATGGTCAGAGAGCCTTCACCATTGTGATTGCGGTCTCGCCGGAGGGTGCTCTCCAGGATTTTGACGACACCGAGTGCTTCCGTTCTCTCTCCTCGAGGTCTGTGAACGACTTTCAAATTCAAAATCCTTACCGTACAGGGCCTGTCAAGGGGAACAAGCTCCTTGCTTCAGTATGGCATCCTACTGACCTTGGGTGGAGAGATGAGGCAGCTATAGTGTGGGGAAGTTTCAGGCCGAGTGGCCTTGCCTTTGGAAGGGTTTCCTCGTAGAGATACTGCTGTAGTACAGCCTTTGAGCGGCAAGGCTGAGTCCAGTCCTTTGATGGGTAGCAGGTGGCGTGTTAGGCAGGGACACATTAAAAAAAAGGTACCAGATCTCGCTATTCAGATGCTTGGGGATCTGGTGTCCAGGGCCTTAGTGAGCCTTCCCTTGGTGAACCCTCAGTGGAGCGGGCCTTGGTTTCGGTGTCTTCTGGGCCGGGAAAGGGGAGCCCTTCCATTATTCCATCTAACTCAAATTTGGGCCCTGGTCAAGTTAATGGGCCATTAGTAGAGAGTGAGTCGAGCCCGCGGTCTTCAGACCCGTTTGGGCTTTATCATTTAATAAAGAATCAGGGCCATGGTGGTAATAACAAATCCTTAACTGCGTTGTTGGCGTCCGGCCCGATCAGGGGAAGGGGAAGAAAATTGAATCTTCAGGTCTCTGCTGGTTCTGAGGACCAGTCGTCTTCTTCGTGCGGCTCTTTTGTGGTGAAGAGAGTGGAAGACTCTCGGTGGTTTTAGTCGGGTGGGGGATCCTGTGGTTCGGTGGGAAGCTATCAGTCAGGGCTGCTCTCGGGATCGTCGGCGAGGGCTTTGCGGGGTTCTCGAGCTAGTGCTGAGTCTACTATGATGAGCAAATTCAGAGATCAGCGAGGTAAGTCCCTAGATCCGATTTCTTTAGCTTCTCTCTCGCAGTTGGTTGCGAGCCCTCAGCAGCTTTCGGCCCCTGCCGGGGGGTTGAGTGTGGCTGTAGAATCTACTGGTGAGGGGTCTCTCGAGTTGGTGGCAGAAGACCAAGGTGGACCTCTGATGGTTTTGTGGCAGGCCAGGGACTCGTCTTACGGTCTGAATGCTCTTAAAGGTTATGTGGAGGTGTCTCCTGCAATTGTGGGAGAGCAGCGTGTCTCTTTGGGTTCGGAGTTGGATCCTGGAAGTATTAGAGGTGAGTCTTCATTAGGCGGTGGAGCGGCTAGGTCGCGAAGTGTAGTGGGGGGTCAGGAGCTCGTCTCTTCTCCGGTGTGTGACACTGAATCCAAGTTGGCAGTTCGGCAATGGGATCGTAAAGGTGTGGAAGGGGTGGAGATGGGTAGCTCTTCGGTGCCTATATTAGATTTCGAAGATTTCGGAGTGGGTAGTGTCCCGTCTGGAAGCGTTTGGGAAATTTCTGGGCCGCCCTTTCCTTTGCAGGGCGGGAGAAGGAAGTTCGGGATCTCTTTCGTTTGTTAGAAAGGGAGTCAGGGCAAGGTATTTCTCGTGCAGTTGATATCGAGCCAGGAAGAGGGAAGAAGTATGTTTCGAGGGAGGTAAGGAATTTGGCTAGCGGGGTCAATTATGGTAAGCAGGGGCAGGGTCAGGGAGGGCGTAAGGCGTGATCATTCCGAGGTCGAAAGATAGCAGTTGGTGTTTAATGTCTCTTCGAATCTTGTCTTGGAATATTCGAGGTTTGGGGACTTTGGAGAAGCGCAGAGTGGTTAAGAATTTGGTTTTGAAGCATAAACCAGCGATCCTTTGTCTTCAGGAATCGAAAATAGCTTGTATGTCGGAGCGCATTGTTCGTGATTGTTGGGGTTCGGCCCCTGGTTGGACTGTTGTGGCAGCTTTGGGTCATTCTGGGGGTATTTTGATCCTGTGGGACAAGGAGGTGGTGGAAGTGTTAAGGAGAGGGGCGTTTTCTCTATCTTTGCTGTGCTGGTTCATCAAGGAAGACTTCAAGTGGGTTTTCTCGGGGTTGTATGGCCCAGTTTGTTCAAAGGAGAGCAGTGATTTTTGGCTAGAGTTGGATAATCAGTGCGAGATGGGGTGTTCCTTGGTGTATTGGGGGTGATTTTAATTATGTGAGGTATAGTAGCAAGAGATCTAATGAAGGAGAGGTAAACATAGCTATGAGGAGATTTGGGAACTTTATATTCTGGCATAATTTGATTGAATTTCCCCACAAAGGGGCGGCCTTCACTTGGTCTAATTTTCAGAATCCCCCTTCTCTTAGTCGTATTGATCAGTTTTTGGCTTGTCCGGATTGGGTGGCCCGTTTTCCTGACTCTGCTCTTTTGGCCCTGCCTAGACCGATTTCAGATCACGTTCCCATTTTGTTGGAATTAGAGGGCTCAGATGGTGGCCCAAGGCCGTTTAAATTTGAGAATATGTGGATTCAGCATCCTAGTTTTTTGTCAGTGGTGGAAGAAGCTTGGTCTACTTCGTCGGCATGGGGCTCTAGGAGCACAATTTTTGGTTTGAAGTTGAAGGCGGTGAAGCAGAGACTCAAGGAGTGGAACAAACAAGTCTTTGGGATCATCCCCGACAGAAAGAGAGTTGTGTTGGAAGATATTGCAGCCTTGGATCTTAAAGAAGAAGTCTCAGGCTTGTCGGATCAAGAATGTAAGGAGAGAGTTTCCTTGAAACAGGATTTTTAGAACTTGTTAAATTTGGAGGAAATTAGTTGGAAGCAAAAATCTCGGGTCAGGTGGTTAAAAGAGGGGGATAGAAACACAAGGTTTTTCCATAATATGGCTTCGATGCGACGTAAAGCTAATAAGATTGTTGGTCTCAAGATCGGTGATAAGACTTGGGATAATCCGAAGGAGTTGGGAGGGGCAGCGGTTGAGCTCTATGGTGCCCTGTACACAGAGGAGGTTGCTTATAGGCCTTTGCTTGATGGTTTACCATTCGATGGGATTTCGGAGGAGATGCGAGTCCATTTAGAGAGACCTTTTTCAGAGTTGGAGGTGTTGGCGGTGATTTTAGGGATGGAGGGGGATAAAGCCCCGGGCCCCGATGGCTTTATTATCGAATTTTACAAGAAGTGTTGGGCTATTATTGGGAAAGATTTGATGAGCGTGTTTAAAGAATTGTTTGAGACAAACTCTTTTGATCCTACCCTTAATTGTTCGTTCTTAGCCCCCATTCCTAAAGTGATGGGGGCCTTGGATATTCGAGAGTTTAGACCTATCAATCTTCTTGGTAGTGCTTATAAGATTCTCGCTAAAGTCTTAACAGTTAGGTTAAATGGGGTGATTGGGCAGGTTATTTCTCAAGAGCAGAGTGCTTTTATGGGAGGTCGGCAAATTTTGGATGAGATTCTTATTCCTAATGAAGTGGTGGACGAATGTTTAAAGAAGGGAGAGTCTGGCATTTTATGTAAGATTGACATGGAGAAGGCGTATGACCATGTTAATTGGCTCCTGGATTATTGCCTTAGTCGTATGGGTGGCGAGCTTGGATGCGGAGTTGCTACTCTTCCCCCTCCTTCTCGGTCCTTATCAACGGCATCCCTTTTGGCTTTTTTAAGAGTTCGAGGGCGCCAAGGTGACCACCCCTTATCTCTGCTTCTTTTTATTATCGTCATTGAAGCCCTGAGTAGGATGATTCGCAGGGCTGCAGCGGTGGTTTGGGAGGGTTTTGTAGTGGGCCACCCTCCGATTAAAATTTCTCATCTTCAGTTCGCGGATGACATTCTGTTGTTTTGTGGAGCATCGGCGAGTCACCTCACACATATCCGTTATTTTTTCAGATGTTTTGAGGCAGTGTCAGGGCTGAAAATCAACTTCCAGAAGAGTAAGATTTTTGCAGTGGGGGAGGTCTTTAATTTGGAGGATTTGGCCGCTTGTCTTGGTTGTGAGTTAGGTACGCTTCCAACTACGTACCTTGGACTCCCCTTGGGGGCTCCGTTCAATTCTAAGTTGATTTGGAATCCGATTATTGAGAAGTTTCATAAGAGATTGTCAGATTGGAAATCGTCCTTTCTCTCGAAAGGAGGGAGGCTCACTTTGTTGAAGGGTATCCTTTGTAGCCTTCCAACTTATTTTCTTTCTTTGTTTAGAATTCCGGCCTCGGTTGCGATCAAGTTAGAAAGGTTGCAGCGGGATTTTTTATGGAATGAGAAGGTGGTGATTAAGAAGATGCATCTGGTCAAGTGGAAATGGGTCTGTCGGCCTAAAGAGAAGGGGGAGCTCAATGTGGCCTATTCGGGAAGTTAATCGGGCCCTATTGGGAAAGTGGTTGTGGCGATTTGGGATTGATCGCGGCAGTTTGTGGAAAGAGGTGATTATGGCTAGACATGGGTGTAGAGACAGGTGAGAGCCAAGGCCGCCTCAAGGCCCTCATGGTATTGGTCTTTGGAAGATGATCGTGGCCAGATGGGATGAGTATGTCAAGCATACGCGTCTGGTGATTGGGGACGAAGTGGAGGTCAAGTACTAGCTTGACACGTGGTGCGGGCCTTCACCATTGAAACTTGTATTTCCAACTTTCTCTATTGCCACTGATAAATTGGCGACAGTGGTGGGCATGGTTGATAGGAATTCTGGGATAGGGGTTTGGAGTCCTTTCGTGCGACCATTGAATGATTGGGAGGTGCAAGATTTGGCTCAGCTTTTGGGAATATTAGATTCCGTGCATTTAGTTCCTTCGGCGAGGGATTGTCGTGTTTGGGATAAAACTCTAAAGGTCTCTTCTCCATTAAATCCTTCTTGCAACGACTGAGGCCTATCCCCCCTTTTGTCTTCCCTCACAAGGCGGTTTGGTATTCTGGAGTGCTGTCCAAGGTTTCATTCTTTATGTGGTCGGCTGCTTTAGATAAGATTTTGACGCTGAACAATTTGAGGAAGAGAGGTTGGAGTCTCCCTAATCGATGTTATTTGTGTTTGATGGAAGAGGAATCGGTTGATCATCTGTTGTTGCATTGCTCTTATGCTAGGCAGCTATGGTGGCACTTTATTTTCCAGCTTGGGGTTGTCTGGGTTTTCCCCTCTTCTTTCCAGGAGCTGCTTTCTGGTTGGCTCTTGATGTCTTTAGAGAGCCCTTGAGATCTACTTTGGGCTTTTTTCCCGGGAGTGGTTTCGTGGTCTTTATGGCAGGAGAGGAATAGGAGGGTGTTTGATAATTCTTCTCTATCTATTGAGAGACTTTGTTCCCGGTCGAGGTCTTTGTTGTGGGATTGGCTCTCTTCGAGAGTTGATGTGAGGGAGATAGGGTTCGATGGGTTGATATATTAGTCAGTGTTGGGTTTTTTGAGTGGGGTTTGTTGTTGTCCTAGGGTTAGCTTTGGGTTGTTTGTTTTTTCCTTGTTTGTTCTTGTTGGTTCACCTATTGTAAATCTGTAGGTTTCGTTTTTTTTTTCTAAGAAATTGCTTTTACCGATTAAAAAAATGAGTTTTAAGGTCCTCACAATGCAGGAAAATTATCTAGGGTGTGTTCATTTGGCGAGAAATTGGGTGAAAGAAAAGAAGAGAAACTTAAATTTTCTTATAAAACAACCATCTAAAAGACGGGGGAAGTTTTTGGGAGAAAGTTTGTCACTGTTGAGAAAGTGCAAGAAAATGAAAGTGTGTTTCTTGCATACCGAACGCAAGAAAAGTGCAAGAAAACTCACTTTTCTTTTACTTTTCCTTCACTTTCTTGCCAAACGAACACACCCTTAGGGATTAATGCAAGAAGCTTAGTTGCAGGTAAGTCTTCAGAATGAAATAGCATTTTTTGTGAAGCAACTTACCCGAAATTTAGACTCCTGTACACTCTCCAGCAACTCTGAAATCTCCAGTTGTTTCATCACTGTAGCATGTAATACCTGAACCAGATAGAGTTGGCAAGAAAATTATAATGGAAAGAAGGTATGGGAACTTAACATCCAAAAACCTATACAAGGTAAAAGAGGCTTACTCTCTTAGTCTTCTCAAGGTCGCCCTCGACAGATTTGATCCGATCCAAAGATTCCTGGAGCATTTGCTCCTTTTCCAAAGGAATCCCTTCAGGCCTTGTTCTAAGTTCCTCATATAACGTCTCAAGCTTCTGAAGACGTTGCAAACATGGAATGGAAGGGTCTTCTACCTTGTCAGCTGCAGCAGGCAAATTGTTTTCTGGATTCTGTTCCATTGAAATAGATGGATTGATATTGCTCTGCCTCCTCCCTAATTCGCAGCATGGAATATGAAAGAATGCAAGCAGTTTGACTACAAATGCTATTAGCATTGTTGCTATATATCGGAAATTCTTCTCCTCGAATCTTCCCTTGATGGTATTGAACCAATTGATAACCAAAGCACCTGGAAAAGATGCATGAAATTAAATACCAACTCCCAGACTAATGATGAAAGGAAAATACGCAGGTTAAAATTACCTAAAGGCTAAAAATCTAAATCAACCACGGTTTAAATTTGATATTTTTCATCTTATACTGAAGCACAAAAGCACGTGAATTTGCAAACAGATAATACAAAACAAATATTATAGCATTACAGTGATACCAAATACCTTCCATCTTTGGCGTCGCCCCCCTAGAAGGGTTCCCCATATCCTTGATTCTAAGTGATCGATCCTCAGAAGGTCCCACTTCTTGGCCACAGTCTATAGCTTTATCAACCACAGTAAAATGGTCATCACAACTGTAGTACGCAGTTTGATCTGATGCCCTGGCTTGTGTAAACTACAAACACAAGATAAAAAGTAGCATAAATATCGGGAATCACACTTCTATATGAAAAACCGAAGGGGATATTGATAATTGACCCTTCAGTTGACCTAAAGAGTTGCTTTAGCAGAGATGTAACAGAACCAAAGGGAAAACTAGATAAAAAGCAAGATATCATTAAGATAGCCTTACTACTTAACCATGTGGTGATTAATAGAATAAAGGGAGGTCTAGGACCTCATCCATAATTGGCACAAACATGACTGTTTTGGTGATTAATGAAGATGCTATACCAATCAAAATTATAGCATCTCTACTATTATAATGCGAGAAGGGTTGATAGCGTTACCTAAAAATATCTCTATAAAATTATTCTTACATCTTTACTATTTCCTAGCCTACTAAATCTCCATTATTATCTCTTCTCTTATGCGAGAAGGGTTGATATAATGAGAAAGGGAGGGATAGATGTGTAGAGTCGTGTGTAACTACACAAACCACCGCAACTGTAATCCATTAACATAACTACCATTAGTAACCATTTCCATTCCCATTAACACATTCTTCTCAATTAACATCTTCATGCTTATCCCCCTTCCCCTCTCCTCTCTCATTCCCAACCGTCCTCTATCATCCCTTGCCACTCCTAATGTTGCAACCACCTGCTGTGCTGAACCACCACTCGCTGCATTTTCCAGCCATTGAACTCTCAGAATTCAGATATTTGGTTATTGTAGAGACTCAATCAATCTCAAGGGAATCACCAGAAGGATCCTGCTTTTTCACTAAATCAATCTGCATTCAGCACAAATCCAGGTAAGTGCATTGTTTGTTTTATGTTTCCTTCTCTTTGAAATGTATTACGGCATGGTGTTTTCCTGAAATCATTTCACAGTAGAGTGCTAAAGTTTTCTTATGAAAGAATACTTTCAGAAAATGTTTCTTTCTCATCCTGGACATGCAGGGATATTGAGACTCGCCATTTGATAAGTCCCACTTAGATCTACTGAGCCAAAATTGATTTGGTTTAATTTTCCAAATGATCTTTCTTACTAAATTGTTCACTTTCTCACAATGTTAATCTCCATCAAGAGCATCCGTTCTTTAAATATTAGATTTGGTTTGTAAATCTTTTATTTATAAACCTACATGTCGCCAGGATCCAATGCCTGGAAAGGATTTCAAAAACCTATTTTTCTGTTTTCCGGTAATTTTCTCATCAACGTTTACCAGAATGAACCTCAAACGACATATCTATAGGCTATAGCACCGCTGTCATCTCCCGATTCTAACGGAGTGAAAACAGCAATTTTAGTCGCCTATAGATCGGTGCAACAGCCCCTTCCCTGAAGGTTTCTATAACCTTAAAAACAAAGGAAAAAAAAAGAATGAAGAACACAATGAACAGTGTTGGGTTTCGGGTCAAGCTAACTCAACCGAACCCATATCCCACGTATCTATCTCCCCTCCCACTCACGTTTCTCTCTCTCTCCTCCTCTCACTCCACGTATTTCTCTTTTTCTTTTTTTTTTGGTTCGAGATATACGTTTAGGCTGCAACACCGGTTAGGTGTTAGTATCTGTTCAGTTAGTGGGCGGGTGGAGAGTATATACAAACTCCCACCCTCTCGGGAATGGAACCCAGTACCTCCCCCCAAAGCAGGGGATACACTACCACAGGGACAAAGCCTTGGAATTGAGATAATTGAGACTTTCCTCCCACATGTTACAAGTCTCTTGAATTTAGTCTGAGTAGAATATAACCGCAATTAAATTAGGTAACTAATAGCTTGATAGATCATATATCATTGTTGAGCCATGTGAGCACAAAATCACAATTGAGGGGAAAATTTTAAAATCAAATAAAAATTTAATTAATATCATTCATTAGTCGTTTCTCATAATACACAAGAAACCATTCTAACAAGCACCACTTATTAGATAGAGGACCTCTGAAACATTCATAGCCTTAATCCTTATTATGGATTCATGGAAAGCCATGCAAAAATTATTGGACCCTACATGCCTACCTACCTATGTGACCGACAAGTGTTCAACAGGATAAACATGGACTATCGCTTGATTCTTGCCACGAAAGTGTTTAATTAAAACTAATATGTTTGCTGGACAGGATCCGATGTTCTATTAATTGTATTTTTGGTCTGTGTTATCTTATGAGAATTACATGTTTTGATTTGTTTCTTTATTTTTTTCTTAATGTGTTCAAAGAAGGAACTAAGTCTGTTTGTTTGGTTTTAATTCAATTGTGGCTGACTTTGCTGTCCCAGATTGGATTCAATTGTATGTTGTACTGCTTGGTTTTCGATTAGTGGTGATCAATAGTACTGTGTTAGTAATCAACTCTAATCCATGGATCAATTTCATAACTATGGTTAATCAATCAACTATTTCTACCCCTCCTCTCATTAATATAGTAGAAACACTAGCATATCATTGCAAAAAAAATTTGACATCTTTTGTTTTATTGCATTTCATATGTATTGAAATTATTTTTTTCATCCTGTCATTGCGTTTTTTTTTTCAATCATTAGAGCTGCTCACTCACGTGCATCGCATGTGCATTCTACTAGTCAAAATTATATGTAATGAGATCAAAAGTGGTTAGTTTCTTTATTTAGTAAATTTCCAAAATGATCCGTCTTTCAAACACGAATGCTATTTTGACAAACCAAGAAGCCTTGCCCAAATAGTGTCTGGTACCAGGATCATCTATGGTGCCTCAAGGATTTGGTGAAATTCTTGTATTAAAGGCAAATTACTATAAAATGGGAAAAAGGAAAAAAAATATGTGTAGATATTACTATATACTACCGCCAAATACATGATAGGAACTGTATGAGCAGTAGTCACAGCCATAGTTAGTAATTCGGCGTATGGTAAAAATTCGGTATGGAAATTATTCGTGTATAATCCGGAATAGTTATTTAATAATTCGTTAAAAATTCGACCAAAAAAACGCATGACGTCAAAATTGCGGTACAAGAATAATTCGAATATAATTCAGATAAATACTCAAAAATTCGGCTAAACATATAAAACTACCTTTTACCTAACTTTTATATAATCGAATAAATAAAATAAGTGACCTACATGTATAAATAATCGAATAAATCTCACCCATGGGTCAACAAATGTTCTTTTTAACCCCTATTAACTGTGGTTAAAATTCATTAACCTTGGGCTTTAACAATATAGCCTTGGTTTTTAGAAATGATTATTTTTTTTTAATTCTTTGGTTAAGAATTTTTAGCACTTAAGATTAATATATATATTTTTTAAAATAATGTTATATTGTTGAACTCCAAGAGTTGGCGAATCTTAACCACAATTAATAGGGTTTAAAAGAGACATGTAGATCTATGGGTGTGATTGAACTTGGGGAGAGTTCAATCGAACTGTGATCCAACATGTGGCATGATGAAAGGCTCACGTGGCTACAACAAAAAAATGACTTATATAATAAACAAACTAAAACAAAACCCACTGAACTTACCTGCTCTGTTTTTGTGCGGGTGAGTCAGAGACTTTAATTGTGAAGAGCACTCGTTGGCCTTTGCTCTGTCACTGTGACAGTACTTTGAACGCAATAGTATTTTTTTTAATAACAATTTTGTTTAGTATTTGCGTAAGAGTCGCGAATAATTCGGATTCTTTCAGCATTTGCCGTAAAAATCCATATCATTGAATTGATCGGCTGAACCATTCGTTTAACGTATTACACAATCAATTCGCAATTTTACTAACTATGGTCATAGCAGGAGTGTTCACTACAAGGCATCCCACTGTACAAACAAACATTATCTCAGTATCATTTCTACAACCAGCAGAAAATAAAATAAATAACTAAATAATTATTATTAAGCACTGATTATAATAGACATATATGGTATAATATAGATAGCATTCAGAGTGTAAAATAAATGGCATTCACTGTTAAAAAGCATAATAGTACCCAATTTAAATATGTCCAATACTGCAAGCTTCATAACTCTAAGTTTGCATACGATATTCACTGTTCCAAGTCATTGAGACTATCCTCTAGGCAACATTCAGGGAAGCCTCCCCCCACCCCCCACTCCCACTCCCACTCCCACTCCACTCCACTCCACTCCAAACCCAAACCCAAAAAAACCTTTAAATACATTTACAAGAAACCTCAAATCTCCTTTAATTAGTCAAGCACTAGAATGTTTGAACGTTTTATGGTGCAAACTTATTCTAAAACATTGTCAGGGTGTATGGTAAAATTTTGAAGCAAAACGATCTTCTTAATCTTATCATCAATAGTAGGAGTAAGACATTATGTATAATGAACATTTATCATGTAATAAGATGTCAAAAAACATGTCATTTCTTTTTTCCTCACTTATAGTTATTTTCTACACTTCAAATGATTATCCAGTATTCCACATAAAATAGTTTTCTTTAAACTTTTCTTCTCAGAGTGAAGCTTGTGCTTCGTTTGTTGCATAATGATGTCACTTCATATTGCTTTTCACTTTCCAACCCAATCATTTATACTGTCAAATATAACGATATTATAGCTATGTTGACTTTGTCATTTGTATTATCCGTAAGTTTTGAAAGACAATTTTTAACAAAGTTTCCTAACCTTGTAAGCAATACACTATACTAAATTTTATAAATTCATAAATATCAATATCCAACACCATCTGTTAAGGAAATAAAAGATTTAAATAATCAGTTGGGAGGACATAACCAAATATTTGAAAGTTTGAGACTGAATGATGAATCTCAAGTCACCAGAACTCACTTCTTCATGAACCGGGGCCAACGGTGTAAAGCCAGAACTCCTCCGTCCAATTGGAGAACAAGGATCATCAACATCTGAACTTGATTCAGCTGTTGATGTATCACTACTTCTTCCCTGAAAATATTAATTAGATAATAAATTACTTCAAAACAAAGTAATGAATAAATATAGGACATAAACTGCAGCTTTAATAGATTTCAAGAGAATGAATCTTGCCTTGAAAGGAAGTATCTTGATGTAAGCGTCAAATTTCTGTTCATCGTCAGATATTCTTTTGATTTGCCTCACAAATGTTGCTTCAGCATTATGTACAAGCTACAAATGGCAAACAATTTAGTGTGGTGTTTCTTTGGCTGATTGCCACATTATCCAATGTTAAGACTCAAACCTAGAATATATCCCATGCTCAAGGTCGAGTTAGAACAAAGGAAAACCACTTATACTCAGAGAAAACCTTACCTTCATTATTTGAGGATCATTCCATGGTCCTTTATTTGACTTCAGGCACCATCCATCAGCAGAGCATGTGCATGAGCCACCCAAGAAGTCGGGCAGTTCGCTGGAAGGAATACAGCATGTAAGGCATTATAAGATATCCTATATGAAAACTAAAGAAAAGAAGCAGAAACAGACAGACCATGAGTCAATGACATCTAGTAGTTTACACAAAGATTTGGGTTCCAGCACCTGCAATTTCACAGGTTAAATATAAATGTCAGTCAATGCTACAGAAAAGTAAAAACCGATACAGATCACATAAGGTATAAGCTCTTTACATGTATTTTTGCAATAGTCTTTGCATCAAGAAATTTCTGTGCAGCAGGCCAAAGCATCTTCTTGAAACCAGGACCAGCATTAACAATGAACATTCGATGTAGTGTCTGCGCAAAGACAAGTGAATAACAATTATATGGAAATATGTCTGCAAAAAAAATAAATTATAAATAATACACAATAAATATATAAATGTTAAAGAGGGTCAATCACCTCAGGGTAATAATTGTTGTCTATTTTTGTCATGCCAGCCAGAAGATTTGCTGCGGTCCTGGTGAAGTTTTTGATACCCTGTACCTCACAATATAAGCACTGGTTAAAAGTCAGCAAATGTACTGTAGTTACTGTTGCAAATAAACAACTACCCTATAAAGGAAGAAAATCTCCCCTTCAAATCTTCTAAGTTAACAAAATTACTCTTTTCACAGCCCCACTGTTGACGGTACGAGCCAACAGACACAGTATCAACTGTCAAGAGACTGTTGTTCAAAAGCACGGAAGCTGAAAACTTATTAAGTTGCAGAGGTACATGAATGCAAATAAATGGTTACGGGCACTGGATCCTTATGTAAATTTTGGGAACCATGGTTGTTTCTTACAAATCTAATAAGATTCTGTGTAATATGCAAGATTTATAGTCATAGACAATATCCAATTTGAATAAGGCTGTCAGATATAAAGTTAGAACATACCAGGCCATGCACATCCAATATCGTTGTTGTTGAACCAATGTGTCTCTTTGCTGCAATTGAACACGCAGGAAATTTCTCACGCAGAGCCCTCTCGAACTCTTGTACATGGTACCTTAAGTAGCGATCTACCGTGGTAATGCGCATAAGCCTATTTGGGTGAGCTTTCCCAAGCCTCTCAATATAAACAGGCCTTCCATCTTTATCAACTCCATGGTAACCTTGAGGGTAATATTGCAAAACTTCTTCCAGCTCTTCAAATTCAAAGTCCTTAAGATTCAGAGTTCAATATGGTGTTAAATTATTTATTAAAAAAATATAAATTAGATGATGTAAGTAAAATGAATATAGCTTTCCTAAGCATGAATTTTAAATTACAATATAACTCATTGGATTCACATGTTATTGAAATATTGGACGGAAGTTAGTCTTATTAACGTATAAACAACCCCTTTGGCTTCAAAGCTCGTCATAGGTATATTGACTATGAGAAATTGAGTGAAGAAATTGTCTTTTTACTATAATATTGTAACATTGTAAGATATGGAGAGACAACACATCAAGAAGGCATAGTACACACTCAATTAATGCTTGAGCATATTTAGGTCTTCAAGTTAAAAAATCTAACTTATGCAAGCAGAGAAGAGTAAGTGGCGTAAAACAATGTCCATACCTCTAATATGGTGTCTGTCCCATAATCTTTTCTCCACTGAAGCATTTCTTCCCACATTTGGATTGTTTTTTCAATGTGAAATTCCCTTGCTTTCAAGAATCTGCATCAGTAAAGGGAATAGTAAGGGGATCAAAGCAATGCCAGCAAGTGCCAAAATAGGAAGTAAAAGAAAATAAATCCTAATTCCCAGGATAGGAAGAAAATATCAAAATGTTTTGTGTAGGAAAATTAACATAAAAATCCTAATCCTATTGTTACTTTATGTCTACAAGCCTACACAAATCCCACCATACTTAATTAACTTTCCAGTTTGATGCCAAAATAAATTTAACTTAAACTTTTAATTTATTCAATATATTTTAATTAGCTAATTAGAAAGTGGAAGCAGTCAATCGTACTAGTCAACTAGTTCATTTAACTCAAATAGGGGTGAAACTCATAATATTTTGTAATAATTGACTGACCTCAGCAAGGTATGATAGTCATCATGCCTAAGTGGTAATAAATCCCTGGCCAAGAGTTTTTGACGCAATTCATGGACTGCGCCTTCCTCTCTTGCATCTCGTATGTCCTCTATGGAAACTGAAGGAACCCTGTAATCAATTTTCCTTTTTCCACGTTTCGTAAGAGAATGGGTGAACTTATTCGAAGCATTTAGCGCCTTCTTCTTTAGAGCCCCAATTTTCGTCCTTCGTCTCTCATCTTCTGAGTTTTCAACATCTGATCTCCTTTCCCTTATTTCGTCGTGAGCACCAAGTCCTTCCAAGCCTTCAATTTATCAAATTAAAATGGGGCACTGGTTAGACATCTCGTTCATAACAAAAGACTGACTATGCAATATCATTAGACCATTATACTGAACAATTCCGACCAGTCTTTGTAATTAATATCACTCCTCGATTATTTCTAAGGTTTCATGCTAACCCCTACAAATTTATGGCAGTGTCAGTGTGTCACCATAGATACCCACTGCATCCTTCTTAATCTTCAAATCCAGTCAAAAGGATAAACATATGCACTCAGCAAACAAAACAAACTTACCTGACATTGCAGTCCAATATAAAAGGAATAAATTTGAACTCAAGCTTCAAAGATCGAACTATGCTCCGCAGCAAATTCGTGGAACATGCTTTATCTAAAGCATCAAAACCAGCAAAAGTGATCAAATAAACATCCGTATGTACGGAAATAAATAACTAAAATAAGAGAAGAAGGACTCCACATCCTGCAATATATCCAGTACTTCTATGTAAGACTGTAAACCCAGGGAAAAACATAAAATTGGAAATTGTGTTTGTAAAGCATTTCATAATACGGAGAAAATCTGCAATATCTTGAAAAATCAACACTTATGAAGCTGCTAAATGCCATAAAACCGTCAACATAAAGATTACATTCTCTGTTTCTGAAAAAAAAAAATTATTTCCTTATTGTTCTCTGAAAAAATAAAAAGAAACTTCTGTCAAACAATCTGTTCAACAGAAGAAAACACGAAAGACTTCCAACGATCCGAAACCTAAATATCCAGTCAACTAAAGATTGAAGAGGAAAAAGAAAACCGCATGAAAGCACCCCAAACCCAGGGGGGGAAATCCGCAAAATCTACCAAACAAAGAGCATCCGAAGCACTTACAAATTACAACAGTGAAACCGTCGAAATCTACATATCCTCAAACATTACCCAAATTCATTTATTAAACAAAGACTCTCCAGGAACCGAAACTGCGTTAAATATCACTAATGCCGGTAATCAACCGTCGAAAAACGTCATTAAACTCAACAAAAAACAATCTTGAAAAAACGTAAGACGAGATCTCCTAACATAAAACAGAAAGATTTCCAGAAATGGAAAATCAGCAACCAAAATCAAAACGGAGAAACAACGAGAATCGAAACATACCTTTCGAAAAGCCCCAATTTAAGAGCTGGAATCACAATCTAGGAGTTAAAGCATCGATTGCTGTGCAGAGAATTCAGGGGAAAACGGAGAGATAGTTTGAGACCCTGAGGCTCAAACCAGAGAGACAATGAAATCTGTGTTTCTTGTGAGAGAGCTTTATGAATTTCTAGGGTTTCTGAGCTCAAGAAACGGAGGAAGATCTAGTTCTCTTCTCTCTAAGAAGGAAGAAAACTCGAAGGTTCGAGTGCTTCTTTTCCTTTGCTTTTTTGCCACCACTATGTCTCCCAACTTTTTATGCGCCTTCTAAATTGAAAATAAAAAATAAAAAACAATTTGGGCAAAATCTTACCGACGGTGACCTCTGAATCGCCGAGTTCTATAAAAGCTACGACGGGTAATTTTAGAGAGAGAGAGAGAGAGAGAGAGAATATATATTATATTACTGGGTGTGATTGTGTTATAATATTACACGGTGCTAGCCCTGCTTCAATCGAACACGGCGGTCGATACTTTAAGTGTAATCAATTTAATTCAGATAAAGGAGAGTTCTTCTAGCATTGGATGCAGAGCCTTTGGTTTGCCATTTTGTCAAGATTAGGACGTCCTCTTTGCCATTTTTATTTCTTCTCAAAAATATGTGGTCCTCTGCGCCAGTTCCTCTCACCTTTCTTGGATTTTGTTTTTAGTTACAAGGTTAAGCAATGGTTAGGATTTGTGGAGAATGATTAGTGGGTATGAATTATTTTTTGTTATAGGGGGTGGGGTCTACCCTCTCCCCATAAATTTAAAAAAAAAAATTACGTTTTAGTTCTTAGCCTATTTTATCCATATATTTCGTACATATCTTACAGGTTTTATCTTTTCTTATATACCAGACAAGTGTTCTCTTGTTATATGACTATATTCAATTAATTAATAAAATAATATGATATAAAAGATATGTTTTGTTTTCAAAAATTGGGGCACAGTTGCCCATTTCTATTGCCCTATTAAATAATATAATATAATTTTTTGGGTCAATTGTTCCTTGTCTAATGATTATGCTCAATTAAAAAATCCAGTATAAAATATACTTTTTTTCCAAAGTTTATGAAGCATGTGCTCTGTTCCCTATGGCTTTGGCTAAGCCTATATAAAAGTTTTTTTTTTTTTTTTTTTAAAGTTCGGGGTTCCCTATGGCTTTGGCAATGCCTATATAAAATTTTTATTTTTTTCTAAAAGTTCAGGGTGGGCACGTGCCCCCCTTGCACTGGCTTCGCTCCTAGTGGTGTTTCTTATGAGAGAGGTTCTGAGATCTAATTTCAATGGGTGATATCTTACGAGAGTTCTACTTTATGTTATTAACTACCAACTAATTAAAAAAGGTAAATGATATCAACACCAAAAAGGGGTCATCCAAGCTAGCAAAATCATTTAGGGAAGAATAATTGGTTTATCATACCTACAACTTAATTCATGAAGATCACTCATTGGGGAGGTACTTGGAGCAAGTCCATATAGGTGAGTGTTAGGCCTCATTTTAAAATTAAAAAAAAATTATTAATTTATCAAATATGTATGTATATTTTTTCCTTGAACTGCCCCTAAATTTCTATAAATTATATTGGAGATCCTAATTAATTTGTGACTTAGTTGGGTTCTGATTGTAATGAAAAAGATGCATGGACTGAAATTTTGTAATAGGCAATTAATTGAAGTTAAGTATAAGTTTTAGCTTAATTACCTGGATTCTGTCGCATGGCTAGGTAACATCAATTAATATGAATTAAATATTTTAGTTTATTGTATTGAAAATAAAAGAAACTTATTTTAGTATTCTTTATAAAAATTACATTTCTCAAATATGAACTAGTATGAAACCCGCTATAACATCTTTTTATCTTTCTTATAAGGTATCATTTATCTAAGGTTACATAAATGTACATATCAACAGTCTCACAAGGAATAATTTAAAAACCAAGTCCATGCACCCCCTTGGGAATACAACAAAACCACTCAACGAGACGTGTATCGATTGGTAGTATTCGATGTCTAGCTGTCTAATATCTATCACTCGCCAATAACTACTGACTACCATTTGATTGATAGTTATAAACTGGTAATTTTGTGTCTTTCTTTTTTAGACTAATAATTTATGTATATAAGGATGATTACCAAAAAAGAAAAGGATGTGCCTCTCCCGCGAACCGGTTACAACGGAACTCTCAAATGAATTTGGTTGTGTTCCACCATAATTTAGCAATAAACTCACTTGTCCAATCACTTAAAATTAACAAGCAATCGACTTTTCAAATAGGCCATCAAAAAAAGTAAGGAAAGAAAACGTATCGGTGGTATCACCATAAAACATTAAAAAGAAAATGTCTCTTATTTTTTTTGGTAAGCCTAGTGCTAGCAGGCCAGACCGCACCCAGAATCCCAAAGTGCCTCTCAAGATTAGGAACCGAATCTTATCTCCAAAACCAGATAAGAATATTGAAAAGATAATAGTAAACGTGCCCGGGGTTACCATTTTTTAACCGAAAGGGAAGGTCCTCATTGGACCACGCCCCAATTTTAAATACTTAGCCTACTGTGGTTATAACTCACTCACCTTAGGATTAAACAATCCAACCATGGTTTTTCAAAATTAAAAAAAAAATCAAAATCTTATTTTTAATTTAGTTAAGCTTAATCTGAATTAAAGGGATATTATATAAAAGGGGCGATGACACGGGGTAAGATATGAAACGGACACATGGAACTGCTAAGCACTGCACAATATGAAATGCACATAGCACTTGGACTCCATTCATAGGGAAAAAAATATGCACACTTGCACCACTATTCATCATCCCATCACCATATGCATCATAATAGAAAAGAAATGAACCAGACAGCTTTCATCGTGTACCACCACCATTCTGCACAAACAAATGCAGTACCAGTTGAATAGATCCACAAGCAATCATTGACAAGTGGCTTAGCCATTCCATGCAGATTTCATGCGGTAATATTTCAAAGTGGTAAATTATATTCAATGATTTTTTTTAAAGGAAAAGCAAAATCAAAAGAGAATATTTGGTTATTGTTTTGCGTACATAAAATGACATTTTTTTAATCCCAAGGATGTAGTCCAGTGGCCACTTGGACGAACAGGGTCTCAAGTTCAATTCACTAGCTACTTGCATGGGGTGGGGGTAATCCTTATGTTAGCTCGTGGGACTAGTATGCTTTCAAGGCTCACGAAAATCAGGGTATCAAAAAAAAAAAGGCATTAAAATCGTTATTTTTTTCTTTAAGGTTTTTTGCATATTGGTTATTAGGTTTATCCTTAGTTTGCAAAATATATTGTTATAGCAAATTTATAAATTAACTCACCATTTTGCAACCGTTAGACAAATAACGTCAACCTAAATAGTTCAGTTGGACTTTCGTTTATAACTATTAGTAAAATGACTATTATGCCGAACCTCACAAAGCCCCTTTTAACTACTTTTAATTGTCTTTGAACTATAGTTAACAAGTTTTAACATTTACGGTTAACTTTTAAAAAAAAAATCAATATTAAATGTTTTAACCCTAAGAATTAGTAAATCTCAACCACAGTTAAAGAGAGTTAAAAGGAGACACCCTTTAACTGCCCATTTGCCCTTCCCTATGATTAATAAATTTAACCCCTGTGATTAATTTTTTTCCTCTAAAAGACAAAGATTAGTGGTTTAAACCTAAGGATTAGTGAAGTTTAACCACAATTAAAGTGAGTTAAAAAGGGGCACTTGTCACATGGGTATTATAATCCCCTAAATGTCACAAGGACATTATAGTCACTTTTTAAAAAAATAAATTGAGTGTAATTAAATGGAAGTGAAAGAATGAATGAATACCAATGAGTTAAAAGTTCGTCTATAGATACTCCCAAATATACTCCCGAATATATTCTTTAATCTTAACCGTCTTAACCGTTTATAACCAACCATTAGAGGTCAGGATTTGAGTTGACTTATTTTATCTTTCCTAATACCACATCAGCTCTAATCCTAACCGATTATAATTGAGCTAGATGGATAAGATTTGGGAGTACACTTCGGGAGTATCCCTATACTAATTCATGAGTTAATTTGCAAACCAATATACATAATGGTGTAATTGCAAAAAAAAGTTATAAAGATAAGCCTTGTGGTGATAATGAAAAAAAAAAAAAACTTTTTTCCCAACGGCTAGAAGCATTTCGTACAATAATAGGGGGGCTCGAGAAGCCGTTAGGAGTGATGGATGGAATTAGATGCAGCGTCGGTGAGAAGTCGCTGTCGAAGGGACGGAATGTGAGCGGTGTTCCGTCACATCGCTATTACTGACGGCGTTTGATAACTTAACGAGTGTTGGCGACTGCCGGAGACATTCCAATCGCGAAGATAACGATATATGACTTTTGTTTTCCCGTGATTCTCTGACTGCCGTTTCGGGTTTTACGCTAAGCGCGATGCGAACGGTAGAGGAGGCGCGTCAAAACTCTCCCTTTTTTCCGCATGGTTTCTGGAGTTTATGCCCCCCCTCCCTTAAATATTGTAATCCCATTTAAGTCCCTGTCACTAACTTTTGCACTCCCATTCTCGGGGGGCCCAAAAGTGAAAAGTGGGGCTAGCAAAATGAGAATCATGAGCATCACACTTAATTCTATGCTGAGTAGTCATCTCCTCCAACATGGGCTTTGCATTGCGCCTTGAATTCCACCAGGATGATGATCCCATTTTGCATAACCTTCAATCTCCCCTTGGGACACTTTCAGTTCCACCGCTATTTGTAGACCAAACAACAAAGCTTCAATAGAGCAACGTCTTCACGTGATCATCTCTCTAGCTGCTATAAAAGCTGATATTACCACCTCCCACTAATAAAGCCAGCCTCCCTTGTTTTTCAAAATTTACTCCCCACAACGGAGAAGACTACATTTTTCTAATAGCTTTTAATTCTTTGAAGACTTGGGATTTTCTTCAATTGGTGCTAGCGAGGAGACTACCAGCACCCACTCTTCAAGGTGCCACATCATTTTGTGCATGTCAACCAACACTTTGATTGACATGTAAAAGTTGATGTGGCGTCTTGGGAGCACCAACTAGAGAAGATCATGTGTCATCTGTGAATGTTTCATTCCTCTGCACCCCACAGAAGGCAGACGAGTCTAGTAACATCATTCTTTGACAGAGGTCTTCCCAGCACTTAGCAACATAGTAACAAAGTTCTATGATGAAAGGGGGAGATAGAGTAGAAAGAAGGCCCTAATGGGCCCCATTAATGTACTTGTATTAGAGGGGAGACGTGGTGAACAATAGCAGAGCCAAGATTCTCTTGTAGGAGGCAAATTCGTAGTCATCACGTTTGTTTGTAAAAATATATTTTTTCTCAAAATTTTAGGGGGGCTAGAGCCCTTTCCCCGACTCTAAAAGAAAAAAAGATTTATTGAGAATAACTTGGATGCTTTACAATGACCACACAGGGTTTATATATATATATTATCATCTCAAGATAGAAACTCAAATTCAAATCTACCTATGTATGAGATGATATCTCATCTCACCTTATTACAACCCTTTGCATTCTCTAAACTATTTCTAATAGCTCTATCTTGTTTGTGAGAGAATATGTATTAGAAATGTGAGTTGTGAGGTGGTTAAAAACATAGAAAGCAGGAGAACAAGAGTGAAAAAAAAAGTATATAGTCGAGGAAATCAACCTTATTTAAGAAGATTGAAGTTAATAAATTTGAAATTACTTTAATACCCTTAAAATTTTATTCACTAAATAGTAATAAGATAATATCATATAATATAATAATTAATTTTTTTATCATAGTAAAAAAAAAAAGTTAATCAATGCCACATATCCTTCCTTCTCTCATTATTATAGTAGTGGATATGATAATAATTTCAATTTCCACCGCTCATTATAATTATAATAGTAGAGATGATAGCAATTTCCATTTCAACCACAGAACTTGTTCCTGTTTGCAACTCGGGAATGTCAATGGAAAGGCGGGATGCTAAACATATGAGTTGAGGGGGAGCGCATAAAGTTGATGCAAGGGGCCACCAGCAGCATGGAAACGCATCTCATTTGTCCACCAAACTCTACCATTTGCTGTTGTTGGTCTTTTTTTTTTTTTTTTTTTTTTAACTCTCTCTCTTATAACCAGATGAGTCAGTATTTTCACTATTACTAGTGTTATTGGAAATAGACCTCTCGTGAAGTTCTTTCTGCCCCCTCC
The DNA here is from genome assembly GCA_015143295.1 of Tetracentron sinense. NCBI lineage: Eukaryota > Viridiplantae > Streptophyta > Magnoliopsida > Trochodendrales > Trochodendraceae > Tetracentron > Tetracentron sinense. The sequence continues at coordinate 63,977,433 of CM026551.1, forward strand.
CAAACTAGATCCCTGGTTTTATTATGGGAAGTGTGGGCCCCACTTTCTGTAAGGAGGGATATATTGGGCAGTGAAAAGATGCGGTGGTACCCCCACCTCTGTGTGGTCATGTGGCCGAGGGCAGGGATATCTTCTAGCTCCATCACGCGCGCCTCTTCATATCATATATATATATATACGTCACTCTTCTGGTCGAAGAATTAGGATGAGGTGCTAAAGTAAAACATTTGGTGAAGTGGCATTCCTCGTCGCGTAATTGCCGCTCTCTTTTCTGCTACGGCTAGCTGCTGAAGCCAAACAAGAGAGAGAGTGAACGTTACCCATAAGAATCCTTAAGCTATTGAAAGGAGAGACGACTTGGTTTCAAATTTGAAATTCCTTCGGTGATGAAGAAAGAAGGTAGTGACAAAGATTTGCTAAATCATACAAGTCATGCTAGAGTATCTGTCTACTGTACCACTGTACTACTGCTACAGCAATCAGAAAAAGAAGAGGAGAATTGTTACTTTAATCTTAATTACAAAAACATCACAATTCAGAATCCAAAAATTAAGAGTGGTTATGCTTTCAACCTTGCAAATGTAAATATCAGAAGAGGGTGTCAGAGTCAGAGCTACAAGCACTTTGTATGTAAACCACCAAAGGATTCAACGGAGCCAGTCTGTGTGGTCGGACTCAAATATGTCCCTTTTGTATCTAATAAGATGTACGGTGGATTCCCGAGTAACCAACAAAATCACGTGAGTTACTCCACGTGGCACTATGATCTCATGCTCTGGTTACCACTTACCACTCTAGTTGTCACACTTTGCTTTAAGCTATTTTAAGTTTTAATTACTATACCATACTATACTGGAGGTGGGACAAGCATCCTCTTTTTCACTGCATGTGATGTGAATTGATATTTGATACCCCCCCCTCGCAATGGAGTACACCCAAAGGAATCATGAGATTAGGGCATCATTGCTTTTCTTCTCTTCTTCCATATATTTATTTACAAAAGGGATTCGAGTAAGACATTAAAATATAATAACAGAGTCAAATGGACTTCTATGGCCCCTAAATATTTCAGGGTTTTTATACTTTTAACCTCAAAAAGCAGTATGGAATTGTACATTTTAGTAGATGCATTGGACAATGAGTCTTGAAGAATTTTGGGTCAAACATCCCAGACTCTTGTGAATTTGGCCTTTTAAGACATTGTTTTTAGAAGGTTGCATGTCATTGTTTAATCATAGAGGTTTACATTTTAGTTTCTTAGGTGAAAGATATACTTCTTTTTCTTCAGGAGAGTACAGCATTTTGATGGTCTGGAGATTTCTTGGGCTAAATATTGGTAGGATTAATGGATGGTTGTAACCATCAATTTTTCTTATCACAAACCATTTGTGGCCCATCTCCTAATGCTCAACAAATGATGAAAGATAGCCATATCTCAATCATCAAATATCTTGGTGTTATTTGGATCAGGTTTATCTTTTACAGCGGAAAACATTTTTATTGGGTTGGGACAGTCACGATAAGAATATTCAGAGGCAGAATAATTTTTGAACTCTGGATTGAAACGTCCAATTGCTGAATCATTGACTGACTATCCTCGAGAGAAGACTCCCTTGGACCAAGGGGCACGGAATTACCTCAATGTAAGCTGCCTGAGCAACAAGTTTCAGATGGGCTGGATGAATACAGAATGTTAGTGCTCATTACAGGAGAAAATGGTGGGGCATTCTAAGGTGAATGAGAATTGCCAATGATTTGAATATCCCTGGAAAGCATACAGCAAAGTCCTCTTTAAGAGGGTTTTCCAGATTGCACTTGGGTGTAGGAATTTTTCTACTCTTCGTTCTACACGCACCTATTATTCAATGATCTCAATTAGGAGATTATGCGTCTTACTAAATCTGCCCTTGTTACCTCATTCCCAACCTTCTTAAAATCAGGCATTTGAAGAACACTAAAACAATGGGTAAAGATTGAAAAAGAAGTCATGTTACCTGAGTATGATGCCTAAGCCGATTCATCCATTTATCAGGCGTCCCGGCAGAGTGCCAAGCCATGGACTTGAATTATCCATTACCCTCAATTCCATTTAAATATTCTAACTGTGTTCGACTAATGAACAAACAAAATCCTAATATACTCATAAGTAGGGTAATAGGGTAATGATATCTAAAGCTCACAGTATAGATATTTTAGAACCAAAAATAATCTTTATCAATATTGAAGGCTATGGCATATCCAAAGGTGAGCCAGAAGCATGGTTATTTTGAGGGATGGCGCAACCTCAACTAACATATTCTCAAACTAGGTTTTTAAGTTAACGTGCACAACAACAGGGAAAAAAAAAAATAGAAAAGCCAAAAAGCACAAAATTATACCCAGCTATTGATGAACACAACATCCCAATCTAAAGGAATTCATATATACTTTAATCCAAATCACAGCTGGATAAATTAACAAAAATGACAATTTAGTTTCTTAGTCTTTGGTGACCTATCCTTTTATTTTTTATTTACTGAGAATTATATATCCTTATAGAAAGAGACGCCGGGTGCTCTTAACCCATAGCATATTTCTGGGTCCAGGATCGGGCAGTAGACTCGTACTTCGCTCTATCAGTCTTGTACATGTGAGCAATCTCAGGCACCAGAGGATCATCCGGGTTTGGATCTGTTAGCAGCGAGCAGATTGATAACAGCACCTGCAAGCCTCACTTCTTGTTACAATTATGCTAGCTAACTAAGCATAACCTACAGCATTACTATATTCTGCTACAAGAATACCATTAAATAGCATCTCTACACAGACAAGTACTATAGGGGTTCAAGAGAGCCAAAGCATCGGTCTCAAAGTTGGAGTCTATGCTCAATTTTATGGATGCAAAGCCAAACACCGACTTCACCAAATTGTCATCAAATCCGTTTCTGACTTGGGAGAATCAATTAGTAGTACTTGCACACAGCTAATTACAAAGAAGCCATCCCAATTCGAGTATGAAAAGGCGGTGATGTGGATTAAGGAGAGAAGTTACCTTGGATATTGTAAGGGCAGGGCTCCACTGCTCTTTAAGAATATCGAGGCAGATACTCCCGTTGCTGTTGATGTTAGGATGAAAAACTTTGGTGCGGAAGGACACCTGCCCAATAGCTACTTTAGAATCTACTGTACAGCAACTAAGCAAGTCTCTGAAGAAACTAAAAATAAAGAACACTGACTTGTACAAAATATAACAAAAGTTTCCACCAATGCAAGTTCCAAACTCCAAACAAGTAAAGACAAAATTGTTTTTGCTAAAAACACAATGTGAAATTATCATATGCCCAGTAAACTAGGACTTGTTGAACAAAAATAGGGCTGAGTGCTGTACTCAACATGTCAACCAAGATAAGTCAATGAACCTACATTCACCGATTAAATTATTTGGTTTCTTGTTACAGGTACTCTCTCGTTTCCAAGTGAGGACGAAAAAGAGTTGGCTTGTACTTCTATTATAAAGGTCTGTGTGCTTTATTTTAACCTACATTCACTGATTAAATTATTTGGTTTCTACTTTCTTGTTACAAGTACTCTCTAGTTTCCAAGTGTGGACGAAAAACAGTTTGCTTATAAGGAGCTATTATAAAGGTCTGTGTGCTTATTTTATTACTTTAGAAATCGCTAAGGGTCCATTTGCATCACATGAATAGAAATGTCTGTGAGAACTACAATGCAAAGTATCGTAATACATATGATTTGGATAGCCTCCGCATTGGACTCCACTGCCAAGACAGTGGAATCTGTCAAAAATAGGCTCTCAATTTCAAGTTCATGAATAGAAATGTCTGTGAGAACTACAATACAAAGGAAGTTTCGTAATTTATATGAATTGGATAACCTCGGTATTGGAATCTACTAGAGACAGTGGAATTTGTCAAAGACTCAAAATAGGTTCTAAATTACAAGTTCACTGTATATATGATTACAAATCCACTTGAGAATTGATGTGTTTCTAACCGATAAAAAATGGAGTTAACAATATATATATATTCTAAAAATTCATAAAAATGTGCTGGGACCCACAACTCAATTAAACCCACAATATGAACAATTCTCATAATTTACTGAATAGTGAGTCTCAATACTTCATACTTCAAGTAAAATCATTCTTATTATGTTGTGCACTCCTGGAAATGAAAAAAGGTTATAATTCATTAATTCTAACAAAACAATTGCTATTTTTGGTATTTTTTTTTTTAAAAAATTGTATACACTAAAAAGTAATATATAACAATTCGTGAAAGTAATATATAACACTACCCGGCAAGGGTTGGTGTAGTTGGCTAGCTTTCCAGGTTTGCTCCCTATGGTTGTGTTCAACTCCCACCTCGACTTACCCTGGTGTTCGTAGGAAAAATACTGAGTGGGTCGGTGCGGACACCCAAAGGGATTAGTCCTTGCCTCAAAATGTTTGGTACACCCTCTGTTACCCAAAAAAAAACTATATATTCAATGATAAAATTTATTATTTTTATATTTGTCAAAAATAGTTAACAAATCTTTTTTTTAAAACCAACACTTTTAAAGCAAGGACGTGTTGGTATTTGGCTAAAAGCAGTGACAGGTGTTGGTTTATGGCTGAGTAGGGTTTGCCTGAGAAAAGCGTTACAAATCTCATTCTCATTATCGGCTGAAGTTTTTTTTGGGAGATTTTCAAAAAAAATCACAAGTCATAAATTTATAAAACCACCAACATTGTGCATTTCTCGTGATATTTTTAAAATCTCGATTAAATCTTTTGACTAAATCTCGCGATATATATGGGATAAAAAGAGAAAATTATATTTCTCGCGAGATTTTTAAAAAATTACAATAAAAACGAAGTTTTAAACTTTAGATGTTTTTCTCGGGAGAAATTGGATATTTTTCGGGAGATTTGTAACAGTGCCTGAGAGTACGGCTAGACAACCTTTTTGTTTAAATATATTAAAAGAATATATTAATAGGTAATATATAACAATTTGTAATAGGAAAACAATTATATATTTTGATGGTACAGTTTATTGTGATAATTATTAAGATAGTTTACAATTATACAATTTTTATAATTTTATTGTGTGCATGCACGAATGCCCCTCGTATAGAGGAAGAATGATAGGACCGATTCCAAGGAGAATCTCAAATGGATTTGGTGATTCCCTCTCAATTGTTGAGGAGGTGGTCCACACAAGACACACTAGCCCACTATGGTGACCCATTAACCGACTCATAATTTAACATTGCGTGTAAATATTCACCGGCCCACTATGGTGACCCATTAACCGATTCACAATTTAACATTGTATGTACACATTCACCGGCCCACTATGGTGACCTCTTAACCGACTCACCATTTAACATTGCTTGGACCCTCAAAAAAAATGCTTATTTTTAAATATAAATCACTACAAATATAACAAAATTACATGTGCCGGCTATTTATTTAGTTGGTAAAGTCTCTTGGCGTCATACCAAAGACTTATGATTGAATCCCACCTACATCAAGGTTGGGAGGGGGAGGGGGAGGGGGAGGGGGAGGGCTACCCCTCATTTTGTAGCCCATAGGTCATGTGACCTCCAATGAACCAAAAAAAAAGGAATATAATAAAATTACATTAACTTTATTCAAAATGAAAATTCAATAGTATTACTTAAAAATATTTATAATAATTTAGACAAAAAATAAATTTAAATAGTTAATTAAAATACAAAATAATCCATGCTCTCAACTCTCAACTTCTAACAGATGTGTCAATTCTCATGTACAAGTGAATTACCATATCCATCTCCTAGTTACAAACGGTGTTACAAATCTTGTTCTCGGGTTTTTATCAGTGGAAGTTTTTCTCGAGATATTTTCAAATATGAAATTTTTTCAGGTATTTCTCACCTAAATCATGGCAATAATTAAAAAATATATTAAAATTATAGAAAATAGTAATAAATATTACAAAGTTATAAATTCATAAAACCAACAACATTGTGTATTTCTCATGATATTTTTAAAATCCCGGTTAAATCTCGCGATATATACGGGATAAAAAGAGAAAAATATATTTCTCGCAAGTTTTTTAAAATATCGTGATAAAAATGGAGTTTTAAACTATAGATGTTTTTCTCTCGAGAAATTGGGTATCTCTCGAGAGATTTGTAACCGTGGTTACAAATTTCAATTCCTACAAAAAGTGGGAACCAACAATTTTGATTCTCACATATATTGAAATGCATGACTTGGGGGCGCTTAATTAAAAGACGTACACATCAATTCCAATATCGACCCCAATTCTTGTGATCCAAACAGTTTCAAAAATCACAATTCAATTTCGTCAATCCATTATAAAAAAAAAAAACAAAACCATTATCAACGATAATTAAAGAGAAAAGTTCCTATCATTCTACATTTAAGTAACATTTGAATGCTCTCTAATCGTTTACCCAAGCATTAATTAGTCCATCTATCTAGTTCAATTACAATACCATATTAAATCATACACCTATTGATATATTTAATATTAAAATTAAACCTAAAAATCATAATAAAATAGAATAAATTTATTTTACTAGATAGGTGGCCCTTTTCAGTTGGGGGGTTCTCATATTGGCTGGGGACTTTGGGGTTGCCTTTCCAACCTAGTTTATGAAGGCATTGAGCTTGCGGCGAGGGTACTTTCAACCTGATCCGGCCTAACCTGATCCGTTCCACACCTACAAATACCCAATAGTCTTGTCACTTTTGGGTCGGGCCCAGGGACCATCTTTAAGATCCAGTTATCCTCGGACCAGGTTTCAATAATATACCAGTGGATACTATCTGTATTGATATGTTGAGAGCCCACGTAATATAGTTCGTCAATCCTGATCATCACTATCATTACCATATGGTTCCTCAAGTATGCAGTGTACTACCACTGGTACAAAAAATATTTAAAATAAGGGCAATTTATAAAGTCTGAAAGTGTCCGTCCGCACTCCGCAGCTGTTATTACTTATTACGTAATAGAATAATTGTTATAGTAATGGTAGTTTTGTAATTAAAAAAAATGGACAAAAAAATGAGCCATTCTTCGACAGCTACTATTACCATGGATTCCAAATCTCATTAATTCACTTCACTAACTTTAACAAAAGATAAAGACGCAGCTACTTTAAAGCTATTAGCGCACATCAACCATTGTTATCCTAAATGGATATAATAGAAATAATAGGTAGAGGTTGTAGAGCTTTGATGGGAAGTGGGGAACTTTACGAATGCCCATGAATTTCCTCTCTTAGGAAAAGTAATACAAGGAGACAGCTGCTTGTAGCGCCTTTTATATTGGTAGTAGATTTGGTCACCTCGTGAAATTAAAAGTCAGCTTATTGATTTTTTTATTCAAGCAATGCAATGAGATGATTTACCGTCTCCCAGGATATTGCAAGAAGCTCCTACTTTGAAAAAATTATTAAATAATAAGAAACATCACTGAATTCAAGGATGTAAAGAAATACCCCCCTCCCCCAAAAAAACAATAATTAAATAAATAAATTCACCACGGTAATGTTGAAAAAACCAAGAAAATGATTGGTTCAGCCTTTTCCTGGGAGAAACGGAAGTACGCAATTCATCAAATTCCAAAAAGTCATGAAAAATGTGTCAGTTGATTGAGAAGGCACTGAAGATAGAGAGAGAAGGTAGTTGAGGATATCCAAATTTTTGTACACGCATTACACCAAACAAAAACATAAAATACTCTCTACAATTACTAACAGAACAATAATATCTCCTAGAGAGAGAAGGTAGTTGCAAATACCTTGGGTGGCTTGAATGGGTAATCTGGTGGAAAGTGAATGGTTACCAGAAACACACCGCCAGCAAATGGGCTGTCTGCTGGTCCCATAATTGTTGCTTGCCAATGGAACATGTCCTCAGCAACAGGACCTATAGACATTTATATTGTAAAAATTTATAAGATGAACTGCAACTCCAATATATGTGCTATATCTAAACAATATCTTAGTAGAAAAGCATTGTAGTAAAGCCTAAAACTTCTTCCACATCATTTCATAACATTTATTTTTTAGCATATTAATAGCCACAAATCTTAAGTAAAACTATGTTGGCTTCTTTCATTTCTTGGGATAAATTGGGCGTATCAAATCAATGATCAAATGCTACAAGGATAGGACCAAGGTTCCCAGCTACCACAAAACGAGGCTCAAATCTAATTCAAATAAGTAAGCAATTACACCAGACAAAGTTGAACAAGAATGCAGAGCATTATGCTTTTGTGGGGATTACAATCTCTCGCCGGTACATATCCTCACATTTTAATCATTGGTTAAGCCACAGAACTGGTATATAACATCTTGTTTGGAAGCTGAGCTGGGGTTCGACACAACTCTGACCAGCAATTGTTTAAAACTACAACCAATGGCATTCACATCCTGCAGTATGATAATCTATACTAGATACAAGATAAGATTAGAATTGGTGAGGGAAGCAAAAAGATATCGCAATCACCATTAGAAAAGCAATGAACAGCTAAGAAATTAACCATTGCTATTTTCTGATGTAGTCATAATTATAGCACCTTAGAAAATCATAAAGGAACGAACCACTGACTTCTAAATTTCAGTGTAGTCAAAATGTCATCTAGGCGACTGCCTCACCGAGCCATGACCTCTTAACACTTGCATTGTGGTCTAGGTGGGCACTCCAAAACCGAGATCCCTTATCGACTATCGTTCTATCACGAGGTAGACCCATGACCTGCCCAATTACTTCACCTTTATTAAGTATCTCATCTCCTTTAGAAAGTAGATTAGATAATTAGAAGCAATATGATTATCACAAGTTGAACATTCAAATGACTTGCTACCCTCCCTGCCCTTACCCTTCTTGTGGGTTAGGGGTAGAAAGAGGAAGGGGTTAAGCGTACCTGAGTTCAGAGAACGCGGCATAGATGGGGATGGCTGCCTGAGACCTGGAAAATGGTTCCTATCCTTCTGAAAATTTACTCACTTCTTGTTACCAACACCCACTTCAACTTCCACAAAACAAGTAGGGTTCGATGACGAAACTCTGCAGATATACTCGCTTGCATTTGTCACTGCCTTAATCGGCGAAAGAATGGCTTGTGGGGCTCAAATGAGCCTCTTCTGCCAAAGGATTCGAGTGGTTGTTTACTTCCTGATAGGACTCTGACTCAACTGCACTCGCGGCGAAACCTCATATTCCACTAACCTCGTCTCATTGTTTCCTATTGTTTGTCTGCTCCCCAAGCACTCCTTTCCTTTTAAGCGCCCAATTGACCTATATGCCCCCTGATATTGTAATCGCTCCTTGTCCACACCAGACTTATCAACCAAGAGACCGACGATAACAACAAACTATTCCATACGCAACAGTCCAATCCGCTTACCAAATGGTTTGCGACTTTGAGCAAGCACCTGTCGATGAGCACTCTGACTCAACTGCACTCGCGGCGAAACCTCATATTCCACTAACCTCGTCTCATTGCTTCCTATTGTTTGTCTGCTCCCCAAGCGTACCTTTCATTTTAATGGCCCAATTGACCTATATGCCGCGTGATATTGTAATCGCTCCTTGTCCACACCAGATTTATCAACCAATGAGACCAACGATAACAACAAACTATTCCATACGTAACAGTCCAATCCGCTTACCAAATGGTTTCCGACTTTGCGCAAGCACCTGTCGATGAGCTTTCCACCGTCAAGAAGGAAACACTAGGAAAGTGACTATCTTCAAAAATAGGAGATGAGTAGTGCACGAAACTCTTTTTACCAGAGCTCTTGCTACCTGGATTATTCCTTTGCTCACAGAAGCTTCTATTGATTACTAACCAGTGAGTACTGACCATAAGTTGAACGAATTGACATGCCTCATTGGCCTCCCTCAATTCATCTACTACATGATGTTCATAATTGGTGGCTTGAACGTGGATTAATGAGAGTCCATTCTGGTTCTCAATTCAAAATTGGGTTTTCACTTGGACTCGTAGAGAGTACAGACCAGCTGTTGAAGGATGAGTCCCAAAGAAAACTTGATCTGAAATCACCTCGATCATACCTGCAAGTTGTTGATTGTTATAGCATACCAAGGCCTAGACCAGCTTCCCAATCTCTTGCACTGCCATACTTCGATTCTGGATGGTATAGCCTCCCTTTCGGGGTTGTGGAAATGAGTGGACCTGAAGCCCATAACCTAGCTGACCGTAGTCCCGCTCTATTGAATCCCCGAAATAGACTTGTGCGGGTGCTTGTAGCCTATGATCTTGATGCTCAGATCGTGGGCTTAGCATGTGATGAATAAATGTCGGAAGATGTGTAATCATGAATGTGCTTGGACCGAATTATTGAAGCCCAACAGTTCATTCCCCAATCCATTAAAGACTGCCACTGGGCTTGGCGATAGGAGTACAGCCCCAGGGCCTTTGCGTACTTGATAGTAATTGTCATTTATTAAAACAATTGGCCTTTATTAAAATAATGGCCTTGATCATGAGATTGTACTTGGACCGAATACCCCAACCTAGTGGAATGTTGGCCAAGCCCAATCTGTGAATCCATTGTGTGATAGGTTGGGCCTAATTTTGCAAACGACGACGTTGATCACCTATCCCTACCCAGCCCACATCCATCCAACAGTGGAGAGGCATTTGCTCCATCATTAGAATGCAAACTAGAGTACTAGGCCTTTTTCCAAACGCAGATGTTGTGGGGTCCAGAATATGGGCATGTGATTGTGTTGGGAAGGCCTGAAAATCCTCGTTATGTGCAAAAAAAAAATTAGCATGTGAGTCTCCCTGTTGTGCAGCGCTTGTTGAATCCAATCTCCTCCTTTAGGCTTGTGGATGGCATTGTCTCTACAAAGTTACAACCCTCATTTAATGCATCCTCACAATCTAGCCTGGGATTGGGTGATTGTCCTGACCCTGCATTCAAACCGAAACCACCTGCACTACGCACTTCATTATCAGGTGGAATTTGATTTGAACTCTAGCCCAACTGTGGGACTCCACATGGTAGGGGTGAGTCAAACGCTTCTTCCCCGGTTGCCTCTGATAAAAAATGTGTGTTTTCGCCAAAAAAATTCCACCATCATCTGGAAGAATTAGATGATTAAATAGTATCTTATTGCTCCTTCCAAGATGATCACGACCCTAGGAATGCCTGCTAAACTCGATTCTTTCACCTTCATTCTTGCTTCCAGTAAGCACAAGAGAGGCATCGTTCAATGGTCGATCTCCAAAAAACACCCACAAAGATCGCCTATTCTTTTAAATATGTTTAGGGTCCAGAGATGTAAGGGAGACCCCCACTTCCAACCAGTGAGTGAAGTAGAGATAATCTCTCAACACATTCAAGATTTTTGACCACCATCGATTGATCCTCACCATCCCACCTGTTTGTAGCAACATAGGGATCACTCCTAGTGAGCTAATCCGCCGTGGACGCCTTAATAACATTTGTTTTTTTTTTCAATTGGAGCTATTGTTGTTTGAAAATCGAAGGGAAATAATAGGTTCAGTGTTCCTACAAGAGTCCCCAATCTCAGGTTATCCCTATGAAGATACATACCATTACCTTTTCCCAATATCTTGTGGAAATTAAAACTTAAGAAGGGGTTCAACTTGAAAAGTTAGATCTGGGCAATGCATTCTCAACGCCGCTAAACCTCTGAGGGCTATTTTGGACTTCCCTTGCTGGAACTCCCCCTACACTATTGAAAAACACATCATTTTGTGGTAGCAAGGGTCGTCATGGAATAAAAACTCATAGAGCTTCCTCTATGAACCTCCATCAATTCTTGTTCCAAACCCTAGGAAGTTAATCCACCTTCTCCCGCCTCTTGGCATCAGGAAAATAGTTAAGGGTATGAATAGCCCTATACTATTCCTCAATCATTCTAACAAAATGGAATTTGATTGGCATTGTAATCTCGCCACTAAATACACCTCCCTTCCCCTTCTCCTCCCCAGGGTTGTCAATTAGGCCCTCTAGTGAGGATACCCGGCCCAGCCCTCCGTGGCTCACAAAAATGAGGGCTTTTTTTCGTCTCTAAGACCCTAGGGCAGGTTGGACCTATTTATTAAAGACCTCCTACTTGAGGGTCAGGCTTGGAAAAGACCATGTAGATCCCCGCCCAACCCTCATACTTATACATATTAGATACTATATAGTTTAGTCTACTTACAATAAGACTTTTGAATAACAAATAAGTTTGCCAATGCCTTGAATTTAGTACAATAAGCATGTAAAAATATAACATAATAATGAAAAAAGGCTTACGTATATTTGAAGCTTTGTTATAAAGTACAATACTAGAATTACTTTATTATTATAGAGACTTTCAACAGTTTACTTACAATTAGACTCCTATATAAGTAAGTTTACTAATACCTAAATTTTAGTAGTGAGTCCCATATATAAAATATTAGTAGGACATTAAAAGAACTAATTACTAATAACAGTTTAACCAATAATGGGTCCAATGTATCCCACATAACTGTAGAGGTTCTTAAAGATCTAATTGTTATAAATTATAATAGACTCCTAACTACATAAGTTTACTAATACCTAAATTTTAGTAGTGGGTCGCACTCATATATAAAAATTATAAACTTTAAAAGATCTAATTACCAAAAGTACTTATGGTTCCCACATAATAGTAAAAGACAAAAGTTATAACCATCTAAATTAAGTGATATGGTTAGTCTTCCAATTTTCTATACGCCGATGCTTAGAAAGCTTGTGTTAATGGCTATGCATATAGAGAAGCTCCACAACTAATTTATTTTGCAACACAGAGGAGATAAGAGGACATTTCATCTTGCGAAGTGGGCATGGGTAAGCTAGCCTAAAGATTATGGGGGTTTAGCTTTCATAGGGTTAAGATGTATTAATAAAGCCCTCCTCAGGAAGTGGTCACAGTGATTCAGTGTTAAAAATAGAGCGTTGTGGAGGAAGGTGATTGAGACTTAAGTTTGAAACATCCACATTTGATTCGGACTCTTAATCCGGTAGCTTTATCATATCGGATTGTAGTTTAGAATGCTATTTCAAAGATTCAAGATCCAATCCTGGAACAATCAACATTCAAAGTGGGTTGTGAAAAATGAGGTGCATTTGTGGGAGGACAACTAGAGTGGGGTGGGTCAGTTGTGAGGTATGCCCACAACTATAAAGGCTAATACCCGCACAAAAATGTATCAATTAAATATAAGTTCAAATTTGGAAGTGGGAGATAGCGTGGTGCCCGAGCTGGACCAAGAAGGAATGGAGATTACTATAACTATAGAATCCAAATTCCATAAGCAAAGGGGATTGGAATGGGCTTTCTCACTCACCAAATAAATTGCAAGGGCCGCACTTGGACAAACGCTAGTACAACCCAAGCATGGCCCATTGATAGCCCTACCCTTCCTCATGGATACTATCATGGTGACAAAGTTGGGGTTCGGGAATAATTCGAAGGGGTCTAGTTCGGCAAAATTCGGCAAAGTCAAGAAAACTTTGGGGAAAAAATGGAAACAATAAAAAAATAAATTTAATAATTATAAAGAGAAAGTAGCATGATACCAACCATTGTTACCAAATCGGAGTTCGAGAATAATTCATCTAGGAAAAATTCCAGAAAAGTGAAAATATTTTTTAAAAAAAACAAAAATAAATCGGTAAAACATCGGGCAAGATATGAAAAAATATTAAATAAGATTATTAACTAAAAAATTATGAACAAAAATATTTCATATATTAAATATTTATTCGAGACTTCTTCAAAAAGTCATGAATAATTCGTGAAATTTGCGACCTTTTAAAAAAATTCATATCTTTTTCAAAGTCGTGAATAACGTAAATTAATTGTTCAACGAAAAATTCACGTAATATTTGAGACATTTTTGTAAGAATCAGAAAACTTTGTTACTATGAATACTATCGACCATAAATTTTATTTGTCTCCAAAAGCTTGCCTTATTCTAACGAATGGAGTTGACTGCGTTGGTAGAGGAATCGAGCTATCAGAACTCCAAAAGGGCTATATACGTACTCTCTAATCTCACCTCAACTAAGAAACCCATCCCTATTTCAATGAATCTGAAATATATTCCCCCTTCCCACATTCTCCTCTTTTAACTTCAAACGTTTTGTTTTCTATTGAAATAAATTTGTTGCGCAACATTTCCTCCCTTTCTTCTCCTACATAGGGGAATAAAATAGGAGTTATTCTTGAGCTTGGAACCCATTGAACTAATCAACCAGGGATCTTTCCATGTGGGCCTACTCGAGCCGGACCAAGAAAGAATGGAGATTACTAAAACTGTAGAATCTGAGTTCCACAAGCAAGGGGATGGAGTAGTCTCTCTCACCCACCAATCACCATGCATTACTTCACTACTTGGTAGTAACCTACGCTCTTATTTTTATAGTGACGTTATGGTCTTATCCATGCTTTATTTTCACTTTTTTATATTTATTTTCAATAATAGGTGCCAAAGCACTGCCTAGGAATTTCCTAGAAGCTTCAACTATAAAGCTAAATCTTAACAGGTCCACCAAAACTTGTTGTCAGCCATTGTTCTGGCTAGTTAATTACATAAGGAGTCATTTTCAAGGCCTGTGACACCAAGGTAACAAACAGGTGCCCCGAATATACATATTTGGTAGGGAATTGGGACGGCTTCCCAGTCCTTCAGTAGGACTATCTCTACATCATAACAACTAAATAGTCTCTTCCAAGGTATGGGAGGAAAGGAAAAGAAAAACAAATACAGCATCTGCATTTGTAAAATTCCATAGTGATGAGCCCTAACAACTGACTGCATGCCCAGATGCTTCTACTTGCTCAAAATAGCTTAAGCCTTACGAGAAAAAAAAATCAAATAACTTGTAAACTTTGGGAGTTTGATCTAATCTCGAAGTAGATTGTTCCTTAAAAAAGCACCCCATCATAATTCCAATGAGAAAAAAGCAAAAGGATGCAGATCAAAAGATATAACAAGATGAATTGAATGTACCAGCACTACACGAAGTGGGAGGGTCCTTCTGCAGGTCCTTCAACTCCTTTTGAATCCGTTTTGAAGCCATCGCGAGATTATGTGAAATCCAAGACACGAATTACAAGGTTCACTGCAAGAACACCACACAATAATATCAACCAACCAAATCAACATATAATCGAACCTCACAAAACAGAAGAAATAGAACGAATCCTTATCCCATCAACCAAGTAACAAAAGAACCACCCCCCGGAAGTGATATACGCTGCTAATCATAAGGTTACAGACTTACAGGAACGCAAACCTTAAAAAAAATCTCAATCACACCCCTTCTAGTTTAATAAATCTACTGAAAGCTCCACAAATAATACATTAAAATCCCGTTTATTTCGTTCGGATGGTGATTTCAAAATAATAATAAAAAGAGGAGTACAACAACGTTGATCACGCAACACAAGAAACCCTAAAAATCTGCAAACCCTAGGGGCGGAAAAAACTATGCAAAGACTAAGAAGTATACCTTCAAATAAACCCCTAAAAATCAAATAACTGGTGCAGAGGGGAGATATAAGAATCAGATAGCTTTAGGCTTTACCTAAAGAGCGGATTTTCTCGGACTCGCTAGGGTTCTTCAGCGATTTGGTCCTAATTTTGTCTCGACTTCTTTATCTATCTAACCTATATAATAAAGAGGCGCTTGGTCATTTTGGTCAAGCCCAACTCCAATAACCTAAGCAAAGAATTCCTTAATTGCCCTCCTTTCCCTAATTACCCCCCACTGCTCTAAGCTGATAAGCACATGCGATGCACGTGAGAGAGAGGAATGGGGAGAGAGACAGACAAGAGGTACCCTAATACGAGCATTTTGATTAAAAAAAAAAGAATTAAAGAATATTTTGGGTATAAAAATTCAAGGGATATTTTGGTAAAAAATTGTGAAAGACACCTTGTTGATTGAATATGATGTTGGGATATTCTAAGAACCAAAAAACTTTAGACATTTTGGGTATAGCAAAAAAAGGGGGCGACGCGATACCTTGGTAAGACGTTCTTCTTTCAGATCATTTTGTCAAAAGAGCGAGTTAGGAGTCCACTTATGCCACTGAGGTCTCCACGTGTCCCTTTTAACACTTCACTCACCCTATGGTTCCTCACTTATACTTGGTTTTAGAAAAAAATATTAAAAAATAACTTTTGGAATTAGTGAATTTTAATCAAAGTTTAAAATAAATTTTTTTTTCCTTTCTAAAAACCAAGAATAAGTGATTGAACGAAACTTAAACACAGTTGCAGTCCTGTTATGCCCTTGAGATTGTCACGTGTCTCTTTTGACACCCCTTAATTGTGGTTAAGATTCATCTACCCCTGGAGTTCACTCACCTATCCTTGGTTTTTTGAAAAAAAAATATTAGTTTTTTTAAACCCTAGTTAAAATTCACTAATTCCTAGGGTTTAATTTTTTTTTTTATAAAATACAATGATAAGTAGGTGAATCTTAACCATGGTTAAAGAGTGTTAGACACATGGCGACCTTAGCGATGTAACCAGACTCCAAGAAGTCTAGACCGTGGAAAATTTAAAGCCTAATAGATAGATGAGTGAAGGGTAATATGGAAATCAAGTAAATATGTAATTTAGTATTTGGCTTATATAATGATTATGATTATGATAAGTGTAGTTTGGGACATGTTTTCAAGGGCTAATTATCCAAAGGGTAGTTTGAAATTTTGTAAAATTTCATCAAGTTTTCAATGGCTCATTATGCAAATGATAGCTTTGAAATTTTACAAATTTTGATCACGTTTTCAATGACTCGATATGCAAAGGGTAGTTTTGAAATTACAAAAAATTCAATCAACGTTTTGAACATGAGGAATCCTATTTATGTATATTAAGAAAAAGATGATTATGGCATTGCATCAAAGCCCTCCACTCCTAATTTGCTCTGGTGGTAGAATGTATCCCTCTTAGGATTTGATTTCAAACTTATCTTTTTACACTTTTTTACTCAGGTTAATAATTTTTATCATGTGCTTAATTAATTTAGTTTTTAGTTAAATTCTTCCATGAATCTTAATCACAGTTAACGAGATTTAAAAGGAACACATGGCAAGTTAAAGAGACGCTGAGAAAATTATGTGCCAAAAAATAAATAAATAATTGGTACCAAACCTTTTGTGTTGCCCCATTGAGGAAGTCAATGCATTATTAGATTCTACCCCATTCTTGGAGACTAGTAGATGACACTGTAAGCAAGAAATTCTATCCCCTTCTTCGTCCCCACCTATACCATCTATAGTAGAGCCCCCTAAGCTAGACCTAAAACCACTACCTGATACTCTCAAGTATGTGTTTTTAGGCCCCTCTGAAACCCTTCCTGTCATCATAGCTTCACAAAATGCCCAAGAAGAGCAACTAGTAGAAGTCCTTAAGGACCATAAAGAAGAAGAGCAACTAGTAGAAGTCCTTAGGGACCATAAAGAAGCTATAGGATGGTCAATAGCTGATATAAAAGGCATAAGTCCTTCTGTGGTTCAACATAGGATCCATCTTGAAGAGAATGCCAAAACATCTCGTGAACCACAAAGGCGGCTGAACCCCGTAACGAAGGAAGTGGTTAGGGCAAAAGTGCTAAAACTGTTAGATACAGGGCTAATTTACCCGATTTCAGATAGCTTATGGGTGAGCCCTGTTCAAGTAGTTCAAAAGAAATTAGGTATCACAGTGGCGAAGAATGAAGGAAATGAATTAGTGCCCACTAGAGTGCGGACCGGGTGGAGAGTGTGTATAGACTATAGGAAGTTGAACTCAACCACACGAAAGGTTCACTTCCCACTCTCATTCATTGACCAAATGCTTGAGCGATTAGCAGGACATGAATACTACTGCCTTTTAGATGGTTATTCCGACTATAACCAGATTCCTATAGCACTGGAGGATCAAGAAAAGACTACCTTCACTTATCCCTTTGGAACATTCGCCTACAGACGTATGCCCTTTGGGTTATGCAATGCACCTACAACCTTTCAGCGGTGTATGATTAGAATATTCTCAGATATGGTTCAACGCTTCCTCGAGGTGTTTATGCATGACTTTTCAGTCTTTGAATCCACTTATGAAGAATGCTTGCATCATCTGTAGTTGGTGCTTATAAGGTGTAAAGAGAAGAATTTGATACTAAATTGGAAAAGTGTCATTTTATGGTGAAGACAATGATAGCCTTGGGACATGTCATTTATGAGAAAGAGATTGAGGTAAATAAAGCAAAGATTGATATAATCTCTAATCTTCCGCCTCGTCAGTCGGTTAAAGATATAAGATCATTCTTAGGTCATGCCGATTTTTACAAACAATTCATTAAGGATTTCAGTTAAATTGCGAGACCCTTGTGCAATTTACTTGCGAAGGATGTCTCTTTCATATTTGATGACTCTTGCCTACAAGCCTTTGAGCGGTTAAAGAAATAGCTCACATCTGCCCCTATCATCCACCCCCCCAACTGCTCTATCCCGTTTGAGCTCACGTGTAACATCAGATCATGCCCTTGGGGCTGTTTTGGAGCAAAGAGTGGATAAGTTATCCCACGTGATCTATTCTATTAGTTAGACTTTAAATGATGCACAACTGAACTACACTACAAATGAGAAAGAGCTGTTAGTTGTGGTCTTTTCCATAGAGAAGTTCAGGCTATATTTGATAGGATCTAAGGTCATTGTTTACACTAATCATTCAGCTTTGATGTACATTTTTTCTAAAAAAGATGCTAAAGCCCGACTAATTCGATGGATCCTTCCGTTATAAGAATTTGATTTGGATATTCGGGACAAGAAGGGTTCCGAGAATGTAGTAGTAGATCACCTCTCTAGGTTATCTACAGAGTTCAAAGAAAATATCCCATTGAGCGAAAGCTTCCCAGATGAGCAGTTGTTGCAAATTTCTTAACTCCCATGGTTTGTGGATATAGTGAATTACCTTGTCACTGGAGAGATGCCCAGTCATAAACATTTATTTTGGGATGACCCCTACTTGTTTAAGTGTTGTTCAATCCAAATAATCAGAAGATGCATTCCTGATCATGACCACAATAATGCCATATCCTTTTGTCATGATCATGCATGTGGAGGACATTTTAGTACAAGAAAGACCGCAGCAAAGATTTTGCAGTGTGGTTTTTATTGGCCCACATTCTTTAAAGATTGTCACACATTTTGTCTAATTTGCGAGAAATGTTAGAAACTTGGTAAAATTACCCGTAGGAATATGATGCCTCTGAACCCAATCTTAGTTGTAGAGATATTCGATGTTTGGGACATTGATTTTATGGGTCAATTTTCAAGTTCTTTGGAAAATTATACATCTTGCTTGCAGTTGACTATGTTTCGAAGTGGGTGGAGGCGATACCAACCAAGACCAATGATCTCCATGTGGTGATCAAGTTTGTAAAAGAGTATATCTTTTATCGGTTTGGTACACCCAGGGCGATTATCAGTGATGGCGGGAGCCATTTTTGCAATAGCACATCTGATAGTTTAATGAAGAAGTATTTTGTTACTCATAAGGTTGCTACTCCCTATCATCCACATACAAGTGGCCAAGTAGAAGTGTTGAATAGGCAGATTAAGCAAATTATGGAGAAAACAACATTCCAAATCGGAAAGACTGTCTTTAAGGTTATTAAATGCGTTATGGGCCTATCGTACTACTTACAAGACTCCTATCGGGATGTCCCCATATAGGCTTGTCTATGGTAAGACTTGTCATTTGTCAGTTGAATTGGAACATAGGGTTTATTGGGTCATCAAGACCTTCAATTTTGATTTGCCCGATTTTCCCTTAGCCGGTAACCATCGCAAGCTGCAACTCAATGAACTTGATGAGTTAAGAAATGATGCATATGAGAATGCCAAAATATATAAGGAACGAAATGAAATCAACCCATAATAAGTCCATCCTTAGGAAATCATTCGAACTTGGTATGAAAGTTCTCTTATATAACTCTAGGTTACACCTTTTTCCAGGAAAATTAAGATCGCGATGGTCTGGTCCTTTTATAGTATGCACAGTCTATTCCAATGGGGTGGTTGAGATTGAGAACCCCAATAGTGGGGACGTTTTTAAAGTCAATGGTCAAAGGCTTAAGTCATTCTTAGAGTTGAATGATAGGGATGTAGAGGAGATCATTTAACAAGACCCGGTTTATATTGATTAATTGTTTCTAGTCCACGCCGGGCTAACGACTTTAAACTAAGCGCTACTGGGAGACAACCCTGTTTTGTAGATAATTATATGATTTTGCAGGATGGTCACATTCATATTGTCAGCTTGCATACACTTCTCTTGCAAGAAATTCTAATTTGCATTGTTCATTTATTCTTTGCATAACATCAATGGTAATGTTAGATTTAGGTTTGGGGGTGTACACTTAGTTTTTTCGAGACCAAATAATAATTTCTTTATGGAAAATAAAAATAATAATAATAAAAATGCTTGTATTTTTCAAGATCATAGTTCATACATGAAGGCACTTGGTGAAAAATCAAAATTCAGTTACAACTGCTAAGTGTTTGAAACATGAGCCCTTTTTAGCATCTCTCCTTTAGTAGATCTTAAAACAGTTGCACTTTGAAAATTTCACTACACATCTGACTAGTTATCTAGAGCTTAGGTTAAATAGAGTGGGTGTTGAACCATTCTGGCTGCCTAGAGTGTCTTGAAAATACCAGACCTGATGAACTATGACTTCCTTGTTCATTTGGTTGGCTGAGAAAGAAAAAAAACAGAACTGAGTTATACATACGCTTTGGAAAGCAACAAATGAATTAGACTAGACACACTGGAAAGAGTTACATATTCCTAGATTGGTTTTTTTTTTTTTTAAAGTATTGAAAAGAAAAGACAAATCCCAAGGCATCAAGTGTAGAATTTGAGTAAAGAAAGCAAATGGGTTGTGCTGACGTGTCTTTGGCTATGCTCCCCGATGGCTCATGTGTTGTTACACTCATACACTAACCTAACTCTTGGAAATAGTGTGAAAGCCGCCGGTGTGAAAATGCGAGTAAGCTGGAATGTCACAGATAAAGCCCCTTAGAGGTATTAAGGTGAACATCCAAATTATTGTTAACTTAGACAGGATGTTTAGTGTGGAGTTAGGTTCTATGTCAATCCCAACATTCATGGCAGTTAAGAGTTAAATCTTGCTTTAAAAGACCGAATCTCAAAGTCACTGGTTAGATAATCACATGCACTCAAGGTTCAATATGTTTTAAAATTTTCTAAGGGAGAGTTAGTGATTTGGACTCTATTCATATTTTTTTGAACAATTAACTGATAATTCACAAATAACCATTGCTTGAAAAATGTTGAAGTAAGATTTTGATACATATGTAGTATTTTAAATTTTGTGGGTAAATTCACTGCAAACCCTCACGAGACAACACTCGTCCACCAGAGGTAATTTAGGGCTTTAACGGCTCGTTGCACGTGCTAAGTGTAATCGCGATACCTGTGAAAGTGAGTTAGGACATTTTTTTCCTAGTTCTACTTAGGTTTGCTCAAGGACTAGCAAACTGTAGGTTTGAGGGTATTTGATACGCATGCCATTATGTTAATAATTGTCTATTTATTTACTTTTGTTAATTGTTTATTTCATCTTAATTGTTCTAATTATAACTTTTTTATTTTTATGTAAGAGTTAGATAGAGTTTAACAGATTTGAGACCAAATTGGAGAAATTCAAAGCCAAAAGCCCGTTAGAGAGAAAAGTCGGCCCACTCATTTAATTGGATTAAATCAAGGAGAATATATGGTTGCTGATATTTGACATCCAAATCTACAAGAAAAGCAAGTAAATTTCGTGAGTGGTAATACCGAGCAACAAATCCCCCCAAAAAAGAAGATTTTTGAATTCCCACCTAAACTGACCATAAGTCACTAATTAAGTCATAACTTTTGATTGAGAGATCGGATTAAGGCAAGATTTGAGGAGTTGGAAAGAAGACTCAAAGGGGAATAATATTAGATTTCAAGAAAATATCTTAATTCAGAAGAGAAATGGGTCAAAATATTCGGTCAATTGGAGGCTTATGCATAGAGGAGAAGAAGTTTGGGTGGAAACAGTATTTGCTCTTCCACTTTTCTCTTTTCTCTCATCTTCCTTACTCTTTTGTCTGATATTATTGCAGATTGAGTGGTATAAAAGAATATAATTTGTGAAAAAAATTTATCAATGAAGATTTATTTCAGAATTGATCGTATGCTCCTTGCAATGTCCGGCTAAACTCTCTAATTAGAGCGAATGACGAAGTTAAGTCATCTCCTTTTATAACTAATTCCTTATTTTTTTCATATTATTTATCATCTTTAATGTTAAAAAATGTTTGTTTTCATTGCTCCAGGCAACCTTTGATATTTATTTCTTAAATAAATATTTTTGACTATTTATGCTTAGATTTGATAGGTCATGCTTATGAATAAATTCTTTTGGCGATTTATACTTATTTTTGATAAATAGTTCTTAAGTTTTTTATGATTTTTGAAGTGAATGAAATCTTAGGTTTTTAAGTCCGATCTTGAAAATAATTTTAAAGTTAAATATTCCGGAGCAAAACATTGATTTGTTATTTAGTTTGAGTTATGATTGGAAAAAAATTAGGGATATTTTGCAGATTGATTAGTTGATGTCTAATGGAATCCGGATGCTCTAAACTCTTTCTCTATTTGATTTACTACTTATATTGCTCAATTTTAGTTGCTTTGATTTATTTTCTTTAGTTAGATTATATATCTCAAATCAATTCAAGATCTTTTTTATCACTAGTTTATTAGTTTTTAATATTATTTTTGTTCAGTTATCTGTGGATCGACCTATATTTGTCACCGTCTCTTCTATAGATAGCCATGCACTTGCGGTATTATTATTTGCACATCAGTGAACAATGTAACAAGGTGTAGGGTGGAGTGGAAATGAAAGAGAAGAAAGAACAAATGTTTTTGGAGAGGGGGAGAAGATACTAGAAGGGGGAGGGAAAAAGAAAAAGGTGAGAATGCATGGTGATAATATGGGAGGGGTGATAGGGATTAAAAGATTCGTGGGGTTAGAGAGATTGAGAGAACCATGTCTATCATCTCACAAAGCATCCTTAATATTCCTCATTTTCTTCCTCATCGTAATGGGACCTTCCATCACCATAAAATAGCAATATCCCTCGATGGTAATTATGTGTTATATGTGGATAAGAGAGAAAGCTAGCGGCCCCTTTAATAGAGAGACGATGGTCTTTCTACATATGCCATTGAACAAGCGTGTCAGTTGCGAGAGGAGGCAAAATGGGGTCGTGTCGTATGAATGCTATAGAGAATGAGAGGAGGCATGTGACGTGAGTATATTATTGGTTTGTGACATTTCAACCTTTCTACTCTCCATAGAATCATTCAAACACTTATGAGGTCGGTCTTTTGATAGAATACATGAAGAGTTGCGTCTCCCTTTAAAAAAAGAAGAGTTGCCTCCGGAGTTTGTAGATGCCCATTTGGTGTGAAAGATATAAAAGAAAATGAAACTCTGTAAATTTTCCTTCCCTAAAACCCTCTCAAGCTACCACGTGTCCTCTCCCTTCCCTGACTTTAAGTTAGAATAACATGTTGCGAGCGTAGAAATGCCCATGATTAAAATTTGGGCCTCGAAACCCTCTTTAAAGTAGATTGTGCTCAGGCCTATTCAGAAATCACAA
Source organism: Tetracentron sinense (assembly GCA_015143295.1). Lineage (NCBI taxonomy): Eukaryota > Viridiplantae > Streptophyta > Magnoliopsida > Trochodendrales > Trochodendraceae > Tetracentron > Tetracentron sinense. The sequence continues at coordinate 64,001,179 of CM026551.1, forward strand.
AATTGCGGGCCCAAGCCCGACTCATTGACATCTCCAACATTCAACCATAGTACAATCTCAAATTCAGCCAAAGCCAATTACTACTAATGAAAGCCGGGGACAGGGAGGACTACGTGGCAGTCCCAGAGCGATTCTAGGAAGCCAACCAGTGTGATTATATAATTATTTCCTATTCATACCTGTTGAAGATTTCAGAGCAATTCTGGGGAGTTAAACCAGTTAAAAAGTTTTTTTTTCATACCTGTTCAAAAAACGTTGCTTTACACACTGGTGCTCGTAGAGCAATTCAACAATACCACCTGCAGTAGAACTCTTTGTCAGGCCAGATTCAAATGAAACCCTCTGGACCTCTTAATCCTTTTTAAATCTTTCACACAGACGTACCTTTTGGTTTGTTTTGAAACAAACCCCTTCATATTCCAGAGCGGTTGTAATTTGGGGTACGTTGGTTCGAACGAGATTGTAGGAGATGTGTCCTTCACTTCCACTTTGTGGGTGGGGACTTTTTTAGTTAGTTGGTGTACGTGTGGCCACCTTTGAAATGTGAGGAGACTGAGTTTGGGTTGCCCACGAAGCGTCACCAAGTCGGTTAGGGTTTTACCACTTGAGAGGGGATGCAGTTGCTTTCCCATTTGTTTCATCTTTTGAAACATATATAAACTCAAATCCCCAACCGTCTCCACTCTCTCTTCTTCTTCCCCTCTCCTCTTCTTCCCCTATCCACTCTCTCTTCTTCTTCCCCTATCCGCTCCTCCATTCTACTGTTGCTTTCTCCTGTATTAAATTCCATAAGCAACACCGATTAAAGCAAGCTGCCATACTGCATCGTCCGGGCCATTCTATCTCTTCAGGGTTTATCAAGCTATGGTTTTTTTCCTTCAGGTATGGATTTTTTTTTTTTTTTAGTGTAACCTTCTATTCGATTAAACAAGGGTTTGCTAAGAATACTATTTGGTTATTCTAAAACAGGTTTGATTTTGTATTTGTGCATAAATCGTTATCTCACTATTTATTACCGGGGAAAAAAACTATTACTTATCCATGTTTTTTCCCCAAATTATTGAACAACAAGAAGATTAATTTTTTTTACTTATATCTGTAATGGATGAATGGTATCTAATTTTGTATCTTGGTTACAACTGAATGTTTCTGGTTGTGCTTTTTCGTCGTGCGGATGTATTGATGAATTATTTTGGGCTTACAAATCTGAAAAATTCTGTTTCTTATGATCTTTAGTAATCAGTGTTTTTTTTTTCTTTGTAACTCTCGTCTGAACCCTCCCTTTCCCTCTCTCTCTCTCTGCAATGGTTTGAGACTTTGAGCTTATTAGCCACACAATCTGTTTACAGAGGGAAAGGGATTTCTTTTGTTCTGTATTTCGCCCCCTTTCTTCACTAACATCATGAAAACTTTCTTTATTTCGGCTTTTTTTTTTCTTAACGATTCTTTGTCCCTAATTCCATTTCATCAAACCTTCTTTTTTACTTAAGGTCAGTTCTAATACCTCAATTTTAAATATATATCTAAATATACTGTCAGAACTAGGGGCGGTGCCAGTAGAACAAGAAGGGCCAACTCCCCCCCCCCCCCCCTCCCCCCTACACACACATTCACTGTATTTCTTTCATGGGGGTGGTATGTGTTAGTCGGCCCCTCAATGTATTTAATTTTTGCCAACATAATGGGCCCTCAAAAAATTCCAATCTTACATGTATATAGTTGCCCCCCAATTTTTGTTTTTTCATATATATAGTGAGCCCCCTCCCAATGGAGTCCAGTTTTCCCTTTGAGATCACTGCATGTTCCTATTCACATCCTTAATTAAGATTAGAATTTACCCACTTTTTAGGGTTCACTTATATACCCCTGGTTTTTTTGAAAAAAAACAAACAATACATTTTATAACCTTACGATTTATTGGTTTTTTTACTAAGGTTTGAAATTATTTTTTTTTCCTGGCTCTCCCTTGTTCAGAACTCAGTTTTTTATCAAACCTTCTTTTTTACTCAATGTCAGTTCTACTACCTCAATTTTAAATGTATATCTAAATATACTGTTAGAACTAGGGGCGGTGCCAGTAGAGCGAAAGGGGCCAAACCCCCCTCCCCCCCCTACACGCATATTTACTATAATTCTTTCATGGGGGTGGTATGTATTAGTCGGCCCCTCAATGTATTAAATTTTTTCCAACATTATGGGCCCCTAAAAAAATTTCAATCTTACATGTATATAGTTGCCCCCCATTTTTTTTTTTGCCTTCTATATAGTGATCCCCCTCCCAATGGAGTCCAGTTTTGCCTTTGAGGTCACTGCATGTTCCTATTCATACCCTTAATTAAGACTAGAATTTACCCACTTTTTAGGGTTCACTTACATACCCCTGTTTTTTTTGAAAAAAAAAATTCAATAAATTTTATACCCTTATTATTTATTGGTTTTTAACTAAGGTTTGAAACCTTTTTTTTTTCCCTTTGCTCTACCCTTTTCAGAACTCAGTTTTTATATTGTTGTGTGTAGTAGTATTTTTCCCAATTGCAACATTCGAACACTAAGCAGTTGAACCATTTCATTGATGCTTTTGTCCTAATTCTATTTAATCAAACCTGTAATTTTTTTTACAAAATCTATATCTATAACAGTAACTTAGCTTTATTTTACAACCTAACTAGGATTTAAATCATAGTGTGTGCTAATATTTTTTTTTATTGCAAGATTATTACAATTAGTATTGAAACCATTACATTAATAGTTACTGAATAGTGAGGAAAAAATATAATCCAGTTCCATTACTTCACAATTGCTACTTTTACTATCACACCATTCCCAGAAAATCCAAACTTTCTTGCCCATTTGTGGCATCAACCATATATACCACTTTTTCACAAACTCTATCTACCTCTTACATTAGTCATGCAAAAAATAAAGCTAATATTTACATTTTTAGATGAACAGCAAATGTACCAATCACTTATTATCACTCAATTAATACGAAAGTCTATTAGCACACTAAAATGATTTTAATGCTGAAATCCGATAAATTCATTAACATAGCAACTACGGATAAATGCAAAACTGCACATACAAACAATTAGGGAGGTAACTTTCTATGAAATGATCTTATTTTCTATATTTTTTTCCTCAATTATTTAGTAGACTCATTACTTCCAACTCCTTACAGATTAATATCGCTCAACAAAAAAAAAATGGATGACTCAAATAGCCCCAACAAGCAACCATACAAGAGGTACGCTATTTTCATTACATTATGTTTGCTCCCTGAAAAGGAAAAATTCATTTTCCTAGAATATTCATACACACTACTTTCAATGTATAGATCAAGACGCAAATCAAAAGCTGCGGACGACAAAGAATTGGAGTTGCTGTCATCTACTAAACAGTACGTATCTTCTTGCAATTTCGAATTTATCTTCAAATCTTTGCAAAAAAAAGAATCAGTAGAAACATAACAAATTGGACTTTCTTTCTTGAAGATCCGTCGCATCTCCTTCCTCGACAACTATGTTAACCGAAGAATCATCAGGTCCATCAAACATAGAAATGACAATTGCACTACAACCAGATATGTACGTACTTTTTAAATTCAATTCAGAGCATAAAACTTAAATTGTTCCATTTAAAATTAAATTTCGTAGACTATTTAATAACTGACTATTCCAGCCTTGCAGTTGTTCGCCTATTTCTACGCCAAACCATCCAATGTCATCTAATCAAATGGGCAGGTATTTTTTATTTTAAATTTATTTGCATTTGCTAAATTATTAATTTAGCTTTCTAGTGTTTGGTTGTCTTTTACTTGCTTATTGATCAACATTTATTACTTTTTTTTTTTCAATACGTAGTAAACATGACACTTTTTTATGTTACCCACCAATTATTACATTGTTATAGGCATTATCACAAGCAAAAGGAAACTTTATCATCTGATGAACGTCAAATATATTCAAAGAACAGTAAGTTACAAAAAAATTATTAATTTGAGTTGTAGATTATAATATCATATATTTTTCTATTATATTTCCAAATTCAATAACGAAATTAATGATCCAGGTTCCACACATATACATCGAGAACTTCAAGGAATAGATATTCCAAAAGATAGATTCCAGATACAGAAAATATGTCGTCAACGTAGGAGCGCCATATTGAATAGAAAGCGTAATAAAGCATATGATACAAGTACTACGGTGAACATTTCAAGGATAACTCAGACAAGTTGGGCTGATAATACAATATCACATAGTCAACATAATGATGGAACATTTTCACGTACTATATCACGTAATACGCTTATGGTACAAGGCATATTACATAGCATGGAACATCGTTCAACATCAAGAATCCACAATGAAAGAGAGGCATCAAGTAATATTACAACAAGGGCTCCAAGGATTGTTAAGGAAACAATTACATCAAGCCTAACTCATAGAGGTACAATCAAATATTAGAAAAGTATCAATCTTCACATTGTTATTGTATTCTATTTAGAATTAGTTTTTAGCTTACAATAAAAATTTACTCTTTTATTTCATGCAGCACGCAACATTTCTAGAAATTTCATCAGTCGTTGGAATTTTGGCCCACCCCTCCAAATGTGCAACAAGTGTGGTGCAACAGTTTGGAAAGAAGAAGCAGTAAAAAAAAGGGGAACAATAATATTACACTTCAATATTTGTTGTCAACAAGGCAAAATTCAATTACCTTTATTACCAAAACCACCTGTTTTTTTACAACACGTGATTGAAAACATGGACAACACATCATTTTCTAATTACTGGGAAAATATACGAAGTTACAATTCATACTTAGCTTTTACATCTATGGGTTGCAAGGTAGATACAAGTGTGGCAGATGGACGCGGACCTTATTCATATCGTATATATGGAAAAGTTCATCATAGGATTGGATCATTATTGCCTCAGTTTGGAGAATCACCCAAATATGCTCAGTTATATATTTATGATACTGAGCATGAGATGCAAAACCGTGTCAATGCTCTAAGAAATTTAGGGTCGATTCAAGAAATTGACATTAATATGCTTCAAATTTTACAGACAATGTTAGATGAGTCAAATCCATATGTACAGATTTTTAGAAACGCAAGAGATATACTAACATCAAACCAAATGGTAAATTTGAATATACGATTGCTAGAAACAAGAAATCGCGATTCTAGACAATATATTTGTCTCACTAAAAGTGAGGTTGCAGCACTAATGATCGGTGATGGACTAGAGGAGGAACAACATAGAGATATTATTTTACGAACTATAGGTGGTGATTTACAAAGGATACATGAAACACATCCAAGTTTCATGGCATTACAGTATCCTTTATTATTCCCCCAAGGTGAAGATGGATGGAGAATTGGTATACCATTTAGAGACACTTCTAATTCTAGCAATTCTCAGAGGAAGAGAACAACTGTTTCTATAACTGAATACTATGCTTTTAGAATACAACAACGTTTTGAAGAAGGCCATGCATTGATATGCGGTGGGCGTTTATTTTTACAATATGTTGTTGACGCGTATGCAGCAATTGAGCAAAATCGACTCACATATATAAAAAGAAATCAAAAGAAAATGCGGTCTGAGTTATATCAAGGGCTTCAAGATGCCATAACTGCAGGAGATACCAATGCTGCATCTATTGGAAGACGCCTTACACTACCATCATCTTTTATTGGAGGACCTAGGAATATGATGCAGAATTATCAAGATGCAATGGCTATTTGTAGATGGGGTGGGTGCCTAGATCTTTTTATTACAATGACTTGCAATCCCAATTGGCCAAAAATCACTGCAGCACTATCTCATTTCAATGGTCAACGAGTAGAAAATAGGCCAGACATTGTCTCTAGGGTTTTCAACATAAAGCTCAATGAGCTTCTCCACGATATTAGGTCAAAAAATATTTTTGGACAAATTAAGTCAATCATTCATGTAATAGAGTTTCAAAAACGTGGGTTACCACATGCCCATATACTACTTACATTGGTTGACGCTAATAAATTAAAAACTCTAGATGATGTTGATGCTTTAATTAATGCTGAACTACCTGATAAAGTTACAGACCCACTTGCATTTGAGACTGCTGTGAAATTCATGATCCATGGACCATGTGGCTTAATAAATCCCAAATCACCTTGCATGGAAGGAGGCAAGTGCAAAAAAAATTACCCAAAGACCTTTAGAGAACACTCAAGCTTTGACCATAATGGGTATCCACTATATCGTCGACGTGACGATGGACAAAAGGTAAATGTTAGAAACTATTGTATAGATAATCATTGGGTTATACCTCATAATATTGACTTATTGATAAAATATAATGCTCATATTAATGTTGAAGTATGCAACAATGATAGATCAATCAAGTACTTATATAAATATATTCACAAGGGACATGATCGAGCAACAGTTGTCTTAGAGGAAAACCATCAATCTTCAAACACTAATGAACAAACTGTTCATAGAAATGTTGATGAAATAAAACAATATCTTGATTGTCGTTATGTTTCAGCATCAGAAGCATGTTGGAGGATATTTGAGTTTATATTGCATCAACGTTTTCCTGCCGTCGAATGCTTGCAATTCCATTTACCAAATCAACAAAATGTGATTTTTAATGACCATGATAACTTATATAATGTATTTGGACGCCCAGACATTAGGAAAACAATGTTAACTGAGTGGTTTTTGGCCAACCAACGATACTATGATGCAAGGAATTTAACGTATGTTGAGTTCCCAACTCAATGGGTTTGGTATAAGGAAAATAAGAAATGGCGTCGGCGCAAATTAGGAAAAACAATTTGTAGAATTTACTATGCTCACCCTACGTCTGGAGAGAGATACTACTTACGAATGCTTTTGCATATTGTTAGAGGTGCACAAGACTACAAAGATTTGAGAACTATTAATGAAGTCGAATACCCAACATTTAAAGCTGCATGTAAGGCACTAGGACTGCTAGAAGATGATAATGAATGGGATCAAGCACTTACTGAGGCCACAATCTGGGGTATGGGGAAACAATTAAGAAATTTATTTGCCTCAATCTTAATGTTTTGCGAGGTGACTAACCCAGATGCTTTGTGGTCTAAACATTGGATATCATTGTCAGATGATTTAGTTTTAGCACTTAGAAGATAAGCAAAAGATATGTCAATCGAACTTACAAATGAACAGAAAGAAAATTTAGTTCTTTATGAAATAGAAAAGATCCTGAATAGTAATGGAAGAAGTTTAAAAGATTTCCCATCAATTCGATTTCCAACCAATGATAATACCCAAATGAGCACAAATAGACTAATCTTAGAAGAGCTTAATTACGACGTATTTTCACTACAAGAAGAAAGTGAGGAAACACACCGAAAACTAAATCTAGAACAGAAGATAATATATAATAGGATTACTCATGCATGTGCAAACTCAATAGGAGGTGTATTCTTCATTTATGGAAGTGGCGGTACAGGAAATACTTTTTGTGGAAATCATTAATAGCAAATCTGCGTAGTTTAAAAAAAATTGTTCTTGTTGTTGCTTCTTCGGGTATAGCGTCACTTCCTCTTGCCTGGTGGTCGTACGTCTCATTCTAGATTTAAGATTCCTTTACAAACAAATGAAATATCTAGCTGTTTTATCCCTCAGCAATCTCACCTAGCTGAACTAATTAGAAAAGTTGATTTAGTAATATGGGATGAAGCACCAATGATGCACCGTGATGCTTTTAATGCTGTTGATCGTAGTTTTAGAGACTTAATGTCACAACAGGAATTAGGACTTGCTGAGAAACCTTTTGGTGGAAAGGTAGTTATCCTAAGAGGGGACTTAAGACAAATCCTTCCAGTCATTCCAAAGGGCGGTAGAGAAGAAATTGTTTCAGCAACTTTTCTTAGATCAAGATTCTGGCCACATTGTCAAGTGTTCCAACTAACAACTAATATGCGTATATTGTCACCTACACACACAATTTCATCATACCATGAAGACAATGCATTTGCGCTAAGGCTGTCAAAAAAGCCCATATAGAAGGGTACCCGGCCCGGCCCGGCCCTCCAAAGCCCGGCCCTACCCCAACCCTTGGGCCGGGCAGGGCCAAAAAATTGGAAGCCCTTGTTCTCTAGGGTCGGGCTAGGGCTCCCCCTGTCCGGCCCTTCCCGGCCCAGCCCGGCCCTACTTTATCTTAAGATAAATATTTTTTAATAATTTTACTAATATGCTCCCTTTAACCTTTCATTAACGTTATGAAAGTAGGGCTATGTTTGTAATTGCGCCAACTAAAGACCTTATAAAAACCAACCTAACACAGACCAAACCCTAACTTGTATTCACATTCTAAGACTTTGCCTCTTCATTCTTCAACTTCAATCGCACAGGCCACATACCACTTCGGCTCTTCATCGATCATCTCTCTCTCTCTCTCATATCTTACTCTCTACTTTCAGTTTTATATTTAAACATATTTTCAATTTTGTTCTATATAGTTTTATTATTCTACTTGTTTACCTATACTATGTTTTGGTTTATTATGCATGACTGTCACTGATAAGGAAATTTTTTTTTTAACTCTGTCATTGCTCTTTTTGTTGCAATGTTGATCCCAAACCCGAATAAAAGAGGAGGGTATCCATTTCCATGTAAGGTTGACAGTCGGTGTAGTAAAAAAAAATTTATTATCTTAGATGAAAAAAAAAAAATTCCGCTCTTTCTTCCGGCCCTTTGGCCGGCCCGGCTTGGCCCCGGCCCTTGAGGGGCCAGGCTAGGGCCCAATCAACCCCGGCCCTTGAAGGGCTAGGGCCGGGCTAGGGCTCTACTCTTATAAGGAAGGGTAGGGCTAGGGTTGACCCCGGCCCTACCCCAACCCGGCCCTTTGACACCCCTAATTTGCGCACTAGATTCTAGATGTTGGAAATGGCAATGTTCCAGGAATATCAATGAGACAAAGTGATGAAAGTGATTGGATAGAAATACCCCCAGACCTACTTATTAAGAATCATACTCGAGGCTTGCAAGAACTAATTACATTTGTATATCCACATTTTAAAGAGAAGTACAAAGATTCTAGCTACATTCAAGAACGAGGTATCTTAACACCCAAGAATGAAGACGTAGACGTAATAAACAATTTAGTTTTGACATTATTACCTGGAGACGTACAAAGATTATTTAGTGCAGACTCTGTTTCGCCATCAAGTGCAGACAATAACATCGAAGATATATTACAACCAATCGAGTATCTAAATAGTTTAAAACTAGGTGGCCTTCCAAATCATTGTATTGAGGTAAAAATAGGGACACCCATTATGTTACTACGGAACTTAAACCAATCTAATGGCCTGTGCAATGGTACACGCTTAATTATAAAACATATTTATCATCGCATAATAGAGGCAGAAATAATAACTGGAAATAACATAGGTGAAATAGTTATAATTCCAAGAATTGTTATGTCAGCCACAAATATAGATTGGCCTTTTACCTTGAGACGAAGACAGTTCCCAATACGAATTGCTTTTGCAATGACTATAAACAAGAGTCAGGGACAAACACTAAATCAAGCCGAAATATATTTACCAAAGCCCGTATTTACACATGGACAATTATATGTCGCTATCTCCCGAGTTACGTCGCGTCATGGTCTAAAAATACTTATAGATTCTGAAGAAGAGAAATCAAAAGGCTTAACACGTAATGTTGTTTACAAAGAAGTTCTTGATGAGATTCAGACAAAGATCCAATAACCAATCAAATGCATTGCAGAGGTACTAAAATTTTACTTTTCCATTATCTTTCAAATAGAGTTACTATCATTGTTCTTATTTTCCAGTTCTTTGCTTTAATATCTTCTCACTACTACAATTAAATTCAGGCGATGTCAACCAATCAACTCTCTTACTCCATATCAGCGAAGGTGGACTATAATGGCAAGAGTCATACGCAAATGGAGTGTAAAGCAAGTTATTGGTCCAAGGGGAGTTAAACGATACTTGAAGTTAGCCCTGCTGGATGAGTTTACTTTCCTAATCCTACGTGTTGTGCATTTGCTTTAGATTACAAGAGATTTTAATTACTAATTATTTATGTTAATCATATATGAAATAAATCATTTCCCACATTGGATATATTTAATATTTCAATTATGTTTATTATATCCATTAAATAATCAGGAAAGCGATATCGACGTAACCATGTTTGACGAGGTTATACATAAAATGAGCTCAACTCTTGAGAAGGGAAGGTCTACTATATCTCAAACGGTAGTATTGATGCTGCTGATTACCGATATAGAACCATACCATGTCAATACCAGATGAGAATCACATTAAATACCAGGGTTGAGGAGGTTACAGCTAGTTCTGAGGATATTCAAGACAATTTATACCGCTTCGCAAATTTTCAAAACTTACAACACTACATCAATGCAACTTATTTATTAGGTACATTAAATATCTTAAATTTATCTACTCTTTATTTATGTTTTTAACTACTTACACATGCCTACAAATGCAATTGGTGTTAAGGAATTACATCCCATCCGGACCAAAAAAGGAAATCAAAATTCCAAACGTGAAGTTCTCTTGGTCAACAAAGAGTAAGGAAAATTTATGATATTTGAAAATATGTGTTCACATTATGTTTTAATATTTCAAATATCTTGGTAACAAATTTGACACTGGAAATGTCCTCAAACAAAGATCACATGTCAAACTAACTTTATGGGGACAACTAGCAACAATTGATGGAGATCAAATAGCACATGCATTACAAAATGATCAGATTCTTCTAGCTACGGGGCTACGTGTGCAAGATTATCAAGGTAGATAAATTTTTTGTTTGCTATAAAAAATAGTATTTATCCATGATTGTACATCTATATAATACAATTAACTATAATGCAGGGCTCCATCTTAGTACTACTGACTTATCAATGTTTGAATTAAATCCTTCAAATGAAGCAGCAAGAGCTTTACGTTCATGGTATGTCAACACTATAATGTATAGGTTCTCTTCATATATATTTAAAAGAAGTACTTATTTCAACTTTTTCATTTTATTGCACTCAATAGGATTTCCTCACAAAATGGTTCTACTTCAATGTATCAAATCAAGGAGAATACAAACTATGCTCTATTCGCCAATAATTCTAGAAGAGTTTTTCTTAATACAGTCATTACATCGCACCGTGAAATCAACCAAGAGGTATATATACATAATGTCCTTAAAATTACATATATCATGTTTAACAAAATTAAAATGCATGCAGCTTGAATATTACACAATCAAAGCATGGATTACGCAGATCAATGTTGAACACTCACTTTGGTATAGCGCCTGTAAGCAGTGTTATAAGAAAGCCGTAAAGGTTGATGATAATACATATGAGTGCAAACACTGCAATTTGGAAAAAGTGGATACAACAATGAGGTAATCAAATTCTTTAGCATTAACAGTACACTTTCCAGATAATTTTACATATGATTGACTTTTAGCCAATATCAATTTTTTTAGGTACAGAGTAAGCATAGAAGTTCAGGATTCCCAACGAAGTGCATGGTTGACCTTATTTAACGACGAAGCATCACAAATATTCGGACGGTCAACAAATGAACTAAGCGAATTGCCACAAAATGTATTTCCTATTGCTGTAAATTCCTATGCTAGATAGATTTCTGTTTAAAATTAATACTAATACTACTTCACTATATTCAGCAGGAAGTAGGAGATGATCTACTAGACACCTTCATTGCAGGAATTATTTGGAAACAACATTTGTTCATCATCCGAGGAAGGCAATCATCTTATGAGAATTCAAGAATACAAGGACTAACAGTCGTGGCTTCCAAACCAGTGGACTTAAATTAAGAGATACAGTTTATGCTACGGGAGATTGATTTGGAAATTGCTGCACATAACCTAATTCTTTGAGTATCGTTTGTAATCACAATACATCTTACTGAACATACTTTTACTTTATATTACGTTTTGTTTATTCCGACATTATCTATATATATATATATCACCTTATTACGTATGCATTCACATTTCATTTTTGATATATAGTGTTTACTGTGTAAAATCAATTTCAATACTACAATCTTCCACTCGACCTGAATCTTGGCAAATTTATTCCTGGAAAATGGGATGAGAATTAGAGAGATTTGTATTCATGGAGACATTCTGATATCTATTGTATTCATGCCCCATTGTTCATTGTGTAATTGATGTCTGCCCTTAGTTATAAAACAATTTCACTATTTTAGCATTTTTGTGTTCCCCCTAGGATTGTTATTCTTTGATGTGTGAATTTTATATCATTTAGGCTATTCTGTATTCTTATTAAATTATATTTACGCAGTATCCATAATTAGTGCGGTGTCCTTGTGAATGCTTTCAATTAGCCACTTATGGAGTTCAACGATACCAACATCCCTCTTTGTCTCACTTCTCTTCTACAGTGTGTATCATCCCTGTTTGTCTCACCTCTCTTCTACAGTTTTGCTCGCGCGACAACAAATTAGGTGAAATCATACAAACACAAGATTTGGTAAAACTTGCAGCTTCTAGAGTATCAACGACAACATCCATTCCCTGTTGGTCTATAGGCTCTTTTTGCAATTTCACTCATGCTTTTATGATAACAGAGAAGGTTAAAGGATACAAGGACTCTATACAGTTGGGAAATTATTTTAGTGTGCTTCCTGCGAGTATCATTATATATGTGTACGTGACTCTCTCACCTTCCAATTTGGACTCATTTTCTTACATTTTACATCTCACACACACACACACACACATATATATATATATATATATATATTTATTTATTGTGTGGATGGCAAGTTTTGGACCTGCACAAGACAGTAAACCTTATGACTATACACCACATGGTATCGAGTAACCGATAGACGTGTATTACTCTAAACAAAACATTATAAGCCCCTGGGTCTTGGTTGAGGATGATGGGGCTCCTAGCCAGATGGTCTATAGACTCAAGTTTTGCCTACCAAATTATCACTCCTATGCGAGTACTGGAAATGCTACATGATTCCAAGTTTTAACCATTGTTGTTAAAATAATAAAAAAAATAACAAAGGTTATTGTGGTTAAAATTATAATCACATATTTTCTATTATGTCTTTTAATATTGTTCTATATATATACTTTTTTAGCATTGCCGTGCATCGCACGGGCTTCTTACTAGTTAGGTATGAACCCAACCCACTCAAATTTCCGTAGTTTGGATTAGGGCAAGTTCTCAATCTTTCCATCTCTCTCTCTCTCTCTCCTGTGTAACGAAACTCAAACCCCATCTCTCCTATTGGACGTATATGTTTATATTCGTGTGATTAATACTCCGACCTCCCTAAATTCTCTCTACCATTGCATTGTCTTTTATTTGATTTGTAGAATGGCTTAATGCAGACTAAGTAAGGCAAACTTGGTAGATCCACCGAGGTTGAACTGTCCAAATTGTAATACTTTTTGAGTCGTTGGGGCTTGTACCATGGAATTGTTTTTCCTCTCCCCAAGAACGAAATCAATTTAATGCATTTGGGATGGTTTTGTTTCGTTTCCTTCAAAAGCGTTTTTTAGAAACAATGGGTTCCTAATACAGGTTTTTAAGAAAAGAAAATATTCACCTCCTGGTAGGTGACGCAGTAAGGGGCATCTTGGGTCCCTTTTTTATGCCACGTGTCCCAATTTAAACTCCTTTCAACCGTGGTTAAGGTTCACTAACCCCTAGGGATCACCCATCTACTCTATGTTTTTAGAAAAATAAAATAAAATAATTTAACTAAGGGTTAAAGATTAACCTGAGTTCATGGCAGGGCATCTTTGTGAGAGCGTGGAGCAACAGTTCGCTCCTCGCCCGTGGAGCCAACTATTGCTCTGTAAGAAATATAATGAGTCAAAGAAACACTCATCTACAAAGAGTATCATTACAAAAACAAAGACCATCTCTCCTCAACTCTTTCCTCTCTCCCATAGTCTCATGTCACCACTCCTCACCAATATTTCGCCACCATCACCACTGCCACCATCATCCCCTCCATCCACTCCCCCGCCACCCCAGCACCACCTCCACCACACCACTCTCATCCCCATCCTTACGACTTTCCTCGCAATACATTCTCACCCCCACCACAGCACTATCTACACACTCACTGCCATCACCCCAAACTTTTTACGAGGGGGAATTGCAAAAAAGAAAAAGAAAAAGAAAAAAAACATGACATGTATAACAAGTTGGAATAGGCTAGTATAACAATATATTTCTTCATCATTTAAGCGTGTTTTTATCATATATGTTCTCTATAAATGGATTCAAAGTGATTGATTCTCAACAGGCTTTCAACATAAAATTGTTTTAGAGAATCCCAATTGATTCTTTTCCTTAATCAATTATTACCATAATTGATGCCAAACAACCTTAAGTGAACGTCTCAAATTTATCGGTTCAACGACATGGCTGGGTTGATAACCATAACTTAAATTACTGTAGTATACATAAGTTGGTGAGTCACCTGAGCACGTGTTTGGTATATAACTAATGTTTTTGTCCTACTTCTTTCTTTTGCTTGGTCCTAATCATTTAGCTACCTAGGTTAGGGGCCAGTTAGCAGGGTTAGCAGTCATGGTGGGCGTCAACAACCACATCAAGACTCCAACACGAGTCACACCTCCTCAAATGGAGATACACAACCACTTAGACAAGCCCATGATGTTTTTTGTCCTACAAGTGACCCACATGCAACTTTGATATAGTCCACATTTTGTTGTAAACGTTAAGTGATATCCGCCTGAAACGATAGGGAAAATATGATAGTTTCTTCCATAAACCACTATTATTCACAGCCCCACTACAATGTCGGATATTGTTGCAAAATAACAATGACACAACCGTATGCCAGCGCCTCACATTTCCAACGTGAGGAAAAAAACTGCTTTCACAAGAAGAATCTGCACCCCGTAATCCTTCCAATGAGCCAAACAAATAAGAGCTCTTATAAAAACTACAAGTATGATCAAACAAAGAAGAGGTTCACACATGGAAAAAAACGAGTATGATAAAGTTATACTAAAGCTACTACCAAAGACCCCATGAGTAATATACTAACGGGCAGTGATTAGCTGACCCCGTTTCATTTTTAATAACCTTTAACATTGGTTAAGCTTAATTAAGTTAAAGTTAAAATTTTCTTTCTTTCTATAAACTAAGGCTGGATTGCTTAACCTTAGGAATGAGTGAAACTTAATCACAGTTGGTAAATATTTAAAAGTGGGACGTGGACCAATGAAGACATGCTTTGTTACATAATGAAAACCGCCATACGTTACTATATACATGTCCCTCCCATAAACAAGATAGCGACACACACTAAACGCACTAGGCTAGTGGTAGAAGCACTAGTCTCACGACACTTCCTTTAGCAACCCAAGTATGCGTAGCTTCAAATATAAATTAATGCTTCTTGCGAATAGGATCTCAATGCTCATAAAACACTAAAATACATATAACTTACAAAATGCCAAAATGATTGTGGAAAGGAGAATAGTTTGTAAGCTTTTCTAACCCATTGGACAACCACAAACCAAAAGGCAACTATTGTTTAATCAAGTAGGCCTATCAATCCAGCCCTCGTGTGAGGGTACTCGCCCCGGCTTCAAAAGCTTGTAAAATCAAGAATTTGTTTTCTATCCATTAGGCCCGCAGACTCAAGTAGGCCCAAAAAACTAAAATCACCGACATGAGGGTCGGACTAGGGTCACTTCCCCTATAGCCCCACCGGCTCGCATTATTTTAATATACTTAATATATATAGTATTTATTTTAATATAATTTCAAAATTAACAAATTTATCCTATTACATGTTATTAGAGAATAATTTCTCTATGATTAGTATTATTTGTACGAAAACATTGCATAAAACACGACAAAAACACATACATGCAAATAGTACGCGGATAAATTATACACTAAGAGCTTTGAGAGATGATACAACATGCTATGCTATTACATGCCTCAAAGTATGCATAACAAAAATTCAACCGTTAAGAATATATTCTTTGAAACTTACATAGTTGGGCTTATAGATGCTGTTAAATACTGAATTCTTACACTTACTGTAAAGCAAAACAAAGAATTGTATGTCCAACATCATATTTCGGATGAGAAAGCCCCTTGTTCCACGACCAAACATGCCCAAATAAACTACAAAAGACCCCACCATTGCAGGTATAATTACATATTTGAAGTTCATATGTATGAATATGTGTATTCTCTATTTCAAACATCTTAAAGATCATCGTCTCTTGTATTGTACTAGAGATAGTTTAGTGAATACCATAAAAGTGGTGTAATAAGGTGAGATTAATATAATGGAAGTCCCTTACTTTTTTTCCCTTTTAACATATCCAAGCTTCTTCAAATCCTAGAAGACAATACCAATAACATGTATTATTGGTAGGACCAGGGTTATCAAGAACCGAGCGAACTCTAATTTTGTTTGGTTGTTAAATTGAGCGAACCATATAATGGTTTCAAAACAATCTTAGTTTGACAAATTTTTTTATTCAAATTCAATGATATTTTTCTTTAGGTTCAACAAATTTATACTTTGAGTTCACAAACTGTTCATAAAAAAACATTTTTGTATTATTTTCCAGATAAGTATTTGTAATATATTGTTTACATGTTTAAAAGATATATATTTTTATAATATAATATAAAAATATATATTTTGTTTTACATGCTTAAGTAACGAAACAAGCTAACAAACCAAACTAAAAAACCTAAGCGAACCGAAAAGCGAATTATCTCATCCTACTCCTAGTGAACCGGGTTCACTCTAGAGTTGCGAACCCAAATTCGAACCGACGAACCAGGTAACATTGGGTATGACTGTCAATGGATCGGATCTGGATCCGATTAGCCAGACTTTGGACCCTATATGTGATCCGTCGGATCGGTGGAATCCAATTATAATTGGATCATTTCTGGATATAGGGTGATCCGATCTGAATGTAATAATTTTTGAAATCATTTTAAATATATTACATAGATTTTATGTGCATAAAGTATTATTTTTTAAAAAAATTAACATTAATTAATGTACTATTTAAATTTTATATTATTAAATATAGAGTTTTTTTATATTTAAAATTAACCTTAATCAGATCTAATCAGATTCAGGTCTTACAAATATAATTGGATTCGAATTGATTAATTCATGATCCGACGGATCTTGGATCAGATTCGGTTCTATCGGATTCTTAATTAGATCGGATTCGGATCTAGGCAGATCCGGTCCGAATCCGACCCGTTGACAACCCTATTATTGGGGAAGCTAGGGGTGGGTTTGTCTCGCTCCTAAACACTGTTTATGTTGACCATTATGATCTCATGGATGTGAGAGACAGAGTTTGAGCTGTTACTTGTTCCTCAAATTGTGCTCCCTCCAAGCAATACAAACTACAAGTCACAGACAATGAGGTAGTTGTTAGAGATTCTGATACCGGATACGATGTTGTTGTGTTGACACATGTACTATAGTTATTTGTTGGTAGAGAAAGACTCTGATAGTTACGACCGGGGAGCTAAGATGATAACCCACCACTTCCCCCTCCTTAGGTGTCAAACGCCATTTTGTGAAGATTGCAACTTGCCTTCAAAGAAAGGGCAGATAAACAACGTGGACTCCATTTTACCTGGCAAGCCTTAAACTTCACTTCTAATTACCGGCCTCAGATTGTCTCTGGCGAACCAGAAAGCCCTTGTCTCGAGCAACCATAGAATAGGGGACAAGTGGTGGAGAAGTCAAAATGTCGCGCCCCAAAATCCCACCTAAGTTAATGTGAGACTTTGGCACGTGACTTAACCATCACTTTCATATCTTCTTGTCATAAAACATTTAAGGCAATTCTAAAACATGAATTTAAATTTTTTTTTAAATAAATCATGATCAAGTCTAGTGTTTGGAATAAGTACTAAAATATCATAATTAGTTCGAATCATCCTCTATGATTCCCAATGATCAATTTATTCTAATTATAAAATCTAAAATTAAGTCTATTACAATGTCTTAACTCCAAATATAAATACTAATAATCTAATTTCCAGGAAATGGTCAACGATCCAAATTCCATTCACCATCGGGGTAATCACCTGTTGGCTCTTCCTTGTACTCTTCCTCTTCCCAAGGTCCTAGAGCACAAATGTCAAACCTAGAGTTTACTGATAATAACAATCATCGTCTGAGTAACAAGTTACCCCGCGTATATATAAACTCCTAGCTAACAATATAACAACATTTACTATAAAACATAAATTAGAATTTTAACATGACATGTAAACATATAAACAATTCAGCATGCAGAAGCATAATTTAAATTCAATTCTTATACATGCTCACTTGTATTTGTTTTTCTTGTTTATCTTACTTGTATTTCTTGTTCGTGAATGTACCTAACAACATGCATGATGCAATAACTTAAAATAACTCTACCCCATATATTGGGCAGAAATTAACATATACCCTACTTTATGAGGTACCACACGGTTTACACATTATTTGGTGCATACAGCTTGTCTACACATTATCCGGTATATACGGCTTGTCTACACATTATCCGGTGTATACGGCTCGTCTTGCCTTGATCTTAGGTTTGTGGATACTCAGTCAGTGCAAAACTCAATCATACAGTCATGCTCGTGTTCTTGTATACTTGCATAATACTTGTTATCTTGCTTACTATCATGCCTGTACATATTTAATTTTGTGAATGAATATGAGTGAAATAATTATAATTGTCAATCATACGCCAGTTTAAACATGCAGAATTTCTCATAGTTAATCAATATAAAAATGGGTCTATCATGTTTTCGACAATAAAATCAGAAACAATTTTATCTATCATGCCTCAATTTTTAATACATAATTCTAATAAAATTCATCTCACAGAGCTCTAGTTTCATTACACGGCGTAATTTCAAAGCAAACTCGTAATCATTCATCAAATCCAATCATCATCCCTTCCTCCATTCTCTATCATACATACACCACAATTTCATTCAATTTCCCTTTGTTGATATGAATAATAAAATCATAAGAACATCTTTAATATCATTAATATCTTTTATAATATAAATCATAACGAAACATCCTTAACATCATAACCATCTTCTATTATAATTAAACATTCTCAAAACATCATATCTATCTTTCATAAGAAAATAATAATTAAAACCATTTTCTAAACATTATATATATATTCCATAAGAAAATCATAATTTAAAATATTCTCTAAACATCGTATATATCTTCCATAAGAGATTGAAACATCATAAGCATGCTTAATCTTGTTTGTTCTTGCTTTAAATATATCACTTTCATAATGGTTATATTAAAATCACCATATCGGTAGAAATGAATTTATATTTACCTCTCACGATCGCTTCCCTACGAGTAAGTGCTTGCGAATGAGATTGATCTAAGTCTTTTCACAATTTTTCCTTGCAAAACCTTCGATTTTTCATCTTGAATCTCTCAAAATCTCATTATCTCTCTTTTAGGTTTAGAAAGCCTTAGAAACCCTCAACTTACGAACATAAGGAGTATTTATAGTGTTGGGGGTCCTAGGGATTCAAAAAAATCGAAAATCACTCAAACCGAGGCCAAAATGGCTAGGCAATCGATCGCTGGGGGCGGCGATCGATCGGCCAGAGCGCCGACTATATGTATATATTTTAAAGTCTTTTGTTACCTTTTGCCTATCTTCATTTTCATGCAATTTAACTCTAAAAATGTCTTAAATTAAGTAATCTATTTGAGTTTCAAAATCAATGCGTTTCTCATAAGATTTATAAGTTTGATCACATTATGTTTTTTTTAAAAACAATTTAATAATCATCATGAATATCAAAAATAATAAATTTGAGGTTCTACACAAAATCATGTGCCCCATGATTTTGAGTTCTTCACACTAACACATTGTGATAAGGTGGTAAGATAAAGGGGGGAGATATATCAAGTGGGGAGAAGTCAAAATAATGGGGAGAAAATGAAATGACTTATCCCCTTTTTATCGCCACATGTCCCATATTCTATGGTTGCTCGAGAGGGCCATCTGGCTTCGCCAGAGACAATCTGAGGCCCTAATTACCATATTACCTACTTTTAATTACCATATTACCCTGGGTCCACTACTGACCTTACCCGTGTCCTTGTGTCTCTTTTAACACCCATTTAACCCTAGTTAAGTTTAACTAAATTACAGTTAAGATTTTGTTTTTTTTTTTTAATTTTTTTTTTTAAGGTTAGATTGCTTAACTCTAAAGGTGAGTGAAACTTAACCACAGTTGGTGAGTGTTTAAAAGTGGGGTGTGGACGTGATACAACTAGCAACTAGCTGAAAAACGGAATAGGCTAGCGCGGCTCTCTTCTTCAAGCTCCACCCCACCACAAGCCCACATTTCGTGCCTAGAACGAGAGGCAAGCGGAAGTTTGATTTGACTAGGACCTTACAAGTCGCTCAACGCAACTTACTATGCGAATGAGGTCCGACCATTTCGTTATATAATGGAAACCATGGGTACGTTAAGAATTTTCTTTTCAAAAATCAAAATGGAAAATGAAAAAGGGACCATCAACTTAGAAGTTGACTCCATCATCTCATTGGTCTATGCCTTCTTTTTACCACCCTAGCAACTGTGGTTAAGATTTACTAATTCTTTAGGATTAAGCAATCTAACCATGGCTTTTAGAAGATAAAAAAAATAAAACTATTAACTTTAATTTAGTTAAACTTAATCATGATTAAAAGAGATGTTAAAAAGGACACGGGAACACTGCAATTAGCTTAAAAGAGGGCCCAGCGATCCCAGCGATCCGCTTCTTAGGACTCTATCAAAATATATGGGATTAATACCAATCAACATTAACCGTTAATATTTTAATACGGTCAGGCCACAACCCTAGTTAATAGTTAGTATCTGTTCAAGGTGAGCCATTGAATGGGTCTCTCAACCAACACTCCTCCAGTGGGAAGCTTTGCTCGGGCAAAAACCGTAAATTTTGAGAGTTGTTGATAAATCGTAAGGGCAACACTCCTCCAGTGGCTATGGGTATTTGGGCTCAATTAGTTCCAGTGAGGTATCATCATCAATTTTTCTCACCTAATCTCAAGGATTGGATGGATGTGAATTTGAGTTGTGGGGTTTAGCACTTGTATGAGATTTATCTTGGCAAGCTACCTTTGGGCAAGCTATTTGGGCGATCTGGACTTGGCGCAATCACTCTATATTTGATCATACTTTTGTCAGGCCAAATGATCTTATAGATTACATCTTGTTCAAAGCCCGTGAGTTCGAGGGAATCCTGAGGGCTGAAAACTTTAGTCCTCCGAAACAACTACGACTTATCTCTTGGACTCCACCTCCAATGGGTTGGGTGAAACTTAACACAGATGGAAGTACCAGAGCAAATCCAGACGAGGCCTCTAGTGGTGGACTGATTCGTGGAGAGGATGGTAGGTGGTTGATTGGTTTTAGGCATAATATTGGTATTTGCTTTGTCATGGTGGTTGAACTTTGGGTGCTATACAATGGGTTAACGTTGGCTTGGTCCGAAGGTTACAGGAGAGTTATTGTTGAAACTGACTCTCGTACGGTGGTGAATCTTGTTACTAAAGATTAGGATAATTCTAACCCCCATGGATCACTCATTAGAGCTTGTCGAGCGCTCCTAGGAAAATCTTGGGTGTGCCAACTTGTGCATGTTTTTCGGGAGGGCAACCGAGCTGCTGAATGGATTGCTAACTTTAGTCACTCTGGACCTCCTGGTGTTATCTTTTTTCGCTCCCCACCCCCTGGTGTTTTACCTTTTCTAAGATATGATGTAGTGAGGGTTTCTACCCCCCGTCTTTGTTTATAGTTCTACCCATTGAACCAAAAAAAAATAAAATCGTAAGGGTATTATAGTCCACACAAAAAGTCAGGTAGATTTTCGATTTTTACATGCGTTGGTTGGCATCGACATTCTAGTTAATTCAAAAATCATTGAATTGAATTCAATGGATAATAAAAGAAGAAAGTTCAAAGTTGGTGCCCTAAATAAAACCAGCGGTTTAGGTTTTCGGATTTTGTGGTGTCTGTCTCTGCTCAGCTATTCTTGCCCTCTCTCTATCTAGGCGGTGGTAAGAAAAGCCCTAATTTCCAGAATTTCATCTCTCTTTCTTTGACTCTGCAACTACATTTCCAAAAAAACCGCAATTCAAGCAGTCACAAAAGCCTTTTTGTTTTTGTGACTTGAATTGTCGTTTATCCTTTGTTCCTTTTCACGATTTTGTTTCCTTCTCATATTCTTCTCTCCTCGGACGGATATGAGGTCAAGCACCGGTGATTTCGTTTCGGCTTCTATGCTATTTATTTTTCCATAATTTGAGCTTTGGAGGTTTCCTGGAATTTTCGTGTTTGAGATCTGAATATGGAGGAAGATTGAGTTGGGGTATGGAGAAATTGATTTGATTGTGCTTACCCAGCTCGACGTTTAAGGCGTTTCATGGGTTTCTTTTCGGGCTAGTGTTGTGGAATTCTTTTGTGGAGTCCTGTGGATTTTGGGTCTGGAAATGGAGCTGCAAATGTGACGGGTTTACGTACCAGGCCGAGTTTAAAGGTCTCAATTCAGTTTTTAGGTTTTGTAACGAACATTCTGCTCATTTTTGGATACTTAATGATGTTGGATCTGGCAGTGGCGTAATATTTAGTGGAAACGGTATCGTTTGTCTCAAATTGATTTCCCCATCGAGCTTTGAGGTTTTATTCTATATAGTAAGTGTTTAGGATGGATTCCGCGGATTATTGAATAGTTTTACTGCTTAGTATCACGAAATAGTGGAAGATTAAGAATATTTTTTGTTTCATCATTAGGTGAGGATTTGGATGTACTCTGTTACAATGTCTGCTTTGTCTGGAATTCTGTGGAGTTTCAGAGGTTGCAGATTGGGAGATGAGGAAGGATTTAGATGCATTTTCTTTTAGAAGATCATCGAGTTTGATATCGACTCCATCACTGGTTACTTTTTCTGACAGAGGTATAGGTGGAATTCGGGAAGGGTTTCCTATCTGTAAATGGCATAGGATTGAATTTTGAGGTTCTCGGAGGCTCCACATCGGTCGTGATATTTCAACACGGAGCTGTTCTGAGGAATATTTAGAAGGAAGATGATCGATCAGTTCATCAACTTTGTGATTCGACCTCCCAGGCATGTATCTTTACCATTCATTCATTGCTAAAACCGCTCAAATGGTGCACTTTGGCATATTTTGGATAGGAAATATCAAGTACTATGTTTCCATATCTTCTTAACGTATTGAACAATATGCGTAATTCATTTCATCTCACAAAATCCACAGAGATGTTTATGTTTGCTATTTTGAGATACTAAAATCTGAATTTCTTAAGCTTCCAACTGTACCACTGCCTATTTTACTAGCAATTTAAATATAAGGGCATACTTATGTGGCCAAAGTCCTTTCACCTTTCGCTGGAGTGGTTTGAAGCATCTCTTTTAGTGTGTTTGTCACCGTTTGCTCTACATACATGTTTTAAATTGCAATTGAGCCTACGGCACCTGGGAGTTATTGTAAAAAGAGTCTAATCTATGTTGGACATGCGTAGTGAATAAGAAATGGACATGAATACCCACATATTCCTAGAATTTTCTCTATATTTTTTCTTTCCCTTTTTACCGGGTAAAAAATTAAAACAATACGTATTTTACCCATTAGTATGCAAGATATTGTTCAACAATCATGTCTGGTTCCATGTTCCAAAATATTGTTAAATTTAGCTTCTTCTTGACGTGGAGGATGTTTGGCTGAATAGATGAGAGGAAGAGCATTCCTTATGTTGCACTCCCTTTCATCTAGCGCTCAACACCCCGAACGACCTTTTCCCTGCTGAAGTTCATATGCTCTTGGCCAACCTTCACCAGCAGATCCAACCTGCTCATTGGATGCTCCTTTATGCTCTCCGGGAACAAATTAGTCTTGCCATTGGGTGGAAAGAATCACTCTTCATCGATCTCGAGATCTTCAGGATGCTACTCACCTTTTTCTGGTTGCATCAATAAATACAAATGATGTAGTGCATATTCAGGCTGTGTAATGCGTTGTTTTCAATGCTCTTGTTTCCGTAATTGTTGTTGACAGCCAAAAATAATAATATTTATGCTATTGAACTTTAAGTTACAAACTTGATGACATCATGGTGAAGACAATATAGACAGCTTGCAATTGCATACACATGAAGTTTATACCACAGTTGCACAATTTAAATTGAACAAAATAAAGAGAGCAAATAACCACACTCATTAGCAATCAAAGACAATTTCCTAATTTTGAGTGTAACTCTCACCACTAGAAATGCGCAATCCTTGCTACATAGTTATTCCATAAGATCACAAAATAAGCAAGTTTCTTTGATTCTTTCTAAAGGAAAACGACTTCTTTCTTATACTGACACATTCTCAGGAATTTTTCTGAAACATTTCTGAAGTTTTTGTACTGATCCTTCGGTACTGGTATTGTGGTACAAAGGGTAAAGTAGGTTTCTTGTTAACTATGCTTTCAGCATGTTTACGTTATTTGGTAAGCTCCTTACTTTTATACTCTATTCTCCATTTCCCAGTAGTAAATCTATTCTAAGATGATCTTTGAGAAGACTTTGCACTATTGACTTTGTTATTTAAAGATGGTACTTTTGCTCCTAATTCGAGCGTTTCCTTGTGAATTGCATTTGTACTTTGCATCTTTCTAAAGTGGTATCATTATGACTTTTTTTGATCGGTAGTATCATTATGACTTCTATAGTATAAACATAGGCTTTAAGCTGTACATCATGGCTTATGATCTCATGGACAAGTCTTTTGTCCATTGTAGGTTCTCCACATGACAATATGCTCACAGATTTTCTATGCCAAACACTTTGTAGTTACTAGTCTTCTATGCTCTTCGTCTCCCAAGTATGCTTTCTTCATCTCTCAAGAATCTCATGGTCAAGTGGCCTAGTAGACTAGCACATTCTGATTTCAAGTTCCCAACTTTAATACTTATTAAATGCAACACAATTGTTGGACTAAAATATGATTTCTAATAGTTGCATGCTGAGTCATCTAGTTGTGGAAGGAGATTCTCTTAGTGTGATTAGACGTGCAATAAGAAAACGTCCTGGTTCACACTGACATTCATTCTCGGAAAAATTTTAGACCCATGAGACTCGTGAATATGACTTCAGGTTACATTTAAGAGAAATGAATAGAATCAACAGTGTGGACAAAACTATGGCCATGTAGGAGATTTGTTAACATTCTCCGACAATTGCAGATTCTTTTTTCTTTATCTGTACTTTATATGTTTATTGGCTCTTCAACACTCTGCTTGATCTGCTGTTTTTCTGTCACGTTGTAGTCTCATGGAGTGCAACATCTGTTATGTTATCTTCAGTTTTGAGTCTGAATCTTGTTGTTGATTGTCTTGACCTTTTTTTTTAATGCCATATGATATGCTGGATATACAGGGCAGAGTATAATCCGGACCAGTACTTATGGGAAGCAGATTTCACTCTTGCAGGCAGAAAATACAAAAGACAAGACTTGGAGGCAAGTATGGAGATCCTTTACCAAGGTTTTCAGTATTTTTGCAGCCATTACTTCTTTGCTAAACATCTGCTATGTGCATTTTCTAATGGTTGCTAACTTTGCTAGACTATCTATTGTTCAATATTAGCAGCTCAGGAATGGAAGGGGTCATACCTTGCAGTGCAGTCATTACATGCCTTCACCTTTCCCAGAAGACACTCCTTTACCTTGTGTTATTTACTGCCACGGAAACAGGTTTGTCATGGTTATTGTGGATAATTTTCTTGCAGGAATTTAAGTTCTTTGCTTAGCTATATATAAGTGGACACATAATTACTGATAAATAAAAATATATACGTGGACACATAATTGTGCTTGTGCATTAATGTATGTTGTATAGCTGTATAGGTATTCTAGCAGAGATCATACTGAATAATCTTTTATTTGTAAGCTGTATAAATTATATGCTTTCTCTGTACTTTGTGGTTTTTTTTTTCAATTTGTATGAAAGATCATTTTGCGGATGTAGAGGCTGACACTTGTTCATCTTGCATCTGTGGACCAATGTAGTGGATGTAGGGCAGATGCAAATGAGGCTGCCGTAATCCTTCTGCCTTCAAATATTACTGTCTTCACTCTTGATTTTTCGGGTTCAGGCTTATCTGATGGTGATTATGTCAGCCTTGGTTGGCATGAGGTATGCTAACCTTTTTCTTTCTTATGAATGTCCCAGTTCCAGAGACTATGTTCTAAGTGTTTGTTCATCTATCTGTCAGAAAGATGACCTTAAGATTGTGGTGTCTTATCTACGAAGCAACACACAAGTTTCATGTATAGGTCTTTGGGGACGATCAATGGGTGCAGTCACTAGGTATTTCCAGACTCATGTATTTTTTTGAACATTTCCACTCATAGATTTCTTGGTTAATGGTCTGTGCATCAGAAATATTTGAGAGAAAGTGTTGGAAATTCTTAAATTGTGCCAGTGGTGTAAGATGGTTTGAGAAATTTCAGTTACTCAGATAATGCTTTTAAGTAATGGAATAATGTTGCACGGCAGAATGTTCTTGCTACTAATCAGAGTAATACAGTTCGGTGTTTTCTTTTTCCAAAAAGTGGCGAATAAGTCATGAGTATTATATTGAATGATTAATTCTCGAATTATTTGTGACCTTTTTTAAAAAGTCGCAAATGAATATCTAATATATGAAGTATATTTGCTTATAATTTCTCATAATTACCACTTTTTTGCCCTTTTTCCGAATTTTGCCGGTTTTCCCAAAATTTTCCTTAGTTGAATATTTCCTAAACCAACTTGGTGACTATGCTACTAATAGAAAAGTTAATTTTTTGAACCATATGCATTCTATCAAGAAAAAAAATCTTGGAATGACAACTTTTCCCTCATAAAATCGTTGTTTTTTAACATCTTTGAAAACGGTACCAAACTTTTATCTTTCTTTTTTCTGTTAAAAATGTTAATAATCAGAAAACCTTACCAGTATTCTTCATTTGAAAACCCATGCTCTAAATTATACACTAAATTTTAAAACACTGTTTAGTTAAAAACTTAAAGTTGATAGAACTTCGCATTATGTTTGGAGTTTGCCTGTGCAGTGAAACCTGCCTCCGAAATGCTTAAATGCCTATGTTGATAGTATGAAAGAGAAAAAGTATGTAGGAGTTTTTATTACACTAATAAGGTGTACAAATCTGATTGGCACGTGGTTAATGCTCAGATGTTCATAGTAGATTCAAAATTATTATTATTTTTTGATGATAAGCATGGTGATAGAATATGTTAAGAGGGAAAAGAAAGTACAATGCAAATCCATGGACTCACAAGAAGATGAGGCCACCATCAAAGCATACAATTAACAAGACAAAATAGGTCAAGGCAGCTCGTAGGAACCCAGAAAACCCAGTAAGTGGTTCCTGGTCACAAAATGACAGTCAAACCCATTGCATCAAACCCCTCTCGAATACAACATCAGTGTAAAAGTAGCTGGCCAATCCTCGAACAAACTCTGGCAGAAAATGGGCTAACTCCCTCAAATACCCTAGAGTTCCTTTCATTCCATATTGACCATGCCATAATTCTTGAAAGTAAGGCGCCAGCATCATCCCCCCACCTCCCAACTTCATTGAGAACCAGCAAGATAAGAAATCTCGGAAACGAGTGGGGGAAGACCCAATTGATCCCCATACGAGACTAGAAATAACTCAAAATCCTAGAAGCAAAAGGGCAACGTAGCAGTGAATGATCAACCAACTCCGCCTCAAAGGACAAATAATATCTTTTAGTCATCCTCTACGCTCTATTAATTAGTTGATCACATGTAAGAATCTTTTCAAACATGCCGTCCAATGGAAGAAGGATACCTTGGAAGGCATGCCTGACTTACCACCAACATGTGAGGGAAAGGGAGGCCAAGGCTTGCTTGCAAAAACACGGCAAAAGGATTTCACTAAGAACTGACTCGTGTTGTCGCATGACCACATATGAATATCCTTGAGAGGGGGAAGGTAGAGATTGAACTAAGCCTACCCAATAGGCTGATTATGTCCTCTAACTCCCAATCGTGGAGGTTCCGCCTCAACCTAAGCACCAAACCCTAGAGTGAGCTATCCACTTACCTAAGAGAGTCTTAGTAACTAGAGTCAATGGTGAATATTCAATCCCCCTTCCTCTATAGGTAGGCAGACTACGATTCACACAATAAAATGATACTTGCGTTTATCCACTCTTTCGTTCCAGTCTTTCATTGTAAAGGAAGTCCCTTTGTATTTCCTCTTGTCTTTTTGCAACCGAGACTTGGATATGGTTAATAAGGATAAGAAGTACGTGGGACACTCTTGAAAAGAGTTAATCTGCCTCTTTTGACATGTACATAAATTTCCAACCCTTTGACCTTTTGGAGAATCTTTACATCACCGGGTCTTAGATTGACTTTGCTTTGAAGCCATCCCCCAATGGCATACCCAAGTATTTAGTTGGTAAGGATCTAATCTTACACCCAACATAGACGCCAACTCCGGTAAATGGGGCACCTCTTCAACCCCATAGATTTAGCTTTTCCGAAGGTTTCTCTTCAAACATGAAACTGCCTCATAGAATTGTGTGGAATCCAAGTATTCCTTCTATTTTCTATGGAATGCAACTTTAAATAAAATTCTTACTTGTGATCATTTAAAATCTAGAGGTTGGAGGTTGGCTAATCACTGCTTCTTGTGCCTTCAAGCGGAAGAGACGGTGAATCACTTGTTTTTGCATTGCCCTATTGTGGGTGTCATTTGAGAGTATTTTTTATCCCAAATAGGTGTGGATTGGGTCTTTTCTTCTTCCCTTCACAACTTTTTATCATGCTGGGTTTTGGTTAATGAGGATAGTGCACGGAAGACAATTTGGTGGTCATTCCTGAGGCAATTTTTTCATGGGTATTATGGAAAGAGAGAAAGAAGAGAGTTTTTGAGAATTTTCATTATTCGCTTCATCGTATTTGCTCTTGTATCCGCTTATTGGTTTTAGAATGGGCAGCCATTGGACTGGATGGGGCAGATCCGAGAGCCTTGTTGGGTTGAAAGATGCCTCTCTCAATGCAAAGGAAGCCTAGTTATAATTGTTTCTTGCTTTGTTTTATTTTCCTTTTGTTTTCTTGAGTTTACATCCTTGTAAACTCTTTTCTTTGTAGCTCTTTTGATTAATATATAGCTCTCATTATCAACAAAAAAAAAAACATGAAACCACCTCAAACCACCTGAATAAACATCTCAAATGGGCTAACTGACTATAAGTGGCTGGTATACAAAATTATTTGTATAATTTTACTGGTATATAATTATATCTATAGGACTTCTCTATGGCTAACTCTTAACTTAATGAAATGCAGCCTTCTTTATGGAGCAGAAGACCCTTCTATAGCTGGAATGGTGTTGGATAGTGCATTCTCTAACTTATTTGATCTGATGATGGAACTGGTGGATGTTTACAAAATCCGGCTTCCTAAATTCACAGTATGCCTCTCTCTCTCTCTCTCTCTCTCTCTCTACAATGACTTTATTATTTAGTCATGTCACTGTTCTCTTATTCCCTGCAGAGCAAGGCTGTATGCCAAGTCGAGCACTAAGTTGTTATGCTCATGGTGCATATAATTTTGACTCGTAATTTTATGTTCAATGGTTTTGTATGATATATAAGTTACTATATATATGTGTGTGTGTACTTGTAAATATCCATTTCATTTGTGGTGTTCTTGTTCTGTGGATGATCTACTACCATCAAGGTTCCTTAATATTTGTTTTCCTCCTTTGGGTTATTGGAACCTTTTTTTTTTGGATTGATTTCACAACAGTACTGGGATTGTAAACAGGATCATTGTTACAAATTTGCCGAGAAATACCCAATTTCTCCTGAGAAAAACTGAGGAAAACATCTAAAGTTTAAAACTCCGTTTTTATCGCAATTTTTAAAAAACTTGCGAGAAATATAATTTTTTTAAAAATCCCATAAACATCGCGAGATTTAGCCGAGATTTTAAAAATATCGTGAGAAATACACAATTTTGTTGGTTTTATGAATTTATAAATTATAACTTGGTGATATTTATTACTATTTTCTTTAATTTAATATATTTTTTTCATAATTGCCGAGATTTAGGCGAGAAATACTAGGAAAAAATTCCGATTTGAAAATCTCCCTAGAAAAACTTCGGCCAATAATAACCCGAGAACGGGATTTGTAACACCGAACAAGATCCCTCGAGTCTTGATGATGTGTCGCATGGTATAAGTGTTAATTCATGCTGTTTTGTGTCCAGTCAGAATGCTTTCGTATCACTTTAATGGGATCAATGCCTCTTAATGTTGGATGATGCTATTTCCTGATGTGAGCTTTTCTTGTGATTGCAGCATATTGAATATATATTTGGAAATGTAGATCTATAATCCCATAAACTCTCTGAAGTCTTTGTTTTGCCATCTTTAACATTTCAGACCCATGGGCCCATGGCTTTGCATATAATCCAAATGACTGGGAGTCAGCTTTGGTTTTTAGGTGTAGCACCGCCATCACCTTGAGTCAAATAGTCAATATGCAGTGAACATAGTTTTTTAGCTTTTACAAAAGCATTGTCCTCTTCATTGGGTTCCCTTTTTATTTCTTAGTGAAAATCTCTATTCTTTTGCTGGAAGTGAGAGTTAAATAGATATTCAAATATGGTGGTCACTATTTACAGGATTTGTGATTGACATCATTTACCTAGATAGTTGGAGTTAACTTGTCTGCCATACTTGAGTCATGGAAATGTCCCGAAACTCTTTTTTCAAAAATAAATTTACCTAATTCGATCAATTTTTTATTTATTTTAAATTCACCTAATCATTTGCTGTTAGTTGATTCCTTGACACTAGACACTTGTTAGAATGCTAGTAGATAGATTAGTAAATTTGGGAGGTTCACCCCTAAGAGACTTGAACCCGGGTCTTCCCCCTTGGGGGACACACTTTCTACCACTGGAACAACCAGCGAGTGTGTTAACGTCCTGAAACTTCAAGTACTGGGTTAGCTTTAAATTTAACTCAGCTGCCTGATCTTTTAATGAATTAACACCATTCCAGTAAGTTATTGGAAAATAATGTAATGGGTTGCTCAAATTTTTGTTTTCACTTGCTAAAAGGAAACCATTATGCGCTCTCTCTGCTCTATTACCTCTAAAGAGGGAAAGATTCAAGATCTGATTGGAAAATAATTTGCATTGTCTTTCCTTGATTGCCCATGAGGGAGAGATTGAGATTTGAGGGGGATGTTGACCATAGAGGCGCTTGGTGACTGTGGGGGAGATGTGCTTCGGATAGTTATGTGATGTATGTGGATGCATACTAGTCAAACTAAAGGGGGAAAACTCACAAGATGGAAATAATACAAATATTCCATTTGGATCTAGATTTTAGGCAATAAGAAATGACATACTCATGCAGTGAGTGTTGGTGAGATGAGAATGTTGAGCTTGATGAGTGAGAAGACAATTAAAAATGAGCCTATTCGAGGAGATCTAGGAGTAGCTCGAATAGTTGATAGAATGTAGGAGAGTCCATTTGAATGGGTTGGAAATGAACGAGGAAGTCTAATGACACAGCTCTAAGAAACTGTTCTTTGGTGCTGGTTGAAGGCTCAAAAAGTATGAGGGGAAGGAAGAAAGTGGACAGAGGTAGCGAGAAAAAATTGGAAATACACACTCTGGTAGAAGATGTGGCTCTAGATAGAAATGGATAAGTGGAATAGGATCCCTAATAGCTGGAGTAAGGCACTAAATAATGAAAATTCAGGTCATCACTGCATATGCAATGACATCAATTGGTTGTGACATTGTGTCAATCAATTGAGCTACTGGATCGAGCCCCCAAACCAAATCTTACCACCCATTATTTCATGCTTCACAAGTTACCACCACCATCACCGTCCAAGCCTTTTCCTAATGATTTTTGGTCGGCTGCATGAATCTTGTGTTTCCATTCCACTCTATCTGGAGCTATATCTTCTGTTAGATCGCGATACTCCAAATCTATTCTTACTACTTCCATAAATGTCCTTTATGGTTGTCCCCTTGCCCTTTTTTAGCATTCAACCTGTCTTAGAGCACAAATTCTGCCTGGTTGTGTCATGGGCCATTTGCCAAGTTGCTAATGTTTCTAAATTGCTACCACTATAATGTGTTTATCCTATGATACTTTGACACTCAACATTCTTGTGTGAGCAATGGATTTTGCACCATTTTAAATTGGGGTTAAGGATGACCCTAATCCTATAATAACAATAGTTACAAAAATGGAGTCGCCACCAATCCTACGTTGGGGGGGGGGAATAAGAACCCTAAAATTAACCAATGAGGCAATGATTAAGGCAAAGGTTTAACTATAACTAGAGATATGGGTAAAATATTTGGTTATGTTAGGGAAATATGTTACGCACCCCTAAACATCCACCAAAGGTGGTTATTACTTCTTAAACCTACACTCGTGACTCGACTATTTGGAAATGAGTATTAAGTTATTCGTAAAATAGAAACTTGCCAAACCATGGATCAAATCAAAGTAGAATCATGGTAACATGACGATATTTTAAACATGGTATCAAATCAAGATAGAATCATGCAGTCAAGGCAACTTTCTAAACATGATGTTTGACTAGATTAGAAACATGCAAACAAGGATACTTTCTAAATCTAAAAATGGAAATGATATGCAATTTTTTTTTTCCAAATTCAAAAATAAAAACAAATAATATGCAAAGGAATCTTCCAAAATAGAAGTACTCAAATAGGAAACCTTCTAAACCCTAAAAATGGAAACAAGTGAAATAGGAACTTTCTAGAACCAAAAATAAAAATTAGCAAGAGGAAATCTACAAAATATAGAAATAAACCAAAAAATAAAAATACCTGAGAAGAAACTAACCTAGAGTTTCTATGTAGGGCAGTTGAACCTGATCTGGGTTGCCTATGTATCCAAATATGGAATACAGTCGCGTAATTCCAATGCACAAACGAGTCCAGTTTTGTGATTTTATATTGTTATTATTATTATTATTAATTTTATTTCATGAGTTCTTCTGTTATTTTTTGGTATTTTGGATATCTCGTGCAGTTTATGCTCATGTAGTTGTTGGAGCATGTCATAATGCGAGCAAGCAAGCGTAAACCTAGCCTAGAGTTTTATCCCAAGACATGCATACTAGATAGCTTATGATTTTCAAACACTTAAAATCAATGTGCACGGGTGATGCAAACAGGTCAAAAATCTGAATATTACATGTTGACTAGACACAATTCTAAGTCCTTATTCAGTCCAGTTTTAGGCTGTAAAGTCTAAAAAATATGGGTTGAGAACCCCTTTAATGATCTGGGTTTTAGGCCCATTTTTGCTTTGAAAAATACGGATTTAGAAAACCGACACGTGTCAGGCAATGCTCAAGTTTAGTTCGATTAAAGTTGTTCATCTAACCTTCTCTGACTCAAGCAACATTCAGCCAATATGAGTTTAATAAACATGCAGTCCAAGGAATCAAGCAACATGATAAAAAAGAGACGAATAGATTCACATGAATTAATCAATGTGTTGCCCAATATGTGCTGCCCAATATCAATGAACTTGATCCAAAGAGAGAAAATCATTGTAGTCAAAATGTCGCCTAGGCCAATGCCTCACCTAGCCAGGATCCCTATTACCTAGACCATAATCTAAGCAAGCACTTAGTAAATCTTATATAGTATTATATTATGTAAACAAAAAAAGTACATTTTGGTCGCTTAATATAGTAAGACTGATTTATATGAATTCATCAACTTGCTGTCCCAGAATCCAACCATCTTATCAAATAAGAGATTAATAAAAAAAACCGGATCTTACTAAAGAATAAGTCAAATAACATGATTATCCTAAATTCCTAAGTATAGAATAAAAAAAGTTGATCTTTATTAGATTGAAATCAAGTTAAGACGTTACCTAGTTTAAATAGATTCAAGCTGCCAGTTGTGAAAAACTAGGATCTCCAATATGTGAAGGAGAGTAGAGAGGGAGAGAAAAAAGAAGAGAGATGTGTGAAGGTGAGCCAGCCTAGAGAGAGTGAGAATGCAATGATATATATATATATATAGTTGTCAAGGCGACCAGGCGACTTGAGGTGATAGACCCCACCTGAGGCGCCCGAGGCATTGCCTGATGAACTTTTTGTTGCGAAAATTTCCCCTATTGTGAGATCTATGTATGATGCATTTTTTAAAAAAGAGACCCTACATTCATATAAATTACATCATTGTCAAGATGCACTTTGATAGAACCATTGTTAGAGCTAGTTCTAAGAATAATAAAGGGGGATTTCAAGTGTTGGAAAAAAATGGAATAAAAATTAAGTCTACAATGACTGTTAAAAGGGGGGAGAGAGAGGGATTGTAAGGGATAAAAATAGACAGCCCAATAGGAAAGAGAGAAAGAAAGAGATGAGAGAGAATACAAGACTGAATAAAAACTAAAAAAATAGTCCGACAGTCAAATGTGATACTGAAAAAGAGAGAAAGAAGAGGGGGGAGAGGGAGATATCGTACCTCTAATACTTTCGGTTATTTTTTTTTTATTATACTCAAGATAAGTAATAAATATAATATTGATAAGTAAAATATATAATTATAGGGTCTGCACTTATTTAAATCATAAAATATTCCTTTAAATATAAGTTTATGAGAGTTTTGGGGGTCCTAGAAAGACTCTTAATTTGTTATTGGGCCGCCTGAGCTAGCTGTAATTTAACAACCATGAAAAAAAACAAATGAGGACTATATGGTCCACCCATAAACAGAGGGAGAGAGACCAATTGGTCCACCCTTGAGAGAGATAACAAGTTAACATGAGAGAAACATACTTAACACCTTTCGTCTTTTCGTTCTCATTCTATCTATTAACTTTTTTTTTTGTTGGATGTACATATCATAACATATTAATATATTATATTGTAAAAGTCATGAAAAGTATATAAAATAACATATTTTTTATTTATCGAACAATCATATTCAAATAAAATAAATTTTATATCCTTAAACAATAATAATATTACATATATCAGATTTTTAATAATGACCGCCTAAGGCGGCCGGTCGCCTGAGCCCAGCAGAGCGCCTGGTCGCCTAGGCGACCGCCTGAGGTGCCTGAGGCAATGCCTTTAACAACTATGTATATATATATATGGGGGGCTAGAGAGGTGAGAGAGAGGTGCAGGTGTGAGAGATTGGAGATGTTTAGAGAGAAAAGGGTGGTCTGTCTGTGACAGTCGTGAGGAAGAAATGGTTGGTGAGTGAGGTGGGAGCCTTAGCTCACGAGTGAGGAAGAAGAGTAGGTCTTATCTTCCCCATCGCGAGCTAGAGAGCAAAGAGATGATGAGCATGTAAGAGAAGATGGGTTAGAGAGAGATGGTGGGAGATAGCATAGTTAACAAGTACGGATACGGGTATAATATGACAATGATCTGTTTGGGAAGTAGGAGTTTGTACGACAAAAGTACTGGAAAATTATAAATTATAAATAAGTACTGGAAAATTAAAAATTATAAATAAATAGGAATCATGATGCTAATTAATAACAATTATTTAAGACTAAATATGCATTTAACATGACAAAAGTATGACACAATTACGTGTATTATACACATTCAATACAAAATCAGCGCATTGAAGGATAAGCGTATAATATGTAATACGGCAAAAATATGTCGTTTTAAACGGTAACCCTCCCTAAATGTATTATATGGGTATTATACGCATATAATACATGGATTTGGTAACTATGGGAGGTAGTGAGAGAGTGGGTGGAGCCACAACCCAGTGAGAGAGGCCCCTCTTTTATTATGTTTTTCCCTTTAAAAAGTAGAGGATTTAGGTGTTGGGAAATAGAAATTTGGTTCTTAGAAAATAGAAATTGAGTTTAGTGGGCTTTCTAATGAGATAATTTAATTTTCTAAGGTGGGTTTAGGAATAGCTGAAAAAGATATAAAAAAGATAGCATCTTTTGAAATCTGGGCATGGGTTATTTGGTATATGGGTCAGGGGTAAACAGGTTAGGTATACGGGTCATGAATTGTTAGTATATGGAATATGGGCAGTGTCATGGGTAATAGATAGGTATATAGATTATGGGTTTTAAAGGATAAATGAGGAAAGATGTCTTGGCCTAAAGGGTTGGGATTATTTGGTCAAAGAAGGCAAGGGTATTGTGGTCATTTTGTATTCAGACTTAAGATGGTCCAGTGGACCTCACGGAGTGCTAGAATGGGTGCTTGCAGTCAGCATAGTTGTAGGACTGATACCAGTACTTTATACTGCATAAATACTTCCACAATACATTTTTCTTTTCTTCCGTTGAGAATGATTCTGATCTAGTTCATAACCTATTAGAAGTAGAAGGCGCTCTGCACGAAGTAGGGCTTTCTGCCATATCGACTCTTCCCGTACATAAGCATAGATCCGAAGATTCCCGAATAGGTCAACCTTTCGAACTAGTGTTGAATCCATGGGCAGGCAAGAGAGAACCTGGCGAACTGAGACATCTTATTAGCCAGAGGAAAAGAAAGCAAAAGCGATTCCCGTAGTAGCGGTGAGCGAAATGGGGGCAGCCTAAACCGTGAAAACGGGGTTGTGGGAGAGCAATACAAGCGTCGTGCTGCTAGGCGAAGCGGTAGAGTACTGACACCCTCGATGGCGAGAGTCCAGTAGCCGAAAGCATTACTAGCTGTACTAACAGTTATTTACTAAACTCCTGACAATTTTCCTAAATTTTTTTATAAACAAAAAATTACATATTTAAAAGATTTGTTAAAAATGGCCTGATGTGAATGCTATAAAAGGATATTAGCTTAAAAAGATGAAAGTTTAAAGGATGGTATCAGCATATTAGACATGATGCTCATATCGTATCTTTGTCCTGGATTTCAGGAAATGGAAGTGTTGTATCCGTGTTTCCTGTATCAGTGTCCATATCTGTATCTGCTCATGAGTGTCTTGGAAATTCCTTTGGATTTGTTATAACGGAAGACTGTGGTTGGTGTGTTGAATCCAAACACTTACTAATCATCTTACTCTATGAGTGCATATAAAATTAAATTAAGCTGATTTAAGGGAGTAGTTGGTTAATGTTTGGTGGAATTGGGCCTTTGGAGATTTCTATTTCATGATTATTACAGTGACATTTTTATTCCTTATAACAAGCAGGTTAAAATGGCTGTTCAGTACATGCGGCGTGTCATTCAGAAGAAAGCAAAATTTGACATTATGGACCTTAATTGTATACAGGTTTGTATTGGTGGCATTTCTGGGATTGATTTGTTTTTGCCTTCTAGATCAACAACTTGGTATGGTATATATTCAGTTTGTAAGTAGACTCCCTTTGGACATGAAAGTCATGAATCCTATTATCCGTGATTATAAGTTTATCAACATCAGGCTGAAGATATGTGGTGATGTTTTTGCTTCCTTCTCCTGCATCATTGCCTAGTATTTTACAATATGGCTGCACTTATTGTGTAAAATCTGTTGATGCTGTGTCACACCTGCAGGCTGCACCCAAAACATTCATTCCAGCTTTATTTGGACATGCTTCTGAGGATATATTCATTCAACCCCGGCACTCTGACCTCATATTTAAGTCTTATGCGGTATTAGTCTATTCCAAAGGAAGCGTTCTCCGTTTTGATTTACAGCACCAAGTGTAGTTATATCGAATAGGTTGCAGTATATCTCCTTTATGAAGAATGTGATTATGTTTCTGTTTTTTGAACTATGTGCAGGGTGACAAAAATATAATTAAATTTGATGGTGATCACAACTCCCCGCGGCCACAATTTTATTACGATTCAGTCTCCATTTTCTTCTACAATGTTCTTCACCCGCCTCAAGTTTCTTCTCTTTATTCGAGTAAGCTTGAGAAGTATTATGACTTGGGGGACCTGAAGGTTGGTGCTGGTATGGATGAGGTGATTCCCGTCAAATCATTATAAGGTTCTTCAAAAACTCTCGAGTACTGATAACAGGTCCTTGTGAAGTCGCATGCTCTTACGGTAGAAGTTTTTCTGGATCCTTGGCTATCTGCACAGGGAATGCTACTATAGTAGCTTGCATCATCATCCCATATCATGTGCCTCATCATTTTGTTCATCAGCATATGTGCCTATCAATCTAGATGTTGAACTGTGGTGCTGCAATGATGGAATCAATCAAAAATCAGAAAACATGTGGGCTGATCCATGATGTGAGGATCATACCATGTTGGCTTACTGCACCATATGATTGTTCCTCATTATAATTATTAGTTCACTCATACTAAACATACAGCAATGACAGCATGTCTTTTAAAATAATTTTTCTTTGCCGTTATAATATTTCTATCATATGGACTGATATGGAATTACGTTCCTTTGTTTTTTAGAGCCTGTTATATGAGATTATCACTGGTCTTCGTACTGCGGGTACTGATGCTGCAAGCTCATCATCAGCTCCTCCTGGCATTTCAACTACACAATCTGTAAGCGAATTTCTTTCTGAAATTGCACCAGTTCCCAGCGTCTTCGTAAGTTTCATAGTTTCTGATTCTATTTTTTCCCTGTTAGTTGTATTTGTCAATTTTTCTGCTTGCCTTTTTTTTTCCAATTTAAAAAAAAATAATTGCAGGGTTCCCTGCTGGATCAAGATAATTGTACTCATGATATGGATATAAACAATGGTGATGAGCCACTACATTTGCAGGTGACTTGTTTGATCTGTTTTTGAGATCTAAAATAGGATTGATCTATTTTTGAGATCTAAAATAGGATTTTTAAGTTCTTCTCTGTCAATAAATTGGTGACCCAACTCCCTGTAGAAACCCCGTAGAAAGCATGCTTTAACATTCTCTAGCAGTTTGCCGAATTGTTCCACCTGAAGCGGACAATTCTTCTCATGCATAATACTTTGAAAATAAATCTCAGAAAGCTGATTTAGTTCAGTTGAGTTCTATTTAGTCA
This sequence comes from Tetracentron sinense, assembly GCA_015143295.1. Taxonomy (NCBI): domain Eukaryota; kingdom Viridiplantae; phylum Streptophyta; class Magnoliopsida; order Trochodendrales; family Trochodendraceae; genus Tetracentron; species Tetracentron sinense. Next base: position 64,040,380 of record CM026551.1, read on the forward strand.
TTACTTGTTCCATGTTGCACAAATATATCTTGAAATACGTTATATCCATGTAATACAGGTTGAGCTTTTATTCAGTTGATTTCTATGTAGTCTTTAGTTGTTACATGTTGAACACATATATCTAGAAACACATTCTATCCATGTAATACAATGATTATGTATTTCTCGCAAAACCATTGAGGCTTTTGTAAACATTGTAGAGCAAAGATGGCTTCTATTGGGTGAGACTGAGGAGCCCTCATCTTTGTTTAGTTTGACGAATTCATTAGTTGGGGTGGTCCATCTATCCATGTGAAAAATCCATGGGGCCATGTTCCCAAAATTATCGCATTGGAGAATCCTGACCCATTTTGGAAATTAGAATCTTCATGAAAAGGGCAGTGTTTTAAAAGGCATATGAGGCTTACGCCTTGCCTTGAGACGAGGCTCAAGAAAAACGCCCCATGGCTCAAACTTAAAGGTGTAAATTCCCTGAGGCTTATTCTTCAATGAGTGAAGCTCACATGAGGTGCACCCCTCACGCCTTAGGCTTGCTTTGTGTGTGCCTTATGCTTTAAAATTTGTTTTATTCTTCTTTTTTTGGTGATTTCTCTGCTCTTGGAATCCAAAATCTGTCACATGAATTGAAAATTGAACTTCATGTCTTACATTATGTATATATATATATATAAAAATCTAAATTGCAGTATTTGCTTGCCTCTTTTTTTAATTTGCATATACATATATATATGCACACCTAGGGTTGAACCTAAACTTGTGAAAAAAATAAATAAAATTCATGGTATGTTTTTTAATTGTTTACCTAAATAAACAATTATGTATATATATCTAAATAAAAACGATACCCATAGGATATGTATGAAACTTATGGACGAGATGGCTCATGAACTTGGTCCTCAAAAATTTATCGGGCACTACGCCCCCGAACCCCCACAAGGGGTTGGAACCCCCCCGCACCCCCCCTAATACCCACCTAATCATTCTCTACAAATCCATCAACAATTACTAACATTGTCAATAAACCATAGCTTGCCCCCTTTTACGAGAAAATCCTAGCTCCACTCCTATATATATATATGATTGAATCATTTGTAGAGTATTCTCTCTCCATATATATATATATGTTTCATGACTTTTTTTTTTTTTAATATTCCTAATTTTTCTCAATTCCATCATGATTTGTATGTAAAAAAGGATGGTGCATGAGCGTGAGGCTTATGTCTCATGCTTTTGCCTTTTAACACACCGGAAGAGTTACTAAAAGTTGTTTCCATTCCAAGGATCAGGGCCGGCCCATCCATTAGGCCATCAAAGCCTCTGCTTTAGGCCCCATTAAAAAAAAAATATTAAAAAGGCCCCGTTTAGAATATTAAAAAAAATAAAAGGCTCATTTAGAATATTAAAAAGGCCTTATTTATAGTTAATTTTTTTAATAATATTAAAAAATTTTGAAAAAAAAAGCCTCATTTAGAATTTTCGCTTTAGGCCTTCAAATGGCTTGGGGTGGCCCTGCCAAGGATTCTAGGAAAGTAAAGCAGTATTGTGTAGGTTTGCTGCTTCTCTGAAATGTGTTTCTATTGAAGAATTTTGCAATTGCTGATTTCTCAGGACAAGACAAATTCACAGAATGAGGAATGCTGCTCATTTACAAGCTCAAATCGGGAGAGTTGGGGAAGATGTTCCTCTTTAGGAGGCAGCGACGAGGAGTCTTCTTCAGCAGATTGCACTAGGAGTGCCAACAGTAGACATCAGGTCTCTCTATCTCCCTACTTGAAATATTCCTCTTTGCATTCTCTTCTTCTTCTTTTACCGAGCATGTTGGCATTACATATCACTATATCAGTGGTTTCAACATAAACTAATAAATTAAATTCAATCTTTAGAGTGCAAATTGTCTGTCATGAACCTAACATGAAAAGGTCTGTTAGGCCCCACAACGTGACATGTACCTCATGTCGGGGTACTTGAGAAATACACAAAACAATCCCTGATGAAAATACCCCTCCTATACGTGTATTTCCAGAGTACTCTAAGTCTTTAACTGGGGTATGTGTTTGTGTTGTAGGGAGTCTTAACTGAATTTCCTTTTTACGTTTCCTAACGGACAATATGTGCTCCAATCCTTATGCTGAAAGGATAATGTTCCAGAATTGGAGATTAAGGAGCCATGCATGTGGTGCACTTCCAGGGTCAGCCATTCAATGAGTCTCCACCTAGGTGATTTAGGCCTATAATTGGATGACCGTTACTTGTATCACATGTAAGGACAGCAGGGTTGTATGGAGCCAATGGACCGTCTGAAAGACTAGATATAGTCCGTAGTTTTCCTGGCATAAAGATCACACACATTTCACATTTTTTTGAGGGTACAAGGCATCATTTATCTACAGTTAGTTGTTAGTAATGGTGAGTGGACTCTGCTTGACACTCATGAGTGGGGCACGCTTTGCCATCCGAGCTATAGGCGGCGGGTCACACATCTCACAGAAACTGTCTTTGAATTATAGCTCACAGAGCCAAACCAGATTCATTGATTTTAATTAATTATATATCTGAAGAAGCTTCTTTCTTTCTACCATCCTTTTTAACTGATTGCAGATGACTCTAAAGGCACTTGCAACACCTCTCAGAAGGATACAACGAAAATCATCAGAACCGCCAAAAGAGAAGAAGAAGAAAGCTCCAACAGTTCCGAAGCCCAAGCGTGATAAGTTTGACAAACTAGAGGCCCTTAGCCAGCGTCTGCGTCATTGCATTCTAAGGCGAGTGAATCATAGGAGACACCGTTCTTCATGACCACTTCTATACCATAAGAGAGGTGTTTGTAACTGTAATTGTTAGCTTCATTTTCATTTTTTTTTAACCCTTTGTTCTCCCATACACCCTCTGGTGGTGTATCTCCTTTATTTTCTTTTGTTGTTGCAAACAATAGGCATTGGTTTTACTATGATTTCAGCAGGCTCTCTTGTTGTTGTGGGCGTTTTCTGGACATGGTTTAGTTTCTTCCTTGTATACAGAAGGGCAGTGTAAAATTTTCTCCTGACTATTTTTTCTTTCTTTCTGGATGCTTTAATATGGGATACATTTGGACTACCACTTTCTTTGGTGAGCGCGTTGCTTCAGAGGACTACTGGAAATAAACCATCTGGTGAAGCCCCAGGTTCAACTGTAGCAAAGCGGCTGGAACTAGTGGTTGCGATGGATTGGCCCTGCTGACACGGTGAGACGATGAGTGACTAGCTTTAAGAAGAATGCAAGCAATGAACGAGAGCCTCTCTCTCTCTCTCTCTCTCTCATGTTTACTTAGAATTCTTATAAAAGGAGGTCAAGTTCTAACCGGGAAGTGATCTCTAATTTTTCTTTTACTTCCTGGCAATCAACATGTATCGTGACATCAAATTATTATTATATCAATTAGATATATATACTATGTAGATAAGTCCCAAATGATTCATTCCACTGACTATGCTCTCTCCCTCTTCCCCTCCAATAATTTGTTAATGTCCCTTTTTTGGTTCTTTGGCAACCAGTCTTGACCGGTTCCCATTACAAAACTGCAGTGGAAGCCACGTGTCTCGTTGTGAGTGAAAGTGGGATTCTGCAAGGGAGAATTGCGAGTGTCGCTGGCTAGTTAAGCCAAAGCCCAGGACGGACTGAGTTGCATTGTGGAATTCAATTCAGCTAAGCATAGGCAACACATCTCTATGTTCTATGATGATCAATTACTATGTGGAATCACAGAATTGCCCTTGGGCCTCTTGGATCTTTTAAATTACTGATACTGAAACCATCCCATCTTATGGACTTTATTATAGTCAAACAAACTCATGATACATTGTGTGACTGGTCCTATGTATGAGACCATCAAATTGTTGATCTTTGACATGTGAATGATATATCCATCTCTTTAAATGAGACCCGTCCGATGGTGACTCCTGCAAAGTCTATCAGGCGCCACATTTATTAATTAAAAATAATAATAATGAAAAAAATGCTTCTATTTTATTTCTTAAGGAATATAAATATTTTATTTTCTTAAAAAAAGGAGAGAGAACGTCTTTGGATTGAGAAATGGTCCTTTGTGTCAGCCCTCTATTGCTTCTTTGTAGCCTAAGGTACAAACAACATTGTAGCCAAGTTTCACTCGAAAAACCACATGTGTGTGTTGATATGTACGTGGTGGGTGCAGCGTGAATGTTGGTTAAGATACCGATGAAATCTGAGGGAACCCAACAAACCCTTTCTCCATCTCCTCTTATTTCCAGAACAAAACCTCCACATCTTTTCAATCACAAACCCATCTCCTTAAAGCTCTTCTACACTTAAAACTCTCCCTCTCTCTCTCTCTCTCTTCTATATGATCTCTTACTGTTGCTGAATTTTTCTTCCTTAACTAGTTGAAAGGAATAAGAAAAGGCTGAAAAACCAGGTGATTTTTCTCTTTCTCTCTTCCTGTCTCTCATAGTCATAAACGCACACACACGGTTTGATCTGGTTTGGATGACTTATGTTCTTATTGTTGCACAATTTTGACTTTACTTTTGGCCAACTGGGTGTATGCAGATATATATATATATATATATATTTTATAAAAATAGAAAATATGAATTTTTTTTCTTACTTGAAGTCATTTGGTTTTTTTCTTGTGAATTGTTTTTCGGGCTCTGTAGTGTCTTTTGGTGCTTCTGTCAGCTATATGGAGATTCAGTAAGAGAAGGCTGGAAAAGCCCATGTGAGTTTCAATGTGTTTAAAACTTTCTTCTTTCCCCCACTCTCTCTCTCTCTTTTATTTTTTTGAATTAATTAATTTATATAGTTATTGTATCCTTATCTAATTTAGCTTGTTTTTTTTTTTACCAAATTGTAACTCAAACTAGACAGTGAAGAGATATTGAGAAAATATTTTAAGTAAACTTGCTTTAAGGTCTTCCCAAACCCAGATGGATCTGTGAGTGCTTACTCGTTTCTTCTGTTCGACTGTAATTAGAACCGTTTGGTCTATTGCTTTCCTAACTTTTTTGATTTGCAATCTTTTTATGAATAGGTGAAATGATCAAATGAAAAGTAAATTGGTTCATGGGTTGTTATACATATGTTCAGATCTCTGGAGATGTTTTGCTCACAATTTGATTTATCAATTTTATTGTCTTGTTTTTGTAAAATCAATGATTGGAAAAAATTTCTAGGCTGAGATTTGCACATCTCACCTTAGGTTCTACTATTTACAAGGAGGCAGATCATTTAAACCTCTATGGGTCGTAAATACAATGGGGAAGATTGAAATCGTGAACAGCACCTCCAGCTTAACTGGACGGCTGAAGACTGATGAAATAGTTCTTGTATAATGAAGGAACTCTTACAAACAGAGCTTAAATTTCAAATGAACAGCAAACTTCGAATTAGGAAGTTGACATATATAGCTACCGAGAATGGTCATAGTTGTAGGTGTTTACTATCATAATTTATACAGAGTAGGGTGGATAAAGTTTATAGGCAACATCATCAACACAATGCAAGTTTCCTCAATGGAGGCTTTGGTAGCTTTCCAAATGGCTAATAAATGGATTCAACTTGTTTATGAACTGTAAAGTTATATACAACTTCTTCATGTACACCAAAATCTAAAGTTCCACTCTTTAGACTCTAGATTCGATGACCGTGTCTATTAGCGATCACATTTTCTCCATCTATTTATATACGAGTTGGGACTGACTTAAACTGTAATCGTGGGTTAGGACTGGCTTTCTCTCATATTATCTTCACATGGGGCTTTTGTTATTATATTTTAAGGACTCCCTGACCATTTATGCATTCCTTCTTTTGTTGATATCTCAGTTGAACTTGGCCAGTATCTCGAATGGAAAGTCCTCTATGTTGATTGTGTAACCTTGAAGTCTTGTTTTATTTTTTTCCTTTGAACCTGCCTGATTGTACAAATTTCATTTTCTATTTCTGACATGACCGAACCTGAGGAATAGATGTCGGCTAATATTTTAGCCCCCTTTTCTTTTGCAATTTTACTGTCCTTTCCTTCCCATATATATGAAATATATGTTGCCAACGTTATGGATAAGGAAAGACTATTCGTGATTCTTTTTGGCAAAATTCAAAATTGACCCTTTGATCTCTTTGGAAGTGACCTGCTTTTATAGCTTTCCTGTTTCTTTAGACCTCGTGGCTTAGTAGTGTTAAAAAAAAAAACTATAAAGCAGCCCTTGAGATTTTTAAAGTAGCGGTCGAATTCCAATTACCAAAATGGCCCAGCTTGGCACCTTCTTTAGTTTAATAAGATCCTCTTCATTGCTACTTGAGTTAATGCACACTGTAGTCAAGGTTTCTCTCCTAGTAAGTGTGTTATTCCATTGAAGCACAATATACCCCCATGATGGATTTAATGATGTTACGTGTCACAACCTTTGATGATGCAGGAACCTTTGCAGCTTTACCTGCTGAAGGCTAATTCTCATGGTTGCTTCTTTTCAAGGATTATCAATTTGATCCATGAGAATCTCGGTTAAGCTATGTCATGTTGTCGATACCATGGTTTCATGGCATCTTAGAGGATATTTGATTGGGCAAAGATTTGATCTTCTAGGACTCCCTTTATTCTACCCGGTTGAACGTCACATAGTCATGAGGAAGAGTTTAGTAGGTCGTTATAGTTAATTTCCCTAATAGAGTCGACAAGAGAGGTACATAATAGACCTGAAGCCTGGAAAAGATTTGGAAGTGGGATCTTAAGAAAACTCAGTTATAGACTGATCTCGATTTGACTGAATGAATCTTTTGGAACTCCACTTTATCTCATTAGACAAAAGGACATGGATGATGGAACTAGAGCGAACAATCATTAATTTCACATTAAATATTTACAGAATATTTTTACTGGATCCCCAATTTTCAGTTAATGTATTTTGGAAAATTTTCAGTATAAACTAAAACTTCAAACTGTCAGGCCTCATGATCTGCTCCATGTTATAAGTTTTGTTGCAATTAGTTACAGTTGGTATTTTCTAACATCTTCTTTACCGTATCTTTCCAGGCACATAGTTGACCTATATCTTGCTTCTATTGCTGACCTACGATGGGAGGGGTATTGGGAAAAGGTGATTCACCTAGAAAGGGTTGGATACCGGAAACAAAGCTTGAGGCAAAAATGGTTGAAGCCATGCAGCGAAGGGCATCGGTAGGAAGTGCCATGAAATCGTTTAATAGCATAATCTTGAAATTCCCAAAAATTGATGAGAGCTTAAGAAACTGCAAGACCATTTTTAAGCAGTTTGGTAAGTTCTCTTTTCGGTTGAGATGTTTGGTCAGTTGGTATATTAACTTTCAAATGGTGGCACATTATTTTCTGTTGGCACTGAGGAGTGAGGACCCATAAGTTAAAGCCTTCATTTAGATGCTGTAATATAAAGGAATGGAAAAAAATGTAAGTACCAAGCACTCCACTGTCCCCTGAATTTCTGTGGAGATACATGTGTCACTTTCTGACAGATGTTCGAAAGAGAACATATTTTATTTCTGTCCAGTGTATACACACACCTACCTCTTGATTAAGTTCAATTTTGACCTTTTCACGAAGATACAACCAATGTTTCTATTACTACTCTCAGTATTGTCATCAACTGCATGGATGCGCTAGCTTGTTAGGTTCTCGCCCTGTGTGACTCTGACCAGTGTCCAAGTTCAAGTTTCAAAGTGAGAAAGTAATGGAACATTTATGTGTGTGCACGCATGTGTGTGTGGGTGGCTGTGTGTCTGTGCCCTCCTCGTGCGTGGTGGTGGTGGGGGGGTGTCTCATTCCCAGCCAACTTGAACTTAGATACAAGTTTTGGATTGCTAGACAGGCTTGTTATTTCATAAGTATGGTGTAATAAATGGTTGCTATTTCTATGTGATATTCTTTTTATTGTATCAGCTAAGTAAGAGGTAATTGTGTTTCCCTTTATAGATGAGGACTCAAATGGTGCAATAGATCCAGAAGAGCTCAAGCACTGCTTCCACAAACTGGAGATCTCTTTTACGGAGGAGGAAATCAATGATCTCTTTGAGGCATGTGATATCAGTGAGAATAAGGGTATGAAGTTCAATGAATTTATCGTTCTCCTCTGCCTTGTCTATCTTCTCAAGGAGGATCCAGCAGCCCTTCATGCTGTATCCTAATTACAGTACTTTGGCTATATTATTATCCTTAGAGTTTGGTTTGATTGCTTTTCATTAAATATATTTTTTATGTTTCTTTCACCGGTAATTCAGCAGATACTCTTTCTTATTTTTTTCCCCTTATTATACTTTATGTGATAGTTTTAAAACTAAATATTTCCTATTCCTCGTAGTTGAAACTTATTCTTTCATATCTCCACGGAGAAAGGATAATTTCTCTGTCTTAAAATGAGATGTTTAGTGTCACATTTTCTTTTCTTTAGGCCAATTACCTGTATTCTGAAAAATATGAGACTATTTGTCCTTTTTGGGATGCATTACTTATCACTTCTTTCCAGAAGTATCATTTGTTTAGCCTCTTTTTATCTATTCTTCCATTGCTCCTGTTGTAATTTTATATGTTAAGCCTTATACTTTTGTTGGATAGTAAGGTCAAAACTCAAAAGAATCCATCCTGCTCCGACTATGATGCACGCATGACATACATGCAGTGGGATCAGGTCGTAACTGTTCAATGAGCCCCATCCATTCCTTGGTATCTCCCAGGTAAAAATGTTCTAATTAGATAATACTAATCATCATCATATATCTCTGACCATCAAAAGAATTCTACAGATTGAATGTTTAGGATCATTGGCCTAGAAGATCTCTAGGATAATTGGTTCAAAAGAACCCTAGGTATGACCTTAATGGTGTTTTTGGATCTCCCTGCATGTGAACCATGTGTAGCACAAGCAGGGAGGATTTCATCTTGCCATCCGACATTCAGAGTTAAGTATTCATCTCAACCCTAACATAAGTAGAAAGCTCTATATTTTCTTGATTTCCATGACCAAATTGCTAGAAATCACGGATGGGGTTGCCAAATCTGGAGGCAACATTCGAAACACTGGTTGATGCCTTTGTGTTCTTGGACAAAAATAAGGACGGTTATGTCAGCAAGGGTGAGATGGTTCAGGCCATAAACGAGACTACTTCAGGGGAACGCTCTTCTGGGCGAATAGCCATGAAAAGATTTGGTCAGTTCTCTCTCTCTCTCTCTCTCTGTGCGCGCATGCGTGCGTGATATAACTAATATGTAAACTCGCCCACATGTATACATACATCAAGGAGAGTTCCTTACTGTAGGCCAGTTCAGACTAGATTGTGCAAGTATTGGTTAGCATACCAAAAAAATTTGTTCAATGGTATGATTCTGGTTATCTTTTTGAACTTTGATTGACGTTCCAGGAAAGACATTAAATAATAGCATCATATGGTTATTATCAATTGGGTTAACTTTTGGAGTAAGAGATTCTCCTTGGAGAGACCCATGAAAATGGTGGGTCCTTAACCCTTGTATGTATGCCATGCATGCAGCTATATGCATATGATTTGTTGAATAGTGACACATTTGGGACCTGAAGTTTGCCCCTTAAGACATCATCTTATTCACTTACCACTAGCATTTCAATGGTAATTTATATCATTTCTAGATCCAATCATCTAGGTGATTCTATATTTCAATGTATGAAAAACTTGATCTGTTTTGAGCTCATCTGTGTTGACTGTTTGGCCAAGTTCCAATTATTGTGCCCAAACTTCTATTCTCTCTTATAATTTTTATTTCAAGATGACAATCTTGACTGATTTTACGTGAAGTTGGAAAGCTCTTAACTACATTGTCTGAGTTAAAGTTGTAAATTGGAACACATATTTCAGAATCAATTTCGACTCTTTTGCTATATTTCAGTGCAGGAACATTTGATGTATTAGGTGAGAGCTCTGTATGCACAATAGTTAAAATCCGCATTCATATTTTCTTGCTGATGTTAACGTTATTATACTATTTTCTCACTTGAGGAATACTTGAGTTGGGACCTGATGGATCATAGAAATTACTCAGTCTGACCTCTTATGTTTGTGTTGTGCAAGCATATAGGTCAGGACTTCTCATCAGATGAGTTGAAGCTTGCAGATATCATAGGAAGTTTACCTCATAAAGATGATCTCAAAAACATTCTTGGGGTGTCTAATTTTTTTATTTTGAAAAATTCTGGCTTTTTTAATAGTCATTATCTCTAATCCATTTGGCACCTTTTTTTTGTTGTTGCAGAAGAGATGGACTGGGATAAAAATGGAACGGTGACCTTTAAGGAATTTCTTTTTGCTTTCACTCGTTGGGTTGGGATTGATGACATCGAGGATGAAGAAGATGGAGAAGACAAAGTTTGATATACATATTGGATCATCTTCAAGTTATTCTTGGAAACACAACCTTCATACTTGCAGGCTCTGCTAGCTAAGATATTAAGAGCAGTCAAGTTCCCATGTAATGTTTGCTTTGCTTTTCCAATAATGCCTAAACAGATAAAAACATGTTGAATCAAACCATCAATCCTCCTTTGGATTTGCAGGTTTTGGTGTAAATAGTTTGAAGTATAGAACTCAATGCAACTCTAATAAGAGAAGAAAGCTTCTTCGTAATTGCTGAAGATTCTTGTATGATGTGGTTTATATTTATGTACTTGCTACACAGTAAACCATACAGCATGGTTAGTATGCAGAGTAGCTCCAAAGGCTCGCATCGTTATTTCTCTTCCAAATTGAAAACTAAGAGAGGGATGATAGTATTACAAGCTGAGTGTAATATGTGGGTCAGATCCTCCTCTATCTTCTACTCCTTGCACATTTGAATCCCGGGCTTCCTGTTTGATAAGTTGAAAAGGACTGGATTGCATGATCTTGGTGGAGGGTATGGGTAAACTAGAAAAGTCCCATTAATATTACCTGGACACTATGGTCCACCCAAATTGGAAGTATGAATGTTCCTGTTAACAGGTCTTGTCTTCTCACAAAATCATGCACCCTTCCTGCCTAGGAAACTCATAAACTCCTAGTGTCTACTAACATATTATCACGTTCAGTGAGATATAAGGATAAAAGCCAAACAAGTATACTTGCATCCAGGTATGGTATGACATGTAAAACCAACACCCAGCTCTCTGACCTAATAAAAAAAAATTCTGAAGAGTAAACATCATGGATAGACCGGATCATAGACCACATCCTGGAATGTTTTCAAAAAGTTCTTCATTGCCAAGGGATGTCCCTGATAAGGGATCAAACTGCTCTCTTATTGGGAAAGCCGAGCCTGGTGGCTGGAAACCGGAGGCCAAGCTCGACTCCAGCAATTGGTGTGTGAGGACCATCTCTGGTTTTGTACATGCCAGATCCATGCTCAACCGCTGCTTCTTCACCGAGCTTTCAGCCGGGGAACTGATACAGAAGCCCAAATCTGGTGTCAATGGCTCATGGCGGGACACAAAAGACTCGTCAAGGGAGAGACTCTTGACTGGGGTGCATTCCTTGGCAGCTTTGTCTTGGAGCGGGGACTCTGAGGTTGGAGCTGGGGTTGATGGGTCAGTCTTGTTGTCAGATTCTGGGCAATTGTCAACTGTGATGGGGGATGGAGTTCCTGAACTAGGTGCTTCCGCAATAGCACTGTTGAGCCATTGTTGCTCTTCAATGATTTTCTTCAGGTACTTGCCTTGAGCTTCTATCCGTAACTGTAGCTGCCTCTGGACCTGTTTAATTTGAAATTACATAAATTCAAAGGTTAGAGTGTTGTGCTTATTTAAACCTCTGCATGCCTACCTAGACTTCCACACCATTGAAATTGATGTAATATGCTTACTACCCCTTGTCTAACTTGTTATATATATATAATTTTTTTTTAAAGATTTCTAACTTGTTATAAAACGATGGACATTTTAGACTTGTGATACTTTGTTCATATATAGCTGCTGGGCAAAAAATATCCTCGGTGGGCGGGCACAGCTCTAGATTTTCTTTTCTAGTCTAATACTTAAAGCATCAAATAGTTAGGTCTAATCATTGACAGTCGGAAAGATTACCCTGAGAGAGGAGTAAGCATATTGAAGTGGATTTTCAATATGATGGGTAAGCATATTGAAGTGGACTTTCAATATGACAAGATAACTGACATGTTTACTACAGCTATAGTTGGGGAGGAGGGGTTTGGGCATATAGATCCCTACAAATTTTGTTACTTCCATAAAACGAGGCATATAGATCCCTACAGATTTTGTTACTTTTATTAAGATAAACCCGAGTACAGTTAGTACAGTCAAAAATCCACAAAACAAAAAAAATAAATATAATTGAACAAAGATGTGATAAGAGCAATTCCCCGAATAACAGAATGAATAAGAGAAAAAGGAACATCTGATTTATTAATACTCAAATGAAAAAAAGTTCAACAATGTTTTGCAAATTGACAAATTTCACATTGCATATCTAATGAAGAAGAAATAGAAAAACTAGGAAATAAACATTGCAATGACTGAAAGGATAAGTGAACAAGTTGATAGTGTCAACGCATTAGCTGGTTTTTATTAATACTACTAGAATTACTGGATTGGTGGACAACAAAGAAGGAAGGAGCCTCTTTGAGAAGATATAACCTATTAACTTCACAACTACTGCCAATCGTCTTCCTTGTACTCAAGTCCTGAAAAACACAATGGGTAGAAAAAAAAAAGTAGTACTACAATTAAGATTTTTAAAAAGGCAACTGACAAATAATAAGTTTGTTGAAAGATTGGAAACGTGAAGTACAAAATATTAGGAAGAAGTTTATTCTCTCCCTTTCCAGATGTATAACGGTCTAAGAGAGAGATCCATCATCAACCCTAACTTTTATTTCTACCAGAACATTTAGAATATGATGGGAAAACAGGTGACATGCCTATCATGTGGTCAAAAGAGCTTGAATCAATAATCCATGACGGGGAGTCCGAAGGACAGAGAGTGGCACTAAGTGCAGATCCATGTGCACATGAGTGAACGAAGGCAGCTGATGAACTCTCCAACTATGACATCATTGATCATTTGATAGAGACTCTTAAGCTCATGTTCGAGAATAATAACTATCTTCTGTGAGGGGGTAGCAGTCTGAACAGATGTATCATGAGTAGTAGACTGAGGTAAAGATGTAACTTATCTGAAGAAGGACCACCAGTAGAGGAAACACTGGGAACAGTAGAGGATCTAGTATGATTCAAATTCAGACAACGACCCACTAGGTCCCAACATCCTCCCTGATATACCGAGAACAACCACAATGAGTACGCTTCAACTTGTCCTTGTACTCAGAAGCACTGCCTGAACTTCCACGACCACCTCCACATCTAGGTTAAGTATTAGTGGCAAAAGCTGCTTTCTTTCTGGAGTATTGTCAAATGTATCAATGATTCTCCTGTGACTCTCCTCTCCCTCTGAAGAAGAGAAAATTGTTCTAAGTGAAGATAGAGTGTCATGCCCTAAAAAGTTAACCTGTACAACCTCTTATTCTTGATTCACTCTGCGAAGCAAGTCAAATACCTTTTTGATGCAGGACAATGCTAACTAACCTAGGATGATGCTTTAGAGATCTGAATTTGAAATTGCAATATAAATAAGACCTATAAACAATCAAGATTCACACTTTTACTCGAAAGAAAATCAAGAAAGAATTGCTAAACAACCTAAGTCAAGTCACAATCTCGCAATAATGAACTTTCAAATTTGATCGGGTGATCGTAATGGAAGTGGAAACTTCCACTAGCTTAGGGATTTAGACCAATAACCAATGTAATTCCCTTGTTCAATTTGAGGATTTCAAAAGAATAAGTCTAGACTCAACAATGGTTATAAATTTTAATGTGCATGTATAGTAGGGTTTCAAGCAATGTAAATTGAATACCAAAACCCAGCAAGAAGCTATTAGCAATTGTAAATTAGGGTAAAGGTTTTGGGGGGCGCTGTTTTAGAGTTAAGAATTGTTGTATTAGGATTTTGGAGAGTTATGGTTGCAATAGGATAGGTCTAGGGTGACTGTAGCATCAATAGGACAAGGCAACATGACTAGCAGTCAAAAAAAAGAAGCTGTTGGGGTTGGACATCAAAGGATATGGTTTGTGGTTGCAGGGAATAGGTGAGGCTGCAAGAGGGTAGGTGTAAAGGGACTGTAGCAATCAAAAGAGGACTGTAGGAAACTTTGGTACAGGCTTACAGCAGGAACAGGAGGCTGGAATGGCGCAGCAGCTTTATGGGAGTTGCGGAATAGGTGTGACAGGTCTGTAGGGGATGTACAGTAGGTTGGACAGTAAAGGGGAAGGTGCTGGTTTGATATAACAGCAAGGACAGTGGGAAGGTAGGGCCTGAAGAATGACTGGCCAGCAAAGAGAAGACCTGAGAAGTGGTGCGGAATGCTTGGGAAAGAGCTGGGACTGGTGCAGCAGGCTTGGGCAATAGGGGATAAGGTTGTGGCTGATCTGGGGAGAGGAAATAGGGCTGCAGCAATGCTGTGAGGTGGCTATAACAGCCTACGGCAGTGGCTATGGGGGCTGGGAACAGTGGCAATGAGGGGAAAAAAGGCCAGCAACAGTAGGGTTCAATGGGATTTAGGGTTTTGACTGATTAGGTTGTAATAAAACAAAAACAAATAGAGAAGAGAGAAGAAGAAAGAAAAAGAAGATAACCTTGGAATCACTCCAAGATTGACTTCACACCATATGGCATCCATCACAAGCAAAAAACTCTTCATAAATTTCCATTCACCCCCCTTTGAATTTATAGCACCAAGAGTATTTATAGACAATCATAAAACCCTACTTAATAGAAAACAAAACCACACTTTTTAGAGATCGAATCACAGCCAATCACGATTGAACCCAGGGAGAGTTCAATCGCACCCAAAGGTCAACACATGTCCCTTTTAACCCTTATTAACCGTGGTTAAGATTCACTTACCCTTAGGGTTCAACAATATAACCTTGGTTTTCAGAAAAAATGTTTTTTCAAAAATTAACCCTAAGGTTAAAAAATTTAACCTTAGGATTAATATTTTAAATTTTTTTTTCTAAAAACCAAGGTTAGATTATTGAACCCTACAAGTTAGTGAAACTTAACCACGGTTGATAGGGGTGAGAATCGACACATGTTGATCTGTGGGTGCGATTGAACTCTCCCCTAATTCAATCGCAATTGGCTATGATACGATCTCCACTTTTTATGTTCTCTCATAATAAACTAACTACAAGGGACAAAATAAAGTCAAAACAAACTAGATAAAATAACAACTAAATAACTAAAGGGGTGGGCCGACCACTATGACTGCCTATGCCCATCTACGGGTTGATCTCGGCCCTCCGATCGCCATCTCTCGATCCGATGGTCGATCGTCCTCTAAGTCGCGATCCAATGGTGGATCCTCCTTGAAATAGAGATCCAATGGTGGATCTCCATCATAACAAAATCCAACAGTCCAATGTCCGCATCACTTTTTCTGCTCAATCCATGTGCATTGCTCACTACTCACTAGCACACGCTGAACATGATATGGGCTGAAAGTGACTCAATTAGTCCCCTTACCTCACAACCCATCATTGTAGTCATTCAATATTTTCTCCTCTTGTTTGAACTTTCTGATAGTGCCAATCATCTCATACACCTTAGTCTCATACACCTTAGTATTATTCTGCTTATAGGAATAAGGTTGCAGATTCTGCAACATACAACAATTCCTTTGTTGTGTCCACAAACATGAATGTCTTACTAATATCTAGTTCCATATAATGCACGAGCCATGACATTACAGTCATCTTCTCAAAATCCCAATCTACAATGGATTCAGCATTGATATCAGGTTGAAAAATGGCACCATTAACATATCTCAACTTCTTTTTTCTCTCAATAAATAAACTGGTAAATCTAGACCACTCTAGATAATTTGAACCATTAAATTTTCTTGTTGAAAGCCATGTCCTTCATTACTAACACCACTGCTAGTATGTGAAGATCTACTTTTAACATCAATCATTATCAAACACCTTCAACCAAGCAAATCAGCTCCCACAACACTTCCAAAGACTTCTAACACCACAAGAGCTTCTCTTTATTATAAACAATGGACTACTTTTCACCAAATAGCAATGATAAACAATTAATTGAACAACCACAACATTTGTAACTAGAAAAAGCAATATTTAAAGGAAAAAATAGACTGAAAAACATTCACTAAAGCTTCAAAACCAGTGTAGTCAAGGCGTTGGCTGGTCGTATGTGGGCAGTGAAATCTCACCACCCACAAGGCAATGTTTTAAAACATTAAGGCGTGAGGCGAGGCGTTAAGACCTCAAGATGCGTGAGGCGAAAGCCTCAAGGCGTGAAGCGTAAGCCTCAGAAGAAAGCTTCATGCTCTCTCATTTTAACAAATAAATATAATATAAGAAAAATGGCAAAAAAGATTCAAGAAGTTGATGAAAAATTATAGTATATATACATATAGAGAGAGAGAGAGAGAGAGAGAGAGAGACATATATATATATATATAGTTGTATTTGTATACATTGTGTGTGTTCATGTGGACGCACACATACACATAAGAAATACTACATAAATTAGTTGAAACAAATGGCAATTTTTTTTTTAAAAAAAGACATTTAAGTCTTAGTTCCTAATTTTAGTTAATTTATAAGACGTACATAGACATGAAGCAAGCTTCAAGACATGAAGCGTGTGCCTCATATGAGCCTCATGGGGTTTTAAGCCTCAAGGCGTTTTCCTAAAGCCTCGCCCCGAGGCGAGCCTTGAGGCATAAGCCTCATACGCTTTTTAAAACACTGCCGCAAGGCGGGTGCATGGTGCACTACACAGGATCACCACACATGGAATGGGCGGTTAAGCTTCGCGCATGCCAAAGGCATGCACACCAGCTGGCTAAGGGGCTAGCTCACCGCCAGCCCGCCTAGTATTAAATGCTTGAAGACTGACACATGGTTAGGGTTTGCCCTTGCGGGCATACCCCATACAGGATCTATGGACAAACTCTCTGAGTCCATCCACGGGCCAGTCAATGACTATCTCGGTCCGTAGCCCAAATAAGCAATGGACCTAACGCAAACCGAGGGCTGGACCCATGGTCCCACCCTGTGTTGGTCTACGGACTGACAGAGGTCAGACCCTGGTCCTTAGCCCAAATAAGCTTTGGACCTGACCCAGGCCACGGGTGAGACCCATGGTTTCACCCTTTCAACTTGTGGACCAAGGTCAGTCCTTTCTCAGCTAGCAGTCAGATACTGTCTGTCATGTGGCAGAGAATTCCTAATAAAAGAGGACTCTCTGCCAGCTTTGGGGGATCCCAAGATAGAAATCTCCTCTTTTACTCCAGTAATAGAGTGCCATATGGCACCCTATTCGAAAGGGAAAGTAATCTTTTCCCTTTTCTTGGAAGGTAAGACTCTTTCCTCTTTTGAGGGAAGCATTATCCTCCCATGTTTCCCAAAAAGAGAAACCAATTTGGAATCCTTCAAGAAAAAGGACTCTCATGCGTACCAGGTTTCCCCAGGATAAGGGAAACCAACTGTCTTAGACAGATGACCCCCTCTAAGGAGAGTTGGCCTCTTTTGATTTCCTAAAAAGGAGGAAGTCAAAGGGGAGTTCAAGGAGGACTCTCTAAAAGATATAAAAGGGAATTTCTCACAAGAAATTCCCACAAACCACTCACGAGAGGACGGACGAAAGACGGAGAAGAAAATACAAAGAAGAGAAGAGAGAAAAAATAGCTTTTTTTTTTTTTTTTTGCAGGAAAACAGTTACCCAAGAGGAAGAAGAATGATCTCCCATCAATAGAGAATATCAAGTGAACCCCTAATATGGCCACCTCATTTTTTTTTTTGGATACAAAGACCTCTATGAGGTATCTTGTAACGCCTACATGGGATCTGGGTAACCCCATTGAATAAATAAATATATTTTATTCAAATATTTGTTCTTCTTTATTCTTCTTCTTAATCAGAGGTTCTTCCCTAAATCGGGAAGGTAATTAACAGTCTGGGTTTACTCAAATTGGAAGGATAGTCCCCCACACAAAACAATAAACTCCATACAACAATGGAGGCAATTTGACACGCAGACGAAATTTACGCATTACAGTGTCGCGTAAGTGATTTTGGAGCATCATCGCCTAGGAGCCTCCCTATGTAAGCGCTTTTGCATCATTCTCTCATTGCTTCTTAAATGTAAGCCTCATTAACAGCGTATTTACATATAAATATCATATAAGTAATGATTTAATTTCATTTACTTTAGATATTTATATGTAAATAATATTATGCCCCCATTTGAAATCAATAAAAATTATCCTAGATCCAAATTTTTGAAGAATGAAAAGTCAATTTTCCAATTCAAGAACAAAATCCACTTTTTAGCACATTTTTCAGAATTTTAACTTTCAAATGCTAAGCTATTTCTCAAATCTTAAAATTTCATAAATTCTACCATATCAAAACATTACTAAAACCCAAAAGTTTGGTGAAAAAGTCTTATATTTTAGTCTTCAATATATTTTCATCTACAGGGTCATAAAGTTAATTAATAGTTCGCAGAAAAAGACTTATATTCAAGCTTTACAACATTAAATGTTAATTTGCCTAGATTTTTATCAAACCTGGGAGGTTTTAATTGTTGTGTATATATTAAAATTATATATATAATTTAATTCTTTTCATCGCCTGGGGGTTGCCTAGGCAGCGCCTCACCTAGCTAGGTCTAATCGCCTAAGCATCACCTAGACGCCTTGACTACACTATTTAAAACTTAACCAATTAGCCCAAGACAACTTTTTATGGATCAAGGACTCCTAAGCAGTGTTGTCAGAAACAGACCGGGCATCGAATCGGTGGAGTGGCCGGTTCCCGGTTCCACCAATTTGACCGGTCTAGTTCGACTATGTACTTTTTGCAAAAAAAATTCTTCATTTTTTCCTAACTTTTCCCCGGGTCTAACCGGTTTCAGCCGGTTCTGACCGGTTCCCAACTGGTTCTACCACCGGTTCAACTGGTTTTAACCGGCTCTGGCCAGTTCTTAAAGAATACCAGTTTTGAGGGTTTTGGGAACTGGCGAGGGGACCGGTTCCCAGTTCGACCGGCCGGTCTAGTCCAGTTCTGACAACACTGCTACTAAGAGTTGTGCCATTATCAAAAAAAAAACACCATCCACTTGAGAATAATCCCATAAAAAAAAAAACCCAAAAAAGGATAGAACTTCCTTAAAAACCATCCAATCAATATGAAAATTATTAAAATCAAACCCTCTCAAAAATACATTCATAGGCATGATCGGAGTGTTGCTTGTGTTGTTGCTAACATCAATTGTATCATGGGTGGGCACTGGCGTCAACACCTGTCTTGGTTTTCTTTAAGTCCATTGGTTTCTTTGGATTGGTATAGACACTCCCCCAGAATCAGAAAGGCTTAAATACCTACTTGAAATAGAAGATTAGGGATTTAGAGTTTGAAGAAGTAAAAAGAAGAGGAAGAATGAGAGTACGTGTTTTATTTTTCCTGATCGGTAATGCCTCATATATATATATATATATATATATAGGAAGAAATGATAGAGTACAAAGCTACTTAGGTTCACAAAGCAAATGAAGGAAAAGAGCAAAATATAGTATAAGTACATAAAAAGAAGGCAAAAAGAGAAAGATAATAAAGCAATATGAAAGATCACAAATTCACAATGCGGAGAACCAATCCTCGTCAAAGTCCTTCCTAATAGCCAAACTCGAAGAAGCTACATGTTTTTCTACACACGATCCCAAGACTTTTATTATTAAAAAATACTAATAGACAGTAATGCCCTTACACATGAACATGAAATACAATAGACCCAAAGAGAAGAGAAACAAATATACCTTTACATCCCTTTCTCAATAGGACCTTGACAACAATTTATCTAATTAAACAAAAGTTGCAAAAAGAAAGACTTGCCTCCAATTGCTCGTGCAGTCGCTTTTGCACCTCCATCTGCAGCTTGAGTGCTTCTGTCATTTGCATCCCACTACAAACAGAAAGATAATGTACTGTCTCAAATCAAGTACTATTTCCAACAAAAATAAAATTACATAAACATCAATGGATGTTTCATAGATCATTATCATCCAACTGTTCACTATATGTTTCTAAGACCATAAAGGAGACCCTCTATTGCCGTTCCTATTTATAATTGTCACAAAAACTTTGAGAAGGATGTTTGCAAGAATGGAAGGTTCAGTTTTAGAGGGTTTTTCTATGGTACCAGATTCGATGGTTATATCCCATCTTCAGTTCGCAGATGACACATTAGTCTTTTGCGATGCATCGTCTAGACAATTGGTCTATCTCAGATGTCTCTTCCGTTGCTTTGAAGCAGTTTTTGGTCTTAAGATTAATCTTGGAAAGAGCATCATTTTTGGAGTGCGTGATGTCCGATATGTGGGTGAACTCAAATCGGTGTTAGGTTGCAACTTGCAAATCGGGTACCCTTCCTGCTTCTTACTTAAGATTGCCTCTACCTTTGTGGCTGTCAAATTGGAAAGGTTACAGAAAAATTCTTTTGGAACAAGAGAGATGAGAAACATAAATACCATCTGGTGGAATGGAAATTTGTAATTAATCCAATTAAGCTAGGAGGGCTGAATCTCCAGCCCTTGGTGGAGGTGAAGGCCTTATTGGATAAATGGTTATAGCGGTTTGGAGAGGAAAGGGATTGTCTTTGGAAAAAGGTAATAGTGACAAGATACGAGGCAACTTCAGTCTGGGAGCCTAAAGTGGTGAAAAGACCATATGGGGTTGGCATGTGGATAGGGCTGTAAACGAAACGGATTTGGACCGGATCTGCCTAGATCTGAATCCGATCCGATCCAAGATCCGTCGGATTATGAATCACCCACTCCGAATCCAAATCTGACTATTGATTCAAGATCCGAATTTGATCCTAATTTGATCCGATTAACCTTAATATATCTAAAAATTAATATTTTAATTAAACATTTTGATTAGTATTGTTATATATTTGTAAAATTATATAAATATTATTAATGTTATATATAATCTTATTGGATCGGATCACTATAGATCCAAATCTGATCCGATTATAAACGACTTCAAGATCGCGTATCCGTATCCGTATCCGTATCCGACGGATCTATAATAGGATTAGGATCACGTCTAATCGGATCGGATCTGGATCAAGATCCGATCCATTGACAGCCTTACCCATGGAAAGTCATCCTCAATGTGCTCACGACTTTCTCCCAAGACATTCGGTTTAGGGTAGAGAACGGTTCTGAGGTCAAGTTTTGAGAAGATATTTGGTGTGGGCGGAGTTCCCTTCAAAGGGACTTCGAGAATCTCTTCTTCTTAGTTTTCGTGGCTTCTTGTATCCAAGGGAGCGGCGAACTTGCGGCCTGGTCCCCTAGGTTTAGACGCAACCTAAATGAATGGGAAGTAGAAGACCTTCTTAGAATGCTCAACTGTGTTTCTTGTGTCAACCTAAGTTTACATAGGAGGGATACTATATTTGGTCAAAGGACAACAAAGGGCAGTTCACCGTGAGATCTTTTTTATAATCATTGCAGGTCCATCCCATTTCTCATTTTTCATACCGAGTTGTATGGAATCTGAGAATTTCATCTAAGGTATCTTTTTTCCTCTGGCGTGCCACGCAGGATAAGATCCTCACATGTGACCATTTGCAGCATAGAGGGTGAAGGATGTTAAATCACTGTTTTATGTACCTCGAGGTGGAGAAGTCGGTTGACCATCTCCTTCTGTATTGTCCTTTTGCTTATGCAATTTGGAATCAATTCTTTTGCCAATTGGGTATCGTCTGGTTCTTTCCTAACTCTCTTAGGAGTTCCTTATCAGGTTAGTTTTCGATCAAATTTGGAGAGTCCAATATTAGTGAATTAGGCAATGCTTCTAGGGCCCATAGGGTGGTCCATTTGGAAAGAGAGAAACATGCGAGTGTTTGATAGCATTGGCTCTTTTGAGGGTAGAGTGTACCAGAAATTACTACTAGCTTGGTGCGCTAATAGGAATTCGAGGATGAGGGGTGGTTAGCTAGGCCCCAGTAACGTATTATTTGTTCTTCATAATTAGCACTTTCGATTATTATTTACTTTTTCTTTTTCGAATTTCCTTTTTGCTCGGTCTTTGGTTCATATTCTGGATGAACCCTTGATATGTTTTAGATTGTTATTCTGCTTGCGTGTTTTATTTATATCATGACTTGATTACCTATAAAAAAAAAAGACCATCAAATAGAAGGCAACCAATTGGATGGTTAGAATTATTCAATCTGGCAATAGGTTTCTAGGCCAAGGAGATCTCCTAGGTAGGAACTAAATTGCACAGATACGGACAAGAGGGTTGGAATCCGATACGGATGCAAGGTGTTGGATTCGGTGACCTCAAAAATTAGGATTCAAGGACTCGGGAGATATTTAAATTTTGTTAGTGCATCTTTAAAAGGGGTGTCTTATGATGTATATCATATACTTACAAAAACAAGGGCATAAATAAATGTAATAGTATTGTATTTACCACCTATAAACCTTCAAACGGATAAACTAGAACACCTATCTATGGTGCCTGTCAATTTATGTTGAGTTAAGAACGAATATAACAAAAGAAAATTCAAATTTGTCCAACAAGAATCTGACACGTGTCTGACACAGACATTTCACCCCTTAAGAAGAGTTCGTGCAATATAGGGTATATGACACTCCTCCCTGCATGTGAGCCATGCGCATAGCCAAGTCTTACACTTTCATACGAACATGTAAACACCATAATTTATTTTCCTACTTGTATCTGAATTAGAAAGAACAATAAGAGGAAGTTCTACTTACGATGAACTATCCAAACTGGAGAGCAGATCTCCCGGTTCATTCTCGTCAGCCTTCTTTCCTTACATTTACAAAGAATGTATCACTTTACTGATTCTCGTAAGGGTGTCTACTTTTAACACATCTTTAGAAGACTTGCAACAATAAAGAAACTTGTACTAATTTACTTTTCAATCAAAATAACGAAAGTAATTCTTGTTTTATCATAAATAATCTACAATATCAATCAGATACACATACCATCAGATGTAGAGTCGGGAAGGTACTTTGCAAGCCGATATTTCTGGATGCATAAATTCATAGTGACAGTTAACAAAATCTACTTAAAGGAACAAATCATAAGAAGAAAGGGACCTTCCAGAGGAAATTTTGCTTGGTAAAAATCCTACTGATACATACCTGTAGGTGGCTTTTGACATGGTATATTGTCAAACCTTGTACACCCATGACTCTGAGGACACCCTTAGGAGTAGCTCCTGTAAGAGAGGAAAAGAAGCCCATGATTCATGGGGTCACATGTAAAGTTTACATAAATAGAAGCTTGTTGGACTGTTCAGTTAAAATATCCTTCAATTTACATAATTGAGTTTTTGGAGCACTTATTCAAATTTCTCTAGCACTTCACAGTGCTAGTACTCAATCGAGTTCTCTCGGGTTCTAAACAAACTGTGTTGCTTCCTTAGCCCAAAACCCAATTCTTGATCAAATAGAGTTGGACATGTTGAGGTTTCAAGAACTTGATGGGTTCTTAAACGGGTGGTATATATAAAAATAAAAGGGATAGAAAATCCCTAATGACTGAGTTATCCAGCACTAAAGCATTTAAGATTTATTTTTCCTCTTTCTATCTTTTACCTTGTACTGGATCAAACTGACATTTCCACTAACTGTTGCGTGAAACAAGCGAGTTTTGTTTGGACTGTATCAATAAATACCGAAAAGAAGAAAATTACTGAAAGATTTTATAAGGAATAGCTGATTCCCTGATACACAAAGAATCCCTCGAACACCCTCCCTTACTGAAAATTGGAAATTTTACATGTATTTCAATAATATGAGGGATCTATAAATGACCATTTTTTTGGATAATGCTAATTACATCTATCTTATTAAGCAACAATATGATAATATTCTCCCCAGCTTACCATCCAAAAAAAACAATATGATATTGTATTCCATAATTTCCAAAAAAATAATAAACTCCAATAAGCAAGATAGAGACTGAGACCATAGTAAACAAGTCAGAGTTTGGGAACTATTCGGCTAGGGAAAAAAATGGGCAGTATTCGGGGAAAAATCGTAAAAATGTTGGTCAAAAGATGAAAAAGGCATAATTTTTTCAAAGAGTCGTGAAATATTCATGAATCAATCATTTAACGAAAAAGTCGCGATTTATTTGGGACTTTTTGAAAAAATCAGAGAACTTTGTTGCTATGGATGAGAGAACTCACTGTCTGGCCCACCAAGTTGTGACACAGCATTTTCAAACCGTTCATGGAGGTCTTGTGTCCAATGCAAGCGTTGCCTTGAGGCCGAACTAGGGTTATTGTTGAGACTGTTTCCTATGCTGCTGGGGCTCATTGTGCTGGCTCCACCATCTCGATGCTGGCCATGAACTAACAAGTTGCTACATACTAAACTTGAACTAGGAGTAGTCTTCGGTTGATGCATTTGTCATTATCTATAGACAAGAAACCAGAGATTCGCCAAGTCCATAAAGAAAGGAAAACAATTAAACATAAAGAACTTATCTACTAGATGCATTTTTTCTATCGATCAACTACTAGATGCATTTGGAGAAAAAAAAAATGAAACAAAAGCAGTTAAATTACATGTCTAGAATTTCCATTAGAAAAGAAAAGGAGAGTAATTCAAGATCAACACAGAGCAAAGAACATTGAGATCCTGTAATCTGTAGCTCAAGAGAGGAGGGAGAACAATCTTGCTCAATGCCTAAGCAACAAATTCCTAACTTCTACAAAAGAGTCCAATTCTTCATGAAGACCCACCCAGCCACCCTCCTATTCCATCCATTTGATTAATAATCAAATCTTCTCCACCAATGGATAGGAAAAAAATGGGATATAAATACTTGACTTTGCACCTCATTGGATCTAAATACTAGAAGCATGTCTCTGTGTATTAGTCTATGATATGGCTGGTGTGATAGAACTCTAAGAAGACTACCATGTATGGACCCTCAACATGAAGGGGGCGGATCTGCACTAAAGATGATAAGCTTATGAAGCAAATCCCATAAGGAACCATCCTAGTTCATTTGAAGCTTAAAAATACCTATCCAATCAAATACCGATAAAAGAATACCTATCCAAACAAACAGGTATGTTAGGCCCCACTTGAGCGAGCATAGTTTCTGGGCTCAAAGGATGTCATACAGGCAACAGGAGACACCACTACATCTGACCAAGTAAAAGCATACCAGAAAGATCTAAATAACTTTATGATTTCAGAAGTCAGATTAGTGTCCAGGCCCCAACATTATATCCAATATCTAAGTTTAGATGCAACCTGCACCCTAAACCTATTGAAATGAGTGAAGACAAGCCAGAAACAACAGTAATACCTTCCACTCAAGGTCAGACTCAACGAAATCTCATATGCACAACAATAAAACATAGAAATAACTAGCACATTCACCAAGTGCTAGTGTAGAAACCAAAACCTCTCCCAACTTTGGTGAATATTACTAGACCGTCACCAAAATGGAGGAAATCCATGGATCCCAAGACAACCACCAAACCTAACAACAATATCTTTGTACAGACCCAATGACTCATAAGCCATAACATCAATTCCTCATCTAAAATACAAGGCAAAGTGCAAACAATCAAGAGACTTATAGAACCAGAAAACTGACTCAAGCCTCAGGGCAGAAAACTCAAAAATGGAATAACAAAGTACTAAAGAAAGCCTTGTTCCACGATCATATTGAAGTAAACTGAGAAATCAACCTCTTTCCTTATAGTATGAGAGAAATTAATCAAATAAGACACTCACAAGATCGAAAACATAAATAAATAAAATATGGGTGATGTTAGGTGCACTCCAATATTCGATGACTGCATCCCATTTATCAGTTTTTCCTTATTTTCAGTTTTCTCATTTTTTAGTAGTCCTACCCTAGACTAATCCCTTCTTATTTATGGTGGGAAAGCCTCAAGTCCTTTCTTCTTTGTTCTCATGTTCCTTCCTCCATTTTCTGGCTCTTTCTCCATTCAACACTCTCCTGAAAACTCAAAGAAGAGTACTTAGTGAACAAGGTACCGCGACCTGGTGTTAAAAGAGAAAGGTCATCTGTGATTAATTTTATCAATTTTTGCTTAGACTAGAAATAGTGAGATAAGGGTGGTGGTGGGAATTAAAGAGATGATGATGATCCATTTAAAGCAGCCAAGAAATTGTAATGTGGATGTGTTAATATAAAGGTGGTGGGAGTTAAAAAGAGATGATGCCGATCCATTTAAAATGGCTATGTAAGCAACCCATCACTCTTTCCCCATTTCTTGATAATGTAATTACAAAAAGAAAGAAAGAAGAAAGATGCTTAACCTCTTGTTTCCATTATAATTAGTGTGCAGTTATAAATGTATAGATTATTTTTTTATTTTTAGTGTGTACAAGTAATTTTATGAATTTAATGGTATATAGTCAATAATATTTAATAATGGGGTGCAGTCATCAAACATTGGGGGTGAACCTAGCACCATCTTTAAAATAATCACTAGCATTTCACTATTGGAGACAACAAAATGAAATTCATCAATAATACTACAGAGGTCATCAAATTTACGACCTATGAGGATATAATTTCAGGCATTGGGCTGGGATTTTACTTGTGATCCCATAGTGTTCTTCCATTCTATTGAAAGAAACGGGAAGTTGTGACTTTTCCAGTCCTCGGAACATGGGTTTTAGTTTCAATCATTTTTATGGGATTTTTAACCATTACTGAAAGAAACACTTGTTTTTGAAAAATCTAAAGATCATTAAGTGAAGGGGTATGTGTGTTTGTTTTAGTTTGGTTTCTCTTTATTGAAACAAAACACTAGAAGATTACTCTAGGGATCTGGGGTTTTTGAGTTGTACTGGGATCTGGGGTTTTTGAGTCTTTTGAAGAATGCCTATTACTAAAGGCTAAAGCTAGAGGAAACAGCATCAATCTCACATTCTAGATCATCGAAACCAGAGCACCTAGACTCGATCTCCCCATATCTTTCCTAAAGAATAAAAACATACAATTTCACACAAAATAAACTGATGCAATAGGGCAGTTGCAGAAACAAATCCCCGTAAGTAGACAAGTTTCCACCAAAACCGGATCATCATTTCTCCAGAAAAATACTAAAAAAAACATTCACAGAACTCAAAGTTGACCCAATGCACATACGTTTCCATTAAAAATGTGCGGAGAAGCTATGATACAACTAATTCAAACTTAAAGATGAAGCAGAATAAGAACAAAGTCACCGAAAAACAGAAAAAGAAGCCATCATACCCAGATCGAAAATCGTTAAGCCTTCCAATTGCAGAGCTTATCGAAGAACTAAAAGAGGAAAACTGAATTTCAGAGGCCTTGCTCTAAACTAAAGGGTGTCTGAGAATGAGATTCATCGGGAGACGAAGTATTGATTTTTTTATTTTTTTTTTATTTCTAAATTTAATTTTATTACCTGGTCTTTGAACCGAGTCCAAAATTTGTCTGAAATTCATTTAAACTTGTAGCGCGCCTACTGTCTAGGACTCAACCTTATTAGGGTGTCCACAAATTTGGGATGCTGTAACATCACATTCACGGCTGCTTACACATCCGGTAAAAGGCATTAGTTAAAATAACGTAATCAAGTTAAATATAACTAGCGGGTGGCACTTGCGATGCACGTGAGAGTGAGTTAACCGCAGTTAATAAGAGTTAAAAGGGACACGTGTTAACCTGCTAATGGCACGGGTGATGCACGTGAGAGTGAGTTAACCGCAGTTAATAAGAGTTAAAAGGGACACGTGTTAACCTGCTAGTGGCACGGGTGATGCACGTAAGAGTGAGGGGAAAAAGTTAACTAATAGGAATTAAAAGGGTCACGTGTTAACCTCCGGGTGCGATTGGCTGTGATTCAAAATAGATAGATGAGTAAAGGTAGTCTCAAAATTAAATCAAAGGCAAGTAGTAATTTGGGAATTAAAAACAAATATTAGATGAAAATTTTGGTTTTATATAAGGGTAGTATGAGAATTTCAAAAAAAATCATCTACCGCTGCCTCTCGCATTATAATAGTAAAGATAAAGATAAAGATACGATTCAGATTATTTTCCTTGAATCAGCTAATTTAAATGGTTTACTCAAAATAACATGATCCAGTTAAAGTTAAAATTACATGATTGATTTTAATTTTACTTAAAATCAATTTATTTGTGGGGTCACTCAAAATAACATGATTCAGTCAAAATAACATAACCAAATATAAAAAAATGTCCTTTTGGATAATTAAAATGCAAGGCATGCCCTATTTAATAAATATGTCAAAAATTGGTCATTCAAGTAATAAAAATTCAAGTAATAAAAATGCAGGGCATGCCCTTTTAGGTGAAGCGGCTTTTCAATTGTAAGTTAATATATCATTTAAAAACTAAAGCCGGAGAACATGAGGTGGGGGCGCAGAAGCACACCCAGCTGAAACATTAGTGAAACAAAGATTTGGAGATGCTAATCTGCTCTGAGAGCTTGGTAGTGAGTGAGCCCCTGTGTTTGCCTGACGGGTGATGAAAACAATCTTTGCTTGTGCCCGAAACCTCTACAGAGCTTTTAATATCTTCAAGAATAGCTATAATTTATAGTGTCATTTTGAAGCTTTTGCCGTCTTTTACTGATTGCATTATTGCAATTAAGCCACTATGATCTGTAATGTAAGATGCCACAGTTAAACATCCTCACCGGATCTCACATTACTGCTTAAGCCCCTCTATTTTCCTGTTTATTTTCTTTAATATTTGAGATCATCATCATCAAAACCTCCTCACATGTCCAAGCAAAGAAGAAAGATTTTGGGTCATATGGACAGCTTATAGTAAGGTACAGAGAAAGAAAATCCTTCTGGATTCCCATCCCATGTGAGTCAGCTTTCAGTGGAACAAACAATCAACTCTCTGGGGTTGTAGACTAGGAGGCTCCTCTTCAGGGCCATTCACTCTTGACTAAAGAGTAGCAGGAGCTTGTGGTTGATGCCTTATTTGACAAACCAGGACGGTGTTGGCCCCTCTGTGTCTGCAACTGCACCTTCAATAGTTTGAATAGAAAGCATCCTGAATGCTCTCTCGAGCATGGATTCCATGTATCTTCGTTCTGAATCCTGACGAATCAGCAAATGCTTCTCAGCCTGCACAATATTATCAAGACAGATGGGAAAACTGGATCTCCAGTGAAATACACCAAAAATACTCCATATGGATAAGAGGAACTAACTCAACTTGTAGATGCAGTTTTCTTTGCACTTCCATCTGGGCTCTTAACTTCTCCTTCACTTCATAACACCTAAATATGGCATTCCCCGACATGTCAAACACATCATAATGAAACTCGCATCTATGCACGCATTATAAGGGCATTGCTGAAAAGATAGATGGAATTTCTATATTACTCATTCATATCGGAAATTGGCAAGCTTGGAGAGGAAGTACTGGTGCCCAGGCTTTCCAAAAAGTATGAAGCTGAGGTTCCTTCCACTAGTAGCAAAAGAAGTTAGTTTGGAAGTGAAGATTCTACTCGCAGCTTACTCCTTTTAAGTGGTGTTCAAAACTGATCTTGATTCACACCCTAATCAATTGCTAGTATATATAAAAAAGAAATTGTTTCATGTGCATTTAATAAATAAATAAATAACTTTGACAGGCCAACTCGTTTCCTTTTATCTTTCTTGGAAAAAAAGAAGAAAGGAAGAACTTGCTTTGTTGACACGCATATTTCTATCAAAGTGGTTTGGAAGTACATACAAGAATTGGGACAAAATGCATAACTGGAACAAGCATAAAGAATATAAAGAGTTACACCAAAAGCTACCATCTTTGGGTGACTCACTCAAATCCCTCCCTGATTGCTTACTTAGTCTGTATTTCTACAATGCATCAAGAAACATCATTGGTTAATAGTAAGATGACAAGAGTCACTTTCACTGTGAGCTCCAACAATTGCATTGGTAGGAGAAATAAACAAATAATAGAGGTTCAACAATGGGGAAACAAAAACCTGAAGGTGACTCTTTAAGTGGAAAAGAGTCAGTCCCTTTACACCCATGGCTTGCATGATATTCTTTGGCGTTGCTTCTGCAAATTTAAATGCATGTCATGAGAAGCTAAAGCATGATCATCTATTCTAAACACTTAAAGAAGCAACTAAATCACCCAACAATTCTCTGCCAATTTAAAACTAGTTCTCAATTGGAAATATCGTCAGATGGGCACCGGAGAAATCAATAAATTAATGCTTAAAAGCACCATAAAAATTCATAAGTGAATAGCTCAGACAGTAAG
Source organism: Tetracentron sinense (assembly GCA_015143295.1). Taxonomy (NCBI): domain Eukaryota; kingdom Viridiplantae; phylum Streptophyta; class Magnoliopsida; order Trochodendrales; family Trochodendraceae; genus Tetracentron; species Tetracentron sinense. The sequence goes on from CM026551.1 coordinate 64,070,802, forward strand.
CAACTACATAAAGATATCTCAGATAAAGCAGAACGACAAGACTGAAACAAGAACATGCAAAAATATCACATTTGCCAATTCTTGTCTAGAAGTAGCAATAGAGTCTAAAACAGCAAAAACCATCAAGATGAGGAAGGGAAAGAAGTTATCTAGCATCAAGACTCAAATCTCCTGCTTGACTTTGTGAATTCTCAAAAACATAATGCAATCCAAATTGTTTCCCTTCACAATCTCTTGTCCAAGACAAGCTTCATCATGTTTTAATGGCCTCACAAACCTCCCTACCATACTCTCCCTATACCTTCTTCTTGCTTCTCATAAATCATAATTAGCCAAAGTTACGATAAGATAGCCAATTTACTATTAAACACAGTATCATATATCTCAATCAAGTTTGTAACTTAAAGAAAAAAATGGAAATACAGTTATCTTGAGCCCAAATGAATATATTTCCACAGACAAAAAGATTAACCATTTGAATATAGCCCAAACAGAGTCTTTTCGTGTCTCTGTAGTCGTAGTCCTTTCTATATTGGTTGGTTCATTTTCCTGTACGTTCATTTTACATAATCTTTTCTTGATAATTCTGCCTTAATCGATATAAAATAAAAATAAATCCCAAACAGAGGCAAGTTGAAAACCAAGTCACTGAAACATATTAAATACCTAAGAAAAAAAACAAAGGAGACTATACACATGTCTGTAACAATTTGATCTCAAGCCAACAAAAAATGAGTATCAGCAAAATATCAAAGAAACAAAAAACTTCCTAGAATTCCATTCAATAAGATCTACTAGAACATGTCAAACTTCAAAACAATTTTTTTTTTGAACGGTAAAAGAGATATCATTAATAAAAAGAAGAAGGCAGATTCACAAATAGTGAATCCTACAACACCAGAACGATAGAAATACAACTAACTACAAACACCAAACGACAACAAAAAAAAACAGCTCCAAAACAACCCTCCCAGAACCCACTAGGAAATCAACTCATCAAACTCTATCTCCACCGTATCAACCTTAACCGAGATCCAATCACGCAACAAAGAGCGCACACGAGAACACACACGCTCAATCGGCAAAGAAGAGTTCTCAAATGCCTCCTATTCCGTTCCGTCCATAAAGACCACAAGACCACTCCTGAAAGTAAGGCCCAAATGAGATCTAACGGCCCATCCAATGAAATCGGGAGCCAACAGGCAAGGAGGCCCTGGAAGGACGAAGGAAAGACCCAAGCCACCCCAAGTTGAGCGAAAAAATACATCCAGAGTTTCCAAGCAAAAGGATATATCATTCCTCTGTTATTTGCAATTCAACGTGTACTTAAAAGAAAACCCCCTAACAAAATAACCGACACAAAAATTACGCTACAATAGACAAATTGATGAAGACAATCCCATGGGCCTCAAAATATATAGCCGCAGGCCAAAGAAAGCCCATGGATGTCCATGGGACCCATCAAATGGGCGTACTAATGAATTGCAACAGTAACGATCTTCTAGAGAGTCAAAGTCCTTATTGAAGTTTGAAGAGTCTTCTAAAGAGTCAAAAGTTTTTATTAAAGATTGTTGTCATTAAATAGGTCTTCTAGAGAGTCCAAGAATCTTCATTGGAAGTTGTTATCACTTATTAGTTAGTCCTAGGAAATTTAAGTCATTTAAAATTTCCAAGTCTTAGCATTTATGAAAGAAAGTTTTATAGAGTCTATAAATACTAGATCCTAAGGCAATGTAAGCAATTTAGATTTGATGATTGAATGAAGTTCTTTGCATAGTTACCAAATACGGGCACAAGTATAATACGGCAATGATCCGTTTGGGAAGTATGGGTGATATAAGGCAAAAACACGGCAAAAGTATGGGCAAATTAAAAAGTAATTAATAATTATAAATAAATAAAAATCATGATATTAACTAATAAGAAATCATTTAATATGGAATATGTGTTTAATAAAATAAAAGTATGACAAAAATGTGTAGTGTACGCGTTTAATACAGAATTTGCATATTAAACACGCATTATACGACGATACATGTATAATACATAACACGGCAAAAGTAAGGTGTGGCTCCTTACTTGATGGTGTGACTCCATCTTTGGAAGCATAGATTGGTGAGATTCCAACTCTAGGGCATCCCTCGAAGTAGTGAGATTCTACTTTTTTTTTTTGGGAGATTCTACTTCAAATCTTCGTCTCTCTTTTCTCTTCTTCTTTTCTTGAATATTTCAGTTCTCATTAAACCCCAAAGAATCATTACTCCTCTCATTTTACATCACAAAAATCCTATGCTAATTCCAATTCAATATACTGAAAAAAGCCCCCCAACAAAATATGTAAAATAAACAATTATGACGCAATAGACAAAAGAAAATGACAAATTTGCTCAGAAATACAGTTAGAATAAGAAAACAAATAAATGGTAGTAATAGACACAAAATCAAGCTTGCATAAAATTTAGTAGACTGCCATCAATCAAAAAAAAAGTAGAACACTACTGAGAATTTGAAAAATAATAATACAAAAAATAAATTTGAAAATATTTTCATAATAAAAAGAATAAAACATCTTTTACAGGCAAGCTGAGATGGAACCTAAAACAGTACTGAGCATCATGATTTTGACGAAAAAATGTATAAGGTTTGCCAAATAACCGGCAGAACATCCATCTGAAATTGACCCCAAATGATAAGAACAACGAAGGAAAACCCAGCAAAATTTAACCGGGGGGGAGGGGGGGGAACCCAAAACATAATAAAGTATATTAAAACAACTACATAGAGCTCAAACTCATATAATAAATTACAGAACAAACTCATTAAAAAAAATATACAGGAAATGAGTAGCCTAACAACAAGCTGATCCTAATCCACCACAAAAAAACTATATGAAATCCGCAAAAAAAAAAAAAATCCAATAGAGAAAAATCCGAAAAAATTGAAGAGCAATATGGCAATGGGGGTTTGGAAGTATCCCAATAAAGAAGAAACATAAGAGATTGATGAAACAGATAAAACAAAGTCCCAACAAAAAGCAAATAGAGACTTAACTATCGGGTCCTCCGAGATGAATCACGGCATCAACGAATCGTTGGTGAAGGTCTGCAGTCCATCGAAGCCGAGGTTTTGGATCTGAAGTCAATACCACGCAAGGGTCCCCACGAACCGCTTCATGGGGTTGAATCTGTCTAGAAAACATCTCATCTAATTCTAATTCTAAAGTCTAAACCAAGACCCAGTACCCCAAAATCGGAGAAGGCGCCCAGGGAGGAGGAAATAGGAATAGGATTGGATAAAAGAAAGAGTTCAGATGCCCTCCACCCTCCGCTTCAAACTTTAGCAAACCTAAAAATACAGTTTCTCCACGTGTCCTGACAGCTACCTTTATGCAGATAAAACCCATATGTCTAGGGTAAATTAAATAACTTGGCGCAACGGTGTGGAACTTGAGAGAGCCTCTCAAGTTGGAACTCGAGTGGATCCTGACCCTAACTCAGTGGATTGGAGTAACAATAAGTTTGTATGAACTGCTTAATGCCGGTGAAAATGAGGCTTTTGTACAGTGACTGTGACTGTGGACTCTGACTGTGGAGGAGAGAAAGCAGGTACATTTCAGACGAATTGACTTGTTCAGCAAATTCTACCGTGAAAACCCCGGGAGTGGGTTTTTTTTTTTTTTGTTGCTTTTATTTCTTCAAGATGATGGATATACACGGTTGTTATAGCCCCCAACGTTAGTATGGCTAAGGAGGTCTCAACTATCACACCGCTCGAGACGACCTCAAACAAACGAGTGGTGGAATACACGAACCAACACCATCAATGGGAGCACAAGATATACTTCCCCAATCCAAGTTTGAGTTGGGCTCAAAGATTGGCCTTACAACTGTAATCGTTACATCAATGGCCACGTACTAGGGTTACCCCCCATGTCTCATCGTAGCATCTTAAGAGGGACATGAAAGGTGAGTTTCACACACCCGTTTCATTGCCTACAATTCAAGGGACACGCAGAGAAAGCAAGAATGTGTGATCAGATCAGGTCTCTGCATATTTATTCCAAACAAGAGACCTTCATCCTGGATTTTATCAGAAGAAGAGTGGTAGTGGTACCCTCTAATGTTGGGCCTCCTTTTGATTTTCAAGTTCTGGGTACTCATCTATCTGTCTTAATTAACAGGATCGGGTTGTTTGGTCTAAAACATCACATAAATCATAAGGACAATAACAGAAGGCTCCCCTCCAACCAGGATGCAGCAATCCAAAATCTAAACATCTGGGATAAGAGAAACGCCCCCATTTTAACATTCATATTTTCCTCCAACATTGAGAACACGCAAGGGCTTCATGTTTTTAACACTTAGGTGGGTACAACCCCAGTAGAATGGGGCAACAGCTGCAATATAAACAGCCCAAACACTACAAACAGCAACATCAGTTGCACAAAAAAACAGAGAGTAAATTTACATACCCTATTCTGCATCTTCAAAACCTCTTCAGCCCCTAAAAACTCTACAAAAGATCCTTCCAATTCCTCTGCCCGTCTCTTCAGCACAACTGCCTTGCTTTCTGCATCTCTGAGCTTGTGCAGCACCTGCTTTTGCTCCCCAGCCACAGATTTTTGCTCCTCAAATAACTCAATTTGACAATCTGGGGCAACTTTCAACTCCTGGGTTGTTGCTGTTATCGCTAGATACTCGATTTCGGCTTCTATCTTCTGCTTGAACAGGCCCTCGAGCTCGAGCTCGATCTCCATCTTCCTATGCTTCTTCTGTAGAGACTCTAGAGTGCTCCCTAGTTCTTCCTTGGGTGACTCGCTACTGTTTAAAATGGCTTCGAGTTCAACCACCCTGGATTCCTTTGCCTTGAGCATAGCCGATGCTTCTTCCAGTTTGGTATCCAAAAGATTTATCTTCTGGTTTAAGTTAATTAGCTGGGCTTCTAAAGATGGTGAACCACTCTGTCCAATATCTTCAAAATGCAACTGGCCAGAGGAGTGTGGTTCATGGATTTCTGGGTCAATAGAAGTGAATTCTGCATGCAAACTGGGACCCTGAATGGAGTCATCAGGCAGCAATATAGGTTCTTTTCCAATCTCCCCAAATTTCTGAACTTCTGCAAAAAGACCCACAGTTCCACTTTCTTCAATAAAATGCTTTGGGAAACAATCCATATTTAGTTTGCAATGGTACAGTTATTGTCAGAAAATATCATTAATGACGATTGTAACTTCAAGCATAAAACAATCTTACAAGTATTTAGTCATTTGGAAAGAAGATTTCATTAAGAATTAATTTTATTGAAGAAACAGAGATTTTTACTTCAATAGGACATTGCTAATAAATTCTGGCCCAGTTCCAAAATGCAGAAATCAATGACTCAATTGATGGCTCAACTAGTACTAGTGGTCCAGCCAACCGAGTTGAGGCTAGCAAATATTGAGACAATAGTCATTTAAAACGATCAATTTATTCCATTTTCCATCCTCATTTGGGTTTATGTCTTCATTGAAAGTTAAGCTTCTCCGGTGGAGCAATTAACAACAATCACAACTGGAGAACATATCAAACTGAGAGAATTCAGAACCCAGTGATGAGCTATTAACATCAATCACAACCAGAGAAGATATGGAACTGAGAAAATTCAGAACCCAGTGACAGTCTGAACAAAGAAAGGAAGTAATGGCAGAAAAACACATCCACCTCTTCCTATCAATATTCTAATATGCCGGATCCCTTTTTCTTGGGGTGAGAAATATGATAGATCTTCACAATTAATTCAAGTCTAGCAAAATATCAGGTTCAGCTCTAGCCTGTAGGTAAAATCTAGAAAATAACAAAACCTTGTTACCTTCATTGTCTTGCCACCAGTACACCTGACTGGGAATATAATTTTTGTAGTTGAAGGCACTTGGTTGAAGAGGCGATGGATATCTCACTCGAGAAATAGGATATTAAGTTTCAACCCTTGCCTCAAAAGGGTTTTGTAATATGAAGCTATTAGGATGATTGCAAGGAAGCTAATTCGCAAGAAGCTCATTTCTCAGGCTCACTTCCCAGGAAGCTTGCTTCTATCACATATGATTTAGTGGCCAAATAGCTACATATGTGGGACATTATGGGATAAACCTAAGTCTACAGCATATGGTGTAGACCCTGAGCAAGTATCGTTGGATTGGAATCTTAAGGTGTCTACTTCTCCACAAATATCTCATGTGAGGCAAAGGCAAAGGTGTGGATGCGCATACTAATATAATGAGAATGAAATGGCTGTATCTCATTTCTTGCTTCTTGTTCCCAAGGATATTTTGAGTTTCACTTCTCGCTTTTCAATCTAGTAACTATGGGATACACACCCTCTCAATACAGACTTGTTTCACTATTTGAAGGCAAAGTTAGGGAGCCGCATGTTGATGTAGGACACAGTTCTTGGCATGTCTAAGAATCATTCACCCTGATAATTATATTGGACCACCACATCAATCAGGAGGCTGCTCACCAAAAGCACCTCCCAAAAACATAACACCAACACACGTATGCATGATTTCAAATAGATGCATGCATAAGCTAGAAAGGGATGGAAACAAAGACAACAAAAAATGGCAAACTTTATCAATATCAGGAGGTAGCTATATAGCCATATATGACATAGTTGGAGAAGATAGGAGCTAATGAATCGATGACATCTCAACCAATCCAAGTAATCTCCAGCATGTATATAGAAACATATATTGGCTCCTTTGCCACTCTGAACTGAACTCCTTACCCTTGAACTGTGCGAAAGCATATGACCTAGACTCTGAATTTCTTTAGCTCCAGCTAATAATTTGCTTGCACTCCATGTCAGGGAAAAATGATTCCACGTACAAGAACTGTTCCTTTATTCTAATGCCACACATTCCCTAATGCTTCCAACTTCAATACAAAACCATGCTAGCCGGACCCCAAAGGACGAGCTCTTCCAAGCCTCTAGCACCTTAAGGAAATTTGGGGCCTCCAATTATACAAGTGGTGCATGGGCAAGATGATGCAACAATAATTGGGTCTCACCTAGGAGTTCTTTTTTATGCAAAAATGAGACCCAACAGAATGATACTATGTGAATTGTGAATGATTAGCCATATTCTATCAAAGAGTAATTATAGTTAGGGCAGATGGTACAAGAAAAAAAAATTATTTCTAGATTGGTCGGGATCGTTTGATTTAAATTAAATATGGACCAAGAAATCATTCAATAGGGAGAGGAGGGAGAGAGAGATTGTGATAAGTTTAAGAAAGGAAGATGGAGTTAGGACTTGTGACAGATATAGGGCATTTTAGGTATTAAGAGAAAAGAGTAGACTTTTGAGGTTGAAAAAGGTAATCCTGTCCAATAAGTGTTTTACAATTTTGAAGGAGTCGAAGCAGCTAATAGGGGAGCAATAATTGTGCTCCAAGTTACATTACTAAAGTGAACAAGAAGTCCTATTTGCTTCTATATTTTCAACATTTCCTTATGTAATAGTCCCCACTACATAGTGATACTAGAGAACTGAGACCAACTGTACAACATTATTTGCAGCAATCGTCAAATTTAGAGAAAAAAACAAAACCAAAAGAAGAGAACTATATAATATATACACATAATATAAAGGAAGGGATGGCGCGATTGAAAAGAAGAGAAGGGATGGCAAAATAAACACAGATGGCAAAATAAACACAATTCAAGCATGAACAACTGTAGATTCAAATTTATCAAAGGAGCACATGAGTAAAGAAGTGGAAGACAACCAATGAAGGTACAACTAACCTTTTTCAAGCGCTTCCTGCACAGCCTGGAGCAGAAGGATTGACTCAATCAAAGGATCTTGATCTGTTGGGAGCCGATGATTCTCACTTTCTTCTTCCTTAAATTCCCATGATATGTCTGCAGCTACAACATCTAGTGCAAAATCTTCTATTTCTCCCCCATTTTCTTTGCGGCTACTGGTTCGAATTTCTTCGCTGGACTGTGGTTCTCTCGCCTGAGCTTCATAACTATTCTCTCCATCGTAATTCCTAGACCTTAAGCTCTGCCTTCCGTTACTAGTAACAGAAAAGCTGCCTTGCGTGAAGACCATATTGGAGCTTCTCAAGTCAGATTCCACACTGGAATATGAGTTTTCCTTCTCGGTATTAACAGTTTCTCCTCTCAGCTTCTTACTGGTTTCAATCCTACCTTTTCCCGGTTGAGCCCTTTGAACTGCATTACCCGAATTCTTCCCACTTGAATTCTTCACCTTGTTTTTATTCCGTGCAGATCCCGATACTGCAGACGTAGCATACCCAACATTTGGAGAGCTGGCTGCTGTAGAAGACTTGCTACTCCGGTCTTCGCTGTTCTCAGAATTTGTACCAATGTGAAAATTGGATACCATTGCTAACCTAGAATCTGAAATTGAGCCCTTGATGACATGACTAATCGGAACGGATAGACCTTCTACCAACAAATTTGTAGATGCGACAGAACCCTCGCTGTTCTGCTTGATTTCGGCACAAGAATCTGGAGGTTTCATTGGCTCCACAGCATTAGACAGGCCCCGTTTCAAAATTCTATTGAAATCAACACCACTGCCTCCATCATTGGTAAAATCTCTCTGAATCCGCTTCCATTTCTTCAACCCGTACCCTTTTGACGTTGGAGGTGACCCTCCAGAAACTCCAGGAGACTCAGTCATATTCGGAGGCATAGCTACTGTTTGCTCAGTCCCGATCTCTTTCCCATTCATCTCCGCCGAGGAATTGATTTCCACATGTTCACACAAGTCCAAATCCCCAATCTCATTAGCACAAGGCCCATTATTCTCTATGTTAATTTCTTCAAAAAGTGTTGTTTTTTCAAGGTTTTCGTCCCTCTCCTCCACACATCTAGGTATTGAACACTCACCTTCCAAATCCATCACTAAATCTTCCAAGGGTGTAAAGAACAATTACTCCCACATGCTAAATTATTCCTCCTGCATAGAAATTCTCATCAGAATCCCATCTTCTGCTCATGATCACTCTACAATTTCTCCCTCAAAACTGCCAACCCCAACTTTAGATCAAGAACATCCATCATCCAAACTCATTAGTAAATCTAGCAAAATTACAAAGAAAAAAAGAGAGAATAAAAAAAGATCAATAAATCTGATAAATCCAAAATTAACACTGAGAAGTAAATTTCCCTTAAAATCCTTAATTGCTTGTCATTTGCCACAGATTGAAGAAAATCGAAAGGGACATAAACGGATCTAGTATTAGAGAATCTAAACGAGGAAATTTGGATTAAACAAGAAAGAAAGAAAGGTTTCAATTCCAAGAATAACAACGTACCTTTTTCCATATCTGAAGCTAGGGCTTGTTGATCTTAGAAGATGAAAGATCAAACTGAATGCCGAAAGGGAATGGAAACCCTAAAACATCGGTTGGATTTGCAGATTTAAAGCCGAAAATTATTGGAAAAGGACGGAGTTCTGGAACGTGGGAAGATTCAGATGGCCAGAGTAATTGGGTGGCCCACAAACGTGACGGTGTTGTTGAAGACCATGTCGGCCTGGATGGGGAATTACTAGAATCTCCCTGGGTTCTCAATCATAATAACGAAAATGCCCGACTCGTCTGAACTTTTGCACCAACACTTGGTCAAACTCATCTTCTTGTTTCTCTGTGCCCTCTTAGCCTTGGCCTTATGAGTACGAAAGATTGGAAGTTTGTTTTTTTTGTAAAGAATAAATAAAGATCCTCAAAAGTCAACAACCCTGTGTAAGTGACTGGACCAATTTATTATCAATGTTTCTATCACACAAACCCGTAATTAAGAATATTATGCCCTCTGCTCTAAGAGTGATCGCCTGTGGATTTATGGTTCTTTTTGTGTCCAATATGAGATTCATGACCATGATGCTATATTGCGTCTATACTCCTGAATTTTGAATTAAAGGGTTAGGATTCAAAAATATACTTGGGAGTACCCATAGACTGAGTCGCAAATATGTGATGCTTCTTGCATCCAATACTGGTAATCACTTCTTGCATCCAGTACTGGGAATCTTCGCTGATCATTGGCTCCCTATCCATCAAAATGTTCAATAGTTTGGTCATATATATACCCATTCAATATAAGTCCTGCATAACCAAAAAAAAATGGTCAGATTATAGGACTTTCTGCTTGGAAGATCTCTCCAGAGCTGGAAAAAATCAAATGGAAAGTCCCACACCCCTCAAATCACAAGACTCAAACTCAAACTCAAGACATTACCAAAAAATCATTTTTAGTACACAGGTTGTTCTTTTTTCACTTCCGTTAGATTTGTTTCACATTTCTACATTCGTTTCCTTCCAAAACCTTGTTCAAGTATCAAAAACAAATCCCCATTCTGTTCTTACAGATGGTATGAAATGTGTTCTTATTCACCCTTCTCATTCATTCCATCTTCCTTCAAATTCTCTGCAATTTGTTTTAGAATGCTTTCTTCCTCTGCTTTTAGTTGTTGCATAGAATCTTCAAAGGCCGCCACCATTTCTGGATCAAAGACCGAAACCTCGCCATATTTCTTTCCCTTTTCATGCACTGTTAGAGGAAAACTGCCAAATTTAGGAGTGATGTAATCTCCAGGAGAGTACACTTGTCCCCCTATGTCAAGCCATTCCCCAAGACTTCCGATGGCTGGCAATTCAATTGTCGACGGGATTCTGAGTGATGTTAGCTCATTTGCTATAGCCTTTCTTTTTAACCCCTTTTCAATAATGACATTTCCTTTTAAAGTGTCATCCCCAACCTGCATTTCCTCATTTGTGCTCAAGCTGTTAGGCCTCATGAACACTTCTGTAATTTCAAGTTCCGCTTCCACGGACCCTGTTTCTTCATTCCCACAGTTATAATCCCCCGAGTAAGATTGATTGTTTCCCTTAACCACAGTATCACTCTCCTCGATATTACAACAAATCTTAGATGAAGGTTTACAAGCATCTAGAAGTTGCACCTCCGTGCCTGTTACCGAATGTTCAAACCTGATTTCCTGTGTTCCAGGCAATAAATTTATTTCCATCATTGCATCGAATTCCTGTACTGTATGAAAACTTCTAGAGCGCACAATAACACTATTGTTCCCATAGAGTCCATCATCTTTGATCCCATGGAAGCAGTCTTCTATAGCCAATCCACGGTTTGGGGACCAATGAAAGCTTTTAGATCGTTTAGCTATATCAATGGATCCCTCTACTCTTGGTCGCGGGCATTGTTGTTCTTTCCCTTCTCCTTGTTCTTCTAAGCCTGCCATCAACTCCCATGTGTTGATGGTCTCAGAGATTTTAGGCTCAAGAAATGATTTGGGGTCTGTCTTAGATTCTGAAGTGAAACTCCCATTAGGGAGTTTCTTGGCTACGGTGTTAGCAGTGCAGACAAGAGCAAGGAACTGGTCGTGACCATTCCTAGAGATGAGTAATTCTTCCAGAATGGGGATGCCATTGGCTGTCCTCTGCAAACTCTGGTTCAGCTCTTCCTGAAAGCTGCTTGATCTAGTCATGACTTTCGAAGAAATGCATCCCATTTCATATAGCGCTTCAACTTGGACCTTGTGCTCTGCACCAAAAGAAAAAAAAAAGAACAAAACACAAGAAAACAAAGAGGTTGTTAATGAGAGATCTTTAAATCAAGATAATATGAATACAAGGAACATAGCTACATGGTGCATATTATATCAAGTAACTATCCATCCATATAGAACCATATAGTAGGTCCTGCTTACAAGATTTTCTATTTTAAGAATCAACTCGATCAGATGATCTAAAAGAACAATATAGATCAGATGGGAGAACTCGTTTCCTCTGTAGGAACGGTTTATTTGTTGAGATTACTGATATTCAATTCATAGGCAGTAATTCATGTTACAAAGTTCAGGACTAAAGATTGAAAAGGATACAATCACACAGACCAAGGAATATTATCTTATTTTTAGAAAAATAAGAAAGCTAGAGAGGAAAATCTAATAAGTGACTGTTTTCTAGAGGGGGAACTAATATGCCACGAAAAATTATTACCAGAACAAAGAAGAAAAGGATAATCATTTACAATTAGTAGATAGAAGGGACTCAGGTATTAATCTTTTTTCCTTTTTAATAAGGAAGATCATGTTATAGTACTTAGATTTTGAAGCTTGCAATATTAGATAAAAGAAGAAAAGTTACGAATTGGGGAGAAAGGATTGCTCTGCATTATGAAAATGTTTCAATTATGAAGACAATGGCAGTGATAGCAGTTTAATCCACATCTTCAATAGAACTCCGAAACATCATGTTCTAATGTTGATATATTTCAGCCTTCCATTAGATAAGTAATCATGCTTTATACATATGCAAAAGAATGAATGAATGGAGAAGAGAGGGAGAGAGACCCAATTGATCAGTGATGATTCATAAATGGGGTTATCAACAGAAATAGCATAAATCTCATCTCTCATGGAACAAAGAACAAAGAAGCAGGAAAAAAAGGAAACAAGGTTGATCATAAATCAAGAAAACCAAAGGGATCATTTAAGATGGTGTACTATATATCGTTCAAGCAATATTTTCCTGTAAAATGGAACTGGATAAAATTAGAAAGAGAAGATGGGAGGTTCTGCGTACCTATAGAATCAAATCGCAAAACTGGGAAGGAGGTGGATCTTCAAATCTACAAACTTGTCAGACTATGTTCGCCAACTGCTGTTGACCTGAAAATCTAAGTATGGAAGCTACTCCTCCTGAGTCCTGATTACAAAAAGAGAGTAAAAGTGTTGTTTAAGAGTTTCAGGGCCTTCTTCGGAGCCAGCCAACCCCAAAGATTGAAGCATTCAGTTCAGACTTGAGAGACTTCTAGCTCTGTCTGCATAAAGAACTTGCCCTTCGCCGTTGCCACAATTGCAACTTTGCCACTTCTTCATTGAACAAGCTGACCACAATGCCCTTGTTGGTTATTACTTCTAAGAGGAGTGCTAGCCCTGCCTCTCAGGTCTTCTCTACTCTCAAGCTGAACCAACTTCCAGTCCCAATGCCTAGTTAAAGCATTGCAATCACTGGAAAAAGTTTGGACAGGCTTGAGAGTAGGGCTAGCATTCCTCTACTTCTAAAGATGACCAGCGTTGCAGCTCCTTGAGGCAGGGGCAGTGGTACATGTGATAATTTTAGCAAAGGAGGGGCCTAATGAATGGAAAAAAAAACGCGGTCGGCGGGAAAGGAAAATTGTCGTGAAATGCATTAAGAAAGGGGGCCATCCGTCCAACTCACAATTGGGAGTAAATAATTGAATCCGTTCATAATGAAGCTCAGCTCAGCGGCTAAAATAAAATAAAAGTCAAAATGATACAAACATCACGCCACAAGCTCACCAGTCACCACCGTATTATAATGATAGCTTTTTTGGGTTCGAGATATACATTTAGGCCACAACACCAGTTCAGTTAGGTGCTACGAGCGGAGAGTATATATAAACTTCCACCCTCTCGGAAATGAAATTCAGTACCTCCCCCCAAAGTAAGGGACACTGGGATAAAGCCCTGATGTTGTGTGGAAGCATCAAAATTCAAAACCCCGCAATTGGCGCAGAGGTCCTATATTAATAATTCAGCCGTGCGCGTTTTAACGAACACATCTTTTTGATTGTATCGAGACATGCCTTCCGACTGAAACCTGGCAGCAAGGGAAATGCCAGACAGACTCTGCCCTCGTGAAAGGAGATAACTTCTCTGCTCCAGTGGTCTTATCTATTTCTTCTTTTCGGATGATCTAAGACTAAAAAGATTATTAGGGGTTCAGAGATCTGAGGCCAATTAGACATTTATTTAGTCAGACATGAGAGGCTTGAATGATATTTGAGTAACAATTCATATATTAAAGAAAAAAAACACCACTAAGATACTTTGCAGATCAAGAACAACAAGATTATATCCAGAGGCTCAATAATTACAAGTTGCTAGCAAACGTAGCAATGCAGAAATGAAAATCCTCAATCACCAAAGCCCAACATTCAAACCAATATCAGTTCACAATTAAAACACTCAATCACCCATAAAATTTTGTTGAAAACAAAAATGTTCATATCACCAACATCTCCACCCTGTGACATAGAAAGCAAGGACAAGAATCACAAGTCCTTAAAACCCAAAACAACAAAACTCCACCTTACTTCCTGTCCAAGTTTCCATTACCAGTGCGCCAACAATCTCTGCTAAGAACTTCACATTTGAAACCTCATTTGTCTTCATAGTGCTGTTTGGAAGTTGAACACCTACCCCCAAAAAATCTCAATCCTCTCAAGTCCAAAGACAATTAAGGGGAAAAAAAATTCAGATCCTTAAAAAATAATAATAATAATAATATTCATCTTTGAAAGCCAAACAAGCAAACAAAACCCACCATAATCTCAATCCTCTGAAATCCGAAGACATTTAGAAACGAAAAACCAAATCCTAAAGAAGGAAAAAAAAAAGGATCGTATTTTTCTTCCCTAATATATAATTCCTATTTTATCACACCCCTTTGATCCGAACTCATAGCCGATCCCGACCCGATCAGACCCCTCGAAACTGCTTCATTCTCATCCAGAAACAACCCATCTGGATTTCTGAAAACCCCATGAACGGCAGAGATTACGAGTCCAGTCCCAACGCCGATGATCATGTTCTGGACAACTCCGGTAAACCAAACCAACACCGCGGAAACGGCAATCAAACCAACCAAAATGACCCGATCGCTGAGGTGATGGCCCCGTACGAACAGCGGATCTTCACGGAAGAAATACAGGATCAACCAAAGAGCGAAGATGGCAGAGATGAGGAGCATACATAGGGGATTTCCCACAAGGGAAAGAAGTGTGAAGGTTAAGACGATAATGGCGTAGTTTAATCGGAAATAGTTAGCGTTCTTGCGCAGTCGATCCCCGGCGTAGGATAATGACTCGGGCCGGTCGAAAACACCGGCGGCGATGAATTCCGGCCATGGGCGTCGGCATGAAATAAAGGCTGATATGTTCTGGAATGATCGGGAAATGACGTCATTGCCGGAGATTGGAATAGTAGTATAGGTGGTGGGGGACCTGTTGCTGTTGGATGGAGACTGCATTTTGATTTATTTGACCGATTTGACCCAACTAACCTTCCCAGCTTTGGCAGACTGTTTGGTTTAACTCGCTGGAATGCTGGGTATCTATTTCTATTTGCGAAAAGTGGAATGCCACCCATAACCGCCCCTAAAGAGGTTTCCCCGACTACCATCCTTGCGAAAACTGTAAAAAATGCTGCTTAAACCATTAATAATAGCTAATGTTAGCTCCACTCTCTTTGAAGGACATTTTCTTCTTTCTTCTAGCCCCCACCTCCCACTCTTTTCTGAGAGGGTGTGTCTGGACAAGGGTGCAGTCAGAATTTTCTATTTGTGGGGCACCCATGCTTAATTGGACATAGTAGTAATTATTGATGGAATTTGCGGAGAAAGATTAAATAAATATAAAATATTATGTATCTAGGAAGATGAGGGTTTGCAAGCGTAGCCCCCCCAAAAATTTGACAACTAAATTATCGCGTTGTTTCGTATGTATGTATATATATATATATATATATATTTTGTACATATTATGAGTATTGTTTCTTCTTATTTACATTATAATTGTCTCATTGCCTCGTAACTATGTCTAGTTAAATAATTAAATTAGATTATATAAAATATATATTTTGACTTCTAGTTCAAGAGCCAAATGCTTGCCCCAAGGATATACCATATTAAATAATATAGTATAATTTTTTTAAGGGACATCTGCTATCTTGTTCAATAATTATGCTCAATTAAATACTTAAATAACATAGTATAATAAATATGATTCCTCTGTTCCTATCCAATTGTGATTAAATTCAAACAAATCAATCACACTTACATAACCCCCTTTTACTGTGGTTAAGAACTTTTAACCTTTAAGATTACTTTTTTTTTTCTAAAAACAAAAGTTAGATTGTTAAACCTAAGGGTTTGTAAATCTCAACCATAGTTATAAACAACTCAAAACATTATTTTTTCTAAACTTTAGGGGACACTGGCCCATTCCCAAGCTATGCCCTACAAATTTGTTTAAAAAATAGTTTTTCAAATGTTGAGTGGGGGCATAGGCCCCCACCTGGCTCCGCCCTTGTGTGTGGGTGCAATGGATTGTGGCCTGGAGTATGTGTATATGTAACGCCCCAAAATCTTGTATTTGTCAAATAAGAATTTGAATCATTACTTGCATATCCAATTCATCCTAACAGCATAAGAAACATATAAAAATACGAGTCTCAAAATTTCTTTAACATTAAATAGAATTCAATTGATAATCCCTAAAATTCATCAAATAACTGACCAATCATAATCATAAATAAATTTGATCATCCCCTGCGATTATAAAATTTTAAAACTGAATTCAACTTAAGCAATATCATTAAAATTGTTTGAGTACAACTTTTTTCTAATTAAAATAACTACTGAATCATCAATAGGTTCATTTATCTAAATTACATTCCTTTTCAGGATAATCACCTTCGGGCCTATCTTCGTATTCTTCCTCAATTCACAGTCCTAAAGCACAAATGTCAAATTTGAACCTACCAAACAATAAAAGTTTGTTAAGTATTTGAATTACTCAGCGAATGCAAGACATAATTAACAATATAATAATTATGCATTTTCAATCATGTCATAATTCATAATATTAGAGTACAGAAACATAATTCAATTCATATAACCATTTCATGACATTTTCATACTCATGCTCATATTCGTATCATCTCTGCATGTAAATTTATGCTCATATCCGTATCATCAGATCCATACCATTCATATCAAGATTCCTACAGTTATGGGTACATATGCAGACTCAATTGCATTAACTCGTACAGACTTAGCATACCATGCTATGTGACTTGTACTAGATCATGATAATAGATGCATAATTTAACATATGAAATCATACTAAAATTCTTAGCTATTAACATAAATTCGTATTATGAAAATTAATCAACATTATCTAAAAATGTGAAACCATAAATCCTTAATCATCTTTGCAATCATAACTCAAATATATATCATTCATAGAACATTTCACAATTTTCATTCGTCTTCTTCCTTCATATTCAATCCAGATTTATTATATGTTATTTCTTAACAAGAAAACAATTAAAAGCATTATCCATGATTTTTATCTATATCTTTTCAATTATTTCGAGTCAATCTTTAGACTTAAACCTTAAAACTACATAATCTAAAAATTGAGGCTTTATATACTCTCATTCTTGATCTACAGTTAAAAGTTTATCTACATCCATTCTTGATCTAGAATTAAGGGTTTATCTACACTCATTATTGATCTAAAATTTAAGGGTTTAGTTACACCCATTCTTGATCTAAAAATTTAACAATTCTATTACTTAAATTGTTAATTATACAAAACATCTTACCTTCCAAGATCGTCTCTCTACAATCAATCACTTGCGAATGGTCTTGGGCCGTGATCTCCAAATTCTCATTCCTCTTCGATTAAATCTCCTTGCAAAACTTAAAGTTTTTCTCTCTTAGATCCCAAAAACTCTTAGAAATGTTCTCCTAATCCTAGGTTCACGAAATAAGAAATATTTATAGGGTTGGGGACCCAATGGAGTTAAAAAAAAATTGAAAAGTCGTGTTTCCCGAGAAAAATCACGTTGGGCGATCGATCGGCCATATGTTGCTGATCGATAGGCGCCGGTGGCAATCGATTGGTGCTGGTTTGCCGATCACCAATTTTCTTTTTAAAAAAAATTTATTTTGCTACTTTTCGGATATCTTTTGTTTCATGCAATTTATTCATAAAAAAGTCTAATAATAAACAAATTATTTGAGTTTTGACTTTGAGGTATTTCACTTTAATTTCAATATAAACATATGCATTAAATTTGATGAAGTTTTAAAGGAAATTCATATAAACGACATGAATATCGGTGAATAAAAATTCATGTCACTACAGTATATGTTGGGTATAGTGTGTGCGCTCTTGTGGTTAACCAAAAACACTTTCTTTTTAGCTTCACTCTTTTTAAAAGTCACTTTCTTCTGTCTTCTCTTTCACAAAGAAAAAGACGTGTATTTTGCACCAACCCATGTCATATCTTTGACGAAAATGACTTTTAAAAGAAAGTGGTACTAGCTTTATGCATAATATATTTATTTATCTATTAATCATATTTATCGATGGTGGTCTCTAAGTGGGATTTAATTCCACTGATTGAAAAATAGGCTTTAATTCTACCGTTCGCTCTTCAATTGGTGTTACGACTGTGTTCTTCTGCTGGAACATTAAAGGCCCAGAACTGTCCAAGTCCTAAGACATCTAAGATTTATGATTTTCACAGACTTATGCATATGATATTATGTGTTATTTCATACCTATACATCTGATATTCTGTCTTCTTTTACCCTTGATACTTTCTGAGTGAATTCTAAAGACTTTAAATTTTGTTGTTCTTTTTACACATGAAAAATTTGTTAAAAGTTTGAGATGCTGAAATTTATTAATTTATTTATTTTAGACGAATTTGTATTTCCTTATTTAACTATTTAGTATTTTGCAAATCTGTAAGTCGTCAAGACCTAAATGCATCGTAATTAACCATATGAGACACAAGTAAAGTATTGAACAAAATAATTCAAAGCCAATCAATCAAATAAAAAATATTTTAATTACTAAATAAAATGAGTAAAGAATACCAACTCAATTACAGAAATACTAGCCCTAGTCACAGTCTTCCACAAACGCAAGGTAGTGGCTACAAGTGTCAAACTGTCTCCCTGTTATGGGGTAGCAACAACATGTGTTGCACCCACTCTGCGTCTTTGTAAAAAATTGGACTTTGTGCGTCTAGGGCTAGCACTCCTCACTTAATTATAACAAATGAAAATATGACGTCATGAATGAATAACCAAAATTATGTTTGTAAGCATCCAATTTTATACCTACATATGACCTACAAAACCTCTTGTAACCTACCTGAAAGTTTTCTTTGATACCCTTAAAGTCTCAAAAAAGTGACAAAAATATCTCTGATGTTATTAAATTTTATTAAAATATAATTAATTAAAAATGTCACTTAATTTTCTTAAAAAGTTTGCAATGTTGTCCAAAATTATATAGAATATTTATCGTATCATTTTTAACATTTTCATAATAAAAAAATATTTAAAGTCTTACAAGTGTTTGAAAGCTCAAGCAAATTGATTGGGGACATTAAAGTCCCATTTTTGTTGGGACTTGAAGTTCCATAAGTATTTTTTTTGGTAGAGAAGTTCCATGAGTATTTGATGTCACAAATTTTAGAAAAAAAAATAGTGTATGTCTATAACCTATATAAAAAGAGAGTCATATGCTTGTGGAAGTAGCTTGAGTTTGTGTGCCTCTAGAAATTTCCAACCGCAGTCTCTTCTGCAATGGCAATGTAGAAGAATTTTGGTATCTCGGAGTCCTCAAACTGCTTCTGAGGCTCCCTATAATGTATGTTATCTCCCAAAAAAAAATTAATATATATATATATATATATATAAATAAAGAGAGTCATATGCTTGTGGAACAATAGATGTCGAATAACCTTTTATCTCAATTGTGACCCTATCTTATTATATTTATTCTCATTATGCCTCACTTTATATAAACCCCCCAAGTAGCTAGATGAACTTTATAAAACATTGTTCCCTCTAATTCTTCTTAATCCTCCATGCCCCAACAACTCCTTTACATCCCATCGCATTTTTTTTGGATTACGTCTCTCTTTGTTCACTTCCTTCAGTTGACCATAGAGACTTTTTCAACATTAGATGCCCACCGTCGTCCAACTTTTAGGTAGGCTTCCCAACGTCTTCTTCTTCTTCTCTGAGATACAATTTTTATTTATTAGTTTTTTATGATTAGGGTTTCACATTTTCACTGCGATGAAGATTCATTGGAATTTCCACCTTGCACAAAGGTGTGATTATCTCTTCTTATTTTCTCCTATTTTGATTGAACAGGTTTCATACGCGTATTCCCCAATTTTGATTGATTGGATTTTTAGTGTTTTCATTTCTAAAATATACTAATATATGATTAATGTTGTTTGTTTACTTCGCTTACTTTTGAAATTCATTCCACACAAATTTTATTTGAGTTTTTTGCTTTGCATATAAAATGCTAATTCTGTATTTCGTTTCCAGTTTCGAATGCCGTGGTCCATTGGAGATGACAACATAATATTACAGTTGGAAAAGAAACAATTGGTTTATACTAACTTTAATGCATAGAACGTTAGAGACGATGACATGCTAATTATGCTCTTTATCTCACTCACAATGTCCAAAAAATTGGTTTTTGACTAAACAATGATGATGATGTTCAAGACTATTGATAACTAGCAATAGATTTGAATTATAAAATGAAGTTTCCAATGTATTATACACATAATTGTGTTACAAGTTTATGAGATAAAAAATATACAAGAAATATTAGGTTAAGGGAAAACATGTGAAATCATAGGCTTATACCAACTTTAATACTTAGTATTCAAATGTATAGAATAGATAAACTAATGAAGTTTGGTATCAACGTAGAGTTTGTGCACCCAAAAAACACAAAAGTGATAAAACACGAATTTCATGATCTTTATAATTTTTGAGGTAATTAAAAAATAGTGATATAATATAGTACTTTTGGTTGCAAGATAATCTCTACTATTATAATGGGAGAGGCAGCGTAGTCTGATTTTTCCAAATTTCCTGAACTACCCTTATATAGACCAAAACTTTGATTTAATGTTTTACTTTAATTCCCAAATTACCCCATTCTCATCTATCTATTCAAAATAATAGAATCACAGCCACTCGCGATTGAACCAGGGGAGAGTTCAACCACACCTTCGGGTTAACACGTGTCCCTTTTAACTTCTATTAACTATGGTTAACTCCTTCCCCTCGTTCTCACGTGTCAACCGCTAGTTATAAATAACTATTTTACGAACATCAATAACTACTTGCCATGTTACTACCTATTATCACAATGAGGAAATTTATATGGTGTCTGTTCAAAGCGAGGTTTTAAATTTTAGTTTCTAGCTCATGAGTGTAGCATTTTGTGGATTATTCTTGATTAACTATATTATAATACATTATGTTAATTTATTACATATTGTATAAGATAAATATTATTTTTAATGCAAGACATGGGGTAGTTTACTTGCAACAAATACATAGTTCTTATAGCAACCAACTGAAACAAAACATGAGCGTGCCCTACATGTGCAGGACCCACTAGTATTATAAAATACAGGACTTTTGAAATCCCATCACATCTAACCTAACATAATTTATTCGGATCATTATTCAATGTAGCATCATTTCATTGGTGTTCATGCGTCCCCTGGTTATTGGCTATATATATCTTATTAATTAATAAAAAAAATAATTATTTGTCATTCATCTTTTTTTTTCCCGGGTTAGTTCCACTACATCAACTTGAAGAGATAATAAATACAAATTAAAAAGTTCAATACAATCTTTGTGGGGTATCGTGGTATGTTAGGCCACAACCCCGATTAGTAGTATTAATATATGTTAATTGATTAGTTATTAGAAGCCCTAACATTGAAAGCTTGGCCAAACGGGCTTTCAACTTGAAGAAGATTGGAGTGTGACGATAATTTTGCACTCTCAACTTTTGGCACACTTCATCTATTTTAATTATAAGTTCAAAACTCTCTTATAAAACTTTGAAATTTCACCTTCACTGTTCATCATCTAAAACTAATCTTGCGAATAAAAATTATAATTTAGGAGCTCTCATTTGTTTATATTTATAAGTGGAGTGCTAGCCCTACTCTCAATCTAAGCCAACCACTTATCCATAAAGTGTGTGCTTTAACCGTGAGAGCCGTGAGAGTGTGCTTTAAGAGGTGGCTTTGTTAAAAACTGGATAGTTGGTTGGCTGAGTATGAGAGTAAGGCTAGCACTCCTCTATTTATAAATCATTGAAATCTAGAGTTTTGCTTTCTTATACTTCTGTCCAATTTTTTAAACTTATATTCTCATGATGTAGCCAATCAATTGAGAGTATGAAAAACCTGAGAGTAGGGCTAGCACCCCTCTATTTATAAATTACTGAAATTCAGAATTTTGGTTTCTTCTACTCATAGTGACAAAGTCAAGGTTCGGAATAATTCGGCAATGGTCAAGGTTCAAAAAAATTCAGAAACAATTCGGGAAAAAATAATAATTTTTAAAAGATATCAAACGATTTGAGTTGTTTACTTTATCGAACTTAATGAATTATTGCACAATAATTCATAAAATCAGTGAAGAATTTGAGAATAATTCGACAAACCTAAAACTTGGAGAATAATTCGGCACACTTTAAATTTGTGTTTTTTCCAAAAATTCGAAGCATTTTGTTACTATGCTTATACTTTTGTTCAAAAAAATTTAACTTATATTCTCATGTTGTTGCCAATCAATTGAGAGTAGGGAAAGCCAGAGAGTAGGGTTAGCACTCTATTTACTAATAACCGAAATCTAAAGTTTTACTTTCTTATAATTGAGTTCATTTTTTTTTGGCTTATAATCTCATGTTGTCGCAAATCAATTGAGAGGTTGCCCCCATTGTCAAGTTTCACAAGGTCACTGTTGCCAAAGGAAAGGAAGGAAGAAGCCATCTAAAGTGATTTTTGACGACTAATTGGTTAAGTACTCCAATTTCCTACATATGGTCATGGAGAATAGGTAGCCATTCTTTCTATTTCTCCTAGTTTTTATTTTTCGTTTACATTATAATGTTTAATAGTGTTCTTCATGAAAATCGCTTACAAAATTTTCTACTTTGACTCCAACAAGCTGAGGCAAAATGAGGTGAATCTTTTAGGAAATTTTTAATGTAGATTTTAGTTGGGCTTAGCCTTTTGTTAATTGGTATGATTATTATGCAGTGAGTGTAAATTTTCTTTTAAAATATTGTGAATGTACTTAGAATTTGATTGTTTAGTTTGTTCAAACTAAATAAGTTACCATTTTTGTGTCATTCCCCATTGTTGTAGGAGAGAGAATAATCCAACAACCCTAGACAAAATGGGGCGATTATTTTGAGATTTTCTATATAGATTTTGGGTTGATTTTCAATTTCTATCAATTCTAATGAGTACGATTCTTCTATTTTAAGTTCGTTAATCTCAAAGATATACTCATCTTGGAGATTATTTCTAGGCTTTAATAAAATTTCCTTCCGATGTATTGTTGATCCCAATTTTTAAAATTGCATCAACTAAATCAAGAACTCCAACTCTTGTTTTATCGCTCGGTTTAGATTAGCTATCATGAGCATGATATCTCTTCTTATCAATTTAATATCTAATATGTGTGCCATCGGTCCACATGATATTAAGTTTTTTTTTTTCTTTTTCCTGGGGGAGGGCCCAACACAATAGCTTACTATTGGGACCTCGAGTGTAGCCCTTGTGTTGCACTACTGCACGGGCTGGCGCACCCCTCCCTAAAATAATATATATCATGAGCATGGGATCCGATTTCACTATTAACGTTCCCCTTTCCAATTTGAGCAACCCAACTGAATGCCCAAGTCCTAGTCGAAGCTCGAGAGCCTTTATGGTGAGACTTGATTGTGCGTTGATGAAACTAGATGGTGCCACTGAAATAGCGCTCCCTTAGAGTATTCCCCCTCATCTTTACTATTATAATGAAAAAAATAAATTACCCATACACATTTTAATTTTTATCTATTAAAACATTGATTGAATTTTATCATTATTAACAAATTACCATTACATTTATCTTCCCTACTGAAATGTTAGTTGAGTTTTGTCATTATTGATACTAACGGGTGGCATGTGCGATGCACGTGAGAGCGAGGGGAAAGAGTTAATCATAATTAATAGGAGTTAAAAGGGACAGGTGTTAACCCGCGGGTGCGATTGAACTCTCCTTGAGTTCAATCGCGATTGACTGTGATTCTATTATTTAAATAGATAGATGAGGGTAGTTTGGGAATTAAAGTAAAACATTAAATTAAAGTTTTGTTTTATATAAAGGTAGTTTAGGAATTTCATAAAATTCAGGCTACACCTGCCTCTCCCATTATAATTGTAAAGAAAATTACTTTACATTTACCTACTATTGAGAGTGGAACCATTGGATTGAAAATCCAATGGTATCAAGGATTACATGCTTTAAATGGTGGACCCCACTTAATGTTTGACACAATTGAATTTTTAATTCAACGACCCAACTCTCCATAATAGGTATTATCGAGGGTTTTTAATTGCTTTCCTTTATCTTATTTATCTTTACTATTATAATAGGAGAGGGGGGCGTAGCTGGATAATTTCGAAATTCCTAAAATACCCTTATATAAAACAAAATTTTGATTTAATGTTTTACTTTAATTCTCAAACTACCCCCTTACACATCTATCAATTTAAAAAACAGAATCCCAGCCAATCACGATTGAACTCAGGGAGAGTTCAATGGCACCTGCGGGTTAACACTCCCTTTTAACTCCTATTAACTGTGGTTAACTCCTCCCCGTCGCTCTCACGTGCATCGCACGTGCCACCCGCTAGTTATCCGCTAGTTATAATAATGAGAATGACAAAATTATCTTACACCTTTATATTATTTTTGTTTATAATTACAATGAGAATATGACACTTATATAAACGTTGATTGAAATTTGTCATTATACCTTCCTTCTCATGTGGATGCATTTGCGGCCCATTATTAAGAAATTTAGAAGTAAAAGAGCCATACCCTACCAATCGTCTTCCTCCCACCCAAGGTGCTTCCCGCCTCTAGTGGTCTGTTTAAATTTGAAAATACTAGGATCCTGTGCGGTAATGTTTGGTAGGGGTTAAATTTGCTTGGTTGTCATTTTGACCACTATTAATTAGAGTTAACAAGTATTAATCCAGATTAGAAAGATAGTAATAATAAAAAAAAGCTACGAAACATAAGGAGTAAGGACTAAGGACACGGACTTATCAAAAAACAGGACTAACGACACGGACTTCAGCCATCTGAAAATAGGGAATGCTAGACAAACTCTCAAACAAATGTACTTGCCCTATATGAAGATAAAGGGCGGGAGAGTCCCCCTAGCATTTCCCTTGAAATTGAAATGGAAAGGAATAAGCTCAGGACTCTCTTTCCTGTGTAAGCCGGCATACAGATCTTGTGTGTCCATATGGTGCGTTCCGTACACCAATTGTGATTATCTATATAGTGTAAGTCATCATATATACACCATGGGTTTGTTCCGGTGGTAGTGTGTCTCCCTTTGGGGAGTGGGGAGAGTCGTGTTCAAGTCTTTAGTGTGGCTGTTGTCGCCTACCATGAGTGCTAACCCAGTTGACCCCTAACCCTCTTACATAGTTAGATATTAGATAAATGATTAGAGCATACCAAAAAAAATAATATATATTTAGATTTTTTTTGGGTCAAAAATTAATTGTGGTATTTTCCGAACGTTATTATTTGAAAAAAATGATAATTTGATCATTAATTTCTACGCAATCAATTTTATTTGATTTTTGGCTTAAAAAAATCGATTCCAAACACTACCTTAAGGCTAAGCTCGGCTGAATCACTTGACTAAATTCTCAGTAAGTGGTACATATGTAATTATGGGCGAAATCGGGGCTGTTATACGTAGGTTGATTCTTCCGGTTCAAAATGCCTAAAAATTTCGATCTCTCCGCCAATCTTTTTAATGCAAAAATTGAAATCTGTCTTCATTTCTTCTCCGTGAGCTCTGATAAATATTATTTTGTGTATTTTTTACTTTCGAAATGGCGGATTCGGTTTTATTATTGCAGCTGCGAAAGCCTAAAATGCAGACTTTGAAGCCTTGATCGTCTGATATCGAGCCGTTTCTGCTCTCCCCAAATGGCAACTTCGGCATTCAAATCAACGACCAAGAGAACTCCGATTGGAACCTCTTCAAGCCCCGACGATGCCCGTTCTTCCAATAGAAACGGTTCTCACCGCCGGTCCAGGAGTCTCAGTCGATTTTCCGGCAGTTTCCCTTCTGTAGACTCCGACGACCTTCTTGCACCAAGGGGCAAATTCGTTAATACGGTCCGAGGATCGGGCTTCCCCGAAATCAATCTCGACGATCTGGCGAACGAGTTCTTTCCTTCTAAGAATGCAAATGCGGAGGAGAGAGGCCGGTCAGCTCGCCGGAGTTCTGCTGTTAGCCCTTCGACGACGACTGGGACAACGGGCCCCCCCGCGTCCCAGAGCCAGAGACGGGGAAGGTCAGTGTCGAGGCCACACACCCGAGTGGGTGATGGCAATGGCAATGGCAAGGCCATTTTTGATCACTGTTCCACAGGCAAGGGCAGTTCCGACATTTATCCAAGGAGAAGGCGCTCGGCCTCCGTAGCGCGGTATCAGAATAGCGATTCCGAGGTAGCTTTGTTTTTGTTCTTGACTGGATTTTTGTGATCTTTGATATTACTGTTTACGAATTGAGTTCTCCTTATCCTTAGTAGAGTACATAGGAGATTTCCTACACATAATTCATAAAGTCACCGATTTAAGAAAAACTCTGAATTGGTATAACCTGCTTTATCCTTTCACAAATCCTCTATTATGTCATTTCAAACCACTAAAACACTGAGGTTATTTTTAGTTTCTATTTTGCTTATTTTTTCTATGTAACAAACCAATTTATCATATGAACATGAGTGTGAGGACATGCATACACGGTTTTATATTATTATATGCTGCAAAAGAGAACTATGTCATTCAATATCCTAATAGGTTTGGAATATATTATGTTCTCAGTGTGGAGTGGAGAGTGGAGAGGTTGGGTTTTGTGAGGACCTTTGGTGGGGCTATCGTGTTTGAAAGATGATTTTAGGGATCTCTTCTTGTTAGCATTGGACCGTTCGGCGAGATTGGTTGATTATATGGACATAGTAGCGGGCGTGAAAGTGTGGCATCCAAAATTTAGGAGAGAGTTGAATGATTGGGAAGTAGAGGAAATGCTTAGGTTATTGGGTCGTCTAGTCTTTCCTCTGAGCAACCTGAGTAGGGATTCTAGGATCTGGAGACTTTGGACTAGGGTCAACTGCAACAAATTTTTAGTGAGATCATTCATTCGTTCAGGTCCCCCTATTCCTTTTTCTCATCAATATGACTTGAATCGGGGGATTCTTTCCAAAATATCCTTCTTAATTTAGACTGCGGCTTTGAATAAAATTTTCACTATTGATCATTTGAAAATTAGAGGGTGGAGGATGACTAATCAAAGCTTCCTATGCTTCCAAGCACACACGAACACACACACACACACACACACACGGAAATTTAGGGATTATTTTGATCTCACCTAAGGGTAAAAGGTCCATTAGGGTTTTCCCTCTTCCTTCATGGACTTCTTATCATATTTTGTCTTCGGTGATATTGTACACCCTGAGTGAGGTAATTAATTTGGTCATTTTTACCATGAGCTATAGCTTTGGAATTTGGAAGTAGAGTCTCTAATTTGTTCACCTATCCGATATCTTATCTTGTTTTGGTGCTCATCTTATAAAGAGATAGTGGACATGAGGGCATAGTTACCAAACACCTGTATTATATCCGTATAGTACCCGTATAATACCTTTAGGGGGGTCTCGCCGTTTGAAACTACATATTTTTGTTGTGTTACGTATTATACACATATCGCCGTATAATACCTATTTAATACGTGAATTACGTATTAAACGTGTACAATACACATATTTTGCCTATTTCTATCGTGTTAAACACATATTTCGTATTAAATAATAATTATTATAAATATCATGATTTTTATTTATTTATTTATAATTATTAATTATTTTTTAATTTTCTCGTATTTTTGTTGTGTTTTTACCGTGTAACACTCGTACTTTCTGAACGGTTCATTGTCGTATTATACTCATACCCATACTTGGCTCCTCTGTATGGGGGATCATCTTCCTCTGCATGGGGGATCATCTTCCTCTGTAGTGAGATTCTCGATTAGGATTTCTACATCTCATCTTGAAATCCCCTTTTATTATTCTTAGATCTATTTCTAATAATTGTTCTATCAATGTGTTATTGACAATAGAGATTTTACAATTTATATAAATCTCAAGGCCCCTTATTCAGGAAAATGTAACATATATAGATATTATATTGGGAAAGATTTTTGCTGCAAGGAATTCATCAGGTAGTGGCTTGAGCACCTCAGGCTACCATCATAGTTGTCAAGGCGACTTGAGACGACAGACCCCATGGATGCCTGAGGCGCCCGAGGCGTCGCCTAATGAACTTTTTACTGTAGACATCCCCTCCCTCAAATGTGATCCATGTATGATGCATTTCCTTGAATAAGGGGCTTTGCAATTTATGTAAATTATAAAATCTTTATTGTTAAGATACACTTTGATAGAACCATTATTTGAGACAGTTCTAAAAACAATAAAAGAGGATTTCAAGTGTTAGGAATAAAAAACGAAACAAGAAAAGACAGTCTACAATGATTGTTGAAACGGGGGAGAGAGATTATGAAGGATAAAAATAGAAAAAAACAACAATCTACAGTGACAATCGGACATGAGAGAGGGAGGGAGAGTGTGAGACTAAATAAATAATAGAAAAATTATCTATCAATCAATGTGACGTCAAACATGAGAGAGAGAAGAGAGGGGGGAGAGGGAGAGTCCGTACCTCTTACTCCCATTTTTTCTTTCTTCATTTTTCTCAATTATGCTGAAGAAATGTAACGAAAATATATAATTGGCGAAATATATAATTATGGGGTTTGCACTTATTTAAATTATAAAAACCTTTTTAAATTTGAGTTTATGAGAGTTTTGGGGGCCCTAGAATAAGTTTGAGGCATTTAAAGGTTTTGTTTAAAAAATTATTGGATCGCCTGAGCCCACTAGTATTCCTAGTAGCCTAAGCAACGCTTGGAACAACCATGCAAAAGCAGATGGGGACCATATGGTCCACCCACAAACAGATGAAGAGAGAGAGAGAGAGAGAGAGGTCAATTGTCCACCTATTGAGCGAGAGAGAGGACATGTTAACATGAGGAAAACATACTTGACACCATTCCTCTATTATTTATTCTATCTGCAAACCTTTGTTTTGTTGGATATACAAACCTTAACATACTATATAGTAAAAAACAAGAAATATATGTAAAATAACATATTTTTTTGTTTACCAAATTACTATATTCAACTAAAATAAACTTTTATATTCTTAAACAATAATAATATTACATATATCAGATTTATAATAATGATTGTCTGAGGCGACTAAATGCCTTAGCCCAGCAGAGCGCTTGGTTGACTAGGCGACTGCTTGAGGCGACGCCTTTAACAACTATGGCTACCATCTCAGGTGCCCATGGGCTATGTCGCCTTAACAACCATAATGCTCAGAATGACAATTAACAAGACACTGAGAAAACTATATTGGTTGTTTACAATTGTTTGATTAGTTTGCTCGATACCCCTCTACATGCGTGCACGCCACATGTATAACACAAGCAGGTTGATGTGGATTTTGGATGTGTAAACATCTGAACATGTGTTCCTCATTGATAAAGTTTGATAATACACCACGTTTAGAACTATGCATGTATCCTTTTGGCAACCCTAAGATGAAGTGTGAACTTTTGTACGACACTCTTGGGCTATATTATTAGCATATATAATTTCTTGTTTGCTTTCATATATAAGAGAAGATAACCAACTCCTTTTTTTGTTCTTCAAATGACAGAGCGATATAGATCATAATTCTGGCGATCATGCTAATCTGAAGAGTTTCATTACTCAGAACTACCTGAGGCTTTCACTGCAGAAGGCAAGTGGTCCCAACCATCAACCAACAGCTCCCAACCATCAACGCGTATTGAGAAGGTCTATGAGTCAAAAAGATCTATCAAAGTCACGTGATGGCTACTCAGTAAGAATTTTTCATCTCTTATAGTTAGAGGTTTGAGGTGTTCATTTTCTCTTGTAGTTAATGAGGTTTGATGTGTTTCATTTTCTTAGTAAATTTGGTTACCATTATTAGTTGAGAGAAAAATGGAGTATGGGATAGAAAGCTGACAAGTGGACCAGTTCTAGTGGTTGATTTGTGATCCTTTTGATACCACTATTTCTGTTATATATTCAATATTCTGTTTGGAGTTGTGTTTGATCAGACTTCTGCACAAGTGAAGCAAATTTAATAGGACACATTTGGATCTTTCAGAGCCATTCTTCTGCACTAACTGATGATGAAGCACGAGATGCACGTTCAAATAAAAACGGGGCTGAGAGGACAATACGGGCAGTTTATGCACAAAATAAGGTTAGCTTATTCTGTTGATAGTAACAGTTAAATAGATATAAGCAGTGTATCTCTCTTTTTACATCTCATTCACTTCTGTAACTGCTTTTTGTTACTTTTTCAGTCAGAGCACCCTACTGGGGATAGGGTGGAGATGGGTTTATATGAAGCAATGCGAAAAGAACTTAGACATGCTGTTGAAGAGATTAGGACAGAGCTTGAACAAGTCTGTAGTAATTTACCATTCAGTGAACCTGCTTTTCGATATGGAGCTTTTAACATACCTATTTTAAATCTGGTGCGCCCGATCTTTATTTTCTGAATTTTTTTAGGCTTCTGTACAGGTTGTGGTGAAAACAAAGTCCTCTGATTTTGAACATGGTGATCGCTTGCAGTCAACTAACTCTGATGTTCTTGAGGCTGTTTCTGTGATAAGGAGAAATTACACAACAAAGCTGGAACAGGTATTTATAGCTTAATTTATTGTATTTGAAAAAAAATTATCTGGAAGTGTCATCTTCCTTCTCTGATATTTTAGTAGCCTGTGCCACCGATGATATTTTTCACCATTATCACAGTGTGCAGTGCTTAGTCAATGTAAAAATGTGGCACACATGCAGGGAGATTGGGATCCATCATTTGATGGATTTGACCCAGGAGATCTCTTACATATCTAATTGAGTTGATTTTCGCTCCATGAGATGTCCTAGCTGCACTTGTCAAATGATATGTGTGCCCTTCCATTTGTAATCCATAACTGTGTGTTCTGTATGTTTTGGATGTCTAACCGTGATGTTCAAGAGTCAGAATGTTGATTATCCCTTTTAACATTCCTAAATATGGAAGCAGCCTGCTAATAAGTTAACTTGAAATTAGTTGCCATTTGATGACCTCTCCTTTATTGAGGTTTTATTACTACAATGATGAATAAAGGGAACCTTCTTAACTTGGTCAGTCAGAGAAGCGTAAACAAGATCTGTTAGCTGAAATAGTGGTTGAAGAGCAACGTGGTAAGGAGCTCTCTAAGATTGTCAGAGAGTTGCTTCCTGATCCCAAGGAGACTGCTGTTCGAGAAAAACCATTACGTGCTAGAAAGGTATAGTCCTCTTTCTTTTGCACCCCCACAGCCCCACATGGATGCAGGCGCTGCTTGCACTTATTGTCATGTCCTGGCAATTTATTTTGGGTATAATGATATGGTAGTGTCCTTATATAAGGATTGTGTAAAGGCTTTTCCAAGAGCTTTATATTAATCTGGTTTCAAAATTTTACCAGAGGAGCAATGACAGAAGTAGGATGTCCACGCGCTTGACTGAAGAGGCAGAGAAATATTTTGAGGATTTCATCTCAAATGTTGAAGATACAGATATGTCATCTTTTGATGGAGAAAGGAGCGATGCAAGTTCAACATTAGGAGGGACAAGAAAATCAAGGGACCCTATAATGCATAGTGAGGAAAAAGAAAACTTTCAAACTCCATCCAGACCTACTTCTCTTTCTGTGGAAATGGATGGTGTTGTTCTTCCATGGTTGCAATGGGAGACTAGTAATGATGGCTCTCCTCTATCAAGCAAGAGTAAGAAAGAGGTTCCATTGACTCCACAGAGAAATTCCAGTGACGCAGCTCAGGTAATCTTCAACCTGCTGATATTTCTATGTTAACATTTATTGTTTTATTTCATGAAATTGATGGCAAGGGGCTAAGAAATTATTTGCATTATCAGCTAATGATCTGTTAATTTTCTGGAGTGCTTTACCACCTCATAATGAAGTGATTCCTGGTACATAGTTACAACAACATTAAAAGTGTTTACAGCTTGCTGAATATGAAATTTGTATGTGTATATTCCCACCTATTGATGACAAACTTGAAGGGAATTTAAAACTATATAAAGTTTTGAAAGGAGAAAACATTAGGCTTCAGAATATTTAGACGCTTTGCGCAATCAAGTAAAATCAATGCAATTTGTTTAAACGTCTGAAGAAGGGGGAGGGGGGGGGGGGGAATTGAAGAGTTTTTTTTCCCTTTTCTTTTGGAGGCAAAATCTTCCCTTTTGCTAGTCTTAGTAGTTGTATTTGCCATTATGTTTAGGGCTGTCAAGGGGTTGGATTCGGACCGGATTTGCCTAGATCCGAATCCGATCCGATTAAGAATCCGATAGATCCGAATCCAATCCGAGATCCGTCAGATCATGAAGTAACCAAATCCGAATCCGATCTGATTACATTTTGTCCGATCCGAATAAGGTTAATTTTTTTTTAAAAAAAATCTATTTTAATAATATAAAATCTAATAATACCTTAATCAACTCTAATTAATGTTAATTTTTTTAAAATTAATATTTTATACATAGAAAATCTAAGTAATATATTTAAAATAATTATTATAATCGGATCAGATCACCCTATATCCAGATCCGATCCCATTATAATCGGATACCACCGATCCGATCCGATCCGAATCCGATCCGGCGGATAACATATAGGGTCCAAAGTCCGGCTAATCGGATCGGATCATGATCCGATCCATTGACAGCCCTAATTATGTTTCAGTGTTCACAACATCCAACCATATACCCAAAGTGTCATTGAATCGTATAGTGACATCTTGCAACAAAGATCATTGTGGTTTGCTTCTTGGTTCTGATGGATGCATTCATAAATGAGAGCTTTATGTATTTTTAGGTACCACTGACAATAATTTGTCTCCTACGATCTAATTATGGCTTTAATAAAAGAGAGAACAATTATAGAGAGAAGGCTTATCCTGCACTTTCTTGAGGAGCTCCTCTTCAGTTGCAATGGCATTGTTTCATTCCTAAGCTGATGGCCAAGTATCTCCTTGCATTATTTGGACACTGACTATAGATATGATTCTAGTTTGTGTATTACTAGGCCCTCTTTTGCATAGAAATGTGTGTTGATTGCATATATTATCGGTCATTGTTTTCTTCTCCCTATTTTTTGATTGAACACATCTACACGCACACACCTGCCCATGCACAATCTTTTATGGATTATTAATTAATTTTCTGAAGATTTGTTTCTCCTGTGGTCTGTGAATTCAGAGAGCAGGGATTGCATACAATAAAAGTAAGTGTCTCACCAGCAGCCATGGGAGTTGGAGCCCGGGAGGTGATAGCCCTTCTGTGGTTTCTAGAGACGATGTAGGGAGCAGATTTGGGAAACTGGGAAGCTACAGGAACCCTGTTGCCAACATACCAAGGAGATCGTGGTTTGATGTGGACGAGTACCTCCACCTTCAACAGAGTGAAGATCTCCTCTTTGAGAGCTGGAGGCAACGTAATAGAATAAATTCAGGTGGTCTCATATTCTGTAATAGAATTCCTTAGTTATAGTTCTCTCTATTCAAGGGTGTTTTTCCCTCTTTTTCTTTGTAGTTAATTTTGTATAGATATTTGATGTTTGTCTTTACAAGTTGCTATGAACATTGATCTGGAAGCAGTACGTATTGGCTTTGTATTTTCTAGCTTTATTCTTTTTCTTCTTTTTCCCCTTTACTATTTTGTTTATTTACTAATGCCAATGTTGCAATAATTCTTTCTTAGGTGGTAAATGATAAGAAAAACCTTCTGAACAACGTTCATTGGAAAATGAAAAGAATCAAAACATGTTTTTTTTTTTTAAAAACCCCCCAAAAACTTTGATTTGTTTTCACAAATACCATCTTTTTTTGATGATGCAATATATACAGGGCCGCATTGAGATTAATATAAGACTGCTCCTTAAATACCTTTAGTTGATTATTTGAAGTGAGGTACTTTCCTTTCAGTCTAGATGAATTTAGACCCTTAATTACATTTTTTTTTTGGAGTTATATCTATTTAAGGGAAGAAGAGCAATACAAGGAAAAAGAATTTCATTGAAATGGGATGCTCAATGTCCCGTGTGAGCTTAGCTTACAGGTGCCTAAAAGGATTTGTTTACATGAAAAGAAGAAAGAAGTTTGTAGAAGAGAGAGAGGGACTGCCTACCAATGGCCTACCTCGTAGTCTCCCTTAGTTCTCTTTCTTCCTAAGTCTTTTTTTTTTTTTGGTCCTCTAGATTCTAAGGGTATCCCTCTTTGTTGTATGGGGTAAGTGCCCTCATAGACATTCTTTCTTTCTTTCCTTAGTGGAGTGAGTAGTGGGCGTCAAATCCATTAGCTCTACATGCCAGCAGGATCCTTTTAAGTTTTAAGTTGGATTCCTCTTCCTCTCTTTTGGTGATTCTAATAGAATCAATCATCATTTGACATTAGGGGTCTTTTGGAGGGTGGTTTATATGGATACGGAGGCCACATGGTGGCGGTCCTTCACTGGCCAGGCATAGCGAGGATTACTCTTTTGCTTTTGCTGCTGTTGCTGTTGCATGCTGCCAGGGACATGTGATAGGTTAGGATTTGCCAATAAGGGATTGCCAGGCCACTTGGTTGCCTATAATAGGTCCAAACAAAAGGGTTTAATCCGTTGCCATTCTTTCTTTGATTGTCTTTTTTCGGTTTGAAGTGTAAACTAGTAGCAGGAGTCAACTCCTTAGGAGTCACGTGGTGGTTTCTGATCTTTCTTTTAAAATGTACAGTAATTGCAGAGGAAGGCCATGTAGATGTAGTGGCCTCTGATGATGGGATGATTGACACCTTGATGATATCAGGGCCACATGGTGGTCTATTATTGAATTGTGTTCGGAAGCAAAAGGGTTCACCCCCTACTGTTCTTAGAGGCCACATATGGTGGCCTTTCTTAGGCTTAAATTTGGCTCAAGGACTAATCTCTTCCTGCTGCGAGGGAGGGGCTATAATAATATATGATGCCCTATTTATTGGTCCTATTTGGGGTTCACATGTTGGCCTTTAGTTTGTTAGGTTTTTGGCAACAATGGTTAGCCCCTTGTTGCTACTTGGTGATCAGGTTGACTTTCGCAATAACGGTTAACCCCCTTACTTTTGCAAGGGGATACATGACAATAAGGGCTACCTTCTGCTGCTGCTGCTGTTGCCAGCTGTAGCCTCTTAATTTATATTACATTTTATTTTATTGGTAATGAAGGTGTCCTAGAGCACCCAACTAATCAGTCGGGCACATCAGACCCCTCCATCCGCACGCACCAGACAAATAAGGCTAAATCGCTAATGGTGGCCAACAAGGGGAAGAGAATCGAACTCAGAACCTCTGCTTCGTGAGGCGTGGTCCTGGCCAGCATACCAACCCCCTGACGGTTGCTGCCAAGGCTTCTCACTTGCTTAGTTTTCGCAGTGTGGGCGGCTGGTTTATTCCTTGCTGGTGAGGGCTACATGGTGGGCTATGAATTGAATGAATTACAATTGAAAGCAGGGACTAACTGCCTACAGCAGCAGATCTTACCATTGGTAAGCATTCCTCTATTTAGTATGATCATCTCCCCCGCCAACTATTTTCATACTGACCTACAGTATGAAGATTCGTTCATGCTGTCGTTTGGATTCTATGTTAAAAGAAAGCACACTCTTTCCATGAAACTTGATACTTCTTTATACAGACACAACTGCTCCTTACGTCCACCCCATATTGCCTCCAAATTAACATTTACAGTCTCTCAGGTGAGTGTGACAATGGGTTTGACCCAGTCGGACCCCGAATTAAAGAACATGCAGGAGAGGGTTCATGGATCCAAATTGGGTAGCCTAGGGGTGAGATAATTAAAATCCCTCACACTCTATTTGTAATGGAGATGGCGCTCATGCGATTCACAGAGCACAGGAGATACCAAGACAACAGTGTCCATGAGCGAGCGAGCAAGCAAGCAAGCAAGCAATATTTATTAATTAGGGCAAGAGAAATATATGCATGGGAGGGTCAGGTAAGTGAGTCCAGTTGGGTTTAATTGGAAAGGATGAGAAGTTGGCTAATGGCTATGCATCCTTCTCTACTGACAGGAGTTGAGTTGGGCCCTACTTTAAATCTTTTGGATCACTTGTCGCTGATTTACTCTAGCTACAACAACAATATCTTCTTCTTGAATCTTGACTTGTGCCACACTCTCTCTCTCTCTCTTTCTTTTTGTAATAGTATCCCTATGTGATGTCAAGACCTTTAAATTGGCATATTGCCGGTGGGTTCATTACGTGGAGATTACTTCTCTTTAAGGACTACATACTCGTACAGTCGTACTCTCTCTCTCTCTCTCTCTCACTTGCATATTATATTATTTTTCAGTTTTGTTAGCATGTTGTGACAAAAACATGAGAGATGAAAATCAAAAACATGAGAGATGAAAATGGCACTTGATTAAATGATAAAGAGTACTTTAAATTATTACAAACAGGAGGAGCTGTGGTTCATGCATGAGATAACTGGAGCTCCCTCGAAATGGGCCCTGTCATGGCATATATATATATATATATATATATATATATATGTTCTGGATTACCTTAATTCGGTTATCTCGTGAACCAGCTGAGATCAGATCCTGTTTAATTATATTTAAACTCTAATGACTGGATTAACTTCGTGTTAAAAAGAAAGAGAAAAAAAAAGCGAATCATCATCTGTTGCATGCATGCTAGTTGTTATAGAGGTTAGAAGTCCTCGCATTAATTAACCTTCTAATTATGAGTAATGATCATGAATTTGAGTCATTTGCATCAACGTGGGTGTCACAGCACATCTGTTGATAGACAATGTCAACGTAAGTGCATTATAATTAAAAAGGAATGCAAACACATAATTCACCTTTTCTTCACTTCTCAAACATATAACGATCGAGCATACAACATCTTCTGGTCTCGTGTGTCTGTGTCTCTCTGTCCGATCTTCAATTACTTTGCAGTATTTTTCTTCATAACCACCTTTCTTTCATGCTCTAGGATCTCTTTACTCTCTAAAACCTCAATGTTTTTAGCTTGATGGGTCTTTTTGCTTTCTTCTGGTCAAAATCATTCTACTTGTACAAGTAAATCCAGACTTCGAATATAATAAAGTTCTATAATCCATGAAATGTGGAAAAAATGACGTCCTCATTTTTCAACAGCAGGCTTAAGACCCCCCCCCCCCGGGAATTTGGTGCTACTTTCTATTGTTGTTGCTCATTATTAGTAGAGTAATGCTTCTTAGGGTGAGACCACCGAGACCGTGCTCAAAGATCACAGGATTTCAGGTGGGCCCCACAATGTGAAATGGGAAATTCCATGCTCTAAAAGCACGGTCTCGGCCCTTATAAGGCGGTCTCAGACTCTCAGTAGCAAAGTCCTTATTAGTAATGATTTTCTAAGATATTCTCAAGTGTCTGGTCTCCATCTCCTGTTTTACTAGAAAGACAGAATTTGTTGAGAACATCCCGTTTCCCTCCACTAATTTGAGGGTAGTAGACCATGAAATATAAGCACAAGTTTGCACCCACACTGCAAATGGGGTCCATTTGTTCGACTAGCCAGAATTCCAAACCGCAACACAATGATCTTACTCTTGATATCTATCGACAGTTCCATAAATATCATTCCATGCATGCTATACGGATGCCCAAATCGCAACTTCCATTCAGCAGAGCTGTTAGTTTATATATCCTCCGGAAAAGAAAAAAAAAAAAAACTGTCCCCCGGATGACAGGTGCATATCCCTCTCATGAGGGTGGTCCTGTTATTAAAGTTTCATTCAACGATGTGGCAAGCAAGAGGTCCACTCACCAGTTATTAACCCACTAACCACTAGGAAAACATTTTGGTCTCCATATCTAAACCATGGAAAGTTTAACAAGCGATTGCCTATTAAAACCAATAGCAAGCCCATTTATAAAGGTTGATAAACAACAGGAATTGCTGAAAGAGACCAATTTTACAGGTTAAAGCACACCAAAATAGCTGATCTAATAGTTAAGAGCACGACCAACATTTGAATAACACTTAACTCCATTGAGATTGAGCAAAGAACCTTCAGTATCACCAATTATTCAAGACTGTGTAAACATACTCTTAGACTTGGGTAAGCTTAAGACTGCAACTTTGCAGGCAGAAGCCTAAAAAAACTGCTTGAATCTTACCAATTTCAGTACATCGAAATAATTACCAGCTCTATATAAAAATTCACAACTGTTAAAATTTGAAGGATTCATATCTGGATTGAAGTGCATAATTCCCTACTCAGAGAATAATTTTCAACCTCAATTATTTTGTCAGTCAGTAGTGTTGGAAGAGCTCAAGCTTTCAGCAGAAGTTGTCAGCCCAGGTAATGCACACAAGCATGTGAGACTGACGAAGCAAACCAAAGCTTGCTGCCTATGACAAGCTAGGAGAATAATACACTGCTGAGCTCAGATGACCAGGTGCTGGCGATAAAACCATAAAAGGATTTTGTCGTAGCAGATTACCACCTTCTGAAGTAGCTCCGCTCTTGGGAGGCCTTGAATTTGCTCCTTTGGGAGGCGACAAAAGAAAACTTGGCTTGGACCCAAGTGGTGGTTCCCTCAGATGAAAAGGGTTCTGCAACTGATAACAAGAGAATGTATTTACCTGCCGTAAACTAGAATTTGAATCTGTTGGAGTCTGAATACACGCTGGAGATCGCTGGGTTCCCCTCAACTCCTCAGTGTATTTTGCACTGATCATGGTCGAATTAGCTTCATTTTCGGGAGAGTCATTAATGACGATCACTTCTGGGATGGGATTGACTGCAGTTGGTGTTTGAGTAGCAGAAACAGCATTATGGTGTTGGATTTGTGGATTGGCAATAATTCTCTCAACCACATTCATGAATGGGGCATTCAGTCT
This sequence comes from Tetracentron sinense, assembly GCA_015143295.1. Classification (NCBI taxonomy): domain Eukaryota; kingdom Viridiplantae; phylum Streptophyta; class Magnoliopsida; order Trochodendrales; family Trochodendraceae; genus Tetracentron; species Tetracentron sinense. Next base: position 64,109,901 of record CM026551.1, read on the forward strand.
GTTATTGGGTGTCTTCTGTTGAGTCTGCAAAGCAACCTTAAGCCCATGCTGCGGCAAGGATGCTTCAAAACCTCCTATATGCAAGTCAGGACAATTGCGTGCTGATGATTGTGTGGGTATTTGGTGTGCCTTAGAATTTCCATGACTTCTGAGGCCATTTGAAGACCTGACGTCAAAACATTGTGCAAGTGGATTGTTTACATTCTGGCTGCAGATGACAGAACCATTGGGGGCTGTAAGATGACAGGAAAGGAGGTGCTGATTTGGGAAATCACCAGTAGAGAATCCAGGAAGTGCTGAACACTTTGGATTTGGATGGTCATTAGAGGCAACTGCTTGGGCCTGTCTAAGTCGCATGGAAATATCTTCGTCTTTGTTTACCACCATTAAATTCTTCCCCATTAACCGTAGAACAGGATTAGAAGTGGAGGATGGACTGGCAGAATCACAATCACCAAGACTTGGGAACTTCCTTGCACCGGGAGAAGCTTTCATTGAAGTGGAACCTGTAGGTGATTCCAAGACAGGAATAGCCACCTCGTCAGTTCTCGAAATTGGGTATGTGCTGAAAGAAGTGAATGTTTCAGGCCTTATGTTTGCATTGCAACTCAACTGCTTCCCCTTGGCAGGCAACGTCACTGGGGCAATGACACATTTCCCCAGGAGTTGTGATTCTTGATAATCTACAGTAGCGCCGTGAGAGATACCCTCCTTCCTTGAGCAACAGCATGGCTGATCATTTGCTGCAAAATTTTCTGGTCTCTTTGCGGCAGAGCTCTTATTAACTTTTAACTTTACACTATTTAAATTGATTCTTCTTGCTCCCTTGCTTGCTGTACATGGAAATGTGATAGCATCTCCCACTGCAGGCTCGATGCTACCATCTGAGAAGTTTGGAATAATCTTGTCTCTAATTGCAGGAGGTTCTATGGATGGTTCTGGCTCCAAATATTTCAAATCAGATCTTGCCATGGAGAGGTGAGAGATGGCCGAGATTGAAGAAATAGGAGACCCTGACGAGTCTCTATCAAATAGATTGTGTTGATCTTCAGAAGATAGAACCCTGCATGAGGTTAGTGATGAGTTGTCCTGAAGAACTTCAGAGTCCATGTGCCCATGACTTGGGGAAAATGATCCTGGTGGTCCTGGAATAAGTACTGTGTCGACATCATAAAAAGAATTTCCTCCCTCAAGTCTATAATCCACTTCTGCTCCCATATGAGTGTTTTGCCCAATAACACCATCACCAACTTCATCTACACAACACATCTCTTGATCATTGCTAAAACTTAGTTCAGTAGGTTTGATTGGTGCTTCAGTTCCAAAAGAAGGCCTTTGATGTTCTTCCATCAATAGCAAGGAGTTGGATAGGGTTTCAGAAGCATTAGCCATCTTGTGGAGTTCTAAAACTAACAGTTTGCTTGATCTTACAACAGGTTCCCCAACAGATTTCCTGGAGTAAGGTTCAAGAACCATTTCCTCATTGATTGGAACCTTGTTGCCAGTAGATTCTAGGCCATCACATTTATCTGCAAGAATATCACTGACTGCAACAGGAGAATCCATGATGGCTTCTGGATCATAACCACAACACTGGGGTCCGAACTGAAAACTTTCCAAAGGGATGGCTTCCTCCCTTTCTGAGGTACTTACAGCTTCTCTTTCTTGTATGGATTCCAATACATTGCTTCTGTCATAATACACTCTCTCCGTGATCTCTTCTATTGTAGACCTCAAAACATTGTTTGAGCAATCAGATTTATGGTTCCCTTCTATCTGTTCAAAGCTTCCAGATCGATTTTCAGTATTTTCAGTGTGACTGTGCATCCAATCATATCCTTCATCCACTTCAGAGGAATGCACCCGAGGTTTCTTAAAGGCCAAACACCTTTCATTCTCATGAAATTTGGATTTAGGAAAATATGGGGCAACTGATAACACATCCTTCCTAAAAGTGGAAAGTTTCCTGCCTTTTGTTGAGAGACGATGACAGCTCTTGTACAAGTTCATTGTCGCCTTGGGTAAACTATCAGAGTTTTGGACTGGACCTGCATATATCTCAGCTCTCTTGCTTCTCAAGGAAGATGCATGATTTTCTGATGATTTTGCACGTCTCAGAATACAACTATCATGCATAGAAGTGATGCCTTTGCTCAACTGATTCATATTACTCTCAAGTGAATTTGGAAACTTCTTCACACTGTCAGTGATCTGAGCTTGCAAGGGACTCTCTACTCTCTTGCTTCTTGGAGAAGTAATGGGGTTCTCTGCTGAGTTTGAAAATTTCGGAGTACAACTCCTCACACAAGAATCACGTAAATTTGATTGATTACACTCAATCAGTGGGTCTTGTGTCACAAGAGATGGATCTCCATGGCCTCGATGGCCATCTTTACCGTTTATCTTCTTCAAGATACCAGTTCGTTTGGAGCATACCCACTGTCTTAAAGTTCCTGATTTACTGGGTCTGGTCTGGTCATGAGCTTTCAGGAGCTGAAATAAAGATTCCTCCTTGCGATTTTCATCCTTTCCATAATTTCCTTCTCGGGCCCCAGGAATCTGTTTACAAACAATCAAGCAGCCATCTCCTACTATTAAATTTGCATAGAGAAGCATTTTAAGCTAATGGAAGGAATAAAAGTCAGGACATACATAAGAAAACACAAGCTTAGTATAGGATTAAAAGAAACAGAAAAGTTCCAAAAGCATCATACTCACATATCAACTGAGACCGAATTTAAGCAAAAGAACTCAAATCTTAGAAGATGGAGTGAGTCAAAGCTGAAAGCCTGTGAAGTTAATTTCATTCCAAGAGATAGAATGTTTAAGGTTTTTTTATGAGTTAGAAACCCACAAAGTAAATAGTCTAGAAATAAAATGATTAAAATTTCTATGGTTCTCCTTGGAAACCCATGCAGATGACTTTTTTTATCAGTTACCCATGCAGATGACATTATAACCAGGTACAGAGATGTAAATATAATCAATTTCTATAAAAAGGAAAAATGAACAGGAAGCAAGAGTGATGTACCTCAGTTCTACCCGGCTTGAGAGAGCATAATTTTTCACTCTGAGGCTTGAGTTTCAGATACTTGGGATGTTTGGGTGCAAGACGCCTTTTCTTGCTGGTCGACATGATCTTGCTTTCTTTAAATTCTTTCATATGCTTCCTTGACCTTATTTCTCCAACTGTTGGCACTGATGCATCATTGAATTTCGATAGAATCCGAAGCTTTTTTCCACTGGGATCAATATAGACCGCACTTTCATCATCAGTGTCCTCGAGATTCATGCGTGAGACCCTTTGTCTTTTCTCTTCAGCCTGAACCTCTACATGCTGGGTAGACAAGCTTAAATCTGTTGCCCATTTTGAACCATTTCTCCTATCAAGTTCTTCCAGGGTGCACCGTGGGGCCGCCACGTAGATATCCACCATCGACCTCATCTTCCTCGGCTTTACTCTATGTTTGCTTAGTTTATTATTCACAGCCCACTTGGAATTTGATTCCACAGCAAGGCACTGGTCGATGTGAGCATTCAAGGTGGTGTTTGAAGTGGATGAGAATGTCTTACAAACAGGGCAAACTTTCGAAGCCATGGGTTCCGGTACTGTAGTAGTGTTTGACGTGATATCTTCAGTGCGGCTGGGATCAGAAATGATGCCCAATTTCACTATCAATCTGCACTTTTTACCTGATTGTCCTGTTGTGTTTCCGGTCTGGTGGGATGCAGTAGGGGATTCTGAAACTTCAAGTTCTACTGAGGTTTCACACAAAGTGTTGGCTTCTTGTGCTGAACAACAAGGGAGTCTATTATTGGGAACTGACTCTCTTTCAGATTGGGGATGTCTGTTCACCGTTGATGGGAATTCACCTCCTCCGACCTGATCCAAACTTGGTGATCTAATTGATACGCACAAATTGGTATCTGTGGGACCCAATGTTAACTTCTCCTGAGATTGAGCTTTACTGGTAGAGCCTAAAACTGATAGATCACTTGATCGAGAAGATTCCCCGTTAAAAGAGCTGATGTTTTCCTTCTCAAACGGATCAACTTCCACTACACCTTTCCTACCATCAACACGAACAACCAGTTGGTCATATACTTCACCCTTTCTGAAACACCGGTTTCTTACTGAATCAGGAGGCTCAAATGGTGGCAGTAGATTCTTAATGCCATGCTTCAAGCAAAGTTGCAAATATTGCTGAGGAAAGGGCCAGTTCGTCTTGATATCCTTGCTCCGAGCTGTGGTAACATAATCTCTGCAGGAAAACCCATTAATATGGACTTAGATCAAAGATTACTAAATCTTATGAGCTCAATAGCACTCAGTTACCACCATCGATCTCTTACTACCAGAGTAGAGCTGAAACTATAAAAGGGAATCCTACCATCTAAGGTTGCTGGCAAGATATCCCAGCCTCATATTGTAAATTTGTATGTTTAGCTGATGAAAGAGAACACATTAACCCACGGAGGAAAAAATCCAAAAAAGAAAAAAAAGAGTGGAGAAACCACTACATTTGGCCAACGATTCAGCAAGAAATACCAAATTAGCGACGAGATTCTATCATGTAATGAGCTCAAAGGAAACCATCGCATCTTTAGGAGAAACAAAATGAGAAAACAAGCATAGATTGCGAGAGGGATTGCAGCATTCCAACCCAATTAGCTCTGAAATTCATTGGATGTCCACAGATGATAGGAAATCAAAAGAAAGATTGAGGAAGAAGCAAAGACGTGAAGACAAAACCTCTAAATTTCGTTTGTGATATGAAATCACAATTCCAAAAAAAAAGATTGAGGAAGAAACGAAGAAGGGAAAACAAAACCTATCAAAGGGTTGGATCAGCAATCAAACCCAGTACATATTCATAAGATCAAACAAGGCACAGTCCATGACCAAATAGAGAGATGGGGGTCACGAAAATTGAGACTTAGCCCGCCCCATTTCAGACATCATCATAACAGACAATAAATCTAATTAAGATGACGAGATAAACAGAAGCAGAAAAAGTTGTATCTTTTCTAGAATTCAAGCACTATGTTGGCTCTGGATCGGATTCAAGAAACTCTTGGACGACTGAGATCTTCTTCCGAGAAAGTAGAGTAGTGAGATGAGAGAAGGTCCCCTTTTTTGTGTGGATCGGAAAGATGAGAAAACCTTGTAAACATCCAAGTGATCAGAAAAGAGTTCATACTCGCGCGATGTGTAAGAAGAAGAAGAAGAAGAAGAGAAGAGTGATACCTTATGGAGAAGTTGGGGGGATGATTATCATCAAGGCCTGACTTTAAGAGATGATCTTCTTCCTCTTGCAAGGAAAGCTTATCAGAAGCCCCTTCATCGGTTTTCAGTCCTGAAATCTTGCAATAACATGAGGGATCTGGAGGGTTTTCAACGGATAACATCTGAAGAAAAGCTTCTCTCTTCCTGTGCTGTTTTTGCAACAGTTACAAGAGTTGTGGCAACAACTGGGCCTTATCTTATACTTAGCCTCCAGCATAACCAAACCCTGAGAACACAAACACCTCTCCAACAACAAACCAGTAAAAAAATATCAAAACCCCACAATTAAATAGACCCTTCTCTTCATTTACCAAGCCTGCAAAAAGATGAAAATAAAACCACAAGATTAAGAGCAGACCAAGGAAAATAAAAGCATAAAACTAGGTTCTAGAGGCTTCTAGGCGTTATTTTATGTGCTGAAAATGTAGACTTGAGGGAAAGCAGCCCTCTGGAATCCTTCAAACTCATCTTCTGTCTCTGACCAGACCATTTGTTGCCCATGGAATCAAGGAGAACACCGACATGGAAAAAAAAGAAAAGACCAAGGCCACAAGCAAATAAGAGATTAGAGATCAAAGTAGCTGGAACGTCATTTTATGTGGGAAAACCTACAACTTGAGAAACACATCCCAGAAACCAGTAGAATCTCACATACATCCACGACTAAATCTATGTATAACTGAAACCCTTACCTTTACCATCAAGGGGTTTTAAAAAGAGAGAACCAGAGTAAAACCCACAACATGAGATCTCAAATGAGGAGATTAAATCAGAAACTCGAAACCAAAATCATTGGAGAGATTAGGAAGTAGGGAAAAGAAGCGATGTTGCAAGAACCCAACAAAACCCAAATGTCAGGTCAAGTGAACAGTTTAGTTGGACATGAAAACCAAATCCAAGCATAAAACACATCACCATATTCTTAGAAAATGAGAGAGAAGCCCAAAAATCACGGCGAGAGAACCCCAAAAGCAAGGAGAAGAGAGCATGAAATCACGCTCAAAGGAAATCCAAGGACTGATTATCAGAAAATATAGCACATGACCAGTTTCCAATGGAGAGAAAAATCAAAGAGAGAAGAGAGCATGAAAATCATACAAACCTTCTATCTTGAAGCTTCCCCGTGATGGGTTCTACAGAAAATCTGGAGAAGAAGGTTCATGAATTTCAGACTAAAAACAAGGAGGAGGAGGAGAAGAAAGAAGAAGCAAAGGAGATCGAGAAGAGTGTTTTGTTAAGTTAGAAAGAGAAAACAGCACCACAGACTCACATATCAAATGCATCAGGCTTCTCCACCAAAAGCAGATTTTGTACCATTTTAACTGCAACTTTTCCAATTACCCTTCCCTTTGTTTGTAAATATGTGTGTGTGAGAGAGAACTTTGAGTCTCTGAGAGACAGGTCCTATCCAGTATCCAACACCAATTACCAACCCCACAAGCTTTTTTAATCCTTTCTCTCTTCTACTTTTTTATTTCTTTGGTTTTTATCTTCTGCTTATTTATGTGAAACGTCATTATCTAGACCCTTGATATTTTATAAAATTACAAACGCCCATCATCTAACTTTGAAAATGTGATACCTATATTATTCTTTTTTTGTGCTCACCATAATGCCCACCGTCAAGGAGAAAATTACTTTCCACCCCTTATTTTTTTTTTGGAAAATACTTAACGTACTCATGATTTCTATTATTTGATGGAATGGGCGGTCCTCGTTGGTCGACGCCCTATTTTTAAACACTTATCAATTTTGATTAAGATTTACTCGCCCTAAGGTTAAGAAACCCAACCTTGATTTTTAGAAAATTAAAAAAAAAAAAAAATCTTAATTTAATTTAGTTAAGTTTAACCAAATTTAAATAAGGGTTAAAAGGGACACGAGGACACAGGATAAAGTAGCGGACCCATGGGTCCTCTAATCACTGCTCTGTTTTTGTTTTTTGTTGGGACATTTCACCTTTGAAACCACGAGTAACTACTTATTTCTACCCTTACTATTATGGGAAGTGATTTAAATCTCAGATAAGCTGAACCTTTGGAATAAAAATCTAAGGGTGTCAAGCACTAAGTGGGCCCATTGTTTAAAGCATGTGTACACATGGCACCATTGGATCTTTAATCCAATGTAACTCTCGATAGAAATTTTTTTTGTTAATCACTTTCTTAGTATTATTTCCAACTTTTGCCAAAAATTAAGGCGTTTGATAGTCTAAATATGGCTTTAGGAATTATGGTCTAATCCCACAGTGTAAATATGTCTAATCATACTTATTTTTTTAATGATATGTCTCTTAAGTGACTCATCTTGACAAATATTCACTTGTCAAAATTCTAGAATGGGCACTCTAGTGAGTCATTTGTGACATGCCTGGTTTTGTCCTAATGGTAGTATATCTCCCTTTGGGGAGGAGGGACTCATGTTCGAGTTCTAGTGTGGCCGTTGAGTGCCCGCCCTTGAATTCTAACCCCCTAACCCCTGACATAGATAGATAAATGATATAGCTAATTACCAAAAAAAAGAAAAGAAAAAAATGGAGACCTGAATTTCATCGATGTAAATCTTATACTCACAAGGGTAAAATGAAAAAAAAAAAAAATCAAATTGCTTGTCATGTTCATTGTTAATAAATTTTTTTGATGTGTGTTTAACCTTAAAATATGTATTGGAAAGTTTAAAAGGTATATAAGCCTAAGTGGGTGAAGTACAGTTGTAAGAAAAGTAGAGAGCAACAATTTTGGGACTTTCGTTCAAACAAAAATCTCATTCGTTCGAACAAAGCCAAAAAATCCAATTGCAGGTGAAATTCAACAGCCACTTCCATTCGAAGGGCCCGAGTTTTGTTCGAATGAATGCTTGCAGAGAAGTTTTTTTTTAAAAGATCAAGTCCGGATTTTTGGGGTTTTGAACCCTAAGACTATAAATAGGATATCATTTTCGTATTCTAAGAGTTTTTTTTGCCCAATTTGGCTAAGAAGAAGAGAAAACCATAGAGTTTATAAGGAGATTGCTTGGAGAAGGGAAGAAAAGCTTGGAGATCACCCCAAAGCCTTCCTTGAGCATTTTGGATCGAAGGGAACGATCTCTAAGGTTGATATCTGATCGGTGCTAAATGTTATACATAAAAACACCTCAAACTTAACTTGTTAACCCTGTAGAGTATTTTTTTTAATATTTTTATACTACTTGGATTATTTTTGTTTCAGGTTCATGCGTGAAAAATAGCTTAAAATTGAAGGTTTAAAAGCATTGAAGCCTCAAAATGATCTCAAGAAGAAAAAGACCAAAGAATGGAGCAAAACACAGAATAAATAGGGGAAGTTCATCATGGGCGATCGATCGCCCAGAGGGAGACGATCGATTGCCCTCCCTGCGTGTGGAGATTTTAAAGCTACGAGAATTTTATCTTTTGGGCCCAATTTAACTATTCTTTAAGGCCCAAATTCGTAGGGAAAAGAGAAAAGATGAGTTATACCTCAATTAGAAGTCCTTATTCTATAAGGACTCTATCTTTCTTTTTTTTCTCTATAAAAGAAGAGATTCTGTGTAGAGATTTTGAATCAGAAAAATGAGAAGCTCTAGAGATCAAGGAAGTCATGAAGAAGAATGCAGCAACTTTGTTTATGAAGATGATGCATTCCTCTCTCGCGATAAACTAATTTCCATTCTAAGGTTTCGATGAAACCCTAGCCAAGTAACTGTGTCGTTTTATTTTGTTTTTATTTTTGATTTCTTTGTTGTAAAACATTGATTGCATAATGAGAGGGTTGTTTTCAACAACCGGATTTATTTGAATTATATTTGATTCAATGAAATTTCTAACCTTGTCTTAGGTTTTATGAAATTGTAATTGAAATCACTTGTGTTAATTTTCGTTAGAATTTAAACATAAGTTTTATGCAATGATTTTAACATATCAAGAGATTAAATTCGAAGATATTTTATGCCAAGGGAAGATGAGTGATTACACAACCGTATATTAGTGTGTATCATTTGTGCTAACCGAAGATACGATATGCTTAGAATATAATCTCTTGAACTTTTCTTAATCAGTTGAGAGGGGACGTGCTGTTACTCTAACTGGAATGTTTACAAATTAAGAGGTTAGAATAAATTCAAAATATTGATTAGTTATTAGGTTAGTGGTGAATTTGAAAACCTTAGATTTTCTCTTTAAATGATTTAAAATCAGTAGTTGATAATTAAATTAGAATTCTTAATTAGTTTAATTCATTGTTTTAGTTTAATCAAGCAAAATTCAATTACCCATCTTATTAGTTTAGAATTAATTTGAATAAAAGGCAACGAAACCAGCGCAGTCCTCAGAGGAACGCTACCCTTGCTAGTACTATTCTACAGAATTATTACTAAGAATGAATAATTTAAGATTGACTAACGATCAATATCTCTCTAATCTATCTCTAGTGATGGTTTTGTGTGCTTTTAAACAAGAATGTGTATGGAATACTAAGGAGTCTCCATGCTTATGTATGGAATTATGAGATTGAGCTTGAAATTAGGTTGACATCCTTTCTAATCTAACTTTGTTTTACTGTTTTGTATGATTGAACACCAATTAAATGAGATTATTGGATATGGTTACTAGATGTTGTATCTATCGATTGAATTTGGGGAAATTAGTGATATTCTATACTTGAAAATGGATTATTGTGGTTTTATAAATGTCGTAGAACATGATATTTCTTCTACATTGATGAAACATGTGCCAAATGTTTTGTATGTATGAAATGATGTATAAAAAATTGTTATGGAGAGATTGTGTTAAATTATGGTGGTTGTGAGGTATTGTGAAATGATAAATAGTATTAGTGTTGAAGGAAGTAGACTTTGTGATCGAATGTGATGATGAGAATTGAAATGTGATATGGTTGTTATTGCTCATGATATGAAAATGTGAAATTATGATAATATGTTAACTGTGATTGTCATGATAAATTATGTCCTAATTACGATATGGTACTGATCGGTATTCGGGTAGGCAACACTTAGAGGAAGTCACCCATGTCGGAAATTCTCTAACCAGGTAGATGTACCCTGAGTTTCTTGACAGAAGATCAGAATCTAAGAAGTTGACCGAGCTCAAATGTCAATCAAGACACTCATACACAAGTTCACATGTGTGATAATTACAACTATTACAAGTACACAAACATGTCATGGACACTACATAGACACTAAAATACAAGTACAAGGACACTGTGCATGAAATACAAGTACAAGTACAAGGACACTGTGCATGAAATACAAGTACAAGAACACTGTGCATGAATTACAAGTATACTGAATCATGGACCCTAAATTTTCAAGAAGTCCAGAAAACTGTGTGGCTCTCTATGGATATGATTTCAAGTCCAAAATAATGCATCATGGACATTGGGTCAACAAGAGCTCTGGGGGCTTATGCTTACCATCGATGCACCTCCATGGGTATGACCAAAGACCTAAAATATTATCTCATGAAAAACAAGCATGCATGATATTGTACAAGTCTAAGTGTTACACAAGTGTACACGAGTCAAGGTGATGACATGTTATGCTCACATGCTTTCGCACTCTGATTATATTACTATCATATGATATTGTTATCGATTATATAATTGTGGCATGAACTAATATTGAGCATGTACATATGTTATTGCTATTGATAGATAGATTGGATATTCGTTGAGCATGCTCAGCCGACCTGTTATTGTTGTCAGGTTTAGCGCAGGAGCAGACAACCGCTCCTTGGATTGAAGATGATTATCAAGAGGAAGTTGAAGAAGGCGATCCCTTCGCTGAGGGAGTCCAAGACATGGATCAATGGTCAGATTATTAGGCCTTTGATGTTGAGTTATTTTGAGAAATACTGTATTAGACCTTTTATACTCATAGATGATGTTGCTTTAGACTCATTATACTTTGGGGGTTATGATGGTTGACCCAGATGGAGGGTGATGTTTATATTGTTGCTTGTTATACAGGATGGTCCAGCTTTATATCAAAATTTTATTGTTGTCATTTTGGAGACTTTGTATTAGTTCTTGCCTTATACTTTATGGTTCAAGCAGGGATAAGTAGTGTGACGGCCCAAAGTCCCATTTTGGTCATAGTGGGGTTTGGGGGCGTTACAAAAAGTGAGCCATTTGTGAGTTTTTTTTCAATGGATAGAACATTTGCGTTGGAGATATCACTAGCAAGTCTCATTGTTACTCATCCTAACCTTAGTTGAAATGTTACCTCCTAATTAATGAGTAGTATTCCTTAAAGATAATGTTTATCGAAATAGAATTTTAAAACATTTAAAATTTATATTTTACAAGCAAGGAAGGTGAATTCATATGTAAAAGAAATGGGAATGTTAGCTCTATTTTATTGCTTTCTCATTTTCTCTAGGGAAAGAACTTGTTTGTTCACTTTTTTAAGCTGCTTTTAAGTTGATTAAACTAAGGAAGGGAGAGGATTTAACATTGATGAAGCTTGGAAAAAAAAATTATGAACGTGTTTCTCACCTATAGAAAGTGTGGAAAAGAGAAACAGAGGCTAGCATTCTCCATAAAAGAGTCAAGATCAGAGCCTTGCTTTGTAAGGGCTAGGGTTTGTGCACCTTTATGCAGCCTATATTAGTTTTTTTAAAAGGTGCCTAGTAGGGCTGCCAATGGATCGAATCAACCTAGATCCGAATCCGATCCAATTAAGAATTCGACAGGTCCGGATCCGATTTGAAATCCGCCGGATTATAAATTATCCAATCCGAATCTGAATCTGATTATTAATTTAATATCCGAATCCGATCCGATTAACATTAATATATCTAAAAAATAATATTTTAAATTTAATATAAAAAATTATGATTACTATCATAGTATATTTGTAAAATTATATAAATATTACTATTATTATATATAATCGGATCGGATCGGATTTGGATCTACAGTGATCTCGGATCTGTATTCGGTCCAACGGATCTATAATAGGATTAGGATCCCGTCTAATCTAATCGGACCTGGATCACGATCCATTGACAGCCCTAGTGCCTAGGGTTTGTTTCAAATTGTTGGCCTAAAAACACTCCATTTTGATGTTTTAAGGGGCCTTAGGGTATGTTTCAAAACCAAGGCCCTAAAAACACTACTAGGAGTGTTTTAAGGCTGCCAAACCCTAGCCTCCAAAGGGGTCGGCTCAGTAGCAAAGCTATAGTTGTAATTTTAGTATTAATATTTTTCTTGATCCAACATATATACAACATGAAGGTCCACCACCATTACTTTTGTTATTTTAAAGTTTAAATATTCATATTAGCACCTTTTATTTTTTGAGAGGGGTCAAATTTTATAACATCTTTAGACATTATAATGGCATCCTCTTTTATGTATTTGGGTAAAACTGTGACCTTTATCAAAAGGTAATTGTAATACAAAAATCTCTTGACATGATAAAATGATTCATATTACAAATAGTGTTTTTGCCCAGGGGACAAGAATGTACAGGAAAACGAACATTGCATACGGTGGGAAGTGTAGCTTGTCCCATTGTTTGTGCTTGTTTACACCACACCATTGGTCCGAGATCCATTCTTGAGAGGGTGCGATGGATATATCCACCCGTCCCACTAACTTGAGCAGATACTAACACACTAATTGGGGTTACGACCTAACTGTATATCATTACCAAAAAACAAAACATCGTTTATGGTACTTGAATTCTTTGTATACAGGTGTGCTAGCCTGCACGGCTCATAGGCTATATGGTTCAACTTTTTTTTAGAAGAATCACAACAAACACACACACAATTAATGACTTCTTACATTATGAATACAATCTTTCGATCACCTAAGAGTTTCTACAATATTTTACGGCTTTTTCATACAATAATGGGGATGCATTCCATGTCATTTCATTTTAAATTACTACCGCCTCTTGCTTTAATGATACGGTGTGTGAGATTTTTTTTATTTATTATTTTTGGAAGGAAACCTAGTTAGGGTTAAGGCAAACCCCCACCAATCCCCATCACATCATTATACAAGATTTGAGCAAGCGTAGGAGGGGAATATTACTCAAACAACACTTCTATCAATACCTGTACGACACAGTTTGGATAGATAATCAGTTGCTCTATTGGCTTCTCTATGAGTATGCCTAATGACAAATTCATCTAGAACTGCTATGTTATCTTCAATTTGTGATAGCATGTAGGCACATTCCCAAGGCCAAGAGCACTCTTTCTTGACGCATTTTACAGCCCACGTCGAAATAACAACCACTTGCAAACGCCTATGCCCTAATCTAATTGCTTCCTCCAAGCCACGTTGAATAGTCAGGACCTCCATAAAGATAACTGAACCATGCAGCCTTCCCCAACCAATGCAAAGTTAGGCATCCCAAACTCATCTTGCAAAGGTTACGTGTGAGATTTAATTCCAATGGATGATGTCTTGTAAAAGTGTCACTCCTTAATGGCTCCATTGATACTATGGGTAGGTAAATAAATGATTAACACCGAAAAAAAAAAATCATATCGAATTACAAACCTAAGTAAATATTATAACTAAAGTCATTCTTTAATGTTATAATAAGTAAAAACAAAAATTGTACTAAACAACTAATATGGTGTTATAAGGGTATTTTAATCCAACAATTAGACCATAAATAAAATTTTCATTAGAGAAAAGGGAAAGTAGTATATTGTTTTGCTCTTTGTGGAGGATGAAGAGGAGAGTGGTTTTTTCCTGATTGCCCCTTAAGTTTGGGATGTTCCTCAAATATCCAAGTTTTAAAAACTCTTCCCTAAAGAGGCTTATGAGCATTTTTCATAATATAACATTTATGAAAAATATTAAATATCCCTCCACTACCACGAACACTTTAAAAAAGAGGAAAATAAGGGTTTATGTACGTGTATAAGATCAGAGAAGCTCCTTGGTCATTATGCAATTTAATCATACCTTGTGTAGTAATAATTCCGTAGAATAGTTACTAGTAAGGGTTTCAAACCTCTGAGGACTGTGCTGATTTTGTTGTCTTTTATCAAGATTAATTCTAAATTAATAGGTGAGAAAATTTTATTTTAAATGGATTAAACTAAAACAATATTTAAACTAATGACTTCTAATTAAATTATCAACTACTGTGATTTTTTAAAAAATCTTCCAGAGAGAAGATCTAGGGCGTTTAAATCCACCACTACCTTTATAATTGATCTTACTTTGAATCTATTTAGATCTCTCAACTTGCAAACATTACTGTGAAAGTGACGACACATCCCCTTTCAACTGATCAAGAAAAATACAAGGGATTCAATCCTAGGCATATCTTATCTTCAGTTGACACGAGTGATACACATTAAACTAGTGTAGTGAAATCACTCTTCTTCCCTTAGTATAAAATATCTTACAATCTAATCTCCTGAACCATTAAAACCTTTGTATAAAACTTATATTAATCTTCACTAAAAATTAACACAAGCGGGTTCAATCTCAATTTCCTAATACCTAAAACAATGATGAAATTCCATTGAAATCGAATATAAATCAAATAAATCTGGTTGTTGAAATAACTCTCTTACTATGCAATCAATGTTTTACAATTAAAAAATCTAAATAAAAACAAAAAAATGACACAGTTACTTGGCTAGAGTTTCGAGGTTTCATCGAAACACTAGAACAGAAAGTTAGTTCATCACGAGGGATGAGAACACCGTCTTCGTAGAACAATACGAAGAACTCATCCTTTTTGCTTAATTCCTTGATCTCCAGAGCTTCTTCTCGTCTTAAAATCTAAAAATCTCTACTATTGTTTATGACCAATGGTTCTCCTATTTATAGAGAGAGAGAATCCTTGTTAATAGAGGATTTTAGAATCCTATTTGAGTCAGAACTCTTCTCTTTATGTCTCTTTAAAATTCGGGCTTTAAAAACATTTAAAAGAGCCCAAAGAAGACTTCTTCTGCACTTTAATACACTCCAAAAACGCCTGGGGCGATCGATCGCCCAGAGTGGAATTTCTCACATCACCTTGGTTTTTACGGCTCTTTTGCTCTTTTTCTTGTTGAGATTCTTATGAGTCTTGGAAGCTTGTAAACCTTCTATTTTATCTTATTTTCCTCGCATGAACCTGAAAATGATAAAGAAAACCAAGTACCATAAAACAATTTAAAAGATTACTCTAAGGAGATAAAAATTTAGTTTGAGGTGCAAAAATGTATAACAATTAGCACTGATCACAACCCTAAACTTACACATTGCTAATCCTTGAGTAATGCAAAATAAAATAAAAACTAAACTATATCTACATCCCCTTTCGTGAGATCCCCAGTTGCATTTGGCATATGCAACAAACCTTTTAAACCCCTAGGTGACCCTAGTAGACGAGTGAAGTCTCGTGAAGGTTTACAGTGATGACACCCACAAACATCTGTATTACCCCGTAGTTATGTAATATATTCAAGTAAAACATGCAAGTTCTAAAATAGTGACTGATACATATTCCAAAATTTTCAAGATTACAATGCATGCAAGATAATCCACAAATTATTAACAAGTTTAAATTTTCGACTCTCCATATTCTCAATTTCACTCAATTCTGAATAATTCAGCTCATTAAAGATTTGTCATATTTTTTCTTTGATGTATAATGTGAACTAACAATTGAATATGTGATCTCAACCTAATTTTTCAACTGTGATTTTGTCGTCCTACTTGTCATTGAACTTCCTATCAATTTAAACAAACAACTCAAAGCTTTCACTCAAATTTTCATATTTTCACTTTATTTTTTTTAAAGTGTGACTGTCCAGAATCTAAGTCCATTAAGCATTTTAGACAACCCGTGTAACGAGTGTTAGGCTGGTGACTCCCAAACTAGAAGGCTTTAAGGCACCAGGTGTCAAGACACGTCTTCCCTTAGCATAAAATATCTTAGTATCTAATCTCCTGAACCATTAAAACCATTGCATAAAACTTATATTAATCTTCACTGAAAATTAACATAAGCGGGTTCAATTTCAATTTCCTAATACCTGAGACAATGATGAAAATCAAATATAAATTAAATAAATCCGGTTATTGAAACAACCTTCTTATTATGCAATCAATGTTTTACGACTAAAAAATTTGAATAAAAACAAAAGAACGACACGGTTACTTGGCTAGGGTTTCGAGGTTTCATCGAAACCTTGGAACAGATAGTTAGATCATCGCGAGGGATTAGAACACAATCTTCATAGATAAATACGAAGAACTCATCCTTTTTGTTTTCTTGATCTCCAGAGCTTCTTCTCTTCTTAAAATCCAAAAATATCTACTACAATTTATAGCCAATGGTTCTCCTATTTATAGAGAGAGAGAGAGAGAATCTTTGTTAATAGAGGAATTAGGAATCCTATTTGAGTCACAACTCTTCTCTTTATGCCTCTCCAAAATTCGGGCTTTAAAAATTTAAAGGGCCCAAAGAAGACTTTTTCCGCACTTTAATACACTCCAAAAATGTCGGGGGCGATCAATCGCCCAAAGTGGAACTTCTCACATCACCTTGGTTTTTGCGGCTCTTTTTGCTCTTTTTCTTGTTGAGATCCTTATGAGTCTTTGAAACTTGTAAACCTTCTATTTTATCTTCTTTTCCTCGCATGAACTTGAAAAGGATAAAGACAACCAAGTATCGTAAAACAATTTAAAATATTACTCTAAAGAGCTAACAAGTTTAGTTTGAGGTGCATAAATGTATAACAATTAGCACCGATCACAACTCCAAACTTACATATTGCTAATCATCGAGCAATGTAAAATGAAAAAAAAACTAAAACTAAACTATATCTACATCCCCTCCCGTGGGATCCCCGGTTGCATTTGGCATATGCAACAAGTCTTTTAAACCCTTAGGTGGGCCTAGTGGACGAGTGAGGTCTCATGAAGGTTTACAATTATGACACCCACAAACATCTATACTACCTTATAATTATGTAATATATTCAAGTAAAACATGCAAGTTCCAAAATAGTGACTGATACATATTCCAAACTTTTCAAAATCACAATACATGCAAGATGATCCAGAAATCATTAGGTCATTCAACTTCTTATGTGTTAACAAAAACACTAATCAATTAGTTTGATTTCAAACCCCATTAGACAATATGTTAGAGTGCTCGTGCATACAATTAAAGTGTATTCGAGACTTTTGAAAAAATTCCAGGTTTAGTAGTTCAGTCAAGGGTTAAAAATTGTGACTGGTGATAAGAAAGAATGAATATTATTTCTCAACCCTAAACTTAAAAATTGCATTGTCCTCAATGTAAAAATAGAATTCAACCACAAATAGGTAATAGAACAATAATATCTGACTGGTGATAGACAATCCATAATGAGAAGGGGTGTATAACAATAAATCACAGATGGGTAAAAGTCACCCCAAACTTCATCCAAACAATACCTCGCAGGGTTAGTACAAAATCAGAAATATCCACACACAAAATAGATGCAAAGAGTCAATATATAAATAAGGAAAAAAGTTTGCATCATCAGTTACATTAGTGTGTCTAACTGACTTAGGAAAAGTAAAAAAATAAAAATAAAAAACAGGATTAGGACTCCATACGACGGACTCAAGAAAATAAAAATACTAACTAGGGACTGGAAGCACTGCCTACTGAGGAGGAGGAGGAGAAAGGGAAGGGAAGAGAAAAAAAATTGGGCTAGTATATATGAATCTCTATGAGCTGGCGATCGATCTCCCCCATGGTCGATCGATCTCCAACCAGGGGCAACCGATCGCCAAAAAGGTCGTTTTGGAGTTTTTTCAACTTACTCTAAAGAAAGAAAACCACAAAAAACATTGGGTTGCCTCCCAACAAGCGCTAAGTTTTTCGTGTCCAGTCAGGCAACCTCAAAAGATTCAACTGTTTAGATAGACGGGATCAAGCAAATCAATTGCCTCAGCATAAGGGTGGAGGTGTTGAGCCTTGACCTTGAGCACACGCCCATCTAGGTCAGAGAAGATGTAATTCCTACTTCTTTGAAAGGACGCATGTGTATGATTAGTTCTCCTTTAATGTTTCTCTAATTGAAAGCCTTTGAGATGAGTGAGATCAAGCAAAGAAGGTCCATTCCCTATGAATTTTTCTATGATGGGGTTCAGAAGTTAAGATGAGAGAGGGATGTCTCCAAAGGATTATTAGTTAAAACATAAAGAGGGGTCTCCTCAACTCTTTCAATACTTACATCAACCAGGAACAATCTTCCCCATTCGATTGTTGTTTAGGGGTAGTAAAGACGTTCAACCGAACTTTCATATTACCAAATAACAACTTAATCACTTCAGTCCTACAGTTTATGTAAGCATTGACAGTATCTAGGAAGAGATGACCGAGGATGATTGATTTGACTTTTTAAATTGTGCACGGGTTTCATGTCAAGGACAAGAAATTCGACAGGAAAGAAAGATTTGTCAACTTTAATAAGAACATTTTCAACTACCTCATGAGGCTTTTTCGTGGATCTATCCACCAATTGTAATATGACAGATGTGAGGCGAAGCTCACCTAGGCCAAGTTTCTCGTACACTGGGAAATGTAGTAAATCAACACTTGCTCCTAAATCAAGGAGTATCTGGTCAATGCAGTGATCTCCAATGATATACGAAATAGTAGGAGCATTGGGGTCCTTAAATTTTGGAGGAGTTTTGTGTTGGATAATGGAGTTCACTTGCCGGTGAGAAGGACTTTCTTGGACACATGAGTCCTTGATTTGCGCTTTTGAGTGCATATGTCCTTGAGGAACTTAGCATAAGCATGAATTTGCTTGATGACATCTATGAGTGGGAGGTTGATTTTAACTTGTTTAAAGACCTCCATCATCTCATCAACTTTAGTTCTCTTTTTACCAAAATAAGAGAGATCTTTTAAGTACTGAGGGTAAGGAGCTTTGGACATATAAGATGTTGGGGGAGTGAGATTGGGTAAAGATGGGGAAGGATCTTGGTCCTTCTTAGAGACACTCACTCACTCCCTCTCCTTTGGGATTTGTTGGGCCTACATTGAGTTCTTTTTCCTCACCCTGATTTTTCCTAGCCTGATTATCAACTGCCTTCCCACTCCTTAAGGTGGTAATGGCAAGAACATGCTCACGATGAGTTTCATTGTTTTGAGCATCGTCAATCATATTTACACCCTTAGGATTGCTCACTGGTTGGTTAGGGCGCTTCCCTTCTTCTCTCTTGTATATGACACTAGCTAGTTGTCCCATTTGAAAATAAATCTTCTAGATAGATTGAGAATGAGGGTGTAGCAATTGGGTGTTGGCCTCTAAGACTTTGAGAGCAATCAACACTTTCTCCTTGAAAGATAGGCTTCGTTGAGCAGGAGGAGAATGTTGATTTTGTTGTTGTTGGAGAGGATGGTACTCTGGGCGATTGATCGCCCAGAATGAAACTTCTCACATCACCTTGGTTTTTGCGGCTCTTTTTGCTCTTTTTTTTGTTGAGATCCTTATGAGTCTTTGAAGCTTGTAAACCTTCAATTTTATCTTCTTTTCCTCACATGAACCTGAAAAGGATAAATACAACCAAGTACCGTAAAACAATTTAAAAGATTACTCTAAGGAGCTAACGAGTTTAGTTTGAGGTGCATAAATGCATAACAATTAGCATCGATTACTCCTCACTCCCCTCATCTTTCCCTCTCACGAAACTACTCACCCAATTTTTGTGTGAAAATACATTTTTAATTATTCATGATTTACATTACCCTAACTATAACAATATATGTTTGTTTATTTTTCTTCACATCCATTATACTTATACCATTTCGCAAGGCAAAATTAAACAATGGTTAATGGGTATTTTAGGAAAATTTTAATAAGAGTGTTCTTGAAAATAGATGAAAAACTGCAAAATTATAAGTTTTAATAGAATTTTGCACGCAGGATTGACCATGTCGATACACGTGGTTTACCAGGTTGATATGGTTGATACATGTCAATGCTGGTTAATTAATACACCAAGTCAATATTGGTTGATACAGGTCAATACACCAGGATAATATAGGTTGATACAATTGTCCATATATATATGTATCGACATATCATCTTTAGCCTTATAACATTACTAGTATCGACCCAATTTTTCTGTGTATCAACCGTACACTGTAAATCATTTTAAAAAATGAAAAGAAAACACCTATAAAACCATCTAACATAAAATTTAAGGTTTAAAATCATAAATGTCATGGTTATAAACTTTTTTTTCTTTTTGTTAATCATACATGTAAACTAATTCATTTTACAGAAAAAAGTACAAAAAAAAAAAAAAACCAAAAATGAGTATTTTTCTTCGGTTAATGGCGTTCTTTTAATAATTATGGTTATTAGTTTATTGGAATGAAACTCTCTTGTCGAAACAGTAGGTAATGAAATGTTAAGGGACTATTCTTGATCAATGAAAGGGGCTACATTGTTGATAAGGAACTGAGGGGGCTCCATTGTTGATAAGGAATGAAGTTGATACAAATGTCTTTTCATCAAATAATTTAGGTAAAACGGTCCCAAAAAAAGTTCTCATGTGTGCAAGGCAATAAGATAAGTAGTTTTTGCATATCAGTTGCTAGATTTATCCTAGTGTGCAAATACAAAATGATGTATTATAAATTTGTAAATTAACTCACAATTGTTCAACCATTAGACAAAGAGCCTCATTCTCTAACTTTCGTTGAATTGAATTCAAAAAGTTTAAAAAGTACTCTAAACCCTTGTAACATTTAGTTGACTATAATATCCTTGTAACACACGTCCTTTTTAATACCCTTTAACAATTGTGAGATTCACTAACCCTTAGGGTTAAGGAATCTAACCATGGTTTTCGAAAAAAATTAACCACACGGGTTAAAACATATTGACCATAATTCAAGGGCAGCTAAAGGGGTGTTCCCTTTTAACCCCCTTTAATTGTGATTAATATTCACTAACCCTTAGGGTTAAAGCATCTAATCTTAGTTTAAAAAATTAACCATAGGAGTTAAAACTTGTTAACTATGGTTCAAGGGCAATTAAAGGAGCTCTCTTTAATTGTGGTTAATATTCACTAATCCTTAGAGTTAAAGCATCTAACCTTGATTTTTAAAAATTCTTTTTAAAAATATTAACCATAGGGCTTAAACTTGTTAACTATAGTTTAAGGGCAATTAAAGGGGTGTTCCTATCAACTCCCTTTAACCGTGGTTAAGATTCACTAACCATTATGGTTAAAGCATCTAACCTTGGTTTTTAGAAGAAGAAAAAATCTTGCTACGTGGGATAAAACTTGTTAACCATAGTTCAAGTGCAGTTAAAAGGTTGTCCCCTTTAACTTCATTTAATTGTGATTAAGATCACTAACACTTAGGATTAAAGCATCTAACGAGGGTTATTAAAAAATAAAAAAAATTACTACATTGGTTAAAACTTGTTAACCATAGTTCAAGGGCAATTAAAGGGACAATAATGTGAGGTTATAAAATGTCTTAAGGGCATAATAGTCATTTTACTAACAATTTTAAAATGAAAGCCTAACGAAAGTAAGGGTTGAAATTCTTTGTCTAATATTTGATAAATGATAAGTTAATTTATAAATTTGTTTTGTGTAACAGTGTATTTGCAAACTAAGGATAAACCTAGAAGCTGATAAGCAAAAGCCCCATAAGATAAATGTTTTTTATTTTATTTTATGAAATAAGATAAATGTTCTTAAACTTGAGTATTTGAAGAACAACCCAAACTTGAGTTTAATGACAGAGTTGAAAGGATGTGATGGGTGGATGTCTTGCCTCCCACTTGCAATGACATCAGCAGAAGACGAGCAAGGGGGGGTTTAAGAGCTGTTTTGATTCCTCCACCTAGGGCTATAAACGGATGCAAATATTATCCGTATCTGATTCATATCTGAATCCGTTTAGCCGGATAATTATCCGAATAGTTATACGGCGGCGTGGATTTGGATAGTAACATACTATCCGTTTGTAATCACATACTGATATATCCGATTCGATAAATATCCGTCTGATTATATATATATATATATATAATATTTTAAATTTATAAATTTAATATAACCTTTAAAATATATTTTTTAAATAAAAAATTATATATTTTATATAATTTACATTTTTTAAATACTAATTTATTTTTTTAATTTTTTTTAAAAATAATCAGATAATTCGGATACTATTCGAATTTGGATATTTTAATCGGAGTCGGATACAGATATCATATTTCACTATATTTATTCGGATTCGGATATCCGAATATATAATCATATACGAATTCGGATATACCACTATCCGCTCCATTTACAGCCCTGCCTCCACCCACTGGATGCAACATGTACGTTAGAAGATCCGAGTGCACCCTGTAGGGATCCCAGGATCAGCTGATGCCCAGACCGACCTCCTTGAGGTGAAGCCCTCTGCCCTGAAGAAAAGTGGTTTAAAATGTAAGATGTAGCGGAGCTGTGGTCTCAGACTCTACCGGTCGCCCTCCCTCCGGTTAAACAACAATGTCCACCACATTCCTCATTAAGACTTACGTGTTGGGGAGACAAAAGAAGCCCAAATCCAAATCCAATGGGGACAACCTGACAAACTGGCCTCAATGTATTTTCATTCTTTTCATCTCTTCCATTAAATTTCTATACAATAATATTATACTGCACAAATCTGAAAGAGTATTTGTTAGAATTGGTGACTATTCTTCAAAGCAAATGGTAAATCAACAATCATATAATGCATACATTAGTTCTCTCATCTCACACTATATTTAGAAGATGCATTTGCCACAATGAGCAGTAGAAAACCAAATTTGGATAAGGGGTGGTGATAGCACCTCAGACGTGTTGTGAACGTGACCACCCACCAACTCATCTCTATTGACTGCTGATCATTGGGCCACTTGTCGGCTGCTCATTGCACCAAAATCATCCAACCACCTTAGCACTTGCTTTTATGGATAAGGAGAGTCTCAGTCCCCCTATTGCACTCTCCTTGCCTTCTTAGCCCCCAAAAAAAATGGGAGTGGGGCTCTAGCAAAACCTATATAAATTACTACTATAAAATAAAATAGGGAACCTAGCTAGAATGGGAACTACGTGGTGTGGGGTGGATGGGGTATGTAAACAAAAGATCAAAATGTCACATCAAATTGAGCTTTATTTACCCCTTACGAAACCTCTCTTTTGGTCTCTTTCTTCCTGTTTAAGAGCATTTAGTTTCTTAAAGCTATCTTCTTCCTGTCATTGTTCTTTCTTTTTCTTCTTTTAATTGGTTAATCTCCGTAGCTAGGAACCCCGAGGTTTCAAGGTAGCGACCAAGCACTTTAGGATAAAGTTAAGTGCTCCACTCCAATTACTTTTCTTCTTTTAATTAAGGAGCAATATTGGTGTAGAGTGACAATTTAATGTTGGAAATTTTGTTTAAGATATAATAGTATATTTAATATTTCCGAATTCAAATTTATAATAACAACAAAAACAAAATTAATTAATGATAGTAATTAAAAATTGAAACAAGACTTATTGCAGTGTAGAATATGAAATGAAGAAGTTGATCAAGGCTAGTGTTTGACACTATATCCTTAAGATAGATTTCGCCATCGCTATGATGCTCACGATTCTTGAGCGTCCACCTCCCAGGATACAATGATCTCCGTCACATAGATGCAGCACTTCAATCTGTGTGCCTGTCGAACCAGAAACTATGACTTATACTCTCTCAATATCAATATGTAGACTGAAATTCGGATGCAGTATGAGCAGAAATATTTTGATAGGTTGCAATGAAGATGAAGATCCTATATGTAGAGAAGGTAGTGACTGTTCAGACGAACAGACACAACTTTTCTCTTCAGACAGAAACTGTCTGACTAACTGAAAAGGAAATGGTTTATAAACACACTTCCTTTTTCTATATTTTTCCAATGTGGGACTAAAGTTTTTAACATTCTTCAACCAATAACACATGTTCAAGTGGGTGTCTTTAGAGACAATTTCTCATTCACCACTTAATGATTTTGGACATATGAATATACTACGTTAATCTCCTCATATAGGAGAACACAGATCCACGTGGATCCGCCTCAAAAACCATGTGGGTCCCACTTTTATTTTGACCCAAAGTTGTCCAAAAATCAGTTTTTATATAACAATCCCCCACATGAATGAAATTGGCTGGATAACAATGCAAATGAAAATGCAGACATAAGAGTGTAGAAACCCGAATTTATTATTTTCTTAATGTTTGTGAACTTTATTAAATGTTATTGAATCATGTGTATAATTCTTTTAATGTATTTAAGCCTATTAATTTAATGCGAAATGTAATGAATTTAAAACTCAAATAAAACGTTAAATTCAAGTTGTTTTTGAGGTTTAATTGCATGAAAAGAAAGAAAATCAAAAAGTAGCAAAAGAGTTTTTTTTAAACAAATTACCACCGGCGATCGATCGCCGTCGGCGGGCAATCGATCACCGTTGGCGGGCGATCGATCGCCCAAAATGCCGTTCGGCGGTGGGAGTGCGCAATCTCTCTTTTGTGGAGTCCCTAGGGCTCCCAACACTATATATACCCCTTTTAGTCGTGGGTTGAGGTTTTTGAAAGGTCCCTAAAGCTTTTTAGATCTAAAAGAGAGTGAGAGGAGATTTTTGAGAGATCTAAGAGGTGAGATTAAAGGCTTTTCAAGGAGAAATGGCGAAAAAGTATAGATCAACCCCATTCGCAAGCGCGTGATCGTAGGGAAACAATCGTGAGAGGTAAATATAACTTCCTTCCTTTCAATATAGTAATGTTGATATAAAATTATGAAAGTGATAAATCTAAAGCAAGAACAAGTAAGATTAAGCATACATGTGATGTTTTTAAATTATGATTTCGTATGAAAAATATACATGACATTAGAAAGAGTGTTTTAATCATGATTTTCTTATGGAAAATATATATGATGATTTTGAGAATGCTTTAGACCATGATTTCCTCATAGAAATTATATATGATGTTTAGAGAGTTTAAATTTATGATTTCCTTACGAAAGATACTATGATGTTAAAGATGTTCTTGTGATTTAATTATTATATCAACAAGGGGAAAGTGAATGATCTTGTGGTTTATTGTGTGATGAAGAATGGAGGAAGTGATGATGGTTAAATTTGATGGAGTGATTCTATGTTGTTTTGAAATTATAGTATGTTATAAACTAGGGTTTTGAGAGATTAATTCAATTAAAATTATGTATTGAAAATTGAGACATGATGAATTAAATTGTCCCTATCTTTGTTGTCGAAAACTTGATAAACTCATATTTTATATTGATCAATTATGAGAAATTCTGCATGTTTAAATTGTGAATGATTTATAATTATCGTTATTTCACTCGCACTTATTCACGAAATTGGACATGAACAAGTATGATAATAAGAAACAAGATGACAAGTATTATGAAAGTACACAAGGACACAAGCATTATGCATGATTGAGTTTTGCACTGACCGAGTACCCACAGGCCTATGATCAAGGCAAGACCAGCCGTATACACCGACGAATGTGTAGACAAGCCGTATACACCGGATAATGTGTAGACAAGCCGTATGCACCGGATAATGTGTACACAAGCCGTATGCAACGGATAATGTGTATATTGTGTGATACCTCAGAAAGTAGGGTATATGTTAGTCTCTACCCAATATATGGGGTAGAGTTATATTAAATTATCGCATTCGTATGTTGTTGGATAAATTCACGGACAAGAAAATAAGTAAGATAAACAAGAGAAATAAGCACAAGTGGTCATGTGTAAGAATCGAAATTTAATTATGCTTCCGCACTCTGAATTATTATATGGTTACATGTTATGTTGAAATCTTAAACCATGTTCATATTAAATATCGTTATATTGTTAGATAGGATTTTGTATATACGCTGGGTAACTTGTTACTCAGCCGATGACTGTTGTTGTCGGCAGGTTATAGTTTTGATATCGATACTCCAGGACATTGGGAGGAAGAAGAGTACGAGGATGAGCAAGAAGAGCCAGCAGGTGATTACCTTGATGGAGAATGGAATTTGGATTGCTGGCCATACTCCAGACATTAGATCACTAGTATTTTGGATTTTGAATTTTAGACCTTGTAATAGATTAATTTTGGATTTATAGTTAGTTTGAATTTATGATTGGAGATTCATAGAGGATGATTTTAAATTGATTATGATGTCTTAATATTTATTTCAGATATTTGACTTAATTGGCATTTAATTGAAGAGGAAAAATTTTAGGTCCATGTTTTTAGAATTGCCTTAAATGCTGTATGACAGGAAGTTATGAAATTAATGTTTTAAGTCACGTGCCAAGGTCTCACATTAAGTTAGGTGGGATTTTGGGGCGCGACAAAGAGAGTATATATTTGGAAAGTTACTGTTTCTAGATAGGTAGCTTTTGGCCTTGAACCTTCCCTAGTGAAAACTATCGAATTTACACGGCTAATCAGTGAACATGATGTCTTGAACTGTTCAGTCTTTTGTGTAAACCAAGACAATAAAGTTCACACAGTTTCTTTCCGGACATAGTTGGTTCTCATGATTGTGTTCATTTTGGCCCTGAACAATATCTAGTTTTTATGAGTCTCTTAGAGAACTTAGCCTTATAGTTCTCGTAGAAGCGGCCCCTTCCTACTCACATAGGTGATTCCCATTAAGAGTAACATGCCATACCCCACTTGGATTTACAAGATATAAGAATCATTAAAAGCATAGCTTATCCTCAAAAGCGCTGCAAGCATCACTGTTGTTATCATAGGAATAGGTAGGAGAATTATCTCCTCAGTGATTCCACTGAGTCGTACATAATTCGGTTGTCCTTTTGAACCTACATCTTAGGATCTCCAGTCAGCTAGGTTGAGTTGTCATTATGGTGACTCTTAAGACATAGGCTTTAGCCTCATTCCCCTCGATAAGCAATTTACTTGATCTCTCGTTAAACCTTTAGTTAGTGGATCCGCTATGTTATCTTTTGACTTAATGTAGTCAATGGAGATAATCCCGTTCGAGAGTAATTGTTTTACGGTCTTATGTCTTTGACGAATATGTCGAGACTTACCATTGTACATACTATTCTGTGCCCTTCAAATTGCAGATTGACTATCGCAGTGTATACATATAGCTGGCACAAGTTTGTCCATATTGGAGTATCCTCTAAGAAATGACTAAGCCACTCAGCTTCCTCTCTTGCTTTGTCTAAAGCAATAAATTCATATTCCATCGTGGATCTTGCAATACACGTTTGTTTAGAGGATTTCCAAGAGACTGCTGCACCTCCAAGTGTAAAGACATATCCACTTGTGGACTTTGAGTCTTTCGAATCAGATATCCAATTTGCATCAGTATACCCTTCAAGTACAGTTGGATATCTTATGAAGTGCAATCCATAGTTTAGGGTGTATCTCAAATGTCTAAGAATCCTAACTATTGCCTTCCAGTGATCTACTATTGGATTGCTTGTATATCTACTCAATTTGCTAATTAAGTATGCCAAATCTGACCTTGTACAGTTCATGAGGTACATCAAACTGCCTATAATTCGAGAGTATTCTAGTTGTGATATTGCTTCACCATGATTTTTGGTTAGATGTAGATTTATATCTACAGGTGTTTTTGCTAGACTACAACATCCTTGCTGAACTTCTTAAGTATTTTCTCAATATAGTGTGATTGAGATAATATCAGTCCATCAGATGTTCTAGTAATTTTAATCCCAAGTATAACATCTGCAACACCTAGATCTTTTATGTCAAACTAACTATTCAACATTTTCTTGGTAGCTTTAATGATATCATTATTGCTGTCAATAATAAGCATATCATCAACATAGAGGCAAACAATGACATATCCAATTTTAGTGCTTTTGACATAGACACATTTGTCACATTCATTGATTTTGAAACCATTTGACATCATTGCATTGTCAAATTTTTCGTGTCATCATTATTTTAGTGCTTGTTTTAAACCATATAATGATTTAACAACTTACAAACTTTCCTTTCTTTGCCTGGAACTATGAACCCTTCTGGTTGTTCCATATATATCTCTTCATTTAATTCACCATTAAGGAAAGTCATTTTAACATTCATTTGATGTATCTCAAGATTGTGCAAAGACGTAATTGTTATTAGCATACAAATGGATGTTATTCTTGTAACTGGTGAATATGTATCAAAATAATCCAAGTCTTCCTTTTGCCTATATCATTTGGCAACAAGTCTGGCCTTGTATTTATCAATTGATCAATCAGCTTTCATCTTCTTCTTAAAGATCCATTTGTACTCTAATGATTTGCTTCCTGAAAGAAGATCCACCAATTTTCACTTATGATTTTGCATGATGGATTCAATTTCACTGTTAACTGCCTCTTTCAAAAATTGTGCTTCAGGAGTTGACATTGCTTCCTAAAAGCTTTGAGACTCATTTTCTAACAAATAAGTTAGAAAATCAGGATCAAAGGATTTTGATGTTCTAGCCCTTTTACTTTGTCTAGGTTCACCTTCAGTCTCTTTCTCCATGAACTTTTGATCTTGACTATTGCTAATCACAGATTCATAAGTCATTTTTGAAGAGCTCGACTCTTGTGCATGTTTACATGGAAATATATCTTCAAAGAAAGATGCATTTCTAAATTCCATAATTGTGTTAACATGCATATCAGGGTTTTCAGACTTATGAATAAGAAAACGATATGCACTACTATTATGGGCATATCCGATGAATATGCAATCGATGGTCTTAGGTCCTATCTTAGTCTTTTTAGGAACCGGAATTGCCACCTTAGCCAAACACCCCCACACTTTTAAGAATTTATAGGAAGGTTTTCGACCTTTCCATAATTCATAAGGTGTCTTATTTGTTTTCTTGTGGGGTATTTTGTTAAGAATGTAAGTTGCAGAAAGCAAGGCTTCCCGGCCCCCACAAGTTCTGAGGTAATCCCGAACTTAGCAACATAGCATTCATCATCTCTTTTAAGGTTCTATTCTTACGTTCAGCAACTCCAGTTTGCTAAGGTGAATAGGGTGTTGTTGTTTGGTGAATTATACCATGTTTTGAACAGAATTCACCAAAAGGTGCTTCATATTCACCATCTCTATCACTGCGAATAACCTTTATTCTTTTGCTAA
The DNA here is from genome assembly GCA_015143295.1 of Tetracentron sinense. NCBI lineage: Eukaryota > Viridiplantae > Streptophyta > Magnoliopsida > Trochodendrales > Trochodendraceae > Tetracentron > Tetracentron sinense. The sequence goes on from CM026551.1 coordinate 64,139,358, forward strand.
GTTGATTCTTAACTTCATTTTTGTATTGTATAAACATTTCTAATGCCTCATCTTGGCTTCTTTGCAAGTATACATAACAGTATCTAGTACAATCATCAATAAAAGTAGCAAAGTACTTTTTGTCACCTCTAGTTTGAATAGATTTTAAATCACATATGTCACTATGGATTAACTCTAGAGGTTCTGTATTTCTTTCAATTGAATGAAATGAAGTTCTAGTGAGTTTAGACTCTATACATGTTTCACATTTATGATTTGAGTCAATTTCAAATTTAGGTAGATGTTCGAAGTTAATTAATCTACTAATGGTATCATAATTAACATGTTCTAGTCTACCATGTCATACATTAAGAGACTCAAGCATATAAGCAGTAGAAGAAGCTTTATTATTAACTTTAGGTACAATAGTCATTACATTTAATTTAAAGAACCCATCGCTCAAATATCCCTTTCCTACATACATCCCACTCTTGGTGAGTACAAATTTATCAGATTCAAAAACCAACCTGAAACCCTTTTTGCTCAACAACGATCCTGATACAAGATTCTTCCTAATGTCAGGCACATGTATAACATTACTAAGGGTAAGTTCCTTTCCAGAAATCATCTACAATACAACCTTTCTCAGTCCTTCAACTTTTGATGTCGAAGCATTGCCCATGAAGAGTTGTTCACCATGACCCACTGTTTGATATGATGAGAACATCTTCCTATTAGAACAGATGTGAAGTGTGACTCCTGTGTCCACCCACCATTCCTTGGTATTGCCTACCAAATTTACTTCAAATACTACTGTAGATAGGTTTAAGTTAGAGACATCTGAAGATAGATTCTCCATCTCAGTCACATTAACTTGAGCAGCTTTCTTTTTGAAGTTCCCTTGATCATTACACATCCGAAAATTCTTAGCTATATGTCTAATTCTGTCACAGACATAGCACTTGCCTTTGAACCTCTTAAAGTCACCATTTTTGGTGCCTTGATTTGTTCATTTGCTAACAAACTTCCTCTTCTTGTTGTTGTTATTGGTTTTTTGCATTTGTTCCACCACATTTGCTTTTAATACAACTTCTTTTTGGAGATCCGATTGTCTTCCTCTATCCTCAATCTTACGATCAGATCTTCTAGTTTCATCTCTTTTCACTTGTGTTTCAAGTAATTTTTGAACTCTTTCCAAGAGGGTGACATTTTCTCAATAATGGCTACCACTTGGAAAGACTCACTAAGAGGCATTCTTTCTGCATGAATTTCATGCAGCACTAGTTGAAGATCTTAAACTTGACTAATAATAGTCTTGGAATCCACATTTTTGTAGTCAAAGAATCTTCCTACTACAAACTTTTTCATTCTTGCATCTTATGTTTTATATTTCTTTTCTAAGGATTCCCACAGTTCATTCGTAGTCTTAATTGGACTATACACATTATATAATGTGTTGTCCAAACCATTGAGGACATAGTTCTTACACAGAAAATCAGCATGCTTCCAAGCATCCACGGTAGCCACAACTTGCCTATCATTCTCTCCCTCATTAAGAACAGGAGCATCTTCACGAAGAAACTTAGTCAGGTTCGGAGTAGTGAGATAGAACAACATTTTCTGTTGCCATCTCTTAAATTCAGTGTCATTGAATTTTTCTGGCCTTTCTGTAAACGCCTAAATTTACCGCCTTTCCTCCCCTCTCAACTCTAAGGGTCGAGATAAGGTCCGAGAGTAGAGGAATAACGCTAAATTTATTCTAAGAGTCGCCACCTACTTAGGGGAAGTAGGATCCCGAGATAATCCAAAATAAGGGGGTCTACGGTCCAGAGTAGTCTAGGTAAGAGATCCCTTTAGAACCTGGGGAAGGGGTTAGGCACCCCAGGACCTCCATCCAATGATGGTAACCTACTCATTAGGTCCAAGCCAAACATTTGAAATCACTTAAAATTTCCTAAATAATTATTAATTTTGCTAATCAAACACAAATCAATATGGGGTGTAAAAATTTTATTTTTGATTGGGGTCGAACCCTGGTTTTGGGCTGCCTACTTATCCGGTTAGTCGGAATCAGACCCTCATAGTAGTTCGGGGTCCGTGACTGTTTTTATACTCGTTTCGGAGTGTGGTCACTTCCAACTCGTGTTTGAGTTGGGGGGATGTGGAATTGAGATTTATGAATCTCATTCCAAGAGATAGTTGCGTGGCTAGGTGCTCGTGGGGGAGCTCTAGGGGGCGTTCACTTATTAAGGTAGATTTCTTTTAGATTTTTTGAATGTTTTTGTCATTTTGTATTTTTCGATTTTTTTGTATTTTTTTAATTTTGACAAGTTTAACTAGTCAAGAACTAAACTAAGTGCTTATGGTAGGCAAAAAGAAAAAAATAAAATAAGCTACGACCTACTCTTACAATTTGCACAAATGAATTAAATTACAAATAGTGAAGATAAAGGCCAAAATGGGAATCTGGCTTGCTAGGCCTAAACCAATTGGGTCCATAAGAATTAAGACATGGTTCAGGCCCAGTGACCTCCATTTTCTCCACATTTGCAATGGTCTAGAGAAAAGGCCAAACTATACAAAGGATCGCTAATGTGCTAAGGCCCATTGACCATTCTAAATTGGTCAATTGACTTTAGCACATCAACCATGTCCGAAATCCTCTCAGCCTCAAATATACAGATCCAGAACAGAAAATAAAATAGTAATAAAAAACAAGAATAGAAGGCTAGATCGCAAGCATAGTTGCTGTTTTTTTTAAATTAAAAAAAAAATCTATATCAAGGAAAAATTACACAGGTTGGTCATGGACTGAAAATACTCACAATAAGAGAAATTATGCATTCATAGATTTAACAATCCAGATTTGGAAATCCAGATTTAGAGGTCTAAATCTAAAGCTCCAAATCCAACCAGAACCAAAGGAACAGATGCTGGCCGGATACAAATCATGCAAAGAGAGTTGGGGTATTACAACATCCCTACCCTAACCGATCAGATCACCAAATAATAAAAAAGATCCAATAATTAGAAATCAAAAGGAGAATTAGATAGATTAAGAGGAGAAAACAACGGATTCGGAATTCTAGATCTAAAGAAATTGAGGATTAGAGCTAGAGAAAGGGGCTGAGATAATACCTCAAGTGCGAATTAGAGGGTGGCTGCAACTGAGATTGGAAGAGAAGATGAGAGGGAAGAGGTAGTTGCTGCTGCGTGGTGCGATCTCGCCGGAGAAGGTGATCGGAAATGGAAGATCGGTGGAGCTGGATCTCTAGGTCGTGGGTGAAGCATGCAGTGGCTGGTTCGCCGGCAGGGATGGACGTCGCCAGAGTTGCTGATTGAAGAAGATCTTGGGGAAGAAGCCGATGATGGAGCTGCTGTTGCAACGATGAAGGTGCTACCGACGAAGCAGGAAAATGGGAGGGAGAGAGAAAAAGGGAGAGAGAGCTCTGCCGAGGTAAATCGAAGGAGAGGAGATCGAGGACCTGGCTGGCCGAATTTTAAGCATTGCTGGCCTCGCCGAAGATGAAGGGAGATGGCGATGGAGAAGGAGCTCAGGCGAGAGCTGCTGCTGCGATGGGATCGCCGGATTGGAGAAGCTTGCTGGGAAGTGATCTGTAGGAGATGGAGACTTGCGGCTGTCCAGAGAAGAAATTCCATTTTCCTTTAGGTTTAAACACCTTAAGGTGTTTATATATGGATGAAACTCTTGGTTTTTATAGAATGTTGCAAACGGGTCGCGGGTCGTGGACATGAGTTAGTGGGTTATGGGCTTTAGTGTGGGCTTGAGCTCCAAATGAGTTTAGGGTCTGGAATTGGGTTTTGAATTTTGAACATTGAAGAATGGCCACTAAGTATGACACGGGTTTTGGTTTTGGGAATTCTTGAGTAGCGGATCTCTCTCTCTCTTTCTCTCGAACTCAATTCCTTGACACTAGTGAATAAGATAAAGAATTAAAATTAAAATTAATTTAAAATAATAAAATAAAAATAGGATTAAAGGGTGTAAAAATGGGGTGTTCACAGTTTCTCCATGATGACTAGGAGCAATTGGTGTCACAGAAATGGGAATAGGACCAGTGACAGTGAGCGATGAAGTATTATCATTTGCCATTTAGAAAATACTGAAATCGCACACAAAGATTACAATATACTGTAATGAAACTGAATTGATTTGAACACGTTTCTGTATTAAAATAAAAATTATACAGAACAGAAAAATATATTGTAATAGGAAATTTGTTTTAAGATTGTTGCAAATTTTGTTTAAGATATAACAGTATATTTAAATATTTCCGAATTCAAATTTATAATAACAACAGAAAAAAAATTAATGAATGACAGTAATTAAAAATTGAAACAAGGCTTACTGCAGTGAAGAATACGAAATGAAGAAGTTGATCAAGGCTAGTGTTTGACACTATGTCCTTAAGATAGATTTCGCCATCGCTATGGTGTTCACGATTCTTGAGCGTCTGCCTCCCAGGATACAATGATCATCGTCACACAGATGCAGCACTTCAATTTGTGTGCCTGTAGAACCAGAAGCTATGACTTAAACTCTCTCAATATCAATATGTAGGCTGAAATTCGGATGCAGTATGAGCAAGAATATTTCGGTAGGTTGCAATGAAGATGAGGATCCTATATGTAGAGAAGGTAGTGACTGTTCAAACGAACAGACACAACTTTTCTCTTCAGACAAAAATTGTCTGACTAACTGAAAAGGAAATGAAACAGTAATACCCTTAAAAAAAAATTCAAATGAATTTTTACCAAAAAGATAGATTGGAGTCAATATAAGACCCGACCCCGAACCCGGACCCAGCCTGGCTCGGCTCGGCACGGTGTGGTGGTCCAACCTTGGTTGCGTGCTCACCCGTTCGCAAAACTTGGGTGCCCCAAGTGCCCAACCTTTACTCAAAAGTAATGGTATATAAACACACTTCTTTTTTCTATCTTTTTCCAATGTAGGACTAAAAATTTTTATCATTCTTCAACCAATAACACATGTTCAAGTGGGTGTCTTTAGAGACAATTTCTCTTTCACCAATTAATGGTTTTGGACATATGAATATACCATGTTAATCTCCTCATGCTGGAGAACACGGATCCACGTGGATCCGCCTCAAAAACCGTGTGGGTCCCACTTTTATTTTGACCTAAAGTTGTCCAAAACTAGTTTTTATATAACATTTAATTGTTGGGTAAGCTTGAATTGAACCTGCATCTGGCAGTGCAATTGAAGCATCCGAATGCAGAGGAGTGCTAGCCCTACTCTTTCCATTTTATTTTTTTTGTGAGAGAGAGTGCTTTAATCATTGTACCACGTGGTTGATAGAGAATGAGAGTATGGGTTGACTGAGAATATGACTAGAATTCCTCATGGTATAAATGATGGGAGAAAAGAAAAGTAAAAGAAAATCTTATTTTTCAACGTTGCCTTAAATAAGAAACTCGAGAGAAAATTCACCTATAATTTTGTCTCAAAGCAAAGATTTGGGAGAAAAATATAGCAATAATAAGAAAATATTTCAGATTTTATACGGTCCACCCAAACTCTTAACTATTTTTTGCTTTTTCATTAAAAGCAACTGGAGATAATCTCATTTATGTTTTTTCCTTTTAAAGTTTCTACCCAATTTAACTGTCTGTAAAAGAAAAATGGACGCAGACTGTGTATGGTAATCCATCATCCCCCATTGGACTCCATAGTACCCCCATTCAGTTACCAATCAATCCGTATATATATAGAGTTGCTGCCTGCTGGATAAAGAAAAAGGATAGTGCGCTCAATATTAGAAACTGAATCCAGAAATGCTTCATTTTTAAATAGCTTCAGTAAACGATCTGATCGTATCCATCTAGTCCATATGAAGTTTGGGGGACTCCAAAGTCCAAACTAGTATCATCTCATGTTCTCCGCATCCTCAGCACGAACCCGATTAAAATTGAATCCGGGTCGGAATAAGTGGTACCCAAACTCCAAGGGTGAGACGGAGACGGGTTGGGTAGGCTTGGGCCTTCTTTTTTCTGGTTGTCGGGTAGACTTTGGGCCTTTGGACCACATCATGTCGAACATGAACTGATTACCTACTGTCCAAGTGGCACATATCGACATCCTGAGAGCGACACATGTCACTTCACTATAAAAGGTATTCACTTTTTTCTCGTATCAATACGCACATGACGGGTGTCCTTCGCATTCAAGTGCGTGAAAATTTTGAATATTGAAAAGGAAAGATGGACCCTGCACAGATCAGATCAGATCTTTTGTGGAGGGTTTCAATTCCAACCACATCATTGTAGTGGCATTATTGTAAATTTCACTAATAAGGAAGGACTTTTTTATCTCATAATTTATCACAGGAATGTTAGGCTTTGCTTAACCCTGTTTCTCTGTTCCCCCACTTTCTAAGGGCCAGGGAATAGCACTCGGTTAAAACTTCATCATTTAAACTCTCTTCTTTATTTAGTTGCAAGAAAAGTGAGGAAACCTGATTCTCTTCGTACTAATAAAAAAAAGTGAGGATAATAAAAATTGAGGCTAACATTCTTCTTTTATTATTATAATGCGGTCAGAACATTGCAAAAATAATTTATTTCTTTAGAAATAAATGATTTAGATTAGCTATAAAAATTTATTTATTTATTATTATGATGATGCTAACAAGTAGTTATAAACAAGGCATGAGGATTGTCTCATGCAGATTCCAAAAAATGGTCTGACTTCCCATACATCATGCGACGTGTGCGATAAAAAAGGAGAGAAGTCATTTCATTTTCTCCTCGTGTTTTTGACTTCTTCCTCATTTATATCACCACATGTTCGATGATGTGTGGAGAGAGGCCAAATTTTTCTAGCATATGCCAGAGACAATCATCTACTTATAGGCCTCGGATTGTCTCTGGGCTTGTTTCGGAGTTCCAATTCCATAGAATAGGTGACAAGTGATGGAGAAGTCAAAATCAATTAGGCCCATGATTTTGACTTCTCCACACCTATTAAGACATGTGGTAATAAATGTATGAGAATAAAGGGGAGAAATATCAAATGGGGAAAATTCAAAATCAGTTGGAGAAAATGGAATGACTTCTCCCCATCTTTTGGCCAACTGTCGCATAATATATGGAACCCTGAGACTAGTTTCTGGTTTCGCCAGAGACAATCCAAGGTCGTGCCTATAAACAAAGCACAGATCATCTTCAATTTTTATTTTTTTTTAGTAAGAGCAATGTTAGATTCACTCTTCTTTGTATTTAGTTTCTAATAAACAAGAATGAAAAAATGTATATATATATGTTAGTGGGCTCCATAAAGAGATTGTCATTTGTTTTTGTTTTCTTGTTTAGAGTGGAAGATATCAATAAGAAAAACACAGTGTTTTGAATCAAATCTTCTCCGGTACTCAAAAGAGACTATAATTTATTTATTTGGAAATTTGAACAATCTAAGTCGTACCACGTAAATTTATGAAGAAGCCATTTCATCAACTGCAACCGCCGGGAGCAAATCCTATTCTTAGATTAGCGACGTCATAAGCAACCTTAAACGTCTCTTGCTGACGGTTCCCAATAATGGCGACTTCGTCAGTGCCAGAGTTACCCGCGAATACCAAACAGGTAACGCCGTTATCCACTTCCACGACGACATTCTCACCCCGCAGTGTCAGCTCCGCGCCTCCTTGGAAGGCCATCCGAACCTCAGGCACGGCCATCTCCTTAGCACTCCCCTTGAAACACGTGTCCAATATAGAATAGGGTGGTGCCTTTGGGTATTTGGCCATACTCGCAAGAAACGCCCTCCGTAGGGCAGCGTACAGGGTCATAGGCAGGCGCGTGATAACGGTTCCAGAGTCTATGATGAAAGGGCTACTGTATTGTGTTGCTGATACTCCCAATGCTTTCCCTGCTACGCTTATAGCCGCCACCCTTAGAAAGTATAGGCCCGGGGCCCGAGAATCTTTGATCAGGGGAGTGAATTTATAGAGTGATGGATTGAAGGAGGACCGTCCGACGGACAAAGAACCCGTAGAGGCGGACGTAGGTAGGCAGTAGGAGAATACGTAACCGTATTTGGAGGACAATTGAGCAATCATAGAGAGCTTGTTGAGGTCTAGACCAAGAAGACCCGCGGACAGCCCGAACAGGCCTTCATTGTCCTGACCGCACCCGTATACGAAACCGGGCATGGTCTCTGATGGGGCTAAGGTGAGTGTATCTCTACTCAAGTAGCCCCTTGAGTAGGAGGTATCCCCGTAGGATGCTGCGTATATACACCTATTAGATTTGCTGCAAGCGGGATCATTGAGAGTGGCGTCCTTGAGGGCGGAGCACTCGGGTGTGGAGCATGGCATGAAGCTGTGCGTCTTTGATGCGGAGGGGTCGAAGGTCTGGCCCACCTGCCTGTGGCAATATACAATACAGGGTTGGCACTGGAGCCAGCTGAGGGAGCTGCCCGTATCAATTACCATGGCATAGTACTTCACAGGGGTGCCTAGTCCCAGCTTCACATAGTAATTCCCCGTTCCAATGCTCATTCCCGGATTCAATGGAATGCTAACGCCTTTCGTGTTGCCTTTTTCATCTCCCCCTCCTCCTCCTCCTAGTCTTGAATTGAGTGCTTGGACTCGCGCTTCGTCATGAGTTAGTATGTCGGAGAACGATAACTGCGATGGTGAGGCCAGAGGGGAGCAAGGCCCATGAACATGATGTAAGCTCAGGTGTATCCCAGACTTGTTTACTTGTTCTTCTGCAAATTAATTTTATTATAACAAAATTAGAACCACATACATATGTGTCATGTATGAGATTAATTAATTATGAACATCACAACCAAAAATATATATATGATTTTGCTTTTGAGACCGGCCCGGCTAGCACGGGATTCAAAGGTTGTTCCAGTCCCTTGCTATATATATATATATATATTTTATTTTATTTTATTTTTTCTTTCACCTTTGAATCCGTGTTGGCCGGTACAGTCTTGACCTAGATAGTCTCCTAGCAAATCCAAAAAAAAATGTCTTCACAGGAGTAGTGTGGGAAATACATGAAAAGGCTTTAAATATTGATAAAAATACTTGATATTTTTGGTTGATAGAAATATCCTTTCTTTGCATTTTAATTTACAAACTGTCTCTAGTATATTTTTGGTTGCTTCAGTTAGCTATTCATTTATAGTAATCTCTATATTTTAATACGCACACATCACATTCATAAATACATTAGAATTACACGTACTTGCGTGCATACAAGTACATATACAAGGCACACCCGGGAGTCAAACCATATACTATTTTTTAAAAAATTATTTAATGGTAAAGCAATGCATCTTGAGCCAAAATTTAGAACAGAAACAGAGAGAAAGAATTGAAAATCAAGGAATTCAAAAGAATAAAAAGAAAACTTGTGAAACAAGAGATACCCTCGTAGTCACATGGCAGTTGATAAATAGGAGAATCTACTGCTCCTCTAAAATCTCCAAGTTAATTAATTTGAGGCTTACAGGAAGTAGCTAGAGAGACCATGTGAGGAGAAGAAGAAATAAAAGAGACGAAAGGAAAGGAGAGAGATTCATCAAACTCGAAGAAAATAATTAATCAAGGGAGTAACAGAGGAAAACCCAACTTCCCTTGAAGCCTCTTGGAAAGTATAAAGAAGAGGCACAGAGATTGAGATATATATACCTTCGACTTCAGTAGAGCATGCCTTGTGGGTTATTTCTCTAAGGGAAGAAGATGTTGTTGCAAGAAGAAGAAGAAGAAGAAGAAGAGAGAAAAGGGGAATCAAAACTAACCCCATCTCTCATAGAGTACCTTACCTTTGGATCAAGGTCCTATATATGTCAAGGCGTGCTGATCCCTCTCTATATATATAGAAAGAAAAATATATAGAAAGAAAAATAAAAGAGTTCGCTTTCACATCTCGTAGTCGAGAGTAAAATCGTCGGTGCTCACTTGAGGGTGGGAAGATTCCTTACGGGTACGTTCGTTTGACGAAAAAGTGAGGGAAAGGAAAAGAAAAGTGTGTTTTTCTTATATTTTTCTTATGTTTGATTTGCAAGAAATACACTTTCATTTTCTTGCACTCTCTCAAATGTGATAAATTTTCTTCCAAAACCTTCATTTATCTTGTGATGGTTGTTTTGCAAGAAAATTTAAGTTTCTTTTCTTTTCTTTTACTTTATTTTTTTTTTTTTTTTTTCACCCACTTTCTTGTCAACCGAACACACCGTAAGGGTGCCTTTGTTTGACAAGAAAGCGGGTGAAGGAAAATAAAAGAAACTTAAATTTTATTTCAAAATAATCATCAAAAAATAAATAGATGAAGTACTTGGAAGAAAGTTTTTAAACTCACTTTTCTTTTACTTCCGTTCACTTTCTCGCCAAACAAACACACCCTATTGAGACTGTCCAGGAAGACCACCCCAAGACGGTTCACAAAAACACATAGATTCAAATTTTTTTGAATCCCGTGCACTTTTTCCCCTTTCTTCATGCTGTTATGAACGGTCTCGAGGTGGTCACTACATTGGACAGTTTCAATAGCATTTCCCTTAATGTACATGAATTTAATTGCATTCCTCATGGTGTTAGGATTTCAATGGACTGGGCTTGGGTTTACATTTTTGTGATTTTTGAATATATTCTATCCAAGGACATGTGAACAAGAGGATTTTGTCGCCTGAATTGCGCCGAGTCATGATATTTTTTTATGGCAGAAAGGTTATCATGCGCACACAGTCAGACCTACAGTAGCCGTTAAGGTGTCATAAGGGTAAGTCCAAGCAACCACTCCAAAAGGGTCTGTCTTAAGGAGGGTTGATGGCCCATTATACACCCTGCGAGGTCACTAGTACTTCAGTGGGCGGCTTAAGTCGTGGGGTCTAAGTCAATATCAATATTGTGTCGGACAGTTGTACCCTTAAGCGAAAGAGTGAGATACAGTTAGATATGAGGATCATAGATACAACTAAAGCAATATATTTTGCTAGGCATTGATTATGATAGTGCTGTTTTATTTAGATTAAAAGGTTTTAACTGCATTATTTATAAATGAAAAATGTTAGTGAGACCACACCGAGACTGTGCATATGATGCATGGATCTCAAATTTTCAAAAACAGATTTAATGAGATTTTGAGATCCGTGCATCACAAGCTCGGTCTCGGCCCTTTGCGGTCTCAATAGCAAAGTCCTTTATTTTATAAATAGCCCTAATCCCTTATTTTTCAAATAGGATGACAAGCAATCATAACCCAATCTTAATAAAGATAAAATTTTGATTTCTTATAAAGCTAATTTCTAATTTTGATTACTTAGAACAGATGACTACTGGTATTTCTCTTCGTTTTTTCTTTTTCTTTTTTTACTGCAATAAGCTTCATACAACTTTTGTCGAGGTCCCTCCTGTACACTTTTTTCATTTTTTTTCCAATTTGATACTAGGTTCACTTATGCAACATGATCGTGAAACTTGATGCAACATGCTTGGGAAGTTTGATGCAACATGACCGAGCACCCTGATGCAACATATTAGGACATTTGGTGCAACATGACCGAAAAGCTTGATGCAATGATGCAACATAGTCGAGCACCCTCATGCAACATGTTGGGACAGCTTGGTGCAACACTTGATGTAATATGTCGGGACACTTGATGCAACATGACTTGAAACACTGATTTGATACTGGGTTCGGGTACTCTTATTCGTTTCATTCTAAATTCGTGGCAGTTAAACACCGGTTATTAATGTTATATTTTACCAACAGAGGTATGGGTCAAGCTCTCAAGCGGTCAAGCCCTATCTTTCACTTGCTTTTTATTAGAATTGTGTTCTTCAAGAATTTAATTGTATCTAGCTAATAAGTTTTAAATTTGATATACAATAAAGAAATTTATGTATAATTTATTTAGTGATACTTTGTTTTACCTTTTGTATGTTAATAGAATATAGGATTTTGTTAGCCCTAGTCGCAAATCTTCCAAAGACGACGCAACTGGGCCATATAAATGTCAAACAATCTTGGACTTTTAATTTTTAAACCATTAAAATAATAAAACATCTCCAAGTGTTAGGCCCATCTTGCTCCTATGGAATAATTTGGAGTAAAAGCGATTGGGACTAGCACTCCTCTAGAATATAATACATTTAATGATTTAATGGTGTGTAGTCAAATAAGTTCTAAGTTTGGTGTGCAGCAACAGCACCCTAAGAAATTTATAGATAATTTTTTTAACCCTCTGGTGTACTTATAGAATATAATGCTTTTTTTTGTATTCAAGTGTCCGGGCAATCACCCCGGGCAGTTGCAAAACCCTTCATCCACACGCACTATGTAAGTAGGGATAAATCCCAACAAGGGAAAGGGAATTGAAGATCAAAACCTCCGCTTCCTAAGGCGTGATCCTAACCAGTACACCAACCCCCGTTGACTATGTAATGTTGATGTGCTTGTAGCATATCCTATAAATAATAGCGAGTCAAGCAACTATAAAAGTAGTTTAAGAAGCCAATCAAAGTAGGGATCATTGGACTAAAATTCCTTCAAATGTGGGTGTGTAATCATTCATAATCGATTAAAACGAGAACAAGTAGGTACGTACATGATATGCATCAACATGTAAATACAAGTATATGCATGTCGAAATTCCAAAGAATTTCCAATAGAGATCAAGAGAAGGTCGCGTAAATACTTGCCGTGCACGAAAGGGCATACACGTACACAGGTAGAAAGCATGTTTCTTAGCATGGAAAGAGTGTAACAAGGGAGACGAATACCTCGTACTACCAAGACAGTTTAGGCTGAGTAGGGCGAATTTCCTCTCCCTATTGCCTACCGTCCATACGTGGTGGTGGAGATGATAGACTATCATATCACTAACAAACTTACATTTAGTATTGATATTGATGTGATAGTGGATGCAGCTAGATTTTATTGTCTCGTCACTACACGTGAGGACGGCAACGCAGCAACAGGCACTGTTGCTCATCCTCGCTCTAAGAGGAAATTAGTATACATAGGGAACTAATAAAGTGATTAGTCGTTATCGAAAGATGGGCGGGTCCTTCCATTATAATAGGAGTAATTAAGTTGGTCTAGAAATCTGGTTTACAAAAACACGAAAAGAAGAAAAAACAAATAAAAAGGAGTGGATGAGGACAGAGGGAGAGGGACCCATGACTCCCGATAATTCATTGAATTCACCAAAGCTAGCTAGATGACAGCAACACAAACTCTTATCAATAGGATCCACTCTTTTGATGTTTTGTATTTTTTTGTTCATTTTTTTATTATCAATAAGCAGTGATTCATTTGATGAAGATATAAGAATGGGATTATTTCTTAAAAGTCTTGAAATTCTCTAAGGTTGTAACAACACAAACAAATTATTTTAATTATAGTTAACAATTTTATTCTTTAGAGTTAATATTTTTTATAAAAAATTCTTAAAAACCAAAGTTAGATGGTTGAACCCTTATTAGTAATTTCAATTACAGTTCAGCCATATATAAAGGGATACGTGTGGGATGTAAGGAGTGCCGTTAGAATTTCATGTCTTTCTTTAATTAATGTCAACGTCATGCTAAAATATCTATATCAATTCATGACAGAACCCCTCATTAAGAGTACATCGATCATAGATGGATGCAAGTTGGCAACGTATGTACCCTTTTAAAATAATTGAACCACCATACCTTTCAGTATAGTTCTCAATCACATCAAATGGTAGCTAAGCGGAAGCCAAACCCCTAGCTGCAATAGTTATGGGTTAAACCTTCACACAAAAGTATCCTCAGCTCATTTGTTTTCCAGCTTCGGGTAAATATTGGAATAATGTAAAGATATAATTTTATATTTACCAATGTCTTGGAAAGTCTGAAAATTCGGAGAAATCCAAAGCTTTGGTTCATAGTTAAACTCTTCATATAATTCACTTTGTACATAAACAATAGTCCATTTCAAGAATATATATATATATATATATATACTATAATATAAAGAAATAATACTTCTCTCTCTGCTCTCCAAAATTCAATCTCTCTAATCTTATAACTTCTATTTTATACTATAATATGAATTTTCTCTTTAATCTTCATCGTTCATGTTTGGGACCCACTATCTTATCCTAGAGCCCTCTCTATCTCTACTATTGTAGAGTCCTCTCTTATCTCCAACTCTTGCATGTTTGGGATCCACTATCTCATCTAAGAGTCAATCTATGGGTACTCCCAAATATACTCCCTAATCCTAACCGATTATAACCAATCATTAAAGGTCAGGATTTCAGTTGGCTTATTTTGTCTTTTCTATTGCCATATCAGCAAGAATCCTAACCATTTAATAATTGAGATAAACAGTTAGGATTTGGGAGTATATATGGGAGTACACTTTGGGAGTATCCCTAGACTAATTCCTCATCTAAAGACCTCTCTATCTCTACTATTGTAGAGATCTCTCTTATCTTCAACTCTTGGGTGAATTAATTTAAGTTTAATACTAAGAAATTTATGATTTTTTATTAAATGTTATTAAAATAATAATAAATTATTATTATAAAGTCAGTTAGTTAATACAAATAAAAAAATTTATCAAAAAAAAAATTATATTATTAAAAATCAAATTTATTAAATATTATTAAAATATATTACTTAATATTTAAATAAATAAATAATATTATTTAATTTTAAATATTCTTAAATTATTACTCATGCCTCACACGGGGTCTCTGCTAGTACTATAAAGAAATAAGTTTTCTCCCTTTGCTCTCCAAACTCTTATCCCTTCAATCTTATAAATTTTATTTTAGAGATGACACGTGATTTTTCTCTTTAATCCCCACCGTTAAAGTTTTGGACCCACTATCTCATCTTAGAACCCTCTCTATCTTCACTATTGTAGAGTCCTCTCTTATCTCCAACTCTTGGGTATATTAATTTAAGTTAATACTAAGAAACTTGTGGTTTTATATTAAATAATTATGAATTATTATTATAAAATCAGTTAATTAATATAAATAGTAATGTCTATCAAATAAAAATAATTTTTTTTAAATATTCTTAAAATATATTACTTAGTATTTAAATAATAATTAATATTATTTAATTTTAGATATTCTTAAATTATTACCCGTGCATCACACGGAGTCTCTACTATTATAGTATATATATATATATATACACACACTAGTAAAGGTGCACGTACTTTGCACATATTAATTTTTCATTAACCAAAAAAATAATATTAGCAAACCTAAAATTACAAAGAATCACATTTATTTATTGTGTTTTTTTTTTAATTTTTAAATGATTCAAAGAATTTTAGGGTCATGCAGTATGGATCAATGACCATGCACGCAGGGCATTGATGTAAGGGATCATGTTAAGCACCTAAGTGAAAATATTGAATTTAGGACCAAGGCTATTTTAACAGTTACAAATCATCTTATTAACAATACATTAGTTTATAGAGCAGTGCTTAGCGATTATCTTACTTCTATATCCTTGTGTCCCTTTTAACACTCCTTTAACTGATTTGGTAAAGCTTAACTAAATTAAAATTAAGATTTTGGTTTTTTTTTGTTGAAAAACCATGGTTGGATTGTTTAACCCTAAGGGTGAGTGAATCTTAACTACAGTAGATGAGTATTTAAAATTGGGCGTGGACCAATAAGGACCAGCCATTCCGTTTTAAAATAGGAAACTATTTTCCTAGTTTATATATGGGGATGAAAAGGAATAAATAAGTCATCCCAAACACAAACCAACAAAAGAGAGGATTAGGTAGAAAGAAGAGCTGAAAACATAAAACCAAGAAATTAAATTTATATAAATCGATATTTCAATGTGAACTCAGAAATCCAAATGCGTCATTAACATGAAATTTCGCATTGACCTATTGAGGAACCGAAAACATACGCAAGCTTTCATAACAAACAACTAATGGTTGATTTAGCCTCATGTTTGCTAGCCCATATCACGATTCGCCAAAGAATCAAAAGCAATTCTTTAATGTCAACCAAATAAACGCTATTTCAGTTCAACCGACTATTTATCTTCTTCATTAACTATAGTGAAAAAATCTGGTGAACCTCAAATCTAATGTTTGAGTTGAGAACTCACAAATTCAAAGGGATGTTTAGGTGTAAAACCCCGGATCTCATTTTCATAGCCTGTGAATAGTGCGGTGAATAGTAACCATGAAATGTAAATTTCTAAATTTTGAGATAAAAAGTCCCGATAATGGTTGTTTATAGGTTAACTAAGCTTAGTTGATTTTATGGGATTTTATGCATATGGTTAGAATGGTTTTCGAACAATGGGAAAAGTTACGACGAACCGGATTTATCGGATTTTGCCTAAAACTAAAAATTCAGATTTTGAATTATAAGGAATTGAAATTTCTAAGTATTTTTATTGGATTCAAATGGGGGGTACTTTCTTATTTTAATTTAAAACTCAAAGTTAATGAAATGAAATGTTCATTTCATTAACTTAAATGTTTTAAAGTAAAATAAGTATAAGTGTAGAAGAAGGAAAGGGAAAAAAGAACAAAGCACAAGGCAAAACAAGAGAAAAACAGGCAAATACCAGTCGACTGAATCTTGACCGGTTGACCGAATGCCTTTACCGGTCTACCGAAGGCACGAAAATTTGAATGGGGTTTTTGGACAGAGGTGATTTTTGACCGGTCAACCGGTGGTGTCTGTTTTGCCTATGGCCAACCTCCTGGGATATTTTGGGGGGTGTTTGAGTCTTTGACTCATCCCCTTTGGCTATAAATAGCCCAATTTCGTGGGATAGGGTTACCACAACACTTAGAGAGAGTTTTTGGAAGAAAGTTGAAGAGAAGAAAGAGGAAGAAGAGAGAAGCTTGGGGGTTTTGCTTTTGAGTTTTCTTGAGTTGATTTCTCAACTACAAAGATGTTCCTTCTCGCTTCACAACCTTTCTAAAGCTTTTTAGATCAAATGGTTGATCTAGAAAGGTAGATACACTCTATCACCTACCTTGTGCTATTATTTTTAAAGCAAAACACTATGTTTAAGGTTATTCTTGAATTGATTGGATGATGATTTGGATATAAGATGTAAGTTATCACTAGTATTGAAATTCTATGAATATGATATCATGTTTACAAGTTTTCTAAGTTCACCATGATATTCACAAGTACTATATGCACCTTATGTTCACAAGTCTAGCATAATGTGTACAAGTTCGCATGATCCGATGTTTTCTCACAAGAAAAGGGTATTTTCAAAAGTTCATAAGCAAGGTTTTGATTAAAAGAATTCTCACAAGCTCACAAGTGATAAGGCCAAACTATGGATTGGTAAGTGACAAGTTCTAAGATCGTTTCAAAGCTCACAAGGAATCCCACTATACATGGACTCACAAGTAGTCATGTCTCATAAGCTCACAAGTTCACAAGCTCGGTAGTTCACAAGAAAATCATGCATACTCAGATCCTCGCATGCTCACAAGGAATCCCAACTTTCGCAAGAATTCACAAGAACTCACAAGAATATAATTATCACATGACAAGATTTACCTGGTTTTGTTTTCATGCGAATACTGTTAAGAAAAAGGTTTTGGTAACTACTTTCACGAATGTTATTCTTTAAGCTTATGCATGTTTATGATATTATTCACTGTTAGTTAGTAGTTTGTATATTACTGAGTATTCCATGCTCAGCCGATTATTGACCTCGGTAGGTGCACGTGTTCCGTTCGATGCCTGTGGTACGGAGCCTTGGATAGAGGGCGAATACTATGATCCGGAGCCCTCTATGGACCACTACCAGGATGATGGATCACTGGATAAGCAGCTTGATTTTGATTTCAGTTGAGAGGATGAGAGGAATGCTACTGATATTCTGTGTATGTTGAGAGTGGGACTTATCCACTCTATATTTTGGAAATGTTCTATTGGTCCAGACTTGGACTGAATTATAGGAGTATTTTATTATAAATCGTTTCCGCTATATTTTATAACTTGTGTACTCTGACAGGATGATAAGTATATGTGTCTTATGTATCATACAGGATGGTATGATACGGCGGTACGAGCTAAAGTATCTCTAACTCCTAGGGGGTATTTTGGGTTGCGACATTAGGTCTCCCTATAAGTCTATCTACCATTTTTAAGATTATGCAATCCAGTTATTAATTAAGGGATGATGAACTTTAAAGTGAGGAATAAGGGAAACAAGCAAACCACAACACAAGTAATTTTTACGTGAAAATCCTTTCAGGAAAAACCACGGGACCTAGTCCGATAATGAGAATCCACTAAGACAAAGTACCAGATACTTACAGACTCGAACCTCACCCAAATAGGACTCGACTTCCTCGATCCACGGCTAGTCCTACACGCCTCAATAAGTAATCACGATCTCGCAAGACTCGCAATCTACCGCAGTAGCGTGTTCTTCTCTTGTATCTCGACAACCACGATCTCCACGATCAATCTCCGTCAATGACGGCTTCGGATTCCACTGACCAAATATCACATCCACGATCCTTCACGGATCGATCTCCTTCGTAAAGGCTCCGGAACACTCCGGCCATTTAGTTCTTTCCAGAACGGGTTGATGGTTTGATTAAAATCAAATCTTAGATGGATTACATCAATGGGAAAGTCCAAGCAAGCAATAATGAAACATTGACTTGCAAACTTTATGATGAAAGAGAAAGTAATCAAGGGAGGGAGAGAAAATAAATTTGGAGTTTCTATGAACTCTAGAGATAGCCCAATACTCTCTCAAAGTCCCCATTCACGGACTAGTATAGTTCCAATAAATAGAGAAGCCAAAACACAGTTTTAGAACATACTAAAAATGAAAATAGCAAGAAAAATAGGGGACTGGGTCGACCCAAAGTGGATTGGGTCGACCCAAATGTACACTTCGATCGACCCAAGTGCCACTTTGGGTCGACTCAACTTTTGGGTGGCTTCTGGACAATTTTCTCATACAAAACTGTTGAGGCATTGGGTTGACCCAATACTGTTTCGGTTGACTGACATATAAAAATCAAAATTTTCTCCTACTTCCTTCACGAAAGTTGTAGATCTTTTCGACACGGTCGATTTGATATATTATGGAACAAAATCGGAACTACGATTTGAGAGATATGCCTCTTATAATGAACCTTGGTTTATAACATCCTCTAACACTTTTTGGACTACATATCTAGTCACCTAAGGTCCATATGATTACTCTAAGTCAATTTCCACCTAAAGTATCATAGTATGATTATTCTAAATCAATTCACATCTAAGATAACATAGTATCTAAGTCACTTACCATCCTATGAGTGAAACGAATGATATGATCGGAATGTCTTCAAATGATCTTCTTCGGTCTTCATCTTCACTTCTCGTGGATGCTTGAAGGCAATGAAACAAGATACACTAGACTTACTTGTTTTGACACCAGAATAAGTCAATACTAAAACATGGACTTTACATATGGGATGACAAGATAAAAGTTTTGTTGTCATGTACTTGAATGAACACCCAACATCCTCTTTCATAAAATATGTGGACTGTTCTTGTCTATACTCATTTAACAAAGGTAGATCTTATTAAAAGATAGCATACATTTTCATATGCTAATGGCTTACATCTATATATATATATATACACTATTATAAAACACAATTAAAACCCCTCTCTTGATGCCACGTATGCATCTCAAATTATGCCACATATGACTATTTTACTATCGTTCAGCCACATCAGCTCCTCT
This sequence comes from Tetracentron sinense, assembly GCA_015143295.1. NCBI lineage: Eukaryota > Viridiplantae > Streptophyta > Magnoliopsida > Trochodendrales > Trochodendraceae > Tetracentron > Tetracentron sinense. The sequence continues at coordinate 64,159,088 of CM026551.1, forward strand.
TCTCATAAGTTCTTCTTTCCCTTTGCGTTTTTTTTTGGTATAACCTCTTCTTCCCCCACCTGTTGAGATATTTAGGCCCTTTACACCCGTTGAGTGCCGTTATGCCCATTATAAGCCTTTAGGCCCGTTACAACATCTCATCATTCTTTGTGTTGTGAATACGTTACATACACAAACAAAGGCACCTCTCACACACGATAACTCTCTCCCATTACTCTCTTCTTCCTCCCCAACATTTAGAAACTCTCTCTGAACAAGATCTCATTCACTCTTTGTTCAAAGACGTTACATACAACATTCCCTCTCACATCCGTTACACATGGCTACATTTAATCTCTTTTCTATATCCCTCAAACAAACAACCATCCCGATATTTCTATTTCAGCCAAAAATCTCGCTACATATTCAACCTTGTCGGTGATCAATGGCTTTATTTTCTTAATTTTTCTAAAGCAAAACTGCTCATCAGCGCTGCTGCAATCTTTTTCTCCTTCCCATGCATCTTCAACCTTGGTGGAGAGGGGCTTTACTTCTGAATTGTTCTAAAGCATAAATAATCTCAACACCATTAGGTGAGTCAATCCCAACTTCATCTTCTTGATATTAGGGTTTTTAAACATGTTCTCATATTTGGATGATCCTGTGTATCAATAACATCAATTTTTTTTCCCCAGATTTGGAATCATCCAATCTTTTTCTCCTTCCCATCTTCAACCTTGGCGAAGAGGGGCTTTATTTCTGAAACATAAATAATCTCAACAACATTAGGTGAGTCAATCCCAACTTCATATTCTTGATATTAGGGTTTTTAAACATGTTGTAATGTTGATGTGGTTGGGCTAGCTAAGCTACAAAGTGTTCTACAAGTGATGCACCGTATTATTCATCTTTACCATTCAATCTGTATGCCCAATAAACAAGATGACTGTGTGCCCATGCTAATTAATATATAGTACATGTTAGTAAAAACACAAGTTTTAAATAACAAATTTACTGTGTGCATGATTTTATCAATATACTCATAAGTTGTATATGTGACACTCAAATCAATGGGGCACACAAGATCTGTGTCATGTCGCACACGCGGAATGGACTTCTCTCTTTCTCATCTATCCTTTATTACCTTTTTTTTTTGGGTGGGATAATATAGCAACTCTAAAAATATCTACTCAGTGGCCTATTTGGCTTTCACCAATTAATATAATAGATTTTTTTTTACTATCATAACAACTATGAGCTTTGGTGATGTTTCGAATCTGAAATTTACAGGTTCACTGTCATAGTGAAATGCCCTTAGGTATATGCTGCTCAAAATTTTGTTGAAAATGAATTGGGGGCCTCAGAATTCTGTCTAAAGAGGTTATTGGGTTCTCATTTTCACTAATCTTGGGTTTCAAATGTAATTATTTTATGATAAAAAAAATACTTGAATGGTATTATATTTGAAAGGAAATATAAGATTAGGAGTATGTGTATTTTCATACTTAGTATGACATAATTTTTTTTTAAAAGTGATTTTTTTAAATTCTGCTTAAACTACCTCAAGACTAAATTGATTGACAATTAACTTCCTTTGCTTATAATAGGACACTGTATGTATTCCGACACAATTAGGTGAGTCAATGTCACATTGATCTTGGGTTCAAAAAATTCATCACTAAAAAAAAGCGTCTCCCCTGAAATTTAAATATTGTTGATGTGGTTGGGGTTGTTTTGAATGCACAAATCTGGGCTAGGGTTTGGGGATCATTATAGCTTGCATGGGTGAATATAAACTTGAGTAAATCTTTTTGTCCAGCTGTTTCTATGTTTGGTATAGCTCATTTTAGATTGCTTTTGGATGATTAAATATTTTTTTCCTAATGGAGAAAGCGTTTGATTAGCGAATATATAACTACTTTTATGGTTATACAAGTAGCAGTTTCTATGTTTATTTCCCTCTAAAAATGACTTGGGTGAAATGGATTCTCCCTTCACAACATAAACAATCCACTAATCTCCGGTACAAGTTATCTTTCTCTCGATGCAATTTGTTTCCATCTTATAGCATTAATTAGAATACTGTTTGATTATCTCATATCATTCCCCATGGTAATGGGTCTTAGGGTTGTCACGGATCTGAACTTACCTGAGCTTTACCCAACTAAGCTCAAGCTTGCAAACTAGAGTCACTTTCTGTCATGGAACACTACACAGTAAACAGTTAATTTAGTTTTATGTAGAAGTTAAGCAACACGAAAACCCTCAACACTAATAGTTAACATAATAATTCCAAAACAGCACTGCAACAAACCTTCAAAGTCATCCTTGAGTATGGCTTCCAATGCTTCGATTTCCATCTCCTACTCCTGCACCTGCACATAGTCTGTATCAAAAGACATTTGTTACTAATCTCTTACGTTGAAATTACAATTCTAAACTCTGGATATATTTTTCCCTAGGGTAAGGGGCCTTAGGGCTGTCAATGATCTGAACTTACTTGAGCTTTACCCAACTAAGCTCAGCCTTGCAAAGTAGAGTCACTTTCTGTCATGGATCACTATAATTCGTAGGTCAGGGAACTTTAAATAAGACAAACATATGTTGAGGTTCTTGAATCTTTTTTCTAAATGGAGTATATTTGATTTTCTTGTGGCCGTTGATGTGCTAAAATGTAATTTTATTGAATGATTTCTCAATTTAAATTAGGGACTTCCATGGAAAGTTGAAACGAATTGATTCTCAAAATATATAAAAGGCATCCATCTATGTGTTACTTTATAATGATATTATTAAACCATTGAGTTCTAGATAATATCTAAATCCCTTTTCAGTAAATATTAATTAGTTTGGCAAGAAGACGTTGTTAGTTATACAAATTTGGACAACATTTTTGTAATTCTGTGTTTGGATGTTGGAAAAGAGGCATATTTTAACTGAATTTATTTGGAAATTGTTCTTACAACGTACAACCAACGTTGTCATGAGTTCATTTGTTATATCTATTTATATTCTATCATTCTTAATTTTTAAAACCACCACACCCGTGCGATGCACGGGGTTTTTTCTAGTATATATATATATACTAGTCAGGTCTTGCACGTGCAAGACACGTGCATGTCCTATTTCTCTCCTTAAATCTACATATATAAAATGCAAAATAAAAGTTTACTCCCCACAAGTGGCATAACCATGTTCAAAGATGCAATAAATTAAAACATATAACTAAGTTAAACTTGATCACATAGAAAGATTAAAGAACCCTAAAAAAATAAACAGTTAGTAAGAACACAAATATAAAATTAAATTAATAAATAAATCATGTATAAAGTCCATTACTAAAAGACAACTCATGCTTCTACTCTATTTTAAGCTATCTGCAATTAATTTAATTGTGTTAATTGTACACACTTTGCTTCTGATGTTGTTGCACTCACTTCTTACACCATGCAAATGACTCCTAAATTTTAGTCAAGAAATAAATTTTTGTCATTTGAAGAAGAAAAAATAAACATTATGCTTAAAACAATAAATATGATCGAATAGAAAGTGGCATAGAGCCACATGATCAAATTCGATAATAGTCTAAATATATGCACAATATGTCAAAATAGGAAAAATTGCTTGTTTTGATTCATGCATGAGAGGTAGTTTCTAATAAAACCATACTCAAATATATATATATGATTTGGATCTCATAACTAATTTGGACCATGTTAATTATGTCATAGGTGATTATAACAGCCGCATCTCCTTTGTAATACATGTGGGCCAAGCTATGGTACCTCTCTTGCCTAGACCATATCCCATATCTCTAACTTGGCTGTTACATCATGCACTGCCAGTCCGTGAGAAGAACACTGCTCCAATCATGGATCTCTATCATTAACAAAGAAACACAACCAAGAAATTGAAAAAGTCAAACATCAGCAAACCTCAACCATGAAACCCTAGTAGCACTGAAGCCGCCTATCAAGAATTATCATTAATCAAACCCGTAACAACCGTTCTAATACCTCCAAGTAATACGAAATCAGAGGGAAAAACTTAGTGTATGAAAATTAGTGGATGAATTATAGAAGATCTATATTAGAAAGCAAAGAACAATCAAACAAATGCCTAACTAAAGTCCAAATCAAAGCCAAACCCTAATAAAGCAGGGTAGATCCCACAAAGAACCAAAGAAATACAAGACAAAAACTCCTATCTTGAAAGAGATTTGAAAGATTCTTTCATTCACAAAAGGAGTAATCTAGATTATGGAGAGCCCTACAAAACATTGTAGATATCTAATCATAGATAGCCTTAGGAACAAACTGTATGAAGAAGAGCATAAAGCTAGACCAAAGCTATCGAATTAGCAAACTCCGGTAGCAGGTGCAAAGATGGAGAAGACAACCATTAATCACAAGTCTCCTTATAAGAGATTGAAACCCTACTATGAAAAAGTGAGTTGAATCATCTCAAATTGAAAGATTAAAGAGCCCTACAAAAATCCCAATCGTAGAACATAATCAAATAGACCATAAATCTAAATAAAAGAAGAGAAGAGAAAATTTTCACAAATTGGGAACGGGAATTACCGGCAGGAGCACACGGAGTCTCCTTGTAAGATTGAAACCCTAGTATGAAAAGGTGAGATGAATCATCTCAAATAAAAAGATTAAAGAACCCTCAAAAAAACAAATCGACATAACCAAATAGTTCAAAAATCAAAATAAAAGAGCATAAAAATTTAACAAATTGGGAATGAGACTTACCAGCGAGAACAAGCGGTGGGATCAAGCGGCACAAGCAGGGGCGAAAATAAGCGACGCCAGTAGCAGCGAGAGCATGTGGCGAGTAAAGGCTAGAGCAATAGCGTAAGCAAGAGAAGGGTGAGGAAGGCGGTGGAAGTATCTAGAATAGGTGGACTTGGGAACGTTATTAGATTCGATCATTGGGACATGAAAGGAAATAGTACAAAAGATTTATGAACACTTTTCATGAAATACCCCCTCAGATATTCTCTTTTATATAAGGGTATAAGATAGATAGATATATATATATATATATATAAAGGCAAAATAAGACTTAGTGATCATGATCAACCAAAGACGACAAGGATAATGGCATCTCCACAAAAACATTGAAACACATTATCCAAGATTTAGATTTCTCACCTCATTGGTTTAATTTGTCTTTGTAATTTCACAGCTTATCACAATATGCTTGATTAAGCCAAGGAAAACAGTGATTTTCCTATTTTTCCAAAGCATCCAATCAAATGGTAGAATTGTGTTAGCCAAACCCATACATATTAACATAGATTTGATTAGGGGACAGCTTTACATATGGGAGAACAGAAGCAGCTTTACATATGGGAGAACAGAAGCAGGACGAATATAGAGGTCTCTTCGCCCATCACTGGGTGTAAAAATCCAATTCCCCTTACCATTCTAGGACCAGAAGCTTCTATTGCTTCAGCAGTATTTGAGGATATAACCTCTTTGGCATCTCTTACATATACTCTCGTCTTATATGGATGTAGCAAGAGAGAGAATGTAAGAGTGTAGCGAGATGAAAGTAGGGTTGTCAATGGCACGTAGGGGTGTATTCGAGCCGGGCTTGGCCGTGCTCGACTCAGCTTGTGCTCGGTCTCGGCTTGAAAATATTTCAAGCTTGAAAACTCAGCTCAGCCCAATCCGATCAAGCCTAAAAATCAAGCTTGAGCTCGGCTTGATTGGGCTGAGCAACCAAGTTAGCCCGGCTTGTGTACACCCCTAATGGCATGCTAGAGAGAGAGAGAGAGGTTATAGTTTTTTGGTAATTTCTTGAGTTTATATAAAGAGGCAATTATATTAGTAAGGACTTTCTTAGAAAGAATCATCCCTTATAAGAGTCCTCAACATCTGAATTATAAACAATCTAAACTACTATTAATATTTTTAATAGATACCGTAGGTTAGTAAGTTAAATTTTTTATTAAAGGGTATTTACGTTCAAGTAAAGTTTTGTATACTCTTTATACTTTTATTAGTAGAATGATATGTGAAGGATATGGATTTCACGCATGGCGTGAACTCTAGCACGTCCCTACATATATATATATATATATACAAAATAAATTTCATAAAATAACTAAAATAAATGAGAAACTTAAAATTGATCTGCCCTCTCTCAAATTAAAGGGTACACGGACAGGCATTGACGACAGTCAGCAAATCCAATTAAACCACCAATTTAAATTGAAAAATAACTTCAAGATAAAATTCTCTCTAGTGGTGATCATTTTTTTTCAAATACCCGAATGCTTTTAAATAGGCAACCACACAACCATTTATAAAAAGATAATTTTTGAAAATATGATCGGTTATGACTCTTAGTAAAGTGGTATATTCACAACCTAAAAAGACAACAATTAGAAACACGTTTTTTTATCAAAAGAAACAATCAATGGCTAAACAAATACTTTTGAAAACGAAGGACCACAAAAAATTAAAATAAATCCTAAATTTTTAATTTTCTTTTTGTCGAAGTTTTCGGAAGAATGAGTTTCCGACACTGTTTTTACCTCTTAAGCAATAAGCAGCTCTTCCTAGTTCTAATGAGATTCTCTGCAATCATTGAGGCGAGGTCTACACTGAGGGACTCTATACTAGCATTGCTGAGAGAGTGCTTTGGTTCAAATATACTCTTCCACCCAGAGGACTAACAATTCGGAGAGTGTTTGATGGCCATATTTGGAATCCAATCCACCAAAATCTAGTATTCTGAACAAACATGTTGAAACTTCCTAGAGGACATGCCTTGAGCCAAAGTTTTGCAAATCAATAATCTTTTTAGCATCACCTTCTACTCCCCAAATGCATTTATGTACCCATTTTTTTACCCTCCAAACCATCTTTTGTGACTATCGGTTATGCATTTGCTTCAAAAATTCAGAACTAGATGCAAATCACTGGTGGGTGGTCCGACCATGTTGAGCACGTCTGATTCCCTTGCTTGATAAATGGTTCACATAATAGCAGGTCCTTTTTTCATGATAAAAATGTAAAAAAAGTTTTCATTTCCTACTCTGATCATCCTTAACCTACCAATAACAGATTTAACCAAGTATTTGCACTGTCGTGATTTGTATTCAAGGGCTAGTTACCAAAATGTGTATTAAAGGGTTAGTTAGCAAGATGAAAAATAATCTGCACCTTGCTCCACCTGGCGAGGAGTGGCGTCTCGTGCCACCTCCACCTGCTACCTCCACCGAGCGAGGAGCAGCGTCTCGCCCCCCTCATCACCAACACGACATCCTTTTTTAACTCCCTTTAACTGTGCTTAAGAATCTCTAATCCTTAGGATTAATATTTTTACCTTGTTTTTATAAAGGAAAATTTGTTTAAAATATTAACCACAGTAAAAGGTAGTTGAGCACAGTTAAAAGGGACACATGTCAGCAATGAGGGATTCACTCTTAGCAAAATATATATATAAATTTTTTGAATGAGTACGAACTACAAACAAAGTGTTCTTGGATAAAGATTCAGAAAAAAAAAAGTTCAACGAAGTCCTAAAATTTTAAATTGTAGAGGGGTAAAGAAGAAGAAGAAAAGCTAATAAAAGACGACTTCGGTTCAGTAGAGTCATCTACACCGCATGGTAGAAACAAAATTCTTTACCTCAGAATTCTAAGAGTAGAAACAGAGGAACCAAGTGAATGGAAGGATTGTGTACTCCATCACTAGAATTGATGAGAAAAGATCAAATTCTAGTTAAATAACCTTCCTACTTTACCTTAAATTTTTATTTACTGTTCTCCCAATTTAAAGAACTAATCCTTAACTTCCTTTCAGCTATCCAAGTAAAGAACATGCGTGACTAGTTAGCGGACAAGAATTTACCAAAATTTATTTGTTTACTCTTATTTCAGACATCTGTTTACTTATACTAAGAGAGCATCACAATAATCACCATCACAAAGTACAGCCTCCTTTACCCAAAAAAAAAAAGTACAGCCTCCTTGGTCGAGTATAAGAGTTATCAAGGAAGGATCTTACGACGACGGCGAACAGTCTCCCTCTTCACATACATCTTCTCCATATCGTTCAACGCTCTGCTAGACCCATCCGGCAAACTCACAAATTTCCATCCACCACCACCACCACGTTTCCCACGAGGACCCAGTTTTTCGACAGTGAAGTTCCATCCTTCCGAAGGGCGCCTCCTGCTATATTTGTGGCATTTTACCTCCCCAGCCATCTGTAAGCAAGCCAAATCAATGGAAGGTAAGAAATGAAAATCAATAGAAGAGAGCAATACACTAGATGCATCTATGCAGGGGCAGAATTTCAAAGTTAATTCACAAGGGGTTAGTGCAGCAAATAAAAAAGTGTAGCACTTTGCTTTGTAATTGTTATGAATAATCAGTGTTCACACTAACTAATCACAAATTGATTTTGTCTTCTATTCTTTTCTAGTTTTATTTTGTCCATTACTATTTACTGCACATGGGGCTAACCATAAAAAGAAAAGAAGGGAAATTGATGATCTGGAAATCAGGGACACTGGCCGTTAGCATCACTCTTATTCACTACTGGAGAACGATTTTCCAATCCTGGGGAATAAAAAGACTGAAAAGCATTTGGTAAGACTTGGGATCAAAAGGATTCTAAGAATATTGATTGTAGCAGAGGTTTTGGGAACAAAAAAAATACTTCTGAGAATCAATTCTCAGAAACAAATTTTTTTTTCGTGCAAGTCTCGACACTATTCTCCAGCTCCCCTCTTCTCTCACCCCATCCCTCACTGGCCACTGCCACCACCCCCCACTACCAACCTCACCATCGCCACCACTACCACAACCATACCCAACTTCCCACACAACCCCCCCCCCCAATGCGATTGAATTGTTTTTTGTTATCCACAATGGATTCCGACTAATTATTTCCAAACGGGTTCTCCGCACATAATAGATTATGAGAATCCAGAAATCTGGGATTCAATGCCAAAACAGGCCCTAATGGGCAATCCATATGTATTTTCTTTCATGAAACCCAAGAATATTCAGTCAAATAAGATGAGCTCTTAAATATCATTATAACATGAAAAAGGGGGGGAGGGGAATAAGGGCAAGGGGCAGCTGGAACTTACTTTCTTCTTGTTGAAGTTCATCCTTTGTACAAACTCTTGATATAACATCTCATCTTCCTTCATTGAAATTTCATAGTGAACTTCATCCGGATCTCTAGTAGTGCCATCCCAACCCTCTGGCATAACCTTGAAATCAGGTTTGTACGGAAGGGATGCCACATGAAATTCCCTATCATGGGAATTGAAAAATCTGCAAGAGGAAAAGACTTAAGAGTACAAGAAATTGCGGATGATTCTTTTTTTCTTCTCTTTCCAAACCTTTTTTTATCATAAAAATTTAGATAAAAAAATATATTATTTCCAAACTTTCTCAGATGTTATTTAACAAAGCTAGTGGCACTAGATTGACTAAGGCTTAAATTCAATAAAAGAAAGTGAGCTTGTGTTTTCTACAATTATAATTACTTGTATCTTTTTCATTTCTTTTTAAATTATAGGTGATTGTAATTAACTAAAGGAGTACCACCAAAATAAAAACACTGAAGAGTACATATTAAAGCAAAGAGTGTATCAAATAAAACGTAGTGCAACAATAATTATTCTAAAACGTCAATAGATGCTTCATGCTTTTATATTCAAATACAAAGAACATTAACTATTGCTGCTAGACAAATTTCTGCAACTAATAAGAGCTTCATTCAATAAACAAAAAAAAAAAAGTTCAAACTTATCTCCTATATAAAACTCAAAGGTCCAAACTATGAATAAGTTTCAGCAGTACAACATTAATTGTATTCTCCATGTACCATTAATTGCTCAGCTTATCATGAAATTACCATTGAGTCTGCCAGAGAGTGTTTACTCAATATATAAATGACAATGCACAAGACAGTAAGACATACCAGGATTCAATCTTAACAAGATTCTTGTTCATGTTACATTCGTGGGGAAATATTTCTCGATCAAGTGGCATAAAAAATTTTTCCCATCCTTAATGGTACCTAACATTACCCTACGTCACAGAATAAAAAATGAAGAAACCGTGTAGCTAATTGCATCTGCTTCCACTCTTCACGGCTGTGTAGTGAATCTCCTAAAATATGTACTTCTTCAATACCATTAACCTACCCTCTAGAATGTGGAATTTCATTTGGGAACTAACACCTCATATAAGAGTATTTATGGAGGTGCTATTTTAATTCTCTAGCAGTCGGTAGTAATTTAAGATGAAAGATTGTTGAGCAATGTGAGGCAAATCTAGTCATTTTGTCCTTGTTTTCTGTGAACCCACTTTGTAATTTCGTTTCTTTATATATATATATATATATATACTCTCATCTTTATCAATCAAAAATATGTAAATGTGGCACTAATGGAGAATCAGTAGAGCACTTGTTCAGTTGTTCTTCCACTACCCCTGTGCCCGATTTCTCTGGTCCAGATCACCCCTATTTCATCTTTTCAGGTCTACTTTGAGCAGGTGTGTTCCTTCGAAGACTGCTCCACTAAGTGGAGTTCTACTTCTTTACAGCAGAAGCTAGGCCCTCAGACTTCCATCTTGGTTTCCACTTTCTATGATAAATTTTGAAAGAGTGAAAAACTCTTGTTTACTCCCACTCAAACCCGGATGCATCCCTTGCAAACAGTCAATAAGCTTTGTATTCCTGGAAAGAGTGCTCTGGACCAATCCAATAAACCCGGGCCTTTGTCATCAGATGATGAGATTCCTTATTGACAAGCTCATTGGACTCCTCTCATACAGGGAGTATCTAAGCTCAACTGTGATGGCTCCAGAGCTTTGGACAGTAGCATGAGCTGCTATAGGTGTCTTTGCTTGGTACCATTCCAATCAGCAATAGCAAAAATGGCTAGCAAACTGTCAGTGGCTAGCAAAAGTGGCCAACGCTGCCAGGAACTATAGCATGGTCGAAATGGAAAGAAATGAATAAGAGGGTTTTTTTGGACTCTTATTCTACTCCTTCGCGCATCTGCTTTCGGATCCAGGCGCTCCTTATGGAGTGGTGCTCCATCTATGCCGGAGGAGTGGACTTGGGAGGAGTACTAGCTTGATCGTTATGTCTAGGCTCAGGTTCCTCCAGTTATGGTTTATTTTGTTTGTGGCTGCTTCTTTTATTATGTTTGTCATTTTTGCTTCTGGGTTCACAAGCTTGTGAACTCTCTTGTGTTTTTGTTTTTGTAGTTCCTTTTTTTCCATTTTAATATACATGCTTGATTGCCGATCCAGAAAAAAAACTGTCAGGGAGATCAGCTCTGTTAGCAGAGGCATTATCTATCTTAGAGGCTATGAATCTTGCTGTTTATCACAGGTGGAGAAGGATCACGGTCAAAACTTATGATTGACCTTCTCCAAACCCAGTCTCGGGTTGTCCCTTGAGGAGTTCGAGCCCTCTTGGTATATATCTGGAAACTATCACAGAATTTTTTCCATGCTTCATCCAGCTACATGAGTAGGAAAGGTAATGTACAAGCCCATGCTCTTGCTGCAGTGGCCAACAAGTCAAATTTGGGATCATCAAACATTTATTTATGTCCCTCCAGATCTGTTCATTGGGGCCAGTAGATAGTTCCTTCTTTATAAATTATAATCCTTTCAATAAAAAAACTACACACTTACAAATGGAGAACGTAAGCTAAAATGTTGATGTACATTTACATACACATTTCAACTGAAATACATATAAATATGTATCGAGTGAGCAATATATCAAAACTTATAATTGCGTATCCTATACTAAGTTACACAGAAACTCATACACCATATCCCACAAAACACTCATTGATATCTCTCATTACTATTAATTAAAGTGAACACATGGCGGCCTCAAAGGGGTTTGAGGAGGTTTATGGACATGTTGTGACCTCAGAAGATGGTGGTGCTTAGCCATTAGAAGGGATTGGGAGTGTCCCACCATTTCAATCGTATTTATTTCGGATATGTTCCTCTATTAATACCCTTTAAATGGAGTGTTAGGAGATCGGAAGAAGTGGGAGAGAGTGAGAGAAGGTGAGGGGGGCTTGTGCATGAGCCAAACGTGACAAGGATTGGGACGTGTCCCACTGTTTCAATCCTATTTATTTTGGATGTGTCCCTCCATTAATACCCTTTCAATGGAGGTGGGGAGGGAGAGAGAGAGAGAGAGTGAAAGAGAAAGTTAGGAGGCATGTGCGTCGGCCAAACGTTACAACCCCAATACATCACAACTTTTCAAAATCTAGATCTCCTACTTAAACCCTTCTACAGTCCCTGTGCCCTCAATCCTATCTTGCTTCCCTCTTTCTTTCTCCATGGGTTTTTATCGCTTCAATCTCCACTTTTCTCTCCCATGTTTCTATTAACAACTTAACAGAAAAGGCGTTTGCGGGAACGGAGTTTGTAGGTAACCAGGGCATCAAATGGGGAGAGGGTTCCATGGCGTGGATAATGTCGAGGAGACGCAAGGAGGACGTTCAGGGTTGGAGATAAGGGTTTCAATGACATTGGTGTCAGAGACTGCATTAATGGTGTGATGATGATGGGGATTGGACCAAATATCCGGCTGGTATACTACTTCCATGAACTGATTCTGGTTCGGAATGAACTCTACAATGACAACAGAAAGCAAAGGCAACAAGGAGGTAGGCACTTACAATCTGAAATTCCCAATTCTTCACTTTGTAATAAATTCCTCCTTTTATTTTAATTTTTGTTCGGTAAAGCACTTTTATTAAAGAGAAAGATTAGGAAACAAAGGCGAACAAACACACCATAAGAGTTTACAAAAAAATAAACTCAAAAAGATAAAACCAATAGTTGCTCCTGACCTACACCACACCCTAAAACATAAATTAATCTAGCACCACCCTCAAATCTTCCCTATCTTTGAACAGCCCTACCCATTCCAACACACAGATGCACCCTAGCACAAATCCGAGATAGAGGCACTACCCTATCCTCAAAAACTCTAAGATTCCTCTCCTTCCACACCGTCCATGCTATAGCGCCCGGCAACACCGCCCAAATAGCCTCCATCACCCCTTCGTCGCTGATCTTCCCCCAACTGGCTAAGAATCTAATAAAGGATGCTGGGAATACCCAATCCACTCCCAAGCGCGAAAGAAAAAACTCCCAAATGCCAACCACTGTGGGACAATGAAGAAGCAAATGGTCCACTGACTCCTCCGCTTGAAGACACAAGAAGCATCTGCCAATCTCCACCCTATGCTGAAGGTTGTCACACGTAAGAATTTTATCCAAAGCGGCATTCCAAAGAAAAAACCACACTTTAGACAGAATTCCTGGGTTCCAAACAGCCCGATGAGGGAACGATCCCAAGGGGGCCGAACCCAAAGACTGAAGCAAAGCTCTAACTGAGAATCTGTCATTCTTGCTACCCGCCCAAACCCAACAGTCCCTCGAATCTCCCCTCAGCTAGTAAGTGCTGATTCGAGCCATCAACTGCGACGCTTCCTCCACTTCCCAATCATTTAAGTCCCGTCTCAAAGTCGGGCTTCAAACCACTTCCTCTCCCCTTCGCTCTAAATAATCTCCAACCGCTGCATCCCTATCAATGGCTAGCCTGAACATGAGCCCAAAGTCATCCTGGAGCTTTGACTCGCCACACCAAATATCTTTCCAAAATCGTACTTCTGACCCTTGCCCCACAATAAACCTGAACTTAGGCACCACCAAACTAGTCGTCGCCATAATCCCCTTCCAAAGACTAAGACCATGGGACGTCTTCACCTGTTTTGGGACCCACCTCAATTGCTCCTCATATTTTGCAACTATCACTACACACCACAGACTATGTCTTTCCAGTCCAAACCGCCAAATCCATTTACCAAGTAACGCCTTGTTGACTTGAACTAGAGATTTCAAATTTAACCCCCCTTCTTCCTTCGGCCGGCAAATTTGATTCCACGCTACCAAATGATACTTAAAGGAGTCTATCTTCGTGTTCCACAGAAAATCTCTTTGCATACACTAACATAACAGCCACTGATTTGGGAATGATAAGAGAGGACATGAAATAAGTTGGAAGACTACTAAGAACGCTCTGGATAAGCGTTAATTTCCCGCCTTTAGAGAGATAATGCGCCTTCCAACTAGCAAGCCGATTAGCACACCTCTCTAGCATCGGCGCCCACGACTCCCGAGATTTAAATCCACCCCTAAAGGCACTCCCAAGTACATCGCCGGGAGAAGACCCCACCTGCATCCAAAACAATCTGCCAACTGATCAATAAGACCCACTGCTCCTATTCCCACTATCTCTGATTTGGCCAAATTGACTCGCAGCCCGGAAATCGTTTCAAAGCACCGGAGAATACACTGCAAATACAAAAGATTTCTCCGCGTCACATTACAAAAAATGAGGGTGTCATCCGCAAACTGGAGATGAGAAATGCAAATCTGCCCCAAACCAATTGAGAAGCCCTAGAATAACTCCCCTTCGTCTCTAGAGAGCATTCGGCTCAAAGCTTCCGCAACCAAAACAAATAGAAATGGGGAGAGCAGGTCTCCTTGCCTCAACCCCCTAGAACTGGAGAAATACCCAACCGAACTTCCATTCAACAAAATAGAAAAATGCACGGAAGATATGCACATCTGAATCCACTTCCTCCATTAGAGCCGAATCCTGTTCTCCCTAACAAATAATCCACAAAACTCAATTGACATGATCATAAGCCTTCTCCATGTCAACTTTACATACAATACCTGAGGCTTTAGTCCTCAACCTGGCATCAATACATTCATTTGCTATCAGAATCCCATCAATTATCTATCTTCCTCCCATAAAAGCTCCCTGCTGAGGGGAAATGAGATACTCCATAACCTTCTGGAGGCAGGTCGTCAACACCTTAGAGAGGATCTTGTACGCGCTACCCACAAGGCTTATTGGACGGAAATCCGAGAGATCAACCGCTCCTTCGTTCTTCGGGATCAACACCACAAAAGTGTGATTAATCCCTCTATCAAACCTTCCTGTAGCATGAAATTCCTACATAACTCCATAAAGTCGTGGCCCACAATATCCTAGCAAGCTCTATAAAACTCTATAGTAAATCCATCCGGGCTGCGAGCCTTATCTCCCGCCAATCCCCGAATACTTTCTAGCACCTCCTCCTCCTCGAAGTCAAACTCGCAAAGGGCAACCCATCCGACCTAGGCCTCCGACTATCCCTTTCCTAGTATAACCCTTGATAAAAGGAAACCACACCATCTTCTATGACCCTACTCTCCTCCCTTATCACACCATTCACCGTTAACTTCGAAATAAAATTTCGCTTCCTATTAAAGTTTGCTGTCCGGTGGAAAAACTTGGTGTTCCGGTCGCCCTCCTTGAGCCACCTAGTTCTGGCATTTTGCTTCCAACTAATCTTTTCTAGTTTGAGCACCTCCAAATATTCCAACTTCTTGGCCTTCAACTCCCTCAGCTCTTCCTCTGAGACAACTGCGGAATCCTCCATCTTCTCCCTCTCTGCTATCTCCTTCAGAAGTCGTGCCGACCTCAACCTAATATCCCCGAATACCTCCTTATTCCACACCTTGAGATTAGATTTTAGCGTTCTCAGCTTCATGCTAAAACGCCTACTAGATGGCCCCCTTCCCTCCGCTCTGCCCCATGCTTCTGCCACCACTTCATGGAACCTCTCGTCTTTAAGCCACATCTTCTCATATCGAAACGGGGAAGGGCCACCCCGAAAACAGCTCGACTCCAACACGATAGTCGCATGGTCCGACATCGGCCTGAATAGAGAAGAATGAATAACATTTGGAAAGTGATTCTCCCACTCTGGGCTAACAAGAGATCTGTTCAAACGGCTAGCTCGCCCACTAGACTCCGAATGAAACCACGTAAATTGGGCCCTCCAAAGCGGATAATCAATAAGCTCATGTCTTCTGATAAACTCTCCAAATCTCTTCATTTTGGCCGTTAAAGCACTGCCTCCTTTCTTTTCTGCCACTGACCGGATACAGTTGAAATCGTCCCCCAAACACCAAGGGCCTCCCCAACGAACACTCACATCCTCTAACTCCAACCATAAAGACTTATCGCCCGAACCTCCTGAAAGACCATAAACTCCTGAAAAAACCCATTCGAAGTCATCGCCTATCAGTCTACACAAAATAGACAACGAATAGGCCCCTGCTTCCGAATCCAACACCACCACCTTAGCTGCATCCCACATGAGAAGAATGCCCCCTGAAGCTCCCAAGGAAAGCACTAAGGACCACTCCGGGGCCACCATACCCCATGCCTCCCGAATATGGAAGTCTTGCATGGCTTCAATCTTTGTTTCTTGAATGCAGACTAAAGCCGGTTTCTTAGATTTCACAAATTGATGAAATGCCATTCGCTTCTCCACTTGCACCATTCCCCTCACATTCCAAGACAATATGGATAGTTCCGTCATCTTCCAACTTTCCGACTCCCACTTGGCTTATGGCTACTGCCTACCCCTTTTGCCACTGATCTGTCATAATTCACGTCATTCTCCAAACGCCTCCTCTCCATCTCCACGAAGCTTTTCCTCCCTACTGGAGTCTGCATTATAGAGTTTTCTACCTCTTGAACCCCACAAGCCTCGCACTTTTGGAACAACACCTTAGCCTCATCTTCATGCCCTTCCACTGACATGCCCAAAAATTTACTAACCCCCTCCAACTTCGATACCACCCAGTCGGCTGCCTCCTTCTGGCCTACCTGTGGAATCCTGCAAGAACCACACTTCTCGGTCCCCCCGCGAGACGCAGAACTCTACCTTGGCTCCCCTGATCTTGGCTGTTGTCCTACTGGGACCTCTTTAAGAGAAGGAGATGGTAACAAAGAAGAGAAGTTCAACACCTGCTCACTATCCAACAGGGTTTAGGCTTACCTGACTCCGGCACGAAACAAACCGGATCGATCAATGTCCCTGGTTTGGCCCATTCGAGGGGAAGCCACTCGGAGGACGTCTTGAGCTAGATCTTCTGCCGCAACTGCTGATGGTTTGTCGGGTCAAGGGAAATACCATCCCTCTGCCTCCTCCTCTCCACCTCCATCATCACCTGAGGTCCCTCCATCTGCCTCCTCTCTTATTGCAGCTTCCTCAGCCCCCTGACCTGTATCTACTCCGCCCTCCACCACTCCCCCAACTACAAACGCAGTACCCCCTGGGATGGGTGCGCTGCTCCTCAACCCTATGCCACTGGGGATGCTAACTCTCAGAGAATAACCATCGACGATCGCCTCACTTCTCCCCTCCTGTGATTCCCTCTCCTGCCCACCCGGATTGCAAGCCTGCTCTGTTGCTGAGCTCCAGGTTGAAGGGAGAGATGGGGTCACCCCAACACTGCCACCCCCTTCCTTATCAGAAAGAGGAAGACGACTCCCGCTAAATTCGTCCCTCCCCGAGCCCTTTAAGGGATCAACATTAGAAGGGCCCTTCCTCTTTTTGGATCCAGCCCAAAAAATAATAGGGTCCAAACCAAAAGGGTCCTCTGTATCCACGCCCGAATCCATTTGAGCCAGGGGCCCCTTGCCCAACGGGCCCCCGCAAATATACTGAGGCCCATCGAACTGATGGAAATCTGCCTTACTCCCTACCTCTGCGAATGGGTCCAACAGGCCTGGAATTTGATCTCCTTCTTGATTCTTCTCCACTGGACACCTCACCCATGATGAAAGGTCGAGATTAGGTTTGCTGGACATCGCATAAAACTCCTTTAGGTTTGAGCCCTTCTGCCCTACCTGCGAGATTTTCCTCATCCATACTCTCGTTCGTCTTCGCCTATCTGCCCTCAATTGATTTCTTTTACTCCTCTTTTGCTTTGTTCCTTTTTTGCAATCCTTCTGCACCACAGGGCCTGCAGTCGACACCTCTAGCATCTAAGTTTTGCCTCTGCGGGTACTAGCCTCTGTGCCAATGGGGCTGCTTGAGCCTCTTGAACAACCGAAAGCAAACTCAGCTCGCTGATCAGGGGTCGTCGCCTGACTCCCTTTCCTTGCTGGAAAAGACTCTACTGTCTTCAGCCCCTGATCCGCCCCATGTGGCGCTCGAACTATGGTTGATACCCTCCCACCTGCAGAGATGGCTTGCTCCGACAAAAATTTTGAATTTTCAACCCGGGGCCAGCGCCGGACCACACTATTGTCGCCAGAGCAATCAACTTCATCACTTCTGAGTATAGACCAGAGAAATAAATCCATCGCGATCAGGTATCCAAATGGATCGAGGAATTTTGTCTCTGCTAGTTGAGGCAATACGAATCCGAGCTATTCGAAAGTCTGACCGATCCAGCGAGTGAGGATCGATGGTCAGGGTGCCCCCACAAGAATCACCAATGGCCGAAAGGACATCAACATTCCACAGGTGTAAAGGTAACCCAAGGACTCCAATCCAAAATGCATCTTGCAACGCATTATCAGCTACTTTGTTCGACTCTGGCCACCACCATGCCATTCTAAGCGTACCCCCACCCTGGAGCTTCCATTCTTCCTTAGCACACAGATCTCTAACCGTGGAGTGACGCTTAACAATCATGATGCCTTTATTGATTGCAAACGGAATTAAAAATGATCGCTCATCTTGAGGAATCACTCCATTAACTTCCTTCTCCAGTTCGGACCAACTGGCCATCGAATTATGAAACATGCAAATCACTGCCAAGTCCCACCATCCTGACGGATACGCCTGAAGGGTCACTGCCAACATGGTTGGAGAAGACAAATGAGGCAGACCAACTTGAGACTGGTGATGTATTTTGTCCAACAGATACTCACAGCAAGGAGATGTAAGTAATAGATGATTAAGAGTATGGTGGCAGACAATGCAGAACAACTCAACAGATCGTACTCCCTCTTTTTTTCCCTCATCTCCATCTCTTCTTTCTCCAGTAAATCATTCAAATCCATCACTTATTTTCTCACACCTTTTGTGTTGGCTCTAACTGTCTTAATATCATTAGCTTTATATGGTAATAAAAAAAAAAAAGCCTACTATATCCATTCGGGTTGGAATTACGGTACCCAGACATCCAATTGCAATTTAGTGTTTTTGGACGCCCTCCAACTGTAGACTCGGTAGACTTTGAGGTATGGCAGTTGAAATGACCACCATTGTATTAGCCTAACTCCTAACCTCTTAACTTTAGAAAATTGATATGTAAAGAAAACAATTATTGGTTCATATGATAATGTTTGAATTATTGGTTCATAAGAGAATGTTTGAATCATTGGTGTTCAAATTGTTAGTTTAACGGTATTAAAAATGTTCAGTGATCAAAGGAGAAAATATAACTTTTTTTTCCCTCTCTTTCCATGACATCCAAAATCATCTTACTTTTCAAAACATTCATAACTTATTAAATCTTCAATTTACATTTTTTTTATCGATAATCCAGTAATATATTATAAATATTAAAAAAAATAGGACAAGGAACAGGGGCAGAAGCATATGTTCGAATAGAGTTTACAAGCAAATAAACGCAAAAGGAGTATGATGAAAGACCTAGTCTAGATAGACCACCCAAAGAGGAGCTCAACCCATCACTTCCCAAAGTTCCTCCCCATCGAAACTAACACCCACCCATTCTAAGGCAACCAACCAAATACGAGCACGAATACGAGATTGGGATGCCGAAATCCCCAAAATCCCTTCCATTTACTTTATAATCGCATATATGATAATGCGATTGAATTTTTAGTTTAAGAACTTTATATAATTTTGTCAATGATTAACTAAATTTTTGTTTATGTTAGATTTATTATGCGTGTTCTTTATTTACTCACAATGATAGGAATAAATCAATTGGCATGCTCATGTTTGATAAGGTCAATGTACCATTTTAAATTCCTATCATTTGCACTAAATCTCGCACAGTTTACATGATAGATAGTTTTACACATAATGAAAATGGTAATCATATCATGGCCGTTAATGTGGAAAATTTAGACATTTAGACTTCAAAACAGTAGTAGAAATTCTTTTGTCCATATATTCGTGTGTGCTCTTTCTTAGTAAGAGGTGGTACTCTTATTTTAGCAACTAGGAAGTGTAGCAGTAGGTTTACTATGTCTTTTATTTTTGACCGTTTTCGTGCATCGCCCAGGTTCCTTACTAGTTTCAATTACATGCAACATTAAAAGGCTAGCCAGCCTAGCCTCCTCTTTCGAGCACTAACAAGCCCCTTTTCACTAAATGGGTTTCTGTTTCCAGATTTATCAATCCTAGAAAAGAAAGTTGCATTTACTGAAACCACCTACAATAGATTCCTTGGCATTTATACCTTATATACTGCTTCATCTCACAGTCACTCCAGATTAACCATCCAACTAGTAATTAGAAGCACTGGAAATTGATGAAAATCCACGAAGGCATTGCTTCTTGCATTCCCATCTCAAAAATTTTGCATCCAAATGAAACATGAAGTTCTAAACAAAGACAAGGGAACGAACCTAAGCTAAGACATGTTAATAAGAAGAAAAAAGCTGCTCCCTTAATCAATAGTAAAATTTTCATGAACATCATCCAAATTATTGCCATTCCTTATCTAAATTAGTTCTAAGCATAAACATTTAAGAGTATAAACTATAAACTAACCTCAGTCTGAAATAGAGCAAACCCAATTTCATAATAGCAGAACTTTTGGATTATCAAGACAAAATATACTTATTTGGAGCAGGATATAGAACAATTCCTTTGCCCGACTAAGTTATCAAAAGCATATGTTGAAATTGAACTCATCAAAATTAAACAAATGTTTACAAAGAATGGCTAAATTCGCAGGGGGTTTTTAAAACGGCTTACTCGGGACAAGTATCGAGAAGGAGCTCAACTGAGTCATCCAAAGGTCGGCCAAGCTTCTTCTCCTCTTCCTCCTCGAGTTCCTTGAGCCAAAGGATGGCGTGGACCCTCTGCCGCATTATCCGATAATCATTGGCCAATTTTGGAACCGTATAGAGTTGGGGATTCTCCTTATGCAATCGATACATCTCGGCCTTCTCGGAGTCCTTGAGATACGAGCCCCTCGCACCGGGCTCTCTGACCTGCTTCAACGACACGCTCATCTCCCTCATCCTCTCTCCCCATCCGTCGACGAAAGCCTTACTCCTCCGATTCTCCTTCTCCAGTTCAGACACCTCATCCACCGGCACCGGTGAGGACATTGAAGGCGAGAGAGGGAGCACGTCTGCAGCCCCCGGAGCAACCTGACGGCCGACGGCCTGGCCGTCGAAATGGTCTTTAGTGAGTCCCGTAGACCAGGACGAATCAGAGTTCCAATCGAGATCAAATGTCCCGTCAGGTTCTGGCTTTTTCCGAGACGATCCGACGTTGTCCCATCCTTTCTCCCAGGCGTCATCGCTTGGACCGCTAGATTTTGTGGAGAAAGCTCGAGACCTTGAATGCCAAACGGATTCGAGGGCATTCGATGCGATTCTTGGGTCTCTGGATGTAGTTTCTTTCAGCGATCTTGCGATGGCTGAAGAAACGGAGAGTCGATACAGGATGCTATGCAGATTCTGCATTTAGATCAACGGGGATGAGTGTTCCTCGACTTTAAACTTTAAACCCTAGTCAGTAAAGACGATGGATGAACTCTAATTTCTGACCCAGACGCGATAAACTGTTCTCATGCTTTGCATTTTTATTTTTTATTACCTAAAAGGGCATGCTTTTAACATATTTACCAAAAAAAAAAATGCCTACTTTGTATTTTTATCCCCTAATAGGGTATGCTTTTGACATATTAACCCCTTAGCTAAATATATAAAACCTAACACGGATATTGGTAATATTGGAGTACATACGTTATTTGGTAAAACTTTTCAAAACATGTTCTTTTAGGTGATATTTTTGATTTAGGGTGACTAATCGGTACTTATCTATTTTTTTTAAAGGAAAATAATCACCGATGGGTTGACACGAGGAGATGCGTCTCGGGTCCCATTTTAGTGTCACCTGTCCCTCTTTTGGCTCCATGATTACGATTCACTAACCACCTACCTATACCTCTGGCACTCACCTCCCGCATAGACCTCCCCTCTAGTTTCTAAAATTGCACTGCCCTCCCCTGTGTTTTAATTGTAAGTAGCAAACTCCCTATTCTTTTAATCTACCATTATGAATGAACTTTGACAATGTCATGTTCTTAATATTTTAAAATACCTAAATTACCCGTAAAAGTGTCAGTGTGTCATTTCTAAGTCTTGCAAGTGTAAATGCAATTTACACATGGCCTAAATGGCTTCGGTTATGTGTAAGTATGATACGGTTTGCAAGTTTCATGTTTCATATATTGACCTCAAGTTTATTGCCATTTAGTTTGAAGTAATTCTTGATTCTTGAGTTGAATTATTTTCATATATTGACCTCAAGTTTCATATTCTGGATAATAGAGGTTATAGTTACCAAATCTGTGGAATGGTTTTCTTGGATGGTTCGGGATTTATTTGTGGTGAATAGTGTTTTAGCGTCCTATTTTAGGCACAATGTTCATCCTAATAGGTTGCCAAACACCATGCGCAGCAAGTAAAGCCTGGACAGCAAGTGTGGCATGGGCTCCATGAGATTTCTCTTCATTGAAATGCACCATCTCTATCCAAGAATCTGGGTGTTTGAATAGCATTACCTCACATATATCAATCAGTGCATCTAATCATCCCAAAATAATGGCAGTCTTTATTTACAACGGAGAGAACGGTAACTTGTAGACATACATGTTTTATTAAACACATATTGTGATAGAAGTTTCGATGTGGCCAGTCCAAAAGATAACGTCGACACAAACACCATTAACATTTAATATCATTAATTAGTAAATATGTCAAAAAATATATAAAAATGTCAAAAGTAGACATGTCCAAAAGGCATCCAAAGTAAAGAGCTAGAGCCCCACAAACAAAAAATAATGGGGTCACCCAGCTGTAACATCCAAAATGTAGAGCCACACTGGCAACAAAAAATATGTGGCCACCTATCCATCTGTAGTATGCTATATGTATTATGTCCAAAAATCAGCTGCTATTGCTCTAAGTTAGCCCTCCCTCCAGAAGTACCAAAAACAACTACAAACACAGATAACATATCATATTAGAAAAGGGTAGAAGCATCATCTTGCACTTACTTACAAAAAAATATGTCCAACAATGTTACTTAGAACAAGTATGACCCTATACCTATTTATGTCCACCATTAGGACATGCTCATAGAATACGCATAGTCCTATACATGAGGTCTCTCCCTCTATATTACACAAGTTAAACATGAGAAATATGAGCAAAAATTAAAATATAAGCAATACTTGAAACTTAACAAATTAGGTAGTGACTTCTTAATTGGTGTCTTGCATTTAATGAGCGTCTACTTTTCACAGGACCGCGCTGACATGTGCATTTGTTGTGTCCAAACTGCTTACAAATGCAACACTTAATAGTGCTTGATCTGCAAGATTGGCTCCCTGTGGTAGGCTCATCTAATTCTCTTCTCCTATTTTTCTTAGGTCGACCAGGCAAGCGACGAAGGGATGGAGGTTCTACTTGATCGTGATTTCCTACTAGCCACGTGCTTTCATCAGATAATGGGTGTACGATACCACCATGTGCCTTCAAATATGTCTCCTTGGAGTAGTACCCATCACAATAATCATCAATATTGGCCCTTTTACGTGCAATACATGCAGCTGAATGCTTACAAGGCAATCCAAATATTTTCCAAGCTTGACAACTACATGATTTAGCATCAAAATTCACCACAAATCTAGTAGGACCTTCAATCACCTCATACTCCTCACATCCGGCAAATACAACTACACACGTCCTTGAGTCTTGTTTGATGACATCCATTTTACGTTTTATCTTAGGGGTCACTAAGCTCTCCTAAGAACATGCTTTTTCATTACTACATTGTGTAGAACCCCGGAATTCAAGTTCACTATGCTATGAATAGTGTCAGTAAATAGTATTCTTATATAGTGTGAGTAAAGGCCTAAAACCTTCTATTGAATCTTGGTATTATGGTGAGTCAAGTGAGGATTTTAGGTACATGTTTGAGTCTTAAAAAGAGGTAAAAAGATACCCTAAGTGGGTAAAAGCAATGGTATAAAATACCCTAGCTAAGCGTTTAATGAGTTTTTAGTGAATAGCGCGGTGAATAGTGCTAGTGCACGAGGTATAAAGAGGCCGGGGCCTCTCATGCATATTGACATTAATTCAATGATCACCTAGGTGGGTTACAAACCTATGGGGTAACGAGTCATGAGGTGTGAGTAGGGTGTTGGACCCAAGGGGAAAGAGTGTGAAAGCACTCAAAATATTCTAAGCGTTACAAGGGTATGTCTTAACATACCCTCAAATTTACGAAGCTCTAATTTAGTCACTGCTTATCAGAATCGAGTGATTCTTGAATTTTTAGAAAGTTATTTAAGCCCTCTTCGAGGTTCATGTTGATCACTTTTCTGGATTTTGAGTCGGGTATAAGTCAAACGTCTGATTTCCGAAATCGGATCTGCTGCAAATATGGGTTGGTGAAATCCATTTTCGGACCAGTCGGCTTTAGAGCCCATTTAGGTAATTAAAAACTCAAAATTGAGAATTTCCTATTAGACACGAAATTGTTCTTCTTTAAAAGACGAGTCCAACGCAAGTTGAATTATCAAAATCCGATAAGCAAGTCAAAAGTTATGACCAAAATACCAAAACGGGAAAAACCTAGAAACTTTATGTCCCAGGTACGATCATTCGTAAACAACCTACGAACGATTGTAGCGACGCTACGAAAGATCGTAGAGTTGCTACGATCGATCGTAAAACCCCAAAAATGCTGAAAACTCACTGGGCAACCTACTATCAATCATATAAAGCCTACGAACGATCGTGAGCATGCGAATCAACTTTTTTTGGTACGTGATTTTTGGGGTTATCACCCCTTTGCCTATAAATAGAGGCTCTCATTTGGGGGGTTTTGCTTACCCAAAACCTAGAAAGGAGTGAGAGGAGAGGAAGAGATTGAGGGTTTTTCCAATTGAGAGGTTGGATTGAAGATCAAGGGAGTTCAAGATCAAGGTTGGATCTTCCACGATCAAGCAAGATCTTCCTCCTCAAGTGTTGCATTTTCCACAAGCTTGGATTTCCAAACCAAGGAGAGTTTCTCTTCAAGATTTAGAGTTAATCATCAAGGTTAGTACACCCTCCTAGTTAATTTTGGTAATAACCTAGAGTCTCTCTTTTAAAAAAAAATTATGTTGCTTGACTTTATACATCCCTCTTCTTGAAATACACATAATGAAATGTACCTTATGTGTTTGATGAAATGTTAGAATGAGAAAACATGAAAGAATGACTATAAGAATGTTGAACACCGCGTGTTTGAAGAAACACTTGAACATAAAGACAAGAATAAAATACTATAAAGAGGTTGAATGTCATATGCTCAATGAAATGCATGTAAGAGAAATTGATCAAGACTATGAAAGCATGATTTATGGAGTATCCTAAATAGAAATTTTGATAAATGATATGTGTTTTTTTCAACAACTCGCATGATTATAGAAAGCTTGGAAATGTTATATGCCACTCCTTGAATTATTCATATCTCTATGAAATGTTGGTCATTGTGTGTTTGATGAAATGCATGTATGAGCTTGAAAACCTAAGACTAAAAAAATGGGAGTTAAAAGCTTATAGAATTATTGAATGCAAGATGTTTGATGAAACGCATGTATGGACTTTAGAATCTAAGACTAGACAAACATGATTTAGGGGTTTGCCCCAACTTGGTGAATTTGGCTAGCATGCTCTATACGATAAGTTAAGTTTTTCGCATGCCTATAGAAATATTGAATCGCTTATGATGTCTTTTAAATTGTTTCATGTTACTATGCTCACAAATTGGCAAGCACAAGCACATATGCACACATGAACCTAGTTTTCTAAAAGTATAAGTGTACGGAAATAAACCAAGAACAAGAGAAGAATGATCTCCACAAGACAAGAACAAGACAAGTAAAGAACTAAAAAACATAAAGCATGGAAGGATGTTAGTGTACTATGACCAGGTATAGGCACTAACATCTGTTCCCAAGTAAATAAGAGAGGATGCTAGTATATTATGACCAGGTACAAGTACTAGCATTTGTCTCCAAGCAAAAGTAAAAAGTATGAAAGGATGTTAACGTATTATGACCAGGTACGAGCATTAACATCCGTTTCCAAACAAGTATAAAAGGATACTAGTGTACTATGACCAAGTACGAGTACTAGTATCTGTTTCCAATAAAAATAACGAATATGAAAGTATGCTAGTATACTATGACCAAGTACGGGCACTAATATATATTTCTAAGATAAGCATGAAAGGATGTTAGTGTACTATGACCAGGTATGGGCACTGTGAGCACGAAAAATTACTCACTGGGATTTAGCGTCGCCACTTATTAATTCAGAAGGGATAAGTCCCCCGAGAATGTTGGATAAGGCTTGGTCTGCGATCGATGATCGGGGTAAGAGGTTCGGTTAAGTTCGGGGAAGGGGTTAGGCACCCCGACACTTCCACATAAAGTGGTTCCCTACTTACTAGGTTTAAGCCAAAGTTAAGATCGAGATTAATCAAATGCCAAAGTATTTAACTTATACTAACCGGAAGAAAGTAAAAGCTAACTAGGGTCGGGCCCGTGTTGGGCTGCCTACGTACTCACATTAGGGGTGAGATCAGACCGAGCGTAGTTCTAGCACATGAGCCCGTGCTAAGGCGAGGGGGTGTGTGTGCGTGCACCAAGGGCGGCTTAGGGGCCTAATCCGGAGATTAGGGTTTTGCTTGACCGAGGTTGGTCAATGTGCAAAGGGGTTGGGCCCGGAGGCCAAGGGTGAGCCCGGAGGCTAGGGTTGAGGCCCGGTAGGCCTAAGGGTGTTTTAGCCAAGGGTTAGGATTGCTAACCGTGGTTAAAAAGATGATTAACCATGGTTAGGGGTACTAACCATAGTTAAAAAAAACCAAAGTCAGTCATTTTGATCTTTTTACATTCTTCTTATTTTTTTTGGGATTTTTACAGATTTTTCCCAATGGCTAAGGGTGCTTAACCGCGGTTAAGGGGGGAAGGTCACCATGGTTAAGGGTTTTAACCAGGGTAAAATGGCCAAGTAAGAACATTTTTGGCTTCTAAGATTATTTTTGAATTTTTGATCATTTTTCCAGATTTTCCCTGGTTAAAGGACGCTTAACCATGGTTAAAAATCAACCTGGGTGGGGTTCTTGACCGTGGTTAAGGGTCCTAACCACAATGAAAAAAATCAAAAAAATATTTTTAGAATCTATGAAATATTTTTGATTTTTTAGATATTTTTCCAGAATTTTGTTTTGGTCATGGGCTGCTTAACCATGGTTAAGGGTTAACCATGGGTGAATTTAACCATGGTTAAGAGTCCGGTTGGCTCAAAAGTGGGCCCAGGGGCAATGGCAGGGCCTAGACTGGCCTCCTACCCGGTCTGGGCCCTCACAAATATCAGAAATTGTAAAAAACCCAACTCTTTAATCGCATTTTTAACCATAGTTAACATGCTTTTAACCATGGTTAAAAAAGGACCTATGAGAAACCGAAACTACCAGTGGGTAGCCTGAAGTGCCGGGAGCATTTTGAGCCTTTGTGGGGCCCAAGGGGAGGTCGGGTGTGGGCCCCACAGAGGCCCAAAGTGGTCACGATGAACACACATAAAATAACAAATTTTCAAAAAACAGAAAAACAGACTTCCAACCACTGTTTGTCAGAAATTTAACCATGGTTAGGGGCTGACCCAGGGTAATCCGAGACCACGGTTGGGTAGCCTGAAGTGCAAGGAACATTTTGGGCCTTTGTGGGGCCCAAGGGGAGGTCGGGTGTGGGCCCCACAGAGGCCCAAAGTGGTCACGATGAACACAAAAATAACAAATTTTCAAAAAACAGAAAAACAGACTTCCAACCACTGTTTGTCAGAAATTTAACCACGGTTAGGGGCTGACCCAGGGTAATCCGAGACCACGGTTGGGTAGCCTGAAGTGCAAGGAACATTTTGAGCCTTTGTGGGGCCCAAGGGGAGGTCGGGTGTGGGCCCCACAGAGGCCCAAAGTGGCCTACTTCACCACAGTTGCACACTGTCGACCCCGCGTTGGGGTTGATTTAACCATGGTTAGAGGCATAGTTAAGGGCTGAAAATTTATAGGGGGGTAGCCCTATATATGGAGAGTCTAACCATGGCCCTGGTTTCAACCAGGGCCTAGTCTAACCATGGTTAAACAGGGGTTACAGGTGGCTGGATGAAAACTGGGTTTTTTTGAAATTTCTTTTGAAAAACTTTCATGGGGGCTGTGGTGCTTGGTCATTGAGTGTCCAGGGGGGGTTCCTCATAGATTGAGGACCCCCCAGATGTCAATGGATCACTGCCTGCACGCGGGTGGGGGTTAGTACGAATGGCACCTCAAGGGAAGCACCCCCAATGTCTACGGTAGAGACAAGGGAGTCCCTATCCTCGGCTACAAGATCAAAATAAACCAAAAAGAAAAAAAATGGGACCCCTAGAAGGGGGACCAGGGGTCCCTTACAGAGGTATTCCGGAAGGAAAATAGTAAAAAAAAAAAGGAGAGGGGTGTACCCTTGCTACTGTGGTTGCTAGACGAGTTGGTGGACGTTTGGGAGGTGGTTGGGAGGCTGAGGCAACTCCGGTGAGGGCCTGGGGTCCTAGCTACGGTTGATACCGAGGTCTAAGGGTGAAGGAATGGGGCTGGCAGAGGTTTTGCAAGGGTTCTTTGCAGCCAAAAACCAGTGAAGACGTTGTGGGGATGGCTGGACTTTTATAGAGGAGTGGTGGACGAAGCCAGGGGTATTTCGGTCATTATGCAGGCGTGGGGAACAAGCCTGGAGAAGGCTGGACCAGCAGGGGGCCAGGGACAGCTGGGAGAGCAGCTGGTTGCTGTACACACCCTTATTTGGAGAAGATAAACAGTGATGGGTTTGGGATTTTTGAAAAAAAAATCTTTTGCCATTTCGGGCCTAAGCCCTCATACGTGGCCCAAGAGCATTTCCCTCCCTTTTCCCTTGAGAGCTTTGCACCCAAATTCAAATTTTGAAAAAGTGAGTGGGTCCCACTTGGGTTGGGCCTTGTGGGCCCATGTTTGGGCCCCAAAGATGCATTATCCAAGGTTTTGGGGGTTTAGGGCTTTGAAAAGGGCCTTGAGCCCGTGGTGCTTAGCCTAGGGTTTAGACTAGGGCTAGGCTAGGGTTAGACCTAGGGTTGGGTCTAGGGTTTACCTAGGGTTAGTCCTAGGGTTTAGCTAGGGTTAGCCTAGGGTTAGACTAGGGTTTAGGCTCTTTTAGTTGAAATGGGCCTCGAGCCCGAATGCCTCTAGCTTAGGGGTTTTCTAGGGTTTAGGACTAGGGCTAAGCTTAGGGCTACACTAGGGCATGTCTAGGGTTTACCTAGGGTTTAGCTAAGGTCATACTAGGGTTTAGCATAGGGTTTAGGGGAATGGGCTTTGAGTCCATGGTCCATGTCCTAGGTGTTTAGGGTTTTAGGGTTTACTAGGGTATACCTAGGGTTTTGGATAGGGTGTAAAAATTGGGTGCTTACAGGCACTAACATCAGTTTCCAAGTAAATATGAGAGGATACTGGTATACTGTGACTAGGGGTGTCAATGAGCCGAGCCAGCTCGGCTCGACTCGAAATAAACCGAGCTTGAGCTTTTACTTTGGGCTCGTTCAGCCAACCAGAGCCTTAAAAGTGAGCTTGAAAAATAAACGAGCCGAGCCTGAACATTAGGTGGCTCAGCTCGATTAATTTTATAATAATACCCTTTAAAAGTTAAATTTATATTATATATTTAGTATACAATTTTTTTGGTAAATATATTTAGTATACATTAACATAATTATTTATGTTTAAGTTTTAACTCAAGCTTTCACGTGAGTCACATGACATCCCAAAGAAAAAAAATGTCCTTTTAAATTTTTTTTAATTGAGTTTAGTGCTTATCAATGCATTTAAATATATATATATATATATATTATCGAGCTCGAGCTGAGCTCGAGCTCAACGATTCGTGGACGAGCCGAGCCAAGTCGAGCCTGAGCCTCTGTAAAATTTCAACGAGCCGAGCTGAGCCTGGGCATCTATAAAATTCCAACGAGCCAAGCCTAAGCAGTGCCCAGCTCGGCTCGTTGACACCCCTAACTATGACCAGGTACGGGTACTAGTATCTGCCTCCATGTAAAATAAAGAATATGAAAGGATCTAGTGTACTATGACTAGGTACGAGCACTAGTATCTGTTTCCAAGATAAGTAATAAATGATGAGTAGTGTACTATGACCAAGTACAGACACTATCATATGTTTCCAAGCACACATGATTATAAGGAACTCACAAGCAAGTTAACGAGACTCACAAGATATATGAAACGCGCATTGTTAAAAGCATGAACTTAGAGTATGATTTAATAGATGATGCTCAGGATTATGCAACTGTTATCTTGCTTTTCTTCCGCAATATGATTTTGTATATTTACGATGAACTATATCTTGTATGACATTTTAATCTTATTACTATCGTTAGCTAGTAGCTTGTACTCGTTGAGTATTCCATACTCAGCCGTACATTTTATGTCGGCAGATTCATGCTACATTGTATCCTAGAGCATTAGATCGAGATGGATTAGGGACGGCAGGGGCCTTCTTGGGATGTTCTTGAGAATGATGGTGGTCTTGATATATGACCATATGGTTGAGTGATACAGAGGGAGAGACATGTATTTGAGTTTTATTTTTGGGGATAATTGTAACACTTGAGTTGGTACTCAAGTTAAGGTCTTCATGTACATGTTTTAGTTCATATTCAGTATTGTAAACAATTGCACTTGGAATACAGTTAAGTTATTAAAGAAATTTTCACTTCACTATTTAGCATGCCTTGTATACTCTTTGCAGGATGATTTTAAGTGTAAGTGACGTCACCAAAGCCTCGTAACTCCTAAGGGGGATTTTGGGGCGTTACACATTGAATCCTACCCATTAACTTGACCCTTATAGAATCAACCAAAGTAAGGATTGGTTTGCCCCTAAGATCGCTAACCCACTGATTGAAGGACTCAGTCATGTTATTTGTTACGTGATCACTCCTCACTTTGGGGTCAAATGCATGCCTATACCATGAATGCATAGGTTTTTTCCGTCAAGCATTCGTAAGCTTATTTTCTTTCTCTTTTCATTTTATCCATAGCAAAATTAAAGACCCTATTATTATACGCTCGAGTAGCAACCCAAAAGTAATTCCTCAATTTCAACCCTGAGAACTTTTTTTTGAAATTGTTGTATAGATGCCTACAACACACTCGATGCGTAGCTTCTTGGATGATTTCATTAATGGCTTTCACAACACCCTATAAAAAATGTTTACATTGCCCAACTATACCTTGCATTGAGAACAAATCATCATAATAATTATAAAACTATAAACATTGCATACCTTTTGTCGGTCGGTCATGAAACACATAGGGCTTTGATGTGTAACTGTCCCAATGATAGTGTGTAAATAATGGAGAAAAAAATTCCAACTTTCCTTAGTTTCACCCTCCACAATAGCAAAAGCCACAGAAAATAATCCATTATTCTCATCCAAGTGCAATGGCTACCAACAACACCCAACCATATGGGCCCTTTAAATGGTACCCATCAAATCCTATAAAAGGTCTACATCCTTCTAAAAACTCATTCTTCATGGCTTCAAAGCAAATGAAAAATCTATTGAATATGGGATTTACATTGAGGCTGAGCCAATCATATTCAATCTTCACCAAGTTACTGGAGTTTGTCTCTCGAACCACTTCAGCATACACAGGCATTTTATTATATGACTTGCCATGGTTGCCCTTAATTTTATCACTTGCTTTCACTCATGCTCTATACAATTGCCATTTGCTTGTCTCAATCTCATAAGTCTCACGAATTTCAGATTGTATACCATCTATCTTCATAGTAGGATTAGCACGCAACCACTTTGCAAGCTTCTTAGCAATCCACGCCAAGGTAGCATTAGTATTCCTGGTAGCTCTCACACATGTGTGCTCATACTGAAATGTCTTGATCTTATAAGTTATCCCATATGGCAAAGGAGATGCATGAATGTGCCATAGACATCCATTACTTGAACAATGTGCAGTTACGCTTACTTTCTCATTCTTATCTCTAACAATTTCAAAGCCTTATTGAATGATATAGTCCATCAAAGCCTCCCTAAACTTTGTTACATTGCCAAACAACATGCCTACCTCCAATGAAACTTTCATACCCTCTTGCACTTCAAATTGCTTTCTACACATAAACCTATTAATATCATCACACTCATCATCAGAATCTGAATTAGAAATAAAATCAAAATCATCATTGGATTGGTAATCAGACAACACATCATTGTTCTTTTGCCCTCCACCCCCCAAATTAGATGCAACCATCTCACAAGTACTAATAGTATTCTCATTATCACAACCAACCCTCCTCTCATCATCAACACTAAAATCACACAATTCATCAAATATCACATTATTACCAACGTCACCACTATCAATCTCTGAAGCCCCTAGAAAGACATGTATATCACTTCTTCTTTGATATAACTCAAACATCCATAACACATAATCAGTAGAGGTAACATGCATCCATTAAATCACCAGACCCAGGTATGGCACAATGCATGGTGTGTACCATGCCCATATTAGAAGGTTGATTATCCAGTGCCGCTTCCACACATCAGTGAACATGTCCATGTAACAATATCTATCTGGGTCCACTTTTGTGATTATAAAAACTTTGTCCATATAGTGGATAACCAAATTGTGCAAATAAATTGAAGCCATTGAGACTTGGAAAAAATTCCAAAATAAGAAAAGACAATTACTTTTAAGTCAATGTAAAATGCATTATAACAAGGATGTTATTACCCTTGTATCTGTTTTGTTAAGGATGTATTCTGCTTTAAAATCAAGAACATATTTAAGAATAGCACTTGAATTCTAAGTCTTCCAATACAAGTATTGAAACTCATAGCTACTTTTAAAGAATTGATATATATATCTATTTAAGAATATTGGTGAAGGAAAATGAGAAGTGATATTAGCCTATGCTCTTAATATACAAAATCATACAAGTACATGCATGCATAAATACTTACTAAATACAATTTTGTTTTTTGGTTCAATCCTACTTGTTGCAAGGAAAGGTAGGTGTGACATGAGAATCCTTTTGACCGCTTAGCCATAAGGCAATAAGATCTGGTAATTGAGATGTAAAACCATAAAGGGGTAGACAAAACCTTCAAGATTTGAAACCAAAGAAAACGAATCAAATCATACAATTCAAGTACATGCATAAATACTTACATAATACAATTTTTTTTTTTGGTTCAATCCTACTTGTTGCAAGGAAATGGCAGTGTGTTTCCTATCGTTTCACTAGTGAATTTCTTTAAATGGTAGAAGTTAAGGTGATTGGGGGTTCTCTCGGTGTTAGTCTTTTATGTTACAGGGTTGAATGGGCTCTGACGCTTAAAGGAGTAGAGTATGAACTCATTGAAGAAGACTTAAGAAACAACAGCTCCATGCTTCTCAAATATAACCCCATTCACAAGAAGGTCCCAGTGCTCGTGCACGATGGGAAACCCATCGCCAAGTCACTTGTAATCCTCAAGTACATTGAGGATACATGCTTGAAAATTCTTATTATGGGGTAAAATTGTAGAAATTTGTCGCTGATGTCCAGAAGAACAAAATGTTAATATTCGTTGCCTATGTTTGCCTCAATCCTAATCATTCCAAAAATAATCTACAATTTCTTTGAACTCGATTGAGATTGATTGTCCAAAGGATGATTACCAAAAGACAATCACCAAACCCTAGCATAAATAAGAAAACTTTTAAGAGAAGAAGAAGAGAGAACTTACTGCAGATGTTGGGTGTGGACGGATGCCGGCGTTGACGGTAGCCAGCGTTGACAATGGCCGGCGTTGAAGGAGGCTGGACGGAAGTTGGCCGTGGTGAGGTGAAGTGTTGATGAGAGCTTGAGACTTTGAGGCGTGCTTTCTTGTTTTGAGGAGATAGTTTTTTGTGTTAAAAGAAGGGTTTAAAATCACATGGGGTAAAATAGTAAAACTACATTTACCGTTAACGGTGTTAACTTGATTAACCTGACAGGGGAGGGCAGTGCTATTTTAGAAACTAGAGGGGAGGTCTTTGCAATTTGACCAAACCTCAGGGGAGGTGAGTGCAATTTACCCAAAATAAATAAACCACAATAGTTTAAAAATAATTAACTATAGTTCATGTAGTTGAGTTGGCTTTGCGAACTATTGCTCTTTTTTAAAACCCTTCACCAAATGCTCCTGCACACACGTGACGCGAATATGCTCTTTTTAAAATTTTTGACCAATTTATCTAACCCATTTTCAAAAAGACATTTATGTCCCATCTATCCTTTATCAACCTCAAAATTTAACGTTAGATGGTTTTACATGAGTTTTCTTTACATTTTTAAAAAATGGTTTATAGTGTACGGTTGATACTCAACAAGTCGGGTCAGTACTGGTTATGTTACAAGTTTGAAGACTATATGTATCGATGTATCGATATAGGGTATATCAACCATGTTTATCGATAGGTACTGATACCCGGTGCATCGAAAATGAAAACAAAAATGCCACTTAAACTAAAAAGTGTCCCGAAAACCCTAAAAACAACCTCGAAATTGAAATGTGAGCATCAAAAAACTGCGTAGCAAAATAACGCATATCCATCTTGTCAAGCTTCCACAAATTCATATATTATAACAGTCAATCGAATTTCCGGTTCAAAAGGTATGGCAAAAACAAGTTCTAACGGCATCATATCGATTTGGGTATCAAACAAGTGTATTGATCACATGTATCAATTGGTATTGATTATACGCGTAAATTTTTTGTTAAAACTCGGAATTTTTTTGTAAAATTTTCATATTTTTTCAAAAAAAATTCTACTAAAACATCCATTAAAGAAGAAAGAAGTGAGGGGCTTCGTGAGATAGGAAGATGGAGGAGAGTGGAAAGTTTCTCTCATCTCATGTGCGCGTCCACAAATCTCTCTTTTCATCTTCTTCTTCTTTCAAAACTATAATAAACTCTTCCTTAAAGTGTAGGTGGTAGCATTGGGGTACTTTAGACTTTTCATAAATGTTGAATTATGAAAAATGCTGATAAGTCTCTTTAAGGAAGAGTTTTTAAAAGTTGGATAATTTGAAAACATACAAAAACTTGGGAGGCAATCAGAGAAAAAGTCCTACTTTCACATTCACATGTGTTATAAATTCAATGTTAGATATAGGGCTGTCAATGGGTCAAGCTCAAGTTGGGTTTGATTAGGCCCGATTCTAAATGACTTGATATATATAGGTCTACATCTTTTTAAGTTATCACTATAGATCAAAATCCTTTCCGATTATAATCAGATTCAAGATCTCAAATCCGTATCCGATTCGATGGATCTATAATAGGATTCATATCCTGCCTAATCAGACTAGATCCAGATCAAGGTCCAATCCGTTAACAGCCCTAGGCCGCACATGAGAGGGGGTGGTGATAGATAGTGGAAAGAGGGGACCTTAGTGAGACCTACGCAATGCATGTGTGTTAGACATGAGAGAGATAAAATGTGTTAGAAACATGAGTAATAAGACGGTTGAAAACACAAGGAGTGGGAGAGAAAAACACAAATAAACAGTTGAGGGAATTAATTATATCTAAGGGGATTGGAGTAAATAGATTTAATACCCTAAATATATATTCACTAAATAATAATAGTGTGTTGATTAAAACGAGGAAAAGGATTGTGTTGATTTAAAAGATGTATGAACAAAAGACTTTTGGGAGACAGTTGCTGATTGAAAGGACTATTTCTTATATTTAA
Organism: Tetracentron sinense; assembly: GCA_015143295.1. Taxonomy (NCBI): domain Eukaryota; kingdom Viridiplantae; phylum Streptophyta; class Magnoliopsida; order Trochodendrales; family Trochodendraceae; genus Tetracentron; species Tetracentron sinense. The sequence goes on from CM026551.1 coordinate 64,195,061, forward strand.
TACTTAAAGGATTTATAAGTAAAAAACTGAAACTGCTGTTGAGGGGGGTTGTTTTACCGGTTGCCGGTTAAATTATGGTCACTTGTTACTATACGGCTGAAAGTTGGATTAGGCTGCGAGTAGGGCTAACATGCCTCAATAAGTTAATAACCTTGCTAACCTAACTAGGGGTGTATTCTGGTCGAGCTAGGCCCAACTCGGCTTGGCTTGAAATGGGTTTAATTGAAATGGGTTTAATCTAGGCTTGAGCTCGGCATGACTCGAAATAGTGCTCGTAAAATCAGTTAGAAGCTTGGTTCGGATTCAAATAGGTTGGCTTGAGCTCTGCTCGAGCTCGAATTGATTCAAGCTCAAGCCAAGCTCAGTTTGATTTTTTTTAATAAAAAAATATATTTTAATAAAACCAATAATATATAAATAATATTTTTTAATGTAATTTTCAAGCCGAGCTGAGTTTCAAGCGAGTTGAGTCAAATTGAACACATTTCAACATTAAAACCTCAGTTCAACTCGGTCGAGCCAAAATTTTGAGCTTGAGGTCAGCTTGATCGAGCCGAGACATTGAGCTAACTCGGCTTGTGTGCAGCCCTAAACCTAACAATCTAAATTCGAAAAAAACAAAGGGGGAAAAAACTGGCGGGTGTCTGTCCACCATTCAGTATATAATAAGCAAGAGGATGCGCATTACGCAACATTACTCGCGTGGAAGAAGTTAGAAGTTAGAATCGTGTGTAACCGGCCATATGTAGACGCTGGTCCTTTCGACTCATAAACCGTTCCCGTTCCCGTTCCCGTTCCCGTTCCCTATTCGTGTTTTTGTTATTCTCTTGTTCGTCGCAGCGACAAGATCCGAGATCTGCACCTAAAATCAACAATCTTCAGGGTCTCCGTCTCTCTCTCTCTCCCTCTCTCCCTCCACACTTTTAACTGATCTCGAAGAATTTCCGTTAACTAGGGCTTTGCCCTTTCTTCCACGAGGCTCTTAAAAGGGTTTACTAGATCCTTTATTTATTTGCTTATGCACTGTATATTCTTTCGCGTTTCTCTCATGGATTTCTAGGGTTTATGAGAAGAGTTCAAAATGTCTGGAGGCGAATTCAATGATCACAAGCTTCTGCTCCGATCGAATTCGTCCTCTTCCGAACCCGATTTGGAATCTCAAGGCGCAAATAGGAAAGTTATTAGGGATTTGCTAAAGCATTTGGATCGCGGGTTTTCTGGGCGACGCCTGAGCCGCAAGCCTTTGGATAGGGAGTCTTCGTCGTTAGATCAGTCTCACGATGTCCTTCGCGATGGCGCCCCGCCTGAATGGGCTTTGCTTCTTATTGGCTGCCTTTTGGGCCTTGCTACTGGTCTTTGCGTTGCTGCATTTAACCGCGGGGTCAGTATTTTCAGCCTAGTCTCGTTTATGGGTTATCACTTGCTTATCCCGCAGATTGCACAACTTTGTTATTTTTCTTCCTTTTTAGTTCCTAATTGATTCGTAGTGGCAAGTTGTTTTATGGTAATTAATTCATCTTGGTTAAGGACATTCTTAATTAAATGCAACCATGATACACATTTATTTTGTTTTTGGAACTATAGTGCCATTTGAACTTCTGCCATTTTTTTTTACTCGGCTTGTTTTGTTGATTTGAATGATGTGGAATTGGTCTTCAAAGTTTTGGTTATTGGGATATTCTAGTTTGCTCTGTGTGATTGAATATGCTTTAAAAATCCAAATTTGACCCATGATGGATAATTTTTATCACTTGTAAACGGTGGTTCAAATTAATATGCTGACGTCTTCAACCTTGCGTTTGGTTATTGGTACCTATGTTAAGAACAAAGTAGTTCATCTTGACCCAGGCATTTATAAATAAAAATTGATGGGATATGATAAAGGTCCAGTTAACATTTTCACCTCGCTCCAGTTTATAATTTAAATTTGATATTTAATTTCTCCTTATTGAGTTGATTATTAATTTCTCACTTTACTCATCACTAAACCTGGTGGTTGGAGCGAGAATTGCAGTGTGGCATCACTCATCAGTTACTAGAATTTAAACCCGTCGTATAACTCATTTGTTCGGTGCCATTGTTTTGATTTCTAAAGTGTTATATGATTTGATGAGGACCCGGAGATGAGATATAGCTGCTGGCTCAGCTTGTTGTCCGACTCAACACGAGTACATATGTTGAGACCAATGTTTTTAAAACGTTAAGCCGTAAGGCGAGGCGTTAGGACCTCAAGATGCGTGAGGCGTATGCCTCATAGGAAAGCTTCATGCACTCTCATTTTAAAAAATAATTATAAAAAGATTCAATAAGTTAATGAAAGATTATAGTATATATATACATATATAAATATATATATATATATATATATATAGAGAGAGAGAGAGAGAGAGAGAGAGAGAGAGACATTTATATATTGTAAGTGGTGAAATCTCACCACTTATTTCACTCCCCACACAAAGGGTGGTGTGCACCATATGCATCAGATCACAATCCTGAGAAGGGTTGTGATCACATCACATGTGCAAACGCACGTGTGGATCCTTACCGCCTTGGATTAAAACCAATCGAAGGGCAGCAAGGTCCCCTTGTTGCCCCAAATTAAAATGGGTCTTTAATTTCGACGCTCCGGCCTGACCCGAGGGTCAATTAATCTAACTTCCTTTCGGGTAAGTTATAATGATAACAGTCAGCCTGAAGGCTTGACTGTTGTAAATAGGGTTCGACCCGAGGGTCGAACCTATAGGCACTCATTCGGGAGTGTTGTTTTGAAGGTGGTGACTGGCCTGGTTGTCGCGAATGAGGCCCAGCCCAAGGGCTGGACCCATAGGCACTCCACTTGGGAGTATTGTTATGTAAAGGGCAACAGGCCAGATGGCCTATTGGCTGTAAATGAGGCTTAACCCGAGGGTTGAACCTATAAGCATTCCCCTTGGGAGTGTTGCCTTGAAGAAGGTAACCAACCAAATGGTCTGGCTGCTGTGGAAAAGGCCCAACCCGAAGGTTGGGCTTATAGGCACTCCACTTAGGAGTGCTGCCTTGAAAGAGGCAACCAGACTGACCGTCTGGTTGTTGTAGAACAGATCTAACCCGAAGGTCAGACCTGTAGGCACTCCTCTTGGGAGTGCTGCTTCGAAGAAGGCAACCAGACTGAATGTATGGTTGCTGCGGGATAGATCTAACCCGAAGGTTAGACCTATAGGCACTCCTCTTGGGAGTGCTGCCTTGAAGGAGGCAACCAAACTGATTGTCTGGTTGTTGCGGGACAGTGAAACGGGCATGACGGCCTGTTTGTTGTAAATGGGGTTCAACCCGAGGGTTGAACCTATAGGCACTCCCCTTAGGAGTGCTACCTTGAAGAAGGCAATCAGACTGATTGTCTGGTTGTTGCGGGAAGGGTCCAGCCTGAGGGCTAGACCTGTAAGCTCCCCTTTTGGGGGTGCTTTGATGAAGAGGGGGGCCTTGCTGCCTCCTCTTCATTTGATTTGCTTCCCTTTCGGGGAGGCAAGGAAGATGTTTGAACAGTGAAGTTCAATCGCCTCACACATAAGTGAGGTGGTATAAATTTGTTGTTACATATATACATATATATTTGCATTTGTGTACATTGTGTGTTCGTGTAGGCGCATGCGTACACATAGGAAATACTATATAAATTAGTTGAAACAAATATCAAATTAAAAATGACATTTAAGTCTTAGTTGTGGTTACTGGTTAGAAACCTAATTATAGTTAATGTATGAGACGAATGCCATAAACATAAAGCAAGATTCAAGGCATCGGCGTGTGCCTCATGTGAGCCTCATAGGGTTTAAGCCTCATGGTTGAGCCTCAAGGCGTTTTCCTTAAGCCTCGTCCTGATGCGCCTTGAGGCGTAAGCCTCACACGCTTTTTAAAACACTGGTTGAGACTCAGCTGGATCACATGGTGAGCTAAGACAAGTTTTCGAGTCTATATGCTTGATAAACAACTGATTTATAGGAGAGAATATAAATTTCTCTTAGTTACCACGACACCATTTTTTTTGCCGTTTTGTTAAACGAAGCTATTTATTGTGCTTATCATATGCATTCTGTTTCTCCAAGATTGTATATCTTCTACAAGCTTGTAACCTTTAGTATTTTCCATTGATGTTTACTATGTATAATAGACCCAATATGTAATTGAAAATTTGTTCATTGTAACTGATGAGCATAGTAACAAAGTTCTCTGAATTTATCTAAAAGTCTCGAATACTTCTTGAAGTTTTTGCCAAACAATTAATTCATGAAACATTCACAACTTTTTGAATAAAGCATGACCTTTTTAAAAAGTCACAAATTTCTTGAATTAAATACGGATTATCCACGAAATTTTTAAAAAAGAGCCGAATAAATATATAATATATGAATCATGGTTGTAAAAGGTGTCGCCTCAAGCGGTCGCTTAGGCGACAGGCGCTTTGTGACTGGTCGGCTAAGCGATCATTATTAAAAATAAGATATATACAATAATATTATTGTTTAAGGGTATAAAAATGCATTTTATTTGAATATGATAGTTTGGTCAACAAAAAAACATACTATTTTATATGCGAATAAAGTATGATAGTTGAGTCAACAAAAAACATGTTATTTTATATGCGAACATGATAGTTGGCTAAAAAAAAGAAGAAGCTATTTTATATGTTTCTCGTGTCTTTTACTATATAATGTGTTAGGATTTGTATATCTAACAAAAAAATGGTTTGCAGATAGAAGAAGAGACAAATGGTGTCAAGTATGCTTCCCTCATATTAACTTGTCTTCCATCTCTCTCTCTCTGCTTGTGAATGGGCATATGGTCCTTTGTGTTTTTTGCATGGTTGTTAAAGGCGTCGCTTAGGCAACAAAGCATACAATTGGGTTCAGGTAGCCTAATGACAACTAAAAAAGCCTCTAAATGCCCTAAATTTCCTCTAGGGCCTCAAAGCTCTATAAACTCATCTTTAAAGGAGTTTTTTTAATAATTAAATAAATACAAACCTTCTAGTTATATGTATTTTACTTATTATATGATTTCTTATTACCTTTCTTTGGCCTAATCGAGAAGGAAGAAAGAAGAGTTACGACCTCTCTCTCTCTCTCTCTCTCTCTCTTCCTGTAAAGCCCCGGAATTTTAAATAATAAAATTTTGTGTTTGTTGGTCCTTAACTGGGGTTAAATACTTGAGTGTTTGTTAAATTAATACAAAATGAGTTTTGCTCGGGATTGAAGTACACCGAGGAAATCTCAGTATCTTTTCGCGAAAATCGCACAAAGTGTGCCGGTCGACTGTCGAGACACAACCCTATCGTATCGGTTCCATCAGGTATCATTTCGCGGGACCGTAGGGTCATTGTGTGATAAAATTGAGAAAAACGAGAAATTTTTAGATTTCCAGAAATTAAGTGGGACCCAATATTTGTTGGGGATCCTAATAGAAATCCGTGCGGCTGGTACTAATGCGTGCCGGTCGGCTGTGGGGACTAATGTCTGTCGTCTCGGCAGTTATCTCAAACGAATAAACGGTGGTCTGTTTTGTGTCCGAAATCAGGAAATTAGTGGGTCTTGCAATTTTCGTCCAGACTTACTTTTGACTGTCAAAACACAGTATTTTTCCCTGAAATTTCTACAGCAGGTGTCGGATTATCCCAAGTTCGGTCACCTAAAGTTTCGTCATAATCGGGCATCATGAAGTATGGTTTCAGAGGCCGTATACTCGAGAAATACAGAATAATAGTCAAACGGTCAAACCGTTGACTTGGTCAACGGGACCATTAATGGTGGTCATGTGCATGGCACATGACCTTTGATTTATAAATGGGGGGCCAAACCCTTCATTCTCACGTTTTGCAACAGTGGGGGAGTTCTGTCAACTCCCTTTCTAGAGAGAGAAAGTAGAGAGAGAAAGAGAGGAAAGAGAAAAGAGGAGAGAGAAAGAAGAGAGAAAAAAAGGGAGGTCCACCTTGACATATTTTGTCGCTCCCGACGCGTTGGCGGCGTCTGATTTTCTCCCCGGTGTCTCGTTTGACATGTAGAGTGAGAGAGAAAAAGGAGGAGAGAGAAAGTTGTAAGCGCTCTACCCTGGGGTTAATCATCGTGGGGAACATGTTGGCGACATTTATTTTCTTCCTCGGTGTCTCGATCAACGTGTAGAGAGAGAAATGGGGGAAATCTAGAGAGAGAAAGTGAAGGTGTGAGGGCAAGGAGCTTCACCTTGGGGTTGATCGTCCTCCCGAGCGCGTTGGCGGTATCCGTTTCAGCCCTAGAAGCCTCGAAGTGCGTGAAAGAGGTAAAAATCTTCTTCCATCTATTCTCTTTTCCCTGTTATTTGCTATATTCTTTAAGTGAAATGTATGCGCGTTGATGGAAAAGGGTCTGAGACCCCGTGGATATGTTATGGGAAGGTGGTTGTGCGTGGAAATTGAGTAGAGGGGTGTAGCCCTTGGTCTCGGGTCTCAAAACCCCGGATTTAGACTCACTGGATAAAAGGGGTGGATGGGAAAAGGGTCGGAAACCCCTATGTGATGTTGTGATGTTATGTGGACTTTCGGGGAGCCCAGATCGGGTCCCGGGTAAATTGTATCGTCACCCTAAGGTGTCGAAAAGTTGTTTTGCAGGTCGTATAAGGCTATGGACACATCCATTAGCCTGGAAATGTTCCTTGACTGGATGGGGTGTTACTGGATTTGGTTCACGGGCGCGAGGCCCGAGTATTTCAGTTAACCAAGCGAGGCTTGGGTTAACTGGGGTTAACTTGTGGTTAGAAAACCTAACCAAGGTTAAAGTACAATCCTCCGTGACTGATAGTCGAGAGTGGGTGGATTTGATATCCATAGATCCTCTTTGACTAGGTCATGGGAGAACAGATGGTTGTGTTATCTGATAGATATGCCGTACCAAGGCTGAGTCAGTAGGTTGTGATGTCTCTGATAGATATGTCGTCCGTACCGTGGCTGAGTCAGATGGTTGTGTTATCTGATAGATATGCCATACTGAGGTTGAGTCAGTAGGTGGTGATGCATCTGATAGATATGCCGTCCGTACCGTGGCTGAGTAGGAGGATTGTGTTATCTTGATAGATATGCCGTGAGGATAGAAGTCCCCACCGTGGTTGAGTTAGATGATTGTGTTAATTGATAGATATGTCGTGAGGATGGAAGTCCCCACCGTGGCTGAGTTAGATGGTTGTGTTATCTGATAGATATGCCGTACCGAGGCTGAGTCAGTAGGTTGTGATGCCTCTGATGGATATGCTGACCGTACTGTGGTTGAGTCAGATGGTTGTGTTATTTGATAGATATGTCGTGAGGATAGAAGTCCCCATCGTGGCTGAGTCAGATGGTTGTGTTATCTGATAAATATGCCGTATCAAGGCTGAGTCAGTAGGTTGTGATGCCTCTGATAGATATGCCGTCTGTACCGTGGCTGAGTCAGATGATTGTGTTATCTGATAGATATGCCGTACCGAGGCTGAGTCAGTAGGTTGTGATGCCTCTGATAGATATGTCGTCCGTACCGTGGTTGAGTCAAATGGTTGTGTTATCTGATAGATATGCCGTACCGAGGCTGAGTCAGTAAGTTGTGATGCCTCTGATAGATATGTCGTCCGTACTGTGGCTGAGTCAGATGGTTGTGTTATCTGATAGATATGCTGTGAGGATAGAAGTCCCCACCGTGACTGAGTCAGATGGTTGTGTTATCTGATAGATATGCCGTACCGAGGCTGAGTCAGTATGGTTGTGATGCCTCTGATAGATATGTCGTCCGTATTGTGGCTGAGTCAGATGGTTGTGTTATCTGATAGATATGCCGTGAGGATAGAAGTCCCCACCGTGGCTGAGTCAGATGGTTGTGTTGTCTGTGATCTGATATATATGCCGTGAGGATAGAATTCTCCACTGTGGCTGAGTCAGATGGTTATGTTGTTTGATAGAGATGCCGTGAGACTAGAGTTCCTCACCGTGGCTGAGATCAGACGATTGTGTTGGTTCTAGTGGGTGAAGGCCCGGATTATGTATCGAGTCTATGGACTCAAGGTTGTACGGAGTCTAATGACTCAAGGTTGTACGGAGTCTATGGACTCAAGGTTGTACGGAGTCTAAGGACTCAAGGTTTGATTTCATTGGGTGTAAGCCCGGTTGATCTCGATAGTTATCATGGGGGTATGGGACGCCATGGTAACAAAATTAATATTAATAGATTTAGAAATGGATAGCGAGTCTACGAACTCTAACTTGGATATTGCGTCTATGAACTCAGGTTGAATACGAGCGAAGGCCAGTTGATTGAGTCTGCGGACTCAAGGATAGAGTATGAGCGATTGTCTGGGATGGTAACCTAGTGGTGTAGATGATGATTGGATGAACTTTGAAATTGAGGTTGGGAACCTCGAAATAGGATGAAATAGTCTTGAGTGACCTCGGGTCACGGATTACGAGATTATATATTATTATAATATGAGAATAGTATTGCAACATTATATCGTTATTGATGATGATGATTGTTACTAGGTGGAAAATAGCGTAGATGGATTGTGGATTTTGCTGGGCTTCATAGCTCACTCCTCTCATTTTATGTCTTCAGATTTGGAAGCAGTTGCCGATTGGTAAGGAGTTATACTCAATGAATTCTGAAAGTGTACCGGCGCAGTTGTGGCGCTAAAAGTAACGGATATTATAGCCAGTGAGGTAACGTATTTGCTTATGATGGGTTATTGCTTATGATGGGTTATTGCTTATGATGGGTTATGTAAGCTCATCAGAAAAGTTGAAAAATCTCCGCATTTTCGCGAGTAAAGTCTTCCGCATGCGTGGTTATGACGAACGAGCATGCGTCTTGGAACTTGATTTCCCAGTCGCGGGTTCAGGACGTCTCACTCCCACTCTTCTCTCTGTCTCTCTCTTTCCCTTGTTTGGCAGTCACATTAGGTGTCGGGTTATTTTTCTATTTTTTATTCAGTATACACACTCTCCCGTCTCTCTCTCTCTCTCTCTTGTTTGGATGCCATTGTAGACTGTTTTTTTAAATATTTTTTTAGCCCTCACAGCTCCTCTCTCCCCCTCCCTTTGAAAGTCAATGTAGATCAATGTTTTAAAACGTGAAGGTGTGAGGTGAGGCATTAGGACTTCAAGATGCGTAAGGCATAAGCCATGAGACATGAGGCGTAAGCCTCACAAGAAAGCTCCATGCTATCTTATTTTAACAAATAAATGAAATATAAAAAAATTATACAAAAGATTCAAAAGGTTAATGAAATATTATAGTATATATATATATATATGTATGTATTCGTGTACATTAGGTGTATTTGTGTGGGAGCACGCGTACACATAGGAAATACTATATAGATTAGTTGAAACAAATAATAATTAAAAAAAATGACATTTAAGCCTCAGTTGTGGCTAGAAACCAAATTTTAGTTAATGTATGAGATGTACATATACATAAAGTGAGTTTCAAGGCATGAGGCGTGTGCATGTGAGTCTCATGGGATTTAAGCCTCATGATTGAGCCTCGAGACGTAAGCCTCATGCGCTTTTTAAAACACTAGTGTAGATTATTTGTTTTTTTTTAATTCCCAACGCTTGGAACCCCCCTTTATTCTTCCTAGAACTGTCCCAAATGATGGTTCTATGTTTTATCATTGTGCGTCTTGACAGTGGAGATTTTGTAATCTATATGAATTTTAGGCTCCTCAAGCTACAAAGATCTAGTATTGGAGGGGATTTCTGTTACAAAGAGTTCATCCGGCGACGCCTCTGGCACCTCAGGCTATCGACTCAGGTGTCCATGAGGTTTATCACCTCAAGTCCCCTTGAGGGAGTCCTTGAAAACTATGATGAATTCCTTCATAATTTTTTTTGATCGATAATCAAATAAATATATTAATAGACGGAAAAAAGTACAAGTAATGGTGCAATTCAGAAAAGAGTTTACAATGGTGTAAACTAAAGACAGTAAGCTAGTATAGCGGATCCTGAGCTGTGATTACTGATTACTGTTAGGGCTGTAAACGGAGCGGATATTGGTATATCCGAATTCGTATCCGATTATATATCCGGATATCCGAATCCGAATAAATATCCGGCTGATAGTGAAATATGATATCCGTATCTGACTCCGATTACAATATCTGGATTCGGATAGTATCCGAATAATTCGATTAATTTTTAAAAAAATTAAAAAATATAAATTAATATTTAAAAAATGTAAAAATATATAAATTTTTATTTAAAAAATATATTTTAAAGGTTATATTAATTTAAAATTTAAAATATATTATTTAGATATATTATATAATTGGACGGATATTTATCGGATCGGATATAAGAGTATCCGAATCCGCTCCGCCAGATACCTATTCGGATAATTATCCGACTAAACGGATTCAGATATGAATCGCATACGGATAGTATCCGCATCCGTTTACATCCCTAATTACAGTCATCCCAGCACCTATCCCAAATCCACCCCTTCATCCCAGATTGAGACCCACTCCAAAATCAATCGGCGGATACGAGCTCGAATATGAGAAATAGTAGATGGGGAGTTCTCGAAAACTCTCCTATTTCTCTCTTACCAGACATTTTCCAGCTTTCCCATCCAAATTTGCTGATGTTATTCCGAAATTTTCCACTGACGAATAACCGCGGGGTCAGATATTTTAGCTTCTCATTTATGGTTTATCACTTGCTTATTCCGTAGAGTGCACAAGTTTGTTATTTTTATTTCTTTTTAGTTCCTAATTGATTAGTAGTGCCATTGAAAGGTGTTTTATGGCAATTGATTCATCTTTGTTAAGGACATTTGTTCCCTATTTTACTAATACTTTTCCCTACATTTGAAGGTCTGCTAGTTGGATACTTTCCTAACGTCTTTTTTTTTTGTGCTTCTAGTTTGCTTTGTGTGATTGATGAATATGCTTAAAACGAAAAAAAACAAAAACAAATTGGACTAATGATGGGTAATTTTATCATTTGTAATTGGAGGTTCAAATTATTATGCCTATGTCTTCAACCTTGGGCGTTTGGTCATTGGTACTTTATATTAAGAACAAAGTCGTTCATGTTGAGCCCAAGCATTTATAAATAAAACTTGATGGGATATGATAAAGGTCCAGTCAATATTTTCATCTTGCTCTAGTTTGTAATTTAAATTCGATATTTTCTTCTATTATAAGCTCTCCTTATCGATTTGATTGTTAATATCTAATATCTCACTTTAATTATCACTGAACCTGGTGGTTGCAGCGAGAATTGCTGAGTGGCAATTAGTTACTAGAATTTAATCCCTTCATATAACTCATTTGTTTGATGCAATTGTTCTGATTTTAAATTGTTATTTGATTTGATCAAGACCCGGATATGAGATTTAGCTGTCAGACTCAACATGAGTCCATATGTTTAGACTCGGCTTGATCACCTGGTTAACTGAGACAAGTTTTCGAGTTTATAAGCTTGATAATCAAATGATTTATGGGATATAATTATTATTAATCTTTGTTACCAGTTATCACGACACCATTTTTTTGCCTTTTTGTTAAGCAGAGCCATTCATTGTGCTTGTCATATCCCTTCCGTTTCTCTAGAATTGTATATCTTCCACAAATTTATAACCTTTAGTCTTTTATGCTGATGTTTACTATCTATAGTAGACCCGGTATAATATAATTGAAATTTTCTTCATTCATCGTTATAACTTCTCCGACTTTTTTCAAAAAGTCCTGAATAATACTTCTCGAAGTTTTGTCGAGTGATTAATTCACGAATTTTTAAATAAAGCGCGGCAATTTCTGAAAGTCACGAACTATTGAATTAAATGAGAATTATTCATGATTTAAAAAAAAAAACTGAATTAATATCTAATGTATGAAATGTATTTTTTTTTATAATTTTTCATAATTAGTAATCTTATTTAGTATTTTTTTTATATCTTGCCTGATTTTTTTCCGAACTTTTGCCGATGCTTTCAGAATTTTTCCATAGCCGAATAATTGCCAAACTTCGACTTTGTTACTATGCTTATGACTTATAAGATACTTCCCTACATAAATGTGATGAATTTTGACATTTCTTGATGGAAGAATTATATTAAGCATAGTGTCAGTATCTATATTGTGTAAACTAGAAACAGCGTCTAGTATTGTCATGAAAAATTTCCAATACAGAGTTTGTTTCATTTCTAATATAAATGAAAAGTTTTGAGATCCTCTGAGTAGTCCTGGTTAAATCAGGAAAATAACTTCAGTTGCTTTCTGTTGCTTCATTATTTGGTGAATTTATGTTTATTGCCATTCTTATCATTACAGATGTGACCATTTGTTGTTCTGCCAAATCATGTTCTTTGACATGTCGCTGACACTAATGCATTTCTCATCTAGGTGCATGTAATACATGAATGGGCCTGGGCAGGTACTCCAAATGAGGGTGCTGCTTGGCTCCGTATACAGAGACTAGCTGATACATGGCATCGGATATTGTTAATACCTGTCACAGGAGGAGTTGTTGTTGGAATGATGCATGGATTACTTGAAATATTTGACCAAATAAATCAGTCTAGATCTCCTCGAAGGCAAGGATTTGATTTTCTCGCCGGAGTCTTTCCCACAATAAAGGCCATCCAGGCTGCTGTTACTCTAGGTACTGGTTGTTCTTTGGGTCCTGAGGGCCCAAGCGTAGATATTGGAAAATCATGTGCCAATGGGTGCTCTGAAATGATGGAGAACAACAGAGAAAGGAAGATAGCTCTTGTTGCAGCTGGTGCAGCAGCTGGAATTGCTTCAGGTAGCAAAATCGTCAGGTTGCAAATTGATTACATCATGCAAATAAATCATTGGTTTGACCTTTTTTGGGGGAAGAGTGTACTTCTCCGTAACCATAAGTTAATACTCCTTTTTGGTTGATACCCACCCTTTTTGTTTGATACCCACCCTTTTTGGTTGCTGAGAGAACACATTGGATAATAAATTCACGTTACCATTGTTGATGGCCCATACTTACTCCAATTTGGCAAACACAAATTTTTTTGGTCGAGTGTGCCTTTAACACAACCTTGTAGACCATTTTAATTTGTGGGGGAATAGGATGTCATTACTGAACTTTGCTGCCTTTTTTTGGTGTCACTTTGTTTTCTTGTCAGTATATTGAATATTTTATGGTATTTCTCGGGACTTACTATGATATCATATGGTTATGAGTTATGACCCATTCATGATATTCACATAGAAATAACAAGTGTGCCCCTCTTTTTATCTGTCTAGCATGTGGTACCATGCTGCATAATGCATATGTAAGTCCCATGTGCACATTTGTGTACTTGATGGACCTTGCTGCAGCTCATATGCTTTTGAAGCAATGTGGTGCAGCTGCCGTAGAAAGCATTGACAATAGACCCATAGCTGGAAGCTGGAATAATGAATTGCACAAGCTCTACTATAGTGTTGCCTTGCATCTCTTTCAGCTTCAGTGGTGAAATGATCACATTTTTCGGGTGCAATTTCTTGATTAAGCCACCTCTAACTTGAATGGGAAAGAGTTTGCTTGGGTGTTTGCATTTGCCAACAAAAAACCAAAGCAAATCTTGTGTCTTAATTTGGCAGTTTGAATGTTGCTCTTTAGATGACTAGTAGTAATATATGCAAATTAGGTATCCAAATGTTGGGACGAAAATAAAAAAAAAATAATTTAACAGCCAAGAACTGTTATCTTCCTTTCAGTGCCAAGAAAGGAAATACCTGGAAGCTTTAGCCTTATTAACTGGCATGGAACAATCTCATCATCATCAATGCCTTATCCCAAATTTCGCTATTGCTATCTATTCAAAGCCATACCTTCATTTAAATTGTGATTTCAAAACTTTCTTCACTATCTCAATCTACATCATTTTTTGCCTACTATTCACCTATTTATAACTTTCAACTTGCACCAATTCACTCCCTCCGCGTTCTTTGTTGAATGTTGCCAAATCATTTTAGTCGACCTAAGTGAGAAATATACTCCAGTTTATTTCAGGGTAAGTGCTTTGACCAAGGGAGAATGGACCTGTACAAGGTCCGGTCGGGTAGTTAGATTCCCCTCATTTGGAAAAGATCTCTGGGCTAAGTAGCTAATTTTTTTTTCTTCAGAAAAGCATTCCCTTCCTTATCTTTGCTAGTCGAGTGTGTGGTTCTTTGATTTTTCTTTTCTCTTGTTTATCTGTTTCTGTAATCAGCGTGGGATCTTTTATACCCCCTTGCTATATCCTCATTTTCACACAAAAATTAATTTTGAGATTCTCTTTTGAAATTTTTAGGTTTTAATGCAGCGGTTGCCGGTTGTTTCTTTGCTATCGAAACTGTATTAAGGCCTCTTCGTGCAGAGAACTCCCCTCCATTTACAACTGCAATGATAATATTGGCATCTGTTATATCATCTACAGTATCAAATGTTTTACTTGGGGAGAGGCCAGCTTTCACCGTGCCCACGTATGAACTGAAATCTGCTGCTGGTATTTTATCTTATTCCAGCTCATTTAACTTCTATAATATAGGTGGTGAAATTTTTGGTCCTTGTGGAAACAATTTGAGGAATACTGTGGAAGGTGACAGGCTTTTTCTTTGTATAGTTCACTTTCTGCGTGTGCTATGTTCTTCACTATTGTTCCAGTTTATATATATATATATATTGTATTTGTTAATTTGTTTAGCAATTGGTAAATATGATTGGTGCACTCGTTATTGACTTGTAAATGATTTCTAAATAGTTTTTCCTGCTAGTTTGCTGAATTGAAGGAAAAATTCGCTGCTTTGCACTTAGTATAGCTTTCTCATTGTTGCTTCCCATTGAAACTTGAATCTTGACTTTAAGAGGTGATCAACTTCTGCTGCAATGCGTAATTCAGTTTCAGGCATCAAACTGCATAAAGCATGCCATTAATACATGAATACATGCTTGACAAAATTTATTATTCTTTTTTTTATTTATTTATAAAATTTTAAACATATTTTACTTACTTTAATTTTTCTTATATTGTTTATTTTGGTGGGCAAACTGGGCTTGAATCTGCAGCCTCATGGTTGCAGTGCAGAACGACAGCAACTGAGCTACAATCTCAACCTGTGCTTGATGAATAATTATTTGTTATGTCAACAGTTAGTACAAAATTGAAATGTGATTGTCCTTTGTGGAAACACAAACTTGTTAGTAATTCTAAGTCATGCTCTAATTTCCCAGAATTTTGTAGTGCTGCTATTTGTGATCCTCATTTTGGTCAACTGGCTGTGGAACCTTTACTTAAGGGGGTGCTCTTGGCCCTGTGAATATCACTTATTCTGGTGTTTATTTTCTGCTGTATAAAGGCATAGACACGGGTGTTCAACTTTTTTGGGTTCACATATGTATGTATTTATATCTAATTGTGTGTAACTTGGACACTAACATATCTTACTTATAGAACTTTAATGTATCAAAGCTTCAATCTGGAGGGCATCAGCTTTCCAAATCTATGCAATAGGATTAACAATAATGCTTCTTCCTGACAATGCTCTATAAGAAGACATTTAGTGCAAGCACTTATGTATGGCTTTAAATTTGTTTTTTTTTGGAAAACAAAATCTTCAGGGTATCTGCAAATAATTAAAAATTTGCGAATATTAACATATTTTGAAAGCAAAATCTCAGGGTAACTGCCAATATTTAACAATTTGCAATTTGAATACCCTCTGTATTCTAAAGTGATGATTTTTTGTATAAAATGCCCAAAATGTCTACCAATATTAAACATTTTGTGAAATATTATTATACTTTGAATCATGTATGATATAAAAGTACAACCCTGAATTCTAGTCAAGATACTGCACATTTTTAATACCCATTTTTTTGTGTGTGGGAGTTCTATAGAAGCACATTTCTTGCCGGAGTTTTCTATTAAGAGTCAATAAATTAGAGGAATCGTCATCTAACCCACAAAATTTGAGAGAAATCAACAACATATGGCGATATCTGGGATTTTAACCCAATATTTGTTTCTTTTATTTTTTTTTCAATTTCCAACCATTTTTTTTCATGAAATTGTAACCATTTTAGCTTTGATTATTTGTGATAAAATCAGATCTATTGATCTCAGATGCATTTACACTAAATATAGAAATGATACTTTGGATGTATCATGTATTATATGACGTATGGAAAAAATTAGTGAAACCTCACCTCTTTTGTATCATTTTTCACCTTGAATATTTATGTTCACACCCTAAATAATTATATAGAAACTATTAAAAGTCAATCTAAACCCTAAACCCTAAATATTTATGTTCAGACCCTAAATAATTATATAGAAACTATTAAAAGCCAATCTATAGATTGCATCTGAATTTTTCGATAAGAAATTTCATTTTGTTATTCAATTCCAAATAACAATGTACAAAAAATAGATTTATAAAAGAGACATGTAATGAGTAAACCACTGTATAATTCTGCTTGAAAATGCTAATTATATTTTAATCAACCACCGTATATTTTCTAGTGTTTTGCGTTAAAAAAATAAAAATAGAAAATAAAAGCATTTATTGAAATTATAAATGCAATAGAGATCTATGATGGCTAAACACACACTTTTGTTTAAAAATATTGAGTACTTGGATACATTAACTTTTATTGTTAGGGTATTAATAATATTTTAGATATGATAATATATTTTATGGAACAAAATATACTTGTTTATTGTACTATTTGAGTTTAATTACTTATGTTGTTTTGTATGGCTATTTTTTTTGTCGGTAATCAGGATTCCAATAAAATCAATATAAAAGGACTACAAGCAGAAGAAGTTTACAGGAATGTAAACTCAAGACATATGATAGACTTCAAAAGTACAAAACCCCACGCCATAGAAGGACATGACCGAAAATTCCAAAGGAAACTCCCTAGGGTCCTTGATTACCCTATTTGGATTTAGAATGTATGAATGAATGTAATTTTAGATGCCAGTGTATCTTATATGCTCATCAGTGAGTAGTTATTTTCCCAAACTTGTCTTACTAAACATGATAAGGTTGTCTTTTTGAGTCCTAAGTTTCTAATCATGTCTAAGATTTCATAAAGTTTCACTGAAAATTCCACCCCTTCTTTCTCCCTATTTCCCCTCAAAATTTTCCTCCCAATTGCAAAAGACTACACCATTTCAAAAATATCATTCGAAACTTCCTTGGCAGCTTATGTCGACTTTTGGTCATGCCTCCTTATTGTATTGGGCGGACGGCGTGACTCTAATTCGATCTGTTTATTCAATCCAGCCGTTGAAATGCTCAGTTGACTTCTTAACCTTGACAGGAAGATGGCTTATTCCAAAATATGTGCATAAGGGTAAAGAACTTTGGATGAACTAATGCAAATGGGTGTAAGCCTCGTTGCTCGAAAAAGAAAGAAGGGTGGCTTGGACAACAACTCACGACAAACAAAAAACGACCCAGTTCCATAATTTTTTTGTTAATAGGATCTAAACTATTTCTTCGTTTTCTACGACGACTGTAAAATTCTGATCCATGTTTTGAAAACTTAACCTTGACAGGAAGATGGCTTATTCCAAAATTCGTGCATAAGGAACTTTGGATGAATGCAAATGGGTGTGAGCCTCGTTGCTCGAAAAAAGAAAGAAGGGTGGCTTGAACAACATCACAACAAACAAAAAAGGACCCAGCTCCATGATTTCTTTGTTAATGGGATCTAAACGATTTCTTCATCTTCTACGACGGCTGTAAAATTCTGATCCATGTTTTGAAAACCGAACTGGCCGGTTGAAGCAGTAAAACCGGGAACTGGCCAATCAACCGGCCCCTAAAACTGCCAAAACCGGACCTAGTTTAAAATCGGCATGAGAACCAGGAATCGGTAGAATCGGCTGGGTTAACCGGAGAACCTGTGATAAAAACCTGAAGAACCGACCATTAAAAGGGAAAAAAGAATTTAAAAAAAAAAAAATAATAATAAAAGGACACGGTCAAACGGACCGGTCGAACTGGGAACCGGCCACTCAGGTTATGAAAGCACTGATTCTGATTTTACAGATTTGGAATGAGAAACTATCATTTCATTCAATCCGATTGGGATGCCCTCGCTTTGACATGTCTCTTGGGAGGAGTAACATTTAGCTCAAATTATAGGTGTATTCAACACTATCAAATAAAAGGGTGATTGATCTATTGTCGATTTCATAACCAAATAAATGGGAATTTCTAGTTGTACCTGAGGATTTTAAAAAAAGGAGTGCTGGCCTGCAGGGGTAGGCAGTAGAGTAGGCAATTAAATTATCAAATAATCAACAACAAATTAACAATTAGTCATGGGAAACGACTCAATGACAAAATAGCATACACAATATATGAAAATATAAATAACCAACAAACCAAACAATTAAATAAATAAATAAACAAAGAAAAAATAGATACTTGTAAAATGTTAACTATTTAAGTCTAAAGCCACAATAAAACTACATAATTATGTGCAAATTAGAGAAAAAACAAGAAAAATTACGTAAAATATCAATACCAAAGTATCAAACATTAAAATAATAAAGTAATATGAAGATAACGAAATAAATAACTACAAACAATTATTTAGTTAAAAAATAGAGAAAACTTAATAAAAAGGAAACCTTAAAACCTAAATCAACCAATGTTTATGAATTTCAATTGAAATTGATGAAACTTACCACAATTTACCAATTTGTTTTGTAATAAACATAATTTTTCATTTAAAAAAAAACTTGCCCAATTGAGCGATTCAAATGAGGTTTTGAGGAAATAAAGAACCTGATGTTGTTTTCTTTAATTCGTTGACTCAAACTCCAAATCAAGTCTTTAATCACAAAACTCAAAAAGGAATTTGAGTTTTGGAGTTTAGAATAGGAAGAGAATGAGAGAAATATGAAAGATGCAAGTACTTAGGGTTATACGATTACCCATATAAAAGAATGGCGTCGAACAAGTCTTACGTCCGAAACTGATACATATCGGTAAGACTCTTTTGATACATATTAGTTTTGGACGAGTCCTACAAATCATCCATTAATAATGTTAATATATTAATAAATAAAAAAACGTACAGGACCTCAGTGAAATCGACACATATCAATTTCAATGATTTTTATCACCCTGGTTGTGCGTGTTTACACCACACCGTTGGTCCGGGATCCGATCCCGAGAGGGTGCGATGGATAAATCCACCCGTCCCACTAACATGAGCAGATACTAACACACTAACTGGGGTTGTAGAACCGTATATCATTACCCAAAAAAAAGAAGAAAAAAAGATTGTACTTATACCAGAAATTTGGAACCTTGCTTAGTCGATCTCTTCATCCCCAAGGCTTCTCCTAACTTCTAAGGATGGGGTTCAAACTTCAAACTACTTGGCTGTCCAATGTAGGGGTGTAACTGAACCGAGTTGAGTATGTGGGTGTTTAGGCTCTGCTCAATAAATTACATAATTCAAAGGTGTTAAGCTCGACTCGAGTTTGACTCGAGCTTCGTAATTATTACTAGACCCTGGCTTGTGAAAGACACTCCAAGCTCAAGCTCAACTCCACTCAGCTTGCTTATGTAATATATATATTAATTATAATGATTGTTTTGGGTGTAGGCTTTTCTTATTGGGCTTGGGGTGTGATTTATGGGGAAGGCCAGAAGAAGACTGAGCCTGCGAATTATAAAGGGCTTGGTCCAGGAAATATGGGTGGGAATGGGCTTAAGAAGGGTTGGACTAAAAGAGTTATATGGACCCAGATCTGCCTCAAAGGGGAGTAGCCCGGTTGTATTAATGTGTTGCAACATGATTGGAGCGGAGGGGCTGTGGGGAAGTAGTGGAGAGACAAAACAAAGACTTACCTGAGATGGAAGAAGGATACACTTGCCACGTTGCTTTTCTGAGACCCTTGGATGCCATGCATTACAAGGTCAGTTTTAGGTTCCATTCCTATTAAGTGTGGTGGCTTGTTCTAGACTCCGATCACCGTCTCCAGAAACGTCAAAGTACAGACTGAGGGAACTAACTAAATTATTTGATGATGGTGATTTCAGGTGTGGGAAAACAACCAAGAGAGATGAGGGATGGTCTAGTACACCCTTGGGTCTGCAACTTCAAGCTGCAAAATTTGCAAGTGGAGTAATCCAGCTACAGAACTACGAGCACGATGGAGCAAGGACCTAGGAGGATGAAGATGTGGCTGTGCAATATTTTTTTTGTGAGGTTGTGGCTGTGCAATATTACTGATATGTTGGCCTATGGAGAATCTGTGATGGATTATGTGCTAGAACCAGAATAATAAATACGAGATAAAGAAGACTTGAGATGTAAAATTTGAGATGTAAATAGCAATAGGTAAATTGATGTAGGAGTATGCAATGACCTAAAATCTAATCAGCTGAGATTAAGATTGAATTAAAAATAATAATGAAAATCATAAATTAGCAAACTTATCACAAATAATGATCCAGAAAATTCAAGAAAACAATTTTAGGAAGATTCAAGGCCATGTCACAAACCTACAATAATGACCCTCAGTTATATCTGTGAGGATTAATGAAATTCTATAATTCCACAAGCTTAGGGATCAACTTCTCGTTCAATGCAAATTATCTTGTCCAATTAAGGATTTCAAGACTGTAAAAGCTGTAATAGGGTTTCAAGAAGGCTGTTTTAGGGTTTTGGGACTGTAATAGGGGTGTAGTAGGGCTGTAATAGGGCTGGGCAGCAATGGAATAGAGATGGGATTATGGTAGCAGCTAGGACAAGGGTGTAGGAGGGTGCGGCAGCACTAGGGTGGACTGTAGGGGGCTGCGGCAGGAGCTGGGACCTGCAGATTTGGCCAGCAGCAAGAAGGGGCAATGAGAAGGCTGCGGCATGGCAAATGTGGAGGGGGGGCCTGGCGACAGCCTGGGTATGGGTTTTAGGAGGAGGTAAGAGAAGGTTAGGGTTTTGTGAATTAGGGTTTCTTGCAATATGAAAACAGAAAATCAACAAGAATAATGGAAGAAAGAGAAGAGATTGGAAGATTATACCTTAGATCTCTAAAGGAATCACTCCCATGACATCACACCAATTTCCAATCATCGGAGAATACTCAAAAGCCTTTAATCTATGATTATCATTTATTAACTAAACATTAATTTTTTTTTAATAGTTAAAACCCTAATTATAAAAAGACTTAAATAGCAAAAACACATAAAAAGACTATAATAACCTAATACTAATAAATAGTTTCCTCTAACTAAAAGTCCAGCCCATTGGGCTTTTAAAAATATACTAAATCATATTAAACCAGCTCATATGCACATCTTCCCAGTGTGGGGTCTTCCTAATGATCTATGTGTGCATATGAGGTATTCGATACCCAAAATCATCTACCCAAAGTGACACATGGGCTTTCTTCTTCTTCTTCTTCTTCTTCTTCCGTCTATGATAAACTTGAAACTCCTTTTGATGTTGAATGTCCGCATCATAAATGGAACATAGTAAAGATACATCCATGCTCAAGTTGGGAAAATCTCCACAGATGGAGAAACAAGTAGGTAGATTGGTTTGAGCAGTTGAACCCTGAAACATTCAAGAACCTAATAACACACACACACACACACACACACACACACACACACATATATTCTAATATTTATATGTATTTAACGAGCCAAGCATTTAATGAACCGAGGACACATGTGCTTGAGCTCGTTATCGAGGTCAAAAATCAAGCTTGAGTTTGGCTCATTTATTAAATGAACGAGCTTGAACGAGCTTTTAAGTTTAATGAGCCGAGCTTGAGCTGTTCGTGAGCAGCTGAGTTTGTTTACTGCCCCTAGGCCACTGTATGTCACACACTGTAGAATCACGTTCACATGCTCACATACTTGCACACACAAGCATACATATATACATTTTTGTCTTTTATGTTTATTAGTATATAAGTAAATACATTGCATGAATGTGGTTGGTAGTTGGTACAGGAGCCAAACCCTTGGGTGCAGTGGTAGATGCTGAAGTCTTCGGCCTTTTTGGTTCAAATGCCTTGTCTGGATTGAATTGTGATATCTGATTTGCTTGGTTTGGTGAACATGGTGGATGCATATTTGTCAAGTTTCTGAGGTAGTATATTTGTTCCCTTGCAGAACTACCTTTATACCTGATACTAGGTATGCTATGTGGAGTAGTAAGTGTAGCCTTCACTCGCTTGGTGACTTGGTTCACTAAGTTATTTGATTTTATCAAGGAAAGATTTGGCCTTCCTGCTGTTATATGCCCTGCTTTAGGTGGTTTAGGAGCTGGGATAATAGCTTTGAGATATCCTGGAATACTGTACTGGGGTTTTACAAATGTTGAAGAAATCCTACACACTGGGAAGAGTGCTTCAGCTCCTGGAATCTGGCTGTTAACTCAACTGGCTGCAGCCAAAGTTGTGGCCACAGCTCTGTGCAAGGGGTCTGGGCTTGTAGGTGGCCTTTATGCCCCAAGTTTGATGATTGGTGCTGCTGTTGGTGCTGTGTTTGGGGGTTCGGCTGCAGAACTTATCAATTCAGCCATTCCAGGAAATGCTGCTATTGCCCAGCCACAGGCTTATGCACTGGTAAGTTTTTCTCGTTGGAATTTGCTTAAACAAATAGTTATCAATTTGCATTTCGGCATCAGCTTGACAACATGATATTATTTTATCCATTCACATTGTTCTAAATCTATTCAACCTTTTAATGCAGGTTGGGATGGCTGCTACATTAGCTTCAGTTTGTTCAGTACCTTTGACATCAGTGCTACTTCTGTTTGAGCTGACAAAAGATTACAGAATCTTGCTCCCACTCATGGTAATCTTTTCCTGGTCTTGCATGATGATGATTCAAGTGCGCTCCTTAGGCATATTTTTCCACAACAGAAAAATATGCATGGAATTGACCGAACCTGGTCAAGGCTGCATAAAACTCCTTTTATCTTCTTGGAGTGGATTATTTTGCTCACACATTTGCCTTTGACATAACTCATTTCCCATTTAACAAAAAATTGTCAAGTGCTGTTTATCTATAATAATTAATAACTAAAGAAAATTATTGCACGTGGACAAGTGGCCTTTCGTATCCCCTCTCCTGGGACAATCCGGGATTCCAATCCTAGCAAGCATATGCGTGCGTAGGTTTACAGTGCTAACACACCCTGGTTGCCGTCTGCCTGAACCACCTTGAGAGCCCCTGTGGGGGCCACCAAAAAACAGAAAAACTTAAGAAAATTATAGCAGCACTACAAGCTTCATTTTTTCTTATGCATCACACAACTTTTCAACTTGCCGCAGCCTTGAAAAAACAGTAGGTAGGGTTGTTTCTCCAATTTGGTAGGAGGGAATTTTTGCATCCGTCAGGCGTCAACCTTGTATGGAGAATGAATTATATGCCTCTTTTAAATCAATTGAAAGGATAAGAATCCCATGATACTGCATTTCTTTTGTGCTGATTCTTGTTAGGGTAATGTTATGGTAGTTTTTTTGACATGGATATTATGAGCAGTTGTGGTAGCTTGAAATGGCTCTCTCAGTTGATCTTTTCATGTTTGTCTTTGGTTGATTGCAAACTAGATTTTTTAGAACTCTGGACATCATGTGATATTATTTGAAAGTACGCAATTATAATGTTTGGTTTGTTTTCTTCTGTTATTGTTAATTTTACAAACAGGGGGCCGTTGGATTGGCAATATGGGTACCCTCTGTAACAAACCAGTCCGAGGCTGAGGTATCTGATACAAGGGGCCTGACCCGAGGCTATTCTTCTCTTTCGCCTACTGAAGATAAAAGTGAGGCTATTTGGAGACAAACTGATGATAGAGACAACGTAGAACTCTCTATTATAGGAAATGCTATTGACCATGAAACAATTAATGAAGATATCCTTCTGGATGATCTGAAGGTTTGATATCTCCTCTTTCCCTCCTGTGATTGGTCATAATATTTGCTAATTGCTAGCATTGTCTTTCATTAATCACTTCACTTGCTTATACTGAGTTCAGTGCTCTCCACTATACTTTTCTTGCTTGTTTTCAGGTTTCTCAGGCCATGTCAAAAAACTTTCTGAAGGTTTCACCAACAATAACATTGAAAGAGACAATAAAACTTATGCACGACAGCCAACGGAACTGCGTGCTTGTGGTTGATGCTGAAGATCTTCTTGAAGGAATTCTTACACTTGGGGACGTTCGGCGTCGTGTGTCCAAGATGTCTGGTGATGCTTCCATGGGTGATTCAACAGTTCTAGATGTAATGTTGAAACCTATCATCTTTGTGATAATAACTTTCGTGTCCAAGTTGAGATGCGTGAATCTTAACTTCTTGATTATTTTACCTAGTTTAAATTCATAATATTGGAAACCTTTTATGTTCTTGGAGGCAAAAAGATTTGTTTAAGTTGATTTTACATTTTCAATGGAACCATTGATCTAATGCTAATGCATGCACCATTGGACTCTCAGATCTCTAGGCTTGTTCCCCCCGAATGGTATGTTAACCTAAAATCTTTTTATAGGTGAACACCTGTCTTGTTTCATCCATCTGTACTCGAGGAGTAAGCTATCGTGGGCGTGAACGTGGACTTTTAACTTGTTACCCAGACATGGATTTGGCAATTGCCAAGGAGCTAATGGAGGCCAGGGGAATCAAACAGTTGCCTGTGGTTGGGCGTGGTGGAGACTCAAGAAAAGAAAGGAAGCGCAGAATCATTGCTCTTCTTCATTACAATTCAATCCGGCTCTGTCTCAGGTTAACATTTGTTTTCTAGTCATAGTTATATCATAAGAAATCCTTGTTTCATTTCCTTTTCTTGTTGTAGACTATTGCAGTTTCAAATTGCTTAAATTACATAGTCAGCTACTGTGCCAATCATCATCCTGTGTGGAAAACCGAAGTATAGATATAGATGATAGGTCTCTGTTTTTTATGTGGACACTCGAAGTTTTCCATAAGATATGTTTCTATCAAATACTTTAGGGTTAAATTAAAACATATATTTTCCTTTACAAATATCAAGGTATTGAATCAAAGATCTGCTGGTTTCCATGTATAAAAGTTGTCAATATTCATGTTTTTCTTGACACCAGTACTGGTGTAAATTTGGATTATTTTAGTGTGCACTGTGCAGTGCTGAAACAAAATGTTGATGCTTGCTTCTCATGCTTCTAGATGTTATCGTACTATATGGAATTCATGCCATCTATTTAATCGTCACTGTAACATTCTGACGCAGTAATATGACTTGACTTTTGACATTCATACTTTAGTAATTTATCAGTAAATGCATTTTGGTTTGCTGTGGAAATCTATTACTGGTGCTACTTTAATGGGTAAGAGCCATGGCAATGCAATGGACTGCTGCTTAGCAGTATATATTAAGATGTGAGAGAAGCTTCTAAATCTTAGAGCCGTGGAAAGTAAGGCATATGGATGCAGCAATTTATTATGGCTTCTTGTGTGGTCGGGCTTGTCAATTCTTGAGTTCAATATATGCAATATTTATTGACCAATCAAATATATATATATATATATATATATATATATATATATATATATATATATATATATATATATATATATGTATTGGAATGAAGCTAAAGGGGCAGAATATGCAACAAACATAAGCAAGGAAGCATACTGTGTTTAAGAACTAGGGAAGTAAAAATACAGTTCCCTTCATCTAACCACCTGGTTGTCTCTATATCTATGCAGAGAGGAGAAGGACCGCCAGAGATTATTGCACGAGCAGAAGAAAGAAGAAGCTCTCGATGAGATAACTGCAAATGGTCATTGAATGTGGGGATAAGACTGATTCTCAAAACTTGGGATTTGGTGCTAGCTTCATCCGCATTTGGAAGTATTTGCCTCCCTGAATGTCATTTTGACACTAGATTTTGTTATTCCCAGTGGCCCAGTATATTCTGTATGGTATTCAACTGCAGTGAGTGGACAGTTGATTTTTTTTTTGGCCATATGCAACTTCTCTAGCATTGTTTGATTGATGGTTGTTGGAGGGCTTTCCGAAGATGATTTTTTAGTTTCTGAGAAAGATGGGTGGGTACTGGGTAATAATAGTATGTTGTATACTTTCTAATACTGTGAAGAATTATAAATACACAGAAGAATAATTATTCTGTCATTCCTCCCATTTACCCCAAACGTTTTGCTGTTTTCTATATAATAGCAGTCAAGTAAAGTAATCAATCCGAACGCTATTAATGTATTAACCCATCAACCAACTTACCTAAAGTTCCCTGCGGGATTGGCATCTATAAAAATATAAAAAAAGCTCTTTTCGCCTTTACCTTAATAAATTTTTATGTGATTGAGGGTACTGAACTCGAAACGGAAAATCTTCTTTTTTTGGTTTGTCCTGGATTCATTCTAATAAACAATAAAATCAAGACGAGTTCAGCGATTGAATATGATCCGAACTTGCTAGCCAAATGGAGCCCGAGCAGAAGAATCCCCAGACCCCAGTACACTTATACGTATGTATAGAGTAAAGACTAGAGAGAGAGAGATTAATTGATTGATTAGGGCTGCTTAGGATGCTGCTGCGACTTTTAGTGAAGGAGGGAATCGCCTCTGTAGTGTGTCCGAGCTGCAGGTTTTAAGCAGTAGATCGCCGACGAGGACAGCAGTAATGGGCTTCAGAGATTGCAGCCATGGTGCATTGGGATTGCCCTCGCCCCCTCTAGGAGTGGGAGGCGATGCATACGAGCCGACACGCACACCCAATGTATCAAGTATTGCTGCGGGCCATTACCACTCCCTAGCGGTGACTACTGACGGAGAGTTGTGGGCTTGGGGCAGGAATGATGAAGCTCAGCTCGGCAGAGGGTTTTCCGCTCCTAGGTTCCTTCTCTCTTACCATCTTCTAATTTCTATCTTCACACCCAACCCAACATGTCTTTGGATTTCTTTTTTTCTTTTTGCTTCCCCCCACCCCCCCTCTTTTCAGCTTTGAACCCCCCTTCTCCCCTTTTCAGCTTTGAACAAGAAGAAGAAAAAAAAAAAAAAAAAAGGGAAATTCCCATTATTTCCTTTTAGGTTATCATCTTGCCCTAGGGCACTCCACTCTTTTTTTTTTTTTTTATCTATACATCCTTCCGCGAAGAAGCTAGATATCATCACTATAAAATATTACATGACATTTTGTTACGATCCAGACGATAAATACTTAGATTGCGCTCTTCTCATCTCACAAGGAGTCCCAATTCAGCGAAGCGCGTCATGAGAGGTCCTTAGTGAGTTTTATAGCCAAGAAATGAGAGTTTTTCAACAACTTGGCTCATATTTCATAAAGTTAAAGAAAACAAACAAGAATGAATTATAAAAGTGTCTATAGGTTCCTATCCCTCTTCCTTACATTCGAAGCCTCCTAATCGGCGAAACGCGTCATAGGAGAGTCTAAACTACCTAAAGAAAGAGAGATAAGTCTCAAAATTTATCTAAAAGCTCATATTCGTGAAAAAAAAAAAAAAAAAAAGAGGATTAAGAGGAGAATTAGCACAAATGTAGAGATAGAGTTTTAAGGTTACCTATGTGGGTTGGAGGACCCCTTATTTTTTTTTCTTCAAGCTTTCTCCTTCTTGGACACCTCTGAGCTCCTCTTCTTCTTCAACACTCTATCTTCTCCAAGGCCATTCTTCTCTAAGACTTCTCTAGTTCTTTAGGGACTTAGGGAAATCTAGAACTTTGGGAAAAGGAGAATGATGAAAAGTTTCTAAGACATGAGATGCCTTGTAAATTGCATGACTTCCTTAGTCTTTTCGAACAGAGATTTGGCTAATTGAGAGTTCGTTTGAAATTGGTAGAGGGCTGGGGTATTTATAAGGGAGAGGTTGAGAGGAAAAACTCTCTCAAATCCAATATGAGACTAAACATGTTTAGGAGTATTTTAGTCATTTAATGACATTTTAGTAATTAAGAGGGAGATCATTTTTGAGGAATTTTTCAATTTGTCAAGGGCATAACTTGTCAAAAGCACAAGAATTCTCTAGAAGAAACTGTGTTGGACTTACAGAAATATCAATTTGAAGGTAATAACTTTACCTCTATTTAAAAAATAAGCTAATTCCATAATGTCGGTGATGTCTTTACCGCCATTTAGGACTAAATCCCAAATATGGTGATCGGATACTCTAGTGAGTCTAGCACATGACCTCGTAACTGAATTCTGAAAATATCCAATAAATGACGGTAATATAAGTGGGGACAATTGAAATTAAGCTTATTCTTAAAATGACGGTAAAGTTATTACCGCAAATCAGGGACATTTAGATAATTTCAACATTCTGACGCGTAAATGTGCTAACTGTATCCAAAAAAATATCTTTATAAAAGATGTCGGTAAAGTATTTACCTCCATTAAGAATTCAGTCAAATTTGTAATTGGTGGTAATTACTTTACCGCAAATACAAAAACAATTTATTTTGGAATGACTGTAATATAATTACATCCATTAAATTTTTAGGCCAAAATAGAATGACGATAATATAATTAGAACCATTTCAGGTTCAATATATTTAAAAGACTACCATTGCAGTAGAAGATTGGTCTTTGGGCCATTGCAAAGTGGATTATAAGATGTGAAATGGAAGCTATAGGGTTCATGCAAAATCCTAAATTATTAACTCGAGTCTGGTCTCGCTTTTGGATGGTTAAATGACTAAAATATCCCTACATTGGATTTAAGGTCTGTGTAATCTTTGGATGGTACTAGGACGCTTGTAAAAGGGTTGTAAATGGGTAAATGAGGTTTAAAGGTGACCTTACAGAGTCTGCCTTGCATTGGAGAAGAAAAACGTAAAAGAAGTATAAGAACATGAAGAGTCCGGGCAAATACTGGGTGTCTACAGCTGCCTCTCTTTGCTAGATTTGCTTGCAAAGAATAATAAAGATAAAATAATTTTTTTTCAATAACCATAGGATATCCAATCATACAATACCCATAGATCTCAACGGTCTATTCTAAAGATAGACGGTTCAGATGCATTCTTATACTTAGTTACTTATTTGTAAGTGTTTTAAGCCAACAAGTCACCCAAGAGGTAACCAGTTGGAGAAAAAAACGTGGAGAAATCGTGGCTTAATGAACGGCCACGATTCTTAGGTATTGAACGATTAAATACCCTAGGGGTATGGAAGTGCAACTCATCCCATAGGGTATCCAATCATACAATACCCATAGATCTCAACGGTCTATGCAACTCAAGATAAAAAAAACACAAGCCCGTTTTGCATGGGAAAGATGACGTGTATACGCAAATATACGCAAATAAACGAATGGTGGCTCTTTAAAATTATTTTAAAACCTTTTTGAAAACTCTCATTGTTTTTCAAATATTTTTGAGATGTAAAAAAAACGGAGCTAAATTCACTGCATGAAGTCTGATATGAAATTTAGTTCCCCCACTAAAGCGGCCTCGCGACTTATCGCCTCATCTAGGACACGCGGATAACGCAACTGGATGTAAAAAAGAAATAAACTTTATTTTTGTAAGCCTTTAAATTACTTTAAAAAGATTTTTTGAGGTCATCTAATCATTTATTCAGGATAAACACGTATCTTTCAAACAAGTGGATCAAATGGTTTTGACTATTGATTGAGTTGGCCCATTGAATTTCCAATCCTATTAATTCTAAAAATTATCTAGACTTAGATTTTTGATGTTGCATGTTTTTCGACCTAACGATCATTGACGGACGAGAGGCATAAGTGATACACATGTGGTATTAGGGGGCTTCGCTTTTGTCCTCACTTTCTCTATTATTATTATTATTATTGTTATTTATTATTTTGTTTTATTGTTGATTTTCTCTACTTTATTTATATATATATATATTTTTTAAAGGAAAATGACTAAGACTAAGGTCCTTAAACCCGCGCAGGTCCACCCCCTGTTCTCACTTCACTCTTCTCTGAGCCGAAATCCCTGTCTGCACAGACCAAGTCCCTTGACCTTCTTTGGCCTGTGATCTTCACCTCTGACGATCATCTTCACGGTGGTGGTTTCTCCTCCGTCGATCGGTGGTGATATCTTCTCAAGCTGCGATCTATCCAAAACTTCTCCTGGATCTCGAAACTTCCACAGGTATGTTTCTCTCTCTCTTTTTTTTTTGAAACCTCTCAAATGACCCATGGTTCTTCTTCTTCCTCTGGTCTGAAATTTCCTGCCCTTGTAACCGGCGATCATCTCCTCCGACAACCCTATTCACGGCGGTGGCGTGTGACTCTTCCCTTGGCGACGGCAATTCTTGATCTGCGATTTCCCTAAAGCTTCTCCACGATCTCGAGGCTTCCACACGTATGTTCTTCTCTTTCATTCCCTTCTTTATTGTTTTCCTCAACGAGAACCGATTGGGTATCTTGTCTCAATCGCATATTTTAGAAAACAAAGTTCATGCTGAAACCCCTCGAACAATCAAAGGATTCAATGTTTTACTTGGATTGGACAGAGATTTCCCTTAAAAATTTGATTTTTTTTTGCGATAGTTTTTGCAGTCATGAGGGTGGGTTCGAATCCTCCAATTTGAACTATTCTTCTCTTATCAATCCCTTTCTCTAGGAAAAATCCTTCTCTTTTGAAAAAAATCCATCCTATATTTCACATTGCACTCCCTTTTCTTCTTATTGCAGTAGATGATGACTGTGAGGCTTTGAAAAGCCTACCACTTGACCTTTTTTTCCCTCTTTTGGAGTCTTTATATATATATATATATAAAGACTATTGGCACTCATATAGATTCTCTCTTACTTTTAGGCTCATGACAGAACTTTGGATTAGAAAACAATGGTAGTATGCATACCTGAATTGCTAAAACCAAATTTCTAACTAATGTAAGGTCTTACCTGTCGTCTTACCCTTGTAGTAGACCTTTGCTAATGTATAAAACCTCAAGAGTTAGGAAACTGGCTATTGGTGACAACCAATTAACACTAGATTTTATTCTTTCTGATTTATTTATTTATTATTATTATTATTTTTGATTGCATTAGGAAAATGCTGATCACTGTATGTCCTATATTCTTGTTAGTTGTAACTATGTTAACTGCCTATAAAATTTCCTTGTTTGAACCATAATATAATTGACAATTCTGAATAAAAGATGGGATTTCTCTCTTGGCTCTTCCTGTGTTTCTCCTGTAAAATAGACCAGAGAAGAGTGATTATAGATGCTGGTGTAAGCTGTTATTCTCATGGCTAGAACTAAATTTTGAAATTGAGAAGAAATAATAATACCCATACCTGACTTGTTTAAACAGATTTTCTGATTTATGCATTGTACCTATGATGAAACATTATCTGGTATGAAAAATCAGTATGAGTGAAGCACATCTGCATACATCTTTTGACTTGTACTCATTGTATAAAATGCAGAGAATGGGTTGGGAGAAGAGAAGCAAACTATTAATTGATTGATTAGGGCTGCTTAGGATGCTGCTGCGAATTTTAGTGAAGGAGGGAATCGCCTCTGTAGTGGGTCCGAGAAGCAGATGTTTAAGCTGCAGATCGTCGACGAGGACAACAGTAATGAGCTTCGGAGATTGCAGCCATGGTGCACTGGGATTGCCCTCGTCCCCTCTGGGAGTGGGAGGCGATGCGTACGAGCCGACGCGCATCCCCGGACTGCCACCCAATGTATCGAGTATTGCTGTGGGCCATTACCACTCCCTAGCGGTGACTACTGATGGAGAGTTGTGGGCTTGGGGCAGGAACGATGAAGCTCAGCTCGGCAGAGGTTTTTCTGCTCCTAGGTTCCTTCTCTCTTTCCATCTTCTAATTTCTTACTTCACACCCAACCCAACATGTCTTTGGATTTCTTATTTTCTTTTTTCTTCCCCCTCTCCCCTCTTTTCAGTTTTGAACAAGAAGAAGAAAAAAAAATTTGGGAAATTCCCATTATTTCTTTTTAGGTTATCATCTTGCCCTAGGGCACTCCACTCTTTTATTTTTATTTTTTATCTATGCATCCTTCTGCGAAGAAGCTGGATATCATCACTATAAAATATTACATGACATTTTGTTACGATCCAAATGATAAATACATAAATTGCGCCCCTCCCATTAGTCTGGGCTTTGGGGATTAGTGGTTGTGTTTGAGTGCGTATCAATTGGTATCAAAGCCTAACACCATGTCTCGGCTTCGAGTCACATAAAGGGTTACTTGGAGAGGGTTACAAAAAAAATATTGAGAATTGCCCCACTTCAAAGTGAAAGCTGCCGTGGAAAGGGCTACCCAGGGAGGGCTATGGAAAAAAACCCCGAGAATTGCCTCGACCTAGAGTGAAAGCCGTAGAGGATGATGGTTGCGGAAGCGTGGTGGTATGTTACGATCCAGGCGATAAATACTTAGATTGCGTCCTTCCCATCAGTCCGGGCTTTTGAGATCAGTGGCTGTGTCTGGGTACGCATCACATTTATGCAAATGGATAATTAGAGTGTGGGGACTATTTGCTCTTTTGGAACTTTGATTTGTTTGGTGAGCATGTGGGTAATCGTATAAACCCAAGTTTTGAGTTTTTGTTTATGATTGCTTACATTCTTTCTTCGTGAAGCCGAAAATTGAAGAGGGGAGAAGGGAAAGATGGAGAATTTAGATACTTGAAAATCATTTAATTAATGATTATATGATAAAAATTAGAAGTTTGGGATAATTGGGAAAGTAACTCTCCCAAGTAGAGGAGAGGATTTTGTTGGATTTACTTACTAAATCTTTGCACAAATTAGACAAATAAACAATTGAACAACAATAATATATATATAAACGAATCACGCAAGTTGAGAGGTGCTCGAAAGAGTCTTTCTTGAAGATAGTAGAAGCCTCCCATGTGCAAGGGGAAAATAGCCCCGTCTCCAGGATATTACTCAACTCAGATTCAACCGATCAATCCTTACTAGTTTGCACTACTCGGCGGATGATGGAGCACCAAACCTGTGACGCCCCGAACTCGTGCCTAGGGAATCAAGTTCCGAGACACGCGTCCGTTCGTCAAATCAAGCAAGCGGAAGACTTTACCCGCAAAAATGCGGGAAATTTAAACATTTATCAGATGCTCCCAAAAAGCAAATAATATCTGTCATCACAATAGCCATCATACAAACCATATACCTGTATTATTTACATAAAGTTTGTTTTATAAAAGTAGGCGCTTCTATCACGCCGGGTACAACTTGTACAAGCTTCCAAAATGTCCAATTGGACTTTCCACTTACTGGTCAGCAGCTCCGAGATCTGCTGACACAAAAAGTCAGTGAGCTATGAAGCTCAATAAAACCACAATCCTTCTAAACTATTTTCCACATAATAACACGCATCAATAATGATATAATAAGCAGTTCAATTTGCATGTTACAGTAAAATAGAACAGTATATAATAAATTGTGACCCCCAAGGGTCACTTAGAGTTACGTCACCCTAACAGAGGTTCCCGACCTCACATTACTTTCCAATTATGAGGTTCAGTTATGAATGTATTATATTACCAAATTATCGTTTCGATTATCAATCATGT
This sequence comes from Tetracentron sinense, assembly GCA_015143295.1. Taxonomy (NCBI): domain Eukaryota; kingdom Viridiplantae; phylum Streptophyta; class Magnoliopsida; order Trochodendrales; family Trochodendraceae; genus Tetracentron; species Tetracentron sinense. The sequence continues at coordinate 64,228,584 of CM026551.1, forward strand.
TTCATTTCGAGTCCTAAGACTATTAATTGGCCACAACCCACAAATGTTTAGCTTAAAGTCTCTAAATCATAACCATAATACATTGAGTCATTTAGACTCACACACGCTGTTCCGGCTTTCACCTGAACATGACCAAACCTTGGGTATACCAACCCAACTCACTTGGAATCCGATGATTCCATATCGAACCATGAGTCCACCAACTCAAACAAATACATCAACCCTGAGTATACCAACTCAGACCACTTCGTATCCGAAGCTTACACACACAACATGAGCATTCACCCAATAAGGACATACTTTTCCATTCAATCGACTGGCCACATCTACAGTGTATTCGCCGCCGTCGCCCTGGGTATTAGTCATGAAGGAACCCCGGCCAACCTGCCTACCGTCATCTTCTGGCTAGTCTACGGAGGAACCCCGATATCTATACCAATGCCGACATCTCCTGACGTTCCACCAAGAAGGGACCCCGATAGACACGGTGCCGACATCTTCTGACCCACCCAGAGAGGAACCCCGGACTATACACTATCTGATGTTCAGCCACTTTAAACTCCCTAGGACTCCGACATCTCTTGACTATCAGTCACGGAGGAACTACGGGCATGCAGGACACCGCCACTCCTGACCTAGTCCAAGAGGCACCACGGACGACCTAGACAAACAGACCGACATCTCCCGACTATCAGTCACGGAGGAACCACGGGCCATGCAGGACACCGTCACTCCTGACCTAGTCCAAGAGGCACCACGGACGACCTAAACAAACAGACCGACATCTCCCGACTATCAGTCACGGAGGAACCCCGGGCCTTACTGGACACCGTCTCTCCTGACCTAGTCAAAGAAGAACCACGAACTATACTTAACCCTGGTTAGATTTTCTAACCACAGGTTAACCCCAGTTAACCCAAGCCTCGCTTGATTAACTGAAATACTTGGGTCTCGCGCCCGTTAACCAACTCCGGTAACACACCGTCCCGTTAGGGAGCGTTTCCAGGCTAATGGATGTCTCCATAGCCTTACAAGACATGCAAAACAACTTTTCGTCACTCTAGGGTGGCGATACAATTTACCCGGGACCCGATCTGGGCTCCCCGAGAGACCACATACAATCGCAACATCACATAGGGGTTCCGCCCCTTTTTCATTCACGTCAAAAGACATGCATATACATCACATGAAATAATATAGCAAAATAAGCGGAAAAAGAGAAGAAAATAGGGGTTTTACTGTTTCACGCGTTTCGAGGCCTCGTAGGCAAAAACGGATGTCACCAACGCGTTCCCAACGACGATCAACCCCGGGATAGAGCGCATGCAACTTTCTCTCTCCACTCTCTCTCTCTACCTTTTTTTCTCTCTACACGCAAAACGAGACGCTGGAGAGAAAATCGGACGCCGCCGCGTCGGGGACGTCGCAAAACCTCAAGGACCCACTTCTCTCTTCTTTCTCTCTCCTCTTTCTCTCTCCTCACTCTCTCTCTAAAATCTGTTGTGGCAGAAATCTCCTACTGTTGCAAAACCGTGAGATTAAAAGGGGCTACCCCCTATTTATAATGCAAGGGTCATGTGCCATGCACATGACCACCATTAATGGTCCCCGTTGACCAAGTCAACGGGTTGACCATTTGACTATTATTCCGTATTTTTTCGCATATACGGCCTCCGTAATCCTACTTAATGACATCTGATTTTGACGAAACTTTAGGTGACCGAACTTGGAGCAGTCCGACACCTATTGTAAAAATTTCGGGAAAAAATACTGAGTTTTGACAGCTGCACTTTAGTCCGGAAGAAATTGCAAAACCCACTAATTTTCTGATTTCGGACACAAAACACGCTGTCACTTCTTCGTTTGAGATAACTAACTGCCGAGACGACAGACATTAGTCCCCACGGCCGACTGACACGCATTAGTGCCAACCGCACGGATTTCTATTAGGATCTCTAACAAATATTGGGTCCCACTTAATTTCTGGAAGTATGAAAAATTCCCGTTTTTCTCAATTTTATCACACATAATGGCCCCGCGGTCTTGCGAAATGATACCTGATGGAACCGATATGGTAGGGGTGTGTCCCGGCAGTCGACCGACACAATGTGTGCGAGTTTCGCCAAACGATACTGAGATTTCCTCGGTGCACTTCAATCCCGAGCAAAGTTCACTTTTTATTAATTTAACAAATAATTAACTAATTAACCTCCATTAAGGACCCATAAACACATAATTTTATTATATTAAAATTCCGGGTCGTTACAAAACCTCTTTTATAATAGCTCGAATTAATTAATTTAGTCCCACAATTAATTAAGTATATAAAAAGTCAATTTCATTTTAATTAATTAATCCAAAACTCTTAAACATGATTTTAGTCCAAAAATCATTTCATGATTCAGTCCAAATATTAAACACATTTGTTTAATTATATCAAACATTTAATTAAGATTCAATTAAATTATAAGTTAAAATCCTTTTGTTTAACTTAACAAAACTGGTTATTTTATTAATCTGTTTTAATCCAGAGAATAGATCAACCATAGTAACATAACGGCATATGGACCCATCCTTATGGATTGGTCCAATGGTTGAGTCCGTTTGGACCATCTCAATTCGACCAATCAAGTTGGTTTAGTATGTGAACAAACCGGTTAGACGGGTACGTTAGAGGAGCCTATTAGGATGATGTAGGCAATCTTATTGAACCATCTTATGTCGATCAGTCAGATTGGTTCAGTCCGAGGACAAATCGGTTAGACTGGTCTGTTCGAAACTAGGTCAATCATATGACTACCAATAGGCTAACACCCTTATGGGCTTGCCACCATGACTGTGATACTTGTAGCACTGCTTTGATTAACCAGATTGATATCTAGAACAAGGTTAAAAAAAGGGTTTCGGACATCGTAACGGACACAGCTGAAACCTTTACGTAACGGTTTCGGTCTTTACTTATTATTATTATTATTATTATTATTTTTGCTTTAAAAATTTCAATAAATAGAAAAAAATAATAAAAACATAATAAATGAGTAACAAGATACTTTTAAAGCCAATATGAAGCTCAAAATTTAGAAATAAGGAAATTAGATGGGTCGAGGGTTGAAATATACCCGAAATAAAGAACATGCATTTGATTCCTTCAAATCTATGAATTAAACTCCAAATTAAGTTGTTAATTAACAAAAAAACAAAAGGATTTTATGAAAAAAAATGTACTAAAAATAGGTAGAGAAGAAGAGAGGAAGCAAAGATGAGATTTTAGAATGAGTTTAGGGATTTTCGAAACCTAGTCCTACAACTGAAACTTTTACGTATCGGGCGTAATGTCCGTTACTTAACGGTTTCGGGCGTTACGGTTTTGTTTCGGGATAAACAGGTAAAGTACGGTATTGGGTATTGGAGGTCACTGAAACCTTTACGTAACGGGCTTTACGTAACGGTTTCGGCGTTTTTTAAAACCATGATCTAGAATCACATTTCTGCAATTTCGTTATGAGCAATTGGATTTGGTCCACTTGCATTCACGATCAGATTGGGCCTATGGTTCGACCTTCTCTTGGTTGGACTTGAATATGGAAGTTTTCTTCCTTGGTCTGGTTTGGTCGTCTTCTTCCTCTGGAAGGACTAGAGTCTTAGTTATGGGCTCTAGTTTCAATCTGGTAGTCTCTTGGCTCTCTAATTTTTCTCGTGGGTTTGAGCCTTCTCAACCCTTCCTTATATAGAAATCCAAGTGGTATGACACCCATTCGATGGGCCTAATCATCCTAACTGCCCACATGTCAAGTTCAGGGAGCCTAACTGCCCAACTGCTTAACCGACCCACTCGAGCCGGCCGGATCAACCCAAATTCGCATGTCACCCACCCACATGGGCCGACATGTGTCACTTCGAGAGTACACGATCACAGTCCATCCAATGGATGACCTAGATTTGATCGAACAAAAGAAGAAACGACTCAAATGCGACTCGTGACGATGCGCTCGTGCGAAGTGCAAAATGCGTCTCATAGCACCCAAAGCCCATTGCACGGGCACGCTGCTCGCACTCTCGTTGCGTGAGCAGCTCGCTCACCTAAGATATGGTATGGTGTAAAGGAAAATGGAAGACTATACACTACATGAGCTTCCTATACTACAAGATTAAATCAATTAAAGTTTCAAAACCTTATTAAGTTGAAAACTCTTTTGTATTTTTCCGATATGTGACTAAACTTCCAAAAAGCAAACACTCAAGTGAAATAAGCTTGTCTCACTAAAGAGACCAAGTTTCAAGTCACTCCAAAGTCCAAACACAAAATACACTATTTAAAGCTATTTGATTAGAGATTCTTTTGTAATAAAACAAAACCGTGTTAGGGACTAAAACACAATATAAAAACTAAATGAGCCAAATTTTAAACTCATTTTCAAAATTAGATTCAACAATCTCCCACTTAATTTTAAAATTATTTAAAATATCATATTATGGGTATTCTAGAAAATCATGTGCATAAAAGAATGTGCCTTTCGACTTAAACTCTCACTTAGTGCAAACAAGTTAAAAGTTAAAACTAGTATAAGAACACAGTGGATAAACCTTGAACTGCGAACTCAGATTACTAATTGAACTTGTCGTACATACATTTATTTCAGAGGTTAATTGTGCATACAACTCATTATTTTTACGTCTGAACTATTTTCCGGCTTACTGGGAGATCTAGAGCTAAGTCCAAACTCATATAAAGTGACAAACTTTCAGCTCTCAGAAAGGTGAGTCTATCAGTATCTAGATTGATTTTGTAACACTCTCAGTCATTTAAGGCGTATAGCACCCATCAAGAGAATTCTCAACCTACCTCAACAGGATATTCTGTTAGTTGGCAACCTACAGATAAACATACTATCCACACCACTCTAGGAAATGATTCATCTCAATTGAGACATAAGAAAATAAATTATTTATTGATAGTGCTCAAACAGTTTATTACAAAGGCTTGTTATCCAATTGAACTTGAGAATCTCATCAGGTTACCTAGTATAACATGTTACAAGGCTTTCAATCTCATTCCTCTGAATGTCTTTATCACAAGGTTCGTGTCAAGTCCCTTTGATAAATGATTAGCTAAGTTCTCATTCGACTTAACATATTGAACAACGATCTTACCGTCAGTGATCAGACCTCACACATAATTGTGCTTTAGACGTATTTGTCTAGACTTGCCATTGTAGTTTTCACTATATGCATTCAGCATAGCCGCATGATTACCACAATAAATTGTGATAACCGGCACTGGTGTGCCCCATATCAGTATGTCTACCAATACGCTCTTGAGCAATTCATCCTCCTCTCTTGTTGATGAGAGAGCAATAAACTCTGATTCTATAATGGAATGAGTAATGCACGTCTGTCTCTTTGATTTCCATGAGATGACTCCTCCTATAGTGAAACTCCAGGCTAAGAGTCTAAGACCGATGTGGACTCGTCCGGACATGAGTTTCATGTTGCATTGTTGTATCATTCAAGTACAACATGAATCTTTCCATAATGTAACCAATATGACGCAACACCCTTAAGGTATCTCATGACTCACATCAGTGACTTCCAGTGCACATCTCGTGTACCTACTCAACATCCCAACTACCTGGGCAATGCCCGACCTTGTGCAGTGCATGATATACACGAGACTGCTAATTGTTTGAAAATATTCCAACTGAGAAACACTTCTGCCTTGGTTCTCAACCAATTTGAGGTTGAAGTCGACTAGAGTTGGGGCTGGAGAGTTGCCAAAATAATTGAATCTTTTCAGAACTTTCTCAATGTAGTTTGATTGTGAAACAATGAAAGTGCTATTCCTCAACTGCTTCGAGTAATCTTGCTTCCCAAGATAACATTAGCTTTGCCCAAATCTTTTATATCAAAATTGGATGATAGGAACATCTTAGTGGTAACAATATATTCAAGATCTGTTCCAAAACTCAACATATTGTGGGTGTTATCTGAGGGTATTTTCTCTCTCGAGTAGGGGTAGATTAGATCTTTCATTCTTTCTTTCAGAACTTCTTATCCTGTTGGTAATTGGTTAGTGCGGATAGTGCCAAGAGTGCAATTTTGTTGGTTCTCCCTAGGGCCATAGCATGGTCTATTTGAAAAGAGAGAAATATGAGAGTGTTCGAGAACTTCACATCGGCCATTTCTCATATTCAAACTCGAATCCGGCTACTGATCTTAGAATGGGTATCCACTAGAAATTGTGGTGTAACACTTCACTTGTTTCTTGTTGGCGTTACTGGCGGGATTCTTCTTCACAAATTTCTTTTTAAACTCCTTAGGAGCAACCTTTTTGCCAGACTTGGTCTCAACCATATAGGCCTTGGCAAAAATCTCTTCGCCTTTGTCTCTTATGAGACTCTTCTTCCACTCTGAGATGGTACTTCAGGATTTCGAGCGTCATATCCTCCTTGTTCATGAGCTTGGATCAGTACATCTTCCAGGACAGTGGTAGCTTTGCCACAATAGCTCTGACATGGAATTTTTCATCTAATGTCATTCCAGAAGAAACAATGACATCAACGATCTTCTGAAGTTCCCGAACTTGATCCAAGATTGGCTTGGTGTCCACTATCTTGAATTCCAGATAATTTGCTACCTGGAAGTTCTTGGTGTCGGACTCCTTGGAAATGTAGACGACCCCATGCGCCTCCCAAAGCTCTCTTGCTGTTTTCACCTTCTTGGAGAACTAGTCGAATACTCGTATAGAGCATTGGAGAGTGAGTTGAAGAGATGATTGCGGTAATCATACTCGTCGTCGTTCTACTTTTGCGCATCCTTTGTCGCTTTCTCCATTGCTCCTTTCTCTCACCAGTCTTAGAAGGAATTATGGGATAATTCTGTAAGCATATATAGAATGTTCAGTTTCCTTATAAAATACTCCATTTACTGGACCCAGCGGTTGTAGTTCAGTCCTTCGAACTTGGGCAACATTCTAGGCATAATTGATGGAGTAAAAGTCATCTTTGCTATGATTTTTAATTTGCAAAAAGGAGTAAACAATCTTCAAATTGTTAGATTTACTCAATCTCTGCACAAATTAGACAAATAAACAATTGAACAACAATAATATATAAACATATATAATATATAAAAAAATCATGCAAGTTGAGAGGCGCTCGAAACAGTCTTTCTTGAAGATAGTCGAAGCCTCCAATGTGAAAGGGAAAAGCAGCCCTATCTCTTGGATACAACTCAACTCGGATTTCAATACTCAACGAATGATGGAACACCAAACCCCTTTTAGAATAACCCAAATTAATTAATTTAAAGTCCATTAAATTAATTTAGTCCCACAATTAAGTATATGAAAAGTTCATTTCATTTTAATTAATAAATCCAAAACAATGTAGTCCGAAAATCATTTCACGATTCAGTCTAAAAATTAAACACATTTGTTTAATTATATCAAACATTCAATTGAGATTCAATTAAATCATAAATTAAAACCCTTATGTTTAACTTAACAAAACTGATTATTTTAAAATTTTATTTTTTTTAATCCAGAGAATAGATCAACCATAGTTTATGCTTTAATTTTGGCAGCATAACGGTATATGGACTCGTCCTTACGTAGTGGTCCAATGGTTGAGTCCGTTTAGACCATCTCAATTCGATCAGTCAAGTTGGTTCAGTCCGTGAACTAATCGGTTAGACTAGTCTGTTAGAAGGGTCCATTAGGACGATTTAGTCGGTCTTATTGAGCCATCTCATATTGATTAGTCAGATTGGTTCAGTCCGAGGACAAACCGGTTAGACTGGTTTGTTCAAGACTGAGTTAGTCGTATGACTGTCAATAGGCTAACCCTTACGGGTTTGCCACCATGATTGGGCTACTTGCAGCACTGGTCTGATTAACTAGATTGATATCTAGAATTACATTCCTACAATTTCGTTCTGAGCAATTAGATATGGTCCACTTGTATTCACAATCGGTCTGGGCCTATGGTTCGACCTTCTCTTGGTTGCACTTGAATTTGGAAGTCTTCTTCTTCCTTGGTCTGGTTTGTCTTCTTCATCTGGACGGACTGGACTCTCTGTTCCTGGGATCTGGTTTCAATCCAACAGAGTTTCTACGCTCTCTAATTCGTCTGGTGGGGCCTTCTCAACCCCTCCTTATATAGAAACCCAAGTGGTATGACACACATTCGGTGGACCTTGCAACCTTAACTGCCCACGGGCCATGTCACCCATTCGATGGGCCCAACAACCTTAACTGCCCACAGGCCAGGTTCAGTGAACCTAATTGCTCATCGCCTAACCGACCCACTCGGACTGGCCAGATCTGTGGGTCATCCAACCACACGGCCCAACACGTGCCACTCTGAGAGCGACACAATCACGGTCCATCCAATGGATGACCTAAATTTGATCGAACAAAAGAAGAAGCGACTCAAATGCGACGATCCACACATGTGAAGTGCAAAGTGTGCCTCATAGCGTCCAAAGCCCTTTGCACGTGCATGTTGCTCGCATGATTGTTGCACGGGCACAGCTCACGTGACAAAGATATGGTGTAAAGGATAGGAAAATAGAAGACTATACACTAGGGTTGTCAATAAGCTGAGCCAGCTCGACTCGGCTCGAAACGAGCCGAGCTTGAGCAGGATTAAAAAGCTCATCGAGCCAAGTGAGTGAGCTCGTTTAGATAACGAGTTGAGCTCGAGTAAGAGGTAGCTCAGCTCGGTTCAGCTCGACTAATTCAATGAATACCCATGTACAGTTATACCCCTGCCAATATTGAGTTTTACATTAAAAGTATAAGAAAATGAAATAAGTTTTTAAAATTAAGAACATGAAATGTTCATCAAGTTAGTGAATCACTATTTTATCTTCCTATTTTCTTTGTACCCCACCATTTAAGTGTTAGAATATCGTCCCTACTATACTATCTCTACAATTATAATGAGAGAAGCAGGGCTAAATAGTTCGTTGATTTTTTTCTAATATTCCTAATGAGTCCAAATTTTATGTTATCTTATAATTAGTAAGGGTGAATTTTTTATATTTTTCCTATTTTGTCCATATAAAAAAAATTAAGATATTTTGTTATCTTATTTTACATAAGAAAAGTTAGTAGGGGTATTGAAGTAATATCAACTACAACTAACAATAATCCCTCAATATCTCCATGATTTCCTCAAATCTTTATCCTTATCATCTCTCATGCTCCCTCCTTGGTCTATCAACGAAGAGGCACACCCTCTCTACGTTGTAACTACTTTTCAAGAGAAAAAGTAGGGACATGTGTTATGAGGTAATTTCAACTCAATACTCTATCTTTTTAAGTTAAAATTTTAAAACAAATTTATTTAAAATTCCCTCACTAGAGTCCCTCTTCCCAGTCTCTCTCCCCTTCCCCTCTCTCTCATGTGCATCGCACATGCCGCCCACTAGTATTTAAAAAAATCAGAGCTTAACGAGCCGGCTTGAGCTCAGCTCGAGCTCGATGATTTGTGGACGAGCCGAGCCCGAGTTAACCTTTTCGAGCTCGAGCCGAGCCTGAGCAACATCAAAAATCCAACGAGCCGAGCCTGAGCAATGCCCAGCTCGGCTCGTTGACACCCCTACTATACACCATAGGGGCTTCATATACTACAAGATTACAATCTATTAACATTTTAAAGCCTTTAACTTGAAAACTCTTGTATTTTTCTGATGTGGGACTAAACTTCCAAGTTTCGAGTCACTCCAAACACAAAATACACTATTTAAAGCTATTTGATTAGGGATCCTTCTGTAATAAAACAAAACCATGTCAGGGACTAAAACACTTCAAAATTAGATTCAACATACTCACCCAACTCTACCAAGAGAACTCACTTAACTCTTTAAAATCTATGTTTTTTACCGTTGATAGATCAACAAGAGTGCAAGGCTCTCCTTGTATAGAGCCTAGAGAATTAATTAGACAAAAATAGAAAATCAAAGATACATCTTTCACATACAGCAACCTTAATTTTCCTAGAGAACAACATTACCCAAGCCAATCACCCACTTAATTATGTGATCCCATGCAACTCACTTCTTCCAAGTGTCTCACCACATGTGGGTCCATGTTTTGGCTGTATCATTTTCTGTACGTGGAATTTGGGATCATTTGGGTAGACATACATATATTGTAAGAAACTCACCATTTCTTTGGTTTTCCTAGGATTTGAATTTCTTTTCTTGTGAAATGTTGATTCAAAGTTTACATATAGCCATTGGAAACCCCCCCAAAAAAACTATGATTAATATGAAAAAAACAAAAAAAAATTCTCTAGAGTCTAGACAACTCCTTTCTTTATTATGTTAACCAATTTAGGTACTTTTGCTTCATTATCGTTGAGATATGATCTATTATGTAGGTGTATTACACCGAATCACCCTTCAGGAGTATACTTGTAACTTTGTATTAGAGTTATTATAAATACAAAGAGATTAGAAAGAGACACTCTCTAATATAACTTTTCCCCTAATCTTTTTTCTCTCTCTTTCTTCACCATCTCTCCTAGGGTTTGATTTTCAAGTATTACAAAGGTTGTGATAAAGTTTTCTTGATTCATTAAGGTAACATCTGAGATGAAGGATAAAGTGGGAAGCTCAGGGCCTTGAATAGTTGAATTGCTATCATTTTCTTTTTCTGTGATCCAGCAACAAATGCTAAGGTTACCAAAGTTACCTGTAGAACTCAAAAGGTTTTATCAACAATAAGGCTTCATTTTTCTTCCCCACCCACCCCCAAAAAAAGTTTTTTTTTTTTTAAAATTTTTTTCTTGTTTGACTGCACTTAAAATAAGGAACTGAACAACATATCTTATATAGAAACTACCAATAGTTGGTTTCATTCTTGTTAGACAAAGCATGGTTTTTAAATCATTCCGATTTATAATTCAAATCCTACGATTTGAATCGAATCTCAAGCAAAACGATTTAAATCACAGTTCAAAATATTAATTGGGTAAATCTTATTGATTTGGGATTCAAATTGCGATTTGCGATTCAAATCGCACAATTCATGCGATTCGAGCACAAAATCTCTTTTATGGATCGATTCTTAAACAATATTTTTTAATGATTTTTATTCTTTCACTTTTCTAAATGTACTCTGTCTTTTAAGTTGAGAGAAGAAACGGAAAACTCCTGCATCAGACATGCCAAAACCCCTATTTGAGTTTTCTCAATGAAAAAAAAGAAAGAAAAGAGAAGAAAGGAGGAAGAAGAAAGGGGATGAAGTTGGAGAGTTGGACTATGTGAGAATTTGATAATTTATTTTATTAGTCTTTTTAATTGTACAAGTCTTTTGATACTTGATCAGTTGATCCTATACAACATGATTACATGAGTATACTTTTGTTGATTTATCTTTGATGATATTGGAGTTATGTTTCGTTTTATTGAGTTCATTCGCATTTTGTATAGTTTATCAATGAAATATTCATTACTTTCTTTTATCAATGGATACGAATGAAATCTTTTGGATAATGAATTATTCCATTTTCAAATTTATTAAGTATTCTTGTAACATTTTTTTTAAAAATTGATTAAATCTTACAGTTTACGAATTGAATCCCAATTTGAATCGAATCTATCCCAAAACGATTTTAAGATTTGATTACGATTTAACAACCTTGAGACAAAGTGATAGGAATCTATCCCTTATGATCACTAGTTCCTTTCATATTTTCAGACAGAGTTAAAGAGAATGAAACTTCTTTTATGAAAAAAGGGATACATACACATACACACAGCTTTCTAGTGAAAAGATCAGGAGAGATTGCCATTGCGTAGAAAAAGGAAAGAAGATTGAAGAGAAATTTAGATAATTGGGTAGTTCTATATAAAGAGTGATACTTCTTATCTTCTATTTTCAGCGACAAATAACTAAGAACATGAGCTGGTTCTTGTTTCTATCGTAATACTTCCAATGCATTTGGGTTTAGCAATAGATATCCTGAGGCTCAAAAATAACTTAGAAAATTTTCTTCAGTCTAGAACCTAACAATGCACTATGTGAAAACTGAAACTATTTAATTGATGCTTTCTGCTTTTGATTGATGCCAGAGATTCATGGAATGAACCAAAGAGGATAGAAGGCCTTATTCAAGTAAGAGTCCGAGCTGCATTTGCATCGGGTGTCATTTCTACAGCCATTGGAGATGATGGTTCCTTGTGGGTCTGGGGAAAATCCAAGCGCGGGCAACTTGGTCTTGGAAAAGGAATCACTGAGGCTGTCGTCCCTTCCAGGGTTGAAGCACTAGCAGGGGAAGAGATAGTTAAGGTGGTCTCCTCTCCATTATTATGGTCAACCAGTGTTGAAAACTCGCAGTCTACAGAGACTTTGGCTGAGAAACTGAATTGAATGGGCACCAGATATTGAATCTGTACTCTTCTATGTTTCTGCTGGTAGAATTGTCGATTTTCTGAGTTCATCTCATTTTACAGGTATCACTTGGGTGGGGACATGCTTTGGCACAGAGTAAGGACGGAAAATTGTTTGGCTGGGGTTATTCAGCAGATGGTAGGTTAGGACATATTGGGGAAACTTCAGAGATGACATCCCCACAGACTCGGAGCGAAGAAATGTCTAGAACCACAACAGAACTCTCAGTTTTGAAACTAGAAGCTGCAGAGAAGCTGGTTTTGGAAAGAATGGAGGCGGAGAAAAACATGCCGATCATCTGGGAGCCTTGTCTTGTGGAAGAACTAGGTGGTTTTGAAGTCTCAGATGTGGCATGTGGCTTTGATCATTCTTTAGTTCTTTGCAGTAAGTAATTGTTATGAACATGTATGCACATGAGTTCCCACATGTAGATATAGTTTCCATAATGCGTTTGTGGGTAAGCATGCATATAAATTCTAGCTGTTTGTTTTTCAGGTAATGGAACCCTATTGAGCAGTGGAAGCAATACATATGGTCAACTGGGCAGAGCAACACAGAAACTAGGAATGCTGCCAGTTGAATCGAGCTTTCGGCACTTGTCTATTGCATCAGGCCTCGGCCATTGTTTAGCAGTCTGTCAGGTTCAGTCAGAGGTGGTGAGAGAGGCCACTAACGTTGTTTCATGGGGATGGAATCGGAGTTATCAACTCGGAAGGGCAGGGCAAGAGAACATCCCAATGATGGTTGAGGGACTGGCAGGGGAAGAACCTGTGTCAGTTTCAGGTGGGCGTGCACATTCTGTTGCTCTCACGTCCAAGGGAGAGGTTTGGGCCTGGGGCTGTGGCAAAAATGGCAGGCTTGGGTTAGGGAGCTCGGCTGATGAAGTTGAGCCAACTTTAATCGAGTGCTTGGAAAATTTTGAAGTACTGCAAGCAGAGGCAGGTTTTGATCATAATCTAGTTTTGATTGCTGAGTGATGCTGCAGTGGCTGTAGCTGTGAAGAAACCGTCTGAATGGGACTAATTCAATGAATCTTGATGAAGGTGTCCAAAACTTTATTGTGGTTTTCCCATTAGATACAGTCTCACACAATGTTGTTATATAATAATATTATCAAATTTGGTGGAGAAAGAAATTGAACAAGATACAACGATGTCACAAGTTTGCAAGGGTGAGGTTTAAAGTTATAACTTTAAAAAGACTTGTATAAACAGGATAAATGACAAAAGAGAGAGAAGCACCCATCATAAATGAACTTCCTTCCCATGAGAGAAATGGGAAATCTCTCTCTCATTTTTCATAGCTGAGGTCCAAGGGGCAACATGCTCATAATTTGATGGTAAACTGAGGATCCATTGGAGAGGTTCATACCAGCCTCCAACATGGGCTCCTCCTTTGGCATCATGAAACCCAACTCATTCACCCGTCGCTGCTGCTGCTGCTGTCCTAAATATGGCGACAGAACTGGCAGCTTAGCTTGGACGGGCCCCAACCCAGCCATTGCCACATTGGCCAGACCTGCCTGATTCATTCCAAAAGAGAAGCCAGGTGAAGACCCCAGGTGCTGCGTTCCGTGTAAACTGAATGAACCGAGTGATGTGTTATGGAATTGTGTTGGCTCAGGCCTGTGGACATTGTTTTGAGCAGATTGGGCATGTGCTGTGCTCGAGGTCCCAGCATTGACATGGCTGCTGTTCCGTGCAGCAGGAACATCGTGATTGTGCTTCCCCTCATAAGTAGTGATCACCGATTTGAGGTCATGTGATGCTCTTTCCACGTGCTTCCTCACCGTGCAGCCTGCATTTGTGCACTTGTAGTAACTCCTGCATCAAAGGAGCAGCTAGATTGCTTCTTGTTTCAAATTTACAACCAGTTTAAGGAATCTATTGAGAGAGAGAGAGAGAGAGACCTTGGATTTGGATTTCCTTTGACAACTTTCTGGCCATATTTGCGCCAGCGGTACCCATCATCAAGGATATCCACCTCACTGGTTGTTTGCACCACAACTCTAGGTTCCCGAATGGCTCTTGTGGCCCCACTCATTTCCATTGTACAAGCATCAGTCTTCCTGGAATCACACCAAAAAAGAAAACACTGCCTCTTGAGTATTTAAAGGATCATGAGAGATGGCCACTCAATAACTACAAGATAGTAGTAGTAACCTTCTCTTTGACTCTGATTCATCTCCATCGCCATCGTAACCTAATGATACACTGCCAGGTGTTTCCCGATCATCTTCATCTTCATCTTCATTGTTGGAAAGAGTGGACGAGAAATCCACGGCATCACTAGATTCGAAATGAGGGCCATCTTGAGCCTGCAAAGAGGTAGATGGGTCACAGAATTTAGGGGCTGCAGATGCTGATGATGTCACCTCTAGGTTGTCATGCTTCCAATCAGGACCTCCACCGACAGTTCCCCGCTGTGTGCTTGCCCATACTGGATCACCATCAGCAACAGCCTGTGCCCCAACTTGTTCAGGGATGCCAAAAGATCCAACGGCCGATCGGCGATTGGGTGGAGGTTTGGAGTGATTGTGGGCCCCTTTGTAGATAATCTCTGTGATGTGCCCCTCATGAGATCGTTCCACCTTCTTCTTTACCTGACAATTTGGATTTGTACACTTGTAATAGCTTCTTGGATACTCACTGCCTTTTACCTGTTTCTGGCCATACTTCCTCCAATTATATCCGTCCTCAGATGGCGCACCATTACCAACCACGGAATTTACTTCTCCGCCACGGCTTTTCTGATCTCCTTCCTCATCCAGCTTATCATCAAGTGGCGGAGAAAGTTCTGCATTGTCAACGACAATATCAGAGAAGCTTGGATCAGGCATGGGATTATAACCACTTGGCTCCTTTTCGATAAATGATTTGGAGAAGTCTGCCTCAGAATGAAGTCCATTTCGGTTCTGAGAGTGTAAATAGGGGGGTTCTAGACTTCGAGACTGAAAACACATCTCTGACCGAACTGACACCTCAATACTGGGCAAGGACTGGTGAGGATTATTGGCAGGAGTTACCTGTTGTAGAAGGTGAATGTTAGTTGACAGGAAGATAAAAGAGTTTTCTCTTTCCTCTATATTTTTCTCTCTTGATGTACTCGGTATGGCTTTTGACTGAGTTTAATGTTGGCTCAGTCTCATGTCCTCACCAAGTGCAAGTAAGAGTCTTGGGTAGTTAAACCATAAATACGCAGTAATCAAGCTTTTCAAATACTAAATTGAGATGTAGCTTGTCCAATTTAGAATGCCAAAAGGAACTCCGATTACTTTGTTTGCTGCACCAGGAAAAAATGAGGAGCGCGATTCCATGATAGGCTTGAATGCAAAAGATGAGGTATTGACATCTTCAACAAGATTATCCTTACTTCTATCAGGGGCTTCTGAGATCAACATGGAGCTCCTACTGCTGCACTTTAGGTCAAGAGGGAATTTTCCCGTTGTTGGAGATGGCTGGGCCTGTAAAGTGAGATAGGATTTCAACAGTGAGATGTTCTATCCATGGCAGAACAGATTCAAAACGACTGAACGGCTTCAATGAGACATTGCACAGTCAGAAATGAAATTAATCTTAGCTAAAAAAAAAAGCAGATATAATCAGGTTAGCCATGAAATAGGATCTAATTAGTAACAAAAAGGACAACTAACTTGGGACTTTTGTTTTTTGGTCGTCAACGATAATCCATTGAGAAACAGGCACAACAACACGCATAAGATTTCTCACTTTTCAAGCCTACATAGAAATACCCAAATCCACCTTGAAGCAAAATACATGAAATCAATTTTACTCTAGCAATATGTTGCACATGTGCAAAATCCATCTGAAGTCCATAACAAGTCGGGCAGCATTGTACTCAGGACTTAAGACTTGATCTTTTAACAAAATCAAAGAATCTTCCACGATTTGATGCTTCTTATAATTCAGAGTCGAAATCTCTGTGTAAACAGAATTTCCAAGTAAACGAGTATCTGTTTTATCCATCATAAGAGCAAGCATCCTATTTTGCAAACATTATGTTCACCAATCCCTTTAGAGCTAAGTGTGCAAACAAACCAATAACTTTCCAACCATAATAAAATCGGGTACAGAAAAACTATGATACGGGAAACATTAAAGCATTTTACACAAAGCCTTCTCTTATTGTACACACGTGTCTCAAGACTCTCAACCTCAACCATGTAAGTCCCTTTAGATAAAACATTGGCAACTCTTAACAAGAGAATCCATCCCAATCGAAACATCTATCCCATGTAACTAAAGAATCCAGCTGAATCAAAACAACTATCCCACCTGGGTATCTTTTAAATTTCAACTATAGTATAGCTCTTCCCAGATTCCTCAACTGAAATGTCTAAAAAAAATTACTTCTCAAAATAAATTTTAACTAATATCCTAGTTTAAAATTACTGAAAGTGGCAAAGAATATTGCGGTGCTTTTGGAGGAGGATGACTAGACATAAAGCGGTGAGACTTCTTCAATTGCAATTGTATCTCAACTTCAAGCAAATAACCTGCCCCAGCTTTCCTACCAATTGGACTTTTACCTATATGACCCTCTCAGTGTGAATGGAAGATTGCCTAACATTGTTGCCCAAGCTCCGATTCCTATAAAGTACTTCATGTTTCATTATATTGTCTATTATATTGTCTCGTATTTCATCACTCATTAGACCTTTCTCTCCATCTCATTAACCATTTTTTTAAAAATTCCCTTCCATTTCTGCCTCTTAGTAAAAACATTCTCCATTATTTTTATTTCAGATCTCAGATTGATTTCTCATTATAAATAGTGATTTCAATTTCTATTTTTCCATGGAGGAATCGAACTCCCATTACAAAAAGTTAACAGATACTTTAAAGTTTAAACAGGTTTACTGTTCTGGCAATTTCTTCTCCATCTTCATTAACTTCTTCTTTGTTATAAATGTATATCTGTCTATATTTTTAAAGGGATACGAATAATAAGAATATCATACATATCAGTTCAATTATACGTATAAGATACTGTATGTGTTGCAGGAATCAGCAAAGATGCAGTATTTTAAAAAGACTGCGTATGTCACATATTATACATGCAGTATTTCCAAGTCTCCCAACATACTTCATGTCCACCCTTCATGGGTGGAGCCAGGATTTTATTGTAGAGGGGGCACACAATGGTTGATTGAAAAATATATGTAATTGTTGATGAATTTGTGGAGAATGATTAAGCCGGTACAAAATATTTTGGGTCTAGGGGGATGAGGGGTTCGGAGACATAGCTCCCGATTTTTTTTTGACGACTAAGTTTGTGGGCCATTTCATTCATACTACATATCCTACAGGTATTGTTTTTCCTTGTTTACAAGGGTAGTTGTCTCCATGCCCTATGGCTATGCTCCATTAAATAATTAGATAACATAATAAAAAAAGCAGTGATTAGCCCACCACACATTTCACTATGTAGTCAAATGCCATGTCCACATGTCCCTTTTAACACCCCTTTAACTATGGTTAAGCTTAATAAAATTAAGGTTAATATTTTTGTTTTTTCTGTTCTTTCTAAAAACCAAGGTTAAATTGCTTAACCCTAGGAGTGAGTGAATCTTAACCGCAGTTGATGGGTGTTAAACAGGAGGGCATGGAGCAATGTGGACCTTACAGCCCACTACATAGTGGAATACAACAGTAAGTTGAGAAATGTGCAGCCAAGGTCATTTTTGATCTCAACCGTTGATTTCAGCCACGAGGAACCCACGAAAACCAATATCTGATTGTAACCGACCATGAGTATATAGTAGATCAAAACGGGATGAAAGGAAAAAAGATCATAAATTATTAGAAATCAGGCTAAAAAAAGAATGCCGATTAAGCAACCCACGTAAAGCAATATGGTCAATGGAAAGAGACTCCCGCATACGAAGAGAAAATGTGATATTGCATCTTCTGTATTTACTGCTAATTTATTGGAACATTCCCGATCAATAAAAAATTGAAACCATCTTGTAAAAACAAATTAATCCATATATTCTAAGAAATCAAAGAAATCAGCAGTGTACCAATGACAGGAATGAATTGATCCAAAGAAAAAATCTCCGACAGACGTGCTTCCCGTGGTGATTAAGAGGAGATCCAAAATCTCCATATGAAGACAATCCGTTTGTTATTCATTTATGAGATCCAGAGTCCATAATAAAAAACATGCAAATAGGGGATCTTTGCTTTCCAAAACATGAGTGATGGACTGAGAGACATAGTCACAAAGTCGGGGTTCGGGAATAATTCGGCAAGGGTCAAGTACGGAAAAATTCGGAAAAATACGGGAAAACTTCGGGAAAAAAACGGAGAAAAAGTTTATAATTATAAAAAATAGAAACGATGCTAATTAATATATCTAACAATTTGATGAGATAATATACAAAAAGAGTAACTATAAGCAACAATAATAAATTCATAACATTATTTTAACATCAAATTCATTCCATCAAGACATTAAATTTCATTAAAACATCAATTATCAAGATTAAAAACAAGACTAAAATACGTATATTAATTAAACCACTCATTTATATTCATCTATCGCTCAAAAGCGCATCAAAGTCATCAATATCTACATAATCTTCATTCCCAAAAAATTTCAAGATTATCTATTTTTTTTCTTTCTTATTATTCGTTTTAAACGTGTTTTTTTTTTTTCATATTATTCGTTTTAAACGGGTTTAAAACTATAATACGTGTTTTATTAAAAACGGGTTTTAAACGTTGTTTTCTACGGCAGGGTATTAATGCGTGTTTTAAACGGGGTTTTTCAAAAATACGCAGTTTTTTGTGACTATGCTAAGAGAGACATATGTTCCTTAAGAGAGGCAAAGACAGAGTGACAGGTGGTGTGGTTCGGAGAGAGAAGAGAGAGAGTTGGAAACCAGATGCTTTGAAAATATATTGCCATTATACTACATGTCAAATTTCTTCCAATGATAAATTTTATGGATCTGTTTGGACCACAGAAATTGATTTGAAACATCCTTGAGAACTTAAATGCATGAGCAAGGCAACATCCATAAATTAAAAAGCCTATGTATTTGGATTCCTCATTTGGTACTTTGGTTGAGACTGAAATTTGTCGCAAATAAGCTAGAATTTCAAGTTTACTGTTTGGATGCCTATAAATCCACTTGATAATTGACATGTTTGTTTACATCTATGAGATAAATAATTATCTATTAAGATGTAATCATCAATTAAACCCACTATCCGAACAAGTTTCAATTTTTAGGAAAGGGGATCCCAATCCTTCTTAATGCAGTTCTTATTATGTTTAAGATCTTAGTTATACAAAAAGTTAAAATTTTTTGTAGATAATATGTTTTCGATGAATAATATTTTTACTTTTATAAAACAAAAATGTAGTATAGAGTATATATTCAATGATTAGATGCTTAATAATTAATTCAAATAAATATTTAGTGAAAATTTTTAAAATATATATTGAAAAAGTTTTATTTAAAATTTATTCAAGTTTAACTAAATATAAGAAACTAAGAATAACTTAGAAATTATTTGAAAGTTAATTAATATAAGTTAAAATAAAAATAATCTGAAAAAATTATAAATAGAAATATCCATTTAAAAGCAATTCAAATATGAAAGACTCTAGGAATATTGAAGTTGTTAAAGAGTTGGTTCAATTCTAGTGCACAAGTAAATTACTATATTCACCTCCCAAGTATATATTGTAATTCCAACAAACTGTAGGAATTGACACTATTTTCAAATCCTATGTGAAATGAAATTCTGTTCTTTCGTTGAGACTTGCAAAGTGCCAAGACTTTAAGTGCAAAGCTGTGCAAGTCTCGTCATTTGGAAATATCTGTGTTATTTTGAGCTGAGTAAATCATGAGTAAATTTGCTTGATTTTACTTCAAATGTCAGACTTCCCCATGTTGATGATGTAAGAGAGAGAGGAGGATAATGACTTACGGGAAAGACAACATGGACAATCGCCGGAGTATTGCAACCAGTCGAAGAAATGGTGTCTACTCTCCGATAGCCTGGACTGTGTCCGCGCAATGTGCAATGTTGCCAAACGGGATGAGAGCACAAGAGATAACAAAGAGATGAAAGAAGGAAATGATGTTGGGGGAGCTTGAGTAGGGTTTTCTTTTCCATAGGGGTTTCTCCCTAAAAGAAATTCACACATGCATGAGAATTGGAGTCTTCTTTTGGGTGGGAATTGAAATCACGCGTTTTGTGGGTATTTAAATGATGCAAGAATTAAAATTCCGAGAACTCTTAACAAAGGAACATTAAAATGGTCAATTCCCGCCAACAATTCTCGCAAAAAGAACGAGGCCATATGATTGGGGGTGTCCAAATATTGGAATTGAAGTTCTTATCCTCCAATTCCGAGTCCCACGACTGATTCTTGCAGTCCAAAATGAACCTATGAGAGAAGGGAGATTTAAAAAAGGAGTTGGATGGGTGAGATTTGAAAATCGTGGGTGTTAACATGAGTTTAGAGAGTGTAGTTGAAAAAATGTGGATACCGGTTGCAGGTTGTGGATCATGTGTAAAATTGGGCGCTTACAAAAGTATAAAAGTTTTAGAGAGACTTATAATTTCTCAAGATCTATTTCTCTGAATCTATCTATCTCTTGATAATATCAGCTCTTAGTTTTCGGTGGGTTGCTTGCTGATAAACCTTAGAGCTTCATTGATATGTTGAGAGCTAGGAGTTTTTGACTATTGAAGCTTACCAGAGAATTTGAAAGGAAAACTGGAGAATCCAGCAATGTTGTGGGACTGAGACCTGGTGGAATTGTCAGATAAGAAGATCGAACTTGGGGAGATGAAGAAATGTTAGGAGATCTGATCGTGGCTGTATTCAACCTCAGAGAATTAAACCCAGTTCTTGCTGCCATCCTCTCTGCAAGACCTCCACGGGAGCTTGATATATGGGCAGAAAAGGTGCTTGATTCTGAGAAACGATCATCAGAAACACCGTCAGGTGCTACATCTTCTTCATCGCAATTCATCTGCTTTTCAGATGGTGCAAAAGGCCCCTCATTTCCGAGAAGCTCAGAGAAGGAGCTGGAACCAAAATCATCACCTAAGATGGACGAGAAAAATGTCCTTGGGCTGGGATTAGGAGGCGCCCAATCTCCAATTAAAGCCACATGATCATCAACTCCAGCCATGAAAATACAAATCCTTTGATGAGATCAGGGCTTCTTATATCAACCTGTTGAAAAGAAGAAACCAAATTCGTGAAGGGATTAGATAAAAACAAGGAATTTAGCTCAATTTATTAATTTTTGAGATCAAATCATTGGATATTTATGAGGGGTCTCTCATAAAAGGTCATGATCAGGAGACAAAAATGGCGAGTCCCCTTGATTTTTCAGGAAACATGAAAGAAGCTGAGCAAAATGTACCCCTAATGTTTTGCTATGAACAAGGCCATGAAACGATGTCCCGTAAAGTTAGGAGATTGCTCCAAATTTAAATAAAAAAAACATATACACACACAAAGCTCATCGATCGAGATGTAATAATATCAGTGAAACTGGAAAGGTTGATATTTGGGAGATCTGGGGAGCGAGCAGATGCAGAAACGGAGAGAGAAACCATTATATATATATATATATATATTTGACAAAGAAAAAGGGAAAAACACATGGGATGGGATCATGGGAGGGAGACAACATCAAATTTTCATTTGCAGGGGGAAACGAAGACCCAATCATTTGAAAATGAAAAAAAAATGGAAATCCACAATGATTAATAGACGAGAGAGATAATTAATACCTGTGATGAGAGTCCAAGCTGTAGAGAAAATGGAGGAGACCAGACCAGACCAGACCCTGCTTAAAGCAATCCCTTTTCCCTATTCCCTATTCCCTATTCCCTATTCCCTCCGGAGAAAGGAGAATGTCCTCTCCATTTCCATAATGAATTTGACAGAAAGCAAAGATGGAAGAAGTTTGACCGAGACTTGGAAATGGGACGGAAACATGAATCGTCTTTGGTGTTCTGTTCTTTCCGCCTTTTTATCGTTTTTTCCTTATCATTCTGTCGCTCTGCCACGTGGATCCCCTTAAATTCGTTGATTATCTTAAGAGAGAGAGGGATTTTTGCAATGTCATTGACAGGCTGTTATTATGAATCAACCATGGGACAGACTGCTGTCACGCGGTTTTCGACACATGGACGGATGATGTATTGCTGGAACCATCCGTTAAAACTAACAGCATTTTGCTTACTTCTCTCCTCTGGTCTAGTGTGAATAAGAGAACGAGAGAGATCCATTTTCTGTTTTAAAAACTGTAAACGATTTTCTGTTCTCAAATTATGCTCGGAGAAACACACCTTTGACATTATTAACTTTTACTTTATTATTATTTTTTTTTACCCAACCAAATACGTTTGGTTTGGTAAATATGATGAATATTTACAAACAATTTCAAATCATGAGAGTAATAGAGGTGGGTGAAGATTAATGATGGGTTGTAGTGGTGGTGATAGTATTGTGATGGGTGGTGATAGTAGTGAATTGTTTTTGTGGTGGTGAAGCATTATATGTTTTCTATTTTTATTTTTTATTTTCAAAAACAAAGGTAACATAAAATATTTATGTTACTTTGATTTTTAAAAATTTTGTTATTAATTTTTAAAACGGAAAGCAAAAACATGTTTACCGAATATTGTTTGCAATTTTTTTTCCAAAACTTTGTTTTTAAAAATAAAAAATAGAAAAGGACTTGCAACCAAATAGGGCCTTAACTATCTTCTTTCTACTTCTTATTACAACCCATTTTAATATGGAGCCAAATCATCTACCCTAGAGGTCACCACGTGTCTCCTTTGACACCCCTTAACCATGGGTAAGGTTCACCCACTCCTAGGGTTCACCCACCCCTAGGGTTCACCCAACCATCCTTGTTTTGTTTTTTTTTTTTAATATTAATTTAAAAAAAAAAATTAAAAACTGTTTTTAATATTAAAAAAACTCTAAAAATAGTTTTTTAATTTTTCTTTTAAAAATATTTAAAAAAAAATCAAGGATGGGTAAGTGAATCTTACCTACGGTTAAGGGGTGTCAAAGGAGACATGTGGCGACCTCTAGGGGTGATAACTGGATTTGCCAAATCCAGTTATCACCGTAGAGGATTTGACTCCTTTTAATATTTTTCGAATTAATATATGAATGAATTGGTGGATTTAGTTTGAAGGGTGTTTTTTACAGATTAATTTTGAGCCGGAGCTTTCCTTCAAGGCACCGAAGCGGAGCTCCTCTATTTACACTAGTATAATGGCACGGTTGTAATTAGTGAGAGTGATTGGGGTAATTTTGGAACACACATAATTACCACCGGCACAATGTAAAAATGGGGTGCTCTACGCGGTGAAGCAGAGGTCCTCTTTGTATTTAAACTGTTTTCTTTTTATGATGATTGTGACGCAAATTAAGGTGGGAATTAATGCTTATTGTGTTCGGGTTGGTCTTAGGAATCAATGGTTTTTTCGTCTCTACGAAGGAGCAAGTTAGTTCTGTGGTGGGTGTGTGTTGGTGGCATTGAAATATGATTCCGTTCCTTAGGTGTTGCTTTGGTCTAACTGACACAATTTGGACATACATACATAAGCCCAAACAAGACTCGTCCTCAAAGGGAAAAATATAAGAACGAGACGTGAGACCTACAACAACTTTCTCTTTTGAGTTCGGATCACATTCAATTGGGATTGAATAGTTCAATAGCACCCACTTGTCAACATGTGTCCCTTTTAATCCTTTTAACTGTGGTTAAGATTTCTAACTTCTAGGGTTAAATTATCTAAACTTAATTTTTATACATAAAAGATTCAATAAAATATTGACCCTATGTGTCCAAACTTTTTAACTAAAGTTAAAAGGACAATTAAAGGAGCTTTGTGGCTGTAATTGAACTCTCCTAAGTTCAATCACAATTGGACAAGCTCCAGACTCTTTCTCTTTCCTTTAAGAAAGGGAGTCAGATTGCATGGGCCAAGGTGGGCTAGCACCAAAATGATTGAAAGCTAAGGCCACGCGTTTGAAAATCAAACGGCCACTAGTTGATCATTCTTTAAATAGTGGCCCACTCTTGATAGTATTTACTGCTCTATCCCCCAGAAAAAAAAAAAAAAAAAACGAGAAAAAAGAAGAAGAAGATAGTATCTACTCCCTACTATGGAGAGTTTTCAATCACTTTCTTAGAAAAAATGTCACATACTAATATCTTTACTTATTCTAGCAGGTGGCACGTGTGATGCACGTGAGAGTGATGGGAAAGAGTTAACCATAGTTAATAGGAGTTAAAAGGGACACGTGTTAACCCATAGGTGCGATTGAACTCTTCCCGAGTTCAATCGTGATTGACTGTGATTCTATTCTTTAAATAGATGGATGAGGGTAGTTTGGGAATTAGAATAAACATTAAATTAAAGTTTTATTTTATACAAGGGTAGTTTAGGAATTTCAAAAAATTCAGGCGTAGCCTGTCTCTCTCATTATAATAGTAAAGATAAAGAGGATGGGCTAAGTGGTCAAAACTTTGATGAAATATTGTTTAATTTCAAAACTATCTTTTTGTTCTTAAAGTATTCAAAATGTTGATGAATTATTATTTAATTTCAAAGCTATACTTTTGCTCTTAAAATGTTCAAAAGGTTGAATGACAAAATATTTGCTTAATTCTCATACTACCCCTTATCCATCAATCTACATCTATATATAGACTTAATATCTACCGTTATAATCGGACTCATTTGAATTAGATTACGCCATTGAGGTCGCCATGTGTCCTTTTTAACACTTTTTAACTTTGATTAAGATTCACTAGCTTATCCTTGGTTTTTTAGAAAATAAAAAATGAAAAAAAGTTAATATTTTCGGAAACCTCAAGGGCATTAAGGAGTGGGTGAGTCTTAACCATAGTTAAGGAGTGATGAATTCTAGAAGTGGATGAATCTTAACCATAGTTAAAGAGTGTCAAAAGAGACACATGACAACCTCAAGGGCGTAACCGGACTCCAACTGTGGTTAAGATTCACCCACCCCTAGGGTTCACTCACTTATCCTTGGTTTTTGGAAAAAATGTTAATTTTTTAAAACCTTAATTAAAATTCAATAACTCTCAAAGTTTTTTTCATATTTTTTTTCTTCTAAAAACCAAGGATAAATGGGTGAAACATAGGGGTGGATGAATCTTAACCACGGTTAAAGAGTGTTAAAAGGAAGACATGGCGACCTTAGTAGCGTAACCGAACTCCTCACTCTATTGGCAAAACACTCTGAAAGAAGGTCTCGTCAAGGCCTTGCATGCCCTCTTTCTTTGCTATATCCAAAATGCCATTAAAGTTCTTGTTCCAAGATATCTCTGCCTTATATTTCTATAACCAACTTATCTCTCACAATTTTTTTAATCCAAAATATCCTTCAAGGTTGTATATCCAAAATATACCTTAATTTGTTACTAAAATACCCTCACTAGTCCCTCTTCCCAGTCTCTCTCGCGTGCAGCACACTTGTCACCCACTAGTTTTTAAATAAAGCATATGCGATACTATATTTTCCGACATGATACTACTCTAATTTTAGTGCCTTTTCCAGGTGAAATTATTTTTCCTTGAGTGAGCTTGTTATAATTGCTAAGATTGAATTTGTAGTCCAATATATGGAGGTGGTATGCCTTTGATGAGTGAGCTTATGATGACTTGATTGGATGTGAGATAATGGACCTTTTTTTTTCCTTTTGATAACGTACTAACCACACACACTTGATTTGGACCTTGACTGAATGTTGTTTGTGGTCCAATGTATTAGTAGATTATCTCATCCCCGTTGGCATACATTGACCTAGGGGTGTCGAAACAACTCTCTTGACGAAGGATAACCTGCCCAATCCGGAGGTAATGAGAAAAGAAATGTTTAAACAATAACAACTAGGAAGATAAAATAAAGTTTAATCCACATTATAAATTAAATTGGACAACTTTAATGGGCACCAAAGATAAAATAACTACAATAATGCCCTGTGAATTCTGCCCAAAAACAACTGAAATAAAGCTCATTCCACATTCGATCCCTCTTGTGTAAATGAAAAAACTTGAAATTAATTTTTATTGAAAATGATAAGTATGGTAGCTATATTATTGATATTATTATTTCATATGATGACATTTTTGTAAACAAAAATGCAAGCGTGAATGGAATGTCGAGCCCCCTGTGTATTAAGGTGAACGACTAACATGATCGCCCAACCCAAAGAAATTGAATCACAACCAAACAGGATTGAACTTGGGAAAGAGTTCAATTGCACCCACAAGTCAACACTTGTCCCTATTAACCCCTACTAATTATACTCACTAACCATTAGGGTTTAATAATTTAACCTTAGTTTTTAGAAGAAAAAAAACTAAAAAAACATTTAACCCTGGTTAAGAACTTTTACCCCTTTGGGTTAAATTTTTTTTTCTAAAAACCAAGGTTAGATTGTTAAACCCTAATGCTATGTTTGGTTGCCAAGAAAATAGGTGAAAACATAGAAAAGAAAAGAAAATTTTAGATTTCTAAAACAATTTTTAGTTGTGTTTTGTCCTATTTTCTTTTCTTTTCCATGTTTTTACTTATTTTCTCGGCAACCAAACATTGGGTAATGGTCAGTGAATCTTAATCCAAATTTGTAGGGGTTAACAGTGACACGTGTTGACCAGTTGGCCTATGGGTGTGATTGAACTTTCGTCAAGTTCAACCACGACTGGCTGTGATTCAATCACTAACCCAAAAAGAATTAAAATTAAACAAAACTAAATAGCAGATAGTTACATTATTTGGTGTTATGAAAAACATATTGTGTTATTAAGATTTATGATTATTTTTAGTGTCTGAAATATGTATGATCACAATACCAATTTGTGTAAATCATCTTTGAGATTCACTGACTTCTCTCATGCATTGACAGCCAATACCAAGTTTTGATTGTATTGAAGTCTATCAGATGGGAGGTCAGGGAACCAAATAAAAGATACCTAGTAGAAGAAATTCATGAGATATGTACTTAATCAATTTTGACATTCCCTGTTATTTCCAGCCATGAAAGTAGTGAAATATACCATCAGAATATCAAGATACACAGCTGCTCTTGGTTTAATGAAGATATATGTCAGAAGGTAATTTCACAAAATACAATGGTGAAAAACAGAGAAATGCAATTGAGGAGGGTGAAGATTTAATTAGTATATTTGTAAGATATTTATATGAATTCTTTGAGTATTTCAAAGAATCCAATTCATCCCATCAACATGATTTGGTTGCGCTATATTTTTCAAGCCAATAAGTTAAACTCCCAATAGATCTATTTTATGGGCCTATGGTCTCGTTGGCTACATAATTTCATGAATACATGGGAAACACAATGACCATACTCACCATCTAGACACAAAAAGTGGGTTTGCAAAAATGACAGAAAAAAATCATAACAGAAGCATCATCTCAATAGTTTCGTCCGCCTCTCATTGTGCATTTCATCAAATAAACATGAATGGTGAAAAGGAAAAAGGTCCTTAGGAATGATCAACTTTCATGAACAAAAAAAACCAAGTATCTAAGGAGATTTAAACAGTTTCATCTTCTTGAATCAGCTAGTAGATAATTTAAGGTGCAAGTAAAACAACAGAAGGTTTGTTGTAAAAGGGTACACCAACACAACCAAGCTTTTGAGATATTACCCTTTCAAATATAATTCAAGCTGGTTAACCACATATGTTGTTGTTATTTATTCAAATGAATCTCTTTGTAGATGATCTGGTCACCAAGCAAGCAACCCGGACACAAAACATCTCTTATTAATTCTATTATTAAAAAGTTGTAAAAATCTCTTATCAGCCAACCCGGTTATAAAACAATTAAAACAAATTGAACAAATTAATATTCAGAGGGAAAAGGGGTTCAAGGGGCAGCAAAAAGAATGGGTTGAAGGCAATCCAAAATGACATTATGCATTGGCTATTTTCAATTTCTTGGACTACTCTGCAAGTAATTAGTCTTTTGTTCTGTGTTATCACATCTCTTTTAAATTCTATTTGAAGATTGTTCATGTATAAAATGGAAATGTTTTTAGCTCGATCAATTCCCAATACCTTCCTTTGTTTTGTATTTGTTATATTCTGGCGAATTGTTTGAATTGTTGTTCATATTGAAATTAAATAAATCGGGATTGATAAGGAGTTGGTCAATGATGCAAATTTGAATATATTTAAATTTTTGATTTGATATTTTTTGGGATGTTTATGAATATAATCAAATCTAAAGAATCTCAAGAAGTGGTTTGTCTAAATTTTTTTTCTTACTGATTTAGAATATAGAGAATATAGTAAGTAGTCAAATGTAGTAGAATGTCTATGGATTTCCATCTTGGGATTTAGGGTATATTCTACTATTCTTCTGTCGGTCCTACTACCCATTACTGATTATGGTATATAAAGAACATCAAATTACGCATGTAATTGGAATCAGTTGACATTGGGCCTCAAAAAAAAAAGAGTTGTTGAAGAGGTAATTCTAAACACACAACTTTAAGGGTATATAAAAAGAATGCTTCAATGAAGTTCAAGGGTGCACGTTGTTATGGTTTTCATGCCTTTCATTCTTAAATTCCAAGACCATAGACATGTTTCAGGCCCACAATCAGTGCTATGAAAAAATAAGCTGCATGTTATTACTGTAGCACTGGTCCCCCGAAACGAATTTCAGCAAGAGAAACCCTAAACAAAAACTAGAAATTAAACATAACAGAGATGTTAAGCATTCAAAAAAAGTGCTACTTTCCCAGCTTGATTAAACGAACCAGATCATACCTCTTTCAAAATAATTCTTAAAAAATAGGTATGAATGACATTGCCCGAGAAGGACTGTCTATTCCACAAAATAGGTATGAATGACATCTGAACCTCCATCTTTGGCCTTTTGAATAAGATCCGGCCACATCTACAACCAACACAGGGAAAAAAAATTCAAAATTTAAAAAAAAGAAGAAAAAAAAAGGAGAAAACCATAGATACCCAGTAACTGCGTAACTTCAAATTTATTTTTAAAAAAAAAGAAAAAAAAAATACCCATGAATCACATTCGTATTATTACCTCTGGAGCCTAGCCCAGCCCCGCAAGGCCAGCAAGTAAAACCCTCTTTGGTTGGCTTACACACCTAATTCTGGCTTTGCCGTCCCACGATCTATTCCTTCACAAAGAACCCCAAATGAATCTTTCTGCTACCATCAGAACTCCAAATGCAACCTGAGATGATGCTCACAACCAAAGACAGTAACCCAGACTGTAAAGTGGGCACAATTCGATTTGTAGTGAGCCGGTTGGGCACTTCAAGATGAGATGAATAAGTTCTAGAGACTTTTTCAAGTGTATTTCTGGTGGAGAGGTGATATTTTATTCTCTCCACGAACGTAAGGGATTAAGGGGTGAAGAAGAGTAGGGCTAGGGGATTATTTAGAGGAATAAATGGGTGGGAGAATGAAGAGACACTTTGGAAACGTGTTTGGGAAGTATTAAGGAAGTCGTAAGGGTGTGAGAATATGTTGACATAGTAGGAGTTTAAAACAAACTCTACTTTAAGTCTTTAAGTAACATAATAGATAGCGGTGGAATACAGTTTAAGTTCTTAAGAGAGAGTATAATGGGGAGGGGGGTTCCTTGGGGAGTCGAATGGGGGGTATGTTTGGTTTAATTGGGGAGATTAATGGAGAGAGAGGGGGGAGTTACTTGGAAGGAAAATCGTAGGAGATAGATAGGGGGTGTATAAAAATAAATGAAGGGTTAAGAAACTTTAATAAGATAATAATTAGTAAGAAGAGAGAAATTCATACACATGAAGTGTAGTTATTGGTAGAAGGGTGTGCCACGTGGCACCAATTTGAAGGGAATAGAGAGCAATAGAGTGTGCCACGTGGATACCAATTACTACATAGGAGTAGTATAGACTAGCAAACACCCAATGCTATGCACGTGATGAGGAAAGACCTGAAATTATTCAAAATATTATAAAACATTATAAGTTATACTTTATCAAGTTATAATTCAAACATGAAAAATATAGAAAGAAATGATATATGCAACCAATTTGTTAAACTAAGTGACTGACCTAAGACAAACTATAACGTTGTAGATTTTGAGAACCTAAGAGTGAGTTTCAGTTAATTTTGAAATTAAATAGGTCTCAGTTTCAATTCTCGCCAAAACCCTTCAATATTTACTCATTCTAACGTTGCTCATTTTGAAATAATACTCACCAAAAGCCTTAAACCTTTAGATTTTCTAAATGTGGTTTCTCATAATGTGGCTTTGTGTTATATCTAACCATATTCTTCATACGTCCCAATAGAAAATTTAAAATAAAAAAGAAATAAAAGAGGAGAAAGAAAGTAATTTAAAATAAATTATCAGCATGGATATGCATAACACAACATGCATTAAAATATAATATAAAATAACAATACAAAACCAAACTACACAAATTAAATCGAATTGACAAATTTATAAAAAAAAATTATACTATAAATGAGTAATGATTTGAAGCACAAAACTTAATCTTTTGAGGTCTTAGAATTCTTATCTTATTGCTTGCAATTGAACAGATAGATATTCGCACAACTATGTGCATATAGAGACATATAAATGACAATGATGTAATTGGAATCTCAAAGGAAAGAGCTTGAGCTGTGTGGCAAAGAATTGGAGAAGCGTGAGGCCCAAAACTAAAGTGAGAGAAAGAAGCTCGTTGATGAGAAGAAAGAAAATGCAATGAAGAACTGGCTTGAAATGGCAACTTTGGAGCAAAATAGGGCTGATGAAAATGTGTTGAGGCTGGCAGAAACCAAAAGAAGCAAAAAGAGGATCTTCACAAAAGATTTATTCAACTTGAAAAGCAATTGGATGCCATACAAGCTTTGGAGTTGGAAATCGAGAGATTGAAAGGGACATTAAACGATATGAAGCACATGGGAGGATTAAACATTAAGAAGCACATGGGAGGTGAAGATGAAAGAAATGAGCGAAGAGTTGAAAGATAAGGAAGGAGAACTAGAAGACCTAAATCAAGCTCTTATAGTCAAGGAGCGTAAGAGCAATGATGAGCTGCAAGATGCTTGTAAGGAATTAATCACTTGGCTGAAAGAATTGTCGAACCCTGTTCTAATCGGCGTCAAGAGGATGGGAGCACTTGACAATAAACCATTCCTTGATGCGAGCAAGAGGAAGTATCCTAGTGAAGAAGCGGATGAGAAAGCTTTAGAGTTGTGCTCTTTGTGGGAAGAGTACCTTAGAGATCCGGAATGGCGTCCTTTTAAGATGATCAACGCCGGTGACAAACTTCAGGAAATAGTAGATGACGATGGCTCAGGATCCTCTCGAGTTCAACTCGAGAGAATCTCTCCGGTTTGAACCCCTAGAGGTCGCCAGAGACAATCCGAGGCCTATTTTAGTAGGTTTGAAACACCACATTATTTATAGGGTTGCATACAACGCATTGAATGATATTCAAAGCACCCGTTCTACCACTAATGGGAGGGATGGGGATGGGGATGGGGATGGGGATGGGTTCATTGAGATAAAAATGCACAATTAAGTGAGTGGGGCCATAGTAATAATAGTAAAATTCCTTACATGTGGAGTTAATTAGCTATTGGTTGGAGAGTGTGCCACATGGCACCAATTTGAAGAGAATAGAGAGCAATGGAATGTGCCACATGGATACCAATGGGTATATAGTAGTAATATAGATGGAGAGCAATGAGGTGTGCCACGTGGATACCAATTGGTATATAGTAGTAGTAGTAGTATATATATATATATATATATATCTATGAAATTACTCATATAACCCTCTCAAATGCTTTAATAGTAGGGTTATATGGGTAATTTCACAAACTTAACTCTATAAAAGCCTTGTATGCTCTTGCTAATCCTAACCCTAATTTCACAAACACCTCTCATCTTGTATGCGATTTGCGAATGCTTCGAATAAAAATGAGGGTATCCATTTCCATGTTAGGTTTATAGAAAAAAAAATTGTCATCTCAAATGACAAAAACATTCTCTCTTTCTTCTGGCCCCGGCCCCGGCCCTTGAGGGCAAGGCTAGGCCCCAATCAATCTTGGCCCTTGAAGGGCTAAGGCCCTACTTTTATAGGGAAGGGTAGGGTTAGGGCTGACCCCAGCCCTGCCCCTACCCGGCCCTGCCACTACTCGGCCCTTTGACAGTCCTAACTTAGATCCCTAAGATGTCTTTCACGAATTTTGAGCCTAGTAGGATATAGACGCTCCTTCTCCACACTATATACAGTTGTGGGCTTCCATTTTAGTTCTTCATCGCACTGCCTCTGGCAGGCTCGATATTAATTTTTATTTCTATTCAAATATCCTTCAAAAAAATGATTTAAATGTCTCATTGCAATGTCATAACACTACTCAACCAATATCATCATGGACATGGAAAATGTTTGACTACTACAGTCGAGGATATGTGTTAAGACAAGCACTCAATATCTATTCATCGATCGAAATAGTAAAATGAAGTAAGCTCATTGGTATAATTATTGATAACAAAAATGAGATTAAAAATAAAAGATGTGCATGAGTATAAGTACAGGAGGAAGCAATGTTCCTTGGTTCGTCGGTTCACTCGGTTCGAATTCGGGTTCGCAATTCGTCACTCTAGAGTGAACCCGGTTCGCTAGGGGTACGATGAGATAATTCGTTTTTCGATTCGCTTAAGTTTTTTTTTTTGGTTCGCTTAACAATGATTGGCAGACCCATGGGTCCGCTACCTAACTTACCCCCATGTCCATGTGTCCCTAGTTAAGCTTAACTAAATTAAAGTTAAAATTTTGATTTCTTAAAAAAAAAAAAAAAAACTAAGGTTGGAGTGCTTAACCCTAGGGGTGAGTGAATATTAACCACAGTTGGTGAATATTTAAAAGTGAGGCGTAAACCACTGAGGGACCGGTCATTTTTACAAAATGGAAATCCAAGTACGTTAAGTGTTTTCCATTAAAAAATGAGTACGAGAGAGTAACAAGTTCAAATAAAACGTAATGCAATAAATTCAAATTTTTTTAAAAAAATGTGTATAATGAAGAGAGAGAGAGAGAGGAGAGAGACTACTTTCTCTTAAAAGAGAGAACTTTGTTAGAGTACTCTCATTTTTTATTATTTTACATGAAATGATATTTTTGCCCTTTAATTCTTAACAAAATTACAAAACATGTTTGCCCATGCCTATTGAAAATCAAAATGGTTAACACTTGGTGGCATTGAATCCCCTTATACTCAGTTTGCTCAACAACACCGAACTGGACCGAACCGAACCGCGAACTAGTTCGGATTCGAACCAGTTCGCGATTCGTATTAGTACCCAGCGAACTAGGTAACACTGGGAGGAAGACATGTGATCCATTAGGAGAATTTATTGATACATGACTCCAAATGATTGATGGATAGATGATAATATATATATATATATATATAGAGAGAGAGAGAGAGAGAGAGAGAGTAGCATTTAAATGAGTAATGCTCATCAAAGCTTTTAATGGGTGGTCCTTATTAACATGACACGTGGCAGGTTATTCCAGAATCCAACCATTGGATGTCAAGACGGGTCTCTGAAGAGACACATGGCAAAAAAATTAGTTTGATCGGACATTTATAGACCATTCGATCAAATTTGGGAAAATCAATCATTTCTATAACCTAGTTAGAGTTTAGTGAACTCTAGGGGGTTAATGCTGACAAATTAGGATCTAATTGGATGGTCTAAATGCATTCGATCGGATTGATTTTTTAACACATGTTTCCTAATGGAATTATCTTAACATCCAATAGTCGGATTCAAAAAAAGACTGTCACATGTCATCTTTTTAGAGGGGCTGCTCATTAAAGGCTTTAATGAGCATTGCTGATCATTAGTAAACTTCCTTATCTATCTATAATATAAAGAAATAAGTGTCACCTAACCCCTTCTTTTTGCTCTCCAATCTTCATTCTCATAAATCCTATGAGTTCTGTTTAAAGGATGTCAAGTCGTGGCATCATTCTTTAATCTCAATCGTTAACTATTTCTCTCACACACATCTCCCATCAATTCAAAAAACATTTGAGGGCTTTTAGGGGATTTTGGTCCTCTATTTTCTCACATGGATAACAGTGTGTAGAGACGTATCACTCCCCCACTTTTTTCTCTATCTCCATCTATAAAGTCTCCTCATTTTCCACTCTCACATCTATACTATAATTCTCACCGTAGTTTTTCTCTTTAATTCTCACTGTTTGATCCCAAAAAGCCTGCAATGATCTCTTCCTAAATATTCTCTCATGTATCTCATATTTATTTTTTCTCTCTCTCAAAGGACACGACTTCTCCCAATAATTTTCAGGAGTCCTCTCACGTTTATCTTAACTGTTTTTTTTTAGTTATTCTCTTTTCATTTTTCTTTGTACTCTCGTGCATCGCACAGGGGCTTCACTAGTATATATATATATATATATAGTAACATTCTAATGAGCCATGCTCATTGAAGCTTGTAATGAGCGGTCCCTAATAATGTGGCGCATGACAAGTTGTTACGGAATTTGACCATTGAATGTCAAGTCGGGTTGCTCGAGAGACACATGGTAAAAAATTAGCTCGATCGATCATTTAGAGATCGTCCGATTGAAAAAGGGAAGATCAGTCATTTCTATATCCTAGGTAGGGTCTAGTGAACCCTAAGGGGTTAATGCTGCAAACTAGGGTCTAATCGAACGGTCTAAACATAACTAACTGGACTGATTTTTTAACACGTTTCTCGAATGAACCCAATTTAACATCCAACGATCGGATTCAAAAAAGTATATCATGTGTCATCTTTCTAGGGGACCGCTCACTGCAAGCTTCAATGAGTACGGCTCATTAGTACCTCTCCATATATATATATATATATATATGTGGGGGGGGGGGGAGGGGGGGGGAATGTTATCCTTCACTCAATGTACATATATGGAAGGATACTAATCAGTTATGCTCATTAAAGCTTTAAATGAGCGGCCCCTCTAAAAAGATGACACAAGTTAGTCTTTTTTTGAATCCGACAATTGGATTTAAGGTTGGTCCATTAAGATACACATGTCAAAAAATTAATCTGATTGAACTTATTTAGACGTCTTATTAGAGTCTAGTTTGTTAGCATTAATGGCTCACTAGACCCTACCTAGGTTATATAAATGAATTTATTTAGACGTCTTAGTAGAGTCTAATTTGTTAGCATTAACCCATTAGGGTTCACTAGACCCTACCTAGGTTATATAAATGATTAATCTTCAATCGAACGGCCTATAAACACCTGATCAAGTTGATTTTTTGTCACGTATCTCTCAATTAGATGTGTCTGAACATCCAAGTGTCAAATTCTAAAACAATCTACTATGTGTCACATTATTAGGAACCACTCATTAAAGGTTTTAATAAACATGGCTCATTACAATGCTACTATATATATATATATATATATATATAGAGAGAGAGAGAGAGAGAGTAGCATTCTAATGAGTCATACTCATTAAAGCCTTTAATGAGCGGTCCCTAATAACGTGACACATGACGGGTTTCTCTAAAATCCAACTGTTGGATGTTAAGACGGGTATACCAAGAGATACATGGTAAAAAATTTAGCTTGATCAGACATGTATAGATCATCCGATTGACTATGAGAAGATTAGTTATTTCTATAACCTAGATAGGGTCTAGTGAACCCTAGGGGGTTAATGCTGATAAAATTAGGTCTAATCAAACAATCTAAACATGTTCAATTAGACTAATTTTTTGACACGTATCTCTCAATGGACCCACCTCAACATTCAACTGTCAGATTTAAAAAAAGGTTGTCACATGTCATCTTTCTAGAGGGACCGCTCATTAAAAGCTTTAATAAGCATGACTCATTAGTATCCTTCCTTATATGTATATACTAGCGAACACCCCATGCGAGGCACGGGATAAAATCTGACTCGAGAATTAATATGATAAAATAGATGAAGAAAATGGGGGAATTTTTTTTTCCCTAATCGATAGTTTTTTATCGAACAATTATCAGTATAGTAATAACAATAATAGAGTAATTATTAAACATGCAAAAATTACCAAAATACGAAGATGAATCAATGATAGGGCTGTCATCGTAATCTTTGGACTTCCGAATTTGTTTCAGCCGTTACCCACCACTGTTGATTAAGAATGTGGAATTGGCTCTGGCTTAATTATTTTGAACTTCTACATATGTTTAAGACAGATCATATCAATTATTTGGTGAGATGGTTTTACGTGCCAGAAACATTAGTAGTGTAGAAATCATACAATAAGAGTTTTGTAGGTTACCTTTAGTATAATTCATAAGGTGAAGTTGCAACGCTCCAAAACATTTGTAGTGTAGAAATCATACAATAAGAGTTTTGTAGGTTGCCTTTACTATGATTCATAATGTGTAGTTGCAACGCTCCAAATAGTATCCACTTCTCCATTTTTTGTTATGGGAAGAAACGTAAATTAAGAGAAAAATTAGAGTTCATAATTTCACTTGACTGAAATCGTAGGAATTAAAAAGAAATAAGATTTGAATCAAGTGGTAGAATTCAAATGAATATTACCTGCACTCTCTTCCTGAACTGAGCATAGACATTATTTCACTAATCCAGCTTCTAGGATAATCTAAGCAAAAGGATATGTAGAATAATCAAGAGCCCATAGAACACTTGAAAGATAGATCAGAATCAAGTAGCCAGTAACAATTACTTAACATTGACAATGGAGGAAGTAACTAAGGTGAATTTCTCAACCAGTACAGTAACCCAGAATAGGGTTTCTTTCCTGTTGTCCACAAGCCCTTCTTTGGGAACAACCACTTCTTGTATGCTATGATAAATATGGAAGTAGATTATTATGGCCCTGTTTGGTTGCACTTCCGTCTTCTGTTTTTTGTTTTTAAAACAAAATTTTGAAAAATTTTACACAAAACATGTTTCTATTTTCTGTTTTAAAAAATTAGTAACAAATTTTTTGAAAATCAAGGTAACAAAAATTTTCTACTACCTCAAAAAAAAAAAATGGAAAACACGGACCCACCTTCAACACCATCACCCACAACAACCACCACACCACCACAATACTACCACCATCACCACCACCCACCTCCACCACCACCACCACACCACCACTACTCACCACCCACCTCCACCGCCACTACCACCACCACCACACCACCACCATTACCCATTACCCATTACCCACCACCCACCTCCACCACCACCGCCACCGCCTGTAGAGCCCCGGACCTTTTCACATTTAATGCATGGCACTTTCGTTGTCATTTTGCCTTTAAAGAGGTATAATTAATAAATAAGGAAGAAATTAGAAATTTCGAAATGTCAGAATTGTTCCTTTTCGAAGTACGAGCCCAACGCAAGTTGAATCATCAAAATCGGACGAACGAGTCAAAAGATATGGCCAAAACAGTCTGGACCTATAGGAAATCGTAGCTCGGTTAGGCGCTAAGGACGTAGCTCGGAAGGCGCTAAGGGCGTACTCTGATAACGTATTCGTTGTGCATCCGTCGCGCAGCAGATAACGTATCTGTTGTGCAACAGACAACGGTACGTTGTACAACAGACAACGCGTACGTTGTACAGCACAACGGGCACGTTGTACATAAGACAACGGACTACGAGCTCAGCACTGTGCACGACACGACGTGACAACAGGCTCGGCACCCTTCACAACGGACAACGTGTTTGGTACTGTTCACAGCACAACGTGTTCAGCACTATTCACAGCACAACGAGTTGGCACTATTCACAGCACAACGAGTTGACGCTATTCACAGCACAACGAGTTGGCACTATTCACAGCTCAACGTGTTCAGCATTCGTGTTTTTACAGTAATTCCAGTAAGGGTATTATGGTCTTTTGTCGGTCCACTCTTACCTTAAGAGTTTAACCCGAGCCTTTAGGGCATGATTCGACATTTAGAGAAAGATTGGGAGATAAGAAGAGAGGAGAAGGCGATTCCTAAACCTAGGGTTTCCAATTTGGAGAGAAATCAAAGGGTTTTGAGACCCTAGATCACCTCCAGTCCGGTTTTCTTCAAGATCTCGGCTCAAGCTCGTGCGAAGCTCGTGTTCCAAGCTAGGGCAGCAACTCACAGTCGTTTTGGAAAGGGGTTTCTTCCTCATTTCATCAAGGTCGGTACTTCTTGCTACCCTCCTAGTTATAGTTCCTCCTTCCCCTTTATTTCTTTGATTTTCTTTCAGTTACACATGTGCTATGAGATGGATGGTTATGAATGGTGAATGGAGGAGGATGTTGGCAAATGGATGCCGTGTGGATGATGTGATGAATGAATGGGAAAGGGCATTGTACTAATAATGAACATACAATTGTGATGTGAGTAAACTCACCTAGAAAAGCATGAGTTAGGTTTACAGGAATAATGAATAATGAACACACCATGTTTGATGAAATGCCAAGGTGAATAAAGTGAGCTGTAAATTAGTAAATGCATGCCTAATAAATTCTGAATATTGCTAGGGCCTATGATAGTGTGTTTCCTGCTTTCCCTAAATGATGTGAATATTACATTGCTCAATCATTGATGTTGTATGTGTTGAGAAATTTCCCAAATGTCATATTTAAATTTAAATGCAAGTATGTACACGGTTCCCACGAGCACGGCATGCATGACATGGTTTATCGGTACTTTCAAGAACATGGTTAGAGGTGGGACATATCCTACAATATGTTTTACCTCGCTTTTCACAAGAAGACAAGAACCAACATTCCACGAGGGGTCTCCCCTCACTCACAAGTGCATATCATGAAGAAGGGCCTCCCTTCCCTCGCAAGTACATACATATCATGAAGAAGGGTCTCCCTTCCCTCGCAAGTGCATCACATAAAGAAGGGTCTCCCTTCCCTCTTAAGGCATCTCACAAGCACATCTCACAAGTACATCTTACAAGTGTATCTCACAAGTTACATGATCACAAGCAAGCACGCATGACATGCATGACATGACACGACATACAAGAATCAAGCAAGATAGACAAGATGAGTTTTTCAAGCACGAAAAAGGTACTTTAAGTCAAGTCAAGTGCACGATGTTTTCAAGAGGTTTTATCGGCTTTCTACGAAATACAAGCATGATTATAAATTGCTTTGCTTCCTTGTATGATATGAATTGTTTCCGTCTGACATATATGAATTGCTCCTGATTATGTATTGCCATTTTTATGCTATAATTGTTGGTTAGTATTTAGTACCCGCTGAGTATTCCATGCTCAGCCGTACTTCTTATGTCGGCAGGTTTTGAGGGAGCTGCTGCTCCATTTGATGTTTGTGCTCCTGGTCCATGGGTGGAAGAGGAGAACGTCGAGGAGCCTTTGGAGGAACCTCTAGTAGAGGGTTACCATTAGGTGGTTGTAGATTCTGAGTGGATTAGCTGTGGGTTAGATGAGAGATTATATCCATGTATTTTGGCGGGTCTGTCCGCACTTTCTTTTGGTTACTTTTTGTATAAACTTGGATTTGCGAATGTATTATACATAGAGGTTTGATAGACTTCCGCTGTGCTTTATGGTTATGTTTCCGCTATGATGTCCTCTATTGTATATGCTCTGTAGGTTTTTGCAGGTTGGTTTGTCAATCAAGTCATGTAAGCCATG
This sequence comes from Tetracentron sinense, assembly GCA_015143295.1. Taxonomy (NCBI): domain Eukaryota; kingdom Viridiplantae; phylum Streptophyta; class Magnoliopsida; order Trochodendrales; family Trochodendraceae; genus Tetracentron; species Tetracentron sinense. The sequence goes on from CM026551.1 coordinate 64,268,739, forward strand.
ATTAGTCGTCCAAAGTTCACTCTAACTCTTAGGGTGGGTTTTGGGTCGCGACAGAAGTGGTATCAGAGCTTAGGCTTTAGGTCTCTAGGGTCACTTAGAATCTTATACCACGGCTTGACAAGAGCATATGTCAGGAAACAAGTTAGGAAGAAAGTAAGTCGGAAGAGAGTCTTGATCCAAGTGTAAGACTAAACTTTAGTCTTAGTCAAAATGGTTGTTTCAACCAAGTACGAGTCCTAGGTGCGTTAGAACACTAAAGTATAAGTATAATGTGATGAATACTCTGATGACTTGATGTGATGTATATTAGTATTATACCACTAATACAAATTGAATTATTGTGAAATGGCGTTGAAATAAACTGTGGTTTCAAGTGAGACTCATGTGGTGCTATTGTTCTCAGGACTTTAGTCATGAGGCGGGGCACACGAGGTCGTGGACCACATACCAGAGCTTCCTCTTCTTCACGGGATGAGGATGAGCAGCCAGACCTCTCTCAGGTCTTAGGCTCTATTGCTGAGACACTCGCCATACTGGCGGCTCGGCAAGCTATACCATCGTCGGCGGCACCTACTCCACCGTCCGCAGCTCCAGTACATCGTACCGCTAGAGTTGAGGCATTCAGGAGATTGAGGCCTCCACCCTTCCATGGGAGTGTGGACCCTCTTGCTACGGAGGCATGGATCCTCCAGATGGAGAAGATCTTTGCGGTCCTCTCGCCTACAGAGGAAGATAGAGTAGCATGGGCAGTTTTCATGCTAGAAGGTGAAGCCCACCATTAGTGGTTGTCCGCATTGAGGATGCGAGATTTGACCATGCAGGGTCAACCTTGGACTTGGGAGGAGTTCAAGGACACTTTTTATAAGAAGTACTTTCCGATCGGAGCACGGGAAAGGAAATAGAGAGAATTCATCAACCTTGAGCAAGGTTCGATGTCTGTGGCCACTTATGAGGCCAAGTTCTCAGAGCTATCACGCTTCGAGACTCACATGGTTGCCACCGAGGCAATGAAGGCAAGAAGGTTTGAGCAAGGGCTCATAGATGTTATCATGGAGAAGGTTTCGGTTTTCAGACATGCTACCTACCCTGAGGTAGTAGACAAGGCCTCATTGGTCGAGGCCAATTCAGAGACAGTGTCCAAGAAGAGGGAGTTGGCGAGAGGCCAATCCAGTAGTCCAGCACCTCTAGAGAGGCGGGCCCGGACTGGTCCTTATCAGTATACGTGGCCAGCACCACCAATGAGGCCATCTTATGCGCCTCCAGCTCCACGGCAGTATGTGCCTCAGGCACCTCGACCTCAGGCTCTTCCGGCCCCACGGCCTGTTGCACCTCAGACGATGAGGTATGCTCCACCTCCGGCCCCTCCGACCTATACACACGAGGTCTGCATTTCGTGCGGCCGAAGGCACCCGGCAGGAGATTGTCGAAGAGCATCGGGTGGATGTTTTCATTGTGGTCGCCAGAGCCATATGATCAGGGATTGCCCCAGTCGGCATTTACCAGGCCAGTCTCAGGGGATTAGGCCACCAGTACACCCAGCAGGATCATATCAGGCGTCATCCCAGACTACCCGGTCTACACCTCAGTCTCGCCAGGCGAACCAGGGGCGAGTTTTTGCCTTGACAGAGGGTGATGCGCTTGCATCTGACGATGTGGTGCAAGGTACTCGTTTGGAGTTATTTCTTTATTCGTGATTGTTATGTTATGTTTTATTCCATGTGTACGTACTTGGTATGCTATATATATATATATATATATATATATATATACCTATGTGTATACACTGTTGATGCTTGAATTGACGTAACTAGCTAAAATTTCAGGAACCCTACTAGTCAATGAGTGTTTGGCTCGAGTGTTGATTGATACCGGGTCTACTCATTCGTTTGTCTCGCCGAGTTTTTCAGAAGGCTTTTCTGTGGAGCCAAGTCAGCTAGAACCGGAGTTAGCCATTTCGACTCCTCTCGGCAAAACAGTATTGGCAGATAAAGTGTATAGAAATAGTGTGGTCCAAGTTGGAAGCCACGAGTTGGCGGTTGATCTCATCATCCTTGGATTCCAAGACTTTGATGTTATTTTGGGAATGGATTGGTTAGCAGCACATCATGGGCATGTAGCTTGCTTTGAGAAAATAGTACTCTTCAAGCCAGTAGAAGGAAAACCATTCCACTTTCGCGGGTTGAAAGGTAGATATATTGCTCGTTTTGCGGCTTTGAGCTTAGCTAACCCCGAGGCAAAGGACTCATCGACTATTCCGATTGTGAGTGAGTTCCTGGATGTATTTCCAGAGGAGTTGCCAGGATTGCCTCCAGACAGGGAGATTGAGTTTGTGGTCGAGCTTGCACCAGGCACAGCTCCCGTTTTCAGGGCTCCATATAGAATGGCCCCTATTGAACTCAAGGAGTTGAAGACTCAGTTGGAGGAATTGCAAGGCCTTGGTTTCATTCGACCAAGTGTCTCACCGTGGGATGCCCCGGTGTTGTTTGTTAAGAAGAAAGATGGCTCGATGCGGATGTGCGTCGATTACAGGCAATTGAACAAAGTCACTATAAAGAATAGGTATCCCTTGCCTAGGATTGATGACTTGTTCGATCAGTTGAAGGGAGCGAGATTTTTCTCGAAGATAGACCTTCGATCGGGCTATCACCAGTTGAAGATTAAGGCGGAAGATGTTCCCAAAACCGCTTTCAGGACTCGGTATGGACACTACGAGTTCTTGGTGATGCCTTTTGGACTCACGAACGCGCCGGCAGCCTTCATGGATTTGATGAACCGGGTGTTCCGGCCATATCTTGATAGGTGCGTGATTGTATTTGTTGATGACATTTTGGTCTATTCCCAGACACGGGAAGATCACACACGCGACCTATGCCTTGCTTTGGAAATGCTAAGAGAGCACAAGTTATACGCCAAACTTAGCAAGTGTGAGTTTTGGTTGGAAGAGGTGGCATTCCTAGGCCACGTTGTTTCTGCAGAAGGCATTTCGGTGGATCCAAAGAAGATAGAGGCAGTCATGAGTTTGGCGAGGCCCAAGAGTGTCACGGAGATACGCAGTTTTCTTGGGTTGGCAGGCTACTACAGGAGATTCGTAGAGGGTTTCTCTAGCCTTGCAGCACCGCTTACTTACCTGACAAGGAAGAACGCCAAGTTTGTATGGAGTGACAAGTGCGAGATCAGTTTCACGGAACTGAAGAAGAGGCTTACTACAGCCCCTGTCCTTACTGTGCCATCCGGACCTTATGGGTATGAGGTGTATAGTGATGCCTCACACGTTGGACTTGGGTGTGTACTCATGCAGCACAAGAAAGTCATTGCCTATGCATCAAGGCAATTGAAGGAGCATGAGAAGAATTATCCCACTCACGACTTGGAGCTTGCGGCGGTCGTGTTTGCACTTAAGAAATTATTTAATCATATTTACCACCACCGCCACCACTCACCACTACCACCACTACCACGAATTGAAATTATTTAATTATATTTACCAAACGCATTTTTTTGTTTTTCTTTTTAAAAAATAAGTAACAGTTAGTAATACCAAACATGTTTCCTACTTTAAAAAAATTGAAAACAAAAAGATGTTTCCAATTTTTAAAAACAAAAAATAAAAACAGAAAAACGGAAGTGTATCCAAACGGCCCCTAAGGTTTTTGTGACTCTATGGACTCTTACCCATTTAAAGCACTTGGCTGGTCTGTTATTAAGGGGAGATGAATTGGGAGGACAGAGGGAGGGTTTATTATGTAGGCAAACATGGAGGGAATGAATCTAAATTAAGAGATATAAGGTGACGAGAGGGGAGGCTTTTTTTGATGAGGAGAATGGGGAGAGAGATATGAAGTCTTAATTAGGGAGATGAATTGGGAGGGCATTAAATGAAGAGAGAAGATGAAGAGAGGGGGGACGTTTTTGATGAGAAGAATTGGGAGAGAGATATGAGGTCTTAATTAGGGAGTAATTAGGGAGAGCAAAGGAGATAGAGAAAGGAGTAATAATTATGGGAGGACAACCAAAACTCAATCTCTTGAAGAGGAGTCTTGAAGGTAATAAACATGGAGAACAAAATTAAATGTCATACACACATGGAGTGAAACTATTGGTTGGAGAACGAAGAGCAATGAAGTGTGCCACGTGGATACCATCTGGTATATAAGAGTAGTAAGATATGGAATCTTTGGAGGTCTATATGCATTACCCATATTGTATGGAGACTTTGGAGGTCTATATGCATTACCTATATTGTGTGACTGTTGCATGTATCAATCCATTTACAATTGGTGCTACGTACTATTGTATATAAGTGAAGGTTGCATCTTATCTTGGAAGGAAAAAAAATTGTAAAAAAATAAAATAAAAAGAGAACGCCAACATTGTAAAACATGCACCACCCACAACCAAATCTTTCTTCTCATTCTTTTCACAACCCAATATGGCTGGTAATAGCAGATCCTCTCGTTTCTCGTTGGTAGTGTGGCATCAACACTTAGAAGTACGTTTACCCAAAAAAAAAAAAAAAAAAAACCCTTAGAAGTAATTGGTAACTAAAATAGGAGACATGCTGTGAAATGTCGAAAACTAAAATAAAGTGGCACGGGATTTACTCTGGCGGACGCCCGAAGTAGGATTACGGGTGTCCACAAATCAAAGGACATGAGTGATAAAGGAGGAAGTCATTTCATATTCTGACCATGATTTTGACTTCTCCCCATACGTCCTTTGATTTGTGGACGCGCAAAATCCCACCTCGGGCGTCCGTCAGAGTAAATCTGATGCCAAAATAAGTGTCCGTTGAAGATGAGCTGCTGCCATCCTCTTTCAGTATTCTCTACCATGGTTGAATTTCCGTATCTGTACCACAAATCATTTAAAATTAAATGCATAAAAAATCACCCCAAAAGGCAAGAAAATATTGTAAGAACGATCTCAATAGCAGCGTCCAATATTGTAAATAGGAAAGAAAATATTGCAAATGAAAAATATAAAGAAAGAAAATCAAGAAAAGAAAACCAACCCGTCTTCCTCAGGAACCTCGGTCGTGTAAACTCAGACAATGATTACCCATGGTTCAGGGCCACTTCAGGCTCATCAAAGAACAGTCACACTTGCAAAATCGAGCCAATTAGTCAATAATCATTGATTCTAATCAGCCTAAAACAACCAATTAATAACAATAGAAAATCGAAATAAAGTTTCCTTTTGAAACAATTTTCACCCCAGTCGCATTCCCAAATCCAATTCCATGCAGCTGAGCGCAATATGGAATGATCTTAGCAAACCTCATTCAAAAGTGGTGTTGGGTCTATGATCTAACATAAGGAGCGCCCTTCGTGAAACTCCCTCTCATAAAGCTTTTCAATTTCTTGCTTTCGCTCTTCAGTCCTGCATCTGGCAGAGAGAGAGAGAGAGGGAGAGAGAGAGAGAGAGAGAGAGAGGAGATGGAATCTCTAATTGCCGAAGAGTACACATCACACTACTGTGTCAACCTATTATTGGGGCACTCAGGCCTCTGGTACCTTGTAAATGACAGAGGGAGAGATTGAGGAGATGGAATCTCTAAAGATCTTAAGAGCTTTCTAAATTTTTTTTACAAAATGTAAAAATTGATTGCTTAGTCAACCTTTTTCAAAATGGACAGTTAATTGTTAATGAATATTTTTAGTTGCTATATTGCTGAAGAGTTGATATTCTCTTATGTTATAACGGTGAGGAAAATGTTTAATGATAGAATCAAGCAATATGGGGGGTTTAATGATAGAATCATAGAAAGGTAACGTGTGGATGAGAGGTGGGGAGTTAATGTTTAGGAGGAGGTTACGGAGGGGGAGGTTAAAGACGGAAAAGGTAAGGAAAATAGTTAACGGATCCATGGATCCCATTTGATAACCTAAGGCATCCACAACCTAAGGCATCCACCTATCCACCTATAGGTTAGGTTATCAAATGGGATGCTTTAGGTTATCAAATGGGATCCATGGGTCCGCCTATCACTACTCAAAAGGTAATGTGGGGGTGGGAAGTGGGGAGTTAATATTTGTGATGAGGTTCTGGACTGATAAGAAGAGTGGGTCCCATCTATATATTTGTGTGCTGATGTGTCTTCACATATGAACAATATTCCTACGTGTCATCAAATCAAAAGGAATGCAACGTGTCACTCAAATAAACAACTTAACTGTGTTTTATAGTAGTAGTATAGATCTTTCTACTAATAATAGTACAAGGACTATGTAAAATTTTCAATTAACTTAATTATCTTTAATCTTACTTTATATTAAAAAAAAAATTATATCATTAGAGGTATTATATAATTTTAGTAGACAATAATTAAAATTTTAGTACTTTTATTAAGTAGGACCCACTACCTACAAAATTTAATAACTAGTACCGTGGAATTATGGCCAAGGTTTTTAATTTCGAAATTTGCGATGATTTCGACCAGCCAACCCAAACCGAAATCTCGAAAAATTGTGGGATTTCGACGAAATTTCGAAATCCGAAATATTAATACTTATTAATTATATATATATTATTAATATATATGTTAAAAAATAATATTTTATTAAAATTTTATATATTTATATAAATATTATTATTTTATGTTTAAAATTAATATATAAATTTTCGAAATTTCACAAAATTTCAATAAAAATTTCGAAATATTTCAAAATATTTTGGAATTTTAATTAAAAAAAAACAATAAAAAAACCCATTTAAAAATAAAAAATCAAATTTCGGCCGAAATCCAAAATTTGACCCAAAATTTCAACCGAAATCTATTTTCGAAGTAAGCCCAATTTTGATGTTGTTGGGGTTAGCCGAAACCGAAATTTCAAACCTTCCTTATGACTCTTAATTGAAATTCCAAACACCCTAAAACTCTACAAGATAAGTTTACTAGAATTTTAATTCGATAAGTACACATATAATACAATTAATAGAGTTCTTAACCGAACTTGGAACAATTGGCCACATCCATCATCCAAATATAGTGTCGCTGCTAGGTTGTTGCTTCGACAATGACTTTCATCTCGTCATTGAGTTCTCCTCTCATGGTTGTCTCTCTTCTCTTCTTCACGGTTAGCGATGGTAACGGGGCGGGTTTGGGCCGGGGCGCCCCCATCCGACCCTGCCCCTAATGGAAAACTCCTACCCCAAACCTGTATCAAACTCGGGGCAGGGTGGGGCACTTTCGATTTTTGAAAACAGTTTTTAACTCCATCCCCACCCCGACCCGCCCCGCCCCATTAAGCACTAGATGGGATGGGTTGGGACGGTTCGGAACTATATTTCATACTATAATTAGTATAAGATAATTTTATTATTAAACTAAGGGAAAAATAGTGATTTAACATTATAAACGGGGCGGAGCAGGGCGGCCTAAACCCATCTTCGGCCCGAACCCAACTTCGGGTTTAACATCTCTTTCCCAAACCCGCCCCTACCCCGTTTAGAAGCTCCCCAAACCCATCCCAATAGGGGTGGGGCGGGTTACCCGATTGGCTGCCTGTTGCCATCCCTATTCACGGTAAAGTAAAAAGAAAAGATTTTTTTTTTTGGACAAATTTTGATCTTGTATGATTAAATTGTTTTCTTATATGTAACTGAGATTTCATTTTCTATGGCTTAGAAAAATAAGGTACAAGATTGTCGTAACAACGAGGGGCCTCCATTACTTGCATATTTCCAACCACAGTACCTCTAAGAGCACTCCTATTTCTCCTTTTGTCATTAAAGCATTTTACAATCATAAAAGTTTAGTTAGTTAGTTATATATATGATTGATTTTCAATTTTTCACACTCAAATATTTACTCATAAACCTAATATAGAATTCTTTTTGTTACTAACTTTGTTGTTTTGTTTATTGCACTTAAATCAACTCACACAAGCTTTAGGATTTTGTAGGGGCTTATCTTACATTTAAAATTAAAAAAAAAGGAAATCAAGATGTGGAACACCAAGTTTTGAGAAACAAGATTGCTATACAATGTCATGCCAGAGTTGATTATAGATAAATACTTGATATTATATTAAGTTTTAGTATAGATATATTGTTCTTTCTTCCTCGTTATCTCTTATTAGTAATACTTATTTTTTATCTATAAATACTGGGCAGGAATTTTTCGGGGAGTTCACGCGTCACCTGCTCCTTCAAAGTCTGGTTTATTGGTAGAAGGAAGATAGCAAAGCTCTAATTGCTTATGAGGTAGAAGAGAAGGGTGTGAACCCTGTAATATACTCCGATGGTCAAGTCAGGATTTGAAGAAAATGAACAGTAAAGAAAAACTGAAGTAGTATAAGTGAGAAATACGAAATTTCGTGATCCTCATGCATTGAGTCTCTTGGGGTATTTATAGGTTTAGCTCTGTATGCCTATGATGGTCATGGACGATCATGGATGACCATGCCACTTGCTTTATGATCATTACCAAATATGTCAAACAGATCTTGAGTCTTACGTGTCACACGTATGAGCCTACTATTCATAAGGTCGGTCTGGGGTCGAAAACAGGCTGAGGCGACTAGCATTAAATGCTAAGAGAGTGTTTTTCACCTAACAACAGAGTAGAATGATCGTATCCTAATTATTTCGTCCTGCGAGTCGGTCTCGTTGTTGACTAAAGCTTGGGTCCGTTGTGTATGGGAACACCGATAGAATAACGGTTGTCTAAAGAGGGCGATCACGTTCGTCCTCCGGATAACGAATACGTTGTCATGAAGACAACGGATCCGTTGTCCTGAATAACACAGACTAGTTTTCAATTTGGATACGTGTCTCCCATCTGTTGACATAACAACGAAGATTAACTCGTCTTCCAACACTTAATAATTTTACGAATTTTATCTATTATAAATACTAAAAAAAAATCAAAGTTTGTCAGATCTAATATTAAATTAATGATTGAAATATTTTGTTTCATTAATGGAAAATTAATATATGCACCTTTACTAAGTGTGCACCTTTACTAAGTGTGTGTGTGTCTATATATATATATATATATATAGATAGTGTAGGAGAGTCAGGCAGTCAGGCTTCATAAGGTGTTGCTCAAGCCTAGCCAGTTGGCCAATGTATTTTAGGCCACAAGCTTCCGGATGGAAAAAAAAGCACACTCAATTTTACGGGTATGAGGGCTGGGCCAAGTTGAATGGCTTGAAAAGAGGGCGCCCAGCAGAACTGTACACGAATTTCTTGCATAAGTCTTGTCTACACCATCAATTTATTTTTTTAAAGGAAAATAATCACATCCTCCTTGGACCTTGTTGGAGGAAAGGACCGGGTCTCTAGTCTCCTTCCCCCTTTTCTTGCCACGCATCCCATTTTAATTCACTTTAATTATCGTTAAGAAATTTTATTTTATTTTTTGGGAGATAATTATCCTTAAGATTCACTACGTCTTAGCTAGGTTAAAGCGTTTATTAAAAAAAACACAAAGATTAAAACTTATTAACCATTGTTTAAAGGCAGTTAGGGGGGGGTTGTGAGAAAAAGGAGCTATAGTCTCGCCCGAGTTGAGGATAATTGCATTTTTTTGAAATGCGTGATCACTGTAACTACTTGAACTGAGAAAATAGAGACACTATTGGCAGCTTGGACCTTGTAATAAGCGTCTAAAAGGAAAAGGACATAAATGATTTTTTTAATAAAAAAAAGGCCTCCAATTTCCTCGAAGGAGTAAGATTCTACTCGCATTTTTTGACTTGACCGAGAGAAAGGCATTTTCCTTGTAGCTGCAGAGAGAGAGAGAGGCTTTGAATTGAATGGAGGAGGCTGTTTCATCGCCTCCAACTAAGATTTGCGTGAATTACGTAATAGTTTGTCAGGGCACAGAAGCCAATGTTAAATGTCAGTAAACGATGAACCGGTAAGTGGTGATAACGAGGATGATCCAACTCCCAAGTCCCAACCCCATTGGCCCTTGATATATGGTATATACTTGATAGAGATAATATATATACATAAATAGGACTAGGAGGAGTAGTCAAGACCTTGAACCATTTATCCCATTGACGACGATTCTGTTCTTCTCTTCCTCGATTTTGCTTCTTCTTCTTCCCTGGTAGGCTTCCATTTCTCAGCTCTCCTTAATTTGTTTGCTTTTTTTGTTTTCTCCTTGTTAGCTCTCTTCTTCTGTTTAGTTCTACCTGGTTTGCTTGGCATGGAATTTTATTAGTTTCTCATAAATTATGATATGTGTTCGAGGGTTCATCTTCTCTTCTGTTTCTGTTTGTTTGTTTCTGTTTTAATAACGGATTCATTAGCTTTCCTTTTTGCGTTTAATTGATCAACTCTCAGAAATGGGTCAAGCCCAGAATCTCCTCTACCCGTCCAATCGTTTTATGGGTTGGAACTCTCATTTCGTTTTCTTTATCCATGATTTGCCTGCTATTTTTTTTTCTTCTGTCATAATTTTCTTTGGTCCCTTTTTCATAGAATTCATTGATTAGTCTCTCCTATATGGTCATGGTCTAAGGTTTTCATTTAATTGTAACGATGAATTACAGTCTGAATTTTCCACTACCAACAATGTCTTAATGGGTTTGAGCTTCTTACTGACTGTTTTCCAGTGAGTTGCAGAGCACTGGTTCAGTCCCTTTCTCTGTTTCATGTTCTTGTCTAATTTAATCACTTTTATAATTGATTCTTTTGTGAAGTTCAGTATCCCCTTTTACCCTGGCAGGTTTAAGTGAGGAATTGGAGCTATTTTAGACATAGGTTAAGATAAGAATCTCAGTTACCCTGCCATTTCAAACATTGCATTCGAGGAGATTCATTTTGGTGTGATTCACTCCACTTTACATACAAGGATAGATCTGGTGTCCTTTACAATATTCAGAAAATTTTCCTTAATATTTGATTTGCATAGATTATGGAATGCTGGGAATGGTAACATCATCTCTTTTCTTCTCTTCCCTATTTCCTCTTTGTTAAGTTCTGTGGGGTTGAATAGAAGCTGCTTGTGCTGAAATTGGTGCTAGCTTAGCATTCATATGCTGTAGGAAGAGAAATTCAAGCTTGACCTCTGGTCAATTCATCATGTAGATACAGGATCATTTCTGAACACCGACATCAATGAGAAGAAAATCACCCAAAACATACAGCTTGAATGGATAGTACTCTCTCTGTCACAACCTCAAGATCTCTGGTGCATTTCCCAGCTTATCTACCACAAGAAGGTAGAAAGACAGCAAGTAGTGAACCAGTTACCAACAGTCAAGTAAGCAAAACAGGAAAGTAGAACAATGAATAGAATCTTTCAGCTCAGGCTATATCTTGTCAGTGATTTGAATTCAACTTTTTTCAAGGAGTAGAGGGCTTGACACTCAAAAGGCACACCGTTAGGCACCAATTCAGAAGAAAGAAATGTTTCATCATGGTTATAATGTCTGCTGTTGCTTTATAGGTCATCTGTGTTAGCAATCAGTGTCATGAAGCTACTTTGGAAGTGATCTAATGTGCCTCCTAGAATCATACAACCTTAGTAGACAGTGTACGCTGAGCCAACGCTCTCATGAAATGGTGGTAAAGGGCATCCTACATTAGGAAGCACTTGGGTCCAAAACCTCTACTCTTAAGAGTGAATTAACTTCTATTCAGAAAGAGAGAGAGATCACATTCCATTAGTTTTAATTGGCCGTTTATATTGATGGCGTCTTGCCCTTCATATCTAGGATATCCTAGACACACCGTACATAATTACATGAATGTCGGTATTTCTTTTCTTATTATTTGGCACCTTACAGTTTACATATGTGCTTCCAAGGAGTGTAAGGGGACTGTAATAGTTGATATTACGGTATGAGTATCCATTTGAGTCTCCAAACCGTTGGTATAGTGTCTTTAGGGTTCATTGTGCTAAAATTTAATGTACCTAGCCAAATAAGTCCACCGTCCATATGAATGTTGTATACCAATAGGATTACCTTCTTTGGATGAATTCAACAATGCAATTGAGAGTTTTTCCATGTATTTTTGGGTAATATGACACAAGTCACACAATGAGTAGAAGTATCACGAATATAGATAGCATTGCTGAAGTAATCCAGTATGGAAATTGATTTAATAAGCTATCTTTACCACAACTTGCAGCTTCTCCAATTGTATGGTTATCTCTTTTTTTTTCTATGCAGACTTCAAATGGAAATAGTCGTGATCCAAGGGTCAGCTTACTTTCTTTCTTTCAGGAATTCAATAAGCCTGTCCTTTCCGATCAACGAACTTGATTATACCCATTAGTCCCGTTGAGTCAACTTGATCGAGGCTCATATAAAGTTGTGTTGGTTTATTTAAAACTGAAGTACAAGTAGTGAAATCCAAAAAGTGATCAATCGTGTTCTTCAAAGCACAATTGAGTGATCTAAGCTTCATTGAGATCCCAAGTCAAACACTCCAGACAAGTACAGGTGGTAAACTTAAAACTTCACTAAAAGCCCTGGTCAGTTATAAATTCGCTTCGCCCTGGACCTCCATCATCTACAAATTGTTCTCTTCATTTTCGACCCTGTTGTCAACCATTGGACTCTTGCATCCAGTATACTTGTGGAAGCCTCCCGTGCTCTACGGACATTGGCCCACCCATGATTTGGCATCCACTAATGCATTCCTCTTTCTCAATTTACTTGTTCAGCCTAAACTAATGCATTGATAGGAAGTGATGAATGGCAGGGTTTCTGGTTGGTAAAGGTCTTTGTAGAAGGGAATGGAGAAGAGAGGTTCAGTTCGAAATGCTATATGTATATCAATGTATGATAGAGCATGCATAAATTCTAATGGGATATCGTGTTTATACTTTTCTTTTCCTTTATTAATCTTTATTAGCCAGTAACTAGAAGCATTGAAGATCAAATCAATTGCACTAGGTTGAATCAAAAATGCAATGTGAACTGATTGGCCGTTTTAGATAATTCCATTTTGCATGATATTTGTACTAAGTGGTACCTACAGGAGACATGGCTGCCTTAGCAACTGCTGAAGCTTGTGATTCAAATGCAGCACTTTTGGCGAGTGGTGATTTGCGTGTTCTCCATCCAATCTTCAAGAGCTACGGACAGATCCAAGTGTTCTCAGGCCCCATCGTCACACTTAAAGTATTCGAGGACAATGTGTTGGTAAGGGAGCTTCTTGAGACCAGAGGTGAAGGAAGAGTCCTTGTTATAGATGGTGGAGGAAGCATGAGATGTGCCATGGTTGGAGGAAACTTGGGACAGTTGGCGCAGAACATGGGGTGGGCTGGTATTGTAGTCAACGGGTGCATTAGAGATGTTGATGAGATCAATGGATGTGATATTGGGGTTAGAGCTTTGGCATCTCATCCTCTGAAATCCAACAAAAAGGGGGTCGGTGAAAAGCACGTCCCTGTTTATATTGCAGGAACCTTGATTCATGAAGGGGAGTGGCTTTATGCAGATAGCGATGGCATCCTTGTCTCCAAATCCGAGTTGTCTGTCTAGAAAAAGCAATAACTTTGCAATTATTGCTAGGTAACTGTAATCCAATAAAAACTCTTAGTTTTGAAGCGAAGGGGTGTGTTTCTTTTTCTACATTTGCCAGCATTAATTTGTTCTTGCTCATGTTAGGCAGCATCCGCTAAAATTGGAACCTTTGCTCCCTCTCACTCAGTGATCACCGACACGAATGGGTTCAGTGTAACAAAGTGCTGGTAGTCCACATTTTAGGAATAAAAGACAGCGTACATGTCGACTCACCCAAATTTTTCACACTCATATTTGATCCTAGACTTATAGTAGCAATGAGTAATGACCACTACTTCAAAACCACTTAAGAGGTTGGCCAAATGTTATACCTAATGTTTGCGCTCTATAGGCTTATGGATACGTTCACTGGAAGCAGTTGGGTGCAGTACAGTATGGTTTTACCTTTGTTTCATGGCATCAAGAGAAACCTTAATTGAACATATGCTATAGGGGTGCTCATACTTAGGAGGTGAAATTGATTTGGCCATTCTCTGTCTTCACACTTTTAACAGTTAAAAACAGAGACAATTTATGGCTCACCTCACTCAAGTGACCTATATAATTTTTACTACCGCTTTGTTTAAAGATTCAAGCTACAACTATGGTGTAAGACTTTTTCAGTTTATGGTCTTTGCAATAATTACATAGTGTTTTCTTCTATTGAAAAACGTCAATTGGTCTTCACTGGTTAGCTAGAGCATACCAAATTGAGCCCAGATATTTAAAGTAATCGTATGGATAAGGCCTTGGTACACTCAACATGTGCAGTATAGTGTCTTTGAGTGAGCAATATCAGCTGCTTGTTTTGTACGCAAATCCTTGATTTGGAAAAGAAAGATGGTTAAGATTTGGAACCTCGTCCCAATTCTCACATATATCCTTATTACATACGTCGGAAATTATAACTCCACATACAGCTACTTGAAAAGATGAGATTTAAAGGCCTTCAACCCAACAGTCAGAGAAGAGATTCGACTTGGAATCAAGAGCAGAGCAAAGTGCTGGGCGATCTCAATTTCAAGTCCTAGTAGACTGACTACACCTGAGCCTTGGAGCACTGATGTTACTAGCAGAAGTTTATCAGTTCCCAGTAGGGCGCGGGGGGGATGGAATCCATCCATTGCATCCTTGTGTTTCAGTGACTGGAAGAGGGTAACTAACAGAGGAATTAGTTACTCTTTTGCAGCAGCAGAGGGACAAATAGAACAAACATTAGTGTTGCTCAATTTAGGTTGCGTGCCGAGGATATCATACAACCATTCTCACAATGACTTGTATTGTTTTACTTTTTTACCTATGCTTGAGCGGAAGTGAAGTGAGGGGCTTAGCGCTCCATATAGCCGTCAATTGATCCAATGGAAAAAGCCGGTTTTGCTAAGACTCGTATGCCATGTTTGGTTGGGGAAAGAAAAAAAAGTATTTTTTTTCCACCCTTTGTTTGTTTGCTAAGAAAAATTTGGTAACAAAATAATTTAAAAATAAAAACATAAAATAAATTAATAATAAAAAGCAATGCTTAGTGGACCCATGGGTCCGTTTCATCTCATGTTGTCCTCGTGTCCCTTTTAACACGCCTTTAACCTTGGTTAAGCTTAATTAAATTAAAACTAAGAATTTGGTTTTTTTTTTTAAAACCATGGTCCGATTTCTTAACCATAGGGATGAGTGAATCTTAACCTCAGTAAGTGAGTATTTAAAATTAGGGTGTGGACCAATGAAGACCTGCCATTCCGTTATAAAATGGGAACCCAGGGTACGTTAACTATTTTCCAATAATAAAAAAAATTACTATTTTCCAACAATAAATAATTTTTTTGAAACAAGACATGAAGTTAAAGATTTTCTCTTTATTTCGTCCCCAAATCCAAGCTTTTTAGAAGCAAATGTAATCCTCACTTTGAAATAAAATTATGGGCTAAATTTTTCCCCCTTTTCTTTTCCACAAAAATTTTCTTTGTAACTAAACACCATAATACTTCATTTTCTTTCACTTTTCTTTTCCACAGCCTATTTTCTCAGCAACCAAACACAGCAGTAGGGAACCATGGTGAATGCCTGTGAAATGGGCTGCCATGAGGGGTGGTAGTTACATGGACATTCGATTGGTCTTTAACAGAAACTCCAAACAGTAGATGATAGTAAGGTATAACAAAGATTTCCAGGAGGATCATCCATCAATCTTTTTTTTTCACCCTTTGTTTAGCTCTAGCCAGATACAAAATGCAAGATGAATGCTTGCAGCTCATTCAAAGGTCTGCCTTTCTACTACATATCCCATACAGAGACCAATTTGTTCTAATGGTTGTTTGGCAGTTTGGGACTAAAGATTCCGAAATCCAAACCAAAGGGATCACGTAGAAGTCTCATCGTTCTACTATCTACAAATCTAAAATAGGTAAATGATCCAACAGTGAGACTAATGCTCCGTTTGTTTTGATGTAAAATAGGGAAAAACAAATGAAATTCATGGAAAATGTCGATTGTCCTAAAGAAAATACACACGAAAAATGATATTTTCTGTGAAATTCTTTTGTTTTCCTCTATTTTACATCTAGACAAACGGAGTATAAAAGAAAAAATTGTGAATTCTTCCCATTCTCAAAGCCTCCTGATTTCAAATAGTATGAGCCTGTAGTACACTCCAACGTGCACATCCAGGGGCAGTTTGTATTCAATAACTTCCAATTCTCAATGCCTTCTGGTTTTAAATACTATGAGAGTTAGGTACTACAATTCCACATGCAGCCGAAAACATGTCTATATATAATAATTAGAGAAAATGCCAGGACAAAACACAAACAGAAATAGCAAAGAAACAAAAGAGGTTGCTACCGTTCAGATACCTTTTCTATTTCTTCTATTTTTCTTTGGTGTCCTAGTAACATAATTCCCAAAGTTTTATGTGCTATACCCACAAAAGGGAGAGCACTGTTTCCGCAAAAGGTATCAGAGAGTATGAGAAATTGCACCTCATGGTATTGAGGAGCTTCTAGATAAAAGCAGTTCGGCCTCCCCTCCGACTATGCCTGTCGTATGCAGTGTTGAATTTGTCGACCAGCTCGTTCATTGCACTGTAAAAAAAATAGCTTTCACATCAAAACATGGTGTGTGTGTGTGTGTGTGTATGTGTGTGTGAGAGAGAGAGAGACTACATGATCTTCTAGTGGTAAGGATTACAATGCAAGGTTAAGGTTTCCTTGGACTGGAAGCATATAATTTTGATTTTCCATTAATTGCAATGATCCAGTATGCTACTAATAGATATCTGCCTCTTATTATAGTGTGCTTCCGGAGGAGCACGCATGCAAGAAGGAAGTTTGAGCTTGATGCAAATGGCTTTTGTGGGTTCAGAAATGTATTATCCCTTTGGATCCATGTCCAAAGGGTCCATTCTTTTGCTTAGACATAAGTCAGGCACTTTGCAAGTTTTGTCGTATGACAATATGCCTTTTCTTTTGAGAACTAGATGTTATCTTGTTTTTCATCTCTTGGGTTGCAATTCCCTAAGACTTCAAATGGAGCAACATGAATGGTTTCATATATCACAAAAATTATAAGACTTGAAATCCCATGGTGGTAAGAATTAATTTTGTTAGAAACCTTGACAAAGTGACTCAAATTTCTCAATTACCACGAAAAAGTGCAAAGTGTCAAGCTTTATAAGTCTCACCAAAAGAACGGACCCTAATCAGACATATTCCCCAACTCAAACAAGACAGTCATACCTTGAGCAATTGGTGAACATGGCAAGGTAAGCAATCAGGAGCGTGTCATTGTATTCCTACAAAAGAAGAGGATGGAGTAATGGAACCAATCAATGGATGATAATGATGGAAGAAAAAGTAGGATCCTTCAAATGTCAAATTAGGAAACGAACTCAAAACCAAACCAGCATCTGCCTCTAAAAATACAAGTCCTAGCAGTTTATGTCTGTTCCATTGCAAGCAAACCACAAATACACGAATTTTGATGAGATAACTCACGACTTCGTTGATAATGACAGGAAAGGAAAACACTCACCATCAAGAAATCATCTTGAAACTTCCCCGATTCAATAGCTGGCAATCTTCTCAGAAGACTTGAAACTTGCCTGAGCAAAGAGTTTTCAAGAGGAATATCACCTGCATTTCAGAAAAACAAACAAATCCCATAGGATTCTGACCTATACGATGGAAAGCTGTTTCTGTTGTTCAACACATTTCTTCATAGTTAAATAGAATACCTTTTTGCATGGCCAGAAGATAATGGTGAAGCACCCTGATTCTGCTATTCAGCATCTTTATGGCGCTATGTATACCTGTAAGATGTGCAGCCACTGCACTCAAAACCCAAGTTTGTCAGCCTTTCACACTTCTGTTCACCAATAGGCAAGAAAGTGATTCATGATTTGGAGGGGGGGGGGGGGGAAGGAGCCCCTAAAATTGTACTTTTCTAAAGGGAAGAAAAAGATTAACAGATATCGAAACCAAAAACCTCACATTGGGTTGCAGCTGAGCCTCCATCAGATGGTTTAAGATGTGCTACGTGATCAACTGAGATTCGCTCCGCTTCTACAGTCTTTAGAAGCAAGAAGGAAATGATTCAATCACCTTGGTTCATCATGATTATGTGATATCTGATATAAAATAAAGAGGACAAACCTCGATAGTGTAGTTTGAACGAACAAAAATTAGTTGTGGAATCCCATCTATGACATGCAACTCTTGAGTTGTAACGATTCATTCCATGAAACAAAAGGGTTCATTTATCAGTACTGAGTCTAAAAACCTGCTAATGCAGACAATCGGAACTTCTGCAAGCAAAAAATAGATCCTGGCAACAGCATCAAAAAAGCATGGGTGAACCATATGGCTTTGCTATGAAAAGAGCCAGGAGAAATCCTCAGCAGTCCACAGAACACAGACAAGTGCAAAAATCCAACGTACTTCAATAAGGGTCACTGAGGCAGATGTAGAATTCAGGTAGATAGAGCTGACTGTTTGACCTTATGAAAGGGGCTGAAGGGACGTGTTTGGTTCCAATAATTCTACAAAGCCAACTGAGTGAATATTGAATCCTTAATGATCATGGCTACCTCTACTCCACAAGCAGTTTACATTTTTATAGCAACAATAATGTCACTCCCCAAAAACAAATGGAACAAATTTTTACAATGTGCATACAACACTTATTGGGAAGAGATATACAGGACAAGTGGCCCCAGTGCCTGCTTGCTTCCATGCTAAACATCATTTCTCACAGTTTACTATACTTCTTCAGGCAACATGAAAGAAATGAGTAGGGCACAATACCGCACCTTACAAGCTGTTCAAATAGTCAGAATCAAAGCAGCTTAAGTTGTAAGAAAGGGCTTGCAATTCACAGCTAATGTACAAAAATTTATTCAATAATAATGGGGTATTAAATGCAAAAAGATGACAATAAGGCTTCATACCACTTTCGTAGATGGTCACTGGAAGATCCTTTTGTGCGTGATTAATTGAAGGATTGAGAAGAACGTACAATGGGCTTTCATTGATATCCATCAACTGGTCCACAAAGGATGTTTCCATATTAGAATGGTCAGGTAAGCAAACAGATATATCATTGCAACAGATTTTCCTCACTACAAGGTTATCTAAATACGCCAAGTCACTGAGCACCCACTATAATGAACTCAACGACTTGTAATGAAAGCATGTGAGTTTGTAACAGGTGCATAAGATAAACAAGTAGAAACAAAAAGTAGGACGGACAAGATGATCATAGAAGCGTATTAATGTGATAATAATTACTACATAACCAGTTTTCCATTATTTAATCTGAAACTTTACTCCACAAAGAAAGAATGGAAGGATAACAGTGTGGAGCGGAAAAAACGCGATCTTGGAGTTCAATGGTAATACTAATAGGGCAAATAAAGATAGAAGCACAACATATGATATATATGATTCACCCACAATAGGGCTACATCGACAGGTGAGGACAATCAAGAACTTCCGCCACTTAGAGATTACATGGTACAAGGAAATCGACTCTCAAACATAGAGAGTCCGATCTCTACGAGAGCCACTAGAATTAACTGTGAGCCCGTTCTTCTTTTCAAGAGCTACCCGTTCTCCCAAGAGCCACCCTTCTTCTTCCTGATAGTCAACCCGCTCTTCTTGAGAACTACCGGGGCTCTTCATGGGAACCCTATTCACACAAATATTCTCAACTAATGCTACAATAAGTCTACACTCTAGGCCTATTTATAATTTATTAGATCTTAAAATCTAAAATCAAATCTTAAACCAAATAGGATTTTCCCAAATTCTAATCCTAATTCCTAAAAGATAACTCAATAATAATAGAGTTTTACATAAAATAGAATTATACGCAAATCCCAGCAATCTCTATCTTGACTTGAATTCTATCAAACCATCCAGGAACGCTAATCATCCGTCTTCTCCACCATCCTTTAGGGTGTTCCAATTAATCTTGCCACATGTAGAAAAACTATAAGCAAAGCTTAGACATCTTCGCATAGAAATCATTGCTTCATCTTCAATAATATTGTGCAAACCTCACCGGATCCGAAGGTCTTAACTTGCAATTCTTCATCTAGTCGATCTTCTCCACCTTGAATAGCATTTTTGAAACCCTCACAACCCCGAACCTCACTCTAATACTAATTATTGTGCGGGAAAAAAAGTGATCTTGGGCTTCATGGTAATATGACAACTAATGATCGAAAGAAAACAAAAGTATAACGCAAAATATGCGTGCTTCACCCACAATAGAACCACACCCACAAGCAAAGACAATCAAGAACTTCCAATATGCAGAGATTACATAGCACAAGGATATCCATTCCCAGGCCGAGGGCAATGGGATAATTGCTGAAGCAATCGGGGTGCATCCCGATGAGTGTACTCCTAATATAGTCGAGTTTCAGAGCGATGTGCAGTCCTAAATCAGGGGGGAGGCGAGGTGAGGGATACAAATGGTGGTCTGGATTTTATGGAGGAGCAGTCTTCCATGCTCAACCAGCTACCTCCACTCCATGGTCGACTCTAGGTTGTAGAAGGTGCACAAACAGAGGGTGAGGAGACAGAGGCTAGGGGATTGGACTCTCAGGAAATAGCATACCCAGCAATCACACAAGGGCCGGTTACCATGGTAGATACCAATTCACATAATGGCCTAGTCGCAAAGGAAACTGAGACGAGCACTGGTTTAGGGCATGGCCTAGGAGCTGGTACATGCCAGAGTTGTTCTCCTGCACGTGAGCTTCACAACGAAGGACCCCAATTAAGTCATCTAAGCTTTCTCCTCCCAGTCCGAATTCAGCTTGTTTTGAGGAAGTAGAGCCGGGAAGGGATGTAAAGGAACAATTTGCGATCCGCTCGGGCTCGAAATCCACTTCCAACTCCTCACACTCAGCTTGAGGCTAAGACTTTCCAGAGATAGGGAATAGAGCACCTGTTCCCTTGAATGGTATGCCTAAACCCTCTTCTCTGTCTATCGACCCTACTTCGCCTCAGGGTGCGAGTATGGTAGATAAAGCGAGTTCTTCGTGCTCATTTGGTGAGTCTATTATTTCAAATTTGCTATTTTAAGGAGACATGATACCACAGGCTAATGAGGAAAGGGGTGTCGGGGTGGGGTCTAGTCCGTTGTTGGGTTCCACACATCTCACTGATAATGTACAAAGATCTAAGTCAGTGCCTGTAGAACTTTATTCTTACGATGCCCATGAAATTCAAGGGGCTTCTCACACGGGATCCCCTAGTCGAGAGTCTTTGGAGGTGGAAAATAGGGAGGGAGGCCAGTTGGTAACTCTTGGTGAGTTTTTAGGCCTGTCATTCATAGGGCACGAGGAGGAAGCCAGGGCTTTGTTCCTCAGTCTTGAGAAAGAGAGGGTCGAGAAGGACAAACAGTCCAAACTCAAAGTCAAAATAGGCCGGGGAGGAAGCTCAGCAACAGAGCTGAGGAGGTTGGAGTGTATCATTAACTACGACAAACCAATGTCTAGAAGTGTCTCGTGCAGTCCGAGAGTTGGAAAGGGTCACAAAGTTTTTAGATGACAACTCGATCATTCATATCATGGAACATTTGAGGACTGGGTCGTCTGGAAAAACGAACCGGCAGTCAAGTGCATGGTTAGAGCTAAGAGGTCGGCTCTCCTGTGTATCCAGGAGACAAAGTTAGAAGTGATTTCTGACCACATTATAAAGGACATTTGGGATATTTCGATCACAAAGTGGGTAATGGTTCCCTCGTTAGCATAGAGACAAAGTCAGAGTTCGGGAATCATTCGACAAGGGTAAAGTTCGAAAAAATCTGAGAAATATTCAGGAACAATTCTGGAATAAAACAATAATTATTAAAAGATATCCAAGAATAAATCGGGAATAATTCGTGAAATTCAGAAATAATTAACAAAATCCGCAAATAATTTGAAACCTAAAATTCGGGAATAATTGGAGAATAATTCGGCACACCTAAAATTCGCAAATAATTCGCGAATTTTTCAAAAATTCACAAATTTTGTTACTATGCTCATTAGGGGCCTCAAGGGGCATTTTGTTGATTTGGGATAAGGATAAACTGGAGATGATGGAACCCGAGTTGTGGGCATATTCTACTTCAATTTACGGCCACTAGGTGGGCGAGGAGGTAAATTGGGTTTTCTCTAGAGTGCATGGCATGTCGGGTGGGTCATATGATTCGACATTCAGGACCAAACTCGATGATGTGCGTGTCAGGTGAGGAGCGTCATGGTGCTTGGGGGGATTTTAAGAGCATCCGGTTCTCAGAGCATAAAGGAGGGTGTGACATTAGTGCCAAGGTGAGGAAATTCGGGGAGTTCATTGATAGTCACGAGATGATCTATTTTCCCTTAAAAGGTACTCGATTTACCTGGGCCCAGTCCGGGTCCGTTCAGCAAGCAGGTTGGACAGGTTCCTTTGCAATCAAGGATGAGGGAGTCTTTTTCCTAACATTATTTGATCATCCTTGCCAAGACCTACATCTGACCATGTCCCAATCTCTTTGGAGACAAGGAGTTTTAGGGGAGGACCAACTCCCTTCGTTTCAAGAATATGTGGCTTCTTAAGGATGCTCGATTCAAGGGAGTCGTGGAAGAAGTGTGGAGTGCTAGGAACAGTCAGGGTTTGCTAGTACTTGTTTTGGACTCAAATTGAAAGCTCTTAAATCCAAATTAAAGGTCTGGAATAGGGAAGTATTTGGCAATATCCAACTTAGATTAGCTCGTTTGCTAAAGGATATCGGTAAGTTGGATATAGTTGAGGAAGAGCATCCCCTCACTAGGAGGAATTCCACCTAAGGGTGTGTTCGTTTGGGGTGAAAGTGGAAGAAAGTAAGTGAAAGTGGTGGAAAGTGGGTGTTCGGTTTGAGGGAAAGTGAGAGAAAGTGAAACCTCAACTTTCTCAATAGTGTTTCACTTTCTCACTTTCACCCAAAATGTATTCCATCTTTTTGAATGAATTGTGAGAGAAAGTGAAGTAAAAACCTCACTATTCCCATTCTACCCTTTTGCATAATTATGTTCCTTAAAAGAGCAAGGGGTAATTTTGGAAAAAATTATACTTTCCCTTAATACTTTTCTCTCAAACCAAACACACAAAAGAAACTAAACTTTTCTTTTACTTCACTTTACTTCACTTCATTTCACTTTACTTTACTTTCTCCTACCCATTTACCCTCCAAACGAACACACCCTAAAGGAGTCACTAAAGTTGGAATACTTACATATGGTGAAATTAGAAAATATTAGCTCGAAAAAAAATATCCAGAGTACGGTAGTTAAAGGAGGGGGACCGGAACACCAAATTCTTTCATAGGATGGCTAATCATCACCGGAAGAGCAACTTTATTACCAAACTTAAGAGTAGTCGAAGAGTGGCGGGAGGGGAACCCAGACATTGCGGACAGTGTAGTATCCTTCTACCAGGATTTGTATAGGGAGAAGGAATCAGGAATCATGGTGATCGCAATTAGATGCTTGGCTGCCTTTTGGGAGATTGTCTGATGGGCAAAGTGACGATCTGGAGGCCCCTTTTGAGGAGGATGAGGTTTCGAAAGCAATTCGAGGTATGGCTAGGGATAAGGCTCTTGGACATGATGGATTCACAATAGAATTTTATCACTCTTGTTGAGACATAGTGGGGAGTGACATTATGGCCGTCATGAGAGAGTTGTATGAGTTGGGGAAATTTGACAAGGTGATTAATAGCACTTTTGTAGTGCTGATCCCAAAAAAAGAGAGGAGCAGTAGACAATTCGGAGTTTCGGCCAATCAATTTGGTGAGTAGTGTGTAAAAAATCCTCTCAAAAGTGTTAGTGTCTAGACTCAGGGGGTGATGGTTCATCTCATCTCCCCCCAGCAAGGAGCTTTTGTGGGTGGTAGACAAATTTTGGATGACATCTTGATAGCTAACGAATGTCTAGATGACAGAATCAGATCCAAGGCCTCGGGGATAGTGTGTAAGGTGGATATGGAGAAATCCTATGATCCTGCTAATTGGGAGTTTTTGGGTTATTTGTTGAAGAGAATGGGTTTCGGGCCTAAATGGTGTAATTGGATGCACTCGTGCATATCTTCAGTAACATTCTCTATACTCATCATCGGTAGCCCAGCGGGTTATTTCTGAAGCTCTAGGAGTCTGAGGCAAGGGGACCCCATTCCTCTTCATCATCATATCGGAAGCTCGGAGTAGAATGTTGTCTCGAGTTGATGGCCGGATCTTTGAGGGTTTCACCATAGGTAGAAACCAACTGCAAATCTTACACCTCCAGTTCACAAATGATACCCTAGTATTCTATAGAGCGTCATGTCGCGATTTGGTCCATCTTAGGTGGCTATTCCGCTGTTTCGAAGTTGTATCCGGTTTGAGGGTTAACTTGGCCAAGTCTGAGATAATTGGGGTTGGGGATGTACTAGATGTCAATTGTCTTACCGCTTGTTTTGGTTGTAGGGTAGGTTCCCTCCCGTCGATGTACCTGGGAATGCCATTGGGGGCTTAGTTTCAAATCTAGAGCAGTGTGGGCCTCTATTATGGAAAGATTTGCTAAACGTTTGGCAGGATGGCAAGCGTCATTTTTATCCGAAGGAGGGAAGTTCACCCTCTTACAGAGTAGCCTACCTAATTACTATATGTCTACCCTCGTCATTCCTCGAACAGTAACAGGGGCACTTGAATGCCTGCAGCGTGAGTTCCTTTGGCACGAAAAAGGGACTCAATTCAAATATCATTTGGTCAAATGGGATATTGTTTGTCGTCCTAAAAGGGAGGGTGGTTTGAATTTAAAGCCGCTAGCTCTGGTTAATAAGGCCCTTCTGGGAAAATGGGTTTGGAGGTTTGGGGAGGAACGGGATAGTCTATGGCGGGTTGTAATTCTGGCCCAAGTTTGGGGCACAATCATGTTGGGTTTTGAGGGAGGTCACGAGCTCACATGGGGTGGGGCTTTGGAAGGGGATCATGTCAACTGCCCGATTAGTCATTCCGTTTTGTCAGTATCAGGTGGGCGATGGGTCAAAACTTTGGTTTTGGAAGGACGTTTGGTGCGGTGCCCGAAGACTTCAGGAGGAGTTTGGGGTCATTTTCCGATTAGTTGTTAATAAAAATGTGATAGTTGGAGTGTATTGTGAGAGGGGAGCATATGGGGTGGTGTGGGGTCCCAGGTTAAGGCGGAGTTTAAATGACTGTGAGATAGGTGAGTTTGATAGACTTTTAGAGCATCTGGGTTTTTATCGTTTGCTCTCCCAGGGGCCAGGGTAGGGATTGTAGAATATGATCTAGATGCAACAAGGGTCGATTCTCAATGAGATCTTTGGTAGTCACTTGGGTCAGCCCCATCCAGCCACTTTCCTCATAGGACTGTGTGGAACCTCAATATTCTTACTAAAGTATCTTTCTTTCTATGAACTACCTTTTTAAATAAATTCTCACTTGTGACCATTTGAAAAGTAGAGGGTGGAGGATGGACAATCGATGTTATATGTGTCATCAAGCGGAAGAGTCGGTAGATCACCTCCTCTTGCATTGTCCGGTTGCACATGAAATTTGGAGTTTCTTTTTATCTCGAGTGGGCGTAGTTTGGGTCTTTCCCTCTTCCTTTCACAACTTCTTATCTTGTTGGATTTTGATTCGTGGGGGAAGTCCAAGAACGATCATTTGGTCGGTATTATCGGACGCTATAGCGTGGTCCATTTGGAAAGAGAGGAACAAAAGGGTTTTTGAGGACTCATCTTCCAAGACATTGCGTATATGCTCAAAAATCCGATTGTTGGTTGTGGAATGGTGCTCCACTAGGCATGAGGGAGAGAACTTTGGGGCTATGTTAGAATAATAGGTTCCGCTTAGTCTATTATTGTGACGCCCCGAACCCGCGCCTAGGGAATCAAGTTTCGAGACGCGTTCGTTCGTCAAATCATGCAAGCGGAAGACTTTACCCGCAAAAATGCGGAAAATTTAAACATTTATCAGATGCTTCCAAAAAGCAAATAATACATGTCATCACAATAGCCATCATACAAACCATATACCTATATTATTTACATCAAGTTTGTTTTACAAAAGTAGGCGCTTCTATCACGCCGGGTACAACTTGTACAAGCTTCCAAAATGTCCAGTTGGACTTTTCACTTACTGGTCAGGAGCTCCAAGATCTGCTGACACAAAAAGTCAGTGAGCTATGAAGCCCAATAAAACCACAATCCTTCTAAACTATTTTCCGCATAATAACACGCATCAATAATGATACAATAAACAGTTCAATTTGCATGTTACAGTAAAATAGAACAGTATATAATAAACTGTGACCCAAGGTCACTTAGGGTTACGTCACCCTAACCGAGGTTCCCTACCTCACATTACTTTCCAATTATGAGGTTCAGTTATGAATGTATTATATTACCAAGTTATCGTTTCGATCATCAATCATGTTTCATTTCGAGTCCTGAGACTCTATTAATTGGCCACAGCCCACAAATGTTCAGCTTAAAGTCTTTAAATCCTAACCATAATACATTGAGTCATTTTGACTCACACACGCTGTTCTGGCTTTCACCCGAACACGACCAAACCTTGGGTATACCAACCCAACTCACCTGGAATCCGACGATTCCATACTGAACCATAAGTCCAACTCAAACAAATACACCAACCCTGAGTATACCAACTCAGACCACTTCGTATCCGAAGCTTACACACACAACATGGGCATTCACCCAATAAGGACAATACTTTTCCATTCAACTAACTGGCAACATCTACCGTGTATTCGCCGTCATCGCCCTGGGTATCAGCCAAGAAGGAACCCGACCAACCTGCCTACCGTCATCTTCTGGTTAGTCTACGGAGGAACCCCGACATCTATACCAACGCCGACATCTCCTGACGTTCCACCAAGAAGGGACCCCAATAGACACGGTGCCGACATCTTCTGACCCACCCAGAGAGGAACACCGGACTATACACTATCTGATGTTCAGCCACTTTAAACTCCTTAGGACTCCGACATCTCCTGACTATCAATCACGAAGGAACCACGGGCCATGCAGGACACCGCCACTCCTGACCTAGTCCAAGGGGCACCACGGACGACCTAGACAAACAGACCGACATCTCCAGACTATCAGTCACGGAGGAACCCCGGGCCTTACTGGACACCGTCTCTCCTGACCTAGTCAAAGAGGAACCACGGACTATACTTAACCCTAGTTAGATTTTCTAACCACAGGTTAACCCCAGTTAACCCAAGCCTCGCTTGATTAACTGAAATACTTTGGCCTCGCGCCCATGAACTAACTCCGGTAACACACCGTCCCGTTAGGAAACGTTTTCAAGCTAATGGATGTCTCCATAGCCTTACAAGACATGCAAAACAACTTTTCGTCACCTTAAAGTGGCGATACAATTTACCCGGGACCCGATCTGGGCTCCCCGAGGGACCACATAAAATCACAACATCACATAGGGGTCTCCGACCCTTTTTCATTCACGTCAAAAGACATGCATATACTTCACATGAAATAATATAGCAAAATAAGCGGAAAAAGAGAAGAAAAGATGGGGGTTTTACTTGCTTTACGCGTTTCGAGGCAGCTAGTGCAAAAAGGGACTCCGTCAATGCGTCCGGGATGTCGAAAAATCTCAAGGACCCACTTCTCTCTTCTTTCTCTCTCCTCTTTCTCTCTCTTCCTTTCTCTCTCCTCACTTTCTCTCTCTAAAATATTATGTGGCAGAACCTCCCTTGTTTACAGAACGTGAGAAAATGGGGGAGGTTGGCCTCCATTTTATATAGATAAGGTCATGTGCATAGCACATGACCATAATTAATGGTCCCGTTGACCAAGTCAACAGTTTGACCGCTTGACTATTTTTCCGCTTTCTCTCGTGTATACGGGCTTCATAGTCCTACTTAATGACATCCGATTTTGACAAAACTTTAGGTGACTGAACTTGGGGCAGTCCGACACCTACTGTAAAAATTTCAGGGAAAAATACTGAGTTTTGACAGTTGCACTTTAGTCTGGAAGAAAATTGCAAAACCCACTAATTTTCTAATTTCGAACACAAAACACGCTGTCGTTTCTTCGTTTGAGATAACTAACTGCCAAGACGACAAGCATTAGTCCCCACGGCCGACCGACACGCATTATTGTCAACCGCACGGATTTCTATTAGGATCTCCAACAGATATTGGGTCCCACTTAATTTCTGGAAATATGGAAATTTTCCGTTTTTCTCAATTTTATCACATAATGGCCCCGCAGTCCCGCGAAATGGTACCTGACGGAACCGATACGGTAGGGGTGTGTCCCGGCAGTCGACCGGCACACTCTGTGCGATTTTCACCAAAAGATATTGAGATTTCCTTAGTGCACTTCAATCCCGAGCAAAATCCACTTTTTATTAATTTAATAAATAATTAACTAATTAACCTCCATTAAGGACCCATAAACACATAATTTTATTATATTAAAATTTCGGGTCGTTACAATCTCCCCTCCTTACAAAAAATTTCGTCCTCGAAATTTACATATACACTAATCATCAAATAACTGAGGATGATTGCTCCTAATGACATCTTCAAGTTTCCATGTGGCTTCCTCTATGCTATGGTGTTCCCATAAAACTTTAACTAGCTTAATCGTTTTGTTTCGTAACACCTGTTTCTTGCGGTACAAAATTATCACTGGCTTTTCTTCAAAAGTTAAGTCCTCTCTGACTTGAATTGATTCATATCGTATCACGTGCGAGGGATCAGGTATATATTTTCTCAACATGGATATGTGGAATACACTGTGAACCCTTGCCTGTTCTAGTGGTAACGCCAAACGGTAGGCTACACCTCCTATTTTAGCCAAAATCTCAAAAGGTCCAATGAATCGCGGACTTAACTTTCCCCGCTTTCCGAATCGTACAATACCTTTTGATGGAGAGATTTTCAAGAAGACATGCTCGCCGACTTGAAACTCTAAGTCTCGGCGCTTTCCATCTGCATAGCTTTTCTATCGACTTTGTGCAGATAATAACCTCGATCGAATCAACTCGATCTTCTTTGTTGTTTCTTACACCAACTCAGGTCCCAGTAGTTTACGTTCCCCTACTTCAATCCAACATACTAATGACCGACAACTCCTGCCGTACAAGGCCTCGTAAGAAGCCATTTGAATACTTGTCTGATAACTATTATTATATGCAAACTCGATCAATGGCAAGTGATCATCCCAGTTTCCTTGAAAGTCCAGACTGCAAGTGCGCATCATATCTTCTAGAGTTTGTATTGTGCGCTCAGACTGTCCATCGGTTTGCGGATGATAAGCTGTACTCATGTTTAGCTGCGTACCTAAAGCTTCTTGCAAGCTCCTTCAAAATCTGGAAGTAAATCGCGAATCACGATCTGACACAATAGATACCGGCACACCATGCAGCTTCACAATCTCCTTGATGTACAACTTTGATAAATTTTCTAGGGTTATGGTATCCTTGATAGCAAGAAAGTGAGCCGACTTCGTCAATCGATCAACTATAACCCAAACGGCATCATGTCCACTCCTTGTTTTTGGTAACCCTACCACAAAATCCATCGTAATGTGCTCCCATTTCCACTTAGGAATAGGCAATGAATTTAACAATCCAGGTGGTTTCTGATGTTCTGCCTTGACTTGCTGACAAACAAGGCATCGAGATACATACTCTGCAATTTCTCTCTTCATGCCGTTCAACCAGTAGTTATTCTTCACATCCTGATACATCTTTGTACTTCCGGGGTGCACCGCAAAACGAGATCAATGTGCCTCATTGAGCAGTTCATTCTTCAACTCAGGATTTCTAGGCACACAGATTCGACCTTTGAATCGAAGTATTCCATCTTCAGATTCTTCAAAATCACCCATTTTTCCTTGAAGAATCTTATCTCTGATAACTTTGATCTCCTGATCTTCCAACTGTGCTTCTTGAATCTTTTGTAATAACACTGACTTGGCCTAAATACTAGCCAACTTGGCACTATTACCCTGGAATCCTAGACTCAGATTCCAACTCTTGAATTCTTCGATCATCTTCCATCGCTCTGCCCTCATATATGCTACAAATCCAACTGTCTTTCTACTCAGGGCATCAGCAACCACATTACCCTTACCAGGATGATACTGGATTACATAGTCATAATCCTTCAAGAATACCATCCATCTGCGTTGTCGCATATTGAGTTCCTTTTGGGAGAATAGATACTTTAAACTCTTATAATCACTATAGATCACCAACTTCTCTCCATAAAGATAATGTCTCCAAATTTTTAGTGCGAACACTACCGCAGCTAACTCCAGGTCATGCGTGGGATAATTCCGTTCGTGAATCTTGAGTTGTCTCGAACCATAAGCAATGACTTTTTTGTTTTGCATTAAGACACAACCGAATCCCTTACTGGAAGCATCGCAATACACCTCAAATCCTCCAGATCCTGAGGGAGTTGTCAATACTGGAGCGGTTGTTAATCTCTTCTTTAATTCTTGAAAGCTTCGCTCCCGAGATGCCGTCTATTCGAACTTCACATCTTTCTTAGTCAATTCCGTTAATGGAGCTGCTATCTTCGAGAAACCTTCTACAAATCTGCGGTAGTACCCAGCCAATCCCAGAAAACTTCGAACTTCAGTAACAGTGGATGGCCTTGCCCAATCGGTTACTGCCTGAATCTTGGAAGGATCAACAGCTATTCCATTTCTTGACACAATATGCCCAAGAAAGGCTACCTCTTCCATCCAAAACTCGCACTTGGAGAACTTAGCATACAGCTGATTATCTCTTAATGTCTGTAGCGTAATCCTCAAGTGCTCAGCGTGCTTCTCATGACTAGGTAAGTACACCAAGATATCATCAATAAATACCACAATAAACTGATCCAAGTACGGCCTGAAAAGACGATTCATCAACTCTATAAAAGCCGCAAGCGCATTTGTCAGTCCAAAAGGCATCACCAAGAACTCGTAGTGACCATACTGAGTTCGGAATGCTGTCTTCTGAATATCTTCTTCTTTGACCCTCAATTGGTAATAGTCGGACCGTAAATCAATCTTTGAAAACACTTGGGCGCCTTGCAACTGATCAAATAGATCATCGATTCTGGGGAGAGGATACTTATTCTTGATAGTCGCTTGATTCAGCAGACGATAATCTATACATAGACGCAGGCTCCCGTCTTTCTTTCGGATAAGTAACACCGGTGCTCCTCATGGTGAAACACTAGAACGGATCAAGCCCTTATCTAATAGGTCTTGCAACTGAATCTTCAGTTCTTGCAACTCAGTCGAAGCCATCCGATACGGTGTTTTAGATATCGAGTCTACACCCGGAGTAACATCACTAGGACGCATCCAACCTTTCCTGCAACGCCTGCTGTTGCCTGGTGATTTGGTCCAAAACTGACTGTTGCCTCTGCAACATCATCAAAATACGATTGGAAGAATCATCCGGGGGAAGTACAGCTCTCTCAAACTGTCCGGATGATTGTCCAATCCCCGGGATAGATGTTTGCATGCCAGAAGGTGCGAACGGAGTGGCCTGAGGGGTTTGATTCTCACGCATGGGCATAGGGGTTTGATCTACCATAATCACAATGAGCGAAGGGAGGTTCGTTTATAAATTTCCCACAGACGGCGCCAATTTTGAAGTGGAAAATACCGGAGATGACACGCGTCAGCAACTGCTACTCGAACTCTGGTTTACTGGAAGAAGGTAGGAGTTGAAGGGTGTGATACCCTACCCTGTACTCCGATGCCAAAGTAAGTAGATGTAGGAGATGAGGAACAGTAGCCAAACACAATGCAAATGAGAAAAAAAGAGTACTGAATTTCTCGGGGGTATTTATAGGTTCAGTTCAGAATGCCCATGAATGGTCATAGATGACCATAACACGTGTCCAGCACTCATGTCCAAATATGTCAGACAAATCTGTCACCTAACATCTCTCATGTGGGCGCCTACTATTAGTTCAGTGGGTTTGTTTCTGATAGCACGCAGAAGTGACCAGCATTAAATGCCATGACATTGCTTTTCACCCACTCGTCAGAATAAACGATCACCTCCTGATCACTTCCTCTTGCGAGTCGGTCTCGTTGTTGACTCGAGCTCGAGTCAGTTGTTTATGTCTTAAAATGAGGTTTGGTTTAGCTATCTGAAGACAACGAATACGTTGTCTATAATACAACGGAAACGTTGTGCAGCAGACAACGGAATAACTCCCCCTTTTAAGCACGCGATTCACGTGAACACGACAACACAAGCTAGCTCGTTCTCCTACACTTAATCAATTTTACGAATTTTATCCATTACAAAATTAATAAAAGAGTTTTACACATACAATTCAAAGTAAATCCCAACAATCTGGGCATGAAATTTGGTATAGTTGTTGACTTCTTGTATCAAGATCTACTGTCTACACATATTGCAAGACTGATCAATGCAGTAAAATCCCATTGGTGCTGCTTAAAAGAGCATGAGTAGTTGATGGATAATGTATACACCAAGATAACCGATTTGGTGCTGCTTAAAAAGAGACGAGCAATGATGAGAACGCATGGGGTGCTGTTAACGTAGCTTAAACTGGTAAATGGAGGTCCAATCATTGGTAAACAAGACATTGCCACTGCATTAGTGGCCCTTGGCCAACAGCAAATAGAGCTTTAATGCGTGTTAAAAATCCAATGGAGCAATGTTACATAAGCCCAGAGTTAACAGATGAGCATAGGCATTGATGGTTTTAAAAAAAGCCCCAGAAAACTACGACTACAAGAAGCAAAGCTTTGGAGACTCAACAAGTCACTTATAGAATGCTGCAATCCGGCCGAAAGCAAACAGCTGGAGGTTCTAACAATTGATCAATGGTACTCAAATAGTCAACCAATGCTTTAGAATACCATAAACTATACTTAGACAAGATAACACCCAATATTTGAGCAGCCTATTCCTCTAATCTAAGATTCTGCTCATTCCTCTGATCCAAGAGTAAAAGACTATGCCGTGGCCTCTCTAAACACTTTCTCTTTCTAGAATCCTTCAGTTCCTTGACACTGGCATTCCGGACTAACGTCAAGAGCTGCTCGATCTTTGGTTAGAAGATCTCCCTTACCCTCCGCTCTAACCGAACCACCCGCTGCCCGCCCAGCTCCAGAATCATCTTATTACCTACTTAATGTTGCGAATTTTTTTGTCATTAAAGCAAATTGTTTGCGATATTTAGTTTTAGGAAAAGTGCAATACAAGGAAAGAAAAGAAGAAGAAAAATCTGCGATATTGAGAACCAGTTTTCAGCCAATCAAACAGCCAAGTAATCGAATGTATGGCAAGAGCGAAATCGTGAAAGTAGGAGACATCCCCAATCTCAATTGTTTGGCAAGATGCTTAGGTTGTAATACGGGTTCCATTCCTTCTAGCTACCTCGGCCTACTCTTGGGGGCCTCTTTCAAATCTAAAATAGTGTGGAACCCAGTGATTGAAAGATTCTCTGCTAGATTAGCAAGTTGGAAGTCACATTTTCTCTCCAAATGAGGAGAATTGACTCTTATCAAAAGCACCCTTAGAAGTCTCCTTACCTATTTCATGTCCTCCCTATTCTTACCAAAATGCGTTGCTAAGATCCTTGACCGTCTACATCAAAATTTTCTCTAGAATTAGAAACTCGACAAAAAGGAAATATCACCTAGTCGAGTGGAACCAAATTTGTAAACCAGCAAGTGAGGTGGTCTCAACCTTGGCCCCCTCAGTCAAGTGAATAAAGCTTTGCTCGCCGGTATGGAAATTTGATGAAGAGCGTGAGAGCCTTTGGAAGAAGGTGATTGTTGCTAAATATGGGCACACTTCATGTTGCCAAAGGAGGTGAGAGGTCCACATGGGGTGGGCCTTTGGAAAGGCATCATGTCAGTGGCCAAAGTGCTAGATCCTCACATTATACTTAATTAAACCCAAGCAGTGGGGGGTTACATGGCACTTTGAGAGAGGATGTAGGGAGGAGCCACTACACACCTCTTTCTTTCCTCCTTTCTTTATCTCCTCTTTTTTTCTCTCCACATCTAAATACAAATCCACAAGCCTGTTTAGGGAGGACCCGTCTCCTTGAGCAATGCACCTACTCGACGTCAGTTAACACCTCTTTCCTCCTTTTCCTTCCCCTCTTTTTTCTCAATACCTGTAAATGCAAATACAGACCTGTTTTTTAGCATTGCAACTGCTCGACGTCCATTTGGAATGAGCAATGCCATGGGATGATGTGGTTCATTCATTGTGTGGGGACGCAAACACAACTGTTACAAATCACAACTCCCCAATTAACCGCATTTCTACTTAAACTAAACTCCTGTATCATCTTCTTCGCATCTTAACTCACAGATAAATTTTTTTTCCATCTCTTCTTACCCTATCAATTCAGCAAACTATAAAACCAGAAATTTACTTACCGCTGTTGCAAAAACTGACTAGGTATCGTTACCCTGAAAGCGGGTAACAATACCTCACATTGGAACCTCTGTTAAATTATCTTCCTCCTTTCCATAAACAATCACCATCACCATAGGAGGTCCCATGAATATCACATAACTTATCCAATCAACTAAGCTTCTCCTAATGCATGGGTTTTGTTATATTACAAGAAGCTAACGGAAGGAATCCCTCAAATTGATGGTCTTAGAATCCTTCTGCTGCTTCTTTCTGTGCACCGGCGATGAACAACATGGTAAACATTAACTTAAACCATCTTAAACCCATTCGTACATGTCATATTAATAAACTACATAATATACAATAGCATTCAACATACAGTCTGGCCCACTTTATATTTTGCTATTCAAGGGCCACCAAAAAATCAAACAGCCCAACAACCATTTCAATTCCGAGATGAATGAAACGTAAGCAATTCAAATTCATTCTTTTTAATCAAACAGTCTAGAAGCCTTATAGGAAACAAATACTAAAAATAAAGAAATATATATATATATAGCACATAACCTACTCATTTACCAATTTGAAAACACCAAGATAAAGGAAACTTCACAGGTTATACACCAAAAGGAAATTCAGCCCGCCCTTTTTAACTACTGATCGTGTGTATTGTGGTTTTGGAATGCATTTACTTTGTTTCCCACCCAACTGTAAACGGGCTGGGATTCCAACATTAGACATCGTATGTGGGCTTATACACAACTAGGTGTGATTTGAATAGCCCAATCTGTCTGATCTCCGACCTATATGGTAGCCTTGGTAGGAATATATGTGTTAGATTAGTGACATGTTTTGTTAGGTTATCGGCATCAAGCACTTGATGGGTTGGTTTCAGTAAACAACATCAAACAATTGGTCTCAAGATCATCAGCGCCACAGCCCCTGTTATAGCCCATTGGGTCACATAGACCCCTTTTTGAGTTTCTAAATAGAAATGTATGAAGAAAGGAATATGTTAGGGATGTATCCATTTTCTTTTTTTCCTGTTTTTTTTAGGGGGGGGGGGGGGGGGGGGGGGGTCAATATGCATCTGGGGAATCAACCACATTTTGTTTTGGTTAAACACAATAACATGCACACTATACTCTACACACTCACGCCCCAGGCCACCAGGCCATTGCACCCACACACCCTCTCTGAATCAACCACATTTTAGGATGTTATATTCTGTTATAGGTTAGTGGGCATTCCCTGTTGTAGCGTTTACGTCAGTCCCTGTTTTAGTTTTTAAATATGTTAGGCGTTATGTGGCCAATTTTATTTTTATTGAGGTACAATTCATACACCTAGGACTCAACCACAGTTAGGAGTGTTAGATTCTATTCCAGGTTAGTGGCCACATGGTCAGTATAAGCAGTTCATTCATTAACTATCTCAAAATGTTGATGCGAGTCCCATTACTATAACATCAATGGCACTGTGTAAAAAACAATTGCACTTTAGAAATATCCTTCAAGTCATATATCGTAATATATGGCACACTGTTTACTAATTTAATGCAATGTTTTAAAACGTGAAGGCATGAGGCGAGACATTAAGACCTCAAGATGCGTGAGGCGTAAGCCTCGAAGCATGAGGCTTAAACCTCACACGAAAGATTCAGGCTCTCTCATTTTAACAATAAAGAAAATATAAGAAAAATTATATAAAAAATTAAAAAGTTAATGAAAGATTATAGTATATATATATATACATATATATATACATATTTTTGTATTCATGTACATTATGTGTGTTCGGGTGGGCGCACGCGTGCATATAGAAAATACTATATAAATTATTTTTAACTATAAAAACATAAAGATAAGAAATGCAAGCAAATGATGAAATTTAGATTTACTTTTTTTATTTATATACATATTGAAGATGATGCTCAATCATCAATTCATGCGGTGGATTTAAAACATAGTTGTCAAGGCAACTAGGCTACAGACCCCATGGATGCCTGAGGCGGTAACCTGAGGCGTCGCATGATGAAATTTTTGCTGCAGACATCCCCCCAATATGAGATCTATGTATGACACATTTCCTTGAATAAGGAGCCCTGCAATTCATGTAAATTACAAAATCTCTATTGTTAAGATACACTTTGATAGAACCATCCTTGGAAACAGTTCTAAGAACAATAAATGAGGATT
This sequence comes from Tetracentron sinense, assembly GCA_015143295.1. NCBI lineage: Eukaryota > Viridiplantae > Streptophyta > Magnoliopsida > Trochodendrales > Trochodendraceae > Tetracentron > Tetracentron sinense. The sequence continues at coordinate 64,305,336 of CM026551.1, forward strand.
TCAAGTGTTGGGGATAAAAAATAGAACAAAAAAAGCAAAATCTACAATGATTGTCGAAAGGGAGGGAGAGAGAGATTATGAAGGATAAAAATAGAAAAAAATAATAGTTTCCAGTAACAGCAGAACATAAAAGAGGTAGGAAATGTGAGAGGAGAGAGAGTGTAAGATTAAATAAATAACAGAAAAATAGTCTGACAGTCAATGTGACGTCGAACATGAGAGGGAGAGAGAGGGAGAGGCCGTACATCTTACTCTCAATTCTTTTTTCTTTTTTTTTTCTCAATTATACTCAAGAAATGTAATTAAAAAATATATAATTGGTAAAATATATAATTATGGGGTTTGCACTTATTTCAATTATAAAAGACCTCTTTAAATATGGATTTACAAGAGTTTTTAGGATCCTAGAAAAAAATTGAGACATTTAAAAACCTTTTTTTTACGGCCACAATAGTCCATCCATTGAGCGAGAGAAATGACAGGTTAACATAAGGGTAACAATTGATCAAAAAAAACCATAAAGGAAACATACTTGACAACATTCCTCTCTTCTTTCTTCTTCTATCTACAAGCCTTTTTTTTATTGAATATACAAACCCTAACATATTATTTGGTAAAAGACATGAAAAGTAAATAAAATAACATATTTTTTTGTTTACCAAACTAATATATTCAAATAAATAACTTCTATATTTTTAAACAATAATAATATTACATATATCAGATTTATAATAACGACTACCTGAGGCAACCAGTCGTCTGAGCCCAGCAGAGCGCCCGGTTGCCCTTTAACAACTATGATTTAGAATTTTAGTAAAAAATTGCAAATAAGTGATGAACAACATTGTAGGCTAGAGGCTCCAAATTTTTGCAATGTTTACAAGGAAAATAATGTGAATTGGACTCAAATGGTTTTAAAAGCCTAAATAGGTTAAACATAATAAATTAAGTGTTAATTGAAACCAATATCACCATCATCATTTTCAGTGTCTTATATAAAATAAATAAAGTGTTATTTGTTAAAACAAATAATTAAAAAAAAATTAAGTTTCATTTGTGGCTAGAAACCTAATCTTGTTTATGTATAAGAAGTAAACCATTGACATAAAGCGAGCTTTAAGGAGTGAGGCGTGTGCCTCATGGGGTTTAAACCTTATAGTTGAGCCTCAAGGCGTTTTCCTTAAGCTTCGCCCCGAAGCATGCCTCGAGGTGTAAGCCTCACACGTTTTTAAAAACACTGCTTTAATGTGCATTCACTACCTTTAAATATCCAGTATTCATTTAAATAGTCCTTTATTTCAATGATATTGTCACTCATTATGTAATACAAATAAATTTAACTAATCAGCTTAATATCTAAGCAAAATTTTGTGGGTAAATCAAGCTTTCCAACTTTTTTTTTGGCTTCGAAAGCTCTTCAACTTTAATGCCATATAAAAGGTACGTTATTTTCATTGTACATTATGTGTGATTTGCATTTGTTACAATTTCTAAACTTATTCCTAATCCCCACATTCTAATTCTAGTAGATAGATCAAAGGAAAATCAAAGATTGTTAAATCCATAGGGGCGTATGTAGAAATTTCACTTCTCAATGATTACTATTTATTTCACAAATTAAATTGAAATATTAGATATTGCAGATAATGGAGGAGGCCTATGTACAAAAATGGTGGCAACAATTTACTACCCTGCAGATATTGCAGATAAAGATCTTCATATTTATTAGTTACTTTATTTCCGTAAGAGCATGTGATCAACTAATTTCAAGTTAATCAATTCCAAATTATGTTATATTATAGAGTAATTTTGTTATATTTTTTCCCTTTTGATATTTCCGTGCATCGCACAGGCTTCTTACTAGTCAGGTTTAAAGTGGGGTGTGGTACTGAGATCCAATTTTGAAAAGATACATGGTATGGTGATTCGAGGCTTAATGATGATTTTGGAAACATTTTCCTCCTTGCCGTCATCAAAGATGTCATGGTAGTTGACTGCTATGAGTGGGTAAGGAGTGAGGTAGTCTGGTGTCCTACATTGAGGAGAGCCTTAAGCGATTAGGAAGTAGAGGATTTGCAACATCCGTTGACTCGTTTGAACTCCTCTCCCTCATGATAGAGACGGTAGGATTTGGTCTAGAAGCACCAATTGTCGATTTTCAGTAAAATCATTCTTTCAGCCTATTGGCTCTATTTTATTGCACTTCTTTTCACATAAGACTGTCTGGTATCCTCGGATACCATTCAATATATCTTTCTTCCTTTGATGTGCAACTCTAAAATAAAATTCTTACAACTGATCATCTAAAAGTAGAGGATGAACTATGGAAAACCAATGTTATTTGTGCCTAGTCGAGGAATAGACAGTGGATCACTTTCTATCGCATTGTCCAATTGCCTTTGGATTTGGACTTCTTTTTTTTTACTCGGTTATGAGTGGATTGTGTCTTCTCTCTCTCATTTCGGAGTTTCTTATCAGACAAGCAATTGACGACACTAGTGGGTGATAAGGAAGTAATCTAGCCTATATTGTCTTGTGCTATCTCCTGGGTCATATCTTTTTTTTTTATCAGTAAAATAGCTCTGTATAAAAAAGAACTGAAGTACAAATAAATGCAAATAAAAGAAAACGGGAAGGAAAAGTTTACAAGCGCATAAACTCAACCAAGAGACACTCAGGAACCCAAAACAACTAAATCAGCCTAACACCTCCCTCAGAGCTTCCACGGCAAAATTTAAACCCGCTCATTCTAAAACCACCATACGGATCTGCGCACAAAGACGCTCCACTGAAGAGGAGGAATCCTCAAAACTCTAAGATTTCTCTCCTTCTAAATCATCCATGATATAGCCCCCGGAAGGACTGCCCAAATCGCCTCCCAGGCCCAATCCACAGTCACCTTCGGCCAACAAGATAAGAAGTTAAGAAAGAAGGAGGGAAAGACTCAGCCTACCCCCACGCGGGAAAGAAATAAACCTCATATCCCAAAACACAATAGGACAGTACAATAAGAGATTATTCACTCTCTTCCACTTGAAAGCACAAGAAGCACCAGTTGGCCATTCGTCACCCTCTACTTTGCAAATGGTTACATATTAGTATTTTATCCAAAGTTGCATTTCATAGGAAGATATATACTTTGAAGGAAATACCGAGATTTCACACAATCCTATGAGAAAACGACCCAGAGGGAACTGGATTCAATAAATGTAGTAATGATCTTACTGAAACGGACCATGGTTGCCTTTCGACCAATTCCTAATGTCCCTAATATCTATACAAGGGGAGACCAAAGCAACCCTCTCCAAGAGGCGAGTCATATCCTCAACTTCTCAATCATTCAGGTCCCGACACATACTTAGAAACCACACCACCCCCTCCCCCTCCCCTATCCTCTCATAAAAATCCCGAACTAATAACTTCTTGGGCCATAAGGAAAGAGAGGAATTATTGTATCTTCGATGAACTAGAATTCTATAATCTTGCAAATCTAGGAGTGCAAGTCTGGTATGCATGTTTCGCAACAAGAGGGGGGGAAACGTATAATCTAATCATTGATTTTTAAGAACTTAAATATTCTCCAAAAATGCACCGTTTATCTCAAATCTAGGAGTGCAAGCCTGGGATGCATTAAGAACTTAAATATAAACCAGAAACACACCGTTTATCTGGCTATTTTTGTTTGTGAGATCGTTGATCTTTTCTCTCTATTTAAATAAAATTGTCAAAAAAAATTGGCTAGAGCTGAAAGTATTTTTAAAAATAACTCCCACATGTTTTCATATGTGGTAATGTGGCATAAGTGACCAAGTGTCAACTAGAAAATCATATTGTTTTCAAACTCTACGTGTCCATAAGGAAATGATAATCACTAAGCGCTAGTGTATCACATCTAGGAAACTCGCTAGAGTATCAATTTGAGAAAATCACAAATCAATAGTATGTAGAAATAGGATTCACGCTATGTAACAGCAAATTTCGACCGCCTCACCTTGGTGTGAGGCAATTGAACTCCACTGTTCAAATATCCTCCATTAATGGAGTTTATTATTTTATGTAGGGAACCATTTCCGGCATAGGTGAACCTATGCCGTTAGTTACACTCTCTTGAGAGAGAGATACCTCTGATTGAGAAGAGAGAAAGAAAGACAAGCGTAACATTTTTTCATTAGATAAAGGGGGTGCCGAATGCCCCATTTCAGCATTTACAATCGCCTCAAAAGAGAGCTTTCAAAAATAAAAGAACAAGAGAGAGAGAGAGAGGGAGAGAAAGGGTAGGCATTTTAGCCTACCTAGTTCTTTCCATTGGAGCTCTGGCTTTTGCTCGAGTTCTTCTGGAGAATTCTTCTCTGCCTTTCTTCTGAATCTGATGCCTTCAAAATAACTAACTCTCACCTTTTATATCGTGGGAGTTAACGGAGGAGGTAGTTTCGTAACCACCTCCTCTAACTGCCTTTTCCTTTGTTAAGAGGACATATGTCCTCTTTGTGGGAGAGTGGGGACTATGCCTCACCCTCCTCTTCTGGATCGTGGATTGGGGTAGTGGGTATTATACCCACTACTGGACTGCCAGATGACAGTGCAAGATGACTTTTTTAGTCATTTTTTAACTTAGGGCAGCAATAGAACTCTTTGCTGCCAATGTAGGGTCTATTAACGACCCCTTTTTTAATTTGGGGCAGCAAGGGAACTCCTTGCTGTCAAGGTAGGGTCTATTAACGACCTCTTTTTTAATTTGGGGCAGCAAGGGAATTCTTTGTTGTCAAGGTAGGGTCTATTAAAAACGCCTTTTTAATTTGGGGCAACAAGGGAGCTCCATGCTGCTGAGGCGGGGTCTATTAAAAACCCCTTTTTAATTTGGAGCAGTAAAAGAGCTCCTTGCTGCCAAGATGGGGTCTATTAAAGACTCCTTTTTTATTTGGGACAGCAAGGAAACTCCTTGCTGCCAAGATGGGGTCTATTAAAGACCCCTTTTTAATTTGGGGCAGCAAGGAGATGGGGTCTATTAAAGACCCCTTTTTAATTTGGGGCAGCAAGGAAACTCCTTGCTGCCAAGGTGGGGTCTATTAAAGACCCCTTTTAATTCGGGGTAGCAAGGGAGCTCCTTCATGGTTTATTAAAGACCCAATTTTAATTCAGGGCAGTAAGGGAACTCCTTGCTGCCCATCTTATTTTGATAGATTTGGGGCAGCAAAGGGGCACCTTGCTGCCAAGGTGGGGTCTATTAGAGACCCCTTTGTTTTATTTTTGATTTGTGGCAGCAAGGGGACTCCTTACTGCCCATCTATTTTGATTTTAAATTTGAGGCAGCAAATGGACACCTTACTGCCAAGGTGGGGTCTATTAGAGACCCCTTTGTTTTAATTTTGATTTGTGGTAGCAAGGGGGCACCTTGCTACCAAGGTGAGGTCTATTAGAGACCCCTTTGTTTTATTTTTTGATTTGTGACAGAAAGGGGACTCCTTGCTGCCCATCTATTTTGATTTTAAATTTGGGGCAGCAAGGGAACTCCTTGCTGCCCATCTTATTTTGATTTTAGATTTGGAACAGCAAAGGGACACCTTACTGCCAAGGTGGGGTCTATTAGAGACCCCTTTGTTTTATTTTTGATTTGTGGCAGCAAAAGGACTCCTTGTTGCCCATCTATTTTGATTTTAAATTTGAGGCAGCAAAGGGACACCTTACTGCCAAGGTGGGGTCTATTAGAGACCCCTTTGTTTTAATTTTGATTTGTGATGGCAAGGGGGCACCTTGCTGCCAAGGTGGGGTCTATTAGAAACCCCTTTGTTTTATTTTTTGATTTATGGCAGCAAGGAGTCCCCTTGCTGCCCATCTATTTTGATTTTAAATTTGGGGTAGCAAGGAGACACCTTGCTACCAAGATGGGGTCTATTAGAGACCCCTTTGTTTTATTTTTTTGATTTGTGGCAGCAAGGGGACTTCTTGCTGCCCATCTATTTTGATTTTAAATTTGGGGCAATAAGGGGACACCTTGCTGCCAAGGTGGGGTCTATTAGAGACGCCTTTGTTTTAATTTTGATTTGTGGCAGCAAGGGGACTCCTTGCTGCCCATCTATTTTGATTTTAAATTTGGGGGCAGCAAGGGGACACTTTGCTGCCAAGGTGGGGTCTATTAGATACCCCTTTGTTTTAATTTTGATTTGTGGAAGCAAGGGGGCTCTTTGCTGCCCATCTTATTTTGATTCTAGATTTTGGGCAGCAAGGGGGCACCTTGCTGCCAAGGTGGGGTCGATTAGAGACCCCTTTGTTTTAATTTTGATTTGTGGCAGCAAGAAGACTCTTTGCTGCCCATCTATTTTGATTTTAAATTTGGGGCAGCAAGGGGACACTTTGCTGCCCTTGGGTTGTTTTCAATCCAAGGCGGTAAGGATTCACATGTGTCTTTTGCACGTGTAAAGTGATCACGACCCTTTTAAGGGTTGTGATCTGATGCATACAGTGCACACCACCCTTTGTGTGGGGTGTGAAATAAGTGGTGAGATTTCACCACTTACACGCTAAGTCTACAAATATTGATCTTGAAACTTGATAGGGCGGTTAAAATAACTTTGTCCATGACTAACATAAAAGATCTTAATTTCTAATGCAAATCAATTTGTACAACAAAAAATGCCTCTGGATTCATAACTGCCAGTGGACCCAACAAAGATTTTCTGGAAACCATAAATTCCTCCAACAATGCCACAATTTTCTCCTCACGAGAGTTAATTATTTGGAGCCCCTTTTTGATCAATATTTGGTAAATTCGTGTTATACCTACAACACCAAGTATTCTCAATTTCCCATTGAATCAATTGTTGTTGTCTTGCTTTAGAGTTCCAAAAAGAAAATTATCCCATAAAAATTGGCCCTTGTGTATGTGATCATTGCTACTACATTGAATATCTTCCAACATCTATGCATAGTCTTGAACTCAAACTCACCCAAAAGATACCTTCCTTTCCTGAACCCAAAAGGAAGTGAAACTTCTAATTTTCATTTTTCTTATTAACTTCAGCTTGGGAGCCATGTATCAATAAAGTTCCTGCAATTCCACTCTGTTAAATGCCACCAATCTAAGGAAAGTGAATGCCCCTCTAGAAGATAACTGTTATTGCCCAAACAAGCTCTATTGTAACCCCTTCACCGCCTGCTCCCTTATATTTAATGGGAAAACCACACATACATTACAATTAATAGATTGTTATCATCTAAACTCTTTCAAGTTTTTATTGAAACTTAGATATGCATAAAAGCAAGAAACTGAACTTCATCGAATGTACTGATCAAAATTCCCAACACTTGCATAAACAAAAATCAACGCAAAGATGAGGGGGAAAATTCACCAAAGGTAATGGAAACTTCTTCAATTCAGCATCAAGAAGCCGATATTTCATCAGAGAAAACATAAGATAAAAAGTATAAGCATTAATTATGGTACGGAATTCAAACTTACAGCTTTGTGAATCTGCATATCCGATTCCTGCGCATCACTTCCAGTTGAATACCATCCAAGTATATAGAAATTCGGAAAAACCTTCTTATCTAGCTCGAGTATGAAAGAGAAAGTGAATACAAATTTTAAAAAAAAAAACTGAAAGCCCGGTAAAGACTAACTACTGAGACAAAACCCTAAAGCACAAAAGTTCAAAATAAAGAAACCAAGAAAAAAAAACATGGAATTAGGGTTTCATAGACATCAAGAGAGAGAGAGAGATTGAGTTGGGGTCTAAGGGGTGGGGAAGCATGCGCATGGAATGACTTACAGAGCTCTTGTTTCTTCTCGAGAAAGGAGCGATCGAGGGAATCAGTGGAGGGGTCGTAGAGGAGCTCGAAGCTATTGAAGATCTCAACCGTCCTTCCCCTCTGGATCCCGATCACGCAACCGAATACCCTTGGCAGTGGAGGCGGCGATGCCGTAGCCCCTGCTCCGTTATTGCTAGCATGCGCAGGGTGCCCTTGGGACTTTACCCTAGTGTAGTGGTCTGATATGTTAACGATTACCAGCGGGTGTAGCTTGAAGGTCAGTCCGCTGCTCGACGACGATGCCATTCTTTTTCTCCTTTCTCCGGGGCTCGTCAATCTTTCTCTGTTTTCTCTTCTCGCTCCGGCCTCCGGGAGAGAGACTATTCGTTCGCTTCTCCGTCCTTTTTTTTTCTTTTCTTTTTTCTTCTTCTTCTTCTTTATAAACGAAAAATCATAAATACAAGATTAAAAGCAATGTTTTTAAGAACCGGACCGGCCGGTTCAAATGGTAATAATAAGAACCAGTCGGTTCAAATGCAATGGGATGCTCCTATTGATCCTAGGGCTGTCAAAAGGCCCGGCCCTAGCACTTAGAGAGCCAGTATTGGCTAGGCTCAAGGGTTAGGGCTGGGTCAGAATCAAGCCAAGGCTGAAAGAACAAAAATATATATATATATATATACCAGTTAGTGTTGCATGTGCAAGGCACGTGCGGGTCTTGATTACCTAATAAACAAATTTTTTAATCAAATTCATATAAAATCTGATTTTACAAAGAGTTTATTCTTTTCATATTTTACCAAAATTGAGCTCTTTTGATGTATAATATTTCACAACTTTAACTGCACTCACTACCCTGTCTACTCTACTTAATGACCTGGGAGTGCTGTAAGAGTATTGAGTATTAGAGAGAACAACAAGGATAATAGAGGGAGAGAAAGAGACAGTAACACAACAAACACTCACCATCATTAAGCAAAAGATGTCTTTTAGAGATATGCCAATCAATTAACTATTTTCTTTTCATTGATGATTAATCAGACGCTTGGTCATGCCTTCTATTATCTTTAACGGTTTACCTAGTTTTATATACCAGTTGATTGTCTCCCTAAGGGTAAGAAATTATACAGTGTCCAACTCCAAAATAAAAATCTTGAAATGTGATATACAACCTCTGCTGAATTCTGGTGCTATTGTTGCTGTATTTCCCAAATAAAGCAGTATGCACATCTCCTCTCTAAGTTGAACTTCATCTATGTGTAAGACATTTGATGTTTGAACATGAAAATAAGAATTCATTGTAGTTCTCCTCCTCTTTAATTTGAATTTCATCTATGTGCAAGACATTTGAAGTTTGAACATGAAAATAAGAATCCATTGTGCAATCACTGCCTATAGCATCACATTCAAAAGTAAAAACAAAATCATAAAGATACAACATAAAATAATCTTTACAAGTTAGAAATAAAAATACCCCTTATTAGTATTATAATAATATAGAGAGAAGGAGAATCTAGTTTAGATTATTACATGCAGAAGAGTCTCTAATTGTGACTGAAAAAGCAATGGTGGTGGTGATGGCCAGGAAAGGGATTGATCAAAATGAAGAACTGAAAGAAAAAGATTTAAAAAACAAAATGGGTGTTGAGTGGTGAGTAGGAACGTTCTACAAGTCATCCAAGGAAGTGGAAGGAAGAAAACGTCCAAAAAAAGACTGAGAGGTGGTATGTTGCCCATCCGAACTTGGTTTGTTGAGCCATGGGAATGTTCTAGAATGCTTTATAAGGTTACAGTGAGGAAATAAATGGAATTTACAAAAATAGTGTTAGACAAAAAGTATAAACAGGGGGCATTTTAAGCCCCTTTTATAATAGGTTAGAATGCAATATAACCACCGGAAGAACATAGTCTAGAAACATATCTAGATAATGAAAGAAAAAGTTTTTGTCGCACCCCAAAATACCCCCTAGGAGTTAAGGGATACTTTAGAGGTGACTATTCTTACCTGCCAAACCATCCTGTAATGAACAAGGTAAACATGATACAATAATGACAATAATCAGAGTACGGAAGCTAATCATGAGTATGGAAGCGTAAACTAACTTTTCTTTTCTTTTCTTTTCTATATAAGGTGGTCTGTCTTCCAAGTGAACATATACAAAACATATCAAGTTAAAGGTGGACATGCCCACCTATCAAAATAACAAAATACAAAAAGAACTATTGAGCCCAATATGCTCAACAATAATCTAAGTAAGGCCAAACGTTGTGGTCTCTATTCTACTGCGATTGTATCGGGATAGGAGGCTCTCTCTCCTCAACATACTTTTCCTCAACCCAAGGCTCAGGGTTAAGGGCTTCCTCAGTACCTACCGACATAAAGGTACGGCTAAGTATGGAATACTCAACGAGTACAAGCTACTAGCTAACAATAACAATCATACAAGGCATCAAGATATAGTTCATCACATCAATTTAAAACAATTAATAGCAGCATATGACAATAGTATTGAAAGTAAAGCAATATGATAATCTTGACATGCTTGAATGAATGCGAAAAACTCTGATAAAACTTGTACTAAGAATCATGTTTTATACTTAAAAATAGTCTTTCATGTTTCTTTCAAAACTTGCTCGTCATGTTCGAAAACTTGTTTCTTGTCTTGGTTTTGTTCGTGAGAATTACACATGTTTGTCTTGTATTGCTTAGAATCACTTGTCTTGCTTGTTCTTGACTTGACTTGCTTGTATACTTATGAGTCAGAGGTTAGTGCCCTTAAGGCGACTTGTGAACCGGGAATGTAAATTCCCTTCAGCGAAATATATATATATATAGAGAAGGTACACTAACCTCCTTGTCTTGTTTTCTTATGAGCCAGGTATGACATATCTTGCAATATGCCCTACCCTTGACATTCATGCTTGTTTTCCTTGTGAGTCAAGTGTCACATATCCTAGGGATATGCCCTACCCATGACATTCATGCTTGTTTTTCTTGTGTGTCAAGTATGACATATCCTAGGGATAGGCCCTACCCTTGACCGGCCCGATGTCCGGCTTTGTCATTTGTTTCGTGAATCACAATTCTTGTTCTTGTTTGTTTCATTCAAATATTTGTACTTTAAAAACGTCGGTTCATGCATGTATGCGTGGGTGTGTGTAGCACTTATAGTAATCATGATGACAATATGACATGAAGGATAGTGTATAGCATTTCAATCCATAGTATAAACATGTGAGAATTTAGATAATTTATATGGCATTTGATCAAGGTTATGAATTTGAATAAAACTACACATATTCATGCTTTCATATTCTTCATTGATTGAGGAACTTCTTATTTAGGCATTTAATCAAACACATGACATGCAACATTTCATAGTCGTTTCATTTCCTCTTGTTAGTGCATACATTCCATCAAAACATCAAGGTGTATTCATTATTTGTAAGATACCCTTCCACCATTTTTCCATCACACACATTACACCACATCCACACGGCATCCAAATGCCTCAAACCCCTCATTCATCCATACATTCCATCATTCATATTATCTTGTTTATATTTAGAGAATATATCATATTTCAAGAAGAAGAGAAACACAAGATTGAATGCATCATTTACAATAAGGAAAACTAGGTTATTGTTAAGTGAGTTAGTAGGGTGTACTAACCTTTAAAAATTGGAGGAGAACTTAAGGGAAGATGAGATTAGATCCTTGGTATAGGAAATCCTTGCTTGAAATGGGTTTTGAGCAAAACCCTAGTTCTTCCCTTCTCTCCCTTCTCTAAATCTCTCAAATATGATCTTTGAAGGTTTATGAAACTCTCACCCACGAGTTAGAGCTTTATATAGAAAAAGGGGTGGTCAAATGACCATCCTACCTTTAAAATTTCGGATAAAACATACTAAATAGGCAAAGTGCTCGAGGAGCAGTCGACCGGTCAAAATCCCCTCTCTGAAAAAAATCCCCATATAAGTTTTAGTGCGAGAGCGGTCGGCCGGTAGGGTACGAGTCGACCGGTGGCTTGAGCGATCGACCGGTTGGTCTGCGTTTTGCCAATTTTGCTGATTTTCCTTATTTTTTTCCACTTGGTATTTTGGCCATATCTTTTGACTCATTAGTCGGATTTTGACAATTCAACTTGCGTTGGATTCATCTTTCGAAGATAAACATTTCTGGCATTTCAAAATCTTCGAATTCTTCTTTATTTATTAATTAGACTATGTGAAAGGCCAATTGGCTATAAGAACACTATTCATTAGGTACGAAAAGTTTCGGGGTGCTACAGTTTTGCATAAAAATAAAAAATAAATCAAAATAACCATAGAATCTGCATACTTTCTTAATTTGACAGTATGCATGCTAAAATCCCAAGTGTGACCAGACATAACTATCTACACTAAAAAATCTCAATAAAAGAAAATATGGATGAAAAGACTGATAAATAAGAGAATGCAGTCTTACTTGAATGCATACTGAAATCTTGAAATCCCAAACTTGATTTCAAGAGTGCATAAGCTGCAGAAGACATATAAAAAATTCCCAAAATATAAATAAGAAGGAATAATAGAAATATGTTATAATGTCTTGGCATGTAGTTGAGTAGGTATAAGATGATGCTATATTTTGGGTGGGTGTCGTGGACAACAAAATGAAGAAATCAGATGAGCCTTTTCCACCATCTGTAGAAGAAGGAAATATATCTTTTAAATTTAAAATATAAAGAATGTTTTGGGCAATACATTGAGAAAACCCTAGCAAAATGTTGTTGGGGGTATTTTATTACTTACTTGATCCACGACAGCGACAATCGTCGCAGCCGACATTGTCTGCTTGTCACCGAATGAGCACTCATATTTATACTCAAGTAACACAAGGAAGCATCTTTTGACATCAACTATATCTAGTCAGACTAGTTCTTGAGACACTATAACAACAACAATGTCAATTATAATGTCAGACTCAGTTATCCTAAGTTCCTAATAACATCTCCTTTAAAAGGAATATGGTATATTGGAAGGTAACGTATGCATCTAAACCTTAACCATGACCCAGCATAACTGGAAAGTTGTCCAAAAGGAACAAGAAGACACAAAACCAGTTCTGCAAATATCAAGTGCTATCAATGTACTTCTTAAGGCATAGCCAACCTTCCACAACCCACCTTAATGCAATAGAACAATGGGCAGCTGCCACTCTACGATATATGACATTGGTAAATACAAGATCAAAAGTGAACGATAAGGACGAGATCGAGCCAACACACATAAGCCACCAAGTAACATGACAAGATCCTAACCTAGATAATAAAAATTTAAATGGTTTCATGAAAATTCATTTGGAACCCTTGTAAGGATTCTAGGAAAGTAAGTTATCCACCTAAATTTGAGACTTGATTAATTAATAGAGAGTGAACAAGTTTTTGGTCTAGTAGATTTGGGCCTTTAAACTTTTAAGTAGGAGAAAATAGAATTGCAAACAAAGAGAATGTTCTTTATAAAAACAAAGAGCAAGACAATATTCATACCCCCGGCGGGTAAGAACAGAACATGAAAAATCTTAGAATTCACTTTTTGGACCAACTACTCATTAAACCCCGTAGCATTTTGGGCTTTTAAACTATAAGTAGGAGAAATTAGAATTGCAAACAAAGAGAAATTTCTTTATGAAGGAGATGGAGGGTACGTTTTCATAGAAGAGGCTTCTTACAAGCTGAGGCTTCACTGAAAAAAAAATAATAATAACAATAAAGTAGCTTATGAAGGAGATGAGGGAGAAGATGAGACATTTAAAAAAGACCTTCATGATGACTTCCATCATCTTGGAAACCAAGTCTCTAGAAAATCCTAAGGCGTGCAAAGCGTCGAAGGTAGCGTCCAATCGTTTTAGACCCACCTGCAACATTTCCCCTTAAAAGATAAGACAAAGCTTACCATCAAGAGGGCTTTCACAGCCATGGAAACCAAGTTATCAATTAATTACAGACCCACCTGCAACATTTCCCCAAAATTAGGGACTCATGGGATTATGTAGAAGACACAAGTGAGAGTAGAGAAGAGGGAAAGAGTGGGAAGCATAAGGGTAACAAAGAAAGAGAATTAGGGATTTAAGCCTATTTTAGGAAGAGGAAGATGAGGAAACTGGAAAGGAGAATTACGAGGTATGTGTGAAGAGAGGGAGGAGAGAATAAGAGGAAGGAGTACGACTTAGGAAGCTTCTGGATGGGAGTTTTAGTCAGAAACAGAAGGGGGATACAATGGGAATAAGTATAAAAGATCTCAACCGAAATTAAATATAGGGGCAAAACAAGCCTCTTTTTAAGGGTTAATAGATATATACTATTATAATAGGAGAAGAAGAGGTAAGTGAATAGCCTGATTTTTACCATTTTAAAACCATAGACCCCACTATTATTTTTGTACGTTACTTTTATCAGAGTAGCCAATTAAGGGTATTTAGGTAATTCGAAACCCTATTATTAATAGCACAACTACCTCCCACGATTGCCCCCATTTCTGTTTCCTTCTCACGCTCGCTCATCCTCTCTCGCATCCTCGCCCCTCGCCGATTGTTGTCGCCTGATCTTTGCTGCTCCTCCTATCCTCGCTCTTCTCTCACCCATAACTACCTACACATCCGTTTAGATCTCACGATCGACTCTATTTTGTATTCCTTTCTTCTCAACGCTCTCTCACCCTTTGTCGTCTCTTACATGATTTTCTCTAAAAAGCGAATTTGCTTTAAAATTTGTTTAGTGGTTAAGTGAATCTGTATGAGGTTTCTTTTAGAGGTAAGAGCAAATTGAAACCCTAATTCTCTATTATTTTAGTTCATAAATTAGTTCAAATCTGATTTTTTTTAAAAATGAGTTTGTAGGTTTATTTGTTCAGTTTTTTTAATTGCATCAACCCAAATCAGATTTTATATCGGTTAATTAGGGTTATGTTTGATCAAAGTGTAGATAAAATCTGGAAGCCAATGCCCTCTGTATGGAATGGGGTTGAAATTCTTTGAGGAATGGGTTGAAAATGGATGGCAATGGAGACTTTGGTTTTATCCAAAACCTCTCATACACTCACGATTCTATCTTGGATTGATTTGAATGAGTAAAAGAAGGCTTTAGTTAACATAGTTTAAATCCTTTTTTCGTTTGGGAAGAATAAAGAATTAAAAAAAAAAACTTAAACTTTCAGGCGTGAGGTTGATGGCAGGGACATAACCGTAATTTTCAAAAAAAAAATTTGCTATTTTGATCATGGTTGGAATCGTCTACCTCTAAATGTTCTCTTCGAACAATAATTTCATTGGGTTCTCTTTTTCCCATTTCATAATAGTAGATATCTTAATGTCGCGCCCCAAAATCCCACCTAACTTAATGTGAGACTTTGACACGTGACTTAACCATTAACTTCCATAACTTCCTGTCATAAAGCATTTAAGACAATTCTAAAACATGAACGTGAAATTTTTTCCCTTTATATAAATACTGATCAAGTCTAATATCTGAAATAAATATTAAAACATCAAAATTAATTAGAATCATCATCTATGATTCTCAATCATCAAATTCAAACTAACTATAAATCTAGAATTAGTCTATTACAATGTCTAAACTCAAACTCAAAATACTAGTAATCTAATTTCCAATATATGACCAACGGTTCAAATTCCATTCACCCTTGGGGTAATCACCTGTTGGCTCTTCCTCTTCTTCCTCGTACTCTTCCTCTTCTCAAGGTCCTGGAGCACATATGTCAAATCTAGAACCTGCCGACAATAATAGTCATCGGCTGAGTAACAAGTTACCCAGCGTATGTATAAAATCCTATCTAACAATTTAACAATATTTAATATAAACATAATTTAGAATTCAACATAACATGTAAACATATAACAATTCCAAGTGCAGAAACATAATTCAATTTCAATTCTTATACATGATCACTTGTACTTATTTCTCTTGTTTATCTTACTTATTTTTCTTGTTCGTGAATGTATCCAACAACATGCAAATGCGATAACTTAATATAACTCTATCTCATATATTTGGTAGAGACTAACATATACCCTACTTTCCGATGTACCATACAATTTACACATTATCTGGTGGATACGGTTTGTGTACACATTATCCGATGCATAGGGCTTGTCTACACATTCGCTGATGTATACGGCTGGTCTTGCCTTGATCTTAGGCTTGTGGGTACTCGATCAGTGCAAAACTCAATCATACATCATGCTCGTGTCCTTGTGTACTTGCAGAATACTTATCATCTTGTTTGTTCTCATGTTTATTCATATTTAATTTCGTGAATCAGTGTGAGTGCAATAATGATGATTGTAGATCATGCACCAATTTAAACATGCAGAATTTCTCATAATTAATCACTATGAAATATAGATTTATCAAGTTTTCGATAATAAAGTAAATGACAATTTTATTTATCATGTATCAATCTTCAATGCATAATTTAAATCAAATAAATCTCACAGAATCCCAGTTTCACATCACATCATAATTTCACAGCAACTTATAATCATTCTATCAAATCCAATCATTATTCATTCATCTATTCACCGTCATACATAACAACGAATTCATTCCCTTTCCCCTTGTTGATATGAATTATAAAATTTTAAGAATATTTTTAACATCATCAATATCTTTCACAATAAAATCATAATTTAGAATATTTTCCAATCATCATATATATTTTTTCATAAGAAAATCATCACTTAAAATATTCTCTAAATATCAGGTATATTTTCCATAAGAGAATTATAATTTAAAACACTATCAAATCATCACATGTATTTTTCCATGAGAAAATCATGATTCAAAACATTCTCTAACATTATATATATTTTTCATGAGAGAATCATGGTTCAAAACATTCTCTAATATTATATGTATTTTTCATAAAGGATTGAAACATCCTAATCATGCTAAATCTTGATAGTTCTTACTTTAGATCTATCACTTTCATAATATTCATATCAAAATCACTATATCGATAGTAAGGAAGTTTTGTTTACCTCTCTCGATCGCTTCCCTACGATCACGCGCTTGCGAATGGGATGAATTTAAGCTTTTTCATCATTCTTCATTGCAAAACCTTTGATCCTTCCTCTTGGATCTCTCAAAATTCATATCTCTCACTCTCTTTTAGGTTTAGAAAGCTTTAGAAACACTCAACCCACGAGTATAAGGGGATATTTATAACATTGGGAGCCCTAAGGACTCAAAACACGCGAGATCGCGCAAACCACCACCAGAACGGCGTTTTGGGCGATTGATCGCCAGCGCCGATTTTTTTTTTTAAAACCCTTTTGCTACTTTTTGATTATATTCCTTTTCATGCAATTAAACCTCAAAAATGACTTAAATTGAGTGTTTTATTTGAGTTTTAAAATCAACACTTTTTAGGATTAAATTTGTAGGCTTAAACACATTAAAATTAAACACATGTTTTCATAGCATTTAATAAATTTCACAAGTATTAAGAATAATAAATTTGGGGCACTACATTTAATGGCAAATCTCTTGCCTCATGTCCCTTTTAAATCCTCTTAACCTTGGTTAAGGTTTATTAACTTAAGGATTAAATTAAAAATAATAATAATAAAACAAGGGTAAATGGATGAATCCTAGGGGTGAGTGAATCTTACCCACAATTAGAGTGTGTTAAAAAGTGACACGTGGCAACCTATAGGACGTGTTAACTGTGATTTAGGTTAGTTAACCCAATGTTAATATTTTTTTATTTTTTATTTTAAAAACCAAAGGTTGATAGATGAACCCCTTTGGGTGATTGAATCTTAAGCCAGTGAAAATATTTCCAGAAAGTTAGGTATAGTTTTTTTTTTAATCTTCTTTCTTATTTATTCTTCCTTATTTAAACTTCTTTCTTCATTGTTCTTCATTAATCCTCCATTCTTCTTTGTTCTTCTTCTCCTGTGTTTATACTTTCTTCTATGTTTTTGTTTTCTTTGCTTTATTGGTATGATTAATGGGTTTTTCATCCTCCTCCAACTCAAATCAGGTAGTCCCATTGATATCGGATAAGTTGCTAAAATATCCTTGGATTCTCTGCTCTCATGGTGTATGGTGTATTCCCTGATTTGTTAAGGTACAATTCTCGTTTATGCAATTTTAGGATTTCTTTGGATTTTACCCTATTTTCTCATTCCCTTTTCTTCTCTTTGGGGTAGAACTTTCATGAACATGTTCAGATTATCCATTGCTAGCTGCACCTGATGTTGCAACCACTTGCTATCATCGATTGATTATGCTACTTGCCGAGATTCAATTAAATTTGGGTATTGCTAATTAGAACTTTAGAATCACATCGACATGAGCACCAATACCTGGTTAGCATAGTTGGCATCTTAGTTGGGCAAGTGGTAACTTTTAATGACCATACTGTGTTTCTCTAGACTCCAATGAATTGTAAATTATCTTTTCGATCTGAAGTTCCTTTATTCTTTGCAACTTGGATTTCTAATGACTGATTTTTTTTGTTACATTGCTTGGAGCATATTTTGGCATATTTTTGGATTTTTTTGGCATATTCTTTGCGACTTGGAGCATATTTTGGCAGATACTTCAATATTCTTATATTTTGCTCCTAAGTACGTAGATTTCTTTAATATGTTGTAATTTTAGTATTATTCAACTTTTTTTGGGGCATTTGTCGTTAGTCACTTAAAGTAGTTGCAATAGAAGTCCATAGGAGCCAATACCCCAACAATCACTTGAGGAAATAGAACCAAAATTAGAAAATCAATGAGCTGAATTGAAGATGATTGGATGTCAACGAAGACTACTTTGAGCTTGGCTATGAGACCGACTATTACCCACATGTCGAGCATTTATGCTTCAATTAGCAGGCAAGACAAACAGGTTATATCAGTGATTATAAGATTGCACTGAGATTATTTGTCGCTCTCTTAATGATTTTCCATTCTCTTCAATATTGTAGATTCAACATTAACAATAGGAAATACTAATGGCAGGTAGAACAAGCAACAATGGTATATGTCATCTTCCAATAAGATCTTTGCATAGTACACAATATAATAATAAGTGATTCACAACCAAAACATTACCCAAACAACACCCCTTTCCACGCGATATAATAAGATCCTTCCAGTAAGATTCTTCTACCAAAAATAGGTAATAGGTCATAATTTTTTAATATAGTTTTTTGGCTCCAAATCCTATCTGACCAAATTAGAAATCTGCAAAACAATCCAAACCTATATAATAAAAAAGATCCTCCATTGGAATTAGAAGTTGTAAACCACATTCTTCAACCCCTTAAGCAGGAAACATATCTTGAGCAAAATCCATTAATTGATTTATATTTCAGTGTTGGATTGCATATTATACTGAGCACCACAAACTTGAACATCTCTATTATTCTTAGAGCATTACGATACTCTGCTACCCTAAGATGTTGAGCTGAAAAATTCATTTGATGTATTGACTATCAATTTAATTCAACTTATACTTTACAATCATGTCAGCATCTTCTCATTTCCTATGGAAACATCTTCCTATTAATTACGATTGGTCTTAGTTTAATTCCATATTTAACTCAGATTGCTCTTAGTTTAATTCAGATTTATTTTGTAATTTGATGTTTTCAATTAATTTGTTGAACTCTTTTGTTGTACATTCACTACGCATAACATTTTATTGTTCATCACATTTATTTCATTTTATTTATGTCTTTTACATTCTCCAATTAAATATGATTGAGCTTCCCCAACACTAAGATGTAGGTATGTCAATTTTAATATGGTTATTTGTTAGGGTGTCCATATGAATGTATTCACATCAATGACATCATTAGATTCGGTATATTCACCTTTTACTAATAAGTTTAGATAATATATGTTACATTTATCTAACATTTTATTCCTATGTTAGACACTAGCATACCATCAAAAAGATATTCCTATATTTTTTTATCATTAGAACTATTCACTCACGTACATCGCACGTGCATTCTGCTAGTGTATATATATATATATATATATATTTACATTAATTGCTAACTTGAAATACAACATTCATTTACTTAGGGCGTAGGACCGACAATGCAACTCAAAGAGTAACACGAACGAGTTTTAGTATCATTACATTGTTAGTAACAGTACACCCCCAGTTGTTACCATTAAATTGTGTTATATTACAAAAAATGTTACAGCTCAAAGTAGTAACAATAAAAGATTCTGGAAAAAACTATACTATTAGTCTATTACACATACACACAGTAAGCCTTAGCTTTTATTATATTTAAAAAAAAACATTATAATATACTGTATTTGAAAGACTCTAGATTGATACTATGTTACAGTATTAGTATATTACACATACACACAGTAAGGCTTAGCCTCGTAGGTTATTGTATTGAGTTATTATATTATACTAGCGGGCGTCACGTGCGATGCACGTGAGAGAGAGGGGAAGGAGTTAACCACGGTTAATAGGAGTTAAAAGGGACACGTGTTAACCCTCGGGTGCAATTGAACTCTCCTCGAGTTCAATCGCAATTGGCTGTGATTCTGTTATTTAAATAGATAAGGGGTAGTTTGAGAATTACAGTAAAACATTAACACATTAAAATAAAACATTGAAGCAAAGTTTTGTTTTATATAAGGGTAGTTTGAGAATTTTGAAAAAATCAGACTATGCCTCCCTCTCGCGTTATAATAGTAAAGATATAATATTAAATGTGATATAACATATAGAATGGAGGGTTGTGGTAGGTACTTACCAAGCTCGACCCTCAAGTAATATGACATTTCAAAATTAGGTCAGGCTTAGCCTTATGACCTTATTAAGGAAAATAGGTCATTTGTTTTGCTAAACAACAAGCGCCTCGATGAATATGAAATCCTAACTAACAATATTAGAACATCAATATAGCATATTCATTATGGATACATAATTATCAATATGAACAGATTTATACTAGCATTTCATAACATTAATCATATGAGTAGGTTTATCATGATATTTTGATAAGAAAAATATACGTAAGTCGGAGTTCGGACGCATCATAATTATTCAATTATTTTTCTTTTCTTATCTTATTCTTTTATTTTTTTACATTGCTTTCTTTTATTTCATGAGTGATTGTTCTTTTTCTATTTCCATGTGAGCATCATTGCATGCA
Organism: Tetracentron sinense; assembly: GCA_015143295.1. Lineage (NCBI taxonomy): Eukaryota > Viridiplantae > Streptophyta > Magnoliopsida > Trochodendrales > Trochodendraceae > Tetracentron > Tetracentron sinense. Next base: position 64,326,273 of record CM026551.1, read on the forward strand.
TAATCACTATTATTAACTTAAAATAACTATTCACTATCTTTACTATTATAATGCGAGAGGGAAGCGTAGCCTGATTTTTTTAAAATTCCTAAACTACCCTTATATAAAACAAATCTTTAATTTAATGTTTTACTTTAATGTGTTAATGTTTTACTGTAATTCCTAAACTATCCTTCATCTATTTAAATAATAGAATCACAACCAATTGCGATTGAACTCTCACACGTGCCACCCGCAGGTTAGCACGTGTCCCTTTTAACTCCTATTAACTGTGGTTAACTCCTTCCCCTCGCTCTCACGTGCATCGCACGTGCCACCTGCTAGTATAGGTAAAAGAGATTACTATATTTTACATATCGAGTATCATCTCATAGCACTATACTCCGATGCTCCCGAAATTACTTATGATTCATTATCTTTCATACACATACTTCATGATCTTAGACTGGTGGTACTCGGCTAAATGAAACTCAACATGCAATTTCACATACACTTTGTTTATTTCTGATTGTCCGTGCTCTTATCATGTTGGTGCAACTATTATAAAGATGAATGAGAGGTGATACACTAATCGATTAAATAACACTTTAGGTTTTCAACTTTGGTACATTGGGTGATCCATCATGCGTCGCATTCCATCATGATTGAACAATAAGGCTCACAGGATTTAAATCCAAATGTTTACTTACCCGAATTTGGATCATTACATGCAAGGCCAACATCATACATTAGTTATCGAGACATGTAAATTACATTATTTCATTAATTGAACAAGTATAATCATGATATCTCAATATGAAGTTCTTAACAATTCTTGCATTCAACATATATCATTTTCACATGTTATAACTTAGAACAATAAAAATCTCAAATCATCATTTGCACACCAAACTCATCATTTCACACAAAAATCAAGATTTCATTAATCCAGAACTCTACAACACAACTGTAACGCCCCAAAATCCTGTATTAGTCAAATAAGAATTTAGACCGTTACCTACATATCTAACTCATCCTAACAGCATATAAGACATCTAAAAACACGAGTCTCAAGATTTATTCATCATTAAACATAAATCAATTGATAATCCTTAAAATTTCAACATAAAAAATAAATTACTAATCACACTGTAAATTAATCTGATCATTCCATGTGATCATAAAATTTAAGAACTGAAACCCAACCTAAGCAACATCATTAAAATTGTCTGAGTAAAACTCTTTTCAAATTAAATCAACTACTTACTCCTCAGTAGGGTCAAAATATCTAAATTTCATTTCCCTTCAGGATAATCACATTCGAGCACCTCTTCGTACTCTTCCTCAACCCACGGTCCTGTAGCACAAATATCAAATCATGAACCTACCAAACAATAAAAGTTTGACTGAGTATTGAAATTACTCAACGAATGTAAGACATAATTAACAATATAATTAATAGTCATTTACAGTTAGGACATGATTCATAATATCTGAGTGCAGAAACATAAAACAGCTTCGTATAATCATTCCATGATAAATTCATACTCACAACTCGTATAGACTTATAATGCATATGCAGACTCATGTCCGTATATACTAGGTCCATAACATTTTCTATAATAACCATTCAAATTTCCATTTTCATATCAAGGCTCTAAAGTCCATATAAATTTTAGGTCTGTATTATATTTTCATGTCATCATTTTGGACTGAACACTGTGTCTATAGCATGTTGCAGAATTAACACGTATTTGAATTTAGAGCGTGCATCAAACATCCATGATATTTCAATATTACCAAATCCGTACCAAAATCCTAAGTCCATGTGAATTATAGGATCCGTACCATCTGCATGTAAATTTTCATGTTTATATTTGTACCATTTGCATGTAATATCCATGCGCATATCCGCACGTATCATATGTATGTAAAGTCATGCTTGTATCCGTACCACCAGGTCCATATCATTCGTACCAGGGTTCCTACTAGTCATTGGTACATATACAGACTCAATTACATGAACTCATACAGACTTTCATCATACCATGCTGTTTGACCTGTGCTTGATTGTGTGATAAAAGATGCATAATTAAACATAATTTAACATATGAAATTACACTAAAATACTTAGCTATTAACATGATATTTACACAATTCAATTTATGGAGATAAATCAATATAGTCTAAAATTGCGAAATCAAAAATCCTTAATTATATTTTTATTTAATAATCATAACTCAAATATATGTATATATCTCATCCTCCATAGAATATTCCACAATTTTCATTCGTCTTCTTCCTTCATATTCAATCTAGATCTATTGTATATTATATTTTAACAACAAAACAAATAAAAACATTATCTATGATTTTTATGGATATCATTTCAATTATTCTATATCAATTTTTAGATCTAAACCTTAAAACTACGTGATATAAAAATTGATGGTTTATTTACACCCATTCTAGATCTAAGAACTCTAAGGGTTTATTTACACTCATTATAGATCTAAAAACTCAAGGGCTTATCTACACCCATTCAATATCTAAAATTAACAATCTTATCAATTAAACTGTTAATCATACAAAGCATCTTACCTCACACGATCGCTTCTCAACGATCAGTCACTTGCGAATGGTTTTGAGTCGTATCTCCAAGTCCTCATTCTTCTCCGATTAGATCTCTTTGCAAAACCCAAAGTTTTCCTCTCTTAGACCTCACAAACTCTTAAAATTCTCCACTCTCTCTCTCTCTCTCTCTCTTAGGTTTTGAAGCCATTGAAAATTCTAACTCCCAAATTTAGAGGAGTATTTATAGGTTGGAACCCCAGGAGAGTTAGAAAGTCGAAAAATTACGTTTCCCAAGAAAAATCACGTCGAGCGATTGATCGGCCATATGTTGCCGATCAATCGCCGGTGGTGTGCCGATTAATCGGCTGTCGCCGAATTTTATTTATTTATTTGCTACTTTTATTTATTATCTTCTATTTCATGCAATTTATTTATAAAAAGGTCTAATAATAAGTAAATTATTTGGGTTTTAACTTTAAGATATTAAACATAACTTTTCATAAGAATAATGAATTAAAATTAGACACATTTATCTATAAATTCATAGAATTAGCACGAATGCCAATGAATAAAAATTTAGACCACTACAACAACCCATTCTTCATTCAAACCCAAACATACATCCTATCCTCCAATTTCCACCACACAACTTCAAATTATTTTATTCATCCGCATTTAATCAAACACTTTCATTTCGATATATCACATTCATGAACTAAAACATAAATAGAAAGACATTTTTATAACAAATCATACTTAATCTTATTCTAACATAGGATCTTAGTTTTTAAACTTAAAAACAATAATGATTCATGATATTGATAGTGATGAATTCATATTTACTTTCCAAGAGCTTTTTCCTTCAACCCAAAAGCCTAAGAACCCTCCTTAGAACAATCTCAAAGCTCAATACCTCTTCTTCAAGTCAAATCTCCCTTCAAACCTTGGATTTCTCCTCATTTTTCTTCAAAAATAGGTCTAGGCTATTTAGAAACCCTAAACCCCCAAATCCTAGCTCTATTTATAGTGTGGGAGGGTTAAACCCCCAAAATATGCGCTCTTTAAAAAAACAGATCGCGCGACCAGCGACTTGCAATCGATCGCTGCCATAGTGCGATCAATCTCCCCATCTAGGTGATTGATCACCTGCCAAATAGTGCTCCTTAATTTCCTAGGTTTTGGGCAATTGATTGCCGCACTATTTTTCCAACTTTTTCGTATGTTTAAGCATTTTAAACAATCTATAACCTTTAGTTACTCTTAACCACACATAAGGACATATAATTGACTATTGTAGCCCTATTAAACAAAGTAATAATATGAACTAAATTTTGGGTCTCTACAAGGGGCAATAAACGTGAGTCTGGGGAATATAGAAGGAGCAACCGAGTGACTAAATTGTCTCCAGTTTTGAAACACGCTAAACATTTTTTTTATTCTATTATATAATACTTAACAATACACACATTAGTATTATATTGCATAATTTATATATTATATAATACTTATATGTTATATATATACACTATTATATATTTATTTGGTAGAGATGGGTCAGCTCGAGCCCGACTTGATTTGACCTTATTATTTGATTCATCCAGCTAAAAACAGGTAGGGCTCGGACCTATATATATCAAGCCCATTTAGAACTGACCTGACCCATTGTCATCTCTAATCGTAAAAGCTATTATAAGTAATAGTGGTTGTCAGATTTCTTGTTACCACAGTGGACTAGTTTGGTGTGATACTACTCCAATGGATTGTGTTGACCATGTTTGTATAAGAATGGATGAATATGAGCACTTCCATTATCATCCTCCATCAACTTCTATTTTGTTACTAAGCACAACAAAAACAATGAAAGAAAAAAAAATTATTGAAAAAACAAATTAATTTGGTGAACCTCAAATCCGATGTTTGAGTTGAGAATCTCACAAAGTCAAGGGGTCGGTTAGATTTCCCTAATAGTCTGTCAACCCTTTTTAATGATTTTAACTTAAGTTATTTAACTCAAGAGAAGATGATAATTAAGTGCGGAATAAGGAAAATCAAGCAAACCACAACACAAGGATTTTTACGTGGAAACCCTTCCGGGAAAAACCATGTGACCTAGTCCAGCCATGAGAATCCACTAAGATAACGTAACAAGAACTTACAAGACTCGAACTTGACTCATTCGGACTCGACACCACGATCCTTCAGTTCTTAATCCTCCACGCCTTGAAAAGTCACCACGTACTCTCAAGTCCCGTGATCAACCGCAGCCGCTTGTACTTCTCTTTGTGTCTCGAAAATAGTCCATGATCTTCCAATCGATCTCCGTCAATGACGGCTTCGGATTCCACCGACCAAATCACTCTACCACAATCCTTCTCGGATTGATCTCCTTTGGAAAGGCTTCGAAATACTCCGGCTAAGATGTTCTATTCAGAACAGGTTGATGGTTTGATAAGAATCATCACCTAGATGGACTCCTTCAATGCACAAGTCCAAACAAGCAAAAGTGAAACTTTGGGCTTGTAAATTCTAGGTTAAAAGCATTAATAAAAGGGGAGGAGAGCATCAATTTCCATAGATTTTATAACCTCTGGAGGAACTTAAAAACCCTCTCCACACACTTCCTAAGTTGTACTCCACGAAGTGGAAGGGTTCTATATATAAAGGGAATCAAAAACGGTGTTTAGAAGTTGCTAAAATAGGTTAAAAACCAAAGAATCATTTTAGCAAAACCCCCATATCAGGGTCGACCCATGGGGCACATTCGGTCGACCAAAAATACACCTTCGGTCGACCAAAAGGTCCCTTAGGGTCGACCCTCAAAAAACCTACTTGCTGTCCAATTTCCCCATACAGTTTTTTGGCTATTCAGGGTCGACCCAAAACGCCCAGGGTCAACCCTGAGGCTAAAAAAAAATTTTAAAAATCTTTTTCAACTCTTGGTTGCTTCACAAAAGTTGTAGCTCTTTTCGACGCGGTCGATTTGACATATTATAAAGCAAAATATGAGCTACGATTTGTGAGATATGCCTAAAACAAGCAACCTTGGTTTTTTGAAAAAATTTCAGATTTGAAAACAAGTTTTGCACTGTTTATCTCATCACCTAGGGTTTAAAAATTCGTTTTCAGATCTCGGTTTCTTCACAAAAGTTGTAGCTATTTTCGACACGGTCGATTTGACATATTATAGAGTAAAATATAAGCTACGATTTGGGAGATATGTATAAAACAAGCAACCTTGGTTTTTTGAAAAAATTTCAGCATTGTTAACTTGTTTTGCACTACTTATCTCATCCCTAGGGTCCGTATGATTAGACTAGGACACTTACCACCTAATGCATCATGTTAGGATCATTCTAGGTCAAATCTTACCTATGGTCACATGGTATCTAGGTCACTTACCATCCTATGAAGGAAATGATCATCCGAGTGGATCAAACGATTCTTCAACGCGCTTCAACTTCACTTGTCGTGGATGCTTGACGACAATGACACAAGAACCACTCCTAGATACCTAGATTCACTTGTTTTGACACCAGAATATGCCAATACAAAAACATGGACTTTACAATTATAAAAGAAAATGAAAAATGAAAAAGAGGCAAGAGATGTAAGAAAATATAAGAAAACCATAAGGACATAGATCTAGGAGGCATGTAAATTGTTTGTGTTAACAAAATTATTTGAAATATCTCATAACATAATCTAAATTGAAGGAGCAAAAATAAGATAAAGTATAAAATTGGAATTCCCCTAAATAAATTGAGGGTCTTAGAGTCATTAGCAAGTATCAATAGGCTAGGTTCGGACTAGGCAGATTGATAATTAGGCTGGGCTGCGATAATCTAAGCCCAACTTATGTTGACTAGTTTAGAACATTGAGATTAGAGTGTTACAAGGACTAAGAGGTTTTGTTAATGTAATTACCATTGTAATCATATACTAATATGCTAATATGCCTTAAGTGGTGCGGGATTTAGTGTCCAAAATAAAAATCCAAACATCAACTTGGTAAGATAATCATAAGTAAAATCACATGATCTCTCTGTCTATATATGATAGTAGGCCGCACGTGAGAGAGATGGGAGGGGGAGAGAGTCTGAGAAGAGGGACCCTAGTGAGGAGCATTTTGAAAAAAATAAAATATTTTTGGTATATAAACTTGAGGGACATTTTAGGAAATAAGTTGTGAGAGACACATTGGGTATAGAAACCAGAAGTATGGAACTTTTGAGAACCAAAAAACATTATGAGCATTTTGGGTATAGAAACAATTTAGGGCGTTTTGGGTATATAAATTTGAGGGATGTTTTGTAAATAAAGAAAATGAAATATGGGCAAACTTGAGGAGCATTTTAAGTTTAAAAAATTAGTGAAGGGCAATTTGGGTATAAAAATTTGACTTAGGGGCATTTTGGAAACTAATAAATATCCAGGACATTGTGACTATATAAAAAATTTTGAAGGCATTTTAGGTATAGAAGCCCGACTTAAGGGCATTTTGAGAACAAATTTTTTTAGACACCCGGCTAATTCAACAGCCGGGCTAATTATGAAAATATTGCATTCTGTATTAATAAATGACAGTTTTAAAACTATATTAAATTTCAATCAACTTTTTAAGTTCACTTTATTTTTTGGTGAAAAAGTTCAGATATTAATAAAATATCATTTTTGGAATTAAGCTAAAATTTAATAAACTTTTTTAATAATCGTTCTCTTTATATATTAGCATATGAATAGTTTTAGAATTAATGTAAAATTCATTCAACCTTTTAAATTCCATTGTCTCTGTATATGAGTAAAATGTAGTTTTGAAATTAAGTAAAATTCATTCAACATTTGAACTCATGTGTAAATGACAAATTTTGAATTAAGTAATATTCTTGAACGCTTTGAACCTATATGAGGAAATGACACATTTAGAATTAACCCAAATTCATTTAACAATTTGAATCCATATGAGTAAGAGTAGTTTTGAATTTAAATAAAACTTCAATCAATGTTTTGAACATGCCTATTCTTTTTTTATCTGTAAAGATATATATATATATATAGTGGCATTTTAGTAAGCCATGTTCATTAAAACTTTTATTGAGAGAACCCTAACAAAATGTGACATGTGACGGGTTATTCTAAAATATGATTGTTTGATGTCAAGACGAGTCTCCCGAAAGACGTGTGACACAAAATCAGCTTGATCGGACACCTCAGACGTTTATAGACCATCCAATGGGTTTATTGAACCATATGGGTTAATACTAAAAAACTAGGGTCTAATCGGACGGTCTAAACATGTTTGATCGGATATTTTTTTTACATGTGTCTTCGATGAACCACCTTAACATTCAATGACCGGAGTCAAAAAAACTCTACCCACATGTCATTTTTAGAGAGATTGTTTATTAAATGCTTTAATGAGAATGACTCATTACTTATCCTCCCATATATATATATGGTTGAGTTTTTATGTATTTGTTTTCTACTCTCCAAAAACATGCGATACACTAAGGCTAAAGTCATTGATCAAATTGATTTTGGTCATAAACAATCTTCTGGATGAGACCCATCAAGTGTTTTGAGATCATCAAATAGTGAAAGATTTTTCTTACGAGATGTCTTAGGTAGGGTTTCACCGGAAATTATGGACCATACCCTTTTTGAATATTCACACATGCATCCCTATGCTGTATATTTGTAAATTATCATAACGGTTTAGCCATGAATACCTTGTTGACTTAATCTTTAGGGACATATAGTAGCAAAATTACTAGCATACCTGCAATATTAATTGTTAGATATGATGATGTTGTTTTGTGTTTTTTTTTTTTTCCTGGTGGATATCATTTACCTACGTAAGTACATGGTTAGGGTTAGTGGTTAGCATTAGGGATGGAAGTTCTTGCTACTCATCACCCGAGAGAATGGATCCCAAGACCTCTCTATTTAGAGAGGCCACACCCCACCAATGGCGCAAGAGATGGTATTTTATATATGATATGTTAATTTGTAGGGTAGGAGGAGCGGGATCGGGCTTTACAGTGTACTATAGGCCTATGTATTTGGGCCCAACTAGCCCCTTAGGCTTTAGGGATGAAAATAGCCACCAATATTGCGAGCGAGTCTAGGAGGAACATTTGGGGTGTATTTGAGCCGAGCTTAGCCCAGCTCGGCTCGACTTGAAATGGGTTTACTCTAGGCTTGAGGTCGACTTGAAATGGTTCTCGAAAAATCGGCTTGAAGCTCGGCTTAACACATTTCAAGCTCGAAAACTCAATCGGCTTGATCGAACCGAGCCAAATCAAATAGGCATTGGCTTGAGCTTGACTTGAACACATTTCAAGCTTGAAAACTCAACTCGGCTTGATCGAGACAAAGTTTCGAGCTTGAGCTTGGCTTGATCGAATCGAACCGAGCCGAGCCATCGTGCTAGCTCGACTTGTGTGCACCCCTAAGGATCACGCCTCGAGCTTGAGCTTGGCTTGATGGCTAGCTCGACTTGTGTGCACCCCTAAGGATCACGCATGGTACCCTCATTAGAGGGTTGGATTGAGAGGCTCACCTTGCTCATAACACGATCCCTTTAAAAAAAAATAATAATAATAATTTAAAAGTCGTCCATGACACACTTCAACAACAATTGTCTAGTCCTGATGAGTGGTGTCTAAACCAAAGTCAAGCCCCAAAACTCAATTGTAAATGTGTAGAGCTTAGGCCAATCCGATTTAAAAAAATCCAAAAATTTAAGCCAAGACCGACCCATTGACACTCCTAGTCCTACGATAAGAAACGAGATTAGATCCATCCTAATTGCAATTGAATTCAAGTGAATTTAATTGCATACATGTCATGTATGGATGAGAGAAAGGAAAAAATGATGGAAAAATCAAAATTCATTTTTTTTCATCTTCCTGTCCATATTTGACACATGTAATTGAATTCACTTCGCAATTGGCTGTGATTTGATATAGAAAAACACGGAGATAAATGAACTTGACAACAATTAAATTTTGGAGTCAAATCCTCTACGGTGATAACCGGATTTGGCAAATCCGGTTATCACCCTTTGAGGTGGCCCCGTGTCCCCCTTAACACCCTTTAACTGTGGTTCAGATTCACCCTCCCATAGGGTTCACCCACCCATCCTTGGTATTAGAAAAAAATATTAATTATATTTTTTTTAAAAAATAAAACTATTTTTAGGATTTTTTAAATATTAAAATATTTTTAAAATATAATTAATATTTTGTTCTAAAAACCAAGGATGGGTGGGTGAATCTGAACCACAGTTAAGGGGTGTCAAGAGGGACTAGTGGCCACCTCAAAGGGTGATAACCAGATTTGCCAAATCGGATTATCCGTAGAGGTTTCGACTCTTCATTTTTTTAACCAAAGACCAATAGCATGTTACACATAAATAAAAAAATTTGGAAAAATGAAAAATGTTATGTTAACCACTAACCAACCACAAAGAGCATTCCTAGCAGCCTCACCAAAATAACTTTTTGGTTATTTTGGTGAGCCAAAAGACTAAAAAGGTGCTAAAATGACTCCCAAGAGCCTCAACAGAATGAAGAAATCCCTTTGGTGAGTCTACAGTACTCACCAAACTTGGTGAGTACTGTAGACTCACCAAAGTTAAATCTTCTCACCCTTGGGCCTACACAAATAATAAAATAAGGTTTCTCTCTCTCCCTTTCTTTTTTGTGGTCCCACACAAACAATAAAATAGTATTTTTCTCTTTCTTCCTTTTTCGTTTTCCCACACAAATGATAAAATATTGCTTCTCTCTCCTTTTGTTTTGGTTAAAATGGTGAGGCTGTTGGGAGTGTTTTAAAAAAGTGGCTCACCAAAACCACTTTTTGTGGGTTTTGGCTATTTTGGTGAGTGAAATTTGGTGAGGCTGCTAGGAATGCTCTAATAACTAACATCCCCACCTCTTGTGACATAAATAAAAAAAGTTTTGTAATAATGAAAAATGTGATTCTAACCACTAACCATCGATAACACCCCGTCTCTTGCGCCAATGGTGGGGGCGTGGCCTCTCTATTGAGGGAGGTTGGAGATCCAATGGTCCTCGAGTGATGAGTCTGCAAGAGCTTCAATCCCACGCCAACAACTTATGGGCTAGCGTAGGTAAATAACATCAGAAGCCATTAAAAAAAAAAAAAACCCCACTTACCATTGATTTTACCGTAGGTAAGTGATATCCTAAAAAAAAAAAAAGAAAAATAAAATGTGATGCTTTTGGAAAATGTGCATATGACACATTTTATGATATGGAAACATGCTCTCATGATTGACTTCTGCACACTTGATATCTCATTTCTTTTATCTCATTATTTTATCGTCATGTGTCAAATAATGAGTGGAAAAATCAAAATCATGGGACTCATGAAATGACTTCTCCAACCACTTGTCCCTTATTTTGTGATCGCGGGAGAGGAGCTGACAATCCAAGGCAAAAAAAAAACATGCTAAATTACTGAAATCACTTGTCAGGTTTTGCTCCAACAAGAGGAAAGAGGGCTAACTCACACGAGGTTGCATATTACACGCCCATCTTTTTATCGTCACCGTAAATATTTTTAACATGTCCCTAGATCCATCCATTTAATCTTGATTTTCAGTTAAAATAAAAAATAAAGGTTCAACCCAACTCAACCACACTACACTTGAAGGAGAAAAAATGGGAAGGCATTGGGTGGGGGGAGACAGTAAATATTTTTAACATGTCCCTAGATCCTGGGAAGGCATTGGGTGGGGGAGACAGTAAATATTTTTAACATGTCCCTAGATCCATCCATTTAATCTTGATTTTCAGTTAAAATAAAAAATAAAGGTTCAACCCAACTCAACCACACTACACTTGAAGGAGAAAAAATGGGAAGGCATTCGGTAGGGTTGCCGAATGCGGGACGTGTGCATTGCACCGGCTGTTTCGTAGAAGGACTCTCTCTAGTCTACAATCTAATCTAATCTACAATAGAGCAAAGTCGGCTCTCGTCCCCAAAATAGCAGTGCATTTATCGTCACCGTTGGAAAGTAAGTGGGAGAAAAAACAGGGAAGAAAAGAAAGAAAAAAAAACAAAGAAAAAAAGGGAAGAGAGAGCGCTTTCGTCGATCGAAGAGGAAAACAAAACAAACAGTAAGGAGCAGGGAGGGGAAGAAATGGCGATGAGAGAGCTGGTCACAGGTGGAGCGGCTTGTGCCGTTCCCGGATCTTCCTCTTCCTCAAATCCTCTTGGGACCCTAACCAACGCTCTCATCGGCTCTTCTTCAAAGACCCAGGTTATTTCTCCCAATTCCATTTCCATCCAACACTAGCACTTAGTTTTTTTTTTTGTTTTTGGTTTGACTAGTTTTGGGCTATGGCTTTACGCCTTTCCCTATCATCCTTGTACAATACATATTCGGGATATATTGTCGTGGAACTCATTCAGGTTCTTGGACATAGATCCAGGTGCTTCTTCTTCTTTTTGCAGAATTCTGTCATACTTAGTCGAGAAATCTTTTCATTTATCTTTTACCGGTTTTGGATTCTTCCTCTTATCATTCAGATAAGTTCTATCGTGCTGTGGAGAAATAATCTAGCTTGGGCTCGTTTTAGCCCTTTCAGGTTTTGGCTTTATTTGATTATTTGACTCAATATTCACTCTTGTTATGTAAGAATTGTTCAATTTCTGGTGGAGCATGCAGATAAGTTCTAATGGAGTTCCCAATCATATGTAATTTGTACAAGTTGTCTCTCAATCAAGAGACGTCAAGTCAAGTGTCTCTGCTAGCATAGTCCCCACAAATATGGAACATCAATTAAATTGAAGCCTCTTGATTGTCTTAACAGGGGCTGAAGGAGCTTCCTGCATCAACACTTACAGGTCCTGTCGCCCCTTCATACTCTGGGACTGATGGTCATTTGACAGCGCTCCCTGGGTTGGATTATGATAATCAGCAATTTCAGCACCCCCATACCCAGGTTTCATCTTCTTCTTTAACTTTTTTATTTCTGGATCTCCTAGTGCTATTCTCATCATATTTGTCTGCCTCAGGGCTCACAATTCCTTGACAGCTTCCACTTGTCAGACCAAGGTGGATTTGCAGATGCTTGGGATGACATCCATCGTCCTCAAGTTCATCCTCTTGCTGAGAGAAGAGAAAGCCAGCCCTACTTTGCTGAGTTCGAGCAAATATACGACCGTGGAGTTAGTTCTCAGCTTCAACCCACTTGGGACGGTAAGGCTGAAAATTTCTTCCTTTATGAGTGAGTTTTGAAACTGGGTTTTTTCGTTATGTGAGTTTCTCTAATGAGAGATTATTTAGTATGTATTTAATCTCTATTCTTCCATAGGGTGATTAGTGTAACTGTTCGATCTTCTATAACTATAAGGAATTTGCAGACACCCATATCTATATTTTCTTATATGGATGGAGTCTTTTTTCTTTTTGGAAACTCCTGAGCTTCTTTATTTGAAATCTTTTAAGGATATCTTATCATTCACCAGCCCCTTGTAAATTCTATATTTTCTAATACAATTCTGGTTACTCATAAAAAAGAGGGTATTAAGTGGAAAGGACAAGCTGCTGTTTAGCAGACACTTCCGTGTTTCTTTGACCATGATGCATAACCGAAGGATTTTATTTCATTTTGTTGGAAACGGAAGGATTAATTCCGTCGGTTGTTAAATAAAACACGGATTATTTCAACTTGCCTGAGTCTTGACCATCTCAAATTGAGTCAATATGCATATGAACTACTTGAGTTTTTCAGATCTTGGTAAAATTTAGAGTAACTGGAAAATGGACATATATAGAATGCCTTGAAAGTATTAGAATCTGATCCTTGTGATTTGATGTATTCTTTTCCTGTCTTGCAGGGCCGCCACAAAGAGTGCTGTCAAGTTTTTTGCACTCGTTCGTGGACAGTAGTCGCGGTGGTATTCCTTTTCGTCCTGTCCCACTTCCAGTTTTAGGATTGTCTGAAGGTGACAAAAAATGTATACGCGATCGTAGTAGTATAATGGCACGACACTTTTTCGTGGATAAGAGTGAAGACTTTATCAATTCACAGGTTTGGTATTCATACTTAGTTTAAAAGAGCTAGTTTTTATTCATCGACCTTCAAAAACTCGCCAATTAACTCAAATTGTTTGATTGTTTTCCTTTTCCTCCCCCTTTTGAATTGCCTAGTTCTTCATTGACTCAGCCAAGTCAAATTGGGAAATCATAATCATCATTGTCAGTGCTTCATTCCTACTACTTGGGATCAGCAATAGGAATCCTATTGATGCATTTCTAATCTATCTAGATTCTAGAGCCATATCTTCTCAATGCCCTAGCTTCTTGTAATTGGGAAATCAAATGACCAATTTCATACCCTAATTTTTCCACATGGGAGCTGTGATCCCTAGAGGGAATTTGTAGTAGATCTACGTATTATTATTTTTATGTAAATTTGGTATTGGTTGATTACTCCAATTGAGTAACACTTAAGAGTTCATCAAAATTGATTCATTTCTCAGGTAAATGCGCTGCTACATTCTCTAGACATTGATAATGATATGCGGGCGAAGGGACCTCTACCGAGAAGATTTCGAGAGTTGGAAGAATATTGGAATGAGTCTCAAGGTTCCTTGAGACCTCCGGCTCCTCATGCTACTGATGAATGGGTGGCTGAATATAGACAACAGAGAGTAGCACATGTAGACCCTGAAGCTTGGGCCCACTCATTTGAACAACAACATGGCACTAGTGGATGGGCCTCTGAATTTGAGCAGGTTAGCGAAAGCATTGTATTTAGTCTGAAGAGTTTGCATGGCTAATCTATTTCTCTCACCTGATGTGTCAGTTAGCGGCGATCTATTTACCATATACTAGCAATCAACCTTAAAACATTCAGTTAGCACATCAGCGAAAGCATTGTATTTAGTCTAAATAGTTTGCCTGTGTAATTTTATTTCTCTTACATAATGTGTCAGTTAGTGGCAATCTATTTACCATATACTAGCAATCAACCTTAAAACTTTCAGTTAGCGGGTTAGCGAAAGTGTTGTATTTATTCTAAAAAGTTTGCATGGCTAATCCTCTTACCTGTTGTGTTAGTTAGTGGCGATCTAATTATCATATACTAGCAATCAACCTTAAAAGTTAAAACTTTCAAACTACTAGATCTGTTAAAGGATTCCATTTCTATGTAACTTTTTTCTTATATATATATTTGTAAATTGTCAACAAATGTTGGTTTACAATGAGTACTTATCTGCAGGTCTTGAGACATAGTATTTGTCCTTTGTTTCCTTGATGGGTTGTGTGGCACCCATGGGTGCCTCCAAAGGTATCTTTTTATGGACGACATATCTAGATAAAATTCTGACATTTGGTCGCTTACAAAACAGAGGTTGGTTTACCTAATTGTTGTGTGTTATGCCTGAACAGAGGAATCGATAGATCAGCTGCTCTTACATTGACCTTGTGCGATTGCTCTCTAGTATTATTTTCTATCACAACTTGGAGTCACCTAGGTCTTCCCTTTTCTTCCAAGATTTTTTATCTTGTTGGCATTTGTCATGAGAAGCTTAGTTGGATTCCTTGTGAGACCTCCTACTAGGGGTTATTTGGAAATGGATTTTTGAAAATTCCTCTTTATCTATAGAGAAAGTGAAACATGAAAATCTTTGAAGACTAGTGATTATATCAAAATATGGAGAGGTGTCAATCTTTGGAGACTATTGATTACATCAAAAGTGGGGAGGTGTCAACCTGAGCTCCAAAGCGAGTAACCAGAACCCACAGTTATGGGTTGTGGAAGGATATCATGGCAAGTTAGGAGGAATTTTCAAACTTATTCGATGCTGTGTGGGGAGGGGGAATGAGGTGCTCTTTTGATTGGATAATGAAAAATCCGGTGAACCCCAAAAAAAATATTTGAGTTGAGAACTCACAAATTCAAGGAGGTGGCTAGGTCTTCCTACAACATCTATCTACCATTTTGAAGATTTAACAATTAAGTTATTAACTAAGGGAGAAAGAACAATAAAGTACGGATTAAGGGAAGACAAGCAAACCACAACACAAAGGTTTTTTTGTGAAAACCCTTCCGGGAAAATCCACGGGACCTAGTCCAGTAAAGAGATCACTAAGACAAAGTAAAGATACTTACAGACTTGAACCTCACCCAAACAGGACTCGAACTCATCAATCCGCGGCTAGTCCTACACGCCTCAATAAGTAATCCCGTTATCGCAAGACCCGTGAACAACCTCAACAACCTCTACTTCTCTTGAATCTCGACAACCACGATCTCCAAAGATCGATCTTGGTTCACGACGGCTTCGGATTCCACCGACCAAATATCCACGATCCTTCTCTGATTGATCTCCTTCGCAAATGGTCCAGAACACACCGGTCAAAGTGTTCTTCACATAACGGGTTGATGGTTTTTAATCACACAATCTCTAGTTGTATCCTAATCAAAGGAATAATCAAACAAGCAATGATATAAGAATAACTTGCAATCTCTAGGGTGGAAGAGGAGAGGAGAATGAGTTTGAGCAACCCTAATAATCTTTTAGAAACATTCTAAACTCTCACAAACTTCCTTGGTTCGAATGGGGAATCAAACCCAAGATATATAGAAGCAAAAAACCAATTTAGAAAGAAGAATATTGTTGAAAACGTGCTTCCCGGTTGATCGGATCTCAGGGGCGGTTGACCAACTATCAAACTTTTGGGAAAAAATCAAGTACAGTGGCTTATGTACGAATCTTGGTTGACTGCGCATAAAAGCCGGTCGACTGGCTATCAAACTTTGATTTTTGCCCTTGCTTTCTTTATGAAAGTTTTAGATCTTTTCGATACGGTCGATTTGGTATATTATGGAGCAAAATCGGAGCTACGATAAATGAGATATGCCCCTTACAACGAACCTTGGTTTTTATGATCCTCTAACACTCTCAAGGCTACATATTTAGTCACCTAAGGTTCATAAAATTATTCTAAGTCAATTTCCACCTAAGGTATCATGGTATCTAGGTCACTTACCATCCTATGAGCAAAACAAAGGCTATGATCGGAATGTCTTCAACTAATCTTCTTCGGTCTTCATCTTCACTTGTCGTGGACGCTTGTAGGCAATGAGACAAGACACATTAGATTCACTGTTTTGACAACGGAATATGCCAACACTAAAACATGGACTTTGCAGATAAGTGGTGTGGGAACACACTCTCGAGTAGGATTTTAGGTTGCGTTGCTAATTAGCGGAGATAGGAAGGCTAAGGCGGAGTCATGTGTTGAGACTATTGCCAATATTAGGGTGTGGTGTCCTAGATTGAGGCGAAATCTTGACGATTGGGAGATCAAGGGGTATATTTATCTTTTGGGTAGGCTTTGCTCAATCTTTACATTTTCCCTTTTAAAGGACGTTCATTTGTGGTCTTGTGACAATAAGGGTCAGTTATCAATGAAATATTTTTTTATCATGCTTTATTGTCAAACCCGAGTCTCCCTTTCTCTTACAAATTAGTTTGGAAGGTAGGGGTACTTCCTAGGAAGCACGGATGCGGATATGGGATACGATACGAGTTCGACGATACGGCATAACCTAAAAAAACTAGATACCGGTACTGCCATGATACGTCTGTAATATTTTTTTAAAATAATAATAATACTATATTTTGTATTATAATTATAAAATAACCAATGGTTTAGTTCTGTTTATGTATAAAAAAGACCATGTCCATGCAAAAGCAAAAGAAATAGGGTCATCTCATCATCCACTAAGCAAAAAAGAAAGTCATCCTATCATCCACTAAGCAAAATATAAAGAAGACCATGCCCATGCAAAAACAAAAGAGATAGGGTCACACCCCTGACTCCAAAAAAAATAAAATAAAAAATCATGTCTGTATCTCGGCTGTATCCCTGTGTATCCATGCCGTATTGGAGTCGTATCCGAAATAAAAAAACTGTTTTAAATTAACCGGATACGTCTAAGCCGTATCCCGTACGTATCCCGCCGTATCGGAGGCGTATCCGTATCCGATATGGGTGCGAGGACCTATTTGAAGTATCCGTGCTTTCTAGGGTACTTCCCAAGGTATCCTTTTTCCTTTGATCGACAACTTTAGACAAGATTCTTACTTGTGAGGTATCCTTCTTCCTTTGATCGATAGCTTTAGACAAGATTCTTACCTGTGATCATCTAATGAGAAGATGATGGAGGATGGCCAATGGTTGTTTCATCATTCACGTGCTTTGACTCGAAGGAGTCGATTGACCACCTCTTGCTTCACTGTCCTTTTACTTTCAAGGTTTGGAGCTATTTCCTGTCTCCATTAGGAATTAGCTGTGCCCTTCCTCACTTCTTCTGAGACTTCTTATCGTGTCGATTCCCGGTGCATTTGAGGGCAGGGGGATTTGGAGAGGCTATGTTGCTCATTGCGGTAGCTTGGGCCATTTGGAAGGAGAGGAATTCTAGTGTGTTTGAGAGAGTTCCCTCTAGAGTATGCTACTGGACTTGACAAACTTTGGTTCAGTGTTGTGCTATCCGAGAGGAATTTGATGTTGCAAACTTATTCTCCTATAAATGTCCGAGGTGTTTTCTGTTTCCTTGTTTGTCGCTTTAGTCCCGAGCCCACTCTCTTGTGAGTTGTGACCCCTTTGTAATTTCGATCTTGTTTCTTTTAAATATATCTGCGTTTTAGTTATAAAAAAAGTGATTCCTAAGATGCGAGGTCTAGTTCTAGAATGGGCTACCTCTCTCAGGGTTGACTTTTGAAGAGCTGGGGTTTTCTTAAATCATCTCTTAATTTTAGACTGTACTGCATGTATGGTTGAATTTCCTCTAGGTCTTTAGACTTCATAGTTTTTTATATTTCATTCTTCGTTTTCTTAGGTTCACCAGTGGTGAATATGTTTGCTTCTGTAGATAATATTTGCTGTTGATTACTGATAAAAAAATCAAAAGGTACTAGATCGATCAGAAAAGAAAAAACTTAGGTACTAGATTCATTGACTAGTTGATATCAGTGTACTCAAGGCGTCGCCTAGGCGTTTTTGGACTATCATCGCTTAGGCGTCTCTTTAGATAGGCGTAGATCACTGGGCGAGCGCCTGGGCAATGCCTAGGTACTTGGGCATTGAGCAGTCACCTGGGCGGCCCTTAAAAAAAACCCTGTAAACCCTCTTAAAGGCCTCTTTTAACCCTTTTATGAAGTTTTATGAAACCCTACTTATAACATTATGCTACATTCCATCTTCTCTACTTTAAAAGAAGACAACAAAAAAAAACAAGGAAAAAGGAGGAGAAAGATACTCCCCAGGGGTTGGTGCAGTTGGCTAGCATCCCGGATTTGCTCCCTGTGGTAGTATTTAACTCTCACTCCTTGACATGCCTTGCTGTTTGTAGGGAAAATTCCAAGTGGGTCGGTGCGGACACAGGAAGGGACTAGTCCTTGCCTCGAAGGGTTTGGGACACCCTCCGTTATTAAAAAAAAGGTATGTTCTCACACACTCTCTCTCTCTATGTCTCTCCTTGTCTCTCTCTACATCTCTCCTTTCCCTCTTTCTACTTCTCACTTGCGTCTCTCTCTTTCTTAGTCTCTCTCTCTACATCTCCCCCCTCTCATTCTCGCCGCGTCTCTCCCTCTCTGCGTCTCTCCCTCTCTTTCGTTCTCTCTGCGTCTTTATGCAATATGTTCATATTTTAATCTTATATATAATTTGATTAATTTTATTGCCTAGGCATTGCCTCACCTAGCCAGGCCTAATCGCTCAGACGCCTAGACAACACTGGGTGATATATAGCTAGTAGAATTTGTATGGGTTTATGGATTCGGCACCTCAGTCATGACGTAAAAGTCAAATTTGGCCTAGTTCCAAGCTGTTAAAGTTGTCATTGAACTAATTGACTTTTATTTTCATTCCGATAACCTTTTATCCTCTTCTTTAAAATATTTGTTATTCTCCTTTTAAAATATTATACCTTTCAGGTCTACATAACAAGCTTACTCTCCATTTTTGTCCTGCATTCATATACTTGTGAGCAGTCTCAGTTATGTCATGTCTTCCTAATATGTGCCTAACACGGTTATGAAGTCATATATATCCCGTCATTACCATCTATACATATGTGCATATCCGTTTACTTAATTTATCATGATATTACATATTCATTGTGTTATGAGTCTCTTGTAACTTCCACTTCACTGTACAAATTGCAAGGCATGGTATTTAAATCCTCTTATAACAGGAACAGTCTCAGATGACATCAATGGGTCAAATGAGAGGTGCAAACATCTCGAGTATAGCAGCAATGGAGCAGACTCGTATGCTTGCACATACATTAGCCCAAAACGATGACCCAAAATTTCAGGTTTATATGCTGTCACAACTTTCTTGTTTTTTTCTTGATGTGAAGTTTTCACGTATTGCACTTGATCTTTAATAGTTTGCAAATAATTTGATTTATGCACTGTGGAGGCTGTACTGACATAAACACCTTTTGAATTAAATATGGGTTTATGCACAATCACATGCATGCAATGTATATGATCCATTATTGGCTGAACGGATTAAACTGAGGAAGTCTACCTCAATAATACATCCGCTAGTCCCTGTTGTGAATTTTGGATGCATTTGGGACCCTTCCTGAGTGTCTCAGCTAGCACTTTCAAGGGGGGCAGGGAGGGTAGCATCTGGTTATAAGTGACATTCTAACTTATATCTCCATTTATTCTGTATTTTTTTTTTATTAAAACATTCATCACAATTTTGTGGCATGCAGAATTCAAAGTTCCTTCAATTTGTGTCAAAGATGAGTCGTGGTGAACTTATTATTGATGATAATCAAGTCAAGCCAGCTTCATTGTCTGCCTCAGGTGATTGGGCAGAGGAATACCAACAGCAGTATAATGGGGGTCCTACTACTTGGGCCGACCAGTTTGTACGTGATGAGGCAAGTAAATATTTGTAGCATAGTTAGTTTTCCTTTGTTAGACTAGTTTAATCCAGTGTTTTAAAAAACGTGTGAGGCTTACGCCTCAAGGCTCGCATCAGGGCGAGGCTTAAGGGAAATGCCTTGAGGCTCAACCATGAGGCTTAAACAGTTAAACTGTATGAGGCTCACATGAGGCACACGCCTATGCCTTGAAGCTCGCTTTATGTCTATGGCGTTTGTCTCATACATTAAATAGAATTAGGTTTCTAGCCACAACTGAAATGTCATTTTTTTAATTTGTTATTTGTTTCAACTAATTTATATAGTATTTCCTATGCATACGCATGCGTCTACACGAACATACAATGTACACGAATACAAATATATATATATTTATGTATCTCTCTCTCTATATATGTATATATAGTATAATCTTTCATTAAGTTTTTGAATCTTTTTATATATATTTTTTATTTGTTAAAATGAGAGAGCACGGAGTTTTCGTGTGAGGCTTACACCTCACGCCTCAAGGCTTACGCCTCACGTATCTTGAGGTCCTAATGCCTCACCTCACGCCTTAACGTTTTAAAACATTGGTTTAATCCTTATGAAGTGTATTTTATATATATATATACACTACACACACACATGTATATATATATAATCAAAGCATCCATGCGACAACCCTAGTTAATTATTAGGGACCATTACTTGATATTGAAGAAACCACCTTCTTGTAGGTGCCAGTTAGTATAGTTGGTAAAGTATCTTGGCGTCGTACCAGAGATCTGGGATCGAATCCCACCTACATCAAAGTTGGGGGGGTTTATGGGAGGGGGAGGGCTACCCCTCATTGTGTAGCCCATAGGTCCACGTGGCCTCCAGTGAACCCAAAAAAAGAAGAAGAAACCATCTTCTATGGTCGTCCGTCGGCCAATATCCCTAGAGAAGACTTGCATTTTTAAGAAGAGGAGTGAGGTAGTAGCTACCCATCCAGAGGGTGGTTATCCTGCAGATTTCTTCACGAGTTTGTGAGGCCTAAGGTAAGGGAACTCCTCATTGTCATTCCTTTTTCCTGGTGACAGAGACACTGAGTAGATTGATTAGCAAAGTGGAAGGGGTTGTCCTAGAGGGTTTTATGGCAGGTTAGCATGAAACTTCGATATCCCATCTCCAGTTTGGCGACGACAAACTTATTATGTATGATGCATCCTTTTCTCAATTGAGGCTCCTTAGATGCATCCTCAAGTGTTTTGAAATGGGGTTTGGCCTAAGAGTCAAATTTTGGGGTGGGTGATGTTCTTATTCTATATGATTTTGCTAAGTGTTTGAAGTGTAAGACTTCTTCCTCTCCGTCATCTTATTTGGGCCTTCTGCCTGAGGCAAAGCAAAATAATCATTCATCTTAGAATCTTGTGATTGATCATGTAAGGAAGGAGTTAGAAAGGTGGAATTCTGGGCCTTCCGCTTGAGGCAAGGCAAAATAATCATTCATCTTAGAATCTTGTGATTGATCATGTAAGGAAGGATTTAGAAAGGTAGAAGTCAAGCCTTCTTTTATGAGGGTAGCTAATGTTAATCAGCATGTGTTGGCAAAGATCTCACCCATAGTTTCACTTAAAAAGCTATGTACAGGGGTGCACTATTGGAATCTAAATCTTGCTTCCATCACATTTCATTTAGTGGTCAAAGAGGGCTTTGTATCCGGGATGTGATGGGATTGACCCATCTACAACCTACAGTGTTGACCTTGAGCAAGTATTGTTGAATTATGAACTTCTTGGTAAAGGATTGATAGAATATAGTCACATTTACAACCAGTGATTTAAACCCTATGTGAATACCATTAGATTATATATTTTTTCCACAAGGCCCTTAAAATTTATTTTATTAACAAAAGATTCCAATCCGTTGGTTTTTATCCAAGGTCCATTATAGTCTAAGGTGCCTATTTTTTCATATATATTTTATTTAAGGCAAAAATCTAAGGTATGACTTAGAATTTAATTGAAGTGAGACGGCCAATATCTCATTTCTCGCTTCTCATTCCCCATAGTTTTTTAAAGCAAAAATCTAAGGTACGACTTAGAACCCGTTCTTTCAACAATTTTTCTTTAATCAATTTCTAGGCCTATGACAATAACTCCGTTGTCGATTTAATGTTAAAAAACAAAGTTCTAAGCGTTTAATTTTGGATTGGAAGGATTTCCCAATTTTTTGAAAGTATGCACTCCCCCTGCCCCCTCCTCCCCCCTCCCCCCTCCCCCCTCCTAATTTTAGTTGTTTAAATTTATGAAAATAAGTTGTAATTTACTCAAAATGAGTAGATCCATTGATTTCATGCCAAATCCATGGTTCAAAAATTATTTTATGAGAAATAATGATTTTTGTTGAAAAATTTGAAAACCCTAAAACCTTCAATATTTCAAAAATACCTTAAATTTACGGCTCAATCTATAATTCGAGCCGGAATTTACTGTAGTATAAGCTTGGATAATGTATGTCATTTACTTTATGGTTGTAACTTATAAAGTCAATACTTAAAAAAGTATTAATTGAATATAAGATTTTCATATTTAGATTGTATTGCCTATACTTGGCTAAGTGACTATGTTTTATGTTTTCATATGCGTTTATCAACATGCTCACCTTTTTTAGCTTATGGAATTCTTAAATCTCATATGTATGATTGTAAATGTAGCTATGAGACTTCATTTAGTTTATTTTTAGATTATATTTGCCTTAAAATAAGTTTTATGTGAGGTATCTAAGTTTTTCCTTGCCTATTGAAGCTTTTTTCCAATGTATCGGCGCATATTAGAGCAATTCTCCGATACGTATCTTAAAATTGCCCTACCAATACTCATACCGATATTGAACCATGACTACAACTTGCAGTAAGCATTCGTGATGGAAAATTAACACGTGCATGTATTTTTAAATTCTGGGAGAATCAATCCAATGCGGGTCTTTTTAGAACAAAATTGTAGGCCATCCCAATTGGACATCACAAAATCAGCATTTTTTTATAATGTAGATTGGATCAAACAAACCCTTGGCGGTTCAACATGTTTTCGATGTCCGATTAAACAACCTAGGTATTTCTGATGGGGTAATTTTTGGCACATGTCTCTCAAAAGATCCACCTTTGGATGGGTTTTCACAAACTCACTGCCACATGTTCAGTTTTAGGGGGCTGCTCACTACAAGTTGTAATGAGCGGTGTCTTTTAGAACCCCTCCCTATATATATGTATATAAATTTCATGTGTGTGTCTTCTACTTGAAATTGAACTGCATGCTCTGCTTACATTGAAATGGAAATTGTCATTTGGGGTCTAATGGATCATGAGTGTATGCAAATACTCCCTCCTAATAAAAAATCTCTCTACTACTTATTCTGGTGGTCTTTCAGCTTTCTCATGGACCAGATAGATGGGTTAATGAGTTTGCTACTGAACGTGAACAACATGGATCCATTGATGACCAGTGGGTCAATGAGTTCTCCAAGTTGCATGTTCAGGATTGGGTGGAAGAATTTGGGCATCAGGTTGGTGAAGGAGCTATAGGGGAGAATTCAGCTGGTGACTGGGCAAATGCATATGATGAGTAAGTACAATTAGCCCTTCATGAGGATTCTTTTACTATAATTAGTAGATGTATATACTTGGTCCAGCAAGGATAATAGTAGATGTATATAGTTGGTCCAGCAAGGATAAACCAGGCATAAGCTCTTCAGTCCGTATTCCAGTTTTTTAAAACTAGATTCATTCACAAAGACTTCCGATAGATCTAGCCATATAGAATTATAGATAATTGTGATGTCTATGGATATTGGTATTGGTTGACACGCGTATATGTCATGTTATACTACTGAATAACAAGCCTTCAATTATCTATTTCAATTTTTAGAATATTTGTGTGCTTGGGAGTCCTTGAAAGAATCAACTACTAAACTTCTAATGCACACATATAGACACGAAATATTAAAGTTTCCCTTGGGCGCATATTCTATCAAGTGATCTAGTTTCTGGAAATTTTTGAGTTTGCATGCATCCCTTTAATTTCAATGCTTTTTGCGTAATGGAAAGCCTCTTGAAGTGAATTTCTCCCTAATGCATATTGTAATGGTCAAAGAACTTTATTATCTTTTATAATTTCAAGCAGGATCTTTTTTTTTTGATTGATAATGATAAGCATATATTAATCAAAGAGAGCTACAAAGAATAGAGTTTACAAGAATGTAAACTCAATAACAGAATAAAAGAAGTAAACAAAAGAAACGGAAACACAAGCAAGTTAGAATTCCCTTGTATTGAGAGTCAGAGAGAAGCCTAAGAGCTCAACCCAACATAGCTCCCAGATCCACCCCATCATGTCGAATGGACGCCCATTCTAAGACCAGTAAACGAGTACGAGATCGAATGAGAGATAGAGAAGAATGAGAATCTTCGAAGACTTGTTTTTTTCTTTCCATATCACCCACAAAATGTCCCCAGGAAGAACTGCCCAAATAGCCCTTTGCGCACTATCCTCATTAACCCAAGACCAATAAGATAAAAAGTTGTGAAGGGAAGAAGGAAAGACCAAATCCACACCTACTCGGGATAGAAAATACCCTCAGATCACACTCACAATAGAGTAGTGCAAAAGCAAGTGATCACCATCTCTTCCTCTTGAAGGCACAATAAATGAGGTTAGCCAACATCCATCATTTATTTTTTAAGTGATCACAAGTAAGAATCTTATTGAAAGCTGCATTCCATAGGAAGAAAGATACCTTAGAGAGAATTTCTCGATTCCACACAATTCAATGAGAAAAAGACGTGTAAGATGCTGACCTTAGAGATTGAAGCAGTAATCTCACTGAGAATCGACCATTGTGACCTCTAGACCAAATGTTAACATCTCCGTCCTGATGGCTCAAAGGGACAGAGCCAAGACACAAAAAGAGACGACCCAAATCGTCAATTTCCTAATCGTTTAATTCCCGCCTCAACTTTGAACACCACACCACCTCCGAATCCCGCAACTCAAATAGTCTCCCATTAGAGTGTCTCTATCTACCACTTCATATTGCCAAAGTTGTCCTTTAGATTTGAGATGTCGCTTATTCTCATTCCAATTAGATTTTGTATATTCGTTGATGGCTTTCTCCTTTATCTTAATGTTATTGTGTTAACTTTAGTTTGTCACTCAAAAGGTATCGAGTATCGACACTTCACATGTGCAGCTGTGTGTGCATGTGTGAGGTTGAGGATATGACAATAATGATGCGAGCCTCTTTTTCCTTATTTGGCTCTTATATTCACGACATGGATTTATCCTTATGGTTATGGCCCTAATTTACTTAATGTAGTGGTCTAGAGGTTGCAATGTGACAGTTTTATCCCCTTACTTAGGGGTTGACTTAAAAATGTTACATTAGGTTAGGTCTACCTTTTGGATTTGATTTCCAAGCTTGGTCACTATCAAAATCTGGATCCAGTTAGTTATCAAGCAGGGTCCAGGCCATACCTTTTGGGATATCTATGTCCCAACTATGATTTAGTGGACTGGTGGGCTACCTTTCTTAGGGGACTGAAAAATTCAGAAGCCCATCTGTTCTAGTTCTCAAATTGGGTTAGATCAATTGCTTGCAGAAAATGAGCAGACAAAAAGGTCAGAGTGGACACAGAAATCTAACAAGTGAAAATTTATTCTCCTTTTTATTAGGTTCAAGTACATAATAACCTTTTATGTGTGTAGCACAATCCATTTACTTATATACTTTATTCCTGCCCATTTGTTTCCTTCTTCCTTTTGTATAATATATTTTCTTGTTTTTCCTTACTGATAATTTGTCAGTCAGAACCATTGATATAATGAACTACAGTGTATGTAACGTCATATCTTTTACAGTGTATTGTTCTGACATCTGAGAAAAGCTTTTCTACTTGATTGCCTACTGAAGAAACTCCAAGATATGTATATGATCCGCTATTGACCTTTATTACTTGTTTTTTCATGAATATATGACCTATAGGTTCCTAAATGAGCAAGTGGCTGCCAAAAAACAGTCAAACACTTCAAGAGGGGTCTATGTATTTTCTGATATGAACCCTTATGTTGGTCATCCCAATCCCTTGAAAGAAGGCCAAGAGCTGTTTCGTAAAGGACTTCTCAGCGAAGCGGTGCTTGCTTTAGAGGCTGAAGTCTTAAAGAACCCTGACAATGCTGAAGGTTGGAGGTTACTTGGGATAACACATGCAGAAAATGACGATGATCAACAGGTTATACTGTTTTCTTGATTTGAATTTTCAATTTATGATAGTTCTTTCTTTCATCTTCTATATAACCGTACAAAGTGGTTTGGGCCTTCCATATAACTGAGTTTCTTTTCATGGCTTTCTCCTTTCCTGGCATGTTGGTTTGCACTCTTTTCCTCTAAAAATTTGTTTCCTTGCAAAGTTGCATTAAATGTTTTTTTTCCCATGGAAAATACAAAATTTTGCTGTTTCTTAGAGCCCGAAAGCATGGCTATGGATCTCTCTCTGGAATTTCTTGGGTAATTTTGTTTTCTTCGGGTTTTTATTTGGAATATTTGGAAGAATAAAGAGATGGACAAAATGGAAACTTTAAAATAAATAAATAAATAAAATACAAGAGAAGATAAATAATTCAGAAGAAGTTTTTTATATTTAAATTTCACATTTTAATGCGATGTTTAAAGATAATTAAGATACAATCATATTTTCTTATGATTAAAAATAAATTTCTCATGATTAGTGCAATATCTTAAGAAAATTTGAAGTTGTTATCGTTTCTTTGATGTTCTAGCAAAAGTGTCATGAAAAATTTAAATAGTTGATGATATTTGTTGTCGTGTTCTCTCTCTCTCTCTCTCCTCTTTGTGTTTTTGCAAGTGAGTCTCGAAGGTGTCTCATCGTATAATGGGGGACAACAACATCAGTAGTTGGTATGCCTTGATGATGCCAAAGAAACAATGTATAAAGATGAGTTTTTAATTGAAAATGGTAATAAATAATCTAAAATTACTACACTTTGCGAGGAATTAGCTGGAACACTGTTGGTTTACAACCTTTATATCTCTCTCGACTAAGGTGCCGTTTTGATCGCAAGAATTGAGGATTGGGAATTGGAATTGGAGGATAAGAATTCAAATTTTGGTGTTTGGACACGAGCGATTCATAATGAATTCGAATTCACGTGGGAATTGAAATAGTGCCAATTTCTAAAGTTTGTGAGGGTGCATGTGGATGAGTATTGACATAGATCTTTTGTAATTTGACTCTCTTTCTCGACATTCCTAGATTTTTTCGTATTGAATTATTTCAAATAAATATTTTTCTGTAATTTGTTTTAAAATTTTATTCTTAAAGTTTGAAAATTTAATTGAATCACTGTCAGATAATTTTTGATTGATTTATATTTAATTAACTTTAAGTAATTTTTAAATAATTGTTGTTATTTTGTTCAAAAAATAATATATTTTTGAATTTATAATGAATGTGTATATCAACTTAAAATTATTTTAAATAAAACTTTAAAATATATTATGATTATTAATTATTATATTTGATTATCCAAGTAATAATTTTTAATATCTGCACATTTGACCATTATATCTATTATATAGTTTTTTCATGTATACTATTTTACTTTATAAAAGTAAAAACTAAGAATTTGTATTTATCGAAGACAAATATGTCAATCTATGTACTACATTTATTTATATTACTAAAAGTTAATAATATAATAAGAATGTCATTATCTGTATTAAGATGCACAAACTTATTTCATAAAATGGAACTCATTTATTTAGATGGTAGATCCAATTGATTGTATTTGAATTCATTTGTATGTTTATCTAAAAAGATGATTTTATATATATATATATATATATAAAATCAATGATCAAGTATTTTTAGGCATCCAAACTCTAAATTTGAAATTTAGAGCCTCTTTCCACTGTGTCATCCAAGCAATAGAATTTCAACACATAGACTTTCCAATTGATAAACACTAGAATTTCATTACATAGACTTTTCAATTGATAAATATTGCAATGCCTATGCATTAAAATTCTCACGTATGTTTCAATTCGTGTGATCCAAACAGACCCTACCAGCTGTGAGGAATTATTGTTTGTTTGTAGAGATCTTTTCGTATTATGATTATGTCAATTTTTTAAAGGAAGCAGCCAATCACCTTCTACATGAATATATATTTAGGTAACTAGTCAACATGACTGATTATACCTTATAATCAGCCCACCTCCTCTATACCGCTAGATCTCAAACAATGGCCAAGATTAAAGGAGTCTTCCTTGTTCTCATTTTCTTATTATCGAAAATGCCCATATTTAAGTTGTAGGCACCTTCTAAACCGTGACTGTTCTCTCTTCTTCTCTGGTACCGAAGATCTCTTCATCCCCTCCGGTCGGTGCGACGCTTCTCTTACTCCCCTCTGGTAAGAAACCCTAACCCTCATTCTTTCACCTCTGTGCTCTCTTCTTATCCGGTACCGAAGATCTCTTCATCCCCTCCAGTCGGTGCGACCTTCTCTTACTCCCCTCTGGTAAGAAACCTTAACCCCTCATTCTTTCATCTCTCTTCTCTTCGTCATAGGCTATAGATACTCCTCCAATGCAGTGTTGATGATCTAAGATTTTTCTTTCTCGGCATATTTCCCTATCATAAGAAAATGTGGTGCATATTGTAGATCAACTTGATTTCTCTCTTCTTCATGATGTTGTAGGTAACAATGATTAGTCACTGCCGACTTTCAGTTTCTGGGATCTTTAAATTTTTTTCTCTTAGAAACATACGCTGTTTAAAAAAATGCATTTGTGATGATTCTCCAAATCTATACATTTGTGATGATTTTCCAAATCAGATCTCATTTTCTGGAAGTTTGCTTGTGGCATTTGAAATTTTATCCAAGTCTTTGCGTTGTCTCACATACATTCCTTTTGAGGGTATCTAGTGTGCAGATGTAGGAAATAGGGAAAACCTGAACTTCCCATATGCTGTTGAATTCCTTAGTTGGGTTGTTTTAGAATGCAAAAGTAAGGCTAAATAAGTTATTTCCCAAAAAAAAAAAAAAAACTACACAACTGTAAGGGAAGTTCTGAGAATTATTTCTTTTCCAATTTGCAATCTTGAGTGGCACACTTCTGGTGCTTTGTGAAAGAGAAATGTCTCAACTCTTAACCCAACTAGTTGGTTTAGATGGTTAGGTTTTAGGGCTTAGATTTAGGGTTTTGGAGATTAGGGTTTGTGAGAAGAAGAAGAAGATGATTAGGGAAATTAAAGAGAGTTAATTATTGTTTCCCTCTACATACTTTATTATTTATAACCACTAATGGTATATTATCAGTATATATGAGAGATACTAATAGTATACCCTTATTATAGTGTATAAGACATAATAAAGATATAAAGTATTCTACACTCCCCGTCAAGTTGATTTGTAGATATCACTCATGCCCAACTTGCTAATAATGCTTCGAAATGGAGTACTACCAAGTACCAACCATTAGTCAACACATCAGCCAATTGATCTTCAGACTTCAAAAACGGAGTGCAAATGTAACCAACCTTCAGCTTTTCCTTGGTAAAGTGACGATCTACCTCAATATGCTTAGTCTTGTTATGTTGCACAGGATTGTGGGCAATGCTGATTGCCGCTTTATTGTCATAGTACAAACTCATAGGGCCACTAGTAGGGATCTTAGTCAGAAGTAATCGGAGCTAAAGGAATTCACATACCTCATGTGCCATGACTCTAAATTATGCTTCTGCACTGGATCTTGCAACCACATGTTGCTTTTTACTTCTCCATGTAACAAGATTGCCTCTAACCATAATGTAATACGTCTATCTGAAATCGAGCTAGCCCAATTAGCATCATTGTAGGTTTTAACTCTTAAGCTCCCATGTCATGTATACATCAAATCTTTTCCACAAAATGACTTCAAGTAGCGGAGAATTCTATTGACAGTCTCTAGGTGTTTAGTGGTGGGAGCATGCATAAACTGGCTAACTACATTGACTGCATAAGCAATGTCTGGTGAGAGATAGATAAATGAGGCAACCCAAGTCTCCGGTATCTCCCTGCATCTTGAAGGAGTTTCCCACTATTTTCAATGTGTTTGTGGTTCATGTCAATGAGGGTATTACATGGTTTACATCCCATCATACCTGTCTCCTCTAGAAGATCAAGAACATATTTGCGTTGTGAGATGAAAATACACTTCTTAGACCTAGCAACCTTGATCCCAAGAAAGTATTTCAACTGACCCAGATCCTTGATCTCATACTCCTCTGTCAGCTTGCTCTTCAATAACTTAATTTCATCCATATCATTGCCTATCATTACAATATTATCAACATAGCCCAATCAGAATAGTCACCTTTTACTGAGACTGTTTGATAAACAATGTGTGGTCTGCTTGGATTTGCTTATAACCAGTTTTCACCATAGCACTGTGAAACCTCTCAAACTATGCTATGGGAGACTACCTTAATCTGTACAATTCCTTCAAGCATTCTTGTACACATTCCCTTCATTTGAGGGACATATAAAGCCAGGAGGAGGTACCATGTACATTTCTCTCTCCAAGTCACCATGCAAGAATGCTTTCTTCACATCTAGGCTCTAGTTGGTATAGAGGCCAATCCTAGTTGGCTGCAAGGGACATGTGAAATCTCACCGAGTTCAATTTGGCAATTGGAGCAAACGTCTCCTGATAATCTATCCCATTTGTCAGTGTATACCCTTTCACGACCGGAGGGGATGAAGAGATTTTTTAGTATCGAAGAAGAAGAGAAAAGAGAATTAGGTTTTGAACATGTTAGAGAAAAAGAGAGAATAGTCACGGTTTTTGAAGTGCCTACAACTTAAATATGAATATTTTCTAATATAAGAAAATGAGAACAAGAAAGGCTCCTTTAATCTTGGCCATTGTTTGAGATCAACGATATAGAGGAGGTGAGCTAATTATAAGGTATAATCAGCCAGGCTGACTAGTCATCTTCTCTCTCTCTCTCTCTCTATATATATATTAATATATATGGGAAGGGATCCGTAGACATATGATGAAAAATAACATATAAGTTCACATATGCTTACAATCGATGGATCTCCGATCTAACAACCACAATCACACACCCTTTTATATCTATAAGGGCATTTAAAGAAATTTAGTATTTTTTAAAAGATTGTATCTATCTTTAGTTCCCTAAAGAGAGAACATTGTAACGACCCCAAAATCTCATCTAGGCTAAAATGGGACTTTGGGCCCGTGACACTGCTTATCTTGAATTAACCTGAAAGCATGCAAGACAATTCTAAAATGAACCTGAAATTTTCTTCCATATCACACATGTATTGATTAAAAACTATGATAGTCTATATAATAAACGAATTCATAATGTCATAATCCTCCAAAACATCATTCCCAATATAAAAGTATTTGTATCAATCTAAGTATCTATTATAACCTTGTAAGTAAAACCAAAGTTTAACAGTAGGGAAAACGGTAAAGGTCTCTCGTTCCTTCCTTGGGAAGGTCACCTTCTTCCTCTACTCCGTAATCCTCCTCTAACCACGACTCCGTTGCTACCTCGGAATCTGAATCTGCCGATATGAAAACATATCGGCTGAGCAACAAGCGGGTCATTGAATTTGAAATCTTAACTAGCAATATCAGAATATTGACATAGCATATTCATCATGGATACACAATCATCAGTATGAGCAAGTTCATAATAACATTTTATAACATTATTCATACGAACATGTTCATAATAGCATTTCATAACATTATTCATATGAGCAGTTTCGTAATAGCATTTCATAACATTATTCATATGCACAGGTTCGTGGTAGCATTTCATAAATATAAGCAGGTTCATCATGGTATTTGGAATGTAAAAACGTACATAAATCAGAGTGTGGAAGCATCATAAGTGTCTCATCATTCTTTTTTTTTTTCTTTTCTTAACTTATCATTTTCTTTCATAAATCATCATTCTTTTACTTTCATGTGAACAACAACAACATGCATAATCCTTAATAGTAACTTAAAATAACTCTTCACTATATATGTGAAAGAGATTACTATACTCTACATACCATATACCAATTCTTAGCACTTTCTCCGGTGCTCCCGGATTCACTTATGATTCTTTATCTTGACATGCATGCCTAAATCTTAGACTTGTTGGTTCCGGTCAAGTACAAAACTCAACATGCGATTTCACATAAACTTGGCTTACTTCCGATTGTTCGTGTTCGTGCTCGTGCTCTTATCATGTTTGTACAACTACAATAGTAGTGAGTGAAAGGGGTGATACATTTGACGTTACTTTTCATTCTTTTCTTTCATGAATCATCATTATCTTGCTTCCTTTTTTTCTTTCACGAGTCTTCCCTATATAGGTAAAAGAGATTACTATACTCTAAATTCCGAGTACCAACCCATAACACTTTACTCCGATGCTTACGAAATTACTGATGATTTACTTGCTTTGGTACGCATACCCCATGATCTTAGACTGGTGGTACTCGGTTAAGTGCAAAACTCAATCATGCGTGAAGACTTATGTTATACTTATATTCTTACTTATGATCGTGATCTTTTCATGCCTGTGCTTAGGTCGTATTATGAGTGAAAAGTGATGAACCCTGACTCAATAACCCTTTAGATTATTAACCCGGTACCTTAGGTGATCTATCATTCATCCATAACCATCATGATAAAAGACTTGGGCTCACGATATTGAATTTCTAAAGTTTATTTCCCAAAAATACATCACTACGGGTAAGGTCGATCATCATGCATTATTTTTCAAGTCGTGAGTGAAGAGTGACAAATCCTCGATCAAATAATCCTTTAAATTATCGTTCAAGTACCCCGTAAATCCATCATAGCGTTGTACACCCCCATGATAAAAGACCTAGGTCACGAGATCGTAATTCAAGCTCTATTTACCCGACAATATATCACTACACACAATTCCACCTTCTTACGTCATTCAGCATTCAATCCCATTCTCATATATGCGTGGCTTAGCATTTGAATCATAATAACATATGAAATCGTATTTGCATAATTAAACATGTGAAATCATAATTGCATCATTTAACACGTGAATACATAATCACATAATCTAGCATGCGAAGACATAATCGCATAATTTAACATGTAAAGTCATAATTGCATAATTGTCATCTATAATATTCAAATGAAAATCATCCATCATTTACATTCATAAACACATGAATTTCCTAACTCTAGGTTCATTCATTTGCATACACAAACCATCATTCCACACAAAACCACACATAATTCATCCATGACTCCACAATACAATCCATCAACCATTTCAAATCCAAACCTACATCCCATCCTCCTTTTTCAACCACAAAATTTCATATCATTTCCTTCCTTTGCATTTAATCAAATACCTTCATTTCCATATACTACAATCATGAACAAAATATCAATAGAGAGACATTTCTACAATAAATCATACTTAATCTTATTCTAACATAGGATCTTAGTTTCTAAACTTAAAGACAGTAATAGTTCATGGTATTGATAGTGAGGAGAACATATTTACCTTCTAGATCGTTTCCCTACGATCCAAACGCTAGAGAATACACCTTAGAGCAATCTCCAAGCTCCAATCCTTCTTTTATAAGCAAAACCTCATTCTCCTAACAAAACCCCCTCAGGATCCTAAGTTTTCCCCTCTTTCTTTCCAAAATTAGGTTAGGAACTTCAAAACCCTCGAGTTTGGAGGTCCTATTTATAGAAGAGGGGGTTAAAGCCCTAAAATCTGCGCTTTTTAAAAATCCTGTGTGCGATGTGCGATCGATCGTAGTTAGCACAGTTTCTGTTTTCTCCATAGCAACATCACCCTTTTCTCATCAGCACTAGCCCATCAATACACTTATTTTACTTTAAAACATTTAAGAAATGTTTAAATTTTCATTTCATTTACTTAAAATAAGGAAGTACCCCTCATTTGGATTCAATAAAAAATATTAGAAAATCCAATTCCTAATAAATCAAAATCTCATTTTCCAGTTTTAGGCTCAAATCTGAAAATCTCGTCGTCGTAAGATTTTTGATAGTCGAGTTAACCACTCTATACTTAATAATAAAATTCCCTAAAATCATATACGTTTATTTAATCTATAAACATCAATTTCTGGGTGAAATCATTTCAAAGTTCGACAATTTATGTTTTTACTAAAACCACAGCCTTCTTATAATTTCTGAAATTCTTGTACTTAGTCATTTTAAATTTAACTTAATATCATCAAGGAACAAGGTATCACATATATTAAAACGCATCTTTTTCCATTAGACCCCCACATCATTCAATTAGCATCAAACACATGTTAAAACGCATCATTGGCAATCCTACCCTGATTAATCAAGACAATGGTATAAAAGTGAATTCGGGTCTCTACAAACACGTTTTCTCTCCGCTGCGGCATTCTCTCTCCGCTCCGACATTCTCTCTCCATCGCCTCTCTCTCTCCAACAGACATCGTTCAACAATGATTTAGGCGAATTTGGGTGTATTTCCACTCGACACACAACTAGAAAAATATACTCTGGCTGATTTCAGGCTTCTTCTTTGACAAATTTTGGTCAACACGTGTATTTTTTCTTTTTTCTTCTCCGGCGAAAATACAGTATTAGTGGAGTGTACAACATGCGGCTTCACATTGTTGGCAGTCGCAGTTTTACACGAGTCAGAGGTAGAGCTCCTAAAGATATCTTGCACTTCATATGTCCCTTTGAATAAAATTCCTCGAGCAACTTGGAGAAGATGATAATTGGTCTTTAGAAGCTACTTCACAGTTCAACTCGGTATTTGACATGGATAACTCATCAAATTGATCAGGAAATCTCTTATTTTTGTATATTTCAAGTTTTTTTTAAGCATAACAGCTTCAATTACAGCTTTCAATTTACTACTTTTCTTCATCATCTCTCTTGAATTTCTTGTAGCAGATGCTTCAAAAGAAACCCGAGGACTTTCAATAGGGCAAAACTCATGGCCTATTTCTTTACATTTGTGATAGCGAATACTTCTACTTGCAACGGAAACATTCTGCCTTGACCAACTGAAAGGAGAAGTCTCCCTGTCTTTTCCACATTCTTGTGTTGGCCAAAATTTGCCTAGAAGAAGCCTGAAACCAGCCGGAATATATTTTTTCAGTTGTGTGCCGAGTGGATTTTCACCGGAATTCGCCTGAATCACTGTTGAATGAGAAAAAGGCCTGCTAGAGAGAGAGGCGATGGAGAGAGAGAATGCTGGAGCTGAGAGAGGGGAGAATGTGTTCTTTTCTCTTTAGGAAACGTTAGGAAACTAAAATAGAGACAATCTTTAAAAAAATACTAAATTTCCTTAAATGCCCTTGTAGATATAAAAATGGTGCATGATTATGGCCGTTAGATCGGGAGATTCATCGATTGTAAGCATATGTGAACTTATATGTTCTTTTTCATGTCTACGGATCCCTTCCCTATATATATATATATATATATGAGTCAGTCTAAGGATACTCCAAATTCTTACTCCATATTTTTACACCTTATCTAAGTCATTCTTCAAAGAAGATCAATGGCTTTAAAGAAAAGGGCAACTTTGAAAATTATCCATTTTTGTAAAGGATGTCACCTCAGCAATATTTAGAGACATTGATTTTCTTTAAAGAATGACTTAGATAAGTTGTAAAAATAGGGAGTATCCTTAGACTGATTCTCTCTCTCTCTCTCTCTCTCTCTCTATATATATATATATATATATATAGAGAGAGAGAGAGAGAGAGAGAGAGAGAGAGAGAGAGATGTGTGTATGTAGGGAAATAGGTGTGAATATATTGGATATTTTCTTTGCTTAGCTATATGATCTTAGTTACAACAGTAACTTACTGTTGAATTTGTACTTGGGCTTTGAAATTGAGCTTCCCATAAATGTGATAGTTTTGTTACTTTTTCCCCAATTACAGTTGATAGTGCGTTTTACTTGATGCAGTGTGTTGTTTTTTTAAAAAAAATTATTTATAATTTGAGTTAAATGCACTGATTATATTGTTTTGGGGGCTGTTAATATTACATTTCAACAGAGGACCGAGTTAGTACAACATATTTCCTCTACTTGTCATGCGGAAATCTCTATTTGGTTGTAGACTTGTAGTGGCTTCTATTTTATCCAGGTTTTATGTAAAAGTAGAAATTGAATTTTGAAGACTCGACTGAACTAGACTCTCTTGAACATTTTGGATTTAAAAGAAGTTTAGACTTGAGATTTTCGTAGACCTAGCACTAATTGAATGAACATGTTGGACTTTTGTTGTGCTTGGTAGACTGAGCCAGCTACTACTAACAACTCCTTTGGATCGAGTTTGAAGTTGTGGATATTGGATAATGTCTTCAATGTGAAATTTTACATCGAAATGTATACTCTTTGAGTTTTAAATTTTACCCTTTGGTTCCTTGAGTACGGAGCTTGATTTGTAGGATCAAAGTGTTAATGTCGAGCATTTAACTTGATCTTGGTTATTCTGAAGTTCTCCATTGGAGTTTATTGGTGCGTATTGTGTAGAATCTCTTTAAGATTAAAGCAGATAAATGGAACCTTTATCTCGTCTATTTGAATAAATCATAAATTCCTTGCTTTTCTACGTTGAACTGGTTTGGGATGTTGGGATGTAGCACCTTGTTTTAAGTGTGTAACTCTATTGTTGTCCTCTTTTGTGGTGAAGATATCTACTCTTGTTGCAGGCTATTGCCTCCATGATGCGTGCAGAGGAGGCTGATCCAACAAACCTGGAAGTGCTTCTTGCTCTTGGTGTGAGTCACACTAATGGTTAGTTACTACTTCTCCATGTATTGCAAAATGTGGAATAATTCCAAATATCTTTGAACAAATCTTTACTTATCATCATTTTTTTTTACTTTGTGATGGGATTTCACATTTTGAAACTTCTCTGGGCTTGTAAGGACTTTTTTAGCCACAGTTCACATTTCTTGAGTGGTGGAGAAAGCCAAATTTTCTAGTGTGAAATTTTATGATTGGCAACCAAAACAAATAGTTTTCTTTGTGAAATTGCAGAGTTGGAGCAGGCAGCAGCATTGAAATATTTATATAGATGGCTTCAACATCACCCAAAGTACGGAACACTTGCCCCGCCAGAGCAGTCTGATTCTTTGTATATTGCTGACGTAAGACTCCATTTTATTGTGATTTTTTTAATTCACCTGTTGCTGCCATCAGTAATATGCAGATAAGCATGGAAAAAATTCATTTCAATCTCTTCTGTGGGAGGTTTTCTTTATACCCTTTAAATAGATTATGCCCATAGACTGTTGTAGGAGATCAATGTATATATGGGCTGTTATTGCTGAAGAAGAATATCTAAATGCTTTAGTAATGCATTGTGGAGAACAATGCTAACACCTTTTGGTTCTTCTGGTTCACAGGTTGCTAGGTTATTCAATGAAGCTGCTCAGATGTCACCAGAGGATGCTGATGCTCACATAGTGCTTGGGGTCTTGTATAACTTATCAAGAGAATATGACAAAGCTATCGCATCCTTTCAGATGGCATTGAAACTCAAGCCTCGTGATTATTCTCTCTGGAACAAGCTTGGTGCAACACAAGCTAATAGTATTCAGAGTGCAGATGCTATATCGGCTTACCAACAGGTAGTTATCCCGATTCCCATTTGCATTAAGGCCTATACTACCATATTGCTATAGGCATTCATAGAAATGTCTAGTGTTTTGAAATTCTCAATAAGTTTTTTTGTTTTATATTATAAATGAAATTTTATAAAAATGAAAGCATATACATAGGGGTGGGGTGGGTTGGGCTGGGGCATCCTGAAATCAACCTCCCTAGCTATTGACTTGGCCACCTAGCTAACATCTGTCAGAGTGAGCCTAAAATTTATATGTATTATCCGCAAACATGCATAGTTCGAAAACTTGGCGAGTCAACCGAGTAACTCGATTGAGTTTCGAGTCAAGTCGCCTCAAAACTCGAAGGAGACACTATTCAGCGAGTTACTTGGGTGACTCAGTCAAGTCGAGTTTTTCGACTTGCTAGACTAGGTCGAGTCACGAAAGGGTATTTTATTAATTTCATTTATAAAAAAAACATAAACTCGAATGTCACACTGTTTTGCATCATATTTTTTTTTGGGTTGCAAAGCCAACGCACTATGGGTTATGTTAAACCTTGTTCTTAGGTTTGAGGCTGCAAAACCAGCCTAGTTTGGGTTCTTTTAACCTAGGTTTTTCAAGTTATTTGTGGTTCAATCTTGAATAAAATGTCAAGAAATCGGTAATTACTTAATTGTTATAAATATATATTTCGAGTTAGGTCAAGTCGAGTTTTTTTTTTTCACGTTTGCCGAGTTACTCGACCCGGTTAACTTTCGAGTCGAGCCGAGTTTCCGGGTTTTTGAACCATGGTTTCATGTGGAATCATGTTTTTGTAGTCTTCCTTGTTCTTTTGACAGGTGTGAGGCGATGCTTTAGGACCTCTAGAAATGTGAGGTGTGACGAGCCATGTAAAAAATCAATTAAAACTTCCAGAAAGATTTAAACAAGGACCATAATATATAGAAGACAGTACATAAATGATGCACTGTCATAATAAAAAAGATATTTAAGAGAGCAAGGAAATTATTTGATTATGATTTATTTTTCCTTTCAGTATATATATATATATATATATATATATATATATATTAAGGGGTTCCATAAAAACTGAATTTTGGGCTAGCGGCTCCAAATTCCTTTGTAGTGTACTCGAGAGATCCTTACTTTGAAAATTGAAATAGGGCCTCAAAAGGGTTTTAGAAATCTGAAATATAAGGTTAAACATAAAAAATGAAACAATATAAACAAAATGAAGTAATGAAAAAAGTCATATTTAAGTGTCAGCTTTGTTATGTGAAACCTATTTTTTGCAAACCTCAAGGTGTGAGGCTTGACCTCTCTCTTTGAGGCTTGAGCCTTAGGGTTGGCACAATACGTTTCCCTTGTACCTCGCCTCGAGGCATAAACCTCACAGGCCTTTCAAAACAATGGTCTACTTCAAATATGGATTACTACATTACAATAGAAGCTACTTTTTTAATATAAAATGCCAAGTAGCTCACCAAGATGGAATCCAACATTTTGACCTCTTTTAACATATCCCCATTGACTATTTATTCAATCTGCATGTGTGTGTTTTATATGGATTTTGCTTACATCATCTATTGTTCTTCTCAGTTTTGGCTATTCATTTGGCATCTCATTTTCAACTCACATAGAACATACCTTGGAAATAGTTTTTTTGAAAAGGGAGGGGCATGCCCCTTCAGGATTTCCCCAATTGTAGTGTACCATATGCGGATGAGATTTCGTTAGGCTTTAGCATTTCAAATGCTATAGTGCAAATGCCACTTCTGATTTTGCTGTTAATATAACAAATTTGGTATCATGAAAACTTCTGTGGTTGAATTTCATGTATATTATCAATGGACTAGACTACGTAATGGTACAATCCACACATCTTACATGCATAGCAACGATAATTTAACAACGACTGCGTTTCATATGGGCCATAGGAATTTTTCATATTGTGTATCTTTTGGTTTGTTTGGCGATCATGCTTCTATTTCTTTGAGATCCTATTTTTTCCCGACTTAAACATGTATAAGTTTCTTGTTTTGTCTGTGGGTTCCCAGGCACTAGATTTGAAACCCAATTATGTTCGTGCATGGGCCAACATGGGTATCAGTTTTGCTAACCAGGTTTGTTCCTATATTTAGTTTCTTCACGTTTTGTCTTTGGCATTCATTAGATAAAGACTGAAAATACTATTTCATGGTCTGCTTTGGGATTTTACCTACAACTGGGAATGCAAATGAACTGATGTTAAAATTTTATTGATTCACCATCAATAGATTATAGAAGGAGTGCTAGCCCCAGACACACTAAGTCAACTTTTTTCCAAAGACGCAGAGTGGGTGCAACATGTGGTGTTGCTACCCTATAACAAGGTGATAGCTTGACACTTTGTTGCCACCATCTTGCGTCTTTGGAAGACTGCGACTGGGGATAGCATTCTGTAGATTATAGTTTCAACAACTATATTTTTGCCTAGTTTTAGAGCAATTAGATAAAAAACAATGAAATGTATGTACAGCTAGCTCTCTTTAATTCGGGTTCCTGGAGGTCTGCAGTTTTGACATGACATACAGAATATTGTAGCAACTTCTGAACTACCATCATGATTCTTATTTGGATCATTATAAAACTATAATAATGCATTTTAATCAAATGTATTTGTGGGGAAAAAAACTTTTTGGTTGCATGGCAACACATGTTTACATGATTTATCTTCTATATTTCGGCTTTTCCTTAAAAAAACCATGTTCTTGTTTATGAGTTGCATTATATTTCTGGAACATAGTACCCTTTTCTGCAAATGCTTGAACAGGTCTATTCTTGTCCGAAAATGGTGTATTTTACCTCTTTGGAATAGAAAGTGTCATTGTTTACGAGTGATTATGTACTATCATCAATTAAAATTTTAAAACTTAGTCCCTGCCCATTCTTTGCTTGGCACATCAGAACGCTACAGAATGATATGTTTACATATTTGTTGTTGCTTTCAGGGTATGTATGAGGAGTCTGTTCGTTACTATGTCCGAGCACTTGCGATGAATCCGAAGGCTGACAATGCCTGGCAGTATTTGAGAATCTCTCTCAGGTATGATGGTGAAAATTTTATTTTCTTGAACTTTTGGTGATAATTGCATAGCTCACATTTCTCCTTTCCTTGTTCTGTAGTTGTGCTTCTCGAAATGACATGCTGGAAGCGTGTGATTCACGAAATCTCGATGTCCTCCAGAAAGAATTTCCACTCTGATATTCATATTTGTTTGGGAGCTGGGAGCTATAGATGTTAAAAGAGGTAAGTAATGAGCTGAGGTCTGAATTCAGAGGCTCCAATCTTGTAGTTAAGATTTGTATGTTATATAACTGAGATGCAGTTCAGGCTTCAGGTGAGGCTTTGTACGTGTACAAGTGTTATGCTGCACTTCAATTCATAGTAAGCAGCGTCCCAGCCTTGGTAAGAGAATAAGAGCAGGTAGTCATGGTGGGGAGAACATCTCGATCTTGCAGAAAAGGCCTAGGGAAAAGTGAAGAGATGGGAAGGGGCCAAAATAAATCTCAAAAGCATGATGTATTGACTTCGTGTATGTGACAAATAAAAAATTTCAAAAAGGGTAATATAAACATGCATTTATTTCATCTAGCAGTCTTGAATGATGGTGGTGATCGTTTGACTAAAAAAAGACTTGGAAATCAGCAAGAAAGAATCCCAGTCAAAATCTGAATGTAGTTGGGGGTGGAGGTGGACATATAGAAGCATCCACCTTGTATGCCCCATAAATTCCCTCCACTAGTCCTAAGCTCGATATAAATGGCACAATAGTCATTTTCATACCTTGGATAACAGAGGGGTATTCCTTCTAAACCCAGCTTCATTATTTTTATCTGTAAATGTTGTTATTGTCTATTTCCTTTCTGGTTATCAGCCAATATAATCAACAAAATGAAGTGAATTGCTACATGTCTAACCTGCCATCAAGGAGGCAAATCTTCTGACTGCATGAGTCAATCACTAATATTCTGGGTGGATACCTCCATGAAGCAAATTTCTTACATTGGTCCTCTAGAAGATCTGCGCTCCCATCAAGGGGCATGAATGTGCTAGGGTGATGGTGCGGTTGCTCACTTAATCCTTTCAGGGATAACTAGCGTAGATAAGTAGTGTCGTGAACTGCTCCAAGACACAAAAAATCGATCGGTATGATTTCTGTAGCAAAACGGTTTAGCAGAACTGTAGATTTGATGGCATAAGCGTTGAAACATTGGGTTAATGAAACGGGATGCAATTCCATTTCTCTAGTCTCAACAAAACAATGTAATATCATTGTATTTATTTATTTATTTTAGGTACAAGATGTATTTCATCTTGCACAAAACACGTCACTGCAGTTAAATCTCTTTCAGGCTCTTTTATGCCACTTCTACATTAAAAACAAAACAAAAAAAAAAAAAGGATAAAGCTTCTGAGACCCCATTAGGGCCAAGACCACCGAGATGGGATTTCATGTGGGGCCTACCATGTGAAATGGACCCCACCTAAAATCCAATGCTCTTAGGGCATGGTCTCAATGGTCTTGGCCCTAATGGGTCCTCAGTAGCAAAGTTCAAAAAGGATAAAGCTTCTGAGACCCCATTAGGGCCAAGACCACCGGGACCATGCTCTAAGAGCATGGGATTTCATGTGGGGCCTACCATGTAAAATGGACCCCACCTGAAATCTACTGCTCTTAGGGCATGGTCTCAGTGGTCTCGGCCATAATGGGATCTCAGTAGCAAAGTTCAAAAAAAAAAATATACTAAGAAGAAAAAAACTTCTTTCCGCTTGTTTATTCATTGCACTTTTTCTCAAAGCACTTCCTTCTCTCCATTACGAGAAGTAGCAAAAGCTTAGTTAAATGTCGCAAATTATAGCATCTAACGGCAGATGTTTCAAACCCATTTGCCAAACCCAAAAGAGTTTTGAATTTGACTTACATGGGAAGGATAAGATAGATGGCAGTGACAGAATTCATCTTCAAACAATTATTCTGTAATGCCGAAGAAAGCCGCAGAAGGCTTGTGCAGTCAGCAGTTGCCATATGACATTGTACAAAATGATACAGACCCAAAATAATTCAACTTGCCCAGTTGTATCAATTCAAGATAGGACTAGTGATTGGGCAGAATTCGGATGGCAAAAGATTACCTCTGGTGCGCTCGGGCATCCACAAAAGTGGGCAGAAGTCATTTCACCTGTCCACATCATTTTGAGCTTAGCCCGGGCAGCCATTAGAGGTAATCTTTTGCCGATTAGGATATCCCATATTAAAGTTTCTAATGACGTGTTCAGTGACAATTGGCTCAAGTCTGAGTAGTCAAGTATGCTCCTAGGGGAATTACAGTCTATCATTAATGAGGACAACGATGGTACAGATACATTAGAATGTGGCACAAGATTCTCTCGAGTTGAACCCCTAGAGGTCGCCACGTGTCTCCTTTGACACCCCTTAACCATGGGTAAGGTTCACCCACCCCTAGGGTTCACTAACCCATTCTTGGTTTTTTTTTTATTTTATTAATTATTATTTTTTAAATTAAAAAAACTGTTTTTAGAG
The DNA here is from genome assembly GCA_015143295.1 of Tetracentron sinense. Classification (NCBI taxonomy): domain Eukaryota; kingdom Viridiplantae; phylum Streptophyta; class Magnoliopsida; order Trochodendrales; family Trochodendraceae; genus Tetracentron; species Tetracentron sinense. The sequence continues at coordinate 64,370,062 of CM026551.1, forward strand.
TTTTTTAATATAAAAAATAATAATTAATAATAAAAAAAAAAACCAAGGATGGGTTAGTGAACCCTAGGAGTGGGTGAACCTTACCCATGGTTAAGGTAAGGGGTGTCAAAGGAGACACGTGGCAACCTCTAGGGGTTCAACTCGAGAGGATCCTGAGCCTTAGAATGTAACCTCCTGTTTTTTCTCAATATATCTAGTCGGTTCTACCTAACCCCAGTTTACCTTCCTTCCCACAAAAGAAAAGAAAAAAGGTCATGGTTTGAGTACTGCTATAGTTCTATAAATGAGAAATCTATATAAAAGGAGATGGCGAGACAAATACATTTGGAATCGATAGAATTAAGCACAATAAAAAGTACTAGTCTCTTTGACCCCTCCGATGAAAAAAAGGGGTACAAGTCTCTAGTGCTGAATACACGTGCTGAATACACTCACCGCCGGAAGGCATTGCCTTCACGTGCTTCTGACTTCCCCTGCAGATAATGTGTTAGACGATGTACACTTTTTTTTTTGGGTGACGAGGGTATCCGGACCTCTTAGAGCACCCGACTAGTTCCCCGGGCACGTGCAGAGCCCTCTCTCCACACGCACCAGCAAAGTCAGGATAAATCTGGAGGGTGGCCAACGAGAGCAGGGAATCGAACTCAGGACCTCCGCTTCGTGAGGCGTGGTTGTTGGGGCTGATGGCCCTACTTGTGGAGCTCCCCCCTTTATCAGCACCATATATGCTCTTTTGAGGAGCATCCAGGAAATTCCTGCCACTAGATGACCCTACTTGGGTAGCTTCCCAGGCATCGTCGTCTGATGCTTTCTTCAGTCGTTTCCATCTTTGCCCCTCGTGCAGCTCAGCATCCATTTGCATCTCCCGCAGCTAGCTAGCAACTCTCTCTTCTTGGGACAGCTTGAGGGTGCTCTGCCGGTGCTTATGGTATGATCCATTCGAGAGTGCTGCAGCAGATGATTTACTGCCTGCATGTTTGGACTCTGATCCTCGGATGAGATCAAGAACATGACGATGACCTGCTTGATGATGACTCCTGTATTCTCTTTCCGTTGTGGCTGTAAGAGTTTTAATATTTTACAACTCTTGGTGTGGCCCACGCAATCATGTTTTGGTTAATTCAAAATCTCGGATTGATAAGGTTGCTATCAGAGAATGTTTAAGTTGGTGGGTCCCACTAAGATGTGGTCAAACATGGGACTCTCACATGTTCGATAATTAAGGAGAAACGGTTGGATGACTCACCGTTAGATTTGGTGTGACTTCCCATGACCCTTGGATCGTGATGGGTGGTTACGAGGGTTTATATCTTATAAGTTTTGGGAAAGTCCCTCTTCTCACTCACGTTATTTTCAAGCCCCATCGATAAACTTGAGAGGAGAAGAGAAGACTCCCAAAAGGAGGTTCTTGATTTTATTTTGCAGGTTTCTGGATTCATAAGGTCGTTCATATTGTCCTCGGCATTATTCATTGATCTTAAAAGGTACGAATATTTTATCCCTGAATTTATGTTCACTAGATTAATTTAATATTGCATGGTCTAGATCCTCTCATATTTTATTCGACATAGAATAGTATTTTGATATGAGATTCAGTTTAATCTTACAATTGGTATCAGAGCACAGGCTCGAACCATGCTTTTAAATTAATCTAACAATGATGGATTAATTCGGATTAATTATTATAATTATTGTTTTTAATTATAAATAATTTTTCTGGAATTTTTGAGGTAATGTTATACCTTTAGTTGAATTCGGAATATTTTAATTTATTAAAGGTAGTTATAAAAAAAAAAAAATTTTTTTTTTTTTCTCTCGGTCGTTTCCGGTTGGACGGTGTTTCCGCCGCCGGCGATCATCGGAAAACTCTGCCGCCGGTGGGGTTTTGGTCGCCGGACTACTGCCGACCTTTTGGCACCGGCGGCTGCCGGGATGGTGGCCGGTAGGGCCCCCACTAAAGAACTTAACTGCTACGGCAGTTTGGTTTTCAAAAAAAAAAAATAATAAAATAAAATTTCGGGTGAGAGTGACGAGGGTCAAACCGACCCGTTGACCCGGTCCGACCCTACAGGGCGGACCCGGACCCGAAAACCTATGGGTCAGACCGACCCGTTTTTGAACCCGGACCCGAATTCTAATGGGTCAACCCGGACCGAATTTGGACCCGACCCGTTTGTATCCATACCGGTCCACCTGAACCAGACCGGTCTAACCGAATCGAACCGGTCAGACCGGACCGAATCAGACCGGAAGCCGTAAGCGCAAGCGCGTGACGCGCACTGCATCTTGCGACGCGCACTCCCGCGCGTGACGTGCACTCCCGCGCGTGACGCGCACTCCTAGCTTTTGAGACGCGCGTGTCATGCGCGTGACACTCGCAGGGACGTGTCTGGTGCGCGTGATGCGTTTCCAGGACACGTCCAGGGAAGTGTCTTACCTCTTTTGAGGTTTTTGAGTGTTCTGGTTTCATTTTTTGGGTCCTTTTGGACTTCTGAGCATTATAAATGACTGTTTTAGTGCATTTTTAAGGTTTGGGTCATTCCTAAAGGGGTTTAGGAATGACCAGTAAGGCAGATATTCGAATGAGCATAACTGAATTAGGTTAGATTGTCTTGCCCAAAGGTGACCGTCCTAAAGAAGTTATGATCCTTTGAATAGGAGATTTTGATCTCTTGTAATCTGCAAGTTTGCACTTAAATACATAGAATAACTAGTCTTGCCCAAAGGTGTCTAGGGACTTCTTGTAGTATAAGTGGGACAGAATAACTTATATGTGGAAGTGAGAGAAGGATAACCCTCTTGCCCAAAGGTGTGGAAGTGTCTTGATCAATCCAAAGCATGATAGGTTAGTTCTGTGCGCGACTATTGTCGCCATTTGGGGGGTGAATTGCATATCGAAATCTCTTGCCCAAAGGTGTGATTAGATGATGCGCCCACCTGTCCCGTAAAGTGGAAGAAATCATTTTTTAAAATATTAAACCACTTTAGCTAATCCGGCTCAACCCCTAGACCGGTTAGAATTATTAATTAGCAACTACAAGAACCAAATAAAGTTTTATAATTTGTGCGATAATTTGTATTACAAACCATAACATATATAGACATCATTATTTGCAGCTATGGACGGATCTGTTGTACACAGGCATTTGACTGGGATTGAACCATTGAATGGCTCAAACTATGGTTCTTGGAAGATGCAGCTAGACATTGTTCTAGGCTGCCTAGACTATGACTTTGTCCTCCTGGAGGAAAAGCCGGATGCTCCCATTGCTGAGTCTTCGGACTCAGATAAGTCTTTGTTTTCGAAATGGGAGAAGGCCAATCGGATGGCCATGATGATCATCAGGGCTTCTATTCAGGAAGCCATCAGAGGAGGTATCCCTTCGGCTGAGACAGCTAAAGAGCTTCTTGAGACTATCAAGAAGCAATTTATGGGGTCAGTTAGATCCAGACAGTACAGCAGTCTGACTCAGTTGATTTCTATGAAGTATGATGGTGCTGGGAGCGTTCGAGAACATTTTCTCAAAATCTCGAAGTTAGTTATCTCTCTCCGAGAGTTGGGTTTGACCATTGAGGATGACCTCATGGTCCATTTAGCTGTGGCTTCTCTTCCTCACTCCTTTGATGCATTCAAAGTTAATTACAGTGCACAGGACAGAAAGTGGACCCTCAACGAACTGATAGCAGTTTGTGTGAGTGAGGAAGAACGCACTAAGCGTGGTAAGGCCGAATCTGCAAATTTGGCTATTCGTTCTGGAAGTAAGAAGAACTTCAAGACAAAAGTTTTCAAGAAGCCAAATACTCAGAGATTTTTTCCAGGGCAGAGTTCAGGGCAGAACCAGGGTCATCAATTCAAAGGGAAAGGGAAGACAGATCAGTTTCAGGGCAGAGGGATTGTCATCAAACCAGAGGAGATAGAATGTTTTTTCTGCAAGTTGAAAGGGCATGTGAAGAAAGACTGCTTTAAGTATAAGGAATGGGCCAAGAAGAAGAATAAATGTATTAATTTATCATTGGTATGCTTTGAATCAAACCTAGTGGATGTTCCTTCAAACACTTGGTGGATTGATTCAGGTGCCTCTGTGCACATTTCTCATTCTCTTCAGGGGTTCGTACATAGACGTAAGGCCAAGGATGAGGAGCTTCTATTCATGGGGAATTCTTCACCAGCAGTAGTAGAGGCTATTGGGACTTGCAGACTGATTTTAGACTCTGGTCATGTTTTGCTTTTGGATGATACTTTTTATGTGCCGTCTTTTAGACGGAATATTATTTCAGTTTCTAGACTTGGTACATCTGGCTATAGTTTTTTATTTGAGGGGAGTGTGCTATCTGTTAGACATAATTTACAGATTATTGGAAATGGTATTTTGATTGATGGTCTTTATCAATTGGTTTTGGATTCTAGTTTTGCATCATCCTTACTATGCATGACAGTTGATTCTTCTACTCCAGTTGCCGGTTCTAAACGTGTTAGACAAAAGGGAAATTCTTCTATGTTGTGGCATCGTAGATTGGGTCATATATCAAAGGAGCGTTTAGAGTCTTTAGTTAAGTCTGAAGTTCTGGAACCCCTTGACTTTTCTGACTTCGAGACTTGTATAGACTGTATTAAAGGAAAAATGACTAAGAGTCGGAATTTGGATGCAGTTAGAAGTACTGGTCTTTTGGACCTAATACACACTGATATATGTGGACCTCTCCCTACAGCATCTCGAGGTGGTCAGCGATACTTCATCAGTTTTATCGATGACTTCTCTCGTTATGCCTTTGTATTTCTAATTCATCATAAGTCTGAAGCATTAGAGATGTTCAAGCAATACAAGGCTGAAGTGGAGAAGCAGTTGGACAGGCCGATTAAAGCTGTCCGTTCTGATAGAGGAGGTGAATACTATGGGAAAGTTGATGTTGATGGGGTTAACCACGGTGGATTTGTCAGTTTCCTTCGTGAATACGGTATTGTGCCTCAGTACACCACTCCTGGGACTCCGGAACAGAATGGTGTAGCTGAGAGGAGGAACCGAACGTATATGGATGCTGTTCGCAGCATGATGAGTCACACAGATTTACCTGATAGCTTTTGGGGTGAAGCCCTTAAGACCGCTGTTTATATTTTGAACAGGGTCCCCAACAAGGTAACTCCTGAAACCCCCTTTTTCCTCTGGACTGGGAGAAAGCCTAGTCTTCATCATTCTCGCATCTGGGGTTGTCATGCTGAAGCAAGAATTTATGATCCCACCTTGCAGAAGCTTGATCCTAGAACTGTGAGTTGTCGCTTCATTGGATATCCGGAGAGATCGAAGGGTTTTAGATTTTACTGTCCTTCTAGACCATCTCAGTTTGGGGAGACCAATAATGCGAGATTTCTGGAAGATGGTGAAATTGGAAGCTCAGTTCACAGAGAAGTTGTTTTTGAGGAAGTACTTGATGATGGTAGTTCATTTTCACTACTACCACTTCTAGCTAGACCGCTTTCACCGGTTGTTCAGGTCACTCGTACAGTTGCAGTGCCAGTGCAAGAAGAACAACAGGGTGCGACAATAGCGGCTGATATTGTTGCACCAACTCAAAATGTTGTTGCTCCAACTGTTGCTGCACCAGTATCTCTGAGAAGATCTTCACGGGATAGAAGATCAGCTATGTCTTCTGATTATGAAGTGTATTTGAATGAAGGTGACATTAGTGATTCTGTAGATCCTTCCAGTTTTCAAGATGCTCTGCAGAGTCCGCACTCTCAAGAATGGTTGAATGCGATGAGAGAGGAATTGATGTCAATGGAGAAGAATTCAGTCTGGGATCTTACATCTTTACCTCCTAATTCCTCAACCATTGGGTGTAAATGGATTTACAAGACCAAAAGGGATTCTGAAGGTAAAATTGAAAGATTTAAGGCAAGGCTTGTGGCCAAGGGTTTTAAGCAGAAGGAAGGCATTGACTATGTTGAGACCTTCTCGCCTGTTTCGAAGAAAGATTCCCTCAGAATTATTTTGGCTCTTGTAGCGCATTTCGATCTAGAACTTCACCAAATGGATGTTAAAACTGCTTTTCTGAATGGTGAACTTGAAGAGGTAATTTTCATGGATCAACCGGAAGGTTTTGTTACTCCTGGAAGTGAAGAACTTGTTTGCAATCTGAAGAAGTCGATTTATGGTTTGAAACAGGCCTCCAGGCAATGGTACCTGAAGTTTGATAAAGTTGTTATTCAACAAGGTTTCCATGAAAATCCAATGGATCGATGCATATACCTCAAGTTGAGTGGGAGTAGGTTTATCATTCTTGTGTTGTATGTCGATGACATTCTTTTAGCAAGTAATGATGTTCATATGCTTCATGATACCAAGCTATTCTTGTCTCGGAATTTTGATATGAAAGATATGGGAGAGGCAAGTTATGTCTTAGGCATCAAGATCACTAGAAATCGCAGTTCAGGATGTTTGGGTTTATCACAAAGGGCTTACATTGACAAAGTGTTAACCAGATTCAAGATGCAGAATTGTGCTCCCGGAGATGCTCCAGTAGTTAAGGGAGACATCTTCAATAATCGTCAATGTCCCAAGAATGAAGTTGAAAGACTTCAAGTTGATTCTACTGATTATGCTTCCGCAGTTGGGAGTCTTATGTATGCCATGATTTGCATCAGGCCTGACCTGAGTTTCATTGTTGGGATGTTGGGAAGATATCAGAAGAATCCTGGAGCTGTTCACTGGACTGCAGTTAAGAAAGTACTTCGGTATCTTCAAAGGACTAAAGATTTCATGCTGGTTTATCGGAGATGTGATGAGCTGGAAGTTGTTGGTTATTCAGATTCTGACTATGCTGGATGTCAGGATAGTTTGAAGTCGACTTCGGGATATGTTTTCATGTTAGCTCAAGGTGCAGTTTCATGGAGAAGTGCCAAGCAATCCTTGGTGGCATCTTCTACCATGGAAGCAGAGTATGTTGCTTGTTATGAGGCTGCACAACAGGCCATTTGGATAAAGAACTTTATCAGTGAGCTCAAAATAGTGGACTCCATTGAGCGACCGATCAAAATTCATTGTGATAATGCAGCTGTCGTTCAATATGTTAAGAACGACCATGTCACAAGCAGGAACAAACATATAGAGATAAAATATCTATATGTGCGAGAGAAAGTTCGAGCTGGTTTAATCATTATCCCTCACTGTTCTACCTTAATCATGATTGCTGATCCATTGACTAAGGGTCTTTCAGTTAGAGTTTTCAAAGAGCATGTAACCCGTATGGGAGTTTTAGAGTCTTTTGATTCCTTTGTTTAGTGGGAGTATTTATTTATTATCTCATTCCAGTCCTTTTTATGATTCATATATTATGTTGATATACTCTCATTTATAAATGTTATGGTTTTGGAAATAATTGATGCATCATTTTAGTTGTTCTTATGTTTTTGAATGCACGTGCGAAAGTATAGACATCAAGTGATGGTATTCACATGGCGGATGCCATTGATGTCAAGTTAAGCCCGAGAGCGTGCACAAAGCTCTCAAGTCGCTTGGGTTGAATATGGTTGGGCACCATGTTTGAGGCCTTCATTCTGGATATAAGGTGATGGATTTCACATGACGGATGTCGTAAGGTATCAGAATGACATGCATATGCTTAAATGCATGTAGCGTGGACACTTATGGATATACGCATATTGATCACATAAAGTTGTGTATTTTCCATGTCACACCATAATAGTCATCATAAAGTTCCTCTCGAAGATATTAGTGTTACTAGCAGTTTGACCATGGAGTGGCCTGTATCATAGTAATGAAAACTAGTAGATACTATGTGCTTCCATGATCACTGTTAGTGACACTCTTGTTTTAGAGTGAAAGTTTAAGAACATGTAATTCTCGGCAACTATTTTTAAAATAAAATAGAGTGGCCACTCACATTTTTTAAAGGTTTCAATCCGGGAAGTCTTTTCTTTAATTATTCTTTTAAAGGGATTGCTTGGGCCAAGTGGGAGATTGTAAGAGTTTTAATATTTTACAACTCTTGGTGTGGCCCACGCAATCATGTTTTGGTTAATTCAAAATCCCGGATTGATAAGGTTGCTATCAGAGAATGTTTAAGTTGGTGGGTCCCACTAAGATGTGGTCAAACATGGGACTCTCACATGTTCGATAATTAAGGAGAAACGGTTGGATGACTCACCGTTAGATTTGGTGTGACTTCCCATGACCCTTGGATCGTGATGGGTGGTTACGAGGGTTTTTATCTTATAAGTTTTGGGAAAGTCCCTCTTCTCACTCACGTTATTTTCAAGCCCCATCGATAAACTTGAGAGGAGAAGAGAAGATTCCCAAAAGGAGGTTCTTGATTTTATTTTGCAGGTTTCTGGATTCATAAGGTCGTTCATATTGTCCTCGGCATTATTCATTGATCTTAAAAGGTACGAATATTTTATCCCTGAATTTATGTTCACTAGATTAATTTAATATTGTATGGTCTAGATCCTCTCATATTTTATTCGACATAGAATAGTATTTTGATATGAGATTCAGTTTAATCTTACAGTGGCAGCTTCAGAATCTGACCGCCCTTGAGGTGAATGCTTCGCACGCTTTGGCTCTTGATGATAACTCTTGCTTCTCTCTTTGCCTTCACTTGTGGCAGTTTCAGAGTCTAACTAGACTTTGTGTGGACGCTCTTCGTACTTTAAATTCTTGGAATGACTCTTCTTTCTTCGTTCCTCTCCTTCACTGGGAGCGGCTTCCGAGTTTGACCGGCCTTCAGAAAAACGCTCCTTGTGTTTTGAGTTCCTATGATGATTCCTCTTTCTTCTTTCTTCCCCTTCACTAGAGGCAGCTTCTGAACCGAAATGTGCTTTGGATGATAAATATTTCTCACGCTTTGAGCTCTCGTGAAAAAGCTTCTTCTTGCGTTCTTTACTTTCATGCTTCTGTTCCTTATCCTTCTTCTTTGCTTCCACCTACATAAATCCACTGATGTGCTCAGCAGCAAGACTAGCCAAAGCTTTGGAATGAATATTAGTATCAAAGACAAAACACAGCGTACCATAGTTCTAGGAACTACTACAAACCATAAACCCTTTTTTTCCCCCCCTAAAACAAGTTGACGCTAATCTACAAAATAGAAACCTTGACACCCTGAAGAAAGCACAAACATTGAGCTCGGCCTTATTAGCTACGCAATTGTGACTTACACACATTTCTGGTAAGATATGAATACAAGGTGTCCGAAACAAAGAAACATTCAAAAAACTCCACCCATCTAATAATCATAAGATTTACAGACGAGAAAATAGAGATTACACAAAGAAACATTCAAATATGCCCAAACCCAGAGCTTATTTACAAGATAAGCCTTGCTACACAGTAGTTAACAAAATTAAGCAACAATCAGGAGCAAGAAAGGGTAAAGGGTGAGGTTGAGGGAACAGCAGCAGAAGCAGAAAAAGGAATTATTTACAACCAAACTTCTACAGACCACAAAATATAAAAGTGGGGAGCAGTACCGTAAATAAAAAGCTAGTGAACCACTAGTCATGCATAAATTGATCAATTAACAAGAAGTATCTGGAACCTTGATACCTTATGGTGAACACGAGTCTCAGCAGAAAGAAAGCTCTTCGTGTGAAGACTTGTAAAAATTAAGGCTACCCCATCACCCCTTTGAGATGGCAGGCCAATGCTATAGATAGTTACAACTCTACCCACCAAGCTAGTAGGACAAAAGTTTCTGAGATCCCGGTTGCCCCCAATTTTAGGAATCAAAGAAACAAAGATCACCTTATCAAATGTCCCTGACTCCCTGTCCTATGAAATTCATTGACCACTCATTAAAATAGCCTTAATTATAGGCCAACGTATTTATAAAAGCAACAATTATAATAATTTATTTATTTTGAATGGGTCTGGGTTTGCCTTTTCAACACATTTTTAAAACGGTTGGTTAGGGGTAGATATTGTTATCCCACCCAAATCGGTTTTGAGTACCAGACACAAACACAACCCATAGTCATTCTTATATATGCATGATTAGGAAAGTAATATAGTAACCTAAAAATTCTGAAATGTTGGGCTGAAAGAAGGTGTGGGATGATTAAATTCCGCAGTTTTGGAATTTAAAAGTTGGAATGAAAGTCGAGGGATGCTGGTGCCAAACATAACTTCTCAGCTCAATAGACTAGGATCAGGGGAGGTAGCCCAATAAGCAGATATAATGTTGGAACTGACGGTTTCAGCGCGTGGCAAATAAGGAGCCAGTCACTAAGGAACGGGGGCTTACTCAAGACTATTGTGGCTGGTATGTCGAGTCTATGTTGGACAACCTGTAAACGCAAATTTCAAGCGTCTTTTTATGGTTGACATCTTGAATCTTGCGATCAAATTACCTCAATTATTGTATGAAGTTTATTATCCAATCCAAGTAAACCTGGATTGTTAATTATCTTTCCGATTTGGGAAAGAACCTTTGATTAAGAAGAAAAAATAAAAGAACAAAGATTGAATAAATTTATATTTATTTATTCAAAGGGAGAAAATGGCTCTCTTTTCTTCTCTGAATTTTCAAGGGAATGCCTTATATTTCTTCGTGTCTCCAACTTTTGTGAGGAAAACCTCTTCTTTTATACTTTGAGAGGGGTCCTTTTTGGTCTCTCTCCATTGACTTCCTTATTTTTGGGAAGTCAAACATGGGTCCTCCTCTTAGAGGAGGCCAACTCATGGTCTCCCTTATCCGGGAGACTCCTAGATAAGAAGAGTCCTCTTTTTTGGACTCTTTTGAATTGGTTTTCCCATTTTTTGGGAAAACCCTCTGATCTTCTCCAAAAGGGAAGAGGGGGGGGGGGGGGGGGGGGGGGGGGATATTCTCTCCTAATGAGGAATTGCCAAATGACATTCCTAATGAGGTAATTTCATCATAGGATTCAAAAGATGCGGATCCTTATCTTGGGATCCCTAAAGTCAAGAAAATCTCTTTTTGAGATTCTTCAAGATGTGGCAGTTAGCTACTTATTGCCATTTTTAGTCAAAGGGAGGTCCATGGGTCAGCTATATGGACATGTGTCAGTCTCTCGGAGGCTGGCACACAAAGATCATCTTTTAGATTTTGGTTCTCACGGATTGGACACGTGTCATCCTCTTGGAGGCTGATATTCAAAGGTCATTTGTGAGGTTTTGGTCCTCATGGATTGAATATGTGTCAGCCTCTCGGAGGCTAACACTCAAAGATCATCCGTGAGGTTTTAGTTCTCACGGATTGGATACGTGTCAGCCTCTCGGAGACTGACACTCAAAGATCATCCGTGAGATTTTGGTCCTCACGGATTGGATACGTATCAACCTCTTGGAGGCTAGTACCAAGGTTCATCTGTGAGGTTTTGGTCCTCACGGATTGGACACGTGACAGTCTCTCAGAGGTTAACACTCAAGACTCATCCGTGAGGTTTTGGTCCTCATAGATTGGGTACATGTCAGCCTCTCGGAGGCTGATACTCAAGGTTAATCCGTGAGGTTTTGGTCCTCACGGATTTGGTACATGTCAGCCTTTCGGAGGCTGACACCCAATAATTTTATCCGTGAGCTTTTGTCCTCATGGATTGGATATGTATCAAGCCCATGAGGGTTGACACTAAGACTTGATCCATGAGGTTTTGGTCCCTATGTATTGAACATGCATAAGCCCCATTGAGGCTAGCACTAAGAGGTAACTGAGAGGTTTTGTCTTCTCAGAGGTAGAGATCAAGTGTAGGCAGCTGCTTTGAACTTGGTACATCCGAATCAATCGTTAGGGTGTGACAATTTTGTTGCCCACACATAACCTAAAATTTTTTTTTTTTGTATTATCATACATCCAGTTTTTTGGCAGTAAAATATAAATTTTTATTTAATAGGGGGAAAAGAATATGGTGTTCTGAAATTTCCATATTTCTTTGTATCAAGAAGAAATATGCCTATGTATATATTTCTCTGATCAAGATACAAAAAAATAATATACAATTGTTAAGGCACAGGATTCTCTCGAGTTCAACTCGAGAGAATCTCTCCATTTGAAAGCCAAGTTTTTATATAAGGAATAACCAAGAAGAAGGGAAAAGAAAAGAGAAGAAGAAAAAAAAGAAATTTGCAATTGGCCCAGTTCTCTCTCTCTCTCCTGTTTTTTTCTTTTATTTTGAGGGGACAAATTGTCTCTCTTTCTTGCAATCACAATTTTTCCTTCTCTTGGGGTGCTCACTCCCCACCCGTCCCTCTCTCTATCTGCCTCAATCCTAGTTGATTATTCTGGTGTAGCCTTGTAGGCACCAATAGTCTCTACCTCCCTCTCTCTCTCCCATGTAATTGCATTGGGTAACCGATGGTTTCTCCTCTCTCTCCTCTCTATTTTCTATGTTAAGACCAGTAGTACCTCCCTCCCTCTCTCTCTCTCTCTCTCTCTACGCCCTTTCCTTCCTCCTATTCTCACTTTGGTTTCTTTTTCTGTTGAAAAAAAGGGACTGTGGTTCTCCCCTCCTCTTTCCATACTGATTTCACTTTTCTGATGATGAGAATTTAAAAAGAATTGCAGAAATTTATACTAATTATATGCAATTGAATGCCTTTTTTTTGGTCTAAAGAACTATAACCTATGGGTATCACGTGAATCTGTGTCTCAACCCAAATCTGAGCCAATATCTAAGTCCCAAGGCATTGTTTCTTGATGCTATAAGACATAACAGTTGAGTCCATGGCGAGTCCGTGTCCGCACGTATTGACACGCAACTCACCTGATGTCTCGAAGAGTGTATGCAACATAGATCATGATGCTAGTCGATCTAGCACACATTGCCAAAGATCCTAGCTGTATTAACATTGATTTGTTTATAAATTTGTGTGCGTGCATGTAGATATACGTGGTGTTAGTGTGGGTGAGTTGCACCACCCAACTAGGTCCTAGGAGCCATTAGGGAGTTATTGTATATATACAATCTTTGTGGCAAAAGTGATGTATTTGACTCATCTCAAGGTTAGTTTCTACGTTAAGAGATATATGGATTTCCTAGTTTGGTTACTTTTCCTAAAGTAAAGTTAATACGCAAGGAGATAATTTTAGTTTTAGAGACACTTGAAAAGGGTGGTGTCTATAAATACCTATGTAAGAGGGGTTCTCTTATCACTTTTTGAGGGCCTTGGATTGTCTCTGGCGAAGCCAGAAAGGGCTTGTCTCGGGGTTCCATAGAATAGGTGACAAGTGGTGGAGAAGTCAAAATCATGGGCCCATATTTTGACTTCTCCACACATATTAAGACATGTGGCGATAAGTATACGAGAATAAGGGGGAGAGATATCAAATGGGGAGAAGTCAAAATCATGGGGAGAAAATGGAATGATTTCTCCCATTTTTTTTGCCAACTGTGGCACAATGTATGGAACCCCAAGAGGAGTTTCTGGCTTCGCCAGAGACAATCCAAAGCCCTGGAAATGGCACCTATTCCTCTCCACTTGTAACCGGTTTTGCCAAAACCGGTTACACCCTGAGGTGGCCACTTGTCCCTTTTGACACCTCTTAACTATGGTTAAGATTCACTCACCCGTAATGTTCACCCACCTATCCTTGGTTTTTAGAAAAAAATATTTAATTTTTTTTAACCGTGGTTAAAATTTACCAACTCCTAGGGTTAAGTTTTTAAAAATATTTTTTCTAAAAACCAAATATAGTTGGGTGAACCCTAGGAGTAGATGAATCTTAACCACAGTTAAGTGGTGTAAAAAGGGTCATGTGGTGACCACAGGAGAGTAACCGGTTTTTTCAAGAACCGGTTACAACCGGAGAAGATCACCGGTCCCTGGAAATGTGTTTTTTTTTGGAGCCAAATCATCTACGGTGATAACCGGATTTGGCAAATCCGGTTATCACCCCTAGAGGTCACCACATGTCTCCTTTGACACCCCTTAACCGTGGGTAAGGTTCATCCACCCCTAGGGTTCACCCATCCATTTTTGGTTTTTTTTTTAATATTAGTTATTTTTTTAAAAATTAAAAAAACTGTTTTTAATATTAAAAAAACTCTAAAAACAGTTTTTTAATTTTAAAAAATGAATTAATATTAAAAAAAAAAACCAAAAATGGGTGGGTGAACCTTACCCATGGTTAAGGGGTGTCAAAGGAGACACGTGGCGACCTCTAGGGGCGATAACCAGATTTGCCAAATCCGGTTATCACCGTAGAGGATTTGACTCCTTGTTTTTTTACTTGAGACTGATACACTTTAGGGTTTTAGGTTTTAAACTTGGAATGCTTAAGTTTTTCTGCTTTTGTTATGTTGGTGAGTTCAAGATAACTGATCAACCTAAGTAAGTTTTAAGTTGATTGGATAGAGTTTTTACTAGAAATTAGAGGTCTGCCTTTTCTTAATTTTTCATTATTATTAAATAGAGGTAACAATTTTATTTGATCTCCTAGAAGCACAAGGCTTCAAGCGTCTTCCTACATATTTATTCATTTGTTGTGCGATCAAGTATTTAACTTTAGTTGCGCATCATGCAACGTCAACCTGTCAGGGTAATAAGACTCTTGGACTCCAAACCTTTACCCTATGTTTGGTTGTTGAGAAAATAAGTAAAAACATGGAAAAGAAAAGAAAATTAGACAAAACTTAACTACAAATTGTATTAAAAATCTAAAATTTTCTGTTCTTTTCCATGTTTTCATCAATTTTCTCGGCAACCAAACATAGCTAGCAAACACTGAAAGTGACCAAACTATTGCATCGAATATCATCAACAGGCTTTACATATTGATTTACCAATTTCTCGTGTGGAAACGTGATCGTGAGATTGACAACGTAAAATATATAGGAGAAAGAAATAGAAGAAAGAGGCAAAGAGCACAATCACGAGACAAGATTACGTGATTTGTCGAGTGAACGAATTTGTCGAGTGAGCGACTACGTCTACCGGCAAAAACAATAAAGAGCTTCTAGCATTCCACCATGCATATCAGTCGTGGCCCAAGATGACGATGACAGAACAAAATGAGTTTGAGAATATTGCCTGCAGCTATCTCAATTATGAGGCAACATTTTTTGAAGCATTTGCCTTTCATAATCAAATGAAGATCCACACTTGGCTGATTTCCTTCCATGATGGGTTCTTGTCCAAAAGAAGACCCCTCTGATTCGATCGAGAATGGCGGTCTAGATATGGTGTTCACGCTCAAATGATCCCATCCTCTTGGTTCTATACGGCTACTAAGAAGACTCAGAAAGCATCTGTGTCTTGCATGCCCAACAATATCATCGAGTTTTTTCTCTCCACATCAGCGAGCCTGGCTAATCAAATGGAAGTATGCACTGGAAAGCCATAATAATCAAACCACTAACCTTGAATGTCGGCGTTTGTTCTGAGTGATTTTGGACACGCCTTCTTCGATTTCTATATGTTCATATACTCTTTGTGTGGAGACTTGTAAAAATTAAGTCTCTCCCCCTAGGTTCATAGTATGAGTGTCTTGTGGGATTAGGAGTTCATCCACACTGGCTCTGATACCAAAATGCCATTAAAATCCTCTTGGCACCTAGGGGGCTTAGATGGATTTACACCTCCAGGAAATCTATATATGATTATACTGACCTAGAGATAGGGTACTCTTTAAGCTCGGATGATGAAGAAGAGTACGTTCGTGCAACCATCGATGATCTTGATGGAGCATTCTTAAGTCCCAACGGCAAGAAAGACTATAAGTAGAAGATTTTCCCACTTTCATGAAAGTATGCCTCTTTTTAAATTTATAAATACAGTTCTTGATAGGCATATATCGAATTACAAGATCTGATTTTAGTTTTAATTGATTTTATTCAATGAAGGATAGAACAATACTTACAAAACTTTGCAAGAAATTCAATGAAGGATAGAACAATACTTACAAAACTTTGCAAGTGAAAATTCTCTTTCGCAATTCACACAAACATTCTTTGAATCTCCAAAGCTTTTTTCCAAAGGAAGCTAATGACCCTTCCGATCCAAGCTCTTTTATCTTTTCTTCTTTCTTTGATTGAAAGAACCCTTCTTGATCAATAAAGATTCAGTCTTGATGTAGAGATAATTAATCTTGATCTTCAAAGATTCAAGATTCAACACAAGATAACAAATGGGAGAAGTGGCTATACACTTTAGAGAGGGAGAGATAGAATGTGAGATTAGAGAATCTCTAATAATAATTATCCTGGTTGTCTAATCATAGTTAGGGTTGGACGTTCCACCCTAATGGTCTATTTAAAACATGGTTTAAAATATCGATACGTATCGACCAATACGAGCCGATACATATCCTATTTGGAGCTACCCGATACACTGGTACGCTGGAAAAAAAAACTCCACTATACCGGGCCGATATAGGCCCGATACAGGGATTTTTCAGTTAATTTTTTTCTTCTTCCATTTACACTAGGATCCATAATCTAGACATGATACACACAACTTATTTACATAATATATTATTTAAGTAAATGATTTTACTTTAAATATTAATATGTAAATAAGGTTATCCCTTTGGTTATGATGCCCCAACCCAGACCTATTTTTCAGGAGTCACTGGTTATGATGCCCCAGCCCAACCCTACTTATCATGAGCCATTGGTTATGATACTCAGTCTCAGTCTTCAACTGACAGTTATAGACAGATTATGACTCAGCAGCAGTAGACAGATTATGTACAAATGTATCTGGACATGTATTGCACGATGATGACTTGGACACAGTGGTGTCATCATGTCTGGACTACTTATAATGTATCACTCTACTCAAATCCTGATTTGATAGAATATGAGCCGGCACGAAGCTCAAAGCTTCTATCATGTATATAATTTGATTTGTGAATATAAGGTTCTATGTATTTTCATATTTTGATTTATGAATGCAAGAGAACTTCTATCACTTGGTAAAGTAACTATAGTTTGTATTTTCATATATATTTATCAGTGCACACATTTTTTTTAACTTATAAATTTATTAACTCTCATATGTATGATTATAAATGTAATTGGAGGCCTTCATTTAGTTTTTTTTTAGCTTATATTTGCATTAAAAGATGTTTTATGTAAGGTATCTAAGTTTTTCCTTGCGTATCTAAGCTTTTTTTAGCATATCTTGAATTTTTCCGTCATATCCAACTGATACAGTACCGATACGCCGATACGTATCCTATTTTGGACTTACCAATTTGGCGACCGATACCAATATTTTGAACCATGATTTAAAGACCCTTAATTTGCTAACTTGCAAATCAAGACAAACTCTTCTTTCTAACTCTAATCAAATTAGAATTCTCTTTCTATTTAATTCCCCATTATCTCTTTCCTATTTTTCAAGAAAACAAATAATTAATTAGCAACTATTTGTTGGGGGTTAATTGAGACTTCAACTGAGAACAAGTTAGAGCATTGTAACATGTAATTGATATTTATTTTTGTATGCATCATATAATTATACTTACATAAGCATATAAAATAAGCACCCCTTGTTTCAAAGAGAGAAGGATGAATTATTACAATTTGATTTGAGAAAATTGAACCGCTAACGAAAAAAGCAGGAGATTCGGTAGAGGAGATGGAGCTTAGGCTACTTGAAAACTAAGCATTGGTAATTCGAAAGATTCCTGTGAAAATATACTTCTATAATGATGCATATAAAATGGTAAAAAACTTTTAAACTTTTTATCTAATCTACATGACTACTATTCAAAATCATTCTAAGGCTATAACAAAATGACAAGCCACTTATAGGTACTGGGTCATCCATTAACGTAAGGGGAAGGTCGATGTTCCCCTTTGAAGGTCACATCACCAAGGCCACCTTCGTGCCCTTTAGTAAGGGTAAAATATTTGATCGATCCTCA
This sequence comes from Tetracentron sinense, assembly GCA_015143295.1. Lineage (NCBI taxonomy): Eukaryota > Viridiplantae > Streptophyta > Magnoliopsida > Trochodendrales > Trochodendraceae > Tetracentron > Tetracentron sinense. The sequence continues at coordinate 64,387,906 of CM026551.1, forward strand.
ATTCCTCGTCGCTGCAAAGTACCCCAAATAGAGATGGGATTCTGATCTAGTAACTAGCCTTGTTTGGTAACTGAAGGACAATATATATTGAAACCAGCTCCACCTGAGTTCTTGCTGTTACACATGGCCACTTGATCCAATTTGGATTTTATATTATGGACTTTTCATATTAAGATTTATTTACGCTTCTACCATTTGAACCTGCATGGTAAATATGTGGACCAATGAGGACTGTGCATTTGACTACACAGCGGAATGCGCCATCGGTTGAACATTTTCCTTTACCAAATACATATGAAAGCCACAAATAAATACCTAGTTGATCAAGGACGACTTTGATATGGAGTAGTCTAGATCATAGAATCATTTGAAACTTAATTGTTCAGATTGTTATGGCCGAAGAACGAACTCACCCAGCTCACCTTAATGGCTGAGCTTGTGCCTAAAGCCTCTGCTTTGCTAAACTAATAGGTGTTGTTCCCATAGGGATAAATTACCTGGAATCGCTATCCAACACAAATTAGAGTCTTTGAAGAACTCGAATAAAATAACAACTTTTATTTCAGAAATTCCTGCACTTGAAAAATTGTTAGAACATTGGTAGTTCGTGTGAAGTGAGGCGCGGATCACGTCGTTTTCTTTAAGACATTTCGCGCCCCCCACAAATGCACTGGGTTGACAGACACGATGCCTCTAGGATACAACAGCTCCACACAAATCTAACCCTGACTATAGGCGTGCATAACCTATAGTCGCACACCTTACTCTGTTTCTTACCCAGCAATCTCTCAAAAGAAAAATTCTCAAACATAAGAAAATATTATAGTTGAGAAAACCCTTTTCTAATCTTTTTTCTTACAAAAAGATGAGATATTACATATGATATATATAGAAAACTAAATAGGTTTTTGGAATTCTAAAACTGTCACATTAGTGACTAATAATTATGATAATAAACTTTTAAAACGTTTCCTACCATTAAAGCCTTTAATGGCTATAGTAAAATTAAATAAATTAATATTTAATTCTTCTATTTAATTAATTTTGAATCAATCACCAAAGGTACAACAATCCCCCACTTGATTCAAAAATAATAAAATCGCGAAGAAAAAATAAAGTTGCTAGGTAAAATTAGATTTAATGCATAAGCAAAATGTGTCACATAGATTTGAACCTTTGCATAGTTTAAAGTAAAATTCTCACCAGATACTCAGTTACCATAGATCATAGATCTTGGTATTCAAAACTGAGCTCTTTTAGTGATGAGTCTTTATACCTTAAACACATTAACTCTTACAGAGTCTACAGGTGTCTAAGCCAGCACTTTTCGGCCATGTGCTTTATCCCAGATTAATAAGTGCTCTAGAAAAATAGCCAATTTCTCATAGGAAGTGGCTCCACTTCCACACTTATATAGGTGAGTCTATCAAGAATGCCTATGTGACTCTACATCCCACTCAATAGAGCTATAGATCTCATTAAGAGGAAACCCTCAACCTCTAATCGTCACATACTTTATGCACTATTCACATCATAGGAAGAGACTTGGGAAGTAATAATATTATTACTATTATTCTCCTATTATAGTGCTTCACCTCAAACCACTCTGTAACTTGTTCTTCCCATTAAACCTGTTCTTGGGATCTCCAGTCTTCAGGTTGGGTTACCATTACAGTTGGTTTATTTTCAATTAGCTTAAGTCTCATTCCTCTCGATGTATTCTTCCCTTACTAGGCCTTCAGTAAAGGGAATTGCCAAATTTTCTGGCCATCTGATTTCATTTTCAGATATAACTCCATCTCATAGGAGTTCTCAAATATAATTCCATCTCATAGGAATTCTCTTGAATATAATTTTGGAAATCTTCTCAAATATAATTCGAGACTTACCATTATATCGAATGATATTAGCTCTACTTATAACATTTCAATCACAATTAATTTTAACTGCAGAGATAATTTTATTCCAAAAGGAATATCGAACAAAAAGTTTTGAAGCCACTCAACTTCTTCTCCTGCTAAGCTAGAGCAATTTTTGTCGATTTCATAGTAAAAATAGACCCAATTGTTTCTTACATTATTAAGAAACATCACCACTACCAATAATGAATATATAACCACTTGTTATTTTATATTCATTAGAAATATAATTCCAATTAGCGTTACTATACCTTTCAATTTAAGAAGGGTATCTTCCATAATAAAAATCAGAATTTATGATTTTCTTTAAATATATTTAAATATTTAATTACTTTGCTAATTGCATCCCAATGCTCCCTATTGGGATTACTAGTGTATCTACTTAATTTTCCGACTGCATATGAGTACAATTCATAGCATATATCAAACTTCCAAGTACACTAGCATATTCATTTTAGTTTATACTATCTCCTTCATTAGGTGATAGATAAATACTAGGATCAATTGGAGTACAAATATTACTATAATCGTAATAATTGTATTTTGATAATAATTTATCTCTTCAATATCCTTCTTGTCAAATTGGAATGTCACAAATTCTTTTGTCTCATTTATGATTTTTTTGATTTGTTCCAAAAATCGGTAAATCATCTACATATAGACAAATGATTACTCTACAATCACCATTATATTTGTAATATATACATATTACTTTCATTTGTACTATATCCATGAGTTATTATCAATCCATATAAATTATTTTTTCCATCTAAATCACCATTTAATTAGAATGTTGTTTTAACATCTATTTGGTGAATTATTAAATTATATATGGATGTTATAGAAAAAAAAATACTCGAATAGATGTAATTCTTGATACAGGTAAATATGCATCAAAATAATCTATTCATTCTCTTTACTTAAATCCCTTGGCTACTAATTTAGCCTTATATTTTTCTATAGATTAATCAGCCTTAAAATTCTTTTTAAATTCCCACTTACAATCTATAGTTCTAATTTTAGGAGGATGAACAAGTAATGTCCAATTATGATTAGACATTATTGAAACCATTTTATTTTCCACGGCTTCTCTCCAAAAGAAGACTCATGTGACTCAAATACATCTTTTAAAGAAATACAACTATTGTCTATCATATAGGGATAAAAGCCAGATCCAAAATCTTAAAAAAAAATTAGTTCTTTTACTCTTTCAATTTCAGTCTCATCTGATTTAATCAATACAAGAGTTTTAGAACTAAAATCATTAGTTTTAAACCCCCACTATTTTCAGAATTAAAAATAAAAAGATTAGCTTCACTTGATTCAAATATAACATTATTTTCAATGCCTAAGAATCTATATGCTTTACTGTTAATCGCATAACCAATAAAAGAACAGCTCATAGATTTAGGTCCTAATTTAATTATTTTAGGATAATTAAATCTGACCATTGCTAAATATCTCATGTTTAGAAATAATTTAAATTTGGCTTTCTACCTTTCCAAACTTCATATTCTTCTTTACACTATCTTCTTCATTTGAAGAAAAGTGCACACTAGTAGTATTAAAATACTAGTTTTATTTAGACCTTGAATTTTTTACCCCCACTATTTTTAGAATTAAAATGAAAAGAATTTTCAAAAATCTTTTCTTAATTCTAACTCACTTTATAGATCAAAATCTAAATTCTATATACCTCATTATTTATACTAAAACAATAAAAGTATATCTCCATATGACATATCCTAATTTTTGTTATTTTAAGATTATTTAGTTTTCACAATAACTAAACAATTACACATCTTAAAATTTTTTAAATAAGGATTTCACATCTCCAATTTTCATATATTCATTTAATTTATTCCCTTACCTGTGTCAAACCATTTATAACTATTGCAATTTATTAAGTCATATGATCATATATGACAATAAAATAAAGCATGCAATTTCACAAGTAATTAATCAACTAAAAATATAAAAAAAAAGTTTCAAAAAATCTGACCGTTCATTGGAGTGTTACTAATGTGTGTGCAACTCCTGATTTTCTGAACTGCAACTTTTGTGTTATTGTGTTCTCCACAACTCCAAGAGCACGCCGACTCAAACGGATCTGAACCAATACACTATTGGTGATTTGGGTCGGCTTGCATACGGCTCCTTGACTTGTTCGGCTCCACTTGGCTTGACTTGTTTCACAAGATAGCATATAAAGCAAAGCCCAAAGAACGTACATGAGAGTTAAGACACCGAAATAATGCCCTTCACACCATATTACCTAAGTGTGTGCCCAACACACTAAGAAAACTCATAAAATTATCTTCCACCATCTTTTATAACGTCCCTCTCTTAAAGCTTAAAGCTAATAAGACAAAGAAATAAGCAATAATACACGATGGTAGTGTGTATATGCTCAACACCGTAGAGAACCCATCCTTCATGCTTATGGTTTTTTAAAGAAAAAGCATAACAGCCATTGAAGACTTCTCCTTCGCCACTGGAAGGTCCTCCTTTTCTGAACTTTGATCTCTCTTGTATTTCTAAGTATTACTCTTCAATATAAGAAGATCTGCGGCCTTGGCAAATCACATCACCTCCCATGCCGTTCTGATTCTCGGACAGATGTGGTAGAAATCTTAGATTCGTCAAATTCCAACAGAGGTTTGACTTCCCATTCCATATGTATCGAACATCCATGTATCCAATGGTAGACAATACGGAAGTGCAGGTTGTTTAGCCTTCACCAAAGTAAAGAAGACCCAGATTATACCATACAATAAACCAGCAAAGCATTTCAATTCCCTGAATACAGAAATGTTGGATTGTCCATCCGATGATCGGCATCACATAAGGGTGATTGCTGCATAGCAGAGTGCGTGTTTCCTTCCCCCACCACCGATGATCAACACGACCACTCTCTCTCCGGAAACACCGTTATTTCCTCATCAACTCTTTATTGGGTTATAGCAATTACAGGATTTTTGAAATGAAATGTCTTAAAATTGTTGTTCCCATAGGGATAAATTACCTGGAATCGCTATCCAACACAAATTACAGTCTTTGAAGAACTCGAACAAAACAACAACTTTTATTTCAGAAATTCCTGCACTTGAAAAATTGTTAGAACATTGGTAGTTCTTGTGAAGTGAGGCGCGGATCACGTCGCTTTCTTTAAGACATTTCGCGCCCCCCACAAATGCACTGGGTTGACAGACACGATGCCTCCAGGATACAACAGCTCCACACAAATCTAACCCTGACTATAGACGTGCATAACTTATAGTCGCACACCTTACTCTGTTTCTTATCCAACAATCTCTAAAAAGAAAAATTCTCAAACATAAGAAAATATTATAGTTGACAAAACCATTTTCTAATATTTTTTAAAACAAAAAGAGGAGATATTACATATGATATATATAGAAAACTAAATAGGTTTTTGGAATTCTAAAACTGTCACATTAGTGACTAATAATTATGATAATAAACTTTTAAAACGTTTTCTATCATTAAAGCCTTTAATGGCTATAGTAAAATTAAATAAATTAATATTTAATTCTTCTATTTAATTAATTTTGAATCAATCACCAACGGGACAACAATAGGGACATGCTTCTGAGACCGTGTAGGGCGGACGGTCTGGCCGGGACGGTCTTGGAAGCATTTCCCAAAATAATATGATAAACAATAAGTAGCAATGATGAAAAGGGAATCGACTAGGCATATTCCCCTCGATGGAGTGATGTATCATCCCGACTCCCTGTTGATGAAGATAAGAGTATCGGAGTGTGATTATGCACTATATTACAGGATTAGTCCAACGATCACAACATCCCAATTGGCGCAACATTTTACACTCCATTATAATCTGTTATAAGCATTGCTTGTGTCAAGTTGCCTTTTCTTTGGCCCTTCATTGCATAAGCTTATACGCCAAAATTGGCTTATATGCACCTGAAAAATTTAGGGATGAGGGCACCTGATGCAGCAGGAAACCACCATAGAAGAAGCCTTAAGTCACAATATTTTTGGAAGAAGAACAAACCTGGCATCCTGTCAATATCAGGGGCCGGCCTTCAAATCCCTATTTGAAATGCGGCCTACTTTTTTTAATCTCTTCATCTGACGGAGGTCAACACATTGATTCATTAATCTCTGTTACTACTTTTCCTGGGAATGGAAGTATTAGATGAAGTGGATATATTTGAAAGTGAGTGATAATGCAATGCTTAATATCCAATTTGTTGTCAAATTCCAAACCAGTCTTCTCGGTTATATTTACATATGGTGCTATATGATTGAGAGATGAAAGATGCAATGTTGCGGTCCCTTCTTTGACTGGTGTTTTTTTTTTTAGCCCAAACGATTCCTATTTTTTATGGAGAACGTGATCTATTTGGGATTTCACAGTTGAGGAGGGTCTCCAAGTTTTTCCAGCTGAGGTCTTGTTTGGGGTCATGGATATTACCGAACTCAGCTTTGTATCATTCGATTAAACCCATTCTTCACCCTTTCAAGACACTAGCATAAGTTGAACACGTTGAGGTAGCTCCACAGCTTTAGCAACAACCTGTTTGCAGTTTTCGTGGCCCGTCTACAAAGCTCTTCTACTGTCAGAATTTTGGGGAAATATCGAGTAAAGTGGGCTTTTGTTTGACCCTATTGTTGGCAAATGATAAATAAGTAGTCTCTACAAAGCGTTATTACATCAGGGTGGAGTCACATATCCAGCAGTCGACGGACTGAACATAATGAACAAATGGTTCCATTTGGTATGGACTCCTTTACATGGATCATGATCCTGAGCAAGAAACGTAGACCCATTTGGCCATAACCGGGGTTTGGATTCCATTATTCCAATCAGATGCTAATGACTGCGTCTGGTTCATTATCACTAAAGGGGTGGCTATCAATTCTGAGTAGGCCTATCATAACCCTTTTATTTTTCTTTTTGGTTTAAAGCATTCCTCCTATTTTATTATTTTTGTTCTTTACCAGAGGCACAGATCCGTTTACTAGATGCATTGTGGAGTCTGATGATTCCACCCTGACCAACACTATATATATGGATTTTGCTAGCCCCAGGAGCAAATCTTCCAAAGACGCAACTGGGGCGCCACAAATGCCAAACCTTCACTTGACTTTTGCTTTTTAAACTGTTAAAATAATGAAACATCTCCACGGGTTACGCGCATCTTGCGTCTATGGAAATATTTGGAGTAAATGTGACTGGGGTAGCACTTCTCATATATATATATATTCTATGTTTTCCCCTATTTTATGAACAAACAAACCGGAGAACAACAATAATAATAATAATATAAGCAAGTGACATTTGCAAAATGGTTTCACGCTGGTAAGACTTTTCGCTTTGCAATGAATTAAACCACATGCTCCACCGTGCGAGCCCCATCAATTCCTTTGAGTTTTATTCTTGCAATTTTAAGCAGACAATTATCTCATTTCTAAGCATATCAGGATACTTGATATAGTAATTAATCTTTGTTCGTCAGCAAGAACAAAATGTGTTAGTGGTAGGTGTATCCCTTCCTTAGGAAGGAGGTTCCGGGTTCCATTCCTGAGAGGGTGAGTGGGTTGAACTCTCCATCTGCCTTTCACTTAGAATAGATACTGACTTGCTAACCGAGGTTGCGGCCTAACAGTGTGTCTCATACCAAAAAAAAAGTTGCATACCTACTTAAAAACGAATGAACCTCAATTCCAAGAAATTAAATCTTCTAACAAGACATTCACGAGGAAGCAAAAGCCCTTTTGAACGAAGCTATCAAGGACAGATGAAACGCTTCCTACTTCATGAACAAACATAAAGAATTGATAACTCTTAGTACAAGTATAATCATGTCTCTTATTCAAATAATTCAAAATTTCTGTTTTATAGTGATTCAGAAAATTACAATCTTAAAATATAGATCCTAGCTAACCAATTAGTTTCAATAAGCCACTGATTTTGACTAAAAATCTTATATCTGCTCTATAGAATATGGGAAAAGAGACCAAAAAAAAACCTTTATGATTAATTCCTACGATTTTTGCGGCGCCAACTCTCACCTCAGATATTAGTAGCAAAGCCCTTGAGAAGAGTATCCCAAGAAAAGAATATGGAGATATGGCCTCCTGGGAATCTGTCCTTTTCTCTCATGAAAAAGTATGTTAAACTAACACAGCAATTTGATATAAATAAGTTGCCTATCACAACATTTCCAGAATAAACACAAAATAATATTTTATAAAGCAACACCGAATAAAAGGTGCTGCCTAGGTTAAAAATTTGTTCCGAGTTTGCAAAGGAATCAAGAATGTATTGCATGGTCCTAGCCATCAATTCTTATGGAATAAGGACACTGATACCATCTGGTATGGCAAGTAAAGAACTAGGTTGTCAATAGATCCTTCTTGAACCCTGTCCGTTTTGGTTTAAAGAAAAACCTGGTTATGCAGATCTCTCAAATGGTTATGTACTAGACTGACCAATGAGAACTAATGGTTTCGCGACCTCACCCTCTTAACCTCACCCTCTTAACTCGGATAGCTAGGTGTGCATGCCATAAGGATTCTCGGATCAAATCCTAGGGAGAGAAGGGAAACCCTGAGTGATGTGGCAAGCAGGATGTCCATTCACTAATTAATAGTTAGTAGTTACTAACCCTAACTACTAATAGTAGATAAATGATGCCTCATACTGCCCCCCAAAAAAATTTGGCATAGGAAAATAAGACCCCTCTAAAGGTTGAGTGACCTGCTTGTTTTTCTGATTTGGAGTCAATTTACTTGACAGTTAGGGTTGTACACAGTTCATCCATTGGATTATTCAGCAAGCGTAATTAAATAAGGTAGAAGTTGGCCAATAGGTCAGATAGTTGAACAGTAAGTATATCAGTGCACAAGCATGCCACGCCCATGTTTGCAGGTGAGTAAGTATTGCTTCATTTGGGTCTTAGCAGCAAGGACCTACATCCTCCACTGCAATACTGATTCCTGGTGTTTTGAAGACTCTCATCTCCTTCATTGCTGTACGCACTTTAATAGCTGCGTCCCACATTCTCTTCTCTGAGTACATGTTTGTGAGAATAGCATAATTTCCTGGGTTCTCAGGCTCCATCTCAAAGAGCTTTCTGGCAACTACCTCGGCCATCCCAAGATTTCCATGGATCCTACAAGCGCCAAGCAAAGCCCCCCATGTGCTGGGCTCAGGTCTGATGGGCATGTTCAAAATGAGATTGTGGGCCTCTTCTAGGTGGCCAGCTCGACCAAGGAGGTCCACCATACAAGCATAGTGCTCCACCTTAGGTTTAATGTAGCCTAGATCAAGCATCAAACGGAAGTACCTGCGACCCTTGTCCACCAATCCTCTATGGGCACACACAGTCAAGACCCCAACGAAGGTAATGCTATTTGGCTGAACGTTGGCTCCAATCATCATAGAAAACAAGGAAAGAGTACCGTCAGCATCCCCATGGGTGGCATATCCTGTTATCATCGAATTGTAGGATATGACATCTTTATTGGGTATCTTTTCAAATGAATCAAAAGCCTTTTCAATGCTTCCACATTGCACATACAGGTTTATAAGAGCATTCAGGATGCGAATGTCAGACCCGAAGCCACCTTCACTTATGTGATTCTCTATCCATACACAGAGATGCGAACTTCCAAACTGAGCAGCAGCAGAGATCAAAGCCAACATAGTGATCTCATCCACCTTTACATCAGCGGCTAGCATTTCACGAAAGAGCTTGATAGCCTCCCCCGGTTCCCCATTCTCAACATAACAGGAAATCATGGCTGTCCATTCTACAACCTCCTTTTCAGTCATCCGATCAAATAGCAATCTCGCATTTGCTACATCTCCCGCCCTTGAGTAACCACCAATCATGATGGTCCTCGAGACTCTGTTTATTTGAGGCATACTATTAAAGTACCAGCGTGCTGTTCCAAGATCTCCAAATCGTGCCAGCCCATCAATCATAGCATTCCATGTGATGATATTTTTTGCAGGCATGTCGTGAAATAGCTCCTGGGCTTGTTTTAAAAGTCCATGCCTGCAATAACCTGCAACAATGGCCGTCCAAGAAACAACACTTTTTGTTTTCATGGAATCAAATACCTGCTTTGCTGTTTTCAGTCTACGGCATTTCACATACATGTCCAGAAGTGCAGTCTGGACAAAAACATCAGATACAAATCCCAGTTTCATAACATCAGTGTGGATCTGCTTGCCTTCGGAGAGAGCTTTGAGAACTCCACAAGTTTTGAGAGCGAAGGGGAAGTTGAAATTATTGGGGCGAAAGCTCTGACATCTCATTCGTGCATAGAACACAATAGCTTCTTTAAAAGGGCCATATCGTGAATAGCATCTGATCATGGAAGTCCACAAAAACCCATTTGGGCACTCCACCTGATTGAAAACCAAGGAAGCGAGCTCTGGTTCTCCAGTCACTATGATACTTGTTATAAGCTTCGTTATTAGCAAATCATCCTGATGTAATCCACTCACAAGCATCTGAGCATGGATTTGGTTCAGATGATCTGAACTCGTGGATCTATTCAACAGGTGGGCATATGGATATATTTGGCACGTTTGCTTGGAAGCTTCTTGATGGAGTAAACATATCCGATTAGAGAACCAACTCCATCCAAAATTCGCAATCCTGAGTAACAAGGCAATTTGATACAAGGGAAAGCTCGTTACAACTTTTTCTTTTTGATAGGCAAACAAAACCAATATATTAAAGAAAGAAAGCAGGAGAGAGATTCACAAAGAGTGAACTGAGCTACAACAAGAGACTACTATGAAAATTACACAAAAGAGATCCAAAGCTGGAGGCCATAAAGAAAAGCAAACTCCCAATGAAAAGTAAACTCCCATTAGGCCGGGAAGACGATCTCCCCCCACCCTGTAGCTGAACCCCTAACCAACACCCATGCTCCCAAAAGTTTGCATGCTCGCTTGGTTACTTTTCCATCCAATAAAGAAGAGTCCTCAAAAATCCTCTTGTTACGCTCCATCAAGATGGACCATGTGATCGTCCCTGGAATAAGCGCCCAATAGTGGTCCAACCAAGGGCTCAGTAAGTCCGCCTGCAAGCAAGATAAGAAACTCTGGAAGGAATAAGGAAAACTCATGCAACTCCAAAATGAGCTAGAAAGAAGCTCCATATGGTATACGCAAAAGGGCAGTGCAAGAGTAGATGATCTACTGATTCCTTTGTTGCCATGCACATCGCACATCTGTTTAAGAGATTCCAACCTCTACTTTGAAGATGATCAACTGTCAAGATTTTGTCCAGAAAAGCAATCCATAGAAAAAAGGATACATTGGATGGCATGTCTGAATGCCACACCACTTCGCAAGGGAAAGCTGAGTGAGAAAAACCACTCCAAGCCCGAAGGAGCTAATCGTAAACTGACCTTTATTGTCCCTGGACCACACTCGAGTATTCCTAGAATTGAGATTAGGTTTTACGGTCTCTAGTCTCCCCAACAGGCTGATAAATGAGCTCACTTCCCAATCTTGTAATGGTCTCCTAAAACGAGGGGCCTAGACCATGGTCCCGCTTCTCTCAAAAGAGGATGCCACCACCCCTTGACGGTCTAGGGAAAGTAGATAGAGCGACTGGAAATCCTGTTGTAGAGTGTTAGACCACACCATAAATCAGCCCAGAATTTTACCTCCTCCCCATTCCCAATGACAAATCTAATGTGACGATTAAAATCCATCTTAGCCTTGAGGATTGTTCTCCATAAACCCACCTCATAGGGATTGGTTGTCCCTTTGGGATTCCATCTACTACACTCCTCATATCACGCCACTATGACCTCTCGCCAAAGACTGACTTTCTTACCCAAATATCCACAACCATTTTCTCAACAGAGTTTGGTTAACGATTTTGATGGGCCACAGATTTAAACCGCCAAACTCCTTAGGACAACAAATCAGGCCACAACGAACTAGATGATATTTCCTAATATAAATCTTCTCATTCCACAGGAAGTCTTGTTGGATCTTTTCAAGCCGAGCAGGTACCGACGTTAGGATGGGGAACAAGGAGAGATAATAAGTTGGAAGGCTACTAAGGGTGCTTTTATAAGAGTTAAATGCCCCCCTTTTGATAGAAAACCGGCCTTCCAACCAGAGAATCTCTTGATGCATCACTCAATCACCGGTTCTCACACCAATGTGGCTTTGAAAGGGGACCCCAATGGGAGGCCAAGGAGCTTAGTCGGGAGGGAACCAAATTTACGCCCTAGACACAGTGCCAATTGCCAACTCCTCAAGGTGGAGAATCTCACCCACAACAAACATGACTCTTAGAAAAGTTTATCCACACCCCAAATGCTGCCTCAAAACATCTGAACATGCATGGAATGAGTAGCTGGTGGGCTGACGCTAGGGGTGTCAACGAGCCGAGTTGAGTCGAGCTGGGTACTGCTCGAGTTCGGCTCGTTGAATATTTCATGCTTCTTGAGCTCGGCTCGAGCTTAGAAAAGACAGCTCGAGCTCGGCTCGTTCACAAATCATTGAGCTTGAGCTCGTCTTAGCTCTAGTTTCAGCAAAAAAAAAAAAAAACGGAAAAAAAAAAAAACATTCGACAATAGGGTTAAACACTTAGGCAACAAACAACAACCATTAGTTTAATGTTACTACTGCAAAACACTAAAAAGAACAAAATCATGTAAATGATCAAAAGATTTTATTTTATCTCTTTTGAATACCTCACCGATAGTGGTGGGGATGACAATGGCCTTTAGGGATTATATGGTTGAGGACAAAGGGGGAAAAGAAAATAAACCTTTAACTAACCTATTGGAAGGTGGATCTTGGGCTTTGAAAAAGGGGTGGCACTGGTGGGGACCGCAATGAGCTGTGGCATGGTGGATTGCAACGAGGATGATAGATTGGCAATGACAACATGGAAACGGGAGAGAACACGAAGAAGGGAGAGGAGAAATACACGACAATAGTATTTAGGGTTTGGACTTTGAAGACTTTTGAATCCTTTCTTTTTTATCACGTTTTGTTATGCCTTTTTGAAGATGGGATGTGAGTCACGTGATATGACTAAAGGATTAATATTTAGAGGAAGTAATAAATTAATCAATTTTCTTAAATCTTAAGAAACTGTTTTTATTATTATTCATATTTATGTATACTAATATATAATGTAAATTTAACTATTTAAAAGGGTATTATTATGAAATTAGTCGAGCCAAGTTGAGCCATTTATTGCTCATGCTCGGCTTGTAAATTTTTCGAGCTTACTTTTAAAACTCAGCTCGGCTCAACGAGCCCAAAATATAAGCTCAAGCTTGGTTCATTTGGAGTCAAGCCAAGCTGGCTCGGCTCATTGACAACTAACACTCAGCAAAAATACAAGGGTGTCATCAGCGAATTGGAAATGGGACAGGAGGACAGGGGGCTATTCAATGCTATAGCCTTCCCAGACCGATAGTGAAGCTCTAACAACCTCCTATTGAGGGCTTACCATGATAAATAGGAAGGGGGATAGGGGATCTCCCTGGCAAAGACCTCGGGGAGCTCCAAAAACGGTGGGGAGAACCATTAACCAATACCGAGAAGGTAGTGGAGGACTAACATCTCATCCAAGACCACCATTTCACACCAAACCCCAGACGCCAAAGCATGTTATCTCAAAAAGACCAGCTCACATGGTCGTAGACTTTTTAATATCGATCTTACAAATAATGTCAGGTTCCCTTTTTGAGATTATCGTCCACCCATTCATTGGCTACTAGGATTCCATCTAGGATTTGCCGCCCTTCGACAAATGCACCTTATTGCGGGGATATTATATTGCCCATGACCTTTTTGTAGCCTTATAGTCAAGACTTTGCAAATTATTTTGTAGCTAGTACTGATCAGGCTGATAGGTCGAAAATCTTTGATGTCTAGAGCTCTGGGCATCTTAGGGATAAGGGTGATGAATGAACAATTTAAAATCCTATCGAAAGATACGACCGAATGTAATTCGTGAAAGACCAACACCAAATTATTCGTGATGATAGTCCAACAACGCTTATAAAAGGCAATGGAAAATCCGTTGGGCCGTAGCACTTTGTCACCATCCATCCCTTGGATAGCTTGAAGAATTTCCTCCGCTGAGAACGGTCTCTCGATATATGATTTCTCGTTCTCTAGGATACTATTGAAAGACATGCCATTTAGGGTGGGCCTGTAGGATTAGCTTCCAACTTATCTCCTCACATCTCAAAAGCCGACGAAGCTCGTCTTTCAACTTCCTCCTCTCCTCAGAAGGCACCTGCATGGCGATTTCTTCTTTTAGGTCCAAGGTCGCAATCTTGCCCAATAGAGTCTTTTTTATTTTCCGATATGATGTCAAAAACTCTTATTCCATTTCTTGAGCACAGTTTTCACAGCCTTGAGCTTGAGGCCAAAAATGGTATTAGCCAAGCTCTAGAAGTGGGTTGAAGACCAAGTTTCTTCAACGAAACTGAGAAAATCTGGATGTTGTAACCACATATTCTCAAAGAGGAACGGTTGTGGCTCCCTTCTCTTAACTTCAAGCTCTAGTGAGATGGGAATGTAATCAGAAATTGGTCGTAGGAGGGCCACAACGGAGGCTTCGGGGTACTGCTCATCCCAATCAAGACACACCAAGAAACGATCTATTCTGCTTTGGACAGGCTCCTCTTGAAGGTTGGACCAAGTGAATTTGGCTCCTACGAGAGGGTAGTCTAACAAACCCTGGCGAAAGATAAACTCCCTAAATTCCTTCATAGGTCTGGTTACCCAACTCCCACTAAATTTTTCACTCAGGAATCGTACGCAATTAAAGTCCCCAAGGGGCATCCCATCGTGCTCGGACATTTTCTAGTTCACCCCAAAAGTCTAGGGTCTCCGACGGGCATGGCAGGCTGTAGACGCCCAAAAACACCCACTAAAAGTCATCAATAACCGATTTGCAAAGGATGGAAAGAGAGAAAGCCCCAACCTCCTATCCCAAATGATGAGGATACCCCTACATGACCGATGGAAGGCAAAGCGAGCCAGCTGGGATTGGGACCCCAATATTCTTCCACAATTTTGGATGACAACACATCTATCTTATTTTCATGCAGGCAAAGTATGATAGGTCGTTTCCGAAGCACTAGGTCCTTCACAACTAGTCTCTTATATGTCGTTCCCAGACCCCGGATATTCCAAGGCAGAAAGCAGGACGCTGCCATTGGTCAAAGGAGGAACCCCTGCCTCTCGTAAAGCGAGACTTACCTTTGACCCAGGCGTGGCCCTCTCATCGAATAGAAAATAATTACTATATTCCGGAACGGGCTACACACCCCAAACAAAAACACAACCTCAGGCAGATTAGAGACCAAATTTGATGTACTTTGGTTTAATGTAATTATGCTGAATGACAATACATGCATCTCAGAGACCAAGGTTTAAAAATCACTGAGACCAAGTCGAAGTAATTTTGTTTAATGTAATTATGCTGGTATATAACACATGTACCCTGACATACTACAGATCAGACAGCAAGGTTTAAAAATCTCAAGGGATTATTTTAACAAATCCTATTGTATTAGAAACAGACTTGGTGCGAACTAAAGGGAGTTAGTTTCATAAGACCCAACAAGACTTGATCAAGTGCAAAACAAGAGAGAGAGAGAGAGAGAACTGCACAAAACATAATTTTGTAATCACTGAATCCCAGTAGGGTTTCCACTTTTTAACCTTGGTATAGATAATCCATCTCAGAGAGAGAGAGAGAGAGAGAGAGAGAGAACTGCACAAAACATAATTTTGTAATCACTGAATCCAAGTAGGGTTTCCACTTTTTAACCTTGGTATAGTTAATCCATCTCATAGCACATATTGTTTTCAGCTGCAATGACCACATAATCCAAGCCAAGGAAACTATGATGTTCAGAGAGAGCTTAAATCACATATGCTATCACTTATTATCCACACAAGAATCATTCAAATCTTTCGAGCTCGCTCATACGGGGGGTTTCATAAATCCTCAGCCACTAGAAACTGATGATGAATATACATATTACTTTTTCTCCAATACATGATGGCTAATGAAAAGAAAAATTAGCTTTTTTGGATTGCATCATTGCAAGTCAAAATGTACAACCACCATTAAATATTTCCCATCTAATAATGTTGGAACAGTCATAACTACAAAGTTGTATTTTCAAGCAACCATCCCTAATAAAAAAGAAATGATCTTAATTGACTGAAACTAGATTTTCAAAATCCTGTTCGGATGAACTCAAATTAGAATTTCTATCCATCACTTGCAAAGATAGATACCTCAAAATCACATTGGTTTGCTCGCATTGGGGGCAGTTAGTATCTCCTATTAAGAATTTATTGACCTACTATCTACCTCTATCCAACTGCACCTGCTGCTTTGGCAACTCCTCTTCCCCTCATCCAATGCCTGAAACTTAATAGCACCCATACACTGGCTCTAGCATAAATTTTAGAAAGCAAGACATAGTGATTGGGATTCTCTAGCTTCATTCTGAAAGAATTTCCTGCAGCTATTTCCCCAACTTCAACATTGAAATAAGTCTTGCATGCCCCAAGCAAAGCCCCGAATACACCGTCACAAAGTACAGAGAATGTAAGGGTATTTATGTTTGTCCTATATTTTATATTAGGGATGTTTAACTTACCGCCGCATTTGACTATGTAGTCAAATGTGCGGTTCTCATTGGTCCATGCCACCCTTTTAAACAACCATCGATTGTGGTAAAGTTTCACTCACTCCTAGGGTTAAGCAATCTAATTTTGGTTTATATAATAAAAAAAACAAAATATTAACCTTAATTTTCTTAAGCTTTACCATAGTTAGTGTGCTAAAAGGAACACATGGACACTGCATTTGACTACATAGTCAACTGCGTGGTGGGCTACTCACTGCCCTTTATATTATTATGATTTTTTTTTAAAATCTATTTGTTAAGGTTATACATTGTAAACCTTCTATAAATGGTATTAATAAGATCTGGACAGATCTAAAGGTTCAATTCAGAACTTTTTACAACGTATTCTTCCCTCTCTATTTTTTCTCTTTTATTCTTCTTCCAATCTACTCATTCAACGTCACCAGATCAGGTAGACTGTACCAACCCCCTGTGGTTAAGCCGCCTCGAGCCAGAGAGAAGACAGGGTCATGGACCCAAAGAAAGAGAAAGAAGAGTCTGCAATCCAGCTAAAGATTCTGGAAAAGGCAGAAGATTCAACATCGCCCACCAGCTCAGCAAGCTCCCAGCCCAAATATCTGTCATGGGTTTATTGAAGACTTCGAAGCATCATAGAAAGCCTCAACCTTCTTGAAGAAGAATTCATGACATGAAGATCAATTTATGTAGGGTTCTACAAAAAGGATTTGAGAGGTACTGTTTGTCATATATTGACATGATCTTTCCAGAACTTTTAGAAATCAGTTTTCATGTGTTTGCTCTCAAACAATAGAGTTCGAAGAAAATTGTTCCTAGGTTTTTATAGACCCCAACCCTGGTTCAGTATTTACTTTTTTTTAATCGGTAAACAGGACAAATATATAAATAAATAGGCAACAGCAGGCAATACAGATAGAAGTTTACCAAGAAGTAAACTCTCGGAAAAAAAAAAAGAGGCTACAAATGGAAATGCAAAGGTTGATCTCACCCAAGAAGCTCACTCAAGACCCTAATATCATGGCAAACGGAGCACCAATCGAGAATCAATGAGCGAATCCAAGAGCACAATCGAGGAAGAGAAGATGAAGTGTTCTCAAGCACTCTCAAATTCCTCTCCTTCCATCTTACCCAGGAGATTGCCCTTGACAAGATCTGTGCTATCAAACCTCAGTCATTATTAGACCACGACCTCTGCCAGCATGATAAAAATTCTGAAAGGAAAAGGGAAAGGCCCAATCCGCACCCCAAGTAGGATAAGAAATTACCCTAGATCTAAAAAACAACCGGGTAGTGTAAGAGCAAATAATCCATAGCTTCTTCTACTCGGAGGCACATATAGCAACAATCTGCAAACCTCCACCTTCTCATTTTCAGATTATTCTTAGTGAGAATCTTATTAAGAGCCGCAACCCAAAGGAAAAACGAAACATTAGATGAAACACCAGGATTTCACACAATCCTAGAAGGAAATGAGGGAGCTGGGACGGGACCAAAGAACTATAGAAGTGATCTTACCGAAAAACGATCATCGTAGCCTCAGACCAAACCTTAGAATACCTTACCTGGGGGCACTGGGGGAGCGCTTGGAGCCATTGGAGAAACCAGATAAGATCCTCATCTCCCAATCATTCAAGTTGTGCCTAAAACTCGGACACCACACCACCTCTTAATTACGCATCTCAAAACATTGCGTTACTAAGGCCTCCTTATCAGCTGCCAACATGAACAAATTGCCAAAACTTGAACTAATTTTGAAGTGATCTTACCGAAAAACGATCATCGTAGCCTCTAGACCAAACCTTAGAATACCTTACCTGGGGGCACTGGGGGAGCGCTTGGAGCCATTGGAGAAACCAGATAAGATCCTCATCTCCCAATCATTCAAGTTGTGCCTAAAACTCGGACACCACACCACCTCTTAATTACGCATCTCAAAACATTGCGTTACTAAGGCCTCCTTATCAGCTGCCAACATGAACAAATTGCCAAAACTTGAACTAATTTTGACCAGCCCACACCACAAATCCTTCTAAAATCTAACTTCCTCTCCATTACCCACTTTGAATCTAATAAAAGGACTCACCAACCTAGCCACCGTCGTGATTCCTTTCCAAAGACTCAACCCGCAAGAACTTCTAACCTCCCTAGGCTCCCAGGAAGAGATATTTCCATATTTAGCTACAATTACTCTTCTCCAAAGACTCTCTCGACCCCAAACCTCCACACCCATTTCTCTAGTATGCTTTATTGACCTCAACCAAAAGTTTCAGGTTCAAACCACCGACCTGAATAAGGCGACAAATTTGACTCCGCGATACCAAGTGATATTTGAACCTGTTTTCTCTATCATTACAAGAAATTCTCTCTGAATTTGCTCCGAAGAGCTACTAGTGATAGAGTAGAGAATCAACAGTCTGACATGAAGCCTATTGAAAGACTCCAAATGGTGCTCTTAATGAGTGTGAGTTTCCCGCCCTTCGATAAGACATTTGATTTCCATCGTGCTGATCTTTGGGTAAATCTATCGATCATAGGGTATCATCAGTATAGTCAATGCGTCCAAGTGACGACTAGGCAAAAAGGGGTTCCTTTGGCGAGGCGATGCCTAGGTGACCAAATTTATTTATTTTGTTTATATTCTATACTATTATATAAGAATTAAAGAGTGCCTGTCTAGATCATGATCTAGGCGACAGGGGTCCTTGCAAGGTGAGGCATGGCCTAGGCGACATTTTGACTAACAGGGTAACCATGCAAGCTTTGATTTTATTGTAGCTTCCAAAGGCAAACCAAGGTAAGAGGAGGGTAACAACCTGGTCTTACAAACTAGGCACTCTGCAAGATTCCCAATATTCGAAACTTCCCCGACCCCAATCAACTCACTCTTGCCCAAATTGACCTTCAGACCCAATACCGCTTCAAAACATATGAATAGGCATCTAAGATAGGCCACTTGGAGGCACGAAGCCTAACAAAAACCATAGTGTCATTATCGAATTGGAGATGAGAAATCCTTAGGTTTTCCTTACCTGTGGAAAAACCCTCGAAAACAACTCCACTCACTCAACATAACATTCTGCTTGACGCCTTAGTAATGATGATGACCAAGAAAGGGGATAATAATCCCCTTGTCTCAAACCTCTAGAGATCCTGAAATACCCCTCCGAGCTCTCATTGATAAGAATAGAGGAGACTGATGTAACACACATACCCATAACGTACTCTAGGAGGCAAGAACTCCCAATTCACATGGTCATACACTTTTTCCATATCCATCTTGGAGAGGGCTCCAGGAATCTTTGTTTTGATCCATTCATCAATACCTTCGTTTGCAATCAAAATGTCATCTAAAATTTGACTTTCACCTACAAATGCCCCTTATTGAGATGAAATGACTGAGCCCAAAACCCATTTCAAACGAGAAGCCAACACCTTAGATAAAACCTTATACACACTACCCACAAGGCTAATTGGGCAAAAATCCTTCAACTCAAGGGCCCCAGATCTTTTAGGAATCAATACCACAAATATATTATTCAAAGCTGTCAAATTTCCTTGAATCACAAAAATCTTGCACGACTGTCATAAAATCTTCCCCCACAATCTCCCAATATGCTCTGAAAAAATATCAAGTGAAACCATATAGGGCACGGGGCCCTATCCCCAGCTAGGGCCTCAACGCTCTCAACATTTCATCCTCGTCAATTGGTCTTTCCAATTCATCTCTCCTCAGCCAAGATGGAATCGAATGGAAGACCATCAAACTTCAAACTCCAAGAGTGATTCTCGCTATATAAATCCTTCAAATACGACACTACTCTCTCCTCAATCTCCTGCCTATTTTCCATCCATCATCCTTCCACCGAAAGCTGAAAAGTGGAATTAGATTTTCTTTGAAAATTAGTCATTATGTGAAAACAAATTGGTGTTGTGATCACCCTCCTTCAGCCATCTAGTGTGTGATTTCTGTTTCCAACTAATTTCCTCACAACTTAATATCGAGGCTATCTCAGCCTTCCACGATCCCAAACTCCTAGCTTCCTCCCGACTTAGGAGTCTACTGTCACCTACAAAATCCATTTCCTTAATTTTTCTGAGAAGAGGCACCTTTCTCACATGGATATTACCGAAGACATCCTTATTTCATTCTTTAATTTTAACTCGGGCTTTCAACTTTAGATTGAACCTAGTTCTAGCATATCCCCAAACAAGTGTAAAATTCCAAACCCTAGTTACTAGCTTTTTGAAACTCTTGTCCACTAGCCTCATATTTTCAAATTGAAATGGGGTTGGATCACCTTGAACACTCTTGGAGACCAACAAAATAAAGGAAGTGATCCAATTCTAAAGTGGTTATGGGTAACGAAGATTGGAAAATAAGCGGACACAGTTGCTCCCACTCAATCTCAAACATGAATCTGTCTAGTCACTAGTCGATGACCCAGGAGTGAACCGAGAAAATTGCACTCCTTTGGTTGGGTAGTCAATTAGTCCATGATTTGAAATAGTCTCCAAATTTGCGCATTTTGGAATCGGAAGCCCCCCCCCCCCCCCCCCCCACACCACCACCCCCCGATGTGCCCCTCTCATGCGGGAAACTGACAATTGAAATCACCTCGGGGCTTCCCATCTAATACCAAAAGGAACTTTGTTCTTAAGCAATTGTCGGTCTGTAAATCCCAGAAAATTTCCACACACAACCTTCACTTGACGATTTGCACCAAATGGATATCGAATAAGCCCCACATTCCAAATCCAACACCTTAACCATCTCCTTATCCCAAATAATAAGGATGCCGCCTAATGCTCCTATTGAAGGCACAGAAAGCCAATCGGGGACACTAACTCCTCATATGTCTTTAATTTGGTGATCCATAATCCCTTTTAACTTCGTTTCTTGTATACACAAAATGGCTGGCCTCTTCATCTTAACAAAAAAGTGAACAACCTCTCATTTCACCAAAATACCTCTAACATCCCAAGATCCTCTCATACCATCTGCACTTTCTCTTGAAAACCAATACAGACTTGATCTTTTGATTGAAAAGAGAGGTTTTGCTAAGTTTGACGAGTTTTAAATGAATAATACATGTGGACATCCATATGATTTAGTTGTTTTCATTTACTGTAATCCATAGTTGTCAAGGCAACTAAGCGACTTGAGGCGACAGATCCCATGGACGCCTGAGGCGTTGCCCGATGAACTTTTTGTTGTAGGCATCCCCCCAATATGATATCTATGTATGACACATTTCCTTGAATAATGGGTCATGTAATTCATATAAATTGCAAAATTTCTATTGCTAAGATATACTTTGATAGAACCATCCTTGGATACAATTCTAAGAACAATAAAGAGAGATTTCAAGGATTGAGGATAAAGAAACGAAAAAAAAAAAAAAGTCTACAATGATTGTCGAAAGGGGGAGAGAGATTATGAAGGATAAAAAATCAAAAAAAAATAATAGTCTACAATAACAGCTGAACATGAGAGAAGAAGAAGATGTTAGAGGAAAGAGAGTGTAGGATTGAATAAATAACAAAAAAAAATAGTCTGACAGTCAATGTGACGTCGAACATGACAGAGACAAGAGAGGGGGAAAGAGGTAGAGGTCGTACATCTTATCTCATTTCTTCGTTCTTTCCTTTTCTCGATTATACTCAAGAAATATAATTTAAAAAATGTAAAATTGGTAAAATATATAATTATGGGGTTTGCACTTATTTAAATTATAAAAGACCTCTTTCAATATGGATTTATGAGAGATTTAGGGGTCCTAGAAGAAATCTGAGGCATTTAAAGGCCTCTTTTTGTTATTGTACCGTCTGAGCCCACTTGTATAATTGGTCGTCTAGGCGACGCTTGTAACAACCATGAGTTACATGCGAAAACAGATGAAGACTATATGGTCCGCCTACAAATAAAGGAAGAAAGAGAGAGAGAGAGAGGCCAATTGTCCACCCATTGAGCGAGAGAGAGGACATGTTAACATGAGCGAAACATACTTGAGACCATCCCTCTCTTCTTTCTTCTTCTATCCATTTTTTTGGCTTGGATATACAAATCCTAACATATTATATGGTAAACGATATTGATAGTATATACATAAATATTTTTTTATTTACCAAACTACTCTATTCAAATAAAGTAACTTTTATATAATGCAATAGCCGGCCCGGGTCGATCTTCTCCCCACATCAGTATTTTTCAACTGATGAGAAGCCGAGATCTTTAGAGTCGCCACCAATCAAAAATCCGGGTGTGATTGGTCACCTATAATGAAAACCCTCTATTCAAGAACCGAGATTGGGTCCAGGGATTCTCTTATGAGTTGGGGAAGGTGTTAGGCACCCCACCTCATCAGTCGAACAACGGTTACCTCTTAATTTTCTCCATTAATTTAATTTAAAATTATTTTTCCTTTTTTATTATTTCAAGATTGGAAACTCACCCCTCCTCGACCGAGTTAGGGTGATTTTCTCTCTACTTGTTTTTCTTTTATTTCGAGATTGGAAAGTCACCCCTCCTCGACCGAGTTAGTGTGATTTTCTCTCTACTTGCGCGGCAAAATCCATTTGCCCTAAATCGGCGAACGGTCATGCTCTCTCCTCGACCGAGTTAAGAGGAGAGGGGCAATAAACTATTAATAAAAAAAACTGAAATAAAGAAATCGAAGATCTAGTCTTCTAGCCCTTTCCTTCACCCGGATTTCTTCTTCCCCACGACCGTGTAGAGGGAAATCACCGAGTAACTAAGAGAAAGTGAGAGAAGAAAAGACTTGGATGGGTAGAAGTAGAAGATGGGGGATGTAGCATACCTTTTCCCTTTTATTTGGCTTTCCAAGCATTCAAGAACGTCCTTCCACGATGATAAGATCCGGACTCCAATGAACTAGGCCCCCTTCTCTCTAAAGTAGGTGTTGAAGAAGAATTAAAGGGAGCCTAGGTCGACAAACTCAAAGAAGCTCCTTGAATATCCTAAGGCTTTGAAGGATTCTGGATTTTTTGGACTTGCTCTCTAAGTCTAAGGACCTCCAAAGGCTAGGGTTATCAAAGTTTTCCCAAGGTTTCCAAAAGATCAAAGTTGGGGTGTCCAAAGTTCAAAGTTCAAAAGTTGAGGAATGGGTTGGAGTGAGGCTCTTTTTATAGGATGAAAAATAGGGTTCTCGCTCTTTCAGGCCGATGTGGGACTAAAAATAATCCAAAACACGTTGGCACACAAGACGCAATCGGAAATAGGCTTTTTCCGTACCGCGCCTTTCTAAAAGCCGCGGCGTGGAAATCAGGCAAAACCAGGAACCGCGCCCTTTTAAAGGGCGCTGGACATTTTCAAGTTGAATAACAGGCCTGTCCCTTTGGGCTTTAGTTGGTTCGGGCTCGGCTTGGGTTCAGCTTCACTTTTTGGAGTCCGGATCTCGTCTTTGATTTCTTTTGAATGCTCGGAACCAAATGACTTTTTGGCTCCACGAAATCATGCAAAATAGGGTGTCTACAGCTGCCCCTCTTTGCCGGATTTGCTCGCAAAGAACGGCAAAGAAAAATAGACATAAGCCTATTTTGCATGTGGAAATTATTCGTACACCCCTTGAAGTTATTTTAAATACTTTAAAAATTCATTTTATCAAAACAATTTGAAATCTCAATGAAAAAGAGTGGTAAGAAATGGAGATGGGTCCAGCACGTGGGCTTTCTCATGGAACCTCGATCCCCCTCACAGGCTCGATCCAAGCCTGCGCAAAGTAGGATGGTGTGAAAAGAGATTTTCAAATAATTTTTCCAAAATTTCTTCTTTAAATCCTTAATTTAACTTCGAGGTGTACCAAGCACTTTATTGAACCAAAAATAAGGAATCTAACGGTCGTGGTTATGGGATAAACCACACCATTAATTGGTATGCTTATTAAATTTGATAAATCAAACTCAAGGTTTACTTTATAGCGTGACCCTCAACCAAACGGTCATTAATTGGCCGCAGGTAAATGAGTTGGTCACGCTTATATACTGCCAAAAGGGACCCACTCTCTCTTTTTTCTTTTTTTTTAAATTTATTTTTTAAAGGGCCGCGGCGTTCTGGACGGCGAGGAGTCTGTATGACTCCTCACGCGTCAGGCCCACTTTCCCCTTTTCTTTTCTCTTTCTTTCCTTCCTCATTTCCACAGTGGACCCTACGGCGATTTGCCTCCCCCCTTGGAAACATCTCCTCTTTCGACCAAAACTCCGGCGAACCTCCCCCATTTCCGGCGATCTTCTCCGGCGAACCCCCTTTTTCTGGCGATCTTCATCATTTCGGCGTCTGGGGCTTATTTCGGTGATTCTAGGGCATCAAAAAAAACCCCTTTTCTGATTTCTTCTCGCGATTTCAGCTCTTGGGGTGGCCTCTCATCAAATTTCTTTGCATTTGCTTGGATTATAGGTAAACCACGTGAAACCCCTCTCTTTTGTTGCCTAGGGTCTGAATTTTGCCCTCTTTTGATGTATGAATCCCTCAAAATTTTTCTTATTCTTCTTCTTGTATTATGCGTGAATCTTATTTCCACTCACCACTGTCTCCCAATTTTGCTTCATGCTTTGGTGATCTTTGCCTCTCATCTTGCTGTATTGGCTCCATGAAAATTATAACCTGTATTTTTTCTTGTCTTTGAACCATACATGCATAATCCTATCCATGGTTTTATGCATGCATCACCCTTACCAAATATTTCCTTGCACATGATAATCTAACTCACTCACAAAAGGGAAGCTCCAAAAGGCTGTCCTCATTGTTCAAAGATGGGTAGTAGAGATCACTACCACTATTGTAGATCAAAATCAGTAGGACTTAGGCCTCTTGGGATTAGAAAAGAGTGTATCTCAAATACTGTTAAGGATGTTGATAATATAAACCCCATAGAGCATGCAGTCCTATCTTTTCCTGCAGCCTCAAAGACCCTTTGAATGGTTCCGAGAAGAACTATAACAGTACCACAGTCCATAGCAATTATGCTCCTTTCTCAATGCAGATGTCTTGGACTGTAGCCGATGTATATCCACATGAATCCCATTTTTTGTAACAACGGTAGGTAAACCATAGGCTGCTGTCTCAATGAAAGTTCGATTAAATAAAAACACCCTGCAAAACCTGAGCACTTCTCCTCTTTAAGTTTTGAATTGACTTTTTGAAAAATGACCCTGTTGAATTATCCCTGTGCATCCGTGGTCATCTGTATTCCTACATGTAATGAGAATCCCTTTGTCAGTTTATGCAACATATAATTTCAAAGTATTACAAGCTTGAAAACCATACCTGTTGGGCCTTGTTTGTTATTTTGATTTCCTGTTCATCATGCTCTTAATTCAGAAATGAATGTTAGGAATATCGCATTTCAATTTTCAACCAAATAACAAATGTTGGTATAATTGTATTCCTTTTAAATGCAGATATGGGTAGACCGAAGAAAATGAAGATCGGGAAATCTTCCTCGGCTCGCACATAGATAGATGAGGATTATGTTCCTCCTACAGATGTGGAGGAGCAGCCAAGGGAGAGCTCGCAGGTAGGTGCGAGTTCCAGTGGAGCTGGGGCTACCTCTTCAAGGGGTAGGAAGAAGTCGGGCTCTGATCCCGTGCCTGTGGTACTAGGAGTTCCTGATACACCACTTCTGAAAGGCCTAGGGGGTCACATCTCGGCAATTTGCCGAACTCAGGAGGTAAATAATGTAGAATTTTGTCAAAGTTAGTCAATTACCTTTGCATGTTGCATATGATTAAGCTTTTACCTTTCCCTTTGATTTTTCAGAGATCTCCTATCACGGGTTGGAGGTGCTCGTGGAAGCCCGTCCTTACGCTGTACCAGAGAGCATCTCCTTCTTTGAGGGACGCACTAGGGAGGACCCCGCTTGGTCCATTCTTGACCATCCCTTGGATTCAGAGCGATCGGAGGCTAGTTGCTGCTCTCTGTGAGAGATGGTTAGGGGAGACCAACACGTTCCATTTTCCCTGCTGTGAGTTGGCGATCACTCCCCTCGACTTTGTTATACTGACGGGGATTCCAATTGTCAGCGAGGTGATTCCGCCTCTCTCCGCCATTACCATGGATCGGGCTGCTGGCTTGATGGGGGTCTCACCAGAGACCGTAACGACGGATAGTGCATGGGAAGTGGGCAAGGTGAAACTTTCCTGGTTAGCCAGTCTTTTGGATGATACGGATATTGCTGCCATCGACCTCAATTCCCCCGTATTCACTAGTGTGCTCCGGATCTTCCTCTTGTATGTCTTGGGTTCCTGCTTTTTCATGACTGATCGCTCATGAGTGGAGACCAGCCTCTTATCCCTGATGGATCCTATTGATCGTTTCGACACCTTTGATTGGGGAGGAGCCATATACGCTAGCATTTTGGCAGGGCTTCGTCGAGTTTCCCGTGGGAAGGTCGATCAATCCGCTTCTCTTATCATTTCCTCGAGGTAACCCCTTTTACTGCTTCTTTTCTTTGGCATTGTTTCATTGCTCTTTCTTAACTCATGGCTTGTTTCAATTGTGGGCTCACGAGTACCTGGATACATTCCGCCCGAGCTTGAAGATTCCGGATATTACTTCGTTCCCGCGATCGTCGCGATGGAGCGCGCCCTCCTCTAAAGTTGATAGCCATCTCCTAGAGAAGGCTAGAGAGGAGCTGTACCGTCTGACTTTGAAAAGGGTAAGTCTATGCCTGGCTTTATTGACAACAGTTGTCCTCTGTCCATCTTCAGCTTATCCCACTTGTCACTTTGAATGTAGGTGACTCTTCAACCCTATTCCGACTTTGGATACATGATCCAGCTCTCTTGCAGAGGGGTGAGGCGCTTCATGGGTCGACGAGTGACCTTCTCTTACTTTGGGATCGGTGAGTACTTCTTGGGAGAGCGGGTTCTCCATCAGAGTGATGGGGAATTTCAGATTCCACTTCCCCCCCCCCCTTTAAGATGATGCCGGTATTAGCTTGGGATGCCTTTATGGAGCAGCTACGCACGGCGGGTGTCGTTGTCCATCATCTGGTTGGGACAATTTTAATAGTCGTACCGCTTTAAACAGCGAGAATCTGTTTCTTTTCACTTTTTGGACCCGCGCCGTTTTAAAAGGCACGGTTATTGAAGGTTTTCTTATAAAATCCTGCGAACAGAACACAATTCCGAACTCAATTTTCTTCTGCGCAAAATTCCCTGCTTCAAAACCTGTTGTCCGAAGGCTTTGAAACTTTGATCGAAGACTTTTCCGATCCATCTGGACGCAATGGAACCCTCCGTTTGTGGCAACGACGACTCAGCCTTCGCTTTTCAGACCTTGCCCAACCTAGAGAATCATCGGCACTACGATCAAAAACTAAAGCGGTGGTTGGACTCCTTGGATTCATCAGAGCAAGTGGCCTTCTAAAAACTGGCATCTCTTTTCGACGTAAAAATCAATGGCCACCTTGTTGAGGCTGCTTTGGGGTGTTGGAGCCCGGAATTCCACGTTTTCAAGCTCGGGTTTTTTGAACTTAGCCCAACTTTGGAAGAATATGGGAGATTATTGTCAGTACCCTTCGACCAAGATAAAATTGTTCTTCCTTCTTATCGGGCAAGTTGGAAAGGTAAGGCATCTTCCTTTCTCAGGGTGAAGCGGGGCTTTCTCGAAAAGTTAGATGGTGAGGAAAATTACTTCCAATGTTCTTTGAAGTCTTTGGTGGACTACTTCTCTCCGAGAAATCCCAGTTGGATTAGTACTCCCTCGTTCGTGGGCCTTCCTGGTTCTTGGCCTCGGTATCGCTTCCGTGCCTTGGCTCTTGCAGTTGTCGAGCATGTATTACTTCCTCTGGGCTTCAATTTCATCGATATGCAAGTATTGGAAGTAGTTGAGCAGATAATGACCGATCACTCCTTCATCCTTATGCTGCTTGCTCAGACCCTTAGGGCTTTAGACCGATGTGTCCAGAAAAGAGGTGGCTTCTTCAAAGGGTGTATTTCCTTGCTACAGATATGGCTCCTGGAGCATCTCAAGTTCTGCAACCCCCTTTTACTCTGGCTTTCATGTGACAAGACTTGATCAAGTCGCATTGCTCTTTCAGTGAAATTCCTCCTTTTCTGGATAGTCCAGAGATGTGGTACGATCAACTTGTCATGTTGGCTCCGGACATGCTGGTGTGGAAGTGCACTTGGCTTTCATGTTGTAGAGATCATCTCAGGTACATCTGGAAAATATCACCTCATTCTTCTTGGTCTCAGGGTTCCAGTCATTATCTTCCAAATCGAGTAGTTCGACAATTTGGGCGCACCCAAGACATCCCCGTCATCGAAGTCATAAAGGATGTGGTCGAGTTTGGGCCCTCATCTGAAAAACTCATCTCTCGCCTTCTTGTTGGGTGGAAATCTAGAGTGATGAATACTTTCGGCGATGTTCAGGACTCTTTGGCCACGATTGAGTATATTAGATGGTTGGGTGACTACTACCCTCCTTATGTTTCTCCTTCGCGGCCCTGCACAGGTGAAAAGAGAAAAGAGCTAATGAATGATCCACTTATTGATGACCATCCATCATATAAAGAGTTAGAAGTAAAGGTTACTTCCCTGCTTGCGGAGAATGTCGGTTTGAAAGCCGAGGTTGCCAAAATGGGGAGTGAAGCTGCTGCATATCAGGATTGTATAAAGAATTTGAAAGCTCAAGTTGATATTCTAGAAACTGTGAATGAGGAATTTCAGTATTTCCAGAATCCCATTGGTGAGAAAAAGTCTACTTACCAAGAAGTGATCCTTAAGTTGAACGCGGAGCTGGCTCGTCTTCGACAGAAGTTGAAGGACCAAGGCGGAGCTTCCTCAGATTCAGATTGAGGCTTTGGGACCTGCCTTAGAGTTGGTAATATCTTCTAGAGAAAATATTGTTTTTTTTTTTTATGGGTCTCAGAATTCTATTTTCAAATACCCTCTAATAAAAGAGAGAGTTAACCAAGCAGCTATCATCTAACTTCTCTTAATTTTGTATTCCAAAATTACCCTCTAACTCTTTTCGCTTACTACCTCCGCTAGAAGCAACGTTATTCCTAAAATAACCCTATGTCTATAAACTCATTTATTTTTATTCCTTTTACATCCCTATGCAACACCAACTCATGGAACTCATGGGGTAGTAGGCGTCCACCCGACGATGATTCATCGTCATGCTCTCCTACTATGCGTGTCGACTGCTTTTATTCTACCAACTTCTTGCTTTGATCTCATGTGGTTTTTCCTAGATCTCATTATCAATAGATTTCAAGAAATTAAATTTCTGGGTTATCTCTTTTCTGCAACTTTAATGAAGAAATCCGGCAATGGGATGATGGAATTTAAGAATCTCTTCGACCCCAAGATCTCTTAATCCATAGATTTTACAAGGCAATCACTCACTTCTTGGTACATGAGCTCAGAAGAGGATTCAGATGAACCAGAAATTTCTAATTTCTCAAAAAAATCCAACATAAAGACCGATTCAAGAGACTCTTTTGAGATTCAAGAGTCTCTTATGTGATTGCTTGAACAGAAAAGAATAAAATGAGAATCATCAATTAAAAAGAAAGCCAATTGAAATGACTGATTATGATTGCATATTCCAGCCGACACTACAGAGGCGAAGCAAATGAATTTAACGGCTTCTGGGATTTGCTCTTTTTGTTGTTCTCGTGTGAGGGAAGTCAAAGCAGTCACAATAGAATACACTTAGGACAATTAAACTGATCCATTTCTATGGTAATTGACAAATTGCCTGGAGATTTCTCATGCACATCAAGTGTTTGATGATATGGCTCTTAGGACTATAGTTTCTTGGAATGCCATAATCTCAATTTGTGATGAGAATTCATAGTTAGATAATTCCATTACACTTTTCCTTCAAATGAGGTCATGCGGTTTGAGCCTGATGAGACCACAGGTGTGATCTTGCGTTTTTTGCTTGTGCTGAGCTTGGGGAGATGGCTTCACTGTCAAGTGATCAGAAAAGAGCTACTTTTTGAAGTGTATGCTACTTTGACTGCTTCTTCTGCTGTTGTGCATTTTTATTTTTATTTTTTATCACATTTGTGCATTTAAAATACACTCAAAATTTGTGATTTGTGTACAAATCCTTATTCTTGAGAAATTGAGATTTTTTTATTTTGGTAGTGTTTATATGTATAAGCATTGTCATTGGTGTGCTCGCTTTGGGTGTATGTAATTAGATCAGTAGCTGTGATACTATAAATCTACTTCTGTTTTTCTAGAAACTTATGTCCTAATTAGCTTAAATTCTACATATATATTTCTTTACTCTACTTGGTCATGCACTTCTTGTGCCGGTTGTAACTTTGTGAGACTTTTTAACTTTTAAGTGAGGTAATTACTTATGTATCCAGATCCTTTAAATATTCAAAAATAATAGGCTCAATCTGTGAGGAAGTTGTGAAAAAAAAAAACAAAAAAAAACTAGGAGGAAGTGAGTATTTGACCCGCAAAAGTTAAAGAACTAAACTAGACTTGATTTCATTTTCGATATTATATTCCGCTCTTCTTCTCCAATCCATACGATTACCCATTCTCGAAATCAACAACTGAAATCTACAATCTCCTCATCCTAAGGTGAATTCTTTTGCAAGGTTTAAATTTCTCAAAATGTTCGAAACCCTGGTAATTACTAATTTGTCAACTTGCTGGACACCTAATGTGTTTCCCAAGTTGAGATCATTGGTTGATTCCCTATAAAGTTTCAGAGCAGTGATGGGCGTACCCATGAATTCTATTTTGAAACCTAAGGCTGGACCTCATTGGTCCAACCACCCCTCTTAAATACTCACACAGTTGGTGAGTATTTAAGAGGGGTGGCTGGACCAATGAGGTCCAGCCTTAGGTTTTAAATAAAATTCATGGGTACGTTAACTATTTCCCAGAGTCTTATAGATGATAATAATCTCATATGTGCATTTAAAAATCAAGTGCATAAAAATCATCCAATGAAACACATACTGAAAATAGAGTCCCCAGTTAATGATATATTTTAATATTAAAACATTGTGTTCTCCTGAATACATGGGAACATTTAGAGTCCAATATGTTTACCAGGAATGCTAGCCATACTCTCTGAATTCAAAAAGTTCTCATATTCTCCCCCCACTCAAGGTCATTTGTTCTATTTATCATAAAAAAGGGTATGTGAATTTATATCATTATAAAAAAAAAGGGGTGTCAGTATAAAAATGTGAGCATGGCTAGCAAATCATATGTTTATACTATAATATATGGGTGAATGACTTCTTTTTTACCGGTTGAATAGTTAAACACACAGTCACATTGGCCAACACACACACTCATCCACGTTAGGCCAAACCCAACCCATCTCACTAAAATGGCTTATCTCTTGGTGAGAGAAACCTTATATGGACTCATGGTTATCAATCGTCCCCATTAGGCCAAACGCAACCCATCTCACTTCACTAAAATGCCTTATCTCTTGGTCAGAGAAAACCTATATGGACTCATGGTTATCAAGGGCTAACTGATGTGGGAACTAAACTGGGTAGACCAACCGACCAAGTCTAAAAAGTGCTACTTTTCCTTCCCCTTAGTAAAAATCTTTTGTTTGAGCAGAGATAGAGATTCAAAGCCTTGATAAGAAGCTCTTTTTTTTTAATTAAATAAAATAGAGCTCCAAAGACCTGATCAAGGCGGAAATGGTGCCTACACAGCAAATATTGATACTGTCTTTTGTTCTAAAACACTAGGAAATCAATTATGCACGTGCAAGGCTCACTAGTATTCAATAAAGGAATTGCTTTTTCAAGAATTCTCGTCATCGACCCAAAATACTAGTTTTTTTTTTTTTCAAACCCTTAAAGAATTTGGATTAGAAGATATATATGTCAACATGGTATTCAGACTAATACAGAATTACCTTGTGCCACTTCACCGTGAGCAATTACAAGTAAGAACCGCCGGGCTTGAAAATTCCTGTTGCTCGCGTTGACTCCCAACCGGACAAAGTAGACACCATTTTTTTTAATGCCTTTTTTACCCTTAGTGCCTGTTACAGTTTTCACCAAGTCTGGTCTAAATATTTTTGCACATTGGTGCCCCGAGGGGATTTCACCAAGCCCATGGCAATTGATTCTTGTCATGATATGATGTTTTTACTCACAACACCCTTTCGGGTTTTCATTATGCCCTTTCATATCATGCTTATGGTCTTCTCTCAAGTAATATTGCACATCCTTGCCAGTAGGAAGAGATCATGCATAATTCAAATCTTAGTATTCATGGCCGTCATTAATCGGAGAGGACTTAGTAGTGGGACGAACCATGGGTTGTGGTTGGGGTCTTTGAAACGAAGGGATAAGGCTCAAAAAAATTTTGCACACATTAGGATCAGGTATGACATTTGTTTGCTTTGGGGATCCTTGTTGGTTTTTGCTCCATTTTCTTCTTAGTTTGGGCTATTCGATTTTTTTTCCCCTTTTTTTTTAGAGGGGGTATAAAAACTGCCCCAGTGTACGGGCACTGGATTGACATGAATCTTAAAATTGCCCCGGTATAAGAAAATCGGATGTCTTGCCTTGACGTGATTGATTTGACTTTTCTTTTTCCCAAAAAAAATGCCCCAGTATGGGGTGCAACCAATGTCATTGTCGGGTGAATAGAATTTTCAGGCTCAAAGGGCTAAGCAAAAACGATGAATGGACAAATTGTGGGGGTTATAGCAAAGAAGGCCTCTCTTCATTTTAATTCTGGCCATGTTCCTACAAAGTTGAGTTATGCATAATACCTTTTGACTGAATCTGAATTGACCGGCTCAGGGAGATCATCTCCATCCATTTCTGCCAATAAGAGGGCTCCTCCAGACAATGCTTTTCAAACCACATATGGACTATTATAGTTGGGCTTGAATTTCCCTCGTGCATCAGTCTGGTGTGGCAACATCTTTTTGAGTACTAAGTCACCTTCTGTGAATTCTCGTGGTCTGACTCTCTTTGAATAAGCTGTGGCCATTCTCCTTTGGTAGCATTGGCCATGACATATGACATTCAGTCTCTTTTCTTCGATCAAATTAAGTTGGTCGAACCGGGACTGTACCCATTCTGCTTCTTCGAGTTCAACTTCCATGAGTACTCTGAGTGATGGAATTTCTACTTCAATTGGCAAGACAGCCTCCATACCACAAACCAATGAAAAAGGGGTTGCCCCTACAGATGTTCAGATTGAGGTTCTATATGCATGGAGTGCAAATGGTAACATTTCATGCCAATCTTTGTAGGTAACGGCCATCTTCTCAATAATGCGCTTCAAGTTCTAGTTGGTTGCTTCTACCGCTCCATTCATCTGAGGACGGTATGGAGTTGAGTTGTGGTGAGTAATCTTAAACTGCTCACATAATGCCGTCATTTGTTTGTTCTTGAAATTCTTGGCATTGTCAGTGATGATCTGACTTGGAATCCCATATCTACAAATAATGTCCCTCTTCATGAATTTTACCACTTGACTCTTTGTCACATAGCATAGGAAGCTGCTTCTACCCACTTCGTGAAATAATCAATTGCGACCAATATGAACCTGTTCCCATTTGATGCCTTCGAATTAATTGGCCCAATGACATCCAGGCCCCACATGGAGAAAGGCCAAGGAGTTGTCATATTGTGGAGTTCTGTGGCCGAGGCCTGAATCTTGTTGGCATAGATTTGGCAAAGGTGACATTTCCTCACATGTTCATTACAGTCACGCTCCATGGTTGTCCAGTAGTAACCCAATCTCAAGATCTTTTGGTTAGCATGTGACCGTTCATATGTGGGCCGCATATCCCTTCATGGACATCTTCGACAATCTTCTCTGATTCCTTCGAGTCCACACATCGAAGGAGTATATGGTTGAAAGTTTTCTTGTAAAGATTCCCTGTACTCAGAAAGAATTGCCCAGCTAACCTTTGGAGGGTTCGTCGATCATTGGCATTGGCCTCAGGTGGGAATGTTCGATCTTCTAAGTATTGCTTTATGTCATGGTACCAGGGCCTTCTGTTGGGCTCACCTACTACAACTTCTTCAATTGGAAGATAATGAGAGTAGAGTCTCCAAAGACATCCACTGCTTTAATGTTCAAATCCACAGTTGCTTGCAGGCCGATGATGTAGGCTTCATATTCAGCAACGTTGTTTGTGCACTCAAACTTCATCTTCACCGCAATGAGAATCTGCTTACCCTCAGGAGATACTAAGACTGCACCTGCTCCATATCCATGCTTGTTTGCCGCTCCGTCGAAATACATTTTCCAATTGGACTTTGGTTCCTCTTCTGCTTCACCAGTCATGAACAATATAGCTTCATCTGGAAAGTTGGTTTTCATCAGTTCATAGCTTGGTAGTGGATGATCGGCCAAATGATCTGCAATGGCTTGCCCTTTGATCGCCTTCTGGGTTATGTAAGTAATGTCAAATTCAAAGAGAAGCATTTGCCATCGTGTCGTTCGCCCTGTGAGTGCCGGCTTCTCAAAAAGGTACTTGAAAGGGTCCATCCGAGCTATCAGCAGAGTTAAGTGACTCAACATGTAGTGTCTTAGGCGTGTCTTAGCGTTGCAAGGCCCAGACCAATGCACAGTAAGTCTTTTCAAGTGTTGAGTATCTTGTCTCGTAGTCAGTGAACTTTTTGCTAAGATAGTAGATAGCTTTTTCCTTCCTTCCGGTTTCATCGTGCTACCCCAGTACACATCCCATAAAGTTATCAGAAATTGACAGGTAAATCAGTAGAGGTCGGCCAGGTGTAGGAGGTACCAACACAAGTGGATTAAGCAAATAGCTCTTGATTTTATCAAAGGCTTGTTGGCATTCTTCATTCTATTCTTTAGGCTGGTTCTTTCTGAGAAGCTTGAAGATGGGTTCACAGATGGGTGACAATTAGGATATGAATCTACTGATGTATTGCAATCTTCCTAGAAAATCACGTACTTCCTTTTCTAATTTCGGAGCTTGCATTTCGATTATCGCCTTCGCCTTTGCCGGATCTACTTCTATCCCTCTTTGGCTAACAATGAAACCGAGCAATTTTCCTGAAGATACCCCGAACACACACTTTGCAGGATTCAGTCGTAGTTAAAACTTCCTTAGCTGCTTAAAAAATTTCCCTAAATTAATAAGTTGATCTTCCCCCTTTGGCGACTTGATGATCCTATCGTTCACATATACCTTGGCCTCTTTATGAATCATGTTGTGAAACAAGGTAGTCAATGCACGTTGGTATGTAGCTCTGACATTCTTGAGTCCAAATGGCATCACCTTATAGCAAAAGGTCCCCCAAGGAGTTTTGAAAGCAGTCTTCTTCCTGTCTTCTTCAGCCATTTTTATCTGATTGTATCCTGAAAAACATTCCATGAAGGAGAGTGTTTCGTGGCCTGTAGTGTTGTCAACAAGAATGTCGATATGAGGGAGAGGGAAATCATCCTTGGGACTTGCTTTGTTCAGATTACGGTAGTCAACACACATCCAGACTTTTCCGTCTTTCTTTGGCACTCGAAC
This sequence comes from Tetracentron sinense, assembly GCA_015143295.1. Lineage (NCBI taxonomy): Eukaryota > Viridiplantae > Streptophyta > Magnoliopsida > Trochodendrales > Trochodendraceae > Tetracentron > Tetracentron sinense. Next base: position 64,424,005 of record CM026551.1, read on the forward strand.
CACATTGGCTAACCATTCTGGATATGAGGAAACTATGAGAAAACCTGCTTGGAACTGCTTCATGACTTCATCTTTAATCTTCAAGGTCCATTCAGGTCAGAGTCTCCTTAGTTTCTGCTTAACCGACTTAGCTTCAGGAATGAGTGGGAGTCGGTGTACAACTAAATCCGTGTTAAGTCCCGACATGTCCTCCTATGACCAGGCAAAAACATCCTTGTATTCCTTCAGAAGGTCAATCAGGTCGGCCCGCTGCTAGGTGGTGAGTTGTGTTCCGATTTTCACTATTTGGGGTTTTTCCTCAGTACCAAGATTTATTAACTCGGTCTCTTCTATGTTAGGCTGAACACCCTTCTCATGACGTTCCAGAAGATCTAGAATCTCTTTTGGAGGCTCTAAATCTTCTTCATCACCCTCGTCTTCGAGCTCCATGAGCTCGTCCATTTTTGCCTCAATTACATCTTCTTTTCCAAATTATTTAAAGATTATTTTTTTGGGTTTTTCTTGAAAATAACTAGGGCTAGGAAAACTAAAAATATTTTTTTGATTTTTTGAAAGGTGACCTAAATTAATGCTACCCGAGGATAAAGGCCCATGCCTGGGTAGTTGACCAGGAAAACGAAAAATATTTTTTTGGTTTTTTATAAAACAACCTTCTAAATTAACGCTAGCCGAGGACGAAGGCCCATCCCTTGGTAGCGATCCTTCATTTAACAATTTTTTTTTTAAGGGCCATTTCGGCATTCTCACCGTGGTTGGCAGGGCACCGTTGCAAAATTGATTCAAGGGCCATTCCAGTATTCTCACCGCGGTTGGCTGGGAACCGTTGCAAAATTGATTCAGGGCCATTCCGATATTCTCACCGCGGTTGGCGAGGCACCGTCGGGAAACTATTTCCCAATTTTAGAGTGTTTTATTCGCTCGCAATGGGTGAATTGATCTCTCCTGTTCATCTCTCCGATCATTGACCATCATTATCTCACAACCATCTTGCTCTTCCTCATTTGAAATTTCCTGTGGTCCTAAAGCACTAAACATCATAGAGGAGTTAGAACCATTTAATGTTACTTCTTCAAAGAGAAGTGACAAATCAAATATCTCATCATGTTCTGATTCAACTTTACCCTTGGGTTGACTTTCTGGCTCAGGCCGAATGACATAGGATGGATAGGGGAAGGTTTCCCTAATGTGAGGGATCCTTTCCAAGCCTTTCTAGGACTCATCAAGCCTTACCATTCTCAACTCTTTAGATTTTTTTATTTGCTCTTCGGCAGTTGGTTTATACCCTAAACCAAACCTAAGGGGTGAGGATTTTGGTATTAGAAGAGTGATAATCCCTTGAAGATTTCAGCCTAAGCCTTTACCTTCCAGATAGCCTTGGCTAGTCATTATTTGTGTCACCATGGCATTAACATCAATGCTTCCTAGCTCCATCAAATTTCGTATCCTGGGTATATTGTTCACCGAAGTGAACTCAAAAGAATGAAACCCGGGGACCTCCTTCAGATATTCCAAATCAATGAATGGAATATCAGATTGGTGTCTAATCGAGGACATGTTTTCTACAAGAGAATTATGATAACTTCATCGTCCTTGATATATTTTAATCTTTGATGGAGGGACGATGGTACTGCCCTGGCCGAATGGAGCTAGCGACGACCAAGTAAGAGATTAAAGGCAGCCGGAATGTCTACCACCTGAAAGGTGATATCAAAATTATGTGGGCCTATGGTCACTTCTAAATCAATCTCACCTATAACTTGCTTCTTAGAGCTGTCAAAAACACGAATAGTCATCCTATTGGGTTTGATGTTTTCTTCACTAATTCCGAGACTTTGGATGGTGGCTCGTGGGCAGACATTTAGGGCTGACCCATTATCAATCAAGACTCTTGCCATAATCATTTCGTTGCACAACACCATAATGTGTAGTGCCTTTGCATGATTGGTCCCTTCAGAACCCAATTCTTCCTCATCGAAATTGATTGTGGTAAGGGTCGTGATGTTACCTACCACCTTTTCCAGGTCTTCCGAAGAGATATCCGATTGGAAAGCCTCATCTAGAACTTTCAGTAAGGTCTTACGATGTAATTGGGAGGTTAAAAGCAAACCGAGAATGGAAATTTGAGCTGGCATCTTGTTCATCTGTTCCAGGACTGAATACTCTGCTTTCTTGGACTGTTTGAGGGCTTCCAAGACTGATTTATCACTGACCTTGTACCTCCGAGTTCTTTCCTGGTTCTTTTTCTCCTCTTCCTTCTTCCGGTGCTCTTCCGCCTTCTCTCTCTTTTGCCTCTCTTCCTTCTTTTTCCCTTGCCTCCTTGGCTTCCCTTTCTCTGACCTCTCGGGCCTCTTTCTCCCCTGCTGTTTCATTCATTTTCCCCTTTCCCTTGGCTTTAGACGGGTCGGATTTATAGACCTGCCCATACCGATTAAGATTGTCAACATCGGCGATGACCCTCTTTGCCTCTCCCCTCTTTGGATGGCGGATGTTGTTGTAGTTAAAAGACATTCTTTTCAGATCCGCAAGGGGTTGTGGAGTGGGCCAGTCAAATACGACCGGCCGGGGGGTAGGAACTTGGCTGCTTGGAGGAACGGGCTAATCAAACACAACTGTCTTCAATGATTGGTTTAGTGAAGGAGTAGGCTAGTCAAATACGATCGTCTTGGGAGGAGTGACAGTAGGGGAAGACAAATTAAACACAACTAGCGGCCTTTGGACTGGAGGTTGCTGGTCAATGACCGTATTAACTGGGGGTGAAGCCTTTCTGTTGTTGTAAACCTTGAATTTCGTCCCAGGTTTTTGAATTAACTGAGAGGGATCGAAGTCGAGATCATCCCATTCAAGGGCATTGATGGTCTGAGAGGTAGATGCTCTGTTGTTATTGTATGTGGGAAGGGGATTCTGAAGGATACCAGAGGAAGTTGGTGGATTAATGACAATCCTCTTACTCTCAATCAAATCTTGGATCTTGTGTTTTAGTATCCAGCATCTGTCCGTAGAATGCCCCAGAGCATTCATATGGTATGCGCAATTCTGATTCGCATTGTAGAATCTGGAAGTTGTATATTGCACACCTGGCTCTACCAGACTTACAATGCCCTCTTTCAGACGGACGAGAGGGGAGGGGATCCAAATGACGATACCTTCTTTGATATCCTTGCTTCTAACCCTGACCTTGATTCTGGTATTGAATCTGGTACTGAAGCTGTTGTTGTTGTTGCAGAACCGGTGCTGGGAAGGGCTGGACATACCTCGAGTTTACCACTGGAGCTTGAAACTGAAAGGGCATAGGTGGAATATTTTGGGTATAGGCAACTTGCCCATACGTAGTAGCAGCTGTCCCTGATGCTTCACTTTCTTTCCTCTTGTTACCGGTATAAGCCTTCTTGGCAGCGGGTCCTCCGTTCGCATAGGTGTCCATGACGGTGCGAAATGTAGCATGATCCATTATTTTACCCATCCTGACCCCTTCGTCTATACCCTCTCCGTACTGGATGATGGTTGCAAAGCCTGATTTCTTCTGTGTCACTAGACGATCATAGTATGAGGCTTTCAACGTCGAGACGAATGTACTGACCTTTCTTCCTCCATCATAGGGGGTCTGACTTTCACGGCCGTATCCCGCCATCTGTAAGCATGCTCTCTGAATAATTCTGAAACTTTCCTCTCCATTTTAAGGAGATCTATTCTGGTGGGGACTACCTTTGTGTTATACCGATACTGGGCCACGAAACGTTCTGCCAAGTCCATCCAGCACTTCATCCTAGAGTGATCAAGTTCAGAAAACCATTGGAGTGCCCCTCCGATAAGCTCATCTGAAAAAGTTGTAGCATTACCGGTTCATTTTTCCCGTATATCCCCAAAGTACCTCCATAGAGTTCCAAAAGGGCTACAGGGCAGCCATGACCACTATATTGCATGAATTCTGGGATCTTGAAATTGGGGGGAAGATTGGTCACAGAATATAAGCAGAGATCATCGATGTCTATCTTGGTAAATGGATCAGACCCTTTAACCAACCTTAAGTCATTTGTGAGTTTCTCCACCTGGGTAGCCAATGAACTTTTTGAACCTTCATGACGGCACTCCTCTTCCTCATAATGGGTCATCCTTGGATGATCCAATTAAATTGGCTGGTCCTCCGTACGGCTTAAGATCATTTGGTGGAGGTGGCGGTGGTGCATCTGTCTGTGCTTGTTTCTGAAATTTAAGATGAGCATTCAGGTATTCAGGGTTCTCTGGGCTTTTGTCTGATCAAGCCATAAGCCGCTTCATCATTAAATACAAATTCGGAAGATTACTCTTTATTTTGGCCAACTCGGTTTTGGTTTCTCGTAACTCAGCTTTGGTTTCTTGTTCGAACTCGCTTCGGACGGGTTCATGGCCTTCTTCCATTTCAGGTAAGTTCTACCTGGATCTTAGCAAATAGGGACTCCGACTAAGTTGAGTCAATGAGGACAAGACTTTCTTCCTCGGAGTTATAATGAACAACCTGAAAATAAGAAAGAAGAGAATCAAATATAGGAAGAATCTTTGTTGATGAACACTCCTTCTGATGGAGAACTTTCCTTTAACTAAAACAATCGATTCGAACTTATTATTGTTATTGTTTTTTTGTCAAAAAAATGAGTCAAGGTCACAAAAGCAGGATAGAGGTATAACCTCTAACAAGGTTGCCCGTAGGACTTAGGGGAAAAATCACGAAGGCGGGATAGAGATTCGACCTCTAACAAGGTTGCCCGTAGGACTTAGGGGAAAGATCACAAAGGCGGGATAAAGGTTCGACCTCTAACAAGGTTTCCCGTAGGACTTGGGGGAAAGATCACAAAGGCGGGATAGAGGATGATTCTCTAACAAGGTTGCCCATAGAACTTAAGGGAAAAATCACAAAGGCAGGATAGAGGATGATCCTCTAACAAGGTTGCCCGTAGGACTTAGGGGAAAAATCACAAAGGCGGGATAGAGGATGATCCTCTAACAAGGTTACCCGTTAGAATGAGTGAACAGGGAATGTTCTAATGCCGGAGCTTGTAAGATAGTTGCTCTGTAATATCCAGTGCAGATACCAAAGACTTACGGCACCACTCAGTTGAACATTGTGCAGATGACTATTCTAAACATTTCTATCATTCAATATCGTTATCAAAACCATGCAAGTCAACGTGTCCTCACAAATATGTCTATATGGGGTTCACAAGGTTCTAAATTTCACCTAAAAAGAGTTCCACAATCATAGAATATCCATGCACGACCCGTGCACTTCTTTTATTCAAATTGATCTGGGTTGGAATGTTTCGTTGCCGTTTCCGGGATGCTATCCACGGTCGTTCAACTACTTAGTTCCAAAGATAGGGGTAAGTCCGGATTCGGACAACATGGGTGGGAAGTGAATGCCGTGTACAAACTGTGCAAAAGATAAAACAGAAGGAAGCAAGCAATAAATGACAAAAAAAATGAAAATAACAAAAAATTAATTTAATGGAGAAAATTAAATCGAGGCTTGAATCCTGTAAGTCCCCAGTGGAGTCACCAGCTGTGCGATAGCCGGCCCGAGTCGATCTCCTCCCCACATCAGTATTTTTCAACTAATGAGAAGCCGAGATCTTTAGAGTCGCCACCAATCAGTGTAGTCAAGGCGTCTAGGCGATGCCTAGGCGATTAGCCATGGCTAGGCGAGGCGTTGCCTAGGTGATAAATTTAATATAAATATATATATAATTATATATATCACGTATATATATTATTATATATAACATCCAAAAGACCAAAACTCCACACCCACATTCCACAAAAATATAAAATAAAAAGTCTATTACAATCATTCATCACATAACCAAAGACATATTGACATAGTGGAGTATTAAACACTTCAAAATTTGAGCCAAATACCCAAATTTGTGTCACTGTCCATGTATAATATTAGGCAAAGCCCCCCTACGATTGCCTGCGGGGGTGAAAGAAATGATTTAAATCTTATTACTTCTTCATTGCATGTTTTTTTTTTTTTAATTATTTATTGAGATATTTTGGATTTTTTTTAAGGAGAAAAAAAAAATTTACCAGGATCACCCGCCTAGAGGGGCGCCTAGGCGACGCAGGCCCAAAATCGCCTAGGCGACCACCTAGGCGTCACCTAGGCGACGCCTTGACTACACTACCACCAATCAAAAATCCGGGTGTGATTGGTCACCTATAATGAAAACCCTCTATTCAAGAACCAAGTTTAGGTCCGGGGATTCTTTTATGAGTTGGGGAAGGTGTTAGGCACCCCACCTCATCCGTCGAACGACGGTTACTTCTTAATTTTCTCCATTAATTTAATTTAAAATTATTTTTCCTTTTTTATTATTTCGAGATTGGAAACTCACCCCTCCTTGATCGAGTTAGGGTGATTTTCTCTCTACTTGCTTTTCTTTTATTTCGAGATTAAAAAGTCACCCCTCCTCGACCGAGTTAGGGTGATTTTCTCTCAACTTGCGCGACAAAATCCTTTTTCCCAAAATTGGCGAACGGTCACGCTCTCTCCTCAACCGAGTTAAGAGGGGCCCCACCTACGTTTGGTGGAAAAGGGACAAAAAACTATTAATAAAAAAAACTGAAATAAAGAAATCGAAGATCTAGTCTTCTAGCACTTTCCTTCACCCAGATTTCCTCTTCTCCACGACTGTGTAGAGGGAAATCACCGAGCTACTAAGAAAGTGAGGGAAGAAAAGACTTGGATGGGTAGAAGTAGAAGATGGGGGATGTAGCATACCTTTTCCCTTTTATTTAGCTTTCCAAGGATTCAAGAACGTCCTTCCACGATGATAAGATCCGGACTCTAATGAACTAGGCCCCCTTCTCTCTAAAGTAGGTGTTGAAGAAGAATTAAAGGGAGTCTAGGTCGACAAACTCAAAGAAGCTCCTTGAATATCCTAAGGCTTTGAAGGATTCTGGATTTTCTGGACTTGCTTTCTAAGTCTAAGGACCTCCAAAGGCTAGGGTTTTCAAAGTTTTCCCAAGGTTTCCAAAAGATCAAAGTTGGGGTGTCCAAAGTTCAAAGTTCAAAAGTTGAGGAATGGGTTGGAGTGAGGCTCTTTTTATAGGATGAAAAATAGGGTTCTCGCTCTTACTGGCCGATGTGGGACTAAAAATAATCCAAAACACGTTGGCACGCAAGACGAAGTCGGAAATAGGGTTTTCCGTACCACACCTTTCTAAAAGCCGCGGCGTGGATATCAGGCAAAACCAGGAACCGCGCCCTTTTAAAGGTCGTTGGACATTTTCAAGTTGAATAACAGGCATGTCCCTTTGGGCTTTAGTTGGTTCGGGCTTGGCTTGGGTTCAGCTTCACTTTTTGGAGTCCAGATCTCGTCTTTGATTTCTTTTGAATGCTCGAAATCAAATGACTTTTTGGGTCCACGAAATCATGCAAAATAAGGTGTCTATATCTTTAAACAATAATAATATTACATATGGAGAAGTGTCAATGGCAAACTAAATCCTTCTTGGTTAAGAGAAAGTGCAACGCTAGGGGTATATTTCTTTCCTTTTCAGTGATTCCTTTAGGAGGGAGAAGAAGGATCATCTTTCCCAAAGGTGCCCAGGGATTTGGGTGGAAGGCAGTGCTGGGAGCGTTGAAACAGATTATACCTCCAAATTTGCATCAGCAGCAGCATCAAGGTATTGCTTTGGTTAGTCCCCCGAAGACCAATGCACCCCATCTATCGCAGAATCACTCGTCGCATATAGCATTCCCTTCGTTATCCGTCAAGGAGCCTTTGCCAAAGGGATGGTGGAATATGGCAATTGTTTGTGTCTTTCCTGACTCATTGGCGAGTTGATCAGAGCAGGAAAAGGCAATTCATGCGTTGATACATTTGGATGAGATTTCGCCTTTAATTCCTTATGCAGATCGGAAAAGGGATAATCAAAGTTCAACGTCGTTCTACGTTGGTGGATTTGTGTGCGAAAAGGACCCTGGCCGATTGCATCGTCATGAATAAGTGGTGGCCATCCTCCAATCAAATTCCCGAGAGGAAGGTCAAGGAATCCTTCTGGATTGGAATAGAGGGGTTGCCTCTCCATCTTTAGAACGAAGAGACCCTAAAGGGGATTGGAGATGGTTGCGGTGGAATCATGCTCATTGATCAACGGACCTTTAGATCTTTCGGATCTCGAGCAAGCCCACATCCGTATTGTTTCATCTAGTAGAGTTGGAATCCCTCATGTAATGAAAGCCCCCGACAGGGGGTGGGGAGCTATGGGTTGTTCTGTCCATCATTTCGGAGGAGATTATGGTCTCCAGCGATCCAAGCGAATGACCGGTGATGGAAATTTCAAATTTCACCAGAAGTAAGGATTGTCCAGCAATCGTACAAGGCAAAACCAACGGGAGTGGTTGTTGTGGTCGAGGCTCTAATTCTACTAACAAAGTTGCCTTACCATCCAATCTTGGTGAAAGCGTGGAGAGGGAGTGGTAGAGGCCTCAGGAGGGCAGGACAACCTGCAACCATGGGGTGAACATTGTCACCTATCCTAGGGTTGGTGGAAAGCATGTTAACAGCCCTAGAATCTTCAAAAAGGATAGTAGGGCACATCCTGAGCAGGGAAATAGTACAAGGTATAGGGGTGAAGTAGCTAAGAGAAACTAGAAGAAGAACTGGCGTAGAAGACGGCTAAGGTGGGAGAAGAGAGCTGAAAATGGGGGTGTCGTCCTGGAGGACAGAAAGCAAGAATCGCAGAGTGTCGAAGGCGAGAAGATAGGGGTAGCTAAAGGCCAGCTAGATCCAACCTTTGAGTTACTTGAGGCTAAAGTCGGTTTCAGGCCCAAGTTTAAAAGCCCATGTCTTTATAACCATCTTCTGGACCCTAACGACGAAGAGGATAGGGCCCATGCGATGGGCTTTTATAATGTAGTGGATCCGGCAGACCAAGTGGACCCCATTTCGCCTGGATCTAGCCCAAAAGGTTTAGTACCCGATCCAGCTGGTGAGTTAGTTCTCACACTCGAGCCCAATGAGTTGGTGCAGATTAGCAAAGGTCACCAGACGATCCAGCAGGAAAGAGGAATCTGATTTCGAGATGGGAGAGGATGGGAAATCATCAAAGGAACAAAGGTCAAACTACACAGGAGTCGTAGGAGTGTGGGGTGAGCTTTTGGGTGGGGAGCATCGAAATCGAAATCCAAGGGATGTCCTAGATGAGGTAGAGGATGAGGGTTGGGATGGCAAAGATGCGGGTCGTCTTGTAGATCATGGGAGGAGGTGGGAGGGGTGTGCTGGAGGGGAGGGTACGTCTAGGTGGTATCCTTCTGGCTCCGAGACTCTTCTAGCAAGTAAGTTTGGGGATGATGAAATGGAGAGCTATACTCCCTTAGTGTTCACAGAATTTGTACACGTCCCTAGAACGATTCCGATAAGCACAGATGGGCCAAGCTTAGCCTCCCCGGCGGAGTGTCCTGTTAAGAACTCCTCCCAATCCCAGTCGAAAGGAGTTTTGTTTCTCGAGGACCTTGAGCTATCTCCAATTGTTGTCAAGGATAGCCAGTTGAGGTCAAGGACTCTCAGGGAGGGGAAATTTTGGGCGTTTCAAGCGATAGTCAGACTCCTACTTTTCAGAGACTAAGTAAGGAAGCCTCATCTCCCTCTCTTCCCCTATCATCTCAGGATATTGAGGGGATTGTAGCGGATCGGCAGATGCACACTCCGAGGGGTCCTGAGGATGGTCGTGACCCCAAGAAAGGGTCGGTAGCAGCTGAGGGAAGTGGTATTGCTAATGGGAGGGGTAGGAGCACTGTGTCAGAACCTTTGGAGGTTAGTCAGTTAATTCTACCCCAGTCTAAGGGGTGAGCTAGGTTTTGCTTCCACAAATGAACCCGGAGGTGATCTCGAATTGGGTAGTTAATCAAATGGACGAGGTCGGTAAGACTTTGGGTCTTTCCATAGCAGGGCATGAATCCGAGGCAAGAGACCTATTTAATAGAATTAAATCAGGAGGAAGAAGGGGAAGGGAAATATTAAAAGGAAAGTCTTGGGGAAGGAGGGGAGCTTCAGTGATGGAGAAGCGAAGGTTAGAATGCAGTATCAATTATGGCAGAGTCAAGATTAGAGGGAAGTCAGGTAGCCCAATTTCTGGTAGAGATCGACAAGTGGATAAATGACAGGTCTCTCCATTATTTCTTGGAATATTAGAGGTCTGGGACAACTGGAAAAAAGAGCAGCAATAAAAAAAGTTAGTGCATTCAAAGCATCTGTCAATCCTGTGTATTTAGGAAACCAAGACATTAGCAGCTCATGACTATCTTATCAGGGATATTTAGGGGAGACCGGATCGGAGGTGGATTGAGTTTCCATCACTAGGAGCTTCTGGGGGTATCTTACTATTGTGGGATAAAGGAAAAATTGAGGTGCTGGAATCAGAATTGGGAGCCTTTTCTATTTCTATCTTGTGCAAGTTGATAGAGGAGGATTTTAAATGGGTTTTTTTAGTGGTGTACGGCCCGGTAGGGAGGTTAGAAGATGTGAATTTGTGGACCGAATTAGATGATGTAAGGGCTAGATGGGATCATCCGTGGTGCCTAGGTAGGGACTTTAACAGAATCAGATATTCCTACGAGAAGAGAGGGGAAAGTGTGCTCATAGCTAAGATGAGGCGATTCAGTGCATTTATTTTCCGTCACGGTTTGATTGATTACCCGACGAGGGGGGCCCAATTCACTTGGTCCCAAGCAGGTAATAACATTTTAGCGAGCCGCCTTAACTGTTTTCTAGTAGATAAAGAGTGGGAGGCTCAATTTCCAGATGTAATCCAGACTTCCCTGCCTAGACCCATCTCAGATCATGTGCCTCTCTTATTAGCATCAGGAGTCTTTTAAGGGAGGTCCTAGCCCTTTCCGCTTTGAGAACATGTGGATGCAAGATGAGCGTTTCAAATATCTAGTGGCCGAGGTGTGGAATGAGAGCAGCAAATGGGGGTTGGCAAGCACGGCCTCAAGCTGAAATTATTGAAAGATCATATTAAGATCTGGAACAAGGAGGTCTTTGGGAACATTCAGGAGCGTTTGTCCGGTTGTTAAGAGATATAAGCGAATTAGATGGCTTAGCTGACTCACGAGTTCTCTCCCCTCCCGAATCTAGAGATCGAGAGGTCAAGAAGATGGAATACATTACTCTCCTTAAGCAAGAAGAAATAAGCTGGAAATAAAAAGCCAGAACCAGATGGCTTCAAGAGGGAGACCGCAATACCAAATTCTTCCACAGAATGACAAATTTCAATAGAAAAAAGAACTTTATCTCCAAGTTGAGGGTGGATGGGAATTGGAATGAGGGGAAGAGTGAAATTGAAGAGAGCGTGGTCTCCTACTATAAAGAAATGTATCCTGAGAAAGAAGGATGGCACCCTCGTCTAGAGGAGGTTCTTTGTGCGATCCGAAGTTTGGCCAACGATAAGGCTCCTGAGCCAGACGGTTTCTCTATGGAATTTTATAGGTGTTGTTGGGAGATCATGGGGCTGGACTTTATGAAGGTGATGCAGGAATTGTATGACACAGGACGATTTGACATAATTATGAACAATACATTTCTTGTCTTGATTCCAAAAAAGGAGGGGGTGGTCGATCTCAAAGACTTTCGTCTGATTAGCCTTGTGAGTAGTACATACAAAATTCTCTCAAAGGTGTTGGCTTCTCGCCTCAAGGAAGTGATGGCAGCTCTTGTTTCCCCTCAACAAAGTGCGTTTGTTGGAGGGCGTCAAATTTTAGACGGGATCCTTATTGCCAACGAGTGCATAGATGCCAAGGTGAGGACTAAAATCCCAGGAATTCTTTGCAAGGTAGATATGGAGAAGGCCTACGATCACGTCAATTGGGAGTTTGTCTTGTAAGTTCCAAGTAAGATGGGATTCGGTGAGAAGTGGAGGTTTTGGATGTGGTCATGTATGTCCTCGATATCTTTCTCCATTCTGTTAAATGGTAGTTCAGTGGGCTATTTTCCCAGTTCCAGAGGTTTGAGATAAGGGGGACCCTCTTTCGCCCTTACTTTTTGTGTTGGCTTCGAAGGCTCTGAGTTGGTTGTTGTCGAAAGCAGAGGGCATATTTTTTGAAGGTTTCTGGGTGGGTGCTACTAGAATGACGATTTCACATCTCCAATTTACGGATGATACTCTTATTTGTGGGAGGGCTTTGAGGAGGAACCTCCTATACCTCAGAAGCATTCTAAGATGCTATGAAATGGTGTCAGGATTAAGAGTTAAACTTGGTAAATCTGAGCTTTTCCGGGTAGGCCATGTCCCTTTGGTAGATCATCTGGCCATCTGTATTGGTTGTCGAGTGGGCTCTCTTCTTTCTGTGTATTTGAACATGCCGTTGGGTGCTAGCTTTAAAGCAAAATCAGTTTGGAACCCTGTACTAAAACGAATTGCTAAAAGATTATCAAGATGGAAAGCGTCTTACTTATCGAAAGGGGAAAAATTGACTCTAATCCAAAGCACCTTATGGGGCTTGCCTACTTTCTTCATGTCAACTCTCACTATCCCTAAGTCGGTGGCCAAGTCTATTGAGCAATTACAGAGGAAGTTTCTGTGGTGTGATAGAGGGGATATAGTCAAATATCACTTAGTCGCTTGGCACCAATTGTGTAAGTCTAAGGAAGCTGGGGGGTTGAATCTTAAACCGCTGACCCAAGTGAATAAAGCTTTATTAGGCAAATGGGTTTGGCGACTTAGCGATGAAAGAGATAGTGTAACGACCCGAAATTTTAATATAATAAAATTATGGGTTTCTAGGCCCTTAACTGCGATTAATTAGTCAAGTAATTGATAATTTTGTAGAAAGTGGGTTTTGTTCGGGATTGGGTCATACCGATAAAAGTCCAGTGTTTTTCTTTGAAAATCGCACACAATGTACTGGACGGTTATCGGGACGATCACCTGTCGTACCAGTTCCATCGCGTATGGATTCGCAAGACCACGAAGGTCTTGTGCGTAAGAAAATCGAGAAAATAAGAAATGTACAGATTTCTGAAGTTCAATTGGGACTCCATATCTGTTGGAGATGCTAATAGAAATTTGCGAGGCTCATACCACTACGTGTCGATAGACCCTGGGGTCGACTGTCTGTCGTTTCGGTAGTTCATCATCTCATATGAAGAAACGACAACATGTTTTGCGTCCGAAATCAGGAAATTAGCGGGTTTTGCAGTTTTCTTCCAGACTTGCTTTTGATAGTCAAACTCAGTATTGTTCCCTGAAATTTCTACAATAAGTGTCGGACTGTCCCAAGTTCGGTCACCTGAAGTTTCGTCAAAATCGGACTTCATTTAGTAGGGTTTCAGAAGCCATATGCATGAACAAAGCTGGGGAAAAATCAACCAGTCAAACTCGTTGAGTCGGTCAGAGGTGTCACATCACCATGGTCATGTGCCTAGCTCATAACCCTTGGCCTATATAAGGGGGCCAAGCCTCCCTCATTCTCACGGTTTGCACAAACAAGGGAGAGTGCTGCCCTAGAATTTCTAGAGAGAGAAAGAGAAAAAGAAGAGAAAGAAGAAAGAAAGAAAAGGGGAGTCCATCTTGGGGTATTTCGACGTCCCCGATGCCTCGATCGACATGTAGAGAGGGAAAGGAAAAAAGTTAGAGAGAGAAAGTAAAGGTTTGAAGGAGAGGAGCTTCACCTTGAGGTTGATCGCCCTCCCGAGCGCGTTGGCAGTGTTCGTTTCGGCCCTAAACGCCTCAAAGTACGTGAAAGAGGTAAAACTCATTCCATCTCTTCTCTTTTCCCTCTTATTTTGTTATATTTTGTATGTGGAATGAATGTGCATGTTTTGGCATGGATGGAAAAGAATCGGAGACCCCATGGATGTTGTATGGGAAGGTGGTGGAACATGGAAAAGTGAATAGACGGATGTAGCCTCGGTCTAGGGTGTGAAAACTCTGGATTTAGGCTCATTGTGTGAATGGCGTGGATGGAAAAGGGTCGGAGACCCCTATGTGATGTGTGGAAGGGTTGGATGTGCGTGTAAAATGAGTCGAGGGGGGCAGCCCTCGGTCTCGAGTGTCAAAACCCCGGATTTAGGCTCACTGTGTACTGGGCGACCGATCGCCAGTGCCCAGGCTTGCCTATTTGGGTTGTGATGAAGCTTGAACTTCACGTGAACCTTCAGGGAGTCTCAATAGGGTCCCGGGTATGATGGATCGTCACTCTAGGGTGACGAAAAGTTGATTTGAGTGTTGTGTAAGGCGATGGACACATCCATTGGCTTGGAAACGTTCCCTAACAGGACGGTATGTTACCGGATTTGGTCTACGGGCGTGAGGCCCAACTGTTTCAGTTAATCAAGCGAGGCTTGGGTTAACTGGGTTACTCGATGGTTAGAAAACCTAACTAGGGTTAAAGTATAGTCCTCTATGACTGATAGTCGGGAGTGGGTGGATTATTATCCATAGATCATCTTTAACTAGGTCATGAGTGGTGATGTCGTATAGTCTTCTGTGAGACTGTGACTGATAGTCGGGAATAGGTGGATTTGATATCTATAATTCCTCGTTGACTAGGTCTGGAGTGGTGGTGTTATGTTAGTTCTCCGTGATTGGTAGTCAGGAGTAGGTGGAATTGATATCCATAGATCCTCTTTGGCCAGGTCTGGAGTGGTGGTGTTATGTTAGTTCTCCATGACTGATAGTCGAGAGTGGATGGAATTGATATCCATAGATCCTCTTTGGCTAGGTCTAGAGTGATGGTATGATATAGTCCTCCGTGACTGATAGTCAGGATTGGGTGGAATTGATATCCATAGATCCTCTTTGGCTAGGTCTGGAGTGGAGTTATGTGAATCCTCTGAGACTGATAGTCTGGAGTGGATGGTTATGTGATGCCTTTGATAGAAATGTCGTCAGAACGAGTTCCCCACCATGGCTGAGATCAGATGATTTGTGTTGATTCTGTGGGTGAATGTCGGATGTATATTGAGTCTAAAGACTAAGGTATGGTTTGAATGGGCGTGGGCCCGATTGGTTAATAAGTGAGTCTACGGATTCAGGTGTAAAGGTTGTACACAGGCGAAGGCCCAGTCGATCGAGTTTGTGGACTCGAGAATAAAGTGAGTGGTTATCTAGATCGATAACCTGATGTCGTAGATAATAATTGGATGAACTTGAAATATTAGAGGTCGGGAACCTCAGTTAGGGTGAAATATCCCTGAGTGACCTCGGGTCACAGATTACGATATTATATATTATTATAATATGAGAATTGTACTGTAATACGATATCATTATTGATAATTGTTAGTAGGTGGAAAATAGCCTAGATGGATTGTGGATTTTGTTAGGCTCTATAGCTCACTCTTCTCATTTTATGTCTTCAGATCCTGAAGCGGTTGCCGATTGATAAGGAGCTATGCTTGATAAAGTTTGGAAAGTGTACTGGCGCAATTGTGGCGCCAAAAGTAAAGGCTACTGTAGTCAGTGAGACGGTCATGCCGTATTTCAGATTTCAAGCAGGAAGACGGTCGGAAATCAAATTTTGGAAGGACGTGTGGTCTGGATATACTCGTTTAATGGATGATTTCGGCAATCTTTTTGTCCTAGCCTCCAATAGGGATGCTCTAATGGAGGATTCATATTAGATGCAGGATTTGTGGGTAGTTTGATGCTCAAGGATGAGGAGGGATCTTAATGACTGGGAAATCAGTGATATGTCTCATCTTTTGGAGCGCATTACCTTATCGGCCCTGAGTCCAGAGATGAGGGATTACAGGTTGTGGTCTAGGTGTAACCAAGGCCGGTTCTCGATTAAGTTATTATTAAGATCGATATCCCCCAGCTTCAGTGAGTCTTTCCCTAATAGAGTGGTGTGAATCCTGGGATCCCTTCCAAAGTCTCCTTCTTATGGACTGCATCATTGAACAAAATTCTTACCTGTGAGCACATGAAACATAGAGGATGGAGTTTGGCGAATAGATGTTATATGTGCCTCTAAGAAGAAGAAACAGTGGACCATCTCCTTTTGCATTGCTCAGTTACTCACGAGGTATGGGGCTTTTTTCTATCATGAATGGAGGTTGCATGGGTGTTTCCAACATCCATCCATAATTTCTTATCTTGCTGGCCTCAGGAAATCTAGGAGGGGGCCTGTGAGGCAATTTGGGAGGTGCTTCCTGGAGCTATTTTTTGATATTTGTGGAAAGAAAAGAATTATAGAGTATTCGAGGACGTTGTATCTACCACTCCCCGGATATGTGATCGCATCAGGTTAACAATCTCATATTAGGCAGGGTTACATTGTAATAGGGAGGATTTAGGGGAAGTTTTGTACTAAAATGTTTTGTCCCTAAGGGTGGGACCAGGCTCGCTTTTTCCCGATTTTTGCGTTGACAAGCTTGTAAGCTCTTGATGCGGGGCTTTTTCTTGTATTACCTTTTCCTTCTGATTTAATATATTGCTTTATCAATCAAAAAAAATATTACATATATTAGATTTATAATAACGACTGTCAAGAGACGGCCAGTCGCTTGAGCCCAGCAAAGCGCCTAGTCGCCTTTAACAACTATGTTGTAATCTATATACAGCAGGTATGAACGGTATACTTTTTGGTTTGGTATGACGGTTAAGATACATCTTTACTATTGAGGACGTTATCTTTACAGAGTATGGCTGAAACTAAAGATAACAATACGTCATAATGACTCCCCAAAAGCTTGATAAACACAACTACTTGGAATGAGCTCAATCAGCAAGGATCTCAATTGGAGGCCGGCCGTGGAAAATTGGGATACAGTATAGACAGAATGGAAGAACTTGTACAAACAGATCCAAACTACGAAAAGTGACAAACAAAGACGTGTGCACAGTCATGGCTACTTAAGTCCATGCAACCTCTTATTAGTTGTGGATTTCTTTCAATCAACTTGGCATATGAAGTGTGGGGGAAAGCGAAAATGTCACTCTCCGTACAGAAGAATTTAGTTCGTGTCTTTCAAATACATAATAAGGTAGCTAATCTTGTCCAGGGAAATAGGTTTGCTTTCGAGTGATTCTATGTTGAGGTCCTGAGGAACAGGTAGTTGAGATGTGCCTAATTGTTCTTTTTTCTTTTTTTTTGATCAATAACTCATCTTATTAAAGAAAGACTACCAACAGGAAAGCTACAAAAGCTGCCAAGTTTACAAGAAAATAAACTCAGCGCTCACCAACTACAAATAAAGACCATCCTACAATAGGAACATAAGGATGCTACATAATGCCTTGAATGTCCTCCCGAGTGAAGTGCAACCCTGCCCACTCCAAGACTACCATCTTTGTACGGTTACAAATTTGGGGCACTAAATTCGATATATCTTCAAACGTTCGTCGATTTCTCTCTTTCCATAATGACTGGGAGATAGCCCCAGGAAGGACTCCCTAAATTGTCTCCCATACTCCCTCCCTGCTTCCCTACCACCAACACTCTAGAAGGAGGCGAAAAGAAGAAGGGAACACCCAAGCCACCCCCATACGAGATAAGAAGAAGCTCTACACCTCTGCCACAACTGGGCAGTGCACAAGAAGATGATCCACAGTTTCTTCTCGCTTGGAGGCACATAATACACCTATTAGCCATGCTCCATCCTTTGTGTTGCAAATGATCCCCCGTCATGATTTTGTCCAAAGCTGCAGTCCATACAAAAAAGGAGACCTTAGAGGGAACTCCGGACTTCCACACTACTCTATGAGGAAACGACCCCCCCAAAAACGGAGACAAGGACTGATACAAGAGCCTGATTGAGAACCGACCATGGATGCTCCTAGACCATCTTCGGCAATCCCTAACCTCTGGGCTGATAGCTGTCGAAGAAATGTGCTCCAAAAGGCAAGAGAGATCAGTGATTCCCAGTCGTTGAGATCCCGCCGCATCCTTGGGCACCAGACAACTCCCTTTGAACTTCTCTTGTACATATCCTCCACAAGAGCCTCCCTGTCTACTGAAAGGACATAAAGGGTATCAAAATCATCCATAAGATGCGTGTGACCTGCCAAATATCCTTCCAGAATCTAATCTCCGACCCTCTTCCCGCCCGATAGCTAAAAAATGGAACCACCAACTCAGCATTAGCCATAATCCCCTTCCAAAACCCCACACCATGCGATCCCCTCACCCCTCAAGGGATCCAACGAGAGATCTCCCCATACTTGGCTACTATCACAGCCCTCCACAAACTCTCCCTTTCCTCTCCAAACCTCCACACCCACTTACCTAACAAAGCTTTGTTCATTTAAATGAGCGACTTTAAGTCCAAACCCCCTTCTTCCTTAGACTTACACAACTGAGACCAAGCTACTAGATGGTATTTGACTTTATCTCCTCTATCATTCCAAAGAAACTCCCTCTGCATTCTTTCAATCGAATAAGCCACCGAACAAGGGATGGTGATGACTGACATGAAGAAAGTGGGAAGACTTTGTAGAGTGTTCTGGATCAAAGTCAATTTCCCCCCTTTTGACAAGTAGGAAGCCTTCCACCTAGATAGTCTTCTAGCAACTCGATCCAACACTGGCCTCCAAGATGATTTCGCCTTATAGTTCACTCCCAAAGGCATTCCTAGATACACTCAAGGAAGAGACCCCACTCCGCAACCAAAGCACAAAGCCAGATGATCAAGAATAGTTACCTCCCCAATCTTCATTATCTCAGACTTTGCCAGATTAAAACGCAGACCTGTCACCGCTTTGAAACATCTGAGAATGCATCGGATATGAAGAAGAAGATCCCTACGCGAAGCCCGACAAAATATGATTGTGTCATCCGCAAACTGGAGGTCAGAAATCCTCAAATCACTATGGCCAACCCGAAAACCTTCAAAGAAAATCCCCTCTGCTTTATTTAACATTCTACTCAACGCTTCCGAAACTATCACAAAAAGGAATGGGGATAGCGGATCCCCCTGTCTCAAACCCCGAGAACTGAAAAAGTAGCCCGCGGCACTACCATTGACCAGGATGGAAAAAGAGACGGACGATATACATGCCCACACCCAAAGTCTCCACTTAACCCCGAAGCCCATCCTACCAAAGATGTAATTCACAAAGTTCCAGTTAACGTGATCATAAGCCTTCTCTATATCAACCTTACAAAGAATCCCCGGAATCTTAGCACGCACCCTGGAGTCAATACACTCGTTAGCTATAAGGATCCCGTCTAGGATTTGGCGCCCACCTACAAACGCACATTGTTGGGGGGAGATGAGATACATCATCACTGCCTTTAGGCGAGTAGCTAACACTTTGGATAGTATTTTGTACATGCTACCAACCAAACTAATTGGGCGATAATCTTTGAATTCCACCGCTCCTTCCTTTTTAGGAATCAAAGTAATGAATGTATGATTCATCACTCTATCAAACCGACCTGTAACAAAAACCTCCTGTGTTGACTGTTGAGGTAAAAAGAAAAGATATTGAAGAGCTAACAATCTTCGAGTTTTTGGTTCGAGTTAGTGCGTGTATAGATCTTTGGGAGAGATGGAGGTTTCCTGCCTTTGAAGTTTGAACAATGTTTTTGCCATGGTTTCAAAGCAAAGCTCCTGCCAAAGGACTATGCTGCCTCATATGACTCAAGTAGTTGAGCAGTCAGCTTTCATCTCTGGCGTAGAAAGTTCTCTGCAACATAGTAGTAGAGAGAAATTCGGGCCCTGTGGCAGTAAAATTAAAAAGTTTAATCTCACCCAAAAAAAACAAAAACAAATCCAAGTGCATTTTCCGTGGGGATCTCATCACACCATAGAGACATGTTGGGATCTTCATGGAAGACCTAATGCTCCTAGATACACTAAAGCCTATAAAGTTACAATTCTAACCGATGGGAGTTCAAAGTATCAAGCATAATCACCAACCAATCAGAAGCCCCTTAAATGTATTCATCAGATGAGTTGATCACTATTCCCAAACATATGATATCTGACTCACAGCAACAGCCAGCATACTTCATCCTCTCAATCCCTGCATGCCTACATTACTGCTCTTCAAGTAGTCATCTTAATAGAGAAGAGCACATTATGTTGGCATTTTTGTTTAGATCATGCTTCTATTTCATGTTTGCATTTGTTAATCCCTACATTGTTTGAGTGCAATTATGTAAAGGAACCTTTTTCTAGAAGGTATGACGTAAAGGAACTTCAATGTGAAGTCTGTCAATTTCAAAACATTGTAGAAGTTCGTTTCCTTCTAGTTCAAACAGTAAAAGTACATTGCCTTTCCCCTTATTGATTCTGATGTTTGGGGATCTTCCAGATCCTGTCTATATTTGGCTTCACTACTTCCTTCCACTTGTGGATGATTGTTCCCGATTTACCTGGTTATGTTTGTTGAAAAATAAAGAAGTGCTTTCATTTTTCAAAATCTTCACAAAAATGTTCTTAACCCAGTTCAACAGGAACATCAGAATCCCGCATTTTGACTATGGAAGAGGGTACTTATCCATGGAGCATCAAAGTTATCTTCAAGAGGATGGTATAATACTTTAGACTACTAGTCCTCATATCTCCAGCCGAATGGGTAGCTATAAGTCCCCAAACAGTTCTCGTTTAAGGTGGTCCTAACCACATCTTATCTCATCAATTGTATGCCATCCTGGAAAATGATTTGCTGAAATTCTTTCTTTTCCGACTTACTTTTCCATTCCTCATGTTTTCAAATATGATCGTTTTGTTCATATTCTAGGTCTTCATAGAGATAAATTGGATGCAAATGCCCTTGAATAAGTTTCTCAGGAATATTCAAGCACACAAAAAGGTACCAAGTGTTTCAAAATGACAGTGAAAAAAATGTATATCATTATGGTTGTTACCTTCTTTGAGTTGGTTCTTTTTCTTTCACTAAAGGGCAGTTTGAGCCAGATTGTTGTTCCCCCATTTCTTCCATTACCTTTGCTTGTTCAGAGTGACTCTTCAATTCAAAATGATAAGCTTGTAGAATAAGCTTTGGGGGCATACATATGCACACAATTACTCCCTAGCTACAATCTATCAAGCCTCAAGACATTTACCATCATGGTTGTCAAGGCGATTTGAGGCGAAAGACTCCATGGACACCTGAGGCACCCGAGGCGTCACCTAATGAACTCCTTGCTGTAGAAATCCCCCCAAATAATTTTAGAGAGAGGAGGGAAACACCGAGACAGAGAAAGGATAGAGGTTTGAGACTGAATAGAAAAACATTAAAAAAAAATAGGCCTAACACTGACAGTCAACTATAAATGTCAAACAAGGGATAGAGATGGAAAGAAAGGTAGAGGGGGAAGAGAGGAAGATTTTATACCTCTTCTCATTTCTTATTTCTTCTTTCTTCTTTCTTCCTTCTTTTTCTTCTCAGTTATGCCCAAGAAAAGTAATTAAAAAAATATACAATAAGTAAAATATTAATAATCATGAGGCCTACACTTATTTAAATTATAAAATACGCCTTAAAGAGGGATTTCTAAGAGCTTTGAGGAGTCTAGAGGGACTTTGGGTCCTTTAAAGGCCTCTTTTTGTTATTAGGCCACCTGAACCCAGTTGTGCTCTTGCCTCTTGGTCGCCTAGGCAACGCTTTTAACACCATGCAAAAATCAGAGGACAGAGAAGGAGAGTGACTAATTGGTCCACCCACTAAGTAAGATTGGAGGTGAACATGAAGAAAACATACTTAACGTCGTACGGTCTTTTCTTTCATCTTCTATTTGCAAACCCTTTTTTGTTGGATATCCAAACCCTATCAATCAATTTGGTAAAAGACACGAAGCGCATGAAAAATAACATGTTTTTTGTTGACCAAACTATCTATCTTCAAATAAAATAATTTTTTATACTATATTATACATATAAGATTTTTAATAATGGCCACCTAGACAGGTAGTCGCCGGAGCCCAACAAAGAGCGCCTGGTTGCCTAGTCGATGCCTTTAACAACCATGTTTACCATCTTTCTTCTTCCCTGCAGATACTAAGTCTGTCTTCGTGAATCCATTCCTACACCTTATAGTCCATCTACAATTGTTAAGGCTCACTCCCATCCCCAAAATCACAGTTACCAAGTTGGGGTTCGGAATAATTAGTATTTAATTCGTGAAATTTGCAATTTTTGAAAAACTCGCTATTTTTCCAAATCTCGTGAATACTTTAGGAATTAATCGTTCGACGAAAAAGTCGAGTATTATTTGCGATTTTTTTACAAAGCGGAAAACTTGGTAACTATGCCCAAAATAGATAGTGATATGTATCCCCTTGAAAATAACCATATGTGGGAACTTAACGCATTATTTGAAGTCGGGTTTATAGGTTGTAATTGGGTGTAACAACCTCAAATACACACTTGATGGATCTATTAGCCCAAATAAGGCGACGCTCGTCGTAAAACGATTTTCTTAGACATATACAAAAGATTATTAAGATATTTAAGCTCTAGTGACCAAACTTCATTTTGTGAGTACTTTTGTCACTATTTGCCAATCCCTTGATTTCACTAAAAATGGAAGAAGGTATGCCTCTTACGCAAAACCCTATGTGGTTTAAAGCAATCTCTTTGTTCATGGTTAGCTAGGTTTCGTTGTGCTATTCTAAATGTTGGTTTTATTCAGAGTAATGTTGATCACACTTTATCTGTGAAGCCTAGTACTAGTCAAAGGATCCACAAACATTTCAGAAGATGGATCTTCAAAAGTATAATTTCTCTTTTTAAAACCACGTCTTTAACATAATGATATTTTATTTCCAAATGCTTTGACTTAGCATGAAATTTTTGATCTTTAGCAATGTCAATGACAGCTTGGTTATCAAAGAATAATTTAGTATTTTACAGGCCCATCGAACTTTATGAACTTCAATTCCTCAATGAAGTGTTTTAACCATATCACCTTTTGAGCAGCACTACAACGTGCTATATACTATGCTTCCATCATAGATGTGGATACGAAGGTTTGTTTCTTGCTACTCCATAATACAGCACATGCTCCAAGGGTAAATACGTAACAACATGTTGATTTTCTTTTGTCTAAGTCACCACCTCAACCACTATCTTTGAATCCTTGCAACTCAAGGTCACTGCCTTGATAGACAAAGATGCTTAGGTAGTGTTTGGATAAACTTCTAAATTGACTTTTAGTGACTTTTGGCCCTTAAAGAGTCAAAAGTCGGAGTTTTTTTTTATCGGTAACTATTAAGTATATTAATATATCAACGGAAGTAACAGTAGCTTACAGAGGATAAAGTGAAGGGATCTATCAAAAAGAAAATACATAAATTAAAATACAAGTGAGCAATACTAGGAATAGAAATCCTCGTAATTTTCAAACTCCCCAAGAAGCGACAATTCCTCTCTTTCCAAACTTCCCAAGAGATAGCTCCAGGTAGTTGTGGGCAGTGAAATCTCATCATTTGTGGTGTGGGTGCCCAAGCATGCACCTTATCATTGCCCTGGAGGGGCGGTTGGTGTTTCACACATGCCAATGGCACGTGAGGCAGTTGGCATGCAGCAGCCGTCTCATCTGTCTGTGAGCATTTAATGTTGAGGCTTACCTCTACCTCAGAGATCGAGCTTGGCATTAGTCCCCAGGGATTGCCACCTGCCCTTGATCTGAGGTACCCATCCCTCATCCAAGGGGATTAACCCTCTCGGACGGACTTTGGTGTTAGTCCCCATGGGACTAACACCTATCTTGATCCGAGGGGATTAACCCTCTCAAATGGACTTCGGTGCTAGCCCTCATGGGGCTAACACCTGTCCTGATCCAATGGGATTAACCCTCTCAGATGAACTTCGGTGCCAGACCCCGTGGGGATGACACATGTCCTATTCCGAGGGGATTAACTCTCTCGGATGGACTTTGGTGTCAGCTGTCATGACCCGAAATTTTAAAATAAAAATTTGGGGTTGTAACAGTCATTAATTAGAATAATTAATTAGTGATTAAAAATAAAATAATTAAGGCCATTAATTGGGCCTATATTAATTAATATTATTAAATCAATTAGGACCTTTAACCATGGTTAAGTTAGCCCGGTTAACCACGGTCTGCATTCGGATAATTTTTCGACTAATCTGACAATACCTCGCCTGGTTAACCACCGGTCAACTGTCAAGTGATTAATGCTCGTGACGCGTGTCGATTAAGTCACGTCAAGGGTCAAGTACAAGAGTTAGTGGGAGTTAGTGTTAACCAAAAAAAAAAGAGAAGAAAAAGAAAAGAGGAGGTATGGGCGTCCACACCCCCACCTTACCTCCATGACATCACATGATGTCTCTCTCTTCTTTTTCTTTATAAACCACCTAACACCCATTTGGGTGTTTTGTTGAACACGCAGACCAGAAAGAAAGGAAGAGAGAACAGAGGTAAAGAGAGAAAGGAGGAGAGGAAAAAGAAAGAAGAAGGGAAAGAGAGGCTTCTCGCACATTCTTCTCCAGGAAATCCTAGCTCAAGGCGAAGGTAAATATTCCTATCCATCTTTTCTATCATCCCCTAGTATGATTAATTGTTTAAGAATGGTGTGATTATGCTCATAATTATGTTGGAATGCTGTTTTAGAAATCTTGTATTGTAAAAAGGGTTTGAAAAGATAAAGATACCTTGATTTAAGCTCAAATTTGTGTTGCATGTTAAAGTTATGATGTGGATGGTTTAATAGGGTTGCTTGACCCTAATGGAACCCAAATAAGGGTAAGATGGTGCATGGGATTGAACGTAGGAGGGTTTGGAGGTGCTTAGGCCTCAAAAATTCAGAGAACAGGGTGAAAATCACCCAAACAGGGTGTTTCTGTCGACCCTATCAATGGGTGGGGGGGTGTCAACCAGAGTAGAGGGGTTGACCGGCCTCAAGCGCGGTCGACCGGTATGCATTGAAATGGGTCCATTTGACCCTATTCCGCTGTTTCGGCCATAAATTTTGACTCGCTTATCAGATTAAGGTGATTCAACTTGCGTTGGACTCGAAATTCGAAGGGGAACAAATTCATGTCTAATGTATAAATCCTAATTCTGAATTCTTGAGGGTCAAAACAGACCCTAAAGTTAGGGGTAGGTGTTGACCTCCCCTTTTGTATGTTGCGAACAACAAAAGGGGGTGGGTAGAATAATATCCATAGATCCTCTTTGACTAGGTCCATGACTGATAGTCGGGAGTGGGTGGAATGTTATCCATAGATCCTCTTTAATTAGGTCAGGAGAGGCGGTGTCTGTTTAGAGTCAGGGTTCCTCCGTGCCTGATAATCGGGAGTGGATTGAATAATATCCATAAATCCTCTTTGACTAGGTCCGTGACTGATAGTTAGGAGTGGGTGGAATAATATCCATAGATCCTTTGTGACTAGGTCCGTGACTGATAGTCAAAAGTGGGTGGATGTTATTCATAGATCTCCTTGAACTAGGTTCGTGACTAATAGTCGAGAGTGTATGGAATGTTATCTATAGATCCTCTTTAACTAGGTCGGGAGAGGCGGTGTCTATTTCGAGTCAGGGTTCTTCCGTGACTGATAGTCGGGAGTGGGTGGAATAATATCCAAAAATCCTCTTTGACTAGGTCTGTGACTTATAGTCGAGAGTGGGTGGAAAGTTATCCATAGATTCTCTTTGACTAGGTCAAGAGAGGCGGTGTCTGTTAAGAGCCAGGGTACCTCCGTAACTGATAGTCAGGAGGATGGATGTTCAGTCTAACTGATTCTAGGTATGTTGGTAAGTGGGCAAAGGCCAAGGTATTATGTTGAATCTAAGCACTTAAGGTCGTACGGAGTCTAAGGACTCAAAGTTTGATTTCAACGGGTGTAGACCTGATCGGTTAACGATTTGAGTTTATGGACTCAAGGGTAAAGGTTAAGGACTAAGGCCTAGTGGATAGAGTCTACGGACTCGAATGTAAAACATGGTCGGTTGCCTGGGATGGTAACTTGGTGTTGTGAACATCATTGATATTGGATGAACTTGATAAATGAAAAAAAAAACACTAAGAGGTTGAAGAGCTTGGATAAGTGAATAGCCCTAAGCGACCTTGGGGTCGGTATATGATAATATTGTTATGAAAATGTAAGTCAAGGTTTACATAGATATGCTATATGAGATTGATTTTATTACTGCTTTTGATATTATGCATATTATCATAATATGGAAAAATGAATTGTACTGCTATATCGTTGATGATTAATGTAATTAAGTGGAAAATAGTCTAGATGGATTATGAATGTTGTTGGGCTTCATAGCTCACTGGCATTTCATGTCAGCAGACATGATGTTGTCCAGTGATCAGGAGGTCTCGGCTGGACATTTTGAGGCTTGTAAAGACTACCGTAGCAAGTGAAGGTAATGCATTTGTTTATGATGGGTTATTGTGATGACCAATGTTGTTGCTTATGTAAGCTCATATGAAAAGTTAATATTTCCCGCAATTTTGGCGGACAAAGTCTTCCGTTGTGCGTTAATGACGAACGGGCACGCATCTCGGAATATAATTCCCTAAGGCGTAGGTTCGGGTCGTCACATCAGCCCCCATGGGGTTGACACTTGTCCCAGATATGAGGCATTAACCCCCTCGGATGACTGTTGTGCCAATCCCCACAAGATTGACACGTGTCCGGGGAGATAACCCATGGACCATTATTCGCCATGAAGTGGCAGTCAATAGATGACTGTCACGAGGTAGAGGATCTCAAGAGAATATCCCCTTGGTTATGGGGATCCTAAGATAAGTATCCTCTTTTTAAAACCCAGTGATGAGGTGCCACATGACACCCCAAGTTCGATAAGAGTAGGGACTCTATTCTGAGTCCCCAATGAAAGGTTGGCACCTGGCATCCCTTTATTTTAAGGGGAGTTATTCTCTCCCCTCTTTTCAACTAAGATCAAAGGTTTTCCTCCAAAAAGGGGAAAACCAAAGTACAAAGCCCTCTTAAAAGAGGACTATGTTCCCCAAATAAGGGAAACCAACTATCCATGGACATGAACAGATGGCCCTCTCTAAGGACAGTTGGCCCCGATTTGACCTCCCCAAAAGGGGGAAGTCAAGAAAGAGACCCGGATGAACTCTCTCATAGGTAAAAAAAAAAAGGGGGTTCCCAACAGAGACTCCCTAAGAACGAAAAGAGGAGAAAATTAGAGGAAAGTGCTTAAATACAGAGAACTTTCCCCCAACAGCAGGCCAAGGCAAGCAAGGAAGGAGACTCTCCCAGCAATGGAAAATACCAGATGAGCCCTAAAATGGCCACTCTTCTCTTTTTCTTCAACACAAAGACCTCAATGAGGCACCCTGTAACACCTACATAGGGCTTGGGCAAACCCTTTCAATAGAATTATATATTTTTATTGTTTATCTTGTTCTCTTGGTTTTCTTCTTAATCAAAGGTTCTTCCCCACATCGGGAAGGTAAACCCTAGATCTCTTATTCTCTATTGCTTCTTCTCTCTATTTTCTGTTTTCTTGCATACCCTATACTTCCTACAGCAATACCTTGTTGCCGCCCCTCTCCCCAACCCATTATCTTGTTGCCCCAAATGGCCAAATCCCTAGCCCTTCTCCCATCACTGTTACAGCCCACAGCCTATCTCCCAGCACTGCTGCACCTTTCCCTAATCCCACAGTCCCTGCAGCTCATCCCCTTGCTGTTACAACATTCCTCAGCATTCCCTGCAGCTTCCCTTGTTGCCGCAGCCCACCTGCAGACCCCCCATTGCTGCTACAGCCCTTCTGTAGCTGTACCAGTCCTATTCCCTTCCTCTTGTTGTCTGGCCTTACAGGCTATAATCTCTCCACCATACAAATCCCAGCATGTTCCGTACTTCCCTTGCGGTCGTACCAACCCTAACCTGTCCCTAATCCATCCCAGCTGTCCCTAACCTGCCCTCAACCCTATCCTTTGAATCCCAGCCCTACATCATTGCTGTCTACCCTCATGCAGCCTTTGATCTGGCTATAACAACCTCAATACCTTACCAGACTGTAGATTCTGTAGTCTTACAGTTTCAGAAATTTAAAGACAGCAATATTCCCTAAAGCCTAACCCTAAATTTTGATTATTCTTGTTATTTTGCTGCTGGTTTGTGTTGTTTAGTAGCATGAGGAGAAGGTTGTTTGCAGTGGAATGGAAGTCCTTCGAGCTTCAGGAAGCAAAGAGAAGGGACCAATGGGTGATTCAGATCATCGAGAGGGGTAGAGGTGGAATGATCAGCAAGAAGGGGGTCGAGCGGGAAGCGTATGCTTGGCTGTCCAGAACCATTGATGAGGTGTTAGCGTTTTCTGGAGGTTACCTGGTAAGGACCTTCAGGGGTTCGTCAGGTTCTTTAATCGGGGAAAGGAAAGTTAATCAACGAGGGAGTTACTTCTCTCTAACTCTGTTCCATGGGTCAGGCAAAGGCAGGAGAGTAATTATTCCTTAGGGTCCATGGCAAACGGGGTGGAAGGCCTTCAAAGCAGCTTTTGAGCATATTTCTCAAGGTCGGGGTATGCCGAATCCGCCTCTGGGCTTTGCAGCAGTTCCGAAAAAAAGTGGTGAAGCCCTCTTTGGAGCCTCGAGCTTGGATCATATCGGAGGACAGGAGAATAGGGAAACCAAATGATGGTATTTG
The DNA here is from genome assembly GCA_015143295.1 of Tetracentron sinense. Lineage (NCBI taxonomy): Eukaryota > Viridiplantae > Streptophyta > Magnoliopsida > Trochodendrales > Trochodendraceae > Tetracentron > Tetracentron sinense. The sequence goes on from CM026551.1 coordinate 64,452,533, forward strand.
TTGTCATGTGGAGCAACAGGGCTCTCAGTGTAAGGTGGTGGTGGATTCAGACGTAGGAGCGTTCGGAGATTGGGCAGATTCGGTGGTGTGTTCGGTAGGAGGCCCTGGAGAGCGGAGTCAGTGGACCGAGGTGCTGGTTCTTCTGCAATCCCTTCTTCCCTCAGACCCTGAAGTGAAGTTATTCCCGTTTGAATCTCAAAGGGCGTTATTCTTTCCGAAATCGGCAAGTAGCAGAACGCTTTTATGTGGGCCCAAATGTTTCCCTTTGGAAAATGGCTATTTTGTAGGTTTTCACAAATGGTGGCCAGCAGCAAACGCCCTTTCGTTTACAGGCCTCCTCAAGCCCCGCTGGCTAGCAATTAAAGGTTTACCGTTTCATCTCTGGGAGAATCAAATTTTCACTCAGATTGGAAAGTTGTGCGGCGGACTAGTGGAGGTTCATCCCTCAACATCTTCCAGATCAAACCTCAAGGTGGCTAAAATCAAAGTTTGTGGTGATTTGCGGAGCATACCTCAGCAGATTTTGTTGGAGTTTCATTTCTCTTCTTACCCTTTGGAAATATCTTGCTGGATTGTGGAGTGCTGTGAGCCTGGTACTGGATGGCCGGAATCGGTGAAGTGTGTTTGCGGCGGGAAGGGATAGTCAGTCGGGAGAAGGTAGACGTCCCTCCGACGTTGCCACGTGGTCATGTAGCTTTGAGGGCCAAATCTGATCCTGGTTCATCGATGCAAGGAATGTCAATAGGGGATCCCCATAGCTTCAGAGCTCGAGAGGACGTGATTGGTGCAGCTAGAGGAGGCAGCAGCAGTCACCAGCGGGAGGTTCTCAATACAGGGACATCAGGTCGGCTGGAGGATGTTTCTAAGGTCAAAGATGCAGGCAGCGGTGAGAAGAATACGGAGGATTTCGATATCTTCCCCATTTTAGCTAAGAGTTCGTCAAGAAGGAGAAGGTATGCAACCAGAAATAGGAAGCGAACCTTTCGCAGGAAGATATTGAGATGGATTCAGAAGGCAAAGGCTGTTGTAGAGGCAGAGGACCGAGTGGAGGAAAAGGGTTCTCTCGAGAAGGTGTTTTTAGACTCCCTGATTTCGAATCGTGGGGATGAGGGGGGTATTGCCTCACTGCTGGCTTCCAATTCAGGATTCTTAAGTGTGGAGCACAATCCAATCCGTGTGGGGGTGGGCCCTAGTTTGCAGAACCCAACCCCAATCCAGCGAGGAGATCGGGTAGCTTGGGCTGGATCTCTTGGGCCAGTAGCTTTAGGGCCGGGGGTTTCTTATCCAGGCCTCGGTCCCCTTCTTTCTTCGAGTGGGCCAGTCCAGGGTGGACCCGTGGCCTCTCTGCCAATTATAGGTCCCAAGGATTGGTGATCCGATCCAGGTAAACATCGTAAGTGTGCAGGACCTTGGTTTGGAAGATGTCTCTGAACCTCTGTGGATTTTTCGGTTAGATTCTGCAGATGCGGTGGATTTAGAAGGTTCAACAAATGCTGGGAGCACAAAAGAAGCAACATGGTTGGTCTGAGGCAAGTGGCTGAGGGTTTCAGCTCTGGGGGGAGTATAAATGGGCTGATCCAGGCTGGTGAGGTTTCAAGGAGTTCAGACCCTGTCTTATGTGGTAGGGAGGCAGAGGGAGGTGATGGTGGAATATATAAGGGGGGTCTTTCGGAGGCCAAGAGTTCGGGTAATCGCGGCTTGGTAGTCTCTCCAGTCGTGGATATTGGTAAATCCCCTTTCCTTGAATTCTCTAAGGACGGTACTAATGTGCAGCTTTCCCCGGGTTCAAGGACGAGGGTGGGGGTGCCTGCTGTATCGATTTTTAGGCCACAAGGAGGTGGGGAGTATCTGCTGGAGTCTGTGGGGATGAGGCCTTTGTCTAGTAAGTTTTTGCGCTCTCCTTCTGATTCTCGTTCGCAGCCTAATAAGTTGGAGGAGAGGGTGGTAGGAGAGCAGATCTCAGGGGGGGTAGCTCGCTCTCGGTCCGGGGGATCTGAAGTTCAAGAGCAGGGGTCGGCGAGCTCAGAGAAAGTGCACTCATCCAAAGAGCAGAGTAGCCCTGCTGAGTTAGAAAGGTCGACTTTGGGTCCTGATGATCTTGGGGATAGCAGCATTGGATGTCCTGGCAGAGGTGTTCTGTTGGGGCTGGAGGAGGTCTCGGAATGGGTTATTATGCACATGGAAGGATTGAGCAGGTTTTTGGGCGTCTCAATTGAGGGTCATGAGAGAGGCGAAAGCTCTGTTCCGAAAAATAGAGAAGAATGGTTTGTCAAGGGAGCATAAGTCGTCGACAAAGATGGGAAAAGGGCGAAGAGGGTTTTCCGAAATGGAGAAACAAAGGTTTTCGTGTAGGATTAACTATGATAAACCAAAGGTGCGGGGGTGTCTTGTAGTCCCAGGCCATGCAAGGGTCGAAGAGTTACTCAATGATAGATCTCTGAATCCTATCGTGGAATGTAAGGGGGATGGGCCAAGTTGAAAAAAGGGCGGCAATCAAACACTTTGTTCGTATTAAAGAGTGGAATCTCAATAGTTTTGGTAGGGTGGATAAAAGGTTGAGGGAGATCGAATTGCGGCTTGATGCTTTGGAGAAAAAGAAGGAAATTGAGGGTCTGGGAAGGGAGGAAGAGGAGGAACGTCTGGAGTTATCAGGGCATCTTCTTTCCTTGCAAAGATTAGAAGAGATTTCTTGGAAACAAAAGGCCAGAGTTCAGTGGTTGAAGGCTAGGGATAGAAATACAAAATTTTTTCATGCGTGTGCCAAGGCCAGAAAGCAAGTGAATCTCATTACTAGTTTGAAGGTGGAGAATGTGGTTATAGAGGGGGAGGAGGAGATTGGTAATGAGGTGATCAGATATTTTCAGAGGCTGTTCTTGGTTAATCGAAGGGAGCGGCCTCAAATTCAGGGTTTGAGAGTTGATCAAATTTCAAGGGAGGAGGTGGGTGAGTTGGAGAGAAAGTTTGAGGAAGAGGAGGTGCGCAAGGCGATCAATAAATTAGGGAAGGACAAGGCGCTAGGGCCAAATGGTTTCACTATGGGTTTCTATAACGGTTGTTGGGAAGTGGTGAAAGTAGATTTGATGAGGGTGTTTGATGAATTCCATGAGCGGGGAAGATGGAATAAGGAGGCCAGAGCGACGTTCATATCTCTAATTCCAAAGGCTCGTGGAGCGGAGGAATTAAACGATTTCAGGTCAATTAGTTTGGTGACTAGTTTGTATAAGATTGTAGCTAAGGTTCTTGCAGATAGATTGAAGAGGGTGGTCGGGAAGGTCGTGGGGGCTTATCAAGGTGCTTTTGTAAAGGGGAGGCAACTTATTGATGGTGTCATGATTGCTTGTGAGTGTATTGACTCTCGAATTCGTGAGGGGTCAGGTGGCCTTGTTTGCCAGGGAGATATGGAGAAGGCCTACGATCATGTGGATTAGGGGTTTTTGGAAGACATGCTGAAGATGATGGGGTTCGGGGAGAGATGGATAAGGTGGATGAAGGGGTGTGTGTCGTCGTCATATTTCTCTATTCTAGTGAACGGGTGTCCGCATGGCTTCTTTCCTACTTCTAGAGGATTGCAACAAGGATGCCCCTTATCCCCTTTTCTTTTTATTATGGTGGCGGAAGCTTTTAGTAAACTCCTATCAAAGGCAGAAAGTTTGGAGATGATTAAAGGGTTTCAGGCGGGAGTGGATGGGCCTTTTATTTCTCATCTTCAGTATGCAGATGATACCCTTATATTTTTGGAGGCGGATGGAGATCAGGTAGCCAATATAAGAGGTATTCTTAGATGGTTTGAAGATAAATCTTGCCAAGAGTACGCTGACAGGGGTGGGGGTGGGGGTGGGGGAGGTGGAGGGGGGTTTTTTGGAAAGAAGTGCTAGAAGTTTGGGTTGCAAGTTGGTTTCCTTGCCCATTAGATATCTCGGTTTGCCATTAGGAGCGAATCTACGGTCGACGGCTATTTGGGATCCGGTGGTGGAGAGAGTTGAGGTGAGATTAGCAGGGTGGAAGAAAAAGTTCCTATCCTTAGGAGGGCAGATAACTTTGATCAAAAGTGTGTTAGCAAGTCTCCCAATCTTTCACATATCCTTGTTCAAGATTCCTAGGGCTGTAATCAAGAGGTTGGAGAAGCTTCAAAGGGACTTTTTGTGGGAGGGCAGGGGGGATTCCAGGAAGTTACACTTCGTGAAGTGGGATTGGGTTATGAGACTAAAGGAGTTTGGAGGTTTAGGGTTTAGAAGAATCAAGTGCATGAATGAAGCTTTACTGGGAAAGTGGATTTGGCGTTTCAATACGGAGAAGACGGCGTTGTGGAGGAGGGTTATTAAACACAAATTTGGTGCTTGTAGGGGTGATTGGGATGCGAAGCCGGTGAGGAGGTCTTATGGGGTGGGAGTTTGGAAAGGAGTGATGACGACTATAGTTTTGATCCAGGAATTTTTGAAATTTAGGGTTGGGAACGGGAGTAGAGTGCGATTCTGGGAAGATGATTGGTTGGCAGACGGGATGCTCTGCCAGAGGTTTCCGAATCTCTATAGATTGGTGTTAAGGAGAGAGGTGGCGGTGCAGGATTGCTATGTAGTCCAAGACGATGAGGTTAGGTGGGGCCCGCGGTTTAGTAAGGACAACTTTGGGGTTCGAGAGTTGGGTGATTGGCTGGAGCTACAAAGACTTCTTACGGAGTGCGTGATTCATCAAGATTTGGAAGATAGAGGAAGATGGGAAGGGAGAGCAGAGGAGGAATTTTCAACATCTCATTGTTACTCGGTGCTTTGGAAGAAGGATGGGGGGAGGAGGGGAGGGTAACCAATGCTTTTAAGAAGATCTGGACCCTTAACATTCCATCAAAGGTGCAGGCTTTCCTGTAGGCTGCTTCTTTAAACAAAGTCCTCACGGTTGATCATTTGAAGCATAGGGGCATGATAATTCCCAATAGATGTATTATGTGTAAGCAGACTGAGGAGAATGTTCCGCATCTTTTCATTCATTGCTCGCAAGCGCAGGTAGTGTGAAATCATTATTTAGGTTTGTTTGGGATGAGATGTGCTTCGCAAGGGGGTATGGGGGAAATGGTAAAAGGTGTGTTCAGTAGGAAAAGGAATGAGGTTTGGAAGATGATACCGGCAGCGATTTGTTGGGGTTTGTGGAGGGAACGAAATAAAAGAATTTTTGAAGACAAAGAAGAGCCGACGCCTAAAGTCATTCTCAAAGTTGGGTAGTGGTTATACTCTTGGTCGTCTGTTCTAGCTGATTTTGAGAAGGTCCATTGGTCTGATTTTCTGTACAGATAGTCAAATATCTTAGCTTGACTTTTGTTTTTTGTTTTTTCTGGGCAATGTTTCTTGCATCGTTTGTATATTCTTTTCTCTTTAATAATATTCTCTCATTATCTATCAAATATATATATATAGTTTGTATCCAGGAAACTAAGCTCGAGATTGTTAAAGATTGTCATATTAGAGACTCCTGGGGCTCGGGTGGACCGGGTTAGGTTGCGAGTCCCTCTTTTGGTGCATCTGGTGGAATCCTTCTTTTGTGGGATAGTTCCAAAGTGGAGGTTTTGGAGTCGGAGCAGGGCGTTTTCTCAATCTCCATTCTTCGTAGATTGGTGGGGGAGTCTAGAGCCTAGGTGTTCACTGGGGTCTACAGACCCTCAGGAGGGGCGGATGATAGGCAGCTTTGGGCGGAGTTGGAGGATGTGAGTGTTAGATGGAGTGGTCCTTGGTGTTTGGGGGGAGATTTTAATTGCATTCGCCTAGTTTCAGAGAAGAAAGGGGGGAGTGTGCGGACGGCAAAAATGAAGAGGTTTGGGGAGTTTATTCGTCGGCATGATCTTATTGATTATCCGCTGAGAGGGGGCAAGTTTACTTGGGTGCATTCGTTATCTAGTGCAAGAGCTAGCCGTCTAGACCGTTTCTTAGTAAGTCCAAAGTGGGAGAGCCTGTTTCCTAATGTTTTGCAGTCTTCGCTTCCCAAGCCAATCTCAGACCATTGGCCTATTGTGCTAGAGACTGGTGGTTTTACAGGCAACCCTTCTACCTTTCGTTTTGAGAACATGTGGCTTAAGGATGAGAGGTTTCAGGAAGTCGTAAGCTCAGTGTGGAGAGTGGAGGTGAGATGGGGATCAGCTAGTTTTCGGTTTAGAGGAAGTTGAAAGCCCTTAAGTCAAGGCTCATGGTGTGGAATAAGGAGGTGTTTGGTAATATCCAGATTAGATTGGATGGACTTCTCCGGGAAATCAAGGAGTTGAAAAGTTTAGTCGATCAAAGAGAGTTGCCGGTCATGGAATCCCAGGATTATGAAGCTAAGAAGATGGACTACATGTCGGTGCTTAATCTCGAGGAAATTAGTTGGAAACAAAAGGCTAGAACGAGATGGCTCAAAGAGGGGGATCGAAACACAAAGTTTTTTCAGCGCACAGCAAATTTTAATAGAAAACGGAATTTTATCTCGAAGTTAAAGGTGAATGGGGAGTGGAGAGAGGAGAGTAGAGTTATTGAAGATAGTGTTATCTCTTTCTATAAAGAGATGTACCAAGAGAAGGAAGGTTGGAGGCCTAGGGTGGATGGGCTTGAGTTCACTAGCCTGACCCTGGAGCAAAGGTCTGTGTTGGAGGAGTCTTTTGAGGAGGCAGAGGTTTTGAGGGTAATTCGTTGTATGGTAGGGGATAAAGCTCCAGGACCGGATGGGTATTCTATCGAGTTTTACAGATCTTGTTGGGAGATTGCGGGAAGGGACATGATGGAGGTATTGTTCGAATTGCATTCTTCAGGGAGTTTTGATAGAGTGTTAAACCATACTTTTGTGGTGTTGATTCCGAAGCAGGAAGGGGCAGTGGAGCTTAAGGACTTTCGGCCGATCAATCTTGTGAGTAGTTTGTACAAGATTATTGCTAAGGTTTTGACGGCTCGGTTTCAGAAAGTGATGGCTTTCCTAATCTCCCCTCAACAAGGTGTGTTCGTGGAAGGTAGACAGATTTTGGATAATATTCTGATAGCCAACGAGTGTATAGATGCTCATATAAAGAATATGGAGAAAGTCTATGACCATGTGAATTGGGGCTTTTTGGATTACGTTCTTGGTAGAATGGGGTTCGGGCATAAATGAAGGACGTGGATGAAGGTATGTATATTCTCTGTCTCGTTTTCCATTATCCTGAATGGCAATTCAGTTGGGTATTTCCCTAGCTCTAGGGGGATTCGACAGGGAGACCCTCTTTCCCTGTTCTTATTTGTGTTAGTTTCAGAGGCCTTGAGTAGAATGCTATCTAGAGCAAAAGGGACAGTCTTCGAGGGGTTTTCGGTTGGTGCTTCTCAATTGAGTATATCCCACCTTCAGTTTGCTATCGATACTCTGATTTTTAGCAAAGCGGTACCTAGTCAGCTATTGCATCTTAGGTGTCTTCTTCGATGCTTTGAAGCGGTGTCCGAGCTTCAGATTAATTTGGCTAAGTCTGAGATAGTTCGGGTAGGAGAAGTTCTTATTTTGGAGCAGTTGGCTATTTGCTTTGGGTGCAAAATGGGAGTGCTTCTATCTATATATCTGGGTATGCCGTTAGGGGGTCGTTTCAAAGCTAAAGAGGTATGGACACCAGTGCTTGAGAGGTGCGAGAAAAGGCTAGCTGGGTGGAAGTCTCACTATCTTTCAAAAGGTGGTAAACTCACTCTTATCCAAAGCACCCTTAGTAGCCTCCCTACCTACTTTAAGTCAACGTTAACCTTGCACAAGTCAGTTGCAAGATCGCTTGAATGTATGTAAAGAGATTTTTTGTGGAAGGAGAGGATGGATTCCTTCAAAAACTCCTTGGGGTCGTGGAAGAAAATTTGTCAACCTAAGGATAAAGGGGGGTTGAATCTAAAATCTTTGGTTATGATGAATAAGGCCTTGTTAGGGAAATGGATATGGCGGTTTGGTGCAGAAAGAACAAGTTTCTGGCGTGAGGTGATTGTGGCCAGATATAGGGCTGAGTCGAGTTGGGTTCCTAAGCAGGTTAGGATCTCTCATGGTATGGGCCTTTGGAAAGGAATCATGGCAACAGCCAATTTGGTGGTGCCGATGTTCAGTTTTAGGGGGGGTCAAGGGAATGAAGTGAAATTCTGAAAAGATTTGTGGTGCAGCTCTTCTACGTTGCAAGATGATTTTGGTAATTTATTTTTGCTCGCCAATGACAAGGAGGCGGTAGTAAGCGATTATGTGGAGAGAAGGGGGGAGGAGGTGGTTTGGTGCCCATCTTTAAGGCGTGACTTAAATGATTCGGAGGTTGAGGACGTGTCTCGATTGTTGGCTCGCTTAAGTTCTATCCACTGAGCACTGAGATTAGGGATTGCAGAGTTTGGCTCGGTAGTAAGAGTGGGAGGTTCTTGGTTAAATTTCTCTATAAGTCCTTGAGCCCAGTCTTCTCGAGCTCTTTTCCACATCGAGTAGTGTGGAACCCAGGTATCCCCTCTAAGGTATCATTTTTTCTCTGGAACGCTGCATTGAACAAAATTCTCACTTGTGACCATTTGCAACATCGAGAGTGGAAGATGCCCAACCGGTGTTTCATGTGTTTTGAAGCAAATGAGACAGTAGATCATTTGCTCCTTCATTGTCCTTATACGGCTAAAATTTGGGGTTCCTTTTTGTCTTGCTTGGGTATAGTTTGGGTATTCCCCTCATCTTTCAAAGATTTCTTAGCCAGCTGGTTCGGTCCTTGCAAGGATGGGGCTTGGGAGGTAATTTGGGCAGTTTTGCCGGGAGCCATATCTTGGATGCTTTGGAAGGAAAGGAATCTCAGAGTCTTTGAAGACTCTTCAGTCTCTCAGTCTAATTTGTGTGCTAGGATTTGGGTGGTTGTGTTGGAATGGACGGGTTTAAATGCAGATGGGGTTGAGCTTCAAGCGTTGATGGGGTGATTCAATTTGGGGTTGAGTGCCCTAGTCTAGGAGGCAGGTTTTCTTTTGTGTGTTTTGGTGCCTTCGAGTTTATTTTCTTATAAACTTTGTGTATGCACCTCTGTTTTTGCTTGTATTCTTGCTCTCTTCGATATATTTTGGCTTGTTACTGATCAAAAGAAAAAAAAAAACATGAATACTTTTATTTATAACCATTGTTGAGCGGCTTGAGCCTAATACTAATTTATTGAAATCCTCGATTGAACAAGAAAATCACAATTGGTTATTGATCCAAATCCCTAAGCTAGTGGAAGTTCTCACTTCCATTACGATCACCTAAATCAAATTTGAAAATTCATTACTATGGGATTGTGATTGGACCTAGAGTATTCTAATTCTCTTTTGACTATCTTTATTGTAATTGTGGAATCTAAGTAGTTTGATGATTTTCCTTATTACTGCAATACAATTTCTTATCTCTAAATTGCATTAGGTTAGTGTCATTGTCATGTATCAGGATTTCAGTCAGATTTGAAATCCAGCGCATCTGATTTGATAACATCAACCCTGAACTTGTTTGTTGATATCCATTCAATGAATGGAAAACACCCAATTAATAAATATACATGTGTTGAATATCTACATAAGAATAACGAACTAGACAGAAGAAATCTACGACAAACAGATTTATATGTCCTAATATTTTGCAAAAAAATGCATATCCATGCAAGTGCAGTTTTATCCTCCAGTATCCCCAGATTTCTCGGAATACATGACATAAATATTGACTAAAGAAACAAGTATGCCATCCAAGATGCTCGCAAAGAACTTTAAGTTAACATCACTTTTCAGTTTTAAACACATGCTATATCATTGAAATTATTAATATTGTAAATTATTTAGATTGAGGTTGTAACGACCCGGAATTTTAATATAATAAAATTATGTGTTTATGGGTCCTTAATCGGGGTTAATTAGTTAATTATTTGTTAAATTAATAAAAAATAGATTTTGCTCGGGATTGAAATGCACCGAGGAAATCTCAGTATCGTTTGGCAAAACTCGCACACAGAGTGTTGGTCGACTGCCGGGACACACCCCTACCGTATCGGTTCCGTCATGTACCATTTCACGGGACCGCGGGGCCATTATGCGTGATAAAATTGAGAAAAATGGGAAATTTTCATACTTCCAGAAATTAAGTGGGACCCAATATCTGTTAGAGATCCTAATAGAAATCCATGCGGTTGGCACTAATGCGTGTCGGTTGGCCGTGGGGACTAATGTATGTTGTCTCGGCAGTTAGTTATCTCAAACGAAGAAGCGACAGCGTGTTTTGTGTCCGAAATCAGAAAATTAGTGGTTTTTGCAATTTTCTTCCGGACTAATGTGCAGCTGTCAAAACTCAGTATTTTTCCCCGAAATTTTTACAGCAGGTGTCGAACGATCCCAAGTTTGGTCACCTAAAGTTTCGTCAAAATCGGACTCTATGTAGTAAGGTTTCGAATACTGTAAATGCATAAAAATTCAAAAATTGGTCAAAGAGTCGATCGGTCAAACGAGTTGACCGGTCAACTCTCCACACATTATTGGTCATGTGCCGTTGCACATGATCCCATCCCTTTACTTATATAAGGAGGGTTAAAACCCTCATTCTCTTATATTTTCTGCAGAGACAGAAGGCTGCCACACAGCATTTTAGAGAGAGAAAGTGAGGAGAGAGAAAGGAAGAGAGAGAAAGAGGAGAGAGAAAGGGAAAGGAAGGTCCCCTTGGGGTTTTTCAACGTCCCCGACGCGTTGGCGGCGTCTGATTTTCTCTCCGGCGTCTCGTTTTGCGTGTAGAAAGAGAGAGAAAAAGGTAGAGAGAGAAAGTTGAGAGAGAAAGTTGCATGCGCTCTACCTTGGGGTTGATCATCCTTCCGAGCGCGTTGGCGGTGTCCGTTTCGACTCTAGTTGCCTCGAAACGCGTGAAACAGGTAAAACCCCTCTCTTTTCTTCTTTTTTTCTGCTTATTTTGCTATATTATTTCATGTGATGTATATGCATGTCTTTTGACGTGAATGAAAAATGGGCGGAACCCCTATGTGATGTTGTGATTTTATGTGGTCCTTCAGGGAGCCCAGATCGGGTCCCGGGTTAATTGTATCGCCACTCTAGGGTGACGAAAAATTGTTTTGCATGTCTTGTAAGGCTATGGAGACATCCATTAGCTTGAAAACACTCCCTAATGGTAAGGTGTGTTACTGGAGTTAGTTCATGGGCGCAAGGCCCAAGTATTTCAGTTAATCAAGCGAGGCTTGGGTTAACTGGGGTTAACCTGTGGTTAGAAAATCTAACCAGGGTTAAATATAGTCCGTGGTTCCTCTTTGACTAGGTCAGGAGAGACGGTGTCCAGTAAGGCCTGGGGTTCCTCCGTGACTGATAGTCGGGAGATGTCGGTCTGTTTATCTAGGTCGTCTGTGGTGCCTCTTGGACTAGGTCAGGAGTGGCGGTGTCCTGCATGGCCCGTGGTTCCTCCGTGATTGATAGTCAGGAGATGTCGGAGTCCTAGGAAGTTTAAAGTGGCTGAACATCAGATAGTGTATAGTCCGGGGTTCCTCTCTGGGTGGGTCAGAAGATGTCGGCACCGTGTCTATCGGGGTCCCTTCTTAGTGGAACGTCAGGAGATGTCGGCATTGGTATAGATGTCGGGGTTCCTCCGTAGACTAGCCAGAAGATGACGGTAGGCAGGTTGGCCGGGGTTCCTTCATGACTGATACCCAGGGCGATGGCGGCGAATACATGGTAGATGTGGCCAGTCAATTGAATAGAAAAATATGTCCTTATTAGGCGAATGCCCATGTTGTGAGTGTAAGCTTCGGATACGAAGTGGTCTAAGTCGGTATACTCAGGGTTGGTGTATTTGTTTGAGTTGGTGAACTCATGGTTCGGTATGGAATCATCGGATTCCAGGTGAGTTGGGTTGGTATACCCAAGGTTTGGTCCTGTTCGGGTGAAAGCCGGAACAGCGTGTGTGAGTCTAAATGACTCAATGTATTATGGTTATGATTTAGAGACTTTAAGCTAAACATTTGTGGGTTGTGGCCAATTAATAGAGTCTTAGGACTCGAAATGAAACATGATTGATGATCGAAACGATAATTTGGTAATATAATACATTCATAAATGAACCTCATAATTGGAAACTAATATGAGGTCGGGAACCTCTGTTAGGGTGACGTAACCCTAAGTGACCCTGGGGTCACAATTTATTATATATTGTTCTATTTTACTGTAACATGCAAATTGAATTGCTTATTATATCATTATTGATGCGTGTTATTATGTGGAAAATAGTTTAGAAGGATTGTGGTTTTATTGGGCTTCATAACTCACTGACTTTTTGTGTCAGCAGATCTTGGAACTGCTGACCAGTAAGTGAAAAGTCTATCTGGATATTTTGGAAGCTTGTAAAAGTTGTACCTGGCGTGATAGAGACGCCTACTTTTGTAAAACAAACTTGATGTAAATAATACAGGTATATGGTTTGTATGATGATTATTGTGATGACAGGTGTTATTTGCTTTTTGGAAGCATTTGATAAATGTTTAAATTTCCCGCATTTTCACGGGTAAAGTCTTCCGCTTGCATGATTTGACGAACGGACACGCGTCTCGGAACTTGATTCCCTAGGCACGGGTTCGGGGCGTCACAGAGGTTGTTTAGAATATCCAGTTTATATATATATTTTTTTAAGTTAGAAGTAAAAAAGGAATTGCCATGAATTTGTAGTACCACGAAAGACGAAAATCATTTCCTAACAAAACCATAAAGCATCTGTTATCAGTATTTGTATCACATTAAGTAGATAAGAGGTACTTTAATATTTCATTAAAGATGAGGGCGCAACTCAATTGCAAGTTGCTCAACAGAGTCAACATTTTGAAAAAAATAATAATAGTCACCATCAATGCAGAAGTAATAAAGTGTTATTTGCCATTAGTCTACTTTGCTTATTCGAGACCAGTCAACATAGCATAGCAAAACATAGCATGAACATGATTTAAGCGGAAAGAAAATCCCTAGATGCTTCTAATCATAAATGGTCATCACTGTAAGACCAACAGACACTTCGTACCTAACATAAGGAATCCTATTTGAAAGATAGGAGGAAGCACCGAAAAAGGTATTTAAGCAGTCTGTGAACATTCGGATGTCTCTGCATTCAAACTTGGTCGCCATTGTCTGCACCTGTATCCATAGCCTTCAAACTTTCAGCAAGCATTCGTTCCCTGTTCTGCGTCTGTCTCTCTACACCGACCATCCACAGGCCTACGCAAATAATACTTGACGGGCATTAACAGATGAAGTTTCTTTGGAGCTTTGGGGTGGGGGTATCTCTAAATACTAAATACTATCACGAATAATTGAAATAGAAAAATGAAAAACAAAATCAGAATGAGAATGAGAAAAAGGTCGAATCATACCAATTGCACTTCCAATTGCAGAGAACCAAAGAATCCTCATGGACCATTTATCCCCTATAACTCCTCTAGTTCCCATCTGCTGCAGAAAGCCACTGTTCGAACTGAGGTCAGGACAACATCACTTTAAACCGTAAACGCCACTTTAAAAATGATCTAGATCCCAGTGGCCTTATGATATGAACTGTACGATTTCTACGCAACACTACGATACTGTCGATACATATGATTGAGGATTGAGGAACTAAAATCTATCAGTACCAAAATAAACAAATGTTGAGGAAATCAAAGTTAGTTTTAAGGGGAAAATAATAAAAATATAATATACATGAAAAAAAAAAGCACCAGAGAATTGAGAAGAATTAGATTCAAACAACTCAGGTAACAAGATAGACATGGAAAGAAAGGGATAGTTCATGCATACCTCTCTCTCGAATGCCTCAAAAAGCGAACATAACAGACCAAAAAAAAGGGGGCTTTCTGCTTTTTTATCTACCGACGGAATGAAAATGAATCAGAAGCTGGTTGTAAGCTTTGAACCCTAACCATATGAAGGAATCAAGTAATCAACCCTAGAGCATTAATATGATGCAAAGCTCCGGAAGGAAAATATATTCGGAGCTCTCAGTTTAATGTAAAAATGGTGGCCTTCTAGTAATTATTTTGCAAAGAGGGGCTTTTGTACAAAGATTTTTGAGATAGTTATGGAAATGCAAATACAGGGGTAATGAGAGCTCGGGATTCTCTGGATATCTTTTCATATCCGAGGCTTTGTTTGCTTGTCATACTCTCAACAGTGAAAACAGTGAAAAGCTTTTAGAACAGTGTAGCCCTACTCTCAAGCATATCCCACTTTTTCTAAAAAAAACCCAAGCATGTCCTTCTTTCAATCAAAAACCAACATCTCTCTTTGCTTAGTAGACTCGGGGGAATCCGGTTATGCTACTGACACTACTGTGTGTCCGTTTTGATACCTCTTAATTGTGGTTAAGATTCACCCACCCCTAAGGTTCACCCGGGGGTGGAACCAGGAATTTATTATAGGGGGGCACATTATAAGGGATGGGGGGGCATAGCCCCTGCATTATTATTTTTTCTTAACGACTATGTTTGTAGGTCATTTTATCCATATATTTTGCACATATTCTACACGTATTGTTTCTCCTTATTTACTAGAGCAGTTGTCCCTTGTCATATGACTATGCCCTATTAAATAATATAATATTATAATATATTTTGATTTCTAAAATTTTAAGGTCTCCATATGTAGTGGTTATGCTTTATTAAATAATATAATATATCTTTTTTAAGTTCAAGGGTTGTTGCTCTCTTGTTCAATGATTATGCCCCATTAAATAATTAAATGAAATCATTAAAATATTTGTTTTTTAAAAATTTAATGGAACAGCTGCCACATGACTAATCTTCTAACCAGACTTATAATACTAAAGTTTTGTACCTCTAGTTAACAACTTTAACCTCTGGAGTAAATATTTTTATTATTTTTTTCTAAAATCAAAGTTAGGTGGTGGAACTCTAAGGGTTAGTGAATCTTAATCACAGTTAAGAGGTATTAAAAGGGACATGCGTTGACCTGTGGGTTGTAACCGGACTCCTTGGAGTCCGGTTATAACCGTAGAGGATTCCAAGTCCTTGGTAAATCATATGTTTAAAAAAATACTTGAGGGGGGCACCCACCTCCATGCCCTAATTAGGGGGTCTAATTGAGATTGAATTTGGGGAGAGTTCAATCACATCCACATGTCAACATATGTTCTTATTACACCTATTAATTGTGGTTAAGATTCTTTAACTCTTAGTGATCAATAATCAAACCTTAGTTATTTTTTAAATATTAATCCTAAGAGTTTAAAAAATCTTAACCAAAGTTAAATATCTTTTTAATATTTTTTCAAAAAACTAAGTTTAAATTATTGAACACTAAGGATTAGAGAATCTTAACTATAATTAACAGGGGTTAAAGGGGACACGTGTTGACCTATGGGTGCGATTGAACTCTCCCTTAATTCAATCACAATAGGTTGTGTTCAATCTACCCCATGATGCTATGTTATACATCAAAAAAAAAGTTTTCCCAAAAATCTAGAGGGGGGCACATGCCCCCTCAGGCCCCCCCTTGGCTTTGCCCCTTGGTTCACCCACCTACCCTTGGTGTTTATAAAAAATATATTTAAAAAAAAGAAATTTAACCCCTCACTAACTCCTAAGTTTTTTTTTTTAACAATTTATTTCTAACACCTAATGATAGGTGGGTGAATCTTAAGCACGATTAAGGGGTGTCAAAAGGGGCATGTGGCAACATTAGTGGTGTAACTAGACTGTCGTGACCAAAAAAAAACCCTAGGAGTTTTGGATACTTTAGTTCACGAACTCATTACCAAACCATCCTGTAATATATATAAGAAATACAAAAGTAGAAGCGAAACTAAGCATTTCTTCTATGCATACTAAAATCCAAATATATACATAAAACAAAAGTAAAGAGTGAATGACTTCAGTCAACAAAATACATGTACAATTCTCTCCCTCTCATCACTCATGATGGGGCCACCTAACAAAGGTCCCGTGCTCCTCCTTAGCCATATGCTTCTAAAGACTACCCTAAGTCTCCTTCTCCTCAACGTATTCTTCCTCAACCCAAGGCTCAAGAGCGGGGTTGCAAATATCGAACGGACCTACCCAAGCCAATAATTTGGGTTGAGTTTGAAATAATCAGCGAATACTTACCACTAGCTAACAATGTCATAATATAAGCTCATCAAAGACACATGCAGAACTGAAACAGATGCGAAAATCTTCTTTTCAAATACATGTGCATACTCTTTTACAGAACATATACTTCTTCATGCTTTATATTTGATAACAGATTTTCATAGCTTATTGTCATATTTTTTACACTTGCGTTCATAATACTTCATTTGCTTTAAAAAAACAAAACTTTTATGGGAGCATTACTAATGCATTGCCTTTAAGGTAAGAGCCTATTAGTATTCAGAAACCAACCTCCCCGCTGATTTATTTGTACATAATTCTCATGGAACCAGATGGCTAATGCCTTACCTTCAAGGTAAAAGTCCATTATCATCATTTCCTATGACCAAATACCTAATGTCTTACCTTCAAGGTAAGAGTCTATTAGTATTCTCCCGTATAACTTGATTTGTTCAAAGCTTTTACTTTACTTTCCGAATGCATATACATATATCAAATCTCGATCATGCAATTGTGCTCGTGTAACAATTATGAATAACATGGTAGACATAAATGAAATACTTTACATATGACCAATACCTAACATAGTCCATTTGTAGCTCATACACGATAAGTTACATACTTTTAATCACACAAAAACATATGGTTTTATTTTTGTTTTTCATCAAACCTATATCTTTTAACATGCTTTTCATTTTTGAATCATAATAAACATCCAATAAAACATAATCATATTATTTGGTTTAAGCATAAACACATCACAAATATAGATTTTTATCTTGATTTAAAATTTGGTTTATGCCATTAAAAACTAATAGAGTGTATCTACCTTCCGAGATCGATTCCCTACGGTATGAGCGCTTTTGAATAGTTTGGTAGCGAGAAGAACCCCTCTCTTGGAACCCACGAGAAATTTAAGAACATCCAAGCAAGATCCATGCTTCTCCTTTACCAAGACACCAACCTAGACTTCAAACCGAATAAATTCTCGCATAAAAACTGAAGATTTGACTTCTAGAAACCAAATTGAGATTCAATTTATGATAAAACACCATAACCAAGTTCCGGAAAAATCTGGAAATTCCATTCACCCAAACTCAGTTTCGGTTTTTCAACAAATGACCAAGCTAAAACTCAAAATCTGAAAATCCTATAAACATGAACTTTTAAGAGAGTTTCTATATCTTTCAAAGGGATTAAGAATCATACAATTCTGATCAAGGTTACCAAACTAGGGTTCCTCAAAGTTGACTGTTCCTGGGACGAATTACAGTAGATCCCACTTCAATTTTCTGTCATTTAACCCAATTTATGCTCCAAATATGAAAAAACGTTAAACATGAACATTGAAGAGGGTTTTAATATATTTTAAAAAATTTAAGAATGACCCAATTCTGATATGTGGTTGCAAAACTACAGTTCCCTAAAGTTTGTTGTTCTTAATGTAAAAAACAGGAAAATAAATAATAGGTAAACATAAGACAGGGAATGATATTTTACCCTCTAGACGAAATTCGACGCTTCTGATGATGAAAATAATGTTAGAATCGAACTCAGCATGCTGGAAAACGTCCGGATAGTGAGCCACTTCTCACTACAACACTTTCTATCTTTAGAATTCTTATTCTCGATCTACTTTCTCTCTCTAAAATTTTGGAGCTTCTCTCTCTAAAATTTATGTTACAACAACTTTTCCTCATATAAAATGAGAGAAATGTGAATTTTCACATTTATATATCATTAACCACACGTGAGACACTTGTCTTCTCACAAGACAAGTGTCATTGTTAGTGGGTGGCACACATGTGCTTAGCCACATGCCCCTTTGACTCTGACTTCTGCTAAATTTTCCACTTCTACTTGCTCTTTATTCTATACCTTTATAATTACACGTGCGAAGACTTGAAATGACAGGTGACTATACCTTAACCAGTCCAACACCTATTATAAAAATCTCGAGGAAAAATAATGATTTTTGATGGTAAAAACTAAAGCCGGCAAAATATTGACAAACACATAAATTTTCCAATCTTAGCATAACATCTATCATATACAAATACTGTTCACATATATTATATACAAAGGTAATGACTGATTGTCATTGGTCGATGCCCAATTTTTAAATTCTCAACACAATTGGTGAATATTTAAGAGCGAGTACAAGTCATTACTTTTGCAAATGGATATCCATGGTAGGCGTATCAATGCTCTACTTCTTTGTGTAGGATAGCCATCGTACGCGTATCAATGCTCTATTTCTTTGTATAGTTTGCGCGGTCTCATTGTATCTCATGCGCCTTCTGCAAAGCCCGGTGTAGGGCTGTGGCATTTCCAGAACGCAACAAGGTGAGATATACATATACAGTGCAATAAGTCAGACAGAAAGAATCGCTCTCATTTTCTCTTCGTATATATGTCTTTCCGAAAAATGTCGAGGGGTAGGTTCAGTCGCTCCGCAAGTAATATCTTCATCTCTCAATTAATCGGTGAGATTCACTGTTCCAATTTACGGTACTCCCAACTCCTTTGTGCGTTTTGGTTCAATTTATAGCAATTTCTTTCTTAGTTGTCGGCATCGCGGACGGATCTGTTGAATTTGAGCAAACCTTAAAGAGAACAGCAGAAAACAGATGCGAATTTAGTGCCATCAGTCCCGGAGAACAATTCTCTATTCCCCGGGAATGGATATTAAAGAATGGTGTTTGATTTACGCAGAATCCGAAACAATTCTAAAAACAAAGAATTGAGTAGTATTTTTTTGTTTCACTTTTCAAAAATATTTATTGGGAACAAAAAGACGGGCGTCCCTTTTTATCGATATCACACGATAGGTTCTCTTCATTGGGCGTGATAACAACCTCGTCCCTGCGCTTCCATCAATCTCCGGCGGATCTTACTCTCGGGCAAGGTACCTCTCTCTCCTCTCTCTCCCGTCCCTCTCATCCTTGGAGGACTTCATCAGCCAAGGCCACCTATCTCGTGCTTTCAGGACCTTCTCTCTCCTTTTTTTTTTGGGATGGTGTGGACCTTCTCTCTCCTTCAATCCCATGACAATTTTCTTGCCAGAGCTCGACTTGATTGATCTGTTGCAACCTCCAAGATTTGATTAAAGACATACCCATTTGGAAATTTTCTTGCAAAATTGTCCAATACTAGGCTAAATTGAGCCGTAGCAATCCTACAAGATTGGATTAAACCCATACCTATGTCAATTTTCTTGCAGAACTATCCAAAGCTGAGGCTATTGGATATCTTGGTCTGTATTTGTAGGAAAGAATGATGATTTTCCAGGGCCAGTTTGTAGGAATTTGCTTAAAGTAGTGGATTGGTTGGAGGTGTTAAACTCCTAGATTGCATGCATATCTTCGTAGGATATTACCATAGATTTGCATGACTGGCAGCACTAGCTATCTTTTGTAATTAGTTTCCTTATATCCTTTATTGTTTGATTGCTATAATGTAGGATAATTTTGTGTGTTTGATTAGGGTTTTCTTATATAAGAGGAAGGCTCGTAGAAAGAGAGGACATTCAATAACAATGACTATTTTTCTGGTGTTTAACACCTTGAGGGTTTCTCCCTTTAGTGAGAACGTCTTGTGTCTTGTGTGGTGTTTTAACAACTTTTGAAGTAGGGGCGTAACAACTGGTATCAGAGCTCCTACAATCCCAAGGAAGATGGCAACCAACACACGATTGCAAGATGCAAGGAAAATGGACGTCAAGTTCGAACAACATAAGGAGAACTCCGAAAAACAGTCACGTGCCTTAGATCAAATCGAAGAGTTGTTTCTAGGGATGAATCACAAATATGATCATCTATCCACCACTATTATGACTTTTTACAAGAGGAGGTGTCTGCCATTCGAGCCGGGGGAGAACGATCAAGCATCTTTGAGGGACATTCCGCACCCCGACATAATGCCAGCAGTTCTGTCCAAACAAGATACACTCGAATTGACTTCCCTTAGTTTGACCGGGAGGATCCGATTGGCTGGATTGCTCGAGCTGAGCAATTCTTCGAGTTTAATCAAACCCCTTATCATGAACGAGTTCCATTGGTGGGGTTCCACATGGAGCGAGAGGCATTGCCATGGTATACATGGCTGAAGAAAACCAGTGGAGCACCACACTGGAATGAGTTTACAAAACTCATGTGCACTAGGTTTGGGCCCAGCGAATTCACAGACTTCACGACATCCCTCATGAAGCTAATCCAAATGTCGACAATCCAAGTGTACCAAGCAGAGTTTGAACGGTTATCCACATGATCAACAATCATCGATGAAGTCTCCTTAATCAGTTGCTTTATCGGAGGGTTGAAGACCGACATCCGCCACATGGTCTAGATGTTCCACCCCACCACACTAGGAGTAGCCATCGGGTTAGCCTGATTGAGGGACGACGAGCTTGCAGCCAATTGCCCCAGCCACAGGCCCATAACCAGCCGATTACTACCACCATCTGCAGCCCCCGCCCACCTACAAGTGCAGCGACAGCTACAGGCAGCGGGACAATACACATACCCATCAAGAAGCTAACACATGTAGAAATGAAAGCAGGGCGCGATAAGAGCCTTTGCTATACTTGCTATGAGCTATTCAAGTTGGGCACTGATGCACACGTCAAATGTTATTCTTGCTTGACGCGGAAGCACTAGATGACTCAGAAGAAGATAATGATGATGAAGTTGTAGATTTGGGGGCAGAGTTAGTTGAGATTTCGGTGCAAGGTCTAATTGGACATTCATCTCCACAAACTCTGCGGGTAAACGGGTGTATCAAACGACAACCAGTGGTAATTCTCATTGATTCGGGAAGTACCCACAACTTCGTTGATCCAAAAACAGCAAAACAGATCAGTTGTCGTATGCAAGCAAGCGAACCTTTTAATGTTATGGTGGCTAATGGAGGTAAACTTCCTTGACGAGGAAAATGTCCTAACATGTGACTGACCATGCATGGCTATCGGCTATATACATACATGTATGTTCTTCCTTTAGGTGGGTGCGACATCGTGTTAGGTGCGCAGTGGCTTCAGACGTTAGGGCCGATCCTATGGGATTTCAATGAGTTAAAGATGCGGTTTTCTAGTGATGGGAAAAGATTCACCTTGAAGGGGGAAAAGAACAAAGAAAATAAAACTGTGGACACCAATCGAATGGAGCGGTTGATTCATAAGGGAACACCAGGGATAATCGCAGATTTTTCACATTGATGCCACATCAGTTTCAGCACCAACCCCACTAGCTTAGCTACCAATATTGTCGGAATTTGCAGCAGTGTTCCAACTTCCAAGAGCCAACTAGCCTACCACCTGAACGACCTCATGACCATCGGATCCCGCTACAGCCAGGCCAACCTCCAAAGAATGTTCGGTCCTACAGATATCCACATTTTCAAAAGAATGAGATTGAGAAAATAGTGAATGAGATGCTGGATTCTGGCATCATACGCCCAAGCACGAGTCCGTATTTGTCACCAGTGCTATTAGTACGGAAGAAAGAAGGCTCTTGAAGGATGTGCATTGACTATCGTGCCCTCAATAAGATCACTGTCAAATACAAATTTCATATTCCAATTATAGATGAGCTCCTAGATGACCTTCATGGTGCTTGCTACTTTTCAAAACTGGATTTTCGGTTGGGGTACCATCAAATTCGAGTGCATCCTTCTAGTGTTCCAAAGACCATCAAATTCGAGTGCATCCTTCTAGTGTTCCAAAGACGGCATTCAGAACACATGAGGGTCACTACGAATTTCTCGTAATGCCCTTTGGTTTGTGCAATGCACTGTCGACCTTCCAAAGTCTCATGAACGAGGTATTTTGGCCCTATCTCCGGAAATTTATTTTGGTATTCTTTGATGACATTCTCATTTATAGTCCTAGCCTAGAAGTCCATGTTGATCATGTACAGATGACCTTAGAGGTACTTAAATCTCTGAATCTTTATGTAAAACACTCTAAATGCCTATTCGATCAAACCGAACTGGAGTAACGACATGTGATTTCGCAGGATGGAGTAGTTGCTGACCCCTAAAAGATCACAAGCATGGTAGGGTGGCCATGCCCTACCAATCTTAAAGGCTGCGAGGTTTTCTTGGCCTCACCGGGCATAAAAGTTGTGAAGGATTATGGTCAAATCAGTGCCCCCTTACAGCTTTGCTTAATAAAGATGCATTTTTATGGAGTGATAATGCAGAAAAAGCCTTTGCTGATCTCAAAACTGCCATGACATCCACGCCCGTCCTTGCCTTGCCCGACTTCACACATACTTTCATAGTTGATTGTGATGCGTCAAGAACGGGAATCAGAGCTGTGTTAATGCAAGATAACAAATTGATTGCGTTCACAAGCAAGGCATTATCAAGAAAGAACCTCACAATATCAACTTACGAGAAGGAGATGCTTGTTGTTGTGCATGCAGTGACTAAATGGCGCCCATACCTTCTTGGGCAGCATTTCAAGATTTGCACCGACCACCGTAGCCTTAGGTACTTGATGGAGCAGCGGATCACGACATCAATGCAGCAAAAATGGATGTCTAAATTGATGGGGTATGCTTACGAGATAAACTATTGCATGGGCTCCACAAAAGTTGTTGTCGATGCATTATCGTGACAGTTTGAGTGTGATAGCATGGTTATGGCTATCTCCCATCCTTTTAGTATATGTCTGGACAAATTGAAGGAAGAATGGATGGGGAACTCCAATCTACGTTAGTTGATAATTGTTGTCCAAAGGGACCCACAATCACACTCTGATTATGCAATTGAAGATGAGAAACTTGTGTACAAAGGAAGGCTGGTTGTAGCATCGACATCCCCACTCACGGCTGAGATCATTTTAGAGTTCCATGCAACGCTGGTAGTGGGCCATTCAGGAGCGTTGAAAACATACAAGCGGGCATCTCGTTCTTTTTATTGGCGTGGCATGAAGAAAGATGTGGAGCAATTTGTGGCTGAATGTGATGTGTGCCAATGTCACAAGGGTGAAACGATGGCCACACTGGGTACCTTACAACCGCTGCCCTTGCACGGAGAAGATATGGACCGACCTTTCCATGGATTTCATCGACGGATTGCCACCATCGCAAGGGAAGACTGTCATCATGGTAGTTGTTGATCGCTTATGTAAGGGGGCACATTTTTTGGCTTGGAGTCATCCTTACATAGCCCTATCGGTGGCACAACATCTTCAAACTACACGGCATGCCCAAGTCCATCGTAAGCGACAGAGATGCGGTGTTCACCTTTAATTTTTGGTCGGAGTTATTTCGCTTACATGGGACACAACTGAAAATGAGCTTGGAATACCACCCACAAACGGATGGGCAATCAGAGATCGTGAAAAAATGCCTAGAGATATATTTGAGATGCTTTTGTAGCGAATGCCCCAAGCAATGGGTTCGCTGGTTGCCACTCGCAGAATGGTGGTTCAACACATCATACCACTCAACCACAAAAATGACCCCTTATGAGGCCATATTTAGGCAGCCACCTCCTACTCTCACCGACTATACACTGGGTCTACTAAAGTTGCAACAGTGGAAGATACATGATTCAGTCCTACGCACTCTTAAGGACAATTTGAACCAAGGCCAAAATCGGATGAAGCAATTTGCTGATCGCCATCGCACGGAAAGAGAATTTGAGGTGAATGACATGGTCTATCTCTGCTTACTACCGTACCGTCAGACATATGTGGCGGGTTGGAGTTCAAAGAAGCTCTCTCCACGTTTTTATGCCCCATTCTGTGTCATTTAAAAAATCGGGGCCAATCGCCTACAAGCTTCGGCTACTGAATGACTCCCGCATTCGCTCTGTTTTCCATGGCTCTTGCTTAAAGCGGAAGCTTGGCCAACTTGTCCAAACAACAACTAAATTACTTGAGATACATAATGACGAGACCATTAAGGAGGAACCAATCGCTATTCTAGGTCGTCGAATGGTCAAACGTTGAAACCAGACAATTACCGAGGTGTTAGTGCAGTGGTCTAACACAACACCCGAAGATGCAACATGGGAGGTCTGGCATTCACTGCAGGAAAGATATCCTCAATGCCACCTTGAGGACAAGATGGTTCATTAAGGGGGGTGGAATGTTAAGCCCCTAAATTGCATGCATATCTTCGTAGGATATTACCATAGATTTGCATGACTGGCAGCACCAACTATCTTTAGTAATTAGTTTCCTTATTTCCTTTATTGTTTGATTGCTACAATGTAGGAGAATTTCGTGGGTTTGATTAGGGTTTTCTTATATAAGAGGAAGGTTTGTAGAAAGAAAGCACATTGAATAACAATTACTCTTCTCTGGTGTTAACACCTTGAGGATTTCTCCCCTTAGTGAGAACGTCTTGTGTCACACACCGAAACTCAAACTCTCGAGTCTCAGGGTGTGAGTTCTCATTCAATTACTTGGCTCATATTATAAACATATAATCATTCTTCATAACTCATAATAAAGATTTGAACTCCCAAAACTCACCTGATTAATATGATTCATAAGAGCAACTATCTACATATACACATTCCACTATATTCATCAAAGTTTCTATCACTTTCTACTAAAGTTTGTAGTACAAAATTTCTTATTTCAAACCCAAAATGTACCTCTGATGATATCTTCTTTCTCACTCTTTATACAAATATACAAACTCCACACCTCAAAAAGAAAGAACCGCTTTTATCTCCATTAGTCTGCTCTTACTCTGCAAGAGTAGTATACATTTGGGTGAGTTGGAAAGCTCAATAAATAATTCTCATATGTATAGGATTCAATGAACTTAAAAAGAAATGCAGCAAAAATATGTGCAATTTTCAAACTAATTATCATGCTTATTTTCAATCAGTATATAACAATTTTCCAAATATATGCATGAGACCATATAAATAATTCTGCTGCAAATCATGAATTTAAATCATTGGTAAATACAAACTAGGGGTGCACACGGTTCGGTTTGGGTCAGTTCTGGGAATTTTTGGGACCGAACCGATGAACTTCGGTTCTAAAAAAACCAACCCAGGACCGAACCGTAGAGCCTCGGTTTGGAAAAAAACCAATCCGGAACCGAACCGTAGAGCCTCAGTTCTGTTCGGTTCTACCCACAGGTTAGTTCCTATTAGGGTTAGGTTCCAAAAATAAAATAAAATTATAGACCCAGAACCGGTTCGGTTCTCATATGGTTTTTAGTTCTCGGCTCCACATTCGGTTCTTAGTTCAGTTCGGTTCGCAGGTTCCACATTTGGTTCTAAGTTCGGTTCGGTTTCAAATTGGAACAAACCAGAACCGAACCGAAGAAAATCGGTTTAAGTAAAATAGGACCTAGAATCGAACCGAGACGCTAAAAAAACCGAACCAAACCGAACCATGGTAGTTGGTTTGGTCCGGTTCACGGTTTGACCCGTACCCATGTGCACCCCTAATACAAACCTCTCGTCAAATCATGATTCCAAGTAATAATGAGTACCACAATAAAATCCGAAAAACTCATAATATTCATAACTCACAAAAGAACTATATATATATCATATTATCCAGATTACTATAGACATACATCAGCACCAAATACCAGAGTGCTATCATATACTAACTCACGTATTTTTCATTGATCTTGTCAGTATAATCGCCAATAAGAGATCATGACAGAATGATCCTCTTAAAGAGTCTCTCGAAATAGGACAAAACTGAATTGGTACATTGTATTCACCCAATCATTCCAACACAGCTGCCTGGGACCACCTTAATACGCCGGGGTCTACCGAGCGTCCCGTATTATGGTCAGATCCTTAGGCTCTCTCAGAATACAATGTGAGAATGTAACATGCACAAGGGTTACTCACCAACTGGTTATACAATCATAAACTGACTACTAAATTCATGGATGGTCAGAGTGGTACTCTTTCTTTAGATATCAGCTGACTACCAAATCTATGGATCATCAGTGACATATATCAAAATCAGAATCATATTTATAATACATAAATTAAATTCAAATCTCATAATCTCATCAGCCGAAGGTTTATCTTTTGAAATATGATACAATTCAATGATATATATTTCATATATCAAATTTCACCGATTTTCACATGAACTTGTCATTTACTTTAAAAATAGGTAAGTCCTGTATGCTTATTCCTTATCTGAAAATTTTCACTTATTCAAAATTACTACAATCTGAAATTTTTTCCAAAATCATTGCATATTTATATAACAATTTTCCTATAACTCATCATATTAAAATTTAACAACAAATTCCTTTAGTTGAATTAAACGAACCATGAATTAAATAAAAAACATATGAATTTACTTACCTAACTTTAAAATCGAGGTAAACTAGATCTCTTTTCTTTCCCTTTCCTTCTTCCCTTTCCCTTTCTTTTCCTTTCCCTTTCCTTCTTTCTCTCTCTTTTCCTTTCCTTCTTCCCTTTTCCTTTCTTTCCTTCTTCCTCTACGTACTGTACTGTTCTGTGCTACAGTATTTACTGTTCACTGTTACTGTTCACAGGACTAAGGCTTTTATCTCTAAAGCTAGTGGGATCCTGTGTGGGTGGTTTCATCACCCAACACATAACTGCAATCCTCCTTGTTTACAATTCAGTCCTTTACTTTATCTTTATTCTTCATAAGCCCTTAATCTTAAATTAGTTATAATTAGCATCCTTAATCACGAATTAGTTAATTAATTACTAATTGTAAGTAATAATAAAAATTAACCTTTATTATATTTCTTTAACTTACCTAATTTACAAATTAACCCTCCCTATTAACATTTATTCTAATTAAGCCCTTAATCATAAAATAGATTATAACTAATACCTTAATCACTACTCAATCAACTAATTACTCACTAATCATAATTAGTAATAAAAAATAATTTTCTTTTCTTTTCTCCAAACCCTTCTTTACATTAGAATGGTCATTTCTATTAATGTCAGATTTTAGAAATTCTGCTCTGATTGATCGATATTGTGATCTGAAGTTTAAATTCTTAGGGTCTCTTAGGGTCACACCTTCACTATGTATATATAGTCTTAACTCTTACATTTAACATATTTAAGTGTTAGTAGCACATTATCTGGAACTCAGAAGTTGGGTCATTACATTCTAACCTCCTAAAAAGAAATCTATTCCTCTAAATTTTACGTACCTAGTTTTGGAAAAGTTGAGGATATTTGTCTCTGACTTCATCCTCCCGCTCCCAAGTAGCTTTTGTCGATGAATGATGTTGCTAGAGAATCTTGACTAAGGGTATTACTTTGTTTCTCAATACTTGCTCATTTCTGTCCAAAATTTGTATTGGTTGCTCTACATAAGATAAATCTTCTCTGATCTGAATAGACTCAAAATCAATGACATGTTTTGGATCTAGTTCGTACTTCCTTAACATAAATACATGAAACACATTATGCAAAGCTGCTAACTGGGGTGGTAATGCCACTCTATATACCACTTCCCAACTTTCTCTAGAACCTCAAAAGGCCCTATGAATCTAAGAGCAAGCTTTCCTTTTCTTCCGAATCTCATCACACCCTTGGAAGGAGAAACTTTTAGAAACACGTGATCGCCAGACTGAAACTCTAAATCTCTTCTTCGATTGTCTGCGTAGCTTTTCTGTCGGCTTTGTGCTGTCCGCAAACAGTCTCAGACTATTTTGATCTTCTCCAAGCTCTCCTACACTAATTCTGGCCCGAGTAATTTTTTCTCTCCTACCTCATCCCAACATACTGGGGATCTACAAGCTTTACCATAGAGTGCCTCATATTGAGCCATTCCAATACTCGACTGATAACTTTTATTATAAGCAAACTCTATCAGGGGTAGATGATCGTCCCAATTTCCTTTGAACTCCAATGTACATGCTCTCAACATATCTGTTAATATCTAATTAACTCTCTCAGACTGACCATCTGTCTGAGGATGAAAAGCTGTACTAAACTCCAGCTTTGTGCCAAGAGCACTCTACAAACTCATCCAAAATCGAGAAGTAAATCTGGGATCCTTGTTTGATACAATAGAGACTGCTACTCCATGCAACCGAACAATTTCCCGAACATACAATCTTGCAAGACTATCCATGGATTGAGTGGCCTTGGTAGCTAGAAAATGAGCAGATTT
This sequence comes from Tetracentron sinense, assembly GCA_015143295.1. Classification (NCBI taxonomy): domain Eukaryota; kingdom Viridiplantae; phylum Streptophyta; class Magnoliopsida; order Trochodendrales; family Trochodendraceae; genus Tetracentron; species Tetracentron sinense. The sequence goes on from CM026551.1 coordinate 64,480,714, forward strand.
AGTTAATCTATCAACTATCACCCAAATTGCATCATGACTGCTCCGGGTATTGGGTAATCTCATAATGAAGTCCATAGTAATATGCTCCCACTTCCATTCTGGAATAGATAACGATTTCAATAAACTTGGAGGTATTTGATGCTCTGCTTTAATTTGTTGACATACCGGAAACTTAGCCACAAATTTAGCAATCTCCCTTTTCATATTTTTCCACCAATAGTAACCTCGTAAATTTTGGTACATCTTTGTACTGCCTGGATGCATGGGTGTACTGTGAGTGATGAGCTTCTCTCAATATTTCGTTCTTCAATCCTGCATCATCAGGGACGCATAATCTCCCTCGGAATCTCATACTGTCTGATTGCACTGAAAAATCTGCTCATTCACAATTCTCATACATCGAAACTCCTTTTGAGCATCAACAATCCTCTGGATTAAAATTGGCTGAACAAGTAAATTAGCAACATAACCTATGTTTTCCTTAGGTTGCATGTCTAAATTCAAATCTCTAATAGCTTCTAGCAATTTCCACTCCGTAAGCATCAAGTTTGCCATTAATCCCTTAGTCTTACAACTCAAAGCATCTGCTACTATATTGGCCTTACCGGGATGATAATGGATGGTACAATCATAATCCTTTAAAAATTTCACCTACCTCCTTTGTCTCATATTCAACTCCTTTTGTGAGAAAAGTTATTTAAGACTTTTATGGTTTGTAAATATCTCAAATTGCTCTCTATATAGATAATGCCTCCAGATTTTTAATGCAAATACCACAACGGCTAGCTCTTAATTATTTGTAGGGTAGTTCTGCTCATGGTTCTTCAGTTGCTTCGATGCATATGCCACTACCTTACTATGTTGCATTAAGACACATCCTAAGCCCTTATTTGAAGCATCACTATATACAATAAACCCTCCGCCACTGGATGGAATAGTCAACACTGGTGCTGATGTTAGGGGGTTACTTTTTCAACTCCTGAAAATTGTGCTCACATTCCTCAGTCCACTCGAATTTGACATCTTTCCAAGTCAACTGAGTTAGGGGGCTGCTATCCGAGAGAATCCTTCAACAAACCTTCGATAATATCCTGCTAGTCCTAGGAAACTCCTAATTTCAAAAATGTTAGAAGGCCTCTCCCACTGCTTGAACTTTAGAGGGATCTACTGACACTCATTCTTTAGATATCACATGTCCCAAAAATTGCACATTTTCTAACCAAAATTCACATTTACTGAATTTAGCATACAATGGATTATCTCTCAATACTTGCAGCGCAATCCTCAAATGCTGCTCGTGATCTGCTCGAGTCTGAGAGTAGATTAAGATGTCATCCACAAATATTACAACAAACTGATCTAGATATGGCCGATAAATCTGGTTCATTAGATTCATAAATGCCGCAGGAGCATTGGTCAGCCCAAAAGGCATAACTAAGAACTCATACTGCCAATAATGAGTTCTAAAGGCCGACTTCGAAATATCCTCATCCTTGACCCTCAACTGATGGTATCCCGATCTGAGATCTATCTTCGAAAAGAAGTGGGCTCCCTTCAATTGATTAAACAAATCATCAATTCTCGGCAATGGATATTTATTTTTCACTGTCGCACTATGAAGTTGTTGATAGTCAATACATAACCTCATTGACCCATCCTTTTTCTTCACAAATAATATTGGAGCTCCCCTTATAATTGTTCCTTCAGCTCCTTGAGTTCTGTAGGCGTCATTCTATATGGTGCTCTGGATATTGGAGTTGTCCCTAGAAGCAATTCAATAGAAAAATCTACTTCCTGAGAAGGTGGCAAACCAGACAACTCATCAGGAAATACATCCATAAATTCTTCGACAATTGGAATGTCTCTTGGAGTTGGCTTTTCTTTTTCTACCTCAATTACATGGGCTAGAAAACCCTTCCTCAGCACTTGATTTGCACAAACCATAGAAATCATATGAATTTGTCTTGCCTCTCTAGTGCCAATAAAATGAAATACTGGTTGTCCAGGGATCTGAAAGACTACTTTCTTCCTGAAACAGTCTACACTAGTATGGTAGGCAAAAAATCAATCCATGGCTAACTAGGATTACATCAAAATCTTGCATATTCAAGAGAATCAAATCTGCCAATAACTCCCTATCCTTTACCCAAACCACACAAGATTTGTACACTACGCTTGCAATTACTGAATCTCCAACCGATATAGCTACTAATAATATGTAATCTAGTTCTGCAGGTTCTACCTCTAAATGGCATGCAAAGTGTGGAGAGACAAAATGATGTGTAGAACCAGGATCAAATATCACTTTTGCTATATGCTAAAAAATATAAATCATACCTTCTACAATTGCCTTAGAAGCACTGTTGTCCTGAGATAGAGCATACACTTTGCATTGAGTATGGGGTTTCATCCCTTCTAAAGCTGGTTGACGTGGAGCATTCACTAATGGACAAGTCCTAGCTATATGACCCATCTTTCCACAACGGAAACAAGCTCCCGAAATCTAAGGGCATGGCTGAAAATTATGCCATCTTCTACATTGCTTACACTGATCTCTCTTTGCTGCCTGAGTCGGGGTAGTCTGAGTTTGAGCCACTGTCCTCTGCCTCTTGGCATCCCTGAATCTATCTTCTCTTTTCTGCCATTTTTCCCCTGACTGCCTACGTCTGTTCTGTTGATCTGGCCTCCTTTGGCTCTCCTCATTATCCTGCTCTGTTAACTGTGCCAGACTAACAACCTCTGCATACGTTGTCAGCTGGAACAACAAAATCCTGCCCATTAAATCTCAAGCCTCTTTCAATCTTACGAGCTCGCATCTCCTCTGTCGTCACCAACTGGGGTGCAAAACGTGACAACTCAGCAAACTTGGTCTCGTACTAGGTCACAGTATAATCACCCTGAACTAATTCAAGAAACTCCACCTCCTTCCTCTGTCTCATACAAACTGGAAAATATTTTTGGAAGAATAACTGTGTAAATCTGTTCCATGGCATCTTCTTGACCTCAGCTATGTGTATCCTCCTCATCATCTCCCACCAGTGATCTGCCTCCCCTCGTAACATATATGAAGCCAATGGCGCCTTCTGCTCTTTTGGGCTTTTCATTACTCGGAATATCTTTTCAATCTCCCTAATTCAATTTTATGCAACTAATGGATTTGAGGATTCCATTGATAGTGGGAGGAGCCATTTTTTTAAACCCAACTGGTTTCTTATTACCCTCTGGTGCTAGCTGAGGTGTAGGTTAGACAGTCGGTGTTGCACTAGCATTCTGCATTTGTTATTGCAACACCTCTGACATGCTTGCCAGGATTGACTCAATCCTGTCCATCCTCTGGTTTGCCTTTGAACTAGAGGTACTTTTTTTCTTTTGTATGTTTGCATCGTAATCCTACAAAAGAAACATTACATTACTTAGTTCCACACTTATTACTTAGCTCTATACTGCCTAGGAACCTAAACCTAGATGCTTTGATACCAATTTGTCATGCCTTGAAACTCAAACTCCCGAGTCTCAGGGTGTGAGTTCTCATTCAATTACTTGGCTCATATCATAAACATGTAATCATTCTTCATAACTCATAATAAAGATTTGAACTCCCAAACTCACTTGTATGGCTGTATAATGTGATTCATCAGAGCAACTATCTACATATACACAATCCACTATATACATCAAAGTTTCTATCACTTTCTATTAAAGTTTGTAGTACAAAATTGCTCATTTCAAACCCAAAATGTACCTCTGATGATATCTTCTTTCTCACTTTTTATACAAATATACAAATTCCACACCTCAAAAAGAGACACCCGCTTTCTCCATTAGTCCGCTCTTACTTTGCAAGAGTAGTATAAATTTGGGTGAGCTGGAAAGCTCAATAAGTAATTCTCATATGTGTAGGATTTAATGAATTTAAAAAGAAATGCAGCGGAAATATGTGCAATTTTCAAACTAATTATCATGCTTATTTTCAATCAGTATATAACAATTTTCCAAATATATGCATGAGACCATATATATAATTTTGCTGCAAATCATGAATTTAAACGGTTCGTAAATACAAACCTCTCGTCGAATCATAATTCCAAGTGATAACGAGTCCCAAAATAAAATCCGAAAAACTCAAAACATTAATAACTCACAAAATAATTGGATATATCATATTACTATCCAGATTACTATATACATACATCAGCATCAAATACCAGAGTGCTATCCTATATGACTCACGTATTTTTCACTGATTTTGTTAGCATAGTCACCTATAAGAGATCACAGTAGAATGATCCTCTTAAAGGCTTTTTCGAAATAGGACAAAACTGAATTAGTACATTGTATTCACCCAATTATTCCAACGCAGCTGCCTTGGGGGGGGGGGGGGGGGGGGGGTGTTAAAGTGTCAATTCGTAGGAGGAAACTTGGAGGTTTTTTTTTTAGTGTTCTCTCCTTTTTGGTTAGAAACATAGGTTGAGAAATCCTTCTTGGACCATTTTATCCTTTGTAGCGAGAGGATTTTGCATGCATTAATGCACGTATAGCAATGAGCATGTGTCATTTGACACTTGTAAGTATGAGGAAGTTCTCCTTCGGGAGATACTAGGACATGTGGCGACCTTTGGGCTGCTGCTAATCTGTTGGACTGGAAATGGTGGTGCCAGGTATTCATATCCATTCAGACTGCCATCTGACAGTTTGTGATTGTAGGGATCTTTTAGTGGCAGGGTCCTTTTCAGGATGATGCCGCCCTCCTGGAAAGGACACATGGCAACTATGTATTTGCTGCCACACAAGGGTTGTCAGTCCTCTTATGTTTCAATGCAAGGTGGTATGCGTGGCAGCATCTGATTGGCTATCACAGATGCTGCCAATCTCTCTATGGACATAGCCCACACAGGTTGAAGTTGAACCACATTAATCTGTCTTTTTCTTGAATCTTTATTTGTTTTTTTTTGCTATTTCGTTAGTTTGTTTGCTAGTGTTATTGTTTGATCCCAACAAACTGCTATCTGAGCTTTGATTCTTGATTAGAGAACAGTTTTGGATTGAGTGAGAGGAATGGCCGAAGAAAGAAAGGTATGAACTGAAAATTTTAATGGATCTAATTTTGAATTTTGAAAGATGCAGATTGAAGATTATGTTTTTCAAAAGGATCTTTATCTGCTATTGGAGGGAAAATCCGAGAATCCTGAGACAATGTCAGAAGCAGCGTGAGAGCTACTCGATAGGAAGACTATAGGTACGATTTGTTCTTCACTTGTTGCATCTGTAGCTTTTAATATTGCAAGAAAAAATAAGACTACTCAAGATCTTATGGATGCCTCATAAAATATGTATGAAAATCACCTGCTGCAAATAAAGTTTTTTTGATGAAAAAATTATTTAACATGAATATAGCAATAAAGAAAAAACATGAATGTATCCCATTTTGCTTCTGCCTCCAATGAACATTTTTGCAAATTGAGATTACTCAAGATAATTTTTCCGTTAAGTTTAGTAGTCATTATCTAAAAACTAAGATTATCCATCGATGCATTACCCATATTAGAAGACTGTGGAGCAGAAGATGTAACCTCGGAATTATTGGAGGTAGACATACCTTCCAGTCTTCACTTACAATAACACTTCCATCACAAACTAGGCCACAACTAAGCCAAGAAACAAGGCTACGAAAAAAACAAAAAAAGCAGCAAGCAAACACAACTTCCATCCCTTCTTAATGAGGTCTAATATGGCTATTTTCCACAAAACAACCCATTTAAAAAACTTAGGTCCCTCGAAGTTGAACCTTTCCAACAAAATAGGAGAAAAAAGAAGGGAGCATCTTCGAAACTGTATTATTTTTCATAACATCACATCCAAATATACCAAATACCCAAATCAGATTAATCATTGATAGATTTGGATCCCCAAATGATCCATAGAACTCTTTCACTTGAATGATTCAATTCTGATTAGTTTTTTTGAAAATTCATTCGAGTGAATAAAACCTCTACTTATATCACTAAGAAGAAGAAGAAGAAGAAGAAGAAGAAGAACATATTATTACTTAAGTGAGAATTACATATATACCCTTATAGGAAAAAAACGTAATTGATGAATAATAGACATGCTATTAAGACGTAAAATACCCAGATTGCCATTGACAACATTAGTTGTTGTCTCCTGAGAGTCCTGTATTAGGTCTTCCTCTCAGAGTATTTGGTACTTTGGCTGCACGTTCTTTGTTCATATCTTGGGTCCAAATTGTTCTAATATGAATCCAGAATGTTTAAATCGTGTGAACCTAGGCTATTCTTCACCCTAGAGAGGGTACAAGTGTTATGACATTATTTTTGGAAAGCAGTTTCTTTATGTGGATATTACATTCTTTGAGTATGTTCCCTTTTTTTTTCCTTCTCGTGTACCTTTTATTCCACTTCCAGCCTTGGCAGATAATTGTATTGTTTAACCATTATTTGTGTCTTCCACTTTGTGTTCTAAGTTCTATTGGTGGCTTCGTGGCGAGAAAAAGGAGCTGAAGAGTTATTATAGGTGTCAAAAGGTGGAGTCTATTAACAAATCAATCTCCTTAGTCTGTCTTCATCTTCCGATTCCGATTGTAGAATCTAAAGTTCCTTCCTATCCAGGAAATTTTGTGCTTTCCTCTTACTATTTCTAATGATAATGTTTCCATTGCCTTGTGCTGTTGTGCAAAGGGAAACGTACTTGTATTACTATTCAATGTTCACCTATCTCTGATTCACTATCATTGTCTTTTCGGGCATTTGTTTCCTCCTAGTCTTTTGTATCTATTCCTTCTAGAGTGGAAGAAACATTGAATCAATCACAGTTGCAAGAGGCTATGCGGGATTAGATGAAAGTTCTTACAAAAATGACACCTGGAAACTAATTGACCTTTATGATGTGAAGAAGTTGATTGGGTGTAAGTGGTTGTACACAGTGAAGCATAAAGCTGACGGGTCATTTTGAACAGTTATTAGGCATGTTTGATCGCTAAGGATTCACACAGACTTACAAGATTGATTATCAGGAGACCTCATTCTAGTTACCAAAATAAACCCAGTTATAATTCTCCTCTCACTTGTGGCAAATTTGGCATGGCTGCTTAATTAGTTGGATGGGAAGAACACATTTTCTCGCAGACAATTACCAAAAGAGGTATGCTTGGCCTCTAGGGTTCCAAGTACCGAAGCAAGAGGGCAAGGCATATCGGTTAAGAAAGGCGATTTATTGTCTCAAGCAATCTTCATGAGCCTAGTTTGAGAGGTCTGGTGGAGTTGTGAAAAGATATTTGTATATAGTCATGCAAATCACACTTTGTTTGTTAAGCATTCGGGTACTAGCACATCGATCGTGTACATGGATGATATAGTTGTACTCCTGACATTGCATATGCAGTCAATGGCCGATTGTTGTCCGACACATCTGTAAGGCACACAATGAAAGCGGGGATAAATCCACTGTGGCATTACGGACGAAGAAGCACTTAGCGAACTCCTGTAATCAGCTACTTTATGGATATGCTTTAGATTACTCATCTAGAGAATGTCTACATGATGCTGAGGTACCTCAAGTCTTCTCTCGGGAAAGGGTTGCTATTCCGAATGAATGGCTACCTATTGGTATAAGCCTATTCCGATGCAGACTTGCAGACTGGACAAGTTCATTTACTTACTGGAGGTATACATCTGTTACTTTACCATCGTTGTGGAAATTTAGTTACTGGGAGAAGAAAAAGACAACCTATAGTAGCATGGTCTAGTGCTGATGTGGAGTTCAGTGCTAACGCACATTTTGTGTGTGAATTATTGTGGATTTAAATCTTAGTGGCCTCAGGGCATTGACTTCCAGTTCCGACAGAGATAAAAGTTGTATTGCGATAACAAGGCTATTATTAGTATTGCTCACAATCTTGTTTAATATAACAGTGCAAAACATATTGAGGTTGACATGCACTTTATTCGTGAAAGGGACACTGCCAATTAGACGAATCTTCTATTTGTCAGAATCGAGAATCAGTTGGCGGATGTTCTTAGAAAGACAGTGGCTTCTCATCGACATCATAACATATTGTCAGGCTGGTCATGGTTAATGCCCCGCTTTAGAGGGAGTGTTGTGACGAGGCAAAGTAATTATGCCCATAATGCTTTTGTTAGCTATTTTTAATGTGTTCAGTACAGGAGATGGTTGTATTTGTTTCAAACTGCAGTGGGACAGTTTAGTCTTTTTAGATATTTATTTATAACAAAATATGTGTGAAATCAGAATATTATGGTCAACTCATCTCTTCTCTTCTTTCTTCACTTCTTCATTCCTGCAATTAGGGCATCAATTCCTATGGATTCCATAGTATTGCATTAAAGACTTGGACATATAGGCGAGAAAGGGATGAAAAGTCCTCACTCAAAAGGAAAGTTACTTAGTTTAAAATCCATAGCCCTTGAATTATATGAGAATTGCATCTATAGGAAGCATAAGAAAGTTTCTCTAAGGATGGAAGAACAAGGAAATTAAAGACAACTTTTGCACGCAAATGTTTGGGGACCAACTTAGGTATCATCTCCGTCGGTTTTTTTTTTTATGTACTTTCATTAATGATGCTACTTGGAAGTTGTGGGTTTATTTCATTAAACATAAATATGGTGTATTTGATGTGTTCAAAAGTGGAAAGCTTGCTTTGAGAATGATATGGGTATAACATTTAAATGTCTGAGATCACAATGGTGAGGAATACTGTAGTAAAGAGTTCAAGGAATATTGTGTTATGAATAGAATTGGAAGAGCACCTCCGCAATGGTTTAGCCGAGTTTATGAAATAGAACTATCATAGAGCATGCAAGAAGCATGAGATTGCAAATACTTCTACTATATGAGAAGATTTCTCCTCCGTTCGAGGATCGTTTGGATCTTTCCTTGGTCCTTTCGGTACTCTTTGTCTGGTTGGTTATTGATTCCTTTCCTTGGCCCTTTCGGTACTCTCTGTCTAGTTGGTTATTGATCCTGTTGGAGGCTCCTCCTTCTATGATTTGGGTTATGTTGACAGGGGCTATTGGGTGGGCTATTTGGACTGAGAAGAATAAGATAATTTTTTAAAAGTCTGCCCCTTATGAGGAGAGTGTTTACACTTTTACTCGACGACGTCTTCGGTCATGGTGTGCCATCGGGAAGGATTTTGAGAAGTGGTTTGCAAGGTTTTGACGCTTTGTGATTCCATCTTTGCTCCACATCTCTGTTGTAGTAGATGTTAGTAGTTTTAGTTTCTTTTATTCCTGGTTCATATCCTTTATGAACCTCTTTTTCTCATAGGTTTGTACTATTTTAATTTGTTATATATATCATCTATTACCGATAAAAAGAAACATTGCAGTCATAAACGGGGATGCTTACTTTTTTGGATGTCAGCTTAGCATAGGAAACGTAGACTGGAAAAGAGGTAAAATACTCACTTAAAGATAATTGGTGTATCTCTTATGTTTATAATGATGAGGCAAATATAAAAACTAGATTCCAAATTTAGGCAATGCACTTTCGTTGGATTTGGTTTGAATTATTATGGATATCGGTTTTGGGATGAATGAATTTGAAAAGCATTAAGGCGCAGGAATGCTATATTCAACTTGAAGATTATGCATAAAGATAAGTCTAATGCATGTCATGATTATTCCAGTACTAAATATGTGGAACTTGAACAAATAGTCACTGAGAATTATGTGTTGAAAACATGTGCTAATGATAATGCATAGGTAGAATTACATACACCTGAAAATCTCAACAGTTTGTAGACTTCCACAACGTTTTCCATTCGTTTTATTATATGTTAATTGACTGATAACAGTGAACCTGAATGTTACGAAGAAAAGCCACAGGTCGATGACATGTTTAAGTGGGAGGGAGCCATAAACGGGGAGATGTTCTCCTTACTATACAATCAATCCAAAGGAAAAGAAAGCTTTTAATAACAAGTAAGTTTAGAGGTAGGAAGAACATGATGGCAATAAAAGGTACTAGGAAAGAGTGGTTGTGAAAAGTTTTTAACGGAAGATATGTATTGACCACACTGGGATTTTCCTGTTGTTAAATATTCTCCAATTAGATTTGTTTGAGTATTGTGGCTATAGAAGATTTACATCTTGAACAAGTAGATGTGAAATTTGTTTTTCTTTATGGTGATTTGAAAGAAGAAATTTATATGCATCAACCACATTGATATGAGATCTCTGAAAAAGTGAAACTAGTATGCAAACTGAAAAATATTTTACATGATTTCAAGGAAGCCCCTAGATAGTGGTATATCAAGTTTGATAGGTTTATGTCTCATAATAATTATAAGAGGTGTCATGCTGGCTGTTATTACTTTAAGAAGTATTGTATGTGGATGACATGCTTGTTGCGGGATTAGATATGTAGGAAAATAATTATCAAAACCAACAATTGTCAAAAGAATTTACTGTGAAAGAATTGGGCGATGCTAAGCAAATATGAGAATTAGTATAGATAAGATAAATTGCATATTGAAATTATCCCATGAAGAATATGTGAAAATAGTACTCTTAACAGATTTTGGATAGAGAATGTGAAGCCAGTTAACACTATTGGTTGGTCACTTCAAACTCACTAAGTAGCAATGTCCTAAGACATGATGAGATTAATTATATGTATAATGTGCCATATGCTTCAACCATAAATAGTTTGATGTATTTTATGGTTAGTACTAACCAGATATTGCTTATGAAGTGTGAGTAGTAAGTGGATTAATGAAAAATCTGGGAAACTACAGTGGATGGTAATTTTGTAGATTACTTGAGTGGTACTACTAAGAAATTGTCACTCTATGGTGGACCATCTATCTCTTTAAAGGGGCATGTTGATTTGAATATGCGAGGGACATCAACAGTAGCAGTAGAAAGAATACTTCAGGATATGTTTTCACTTTGGGTGATATGACAATTAGTTGGATCTCTTAGTTACTGAAGATTGTTGTTATTTTTACAACGAAGGCCAAGTGTGTTGCAGCTATGGAAGCATGCAAGGAAACGATAGAGTTTTAGAAAATTAGAAGATAAATTCCTAACGTTGGAGAAGATTCATGCAATTCAAAATCCCGCTAATATGTTAACCAATGTGGTTACTATAGAGTAACTGAACTTATGTTCATTTTTAGTTGATCTTCAAACTTAAGGAAGATGAGTAGAGATTTAAGCCCGATTTGTGATAAGTATGGGGAAAAGTAGGGTCCTTTTCTTGGAAGAGAGGTTTTTCTTGCAGTTACAGGGAGTGCAAAATGAATGTGCGGTTGTTCCCGTAATTTTATTATTTTCCTTTTTGTTCTTGATCATCATAGTGAAAGATGAATATCTCCATACACACCGTGTCCATGTGAATCACGTAAACTTGTTTCATGTTTTTTTATCATTATTTTCTTTGGTAATTTTGCTTGATTATTTTGTTAGTTTTGTTGCCCGATCCCCAAAACTCATAATGCCGATCAATCTCCCGAATTTGGGGTAAATGCCATGTGGTTTAAGGAGTCCATCTTAGCACGTTGCCAGGGTACATGATGTCCAAATCATTGCTATGGTATTAAACTTCGGTGTCGTTATAAACTTCGATTGCTAAGGAAGTTGACACTTGACACATTTGTGGAAGCATACGGAAGTCCAAGAAAATCATGTAAAAAATTAAGGAAACATAGTAAATATTAGGGAAACGTTAGAAATCTAAGATGATAATTTAGTAAGTGAATATGTAAAGCCTAAATACACATTTATAATTCATTATTTAACAAAATACAAGCATGAAGAGTATCAAATGTGATAATCATATTAAGTTGCATGTGTTGTCTCACATGAATAGTCATTTTATCTCCATTTTCTTCTTGATATTTTTCTATATTGTCAAATCTTTCCTTATTCATAATCTTTCTAGTATACCCTCTTTTCTAAAAGGCCCTTGTGGGCATAATCTTTATCGTGTACCATCTTTAGTACACTATATATGCTCTCTTTAGTGGCATTACGTTGATACAAGAGTAAAATAGTCTCATCAAAAACTTTTTGTAAAATAGGGATTACTAAAGTGATATTTCCCCTTATAATAGAGTCGAATGCAAGCCATTGCTATTAGATGTCAAATAAATGAATCAAAAAAAGGGCTTACATAAGTGATCTTTAAGAAGGATGCATAGTGTTCTTCCTTTTTTTTTTTTCAAAGGAGGCTTTGATGACTTCTTCTTGTAGGAGACTCCATGGGTAATGTGATATTTGCTTGTAAATCTTCTCCTCTCCCAGTTTCCCCTCAAATTTCCTCTACTTCTCAACAATCTGGATGGAGATTTTTAATGGATCTCTCTCTCTCTCTCTCTCGCTCTCTCTCTCTCAGATTTCTAAATTGAAAATTGAAAAGAGCAAATTCCCTCGAAACCTTCACATGCTCCAGTGTAATATTTCAAGTTTTTACTTTTAAAAAGCAACATGTTTTTGCTTTTTTTATACTCAATAATTGGGGCTGTGTCGGTGGACTTCGAGCAAGGTCCTGTACCTTTATAACTAAGTACGCATGATTTCGACTGACACGGAACGAAATCAACGAATTTAACCGACATTATACGAAATGTGTCGAGAAGTCCTGTAATATTTATACTACATAGGAGTTTTGCTTAGGCTGCCTCTGAAGTCAACATGTTTTGGCCGAAACATATTGAAACGTGTCAATTTTTAATACAATGATCATTGCCACAAGCTATTTACTAATTGCCAACTATAAACTTTGAATACTTTTCACCAACTCGATGAGAGAATTTTAACCAATCCTTAACCATTGATGCCATGCAAGCATGCTAAATGTGAATTTAACTTTTGAGTGTTAGCTCAATGGTTGTGCTCTTCAAGCAGAATTTCTTTTATTGTGACCCAACTTTTAGAATTTGTTTTGTAAACTTTATCTGCCAATGGAGTAATGCATAAAATTCTTTTGCATGAGAAACATGATTATAGTTTTTATCTTGTCAGGTAATTGGATGGTTATCATGATATGTTGTACTCTAGTCTACTGCATCAATTGTGTTTTGTGAAACTTGGTAGAAATGGGGTCATACGAATGCTTTTTACTGCCAGATTTGGTATATTTTCGTATTACACATTGTTTCTTGTGATGAATTTACTTGTGGTTTTTCCCTTCTGTGGCAAATTGTTTCTATGATTATCATGCAACAAACACAAATTTCTTGGAAGTTTTAGGTAATGAGATTACTGAAAGGGAAGTCTTGGTGTAGGAACTAATTTCTTCATTCTTCCTTCTTGCAGCTTGTCAAATGTCATGGATTTATTGTACAAGTTATCATATTTCTTGATGCTTCTGATAACAAAGGTTTTGACTGCACTGCAGGAAATTCCTCACAGGCACTTAAGGGTTCATCCTGGCAATTTAATTCCTTGTTTGACTAGATCATCTACCCTTGTCCTTTCTTTGCCAATGGGACTTCTGAAGATTGCCCATCGGAAATTAACAGATAGCATCCAGTCTAGACATATTTCTTACTTACCCAATGTAGATGGCATGGAGAGAGAGGAGAACAAAGTTTCAGAGGCAGACTCGGGAGATGGTTCTGAAGACAGCGAACTTGCAGATTTGGACTGTGAGCTTGGCATGGTTGAAGATCAGTTTTGCAACATTCCATATGAACTTTATGATCTGCCAGATCTGAAGGAAATATTATCTTTGAACACATGGAATTCTTGCTTAACGGAGGAAGAAAGGCTCGCTCTCTCGGCTTACCTTCCAGATATGGACCAACAATCTTTTTGGCTGACTATGAAGGAGCTACTTGGAGGTAATGACATTTTTTTTGGAAGTCCGATGGGAGAACTTTTCAAGAGATTGAAAGGTGGATTCTACCCTCCAAAAGTGTCTTGTTTCAGAGAGGGTTTGCAGTATTTACAGAGGAGAAAGTATTATCATTCGTTAAGATCATACCATGAACATATGGCACAAGCGTTTTCAGACATGAGAAGTTTGTGGGATCAATGTGGACCGAGCATTGGCGTTGAGGAAAGGGTTTATATTTGGACGGAAAGAAAGAATAGTAAGGGCATGGATCCACTTGATCTTAATGCATATCCTCGGGATGAGGATCTGTTAAGTAAGGATGTCTACCAAAACGAAATTATGTGTCCTTTGTCAAAGAAGATGAAGTCTTTAGAGGGTAAAGGAGTAAATGCCCACAATTTGCCCCCTCTTGTTGTGAATGGAATGAAATTGGTTGCTCCAAAGACCAGCGGGAGGGGGGTTCTGAAAATAAAGTCCTCTGGAATGAATTCATCACAAACATGCATTCCAAAAGTAGTCTCCAGTGATACTTTGGCACAATGTCGGCCCTCACCGAAGGGTGTGTTGAAAATAGTACCTAAAGGCCCTTCCATCCACCAGGAACAACCAAGAGCCTGGCCAATATGGCAGGAATCAAGCCCGTTGGTTGAAGCCCAAGGTTTTCAGACGTCTAGATTCTCTCCTTTGCAAACAGTCACATATCGGCAGGATGCAGGGCACTATGGTGAATCACCTTCTTCACATCAGATGGTTGGTGGTAGAAAATCTTATGGAAGTCCCAAGCTACCTGAATGTATAATGGATCGGCGGAAAGTGGAATTTCTGAATAGTAGCACAGGAACAAGTAGAAGTTTGGAAGGGTCTATTGGAAAGATGAAGTGGGCGAAGGATTTGTCATGGGATGCCATCACAGATTTACAAGAACACTTGGTTGGAGGCAATCCTATAAAAAGGAACAGTGCTGAAAGGGGTCCCAAAGGAGGACATGAGCTATCAATGAGTTCCCTGAATGTGAAGAGATATGCTTTTAAAAGTCAAAAGCTTTGGCAGAATTTGGGCCGGGAAAATAGAGAACTTTCTCGGAGTTCATTGGAACCATACCTGTTTGCGAGTGAGTACTATGAACCAGAACTCCATATCGCTCCAATGCAAGAAAAGCACACCCCTATGTGTCCAAGAATTTCAGAAGTAGTTTCGAGGCTTCCAGATATTGGTATTCGGGAGCAGGAAACAATGGTGGCATCTCTTGATCAAATGAAGGGGCACAAAGATTTCCATATTGGAGGATCACAGAAGCTATACGATCAACAAACTGTCTTGGATGGTCTTCAAGATGGCCTTGTGCTCCCTATAACATACAAGCGAAGGAAAGCTCAAGGGAAACTTAACTCTTTAGATATTTTCAAGCCACTGACTGCAGGAGCTGATATCAAATCTAGAACTCCAAAGGAATCAACTAACCAACTGGGGGAGAGTGCGAAGGCTGTAAAGATTAAGTTCAAGAATTGGAAAAATAATTCTATAAACTAGCAAGTAATCCTGAATGGGCTTCAACGTGGTTCCCCACTTGCATAAAGTAGAGATAAATAAGCAGGGATATTGGCAATCAAGCATCTCAATAAAATGCTTGATTAGACAGTGTGCTGGTGCTTCTATCTTTTGGGGGCTAAATCAATTGAAAGAACAAGTTTTATTATGTTTCCCCAACCAGGAGTTTCGAAGATGTTCTTCCCCATGGCTTTATATCCCCTAAACTCAACCTATGGCCATCCCCCCCCCCCCCCCCCAATAGATTTGGGCAGAGAGAATGTCAGGAGCATTTGATTGTTACTCCCAACTTTTCTGCAAGGAAATAAAGGCCGTCATTCAGCTCGTGATAATGCCCTCTCGAATTGGCTTAACAGGAGGTGAACCCAAGCCATTCATGCTCACACAAGAAGATGGACACAACTCATGTTGAAAATATTTTCTTTTCATTTCCTCCACTTCAGATGAGTCTGTAATGTGTTGTATTCCTTCCTCTTAGCTGCATGGAGCATAGCATTGTGGACAAAAGTAACTGCTTACTTTTATATAAAAAAATGTAGTTTATGCGAGAGTACTTTTATTATACCTGTAAATCCGTATATCAATTAAAGCGAAGATTTCTCTTTCCAAGGGATGTCCTTGAAAAAACTTTTTTTAATAGATAGATCTCCAAGTGTTTAATCTGATTAGCAGTGAAAACTTTTAGCTCTATTTGAAGTTCTTACAAATTTCCATGAATACAGTAGTCGACTTGGAATTAACCAAGTTGACCAAATTCTGTAGATTCCGTGTTCTAAGAGGATACATATTGAGTTGCGTTTGGATCTTTATGTGGCTAATCCATTGTGATTCTTTGGATCTGATTCTTATTTCTTGTTTTTGACTTTCTTCTGTCTAAACTTGTCTAGATCATTGGAACACTAAGCTTCTTGCAATAATCCACATTCATCATTGCTATATCAGGCATATAGTACTTTTAGAGATTCCAGATCTGGAACTTCCTGTCAGAGCCTGCAAAAATAGGTTCACAAGCAGATCATGTCTGTTTTTTCATCCATATCCGATGCCATAAGGCATTCATGCTTATGGTAAATATCATGATAAATATTTCTTCAAGAGATAATTCTTGAAAACTTGGTTAAAGATCTTCTTGGTCATCTACTGCTGCTGGCTTCACTGCCTCTCCCTCACAATTTTATGGTTAGCATGTTCTCCTTGTTATTTAAACTCCATGCTGATCTATGCATTCCTATGGTAAATGAAAATCATATTTTTGGTGCTGTGGTGATGGAGTTGTGAGAGTTCTCCCATATTGGCAAGCGCTTCACATCATTAAGTTTTGGGGAATGCTACGTTCACTTCCCTTTCTTATTCACTTGCTCCAGTTTTGAACAAAAAGACCCAAAAAAATGTGTTAGCTTTTTGTGGGTCCATTTTTTGTTGTTGTCATTACTTCTTGTTCAAAAAGGAGAAAGTGGATAACAAGGAAAGTGAACTTAGCATTATCTGTGTGGTTTTTCTTCTCATTTGGGTTAAGGAGTAAATGACAGTATCGCTTGCTTGATCAAAAGATATAAGAGAACTAACAAATCACTCTACCCCTCGCCTGATGCCAGGCTAATCGAAGGCCTCAACTGTGCTCATACTAGTTTTGATCTACACTGTTGGATTCATCTGCAGGTCGTAGGAGAAATTTCCATGGCCTATAACTGTGTCCTTTAGTTAGTTATCAAGAGTCGTGCATTGTTGAAAACCTCCTCGAACAGAGATATTGTGGCCTGTCTTTCACTAACATGGCATATGCCTTGGGCCTTATCATTATATGATGGCTATTGTTTCCACTGATGTTCTTGGGTGCCTAAAAAACGTCAACCTTTTTAATTGGATTATTTTCGTATTTTGGCTTTTTTCTCTTCCATTTTGTGCCTTTTAAGGCATGAATTAGTCTAGGGATACTCCAAAATCCTAAGCGTTTATCTCAATCTTAAGCATCTCTTTAAGATCCCTGTTCATCTTCTGTATAAAAGTTTCATTTCCAGAGCATCTGTTTTTCTGCAACTTGCTTAACAGTAGAGATGTATTACAAACAAGGCTTGAGGCTCCGCTCAAATAGAATGGTTTGGATCTGGCTCAAGCTCGAGCTTGATTCATTAAAATAATATAATAATATCAGCAATATTATTATTATTATTATTATTATTATTATTATTATTATATTAGGGCGAGCTCAAGCCGAACTAAGCCTCAAAAGAGCCGAGCTTCTAGCCCAGCTGATTAAAAATGAGGCCTGACTTGAGCTCGGCTTGAACAGAGATTACCTATTAAAAGTATCTTTGCAAACAATATATTTCTATTAATTGCCATTATTAATCTTTCAGTTTGGGTTATTAAACCTTAGCGGTGCTTCGGCTACCTGTGGGATGTTGTACCCTGAACTCTGAGCACAGAGTGTGTATCTATGAAGAGCAGTGAAGGGGCGTGTAGCAATACATGAACTTGTCCAATGCTCTATCTTATACAAGGGGGTGCGAGAGGCTTGACCTGTTGCTCTCCCACTTTCCTGGTCAATTATATCTACCTGATGGTAAAGAACAGCCGTTTTTAGAATGGTTATTAAATCCAGCCTCCATTTGGCTTGCAAATCTTGAAGATGGCCTACCCTTATCAATGCAGTAAGTAGTTCCTTTTCTTGACCTTTAATTTAGAGCCAAGAGGAGGGAAGGATGGTTGCTTTCAACTTTGCAGTACTCTATTTTGAGAGAATTCAGCAAAAGAAGAGGATCGAATTCCCTCTAGGTTACTGTTAACTTTTTATGCTTCCGGAACACCTGAGGTTCACAATGATGCTGCTTGGAGCCAAACAAAAGACACTGATGACACAGATACTCACTTCTACACTATTCAATTCCAAACAACTTTGTGAGGTTAGTCATTTTGCTAACAAATTTGTTTTCAATTTCTATCTCACCACCAAATGAGGCCGTAGGCTATATGCATTGCTTTACTGTACATGTACCATGATCCGTGGTCCAAAATAATGTATTTATGCTGGCTTGCTAAAACTCTACTTGAATATCATTTGATGCCCGACCTATATCCCTTTATTTTTCATGGTTTTAAAAAAAAACCATAATTGTGTAAAATTTATGGGACCAGTTCCAAAACTATTAACCTACAAAAGTCCTATCTAGAACTTTGGGGGTGGTGACATTGATTTTATTCCAAGGCTATCAATCGAATTATGGGTGAGTTTACTTGTGAGCTAGATGAAAAAAATTGTACAATGGGTTAGATAGGGCAGGTCAGGCACATTTTAAGAAAACACGACAGCAAAAGGTACATTTCAACTGCCCGGATGGCTAGAGCAAGGCAAGCTAATATACACCCATTTCCATCTGATTGGTTGTGGGAGTGGCCTTCCCAAGATATTCTTGAACTCCCCAATTTTCCGTTGTCTCACTGCATCATCTCGAAAGATCAACTGGATTCTCCTTCCCAAATTCTCTTCCGATGGATTCACCTGGTTCAGATCAACCTGCGCTTAAGCATGGAATAATGTGGGAAGAACCAACTCAACCCAGTGGTGGTGGCCTGGGACTTGGTGGTACATATGAGGAGTTATCATGGCCAACTGGAGTTTGCAAAAGTGGATTCCACCTATCGAATATAATTCTCCCTCCACGGCCAATCCTTCCATGGCATCGACAAGGCTGTGTAGTTGCACCATTTTCAATTGGAGGATTTGATGGTGGAATTATTCCTGCAACAGCCAACCTTTCTGGATCTAGAGGTCTCGTGAACAACAAAACTGGCTGAAGTGGATCCTGCATTGATCCCATAGTTAATAATTTGCGTTCAGCAATGCATCCTCATCTCATAAGAAAATAATGACAGTATATGATTGGCAGCGAAAAGGTAGAATTTTTGGAAAGTTGAGAAAGTGGCTATTAATGGTTCTCAACAAGTGATTGCCAGTGTAGTGGCAAACATGATGCATTTACTCCTGGATTTATGTATCCTTGCTAGCTTACCAAACACGAAATAGGAAATAAGAGATGTATATACCCTTTTTTGGAGCCATCCATGTAGCACATGTTGCCGTCTCAGCTCTAGATTCAAGCGTCCTGTCTGGACCATCATCAGCTTGGAATCTGTGAAAGGTGAATTTTTCACTGTAGCCAGTCGAGTACCTGGGCGACTGTGTTCCATGTCGTCTGAATTAACAAAATCATCCTCGCTCGAACAAAATTTTCCCAGTTGAAAGGCTGGCAATGCCAGGCCATCTTCAACGAGCTGAGTGTCGTGCTGAAAACATATTAAAGTTGCTTATTAATCAATGGCAATTCAGACCAATCATATGAATGGAATGAATTATAGACAGATAACGAACACATGCCTTCCGACCCCTACTTTCCACTCCAAACAAGTACAAAGAAATGGAAAACACATGAACTAATTGCTGTGGTCTATATAAAACAAATTGAAATGGCCTAAGTAATAATACACGAGGACATCCACACCAATTAGGCCTAGGATCAATAAGAAGTTAATGTAATAAATGCACTAAAACGCTGACACCAAATAATTCAAATAAAAGGAAAATGTTCACTAAAAAAGGGTTGAAAAATCTATCATAAGAAAGCTGCTCAAGCTGCAGCACAACTAATCTCCGCAACACATACTATAAAGACAGTACAATCTCCAAAAATTTATCATGCCTACATCCAGGAGCAATTATGTTTCTCCAACTCTCCTATCCTTGAGAGGTATGCAGCATGTGTTCTCCACTGGACTGACCAAGACACAAGTTGATGTAAATTTCACACTGGACATATGCTTCCTTTTGGATTTCTTTGTACAAACTTTTTGGCACTAGATACCTAGATTTTTTCCATGTCCATGTAACATTGACAGAAGATCACACTCAAGCCATAAGCCCAGCCAAATTTTAGAAGTCTATCGATTGTTGCATATCATGACATGAGGGCAGCACCAAAAAGAGTGAGCATACATTTTTGTACGTTTTGACATGATTCATGGAAAGCAATAAGATCAATTTTTCGTGTTTGAATCAAATGGATCCAGTTTTTGTAGATCCATTAGGAGTTTCCTATAAATATTAGGCAAATTAGGCTTCTCCGATACAAAGTTGTGCAAAAAGAAAGCATGACACTAGATGCGTACTTTATACTTTATCTGAATCTGTTGAAGGCTAACTTCACTCTCCATGGCCTCTCTCTTCTTCTCTTCTCTCTGCAGGAAATTGTGTTGTCAGGCAATGCATCTTTTCTTTTAATTACCAAGTATCTTCAGTACCAGACAAAGAACAGGATAATTTAAACTTTTCACCAGAGATAGCACCTTAATCAGAGCCTCGAGTATGGTTCTGGCTTGGTCCAAGTTGCGCCTGACCTGAAAAGTCGAACAAATAAAACTAATTAGAAACATAAGCAATTAAATATGATTAAACTTTGCTTTGAGATAATATTAGAAACAAAAATATGCTTTTAAGAGATTAAGTATACATTGGTTCCAAGAGATTATATAGCAGATTAATCTCTTTCGAGATTAGAGAACAAAATGCTTTTAAGAGCAGACACAGCACCTACAACAAATTAAAGAGAATCAGGGGAAAAAATGGCCTCGCCATCTACAAAGAAATCTAAAACATGATTGCAGCATGTCAGAGTTTCAGTTCAACAATGGTGAAAATAACTGTTCTACGAAATGTCAGATAGTGGTGCAATTAGGAAATGTATGTATAGATCACAATAAATGAAGTTTAAAGTATGACCGTACCTCATGAAGTATAAAAGTGAACATATTTTATATCTGTACAAAAGAACATAAATTTTCTTCTAGGGCCGTTTTGGATTGCAGGAAATGGGGGAATTGGAGGATAAGAATTCCGATTCCTGTGGTTGGATGCCCCCCAACTCCTATGAATTCCAATCCACATGAGAATTCAAACAATGTCAACTCTTACGTTTTGTGGGATTTACAATATCCGCCTAGGAAGTGGTTATTGCATACCATGTGCGGAGGAGAATTGACACGATAATCATATTCATCTTTCTTGACCTTTCTATATTATTTCGTATTTGAATTATTTTCAAATAAATATTTTTGTTTATAATTACTTTAGATTATTTTTCACTTTACATTAAATAATTTTTACTTCATTCATATTTAATTAAACATTAAAAGTTAAAAAAATCAAATAAATTGTTTTAAAAAGTAAATATATTCTTTTAGAAGTTTTTCATAAATTTTTACTTTAACAAATTATTTTTAATAAACTTTTGAAAATACATAATGGTTATATATTTGATAACTAGCAATAAAAGTGATACATATTTTATAATTGATATATATAAGAGTTTCCCATAACATATCTATTAAATAGTGTTTTTTAATATGTGATACATTTTTACTTTATAATGAAAAAATGATAATTTATAATATTTACAACATTTTATACAACTAGAATTTATAATATATTAATGCCTTTGTTTGTATGAAGTATTGGGATCCACTATTCTATAGATTAGAACTCCTTCAGCTGGTGGGTCCAATTGCGTCTCGACATTTTGCTTATCTGAAAAGATAATAATCTATTCTATTAAAATAAACTGACATATTCAATTATCAGATAGATTTCTAGGCATTTACAATGTGAATTTGAATTCAGAGCCTATTTCCAGCAAATTCCGTTGTCTCAACCAAATGGTAGAATTCCTCCAATACAGAGTCTCTAATTCATATATATTGCAATGCCTATGCATTGGAATTCTCGAGAATGTTTAATTCCTGTGATCCAAATACACCCTTAGAGAACAACTGAAACTATACAATTTGGGCAGTCATGAGTGGACTCAATGAAGTCAGTGTAATTATATTCAGTGGGAAAGAAAGAAGAGATTTCCAAGCAGTATTGTCAATCGGAACAAAATTAAAAATGTTGGAAGCAGAACCTTCAAGTCTTTCTCATTCAGATTTAAAACCCATAGAGTCAGAAAAGCTTTGAGCTTCGAATTACTTATTTACTAAAAGTGATTGTTTTCAAAATATTTTGAGTTTCTTTAAGGCCAAAGCAAGAACAATAGCTAAAAGGAGTTGAAGTGATCATGATATTTACCTGGCGAAGCTTTTCAAATGACTGCACATTATTTTCTCTCCTTTGCATCTAAGAAACAAGAACAGCTTGTAAAGATACAAACCAATATGTTTTGCTTGTGATTCTAAAGACAGGAATAAATGGAATTTATCTGTTGAATGGTTATATCAGGTATTTTTACATCACTTCTAAATTGGTAAGTAAAAATCATAACATTTCAAACAAATTTAAAAATCACCTACCCTTCTAGTGTGGAGCCGGTGGGCTTTCTCCCTTGGCCTAAATACATTGTACGGATTGGTATCGTTAACTGGTGGAGGGGGCTGCATAGACAGAAACATATTTGAGGCTTAGATTAGCTGAATCATCATCTACAATTGAAACAACTATTTTAGGAACTGGTATATATAACAACAATTACTATTATTTTTCATTTGTATACCTCCTTTGTACGATTTATCGTATAGCACAAAATAAATATGTTTATAACATCCACTAAGAGGAAGTGTACATTCAAGTATACACTGAAGATAAATATTTTAGAATCATCTCTAAATATTAGCAATCCAGAAATGAGATGTGAAACATCTAATTTGACATTGCAGGCTCCTTCAAATAGTTCCCCAGCAAGTGTTCACTTGGCTTAACTGGTGCAACACCCACATCAAATCCAATCAATTTATAGCTCAAAAAAATGAGCAATTGGAAGTTGGGAACTAATCTAACTCAGAGATGTCAAGCCAACACATCTCATTAGATGGAGTTGACATTGATGCAGAATAACAACACATCTCATTTCAATGTCAAATTAGATGAGATGTGTATCATCCACAAACTGAGTTGACATTGATAGCCTCCCTTGACCTATCTCGACTCGTCAGGAACCAACTCGATAAAAGGCTCTGAAAGGAGAAAGGGAAGATCCATTTCACTCCTAGCGAGAGGAAAAATGACCCCAAATATCAAATACAAAGGACAATGCAATAACAAATGATCCAAAGACTCTTCCTTATAGAGGCACAAATAGCACCGACCTCTCGTTTTTAAATAGTCGCAAGTAAGAATCTTATCCATAGTTGTAGTCAATAGAAAGAAAGATGCATTCAATTCGATAGCTCCATACACATCAATAAGGAAACGAGGATGAGGGATATGAGCCGAGAAACTGTAGCAATGACCTCATTGAAAATCGATCATTGTTATCTCTAGCTCATATTCTCCTATCTCTTACAGAGGGACAAGGGGGATAGGATGAAAGTTGTTGTATAAGACATAAAAACTCGGTCAATTCTCAAATCATTTAGATTCCGTTTTAACCTAGGACACCAGAACACCCCGGCCTCACAAGACTCGAAACAGTCCGCGACCAAGTCTTCCCTATCTCTGGCTAGAGAAAAGATGCTCCTAAAAGCCTCTTACAAACTCATCTCCCCAAACCACACATCTTGCTAAAATCTCACCTTTGACCCATTCACCCATCTTGAACCAAATATGGGGGGATCACAAGCTAGTCACAACCAATATCCCTTTCCAGAGCTCCACCCCATAAAGGCCTCCGACCTCCCTCGAAACCTAACTCGAAGAATTTCAATATTTAGCCTAGATCACCTAATGCCATAGACTACCCCTCTTCCTCATAATACAAAACCCATTTGCCCAATATGACTTATTCACCTTTACCAAAGATGACAAATTTAGGCCATCCTCCTTCATTGGTCGACGAATTTGATTCCAGGCTAATAAGTGGTATTTACTTTCGTCCCCTTTGTCATTCCATAAGAATTCACACCGTATCCGCTCAAGTATGGCAGCTATCATAATTGGAATTGTAAGAGATGACAAGAAGTTGGAAGACTCCCCATCGTGCTTTTGATGAGTGTGACTTTCCCTCCTTTGGATAAGAAAGAAGATTTCCATCTAGCTAATTTTCGTTCATCTCTAGTACTGGGACCACACAACGTTAGTTTTGAAAGACGAACCTAGAGGGATCCTTAGATAAACTGAAGGGAGAGATCACCTTGCAGCCCCACACAGTAGATAAAACCTCTAAATTCGAAATCTCACCAACACTAACAATCTCGCTTTTGCCCAAATTGACACTTAATTTGAAAAAATCCTCAACATCTAAGATAGGCCATCTGGCGGCTAGAGCCCCCACAAAAGACTAGGGTATCATCCACAAACTGAAGGTGAGAAACTCTCACAGGCTCTGTCCCGATCTCAAAACCTTGGAACGGAACTTTTTTTGTTCGTGTTAGCATACTACTCAAAGCTTTAAAGACTAGAACAAACAAGAAGGGCGACAATGGGTCCCATTGTCTCAGGCCCCTGGAACTATTAACATATCCTATCGGACTTCCGTTCAGAAGAATAGAGTTTGATAGGGTAGAGATAAATGCTCTCATCTACCTTCTCAATTTAACTATGAATTCATGTCGATCCAAAAACGTATTCTAGGAAGCTCCAATTGATATGATCATACACTTTCTCCAAATCAACTTTACAAATGATTCCCAGGTTCTTTGCTCTAAGTCTATCGTCAATGCTTTTCATTGAAAATTAAGATACCGTTTTGAATTTGTCTACCTCCCTCGAATACCTGTTGTTGAGGGGAAATAATTGAACGGTAATCCAAAAACGTATTCTAGGAAGCTCCAATTGATATGATCATACACTTTCTCCAAATCAACTTTACAAATGATGCCCATGTTCTTTGCTCTAAGTCTATCGTCAATGCTTTTCATTGACAATTAAGATACCATCTTAAATATGTCTACCTCCCTCGAATACCTCTTGTTGAGGGGAAATAATTGTTGAGACCTGTATTTTATTTCTTAATATTCATGTCATGCATTTAATGCTAAGCACAGTAATTTCATAAATTATAGGAAGGGTGTGGTTTTAGCAAAAACATGAATTGTAGAATTTTGAGATGATTTCTCCTGGAAATAGATGTTTATGGGTTAAATAAAGATATGTGAAATTTATGGGATTTTATTATTGCGTTTAGAGTGGTTTAATTGACTATCAAAATTTTTACGACGGACATGATTTCTTTTTTTAGCCTAAAACTGGAAAATGAGATTTTGATTTACTAGGAATTTGATTTCTACGTATTTTTATTGAATCTAAATAGGGAGTATTTCCTTATTTTAATATAAAATTTAAAGTAACATTTACTTAAGGAAAATAAGTGTGTTGTTGGATGGTACTGAAGAAAAGAGGGTGTTGTTGTTTGATGTAGAGTAACATTTACAAAGGCATTTGAACGACCCCTAGCCGCATTCGAAGGACCTGCAGGGAAAAGTCCGAAAAATCTTTGGAAATCCGATTTTCTCGAGAGTTTTTAAGGTTTATGACTCTAAACCCTATATATAGTCATTAATCTCATGGGTTTAGGGTTTTCTAACCATTATAAGAGCTTTAAACATCCAGAGAGAGAAAACCTAGGGTTTGCAAGGGCTTTCACTAGGAAGAGAAGACTTGGAGATTGAAATCGAAGGCCATTCGCAAGCTTGTGATCGTAGGGAAGCGATCAAGAAAGGTAAATATAACTTCCTCTCTATCAATACTATAATCATTGATGTTAATGAGGAAAAGTAAGATAAATTTTGAAGGAAGAGCATGATTAAAGTAGGTTTTCATTATAAAATCCCTCTTATGTAAAGGTTACCATGATTTAATGAGTTTTTAACTGTGATTCAAGTATGTATGATCTAACAAGGGGGAAGGGATTGATTTCTGGACTCTGGAGTATGTATGATTGAATATGGAAGAAGGGATGTATGTCGAAGATTGTTTGAATGATTGTATGTATGATTTCCGGATTTGTGCAAATAAGGATTTTAAGGTTATTACCTTTATGTATGAACCATTTGAAATCGAAGCCTGAAGAATGACCTATTACGGCTTGATGTTTGAAGAACCATGATTATCTATGTCAATTGTACCAACCTTGAGAATATATATCATGATGATCATGAATGATGTATGATGTTGATTTTGCATGTGTAATATATTTTTGGGTAAGCAAGCCTTGAATTATGATCTTGGTTGCTTGCGATTTCTATCATTCTAGTGTGAGTTGTTATGATGGATTTCTGATGGCTCTTGACTAATAATCTGAGTGTAACTTATTCGAGGGTTTATCACTTGTTCACCTACTTCACTCACGATAATGATGTATGCACAAGCATGATAAAACTCACGAACACGAGTAAGTAACACACATGTATGATTGCATGATCGAGTTTTCTCATAAATTATGGATACTAACACGAGTTCGTTTCAAGGTTATGTCGTACCTAGTTTAAGTCTATGTTCTTCAAGGGTGTTCATAATTGGCTTCAAGATATTCCATGTTCTTCAAGGGTATTCATACTTGGCTTCAAGATATTCGAAGTTTCTTAAGGGTATATTATACCTGGCTTCAAGTCTAAGTTACTCGAGGGTACATCGTGTCTGGCTAGTGCCTCACTTCAAGTTAAGTTTCCAAGGGTACTTGTTATCTGGCTCCAATATCTCAAAAGTGTCAAAAGAAAAGTAAACACAAGTTAATAAAAGTAAGATAAGAAAAGAAAATACGTTTTTGCACTCTGATTGACGTATGTATGCATGCCCTGATAAATCATGATAAATGTTTTATATTAATGTTTATGATGATTTTATGTCTACCGAGTCACTTATGCTCAGTCGATATGTTTCTGTGTCGGCAGGTTCAAGATTCGATATTTGTGCAGCTGAACCGTGAATTAAGGAGGAATACATAGAGGAACTGGTAGGTGATTATCTGTAGGAGGAGAGGCATTTGGATCGATATCCCTATTATTGATTTCAGTTGTTATACTTTATTTTAACGTTAAAGGAAATTGTAATCAAATTTCATTATGAACGATGATTAGGTTAAATTGATAGTTTGAGAATCATGATGGATGATTTAGATATTTATATTCAGTTTAGTTGTAGATTTAGATTTGATTGATATATATATTGAAGAAATTTTCAGGTTCATATTTTAATGTCTTATATTGTTCTAACATGATTGTAAGATAAGTAAGTCACGTACCAAAGTTCCACCCCTTTCAGACGAGAGGCTAGAACATTTTAAATGATTTTGTAAGCGCTACTAACAAGACTGCTTGGGCGGTACGACTTGAACCCGTGCCTTAGGGATTCGTGTTCCGAGACGCACACCCGTTCGTCATTAACACACAGCGAAAACTTTGTCAGCCTAAATGCGGAAAATTTTGAACTTTTATCAGATACATGATGCATCATACGCATTGGTCATCACAATCGTCATCATATCAAACCAAATATCTGTATTAATTACATTCAAGTCTTTTACAAAATTAGGCGCCACTAATGCATCAGAAACAATCTGTACAAGCCTCAAAACATCCAGTCGGGACCTCCTAATCACCAAACAACAACATCATAATCTGCTGACATGAAACGTCAGTGAGCTATGAAGCCCAGCAAAATTCTCAATCCATCTAGGCTATTTTCCACGTATTAACATTAATCATCAACGACATAGCAGTAACTTTGACTTATAATTTCATAGTAGTTTTATTATCACATTCCGACCCAAAGTCCCTCAGGGCTATTTCACCCTATTCGAGGTCTTCAACCTCTTAGTGTTTTCCATTCACAAGTTCATCCAACATTGACAGTTTCACCAAACCAGGTTCCCACCCCAAGTAACCGACCACGTTTATCGTTCGAGTCCATAGACTCTATTAATTGGGCCTTAGCCCTTCAACCTTTACCTTTGAGTTTGTAAACTCAATCGTGAACCGATCGGGTCTACACCCGATGAAACCAAACCGTGAGTCCTTAGGCTTCATTTAACCTTGAGTGCTTAGCCTCAACACATACCCAGGTGTTCACCCGTTTGCAAACATATCTTGAGTCATTTAGACTCAACATCACCTTGAGTCACCAGACCCAATACACAATTTTGGGCCTTCACCCGATTACGACCAAACCTTGGGTACGTCGACCCAAAACAACCTTGAATCCGTAATTCAATACATAACCCGGGCCTTCACCCGCTAGGAACATTCACCCTCAATTAAGTCACTCCAACATAATCACTGTGTGTTCGTCGTCTCTCCTAATCATCAATCGAGGAGGAAACCTAACAATCTTGTCTATCGTCTCTCCTGGCACGTCACTGGAGGAACCCCGAGCCTTACTAGACACCGTCTCTCTTGACAGGTCAACTGGAGGAACCCCAGGCCTTATTGGACACCATCTCTCCTAACCCGCTACCAACTGGAGGAACCTCGATAATACTGTTACCATCTCTCCGGACCAAACCAACTGGAGGCACCCCGAAAGTCCACCATATTATGTTAAGTCACTTAATTTACATTACTGGGACACCAACTGTCCCAACAATCAGTCAAAGAGGAACCTCGGCTCTAAACAGACACCGCCTCTCCTGACCTAGCCAAAGAGGAACCATGGCTACCTTACGCACCAATTCTCCCGACTATCAGCCACAGAGGAACCCCAGCTCTAAACAGACATCACCTCTCCTGACCTAGACAAGGAGGAATCACGGCTAACGTTCGACACAGGTTACATTTTCTAACTGTAGGAATTCTCCAATTAATCCAAGCCTTGATTGAATAATTGTAACAGTTGGGCCTTGCACCCCACAGACTGAGTCCGAGAGTGAATCGTTCTGATTTGGAACCTTAAAGGGACACTGGACCTTTCCATTGCCCTAAACACAAATTGGAATAGCAATACACAACACAAGGGAACCAAATCCAAATTTCTAAAGCTCCGATCAGTCATCGATCGATCGCTCATGGCACAAGGAAGACCCCCAGCCATCGCACAAAGATCAACCTCTTGTGCACCTCCGATAAATCACCGATAGATCACACACGGCATAGGGAAGACCCCAACCTTCTATAACACCTTCGATCGATCACCGATAGATCGCACCCCTCGATCACACAGTATAAATTTTGGCAAAACAATACTTTCTTTTTCCGAAATTGAGGTCTACCCACCTCTAACTCATCTCACATCACTCGCATCCTCCACATTGCCCATTTTTGGGTTCAAAGTTCAAATAGGGTCTCACAACCCTTATTCACATACATACCATTCAAACAAACACCATATAATAAATATGAGAAGATAGGAAAGAGGGAGAGAAATTTCACTTCTCCTTGAGCGTATTTTCCTCGGAGAAATGGCGTGAGCACGACAGATCCTCCTCTTTCTCTTCCACTTCCTTCTCTCTTCTTTCTCTCTCTCTTCTCTTGTCTCTCCTCTTTCTTTCTTCTCTCTCTCAGCTGTTCCAAACGTGAGAGAATGGGGTGAGTGGGGTTTATATAGAGAGGAGGGATGATGAGGTGGTGGGTCACATGGGGGGCATGGTGAGGGTGATGTGAGGGTGTGAGGCAGGGTGAGGTGGCTGTTTAACCAAGCTTTTACTTTTTTTTTTGTTATGTAATACTAACCTTTGCATTGATACGCAACGCGGGTTTCGCAAGCCGACGCGCGACGAGGCTAGTGAGATTGCTAGTCGCCCGGGCAGCGAGCTGACGCGCGGTGCGAGAATACCAGGGGAAAAATATTGGGTTTTACCGAAAATTATCGGGCACCGGATCCAATAATTCAGGCCGCATTAATTTAACCCAATGTTTTTTGGGGTTTCAATTTAAATAAATTTCCCTAACAAAGACCATTGACCCCAAAATTTTATTTTTTATTTTTTTAAATTCCAAATCGTGACAAGTACTCCTTTAGATTCATAGCATCTACATTTTTGGGAATGAACACCACAAAGGTGTTATTGATCACCTTATCGAACTGATCAGTCTAGTGTAGTTCCATCAAAACCTGAAGGAAAATCTTTTCCTACGATGTCTGAGCATGACCTAAAAAACTCTATAAAGAAACCATTTGGGTCTGGGCCTTATTTCCTGCCAAATCCTAATGGCTCCCAGAACTTCTTCCTCGAAAAGTCTTGCCAGAGATTCTGTCTGATTCACAGATATAAGATCAAAAGGGAGATCATATACCCTTCGGTCTCCAAGAAATCGTTTCTTATATAGTTCCTTCTAAAATGACACCACACTCTTCTCGATCTCACCCTTATCCTCCATCACCACCCCATTCACTACAATTCGTTTTGTGACAAATGTTAGCCATATGATGAAAGAACTTTGTGTATTGATCTCCCTCTTTAAGCCTTCTAAATTGCGATTTTTATTTCCAACTGAACTCCTCCATGGTCAAAGTTTTTAAGAATTTAACTTATTTGGTCACCTTATCCTTTGTTTCCTAGATGTTTAGAGGCCTCGATCCTTTCGATGACGTCTAGTTCCTTTATCCCTCAGAGAAGACTTGACTTCCTCTCCTGAAAACTACCAAAAGTCTCCTTATTATAAGTTTAGATTTTGGACTTGAGCGCTTTTAGTTTGAGGCTAAACCTAGTGCTAGGGCTCCCCCAACCAAGTTCTTCTCTCCACACTTCCGCCACTAATTCCTTGAATCTCTCGTTCTTATTCCATATGCTTTCAAACTGGAATGGGGAAGAACCTCCCTTGTAATCTAGGGAACTCAACATAATGAGAACATGATCCGAAATGGATCTCGGGGCCCCGCCAACTGAAGTTTGATGCTTTCCAAACTCGGAAGGGGAGAGTGGGAGAGGACCAACTGACCAAGGTGATACCGAGGCCGAAGAGGGAAAGGATTTTGGCTGAGTCTCTAGGGATTTGGTTAGTGCTTTATGGCTCGCCGAGCTCTAGTGGAGTTTTGGGGTTAGCGTAGTTCTCCCTAAAAAACAACCCATTGGTGAATCCCAGGACCGTTCGAGATTATATTTGTGCTAGAGGACTGGATCCCCTGCGTGAATTCAAGTGCATAGAAGAACATATATCACATTACGGGATTGCTTATAGATGTGGGGGGAAGAGTAAATGCGGAGAGGTTATCTCGGGGTAAGGGGACGGCTGATGACTCCAAAGAGCTCTTATCGACGGAATTGTTTGGCACCTCGATGTCAATTCAAGAGATGATTGGATGAGATTTGGGAATAACAACTCCCAATCTTCACTGCAAAGGAATTTGTCTAGTCGGCTAGCTTGAGCTCAGTTAGTTGGTAGCAACCACATGAATTGGGAACCTTTCAAGGGGTAATCAATCAAACCTTATGACTTTTCCGTAGTTACTCCCTTTCCTCTCATGAACAAACCAGATGCAGTTGAAATCTCCCCCAAACACCAAGGTGTATCCCATCTTGTCTTGACTACATCCAACACCCTCCGAAAACCAACATCCTCTAATCCACCCAATGGCCCATAAACTCCTGTAAAAACACAAATAAAACCTTCACGGATTGACTTACACAATCTCTCCAACAGATTGGAAATCCATTTTCCAGGTGCCTTCAACTCAGTCTACAAAGCTGGGGCAATCAAAGACTAGAGAAAAAGAAAATCTTACATCTTAGACATGGGGGGACGACAGAAGACACTAAACTACATTTTGCAAACAAGCAAATGCATGTATATTAGGATTTAGGAGGGTCCAGAAAGAACCAAATAAGCATAAGGAATCAAAGCCAAAAGAGTTAATTTGTCACACAAAGCAATGGCTGAAAAGATCCGAGTGCATAGAACACAATATTTCACGGGGAAATTCATAACGTAGATTTTTATTCAATGAAGTTCCATAATGAACTGTATTTCCCACAAGACCACCCATCAATCCCAGAACTGAAGAGAAGATACAGGATAGAGAATCATTAAGTTCTAGCAAGCTTTAGCCAGAGCAGTACACAAGTTTGTATCCCACGGTGTACATGCAAGTGTATTACTTGCTAAAATCATACATTAAAATAACTGTTAGTTTTATATAATTGTTTTTCAAGAAAATTAAATGCATGCGATACCCGATAAAGAAAATAGATAAATAAATAAAAATAAACCAATTAATCTGTGTTCTCTGTTCTAAGATAACATCCTGAGTCTTCATTTTGAATATTACGACTGACCAAGACATGGAGATAATATTGATAAGGAAACAGGGCACCGGTGTGACCTTGAAAGGATAGAACTCACTGTAGACAAATCAAGATATTGATAATATGCTAAAGAATGGGTTGAATGGACCAGTTAGTACATCATCCACACACCCAGCTAGGAAAACTGTACATCAAATGTAGAGATGTGTGAGATAAATGAGTTGCTTGGTTAGAATACACAATTAGACTATCATATAAGCAGCCTGCAACAAACCATGCTTGCACAATTCAAACATGAATATCTCTGTATATACATCCCCGAAGTAGCAAAATTCATATAAGTAATGAAACTAACCTGCAAGCGGCGGAGAATAGGCTTTTGCCACCGTTCTCGCTGATTAAAAAAGAAGGATAGCATGCGTAAGAATTAATACTAAAACTTTTTTTTTTTTTGATCGATAATACTAAAACATAAACAATTATTTTGAACTTATCTGCGCAATGAGTTCATAAATAAATTTAAAGCACATCTTTGCAAAATAAAGATAAAAAATAAAATGCTCTCTCAAGTTAACTTAGTAAAATTAACACAGATTAAAAGTATTAAGTGCATTTCAAGTTTTTATCATTAGAACTGCCGTATTCCTGTGTGTATAGTGCATAACAATAGCATAATATACCCATACTCTCAGAATACAAACAAGACAACTAATTGTACAGGATGCAACAAATACCTTTTTTTTCCAGTAGTTATAGATGGAATGGAATACCGCATATCTTAAGGAATGTAATTGTAAGGCCTGCATTACAAGGCAACATAAAATGTTAGAACAACTGACGTCTCTTAAACAAAACATGTGACACGTCCTTATGCATAGAAAAGATCTTGCATTGAGTATTGACCATATCAAAATGCTAAGAAATTTTACAAATACAAACATAAAAACATGTATGTAATATAGTTGAAATTTTAAAAATACAAACATAAAAAAATGTATGTAATATAGTGCCCCCAAAAAAACATTATAGGCATATGGGGGATGCTAGCCCCGACTTGCCCCAAAAAATTTAAGGCCATACAGTTTGTAATAGAAGTAGCTAGTAAATAAATAAATTGTTTATGTGTGATGACTAGCATTAAAACATACTTTCAATTAATGATAAAATAATTCACCTCAACTGCAGCATCTAGTTGTAGAAGAACAGGAACAGGTGAACCAAGCGTAGGGGTTATAATTCCGGCTCTTTCCCGAGTCTTATGATCCAATACCTCCAAGTTAAAAAGAAGACTCTCAAACCTGCATTGACAAGTATACCTGCATGATTACTAGGACCAGAAAGAAACACGTAGATACCAATTAAGAAAAGGCAGCAAAACTTGTTCGGTGAATTTAAAAGAAAATTACCAAATAACATTTTGGTATTTGTTAATGAAATTGCTTTCTAAGTTGGTGTGGTTTGCATGCCATTAGACAATAACATTAGAGAGTAGCTACTAAAACCTATATTAAGTATTTATGGGTTATGTCAATTCATTTTCTAAACAAGCTTTATTTGTCCAATTAATAACATATATATATATATATATATATATATATATATATATATATATATATATTATTTTACTAAGTACAAGGAGTATACCAAAACTTTATGTGGACGTAATTACCTTTCACCTTACTTCGTTATATAATTATAATTTGATTAGCATAATAATATCATTAGATAATCTAATTAGACATCTAATTATAGTTCTATGCAATTAGAATTCTACTTAACATCAATCTCTAATATAATTCCTAGAGAAGAAGCAAAATAAGCCCTTTGGTCTCTCCCAACCAAAGGGAGATCGATTTCGGGAATGAAAGATATAGCTAGAAAAAAAAACAAAGATAGAGATCCATAGGCCTTTTAGATCTTTTCTTCTTTGATTCGATGTTTTGCCGCCAAGATCTGAACTACCATTGTGGATTTCGGGATTCACTTGTTCGAAGGTTAGAATCACCTGATCAATATGATGTTGGGTGTATGATAAAAACCCAAAGCTGGGAATTAAATAGATGGTATAGCAGCAGCAGGTTGCACCTTGCTGGACCTGAGGGTAGCCAATCTAATGCTATGTCAGTCCTCTGGTTTGAACAGATGTGGTGATAGTGGAAGGCTGGAAGGATTGAAGGGGAATACAGTTAGCAAAGGAGTAAGGCATGCAGCATCTTTGGATTGAAGGGGACTCAAAATTCATGGTGGAGTGCATTGGGAAAAATAGCCTGCCTCTTTGGTGGCTGTGTCCAATCATATGTGACATTTTTTGAATTTTGACTTTGTGCCACAGTTCACAATTGCCCCGCTGGGATGGAACATGAACTGTCAAAGGAAACAGTGACATTCTTCAAATTTGTGCGAGATAATTCAGTATGACTTCACATCAAGTATGTTCTTAGAGAAGCAAATCTAGAGGCAGATCATCTCCCTAGATGGGACTCCGAGTATGTGTGTGTGGGTGAGTGCATGGGAAATTCAGTCCAGTATTTTTTAGAGATGTGAATCGCCTCCATAGGATGAGACTATTTGTGTATATGTGTGTACTGGAATGGAATTTGGTCGTACCCTCACCATACCAAAACCATTAGGCCCTCATTCCACAGGTTGACATGTGCCCTTTTAACACCCTTTAACTGTGGTTAAGATTCAGTAATCCTTCGATTAGTACCCAAAGAAAGTACTTTTCTATCATTGCACAATTTCAGAAAATATTAATTTTTTTGTGTCAATTCAACATTACAAGCAAAACCCCATCAAAATAAAGCACACTTATGTTACATTTAATATGATATGTTGGTAGTGAAATTAACATAAACTTAGCTGATTATAAAAGTACTCACTTTTTTATAATATTAAATTTAAATTTAAATGCTAAAATATACTAATATATTATAAAATTATATGATATAACGAGAGTAATATCTAATGAAAATATATTAAAAATTATATTTTAAAATTATGTTTTTCATTAATAATGAAAATTTTATACGTGCAAAGCACGTGCACCTTTACTATATATATATATATATATATATATATATATATATGTAATTATATATTTTGTAGCAAATGTGAAGTTAAAAAACTCTGTAACTACATTTCATTTAACACCAAAGATTAAGGGTCCATAATGAAATTGGTTAGCCAATGGAAAAAAGTCGCCCTTTATATTGGATAAGACATTGCCAAAATATCCTAGAAGTATCAATAACCAATACATATAGAACACGGGTACACTATCCAAACTGGCATGTCCGGATTAAGTGACAAAGACTAAGATCATCAATTGAAAAAAACAAGAATCACACTCATCCATCTTCAGTTTTTTTTTTATCAGTAATCAAAGCACTAATTAATCAAAGCAGGAAATACAACAAAACCAAACAAAATATAGAGTTCACAAGGATGTGAAATAAAAGGAAAGAGATACAAAAGTAAACATAGAAAAATCTAGGCCAAGCATGAAGCCTGCCTAAACTGCTTCATCACAGAAACTGATCCAGCACCTCTCCCACTGCCTCCCCATCACGCCTAGTGAAAATCCAGTCTAAGAAGCAAACGAATTCAAGAGAAAATGCTTACTATCGAAGAGGGAGAGTCTTTAAAAACTCTCAAATTTCTCTCTTTCCAAAACGACCAAGCTATGGCTCCGAGGAGAGACCAAATGATCTCTTGTGCACTGTCCACACTCACTAAAAACCAATAAGATAAGAAGTTGTGAAAGGAAGAAGAAAAGATCCAATCTACTCCTACTCCGGAGAGGAAAAACCCCCAAATCTCACATGCAATTATCTTTTGCTTGTCATGTTTTAGGTCTAATTTATGTCTTTGCGTTACATCTTATTCTTTATTCTTCATAACATTTTTGTTCACATCTTTTATCCCGAGCTTATTAACATTCCTCTCGTCCTCTGACATTGAGTCATTCCCAAACTAACCTGCCCTATCTTGGCACTCACCTCTCTTTCAAGGGTTTTGTACCTCAAGGATGATTACTAGTTGATAAATTAAGGTTCCATGACCCGCCCCGTCTTGGCACTCACGGCTCACCTCTCTTTCAAGAGTTTTGTACCTCAAGCATGATTGCAAGTTGCTACGTCGATTTGATGTATACCATCATAATTGGTGTTATGCATTTTAATTAGGTATTTATTTTGGTCCTTTGACCTTTATCATATCCGAAACGTACTTTATTTCTTTTCGGATGAGTCTTACCTCCCATAGGAGTCATACCTCCTAAACAAGGTTCTAAATGTCGATATCGCTCGACACTTCGGAGCCGCGGAAAAAAGATATATTGGAGATACATCGGAAGATATATCGTTTATCGGTGATTTTTGGAAAAATGACAAAATTTTGGATAAAACATGAAATTTTGCAATGAAACTTCAGGAAATGTTAAAATAAATGTTAATACACGTTTTAGAATAAAAACATTTAAAAAACAACAATGTACATAAGAGATGCAATGAGAAGACAGCAAAGATGTGCGCTGACGAGTGACGATAATATATGATTGATTCATGTTTCATTCATTCTTCAATAAGATGTGCTCTGACTCCTATGTTAGTTGTATTATAATCAATTTTACTTCATTTGAACAAATATGTAAGGTCATTTGATTCCCTCTTTTTTAATGATTATCCATGTTAATTGTTTTTAAAATCTGAAAAAACTTATGAATGCACATTAAATTTGACAAATAATTAAAATTTAATTTAGTTTGTAAACCTATTTCTATATGCAATTGATGAACTCCATGTTTTTACAGGATTGAATCAATATGGGAAGAGGAGGAGATGGTTAAATTATCGGAAGACCATGCATCAAGAGAAAAAGAATAGGACTGTAATTTTAGATGACTATGAAGTGGATGTAATTATGTAAAAAGAAGTAGATGTAATTTTATTCAAATGTGTGAGACTTCTTTTTGATGTAAACAAGCCGGATGTGAATTTTATTTTTATCTGGATGTAATTATGTAAAAAGGAGAGGGCTGTAATTTTATTTGACTGTGAAAAAAAATAGTGGATGTAATTTTACTTTTTATGTAAACAAGAGGACTTCTTGGTCTATTGAGTGTTGTTTAAGTGATTAAAAGTTTAATGTAATCAAGCAAGACCTCTATGCCAAAATATAAAGTTTTTGTTTTTCTATCTATATTTTTTTAACAGGTTAGAAAATATATTTTTGGGTTTTTTTTTTACAAATTATAGAAGATTTTTTTTTATCTGCATGAACCGTGACCATGAGAGTGAGGGGGGATAAAGAGAACCGTGAATAGCATTAGATGTGAAAAGTATTTCTAATGGTTTTTACTGTCTCGATTAATAATTTGTATTTTTAAAAAGATTAATAATTTATTATAGTTTTAATGTTATTAAATAACATATTTAAGTAATATTTAGAAATTTTATATATCATTTTTAGTGAAATAAGTTATATTATTTGGTCGATGTTACAATGTATATTATTTAGAATTATTAGCTACTAGCGGAAGGCACATGCAATGAATGTGAATGTACAATCCAAACGATTGTAAAATATTAAATGAAATGATAAATAAATTTTTATATGAATAAAAAAAAACTTGAAATCTAGTGTAGAAACATAAAAAAAAATTGTTTAGTTAACAACCTAACCTTAGCATTCACAAATGATAAAAAGAAAATTAAAAGAAATCAAATAAAATAGTGGCACCAAATATGTATATAATAATAAATAAATAAAACACTATACATTGTGAAACTTTTTTTAATTAAAGCCTCTATCAGCATTACCCTCTTTTATAATTTATAAAGAGAGTGAAACTAGCATTACCCTTTTTAATTTTAAGTCAAAACCCTTAAAAGCCTAAGCCCCCAACCTTTGTAAGTATTTTTAAAGAGAGTGAAACTAGCATTACCCTTGTTAGGTTATAATACTTAAAAGAGAAGTATGTTTAATGAGAGTGAAAGTAGCATTACCCTATTTAATGAGGGGGAAGTATGTTTAATGAGAGTGAAAGTAGTATTACCCTATGTAGGTTAAAATCTATCAAAATAAAAGTATGTTTAATGAGACAAGTGTGATATTAGTATTACCCTTGTTAGGATTTAAACCAAATGCCTAAACCAAATGCCCAACCCATTCAATCATTACAGATTTCAGAGCAAACAAAAAAACAAACAAACAGCAGAGTTAGGAAGTCGGGAAGGAAGAGGGGAGAGAAGTAGCTCGACCTTAGCTTGGCATGGCATGTGGTCTGGCTTTGCAATCGGCGACTAATGACGGCGATGGATACTGACGACAACAGGTACCGCGACCACGATACCCTCTTCTTCTTTCTTTCTTCTCTACTCTCAAGTCTCAATCTTTTTTTTTTCTTCTAAATCAAGTTTGTATGCAAATTTGTGATGAGTTATCAGCAAAAAAATGGAAAAAAATTGATTCCAACTTGATTCACTGGTTTTGGTCGATATTAGTAGGTTATCGGCGATATATCATCGATAACCCACGATATCATGCAAAATTTTATTCACACCGTATAGATGTGTCGGAGGCAGCGACACCGACAAATATCGGCGATATATCGCTAATATTGTCGATATTTCAAACCTTGCTCCTAAAGGGTCTTATCTTTTCCTTTTTAAAAATCTTTTTCATTTATTGAACGGATCCGAGAGTATTATATGGCCCACACCCATAGAACAATGGCTTCCCTCTTGGCCCAGTTGCACAGGGTCAATACTTAGTTTAGTAATGGCCCCATCAAGGCCCACTTGAACAGGGCTAGAGACCCCAACTCCTATTTGATTAGGATCTGGATCTTGGACTAGAAGGAGAAGATTTAGTTTATTAATGGCCCCATCAAGGCCCACTTGAACAGGGCTAGAGACCCAACTCCTATTTGATTAGGATCTGGATTTTGGACTGGAAGGAGAAGATTTGAGGCCCCTAAAAGAGAACAAGGATTTTCAACACGTGTAGGGGAGAGATGGTAGTAGGTAAAAGAGGGAGAGATACTTTGATCTCCTTTCCCATTTCAGGAGCAGTAGGCCCAGGTATGAGCCGCATGGCAATTTCAGACGGGCGGAGAGCTAAGAGTAAGAACGGCCTCCCTAAAAAAAAATTCTTCCCTTTGCATCTTCTCTTCCATTATCTTCTTTCTCCTGGCATTTCTGCACTGATTACAAACTTATGATGATGTTTTCTTCCTTTAGACCAAAATCCTTTAACCAAAATAGAATCTGATGGGAAATGCTCAGACGCAGAGGGGTTGCTATCAATGTCAGAGCTCAATGACCTTCGTGCCACTGATACGCCTTGCACATCATCGGCATCAGGCTGCTCATCTGGCAGTTCAGAAAGGGGAAGGTAGCGTATGGCAATGGGATTTCACATTTTGGGTAATATGGGTTTAATTGCTTGTTGAGACCCATTGGGTGGTCTACAACCACACACGAATCGCCACGTGGACCACAACTCTCTGGGTCATCTTCAACCTTTCAATTTTGCACTCGCCTAAGCTCCATTGATTATGGCAGCTCTATACATTTTGTACAGACCTCATCCTCCCATGTAGAATCTCTATTGGTTATGAGATGGGTGCAAGTTTATGGATATGATCAGAGGAAGCAAACGAAAATCGCCACACCTTAATCATAGCTGCAGATAAATCTGAGTGTCTTAGTTGATTTATGGATTTCAATCAAACCACCACAGATTAGCCCGATCCGGTAGAAGACAGGAGGTATCCATAAGTGGAAGGATATTCCTTTCAGAGCAATCCAATGAAAGTTACATATTCCGGTGTAAGATAAGACATTTGACGCTGGCCACCACCTACGGAATTCAACACTATTTCCACCACTCCAGGGGAAACTCTGAGATCCACAGAGTTTTGCAGCTACTAGATCCTTTTTTGGATGGAAAATCACACAGTGCGAATCGAAGGGGAATATGGTAATATTGTCCTCCTTTGGAAGAAGACATTCAAGAAGTTGGACAACCTCAATCCAAGCTCCTTGTGAGCCTGACTTCACAACCGAGCAAACCACTGCATCGGCCCAATGGCGAAAAACCAGTGCATCTACGTCGACCACCACCTTGTTAGAGTCCTCCTTCTCCATATGACATCTAAAACCAACCAAAGGCTTCGATTGGGTACTCTCCTGCATACGTTGCACAGGAGGCAGACTACTCGTGATGCTCGAGTTACCCAAATTGTGAGTGAAGCACTCTACTGCTGGCAGTAGAAATTACCAGCTCGAGCTTCCTACACCCTTAGGTATGAATATTTGACCTCCCTTACCACCTCCCAACAGTGATATAAACACAAGCACCTCTCCTCTGATATTGGACCTTTTTTCTCCCATGATTGTGCATCTTTTTCCTCTAAATTTCTGAATATGTCTCTCTCTGATTCACCAGCCACCTGACCGCCTCCATTGGGACCCATAAAATGTGCATGACTCCGCTTCTTCCTCTTTCCATCAACTTGATCGCCCAACCCTTTTTGGTATTTACTTCGTGCATGGTGAAAACCTTGTTTTCCACCACAAACCATCGATATTTCTTTGCCATTGAAAAGTCTGAAAGCAGATGGACCTTCTAATGCACAAAACAAACTGATCGGGTCTTCCAGACCCGGCAAAACGGATTGATGCAAGTAATTTTTAGGGTTCTTCTAAAAAAAAAAATTGTTTGGGAAGTTCCCAGCATTACCAGTTTCAATCCAAATTTGACCCACGAAAATCCCTCAATTGTATTGACGAGAGAGACCATCCTCAGACTTAGAGGATTGTTTGCCGGAAGACGAGCTTACGATCTGAAAGCTTGCCTGACTCATGTTGCAGTCCTAACCTTGGGACCTAACCCAGGATGCAATTGCAAATGATATATGCTCACAAAACTCCGACATGCCACTACCAATGGCTCTCGACAGCCCCACGCCATTTGAGCATTGTAAGCACCCACCCCTCGAAGGGCTAGAGAAGTCATTCCAAGAACAAGTTACATAGCCTTCTTACACGCCTCCTCAAGATTACTGGCAGCATTTGATCCAGATAATAATCAGGGGTCGACCTCCTTGGGACAGCAAAAGAAAGAAAAGATCAGTGTCACATAGGATTTAGCTTAGAAGTTTCAGTTAGATAACTGTAAATGATGTGATTGTTGTAATTGATCTACAAACCATAGTTGCAGGGAAGCTATGTACAGAGTGGGTAGGAAACTTGATTCCCAAACTCGCTTTCATCACATCTCATTGAGTGTTCAGAGACTTAGAGGGAGCTATGTATGTGAAAAATGATGGGATAGACCCGAGTCCAAAGCATAGGGTATAGATCCTAATTCCTAAGCAAGTATCGTTAGACTAGAACCTAAGGCACATACTTCTCCACAAATATTTCGTATAAGATAAAATCTAAGATATGGTTGCCTTTACTAATATAATGGGAATGAGGTGCGTATATTTCATTTATCGCTTCTCAATTTCGAAGGATTTTTTGAGTCCCACTTCTCGCTGTTGCTTTGCTTACCGTATTTGCTTTTGCTTCCCCTCTGGTAATTATGCTACATACAATAAGAGCTCTTAAAGAAACAGTTTTTTTAGCAATATCTCTCAAAGGAGATGTAGAATTAGGGTGTCAAGGTTTTATTCTGGTGCAGAATGCCAATTTCTTAACTTTCTTTCTCTTATTGTTGGGATGAGTCCTTGCCTAGTTCATTTGTATTTACCTAAATTGACCATAGAGGCTGAAATTCAACAGTGAAGTATGCAGATAATTAGTTGCAGTCATTCAGAATCATGACACGAGAATCTGAAAAGGGCCTGCTTGAAGGCTCTAGGTAGGGGATATTGCCAGGATCTATAGTAGTCCATTTTCAGAAGCAACATAAGAACATAGGACAGAGTTTCCAGACATGTGAAGGAGTGTAACTGGTGAACAAATCGTCCTTCTAATTTGTTTTTTCTTTTCCCTTTTGTTGGAGGATAAATGAAGAGTGAATGAACCATCTTTGTAATTATGATTGAATTTAAGGGTAGGCAACAGAAAGTGTATTGAAGAGGACAATTGAGGTACATTCTAGCGGGTTCAGGGGCATGTGCGCTCATTTTAAACCTAATAAAGTAATAGTTTATCTGAACAGGAAGTCATCAGTTTATCTGAACAGAAAGTCATCTTCCATTTCAGACCTTTTCATTAGCCAACAAAAATTTCCTGTCATTTCTGTCAAAGGTGACAATGGTGCAAGGATTCGAACCCTTTTATGAAGGAATTTAATAATTTGAATTGCCAAAAGAAATACAAATGTTTTATGCAAATGACATTAAGGGAGAGTTGAATTAACTAAAAAAAGGGGGGGGAATAAACAATTACAACTTTTAAAAAAAGTAATATTTTTCACTAGTTAAATATAAGGCATAACAACGACAGGAAAAAATTGCTAGCTAGAGATGAAAAATGGAAATTATACTGATCAAAATGGACTTGTGGTGATATTACTTTTCAGGTGTAAGAATCTTCCTTTCATTGTTGAAATCTTGAAGCCAATCCTCATCCTCACTGTCCAGATCATACTCAACAAACTCTCCAACCTCAGCCCGGGCTACAAACATTATGATAAAGCCTCAATAGCTTACACTACGTAAGATAAATTGTCCAGATGATACTTCCAGACTTCTTTCTAAAGAATAAATGAAGGGTGTTTGTAATCCACAAACCTCCCCTTCCACGTACATACGAAGCCGGTTGAGTGAAGGTGCGGGAATAATCTCTTTCATATGTATCCACAACAATAAACTGAGGAGTAGGTATTTCAGGAGCACTTTTCTTACTAGAGATTTGATGTACCTAGAAAACAAAAATTTACTTTGATCAGTTTAAATGTGGCTAAGAACAAAAAGAAATTCCACTCATAGAACACAATCCACCTATTTCTGAATTGATCCTACAGCACAATATTCACATTTTTGTCAATGCCCTCATATGTTAGTATTACATCACAGCTTTTGAGAATCAGCAGCATCAGATATATATATATGGCAGAGAAAATAAATTGAAGAGGAACTACAGAACACTATACCCTCAAAGTTGAGAATTTGCTATAACACAGAGCTCCGTCTACATCTATGACTCTACTTTTTTTAAAAAATTACTTTGTTTTGTATTTTGTTTTTAATGTGATAGCCC
This sequence comes from Tetracentron sinense, assembly GCA_015143295.1. Classification (NCBI taxonomy): domain Eukaryota; kingdom Viridiplantae; phylum Streptophyta; class Magnoliopsida; order Trochodendrales; family Trochodendraceae; genus Tetracentron; species Tetracentron sinense. Next base: position 64,524,401 of record CM026551.1, read on the forward strand.
CCAATTATTATACCTTATGAACCTACTATCTATCATGGAGGACACATGATAATCAGTTTGAAAATTTAATGGATTCACCAAATTTCAGATTGAGCATTATCCCAAATAGATTGGTCATCCGTGGCCAGCCAATACAACCTCCTACTTTTGAACAGTAAATGAAGATGTGTCCAATGGCCCGAAAAGAACTGACCGAACTGTTAGTATCACTTGAAATGATAGAGATAAATTGAAGAGAGAGAGAGAGAGAGGAAAAACACTAACCATATGAATAAATCAGATCAAGCTTCAATCTATTTGATTCCAATATTATTGTGACAACTAAGAGATCCAGACAATCTCTAGATCAAGGGGCCTAACAAACTTAACTTGAAAAAAAAGGGCAGCGGGTAAAACAAATCCACCAATAAATGAGTTAAGAATACAGCATATTGAAGATTATAAGTGGCAATACATGTTGTCGGTATGAGTGGCATTGCAGAGAATGCCATTGACTTCTCTCTTCATTCAATGAACCAACTAGTTAAAAATTAAAACTACAACAGTAGATATTTTTAATTTTGCATTACACACTGCACAGGACAGAATTAAATCAAAGCCAGGTTCAGTCAGACCCTAGACAAAAATACCAAATGCTCGATGGCCATGACACAATGAATCGTTGTTATGCTACAATTTAGATCAAAAGCAAGGTTCTAAATGTCGATATCGCACGACATGTCACGCCGGTGGGATAAAGATATATCGGGGATATATCGCAAGATATATTGTTTATCGGAGATTTTGCACACGTCAATGGAAAAAAAAGGGGAAAATAGGAAATAATATGGAATTTTGCTGTGAAGATCAAAAATATGTTAAAATATATGTCAATGTACATTTGAGAACAATTTTTATAAAAAAAAACAACAACAATGTACAAAGAGATGCAATGAGAAGGGGCAAAGATTGGTGTTGACGAGTGACGGTAATGAATGATTGATTAATATAGATATAACTTACATAAAATGTTTCATTCATAACAATAAAAATATAAAAATCAAAGTTTCATACATAATACATCAATGATGACATAATCCAACCCACCCCAAGAACTACAATTAGAGCCACATGGATTTACGCGAAGACTCCGACTCATCTCTGTCTTGACTAGGCGGACAATAGTATTGGTTCTCCACAGATACAACATTGTGCCTAACATCACATTATGATACAATGATGTATATTTATGTACAGAAGTACATAACGTTGTTAGTCATCTAGTCCAAAATGTAACAACACTCTCATTGGTGGATACTATGGTACTGATGCACAATTGTCACTGACACTGTCACATAAGGCTATACACTTCCATACTCATATCCATACGGCTCATACCCAGAAACATATTCATATGATTTTTTTAGAATTTAAATTTGGGAGTATTTTAAATGGAGTGTACCCCATAATATGCTTGATTTTTTTTGTAAAGCTTGAATGTAAGTCTTTTTCCATTGAACTGTCAGTTGACTTTTTGACACTGTTGATGGAAATATTTTTGAAGACTAAAATATGAGACTTTTTCATCGGACTTTTAGGTTTTAATAATGTTTTAATATGATAGTATTTATGAAATTTTAAGATTTGAGAAATACTTTAGCATTTGAAAGTTAAAATTTTGACTTAATCCCTAAAATGCGCTAAAATTTTGGCTCTGTTTTATAGCTTAAAAATCAATATTCCCTAGAATATCACATAATGTTGCACGATATCGATGATATTGTGTAATATGGTGTAAAATTTATAATACCCCATGTACATATGTTGGGAGGGTGTGATATCGACATATCAGCGATGTCAACGATGGGGGTGTGATATCGACATATATCGTCGATATATCATTGACATTACATTCTATATCCTTAACTTATAAAACATATAAAGGAAATATTGAACGATATATCAGCAATATCGATGATATATCGGGGATATTTTGTAAGAAAAAAACACCTATAAGAGATATTTTTTACCTTGCGATATCAGGGATAGATCGGAAATACAGGATACATCGGAAATATCAAGGATATTTCAAACCATGATCATTAGCGACACCAAGAAAAATTCTTCTACCCAAATGCAAAAAGCAATAAACCGAAAGATAATGTGTTTTCGGATCATGTGAGTTGGGAATTTTTGAATCATATCATGGGAAAATGACCTCACAATGAAGAAGATGAATGAAAGCATGTATCATGACAGCATCATTCTCCATTCCGATCAATGGGAGTCCTGCATGTTATTTCCAAAGCTCTAGAGAATTACGCCAATGAGATTCATTATCCTCGTTTCTGATGCAAGGGCATCGTCATCTTCCCCCATTCAACTTAATCCAATCTTGATATCTGAATAAATCCCTATTAAAGGGATAAACTCTATTTAAGCTTATTTAGTGTAGTATTCTAGCTTTTTCTATAAAGACAATTGTACAACTTAGTCCCTAATAGAAAGGGGTATATTGGAGAGGGCAATTTTGTCTTTTCAACAAGAGAATCAACTTAAGAGAGGGAAGCCCTAGCCGTATCCTCCATTCTGAATTTTTTTGAAGACTTTGTGTTGGAGTTGAGCCACTCCACGATAGGTTCCTAAGCGTGAGGCCTATTTTTGATGAAGATTCTCGCCCTTCTCTAGTGCATGGGGTCTCCTTGAAGGTACTCTTCTTCTTGTCTTGCTTTATCACTTTTCTCCACTGTTGTTCTTGTTTTTTTTGAAGGTTAATGGGGCTGGTTTGAACTTCCTGCACACTTTTATTCAGCATTGGAAGTTTTTCCCATTCTATAGTGCTTTAGAGCTATTTGCTTTGTTTTCTCTTTGGCCTTGCACCATTTTGGTATCAGAGCAGGTAGAATCTATTCAGATCTAGTTTGAACATGCCTCCGCGAAGAGCAGGGCCAAAGAATAATGATAGGCAGATATTAGGAGATCTATTGAAGAATTGAGAGACCGACTAGATCAGCTCTCACAAATTGTTTTGCAAGGAAGGGGAGTTTTGGTGATGGAACGGACGGCCAAGAGACCAATGCCAGCCCACACTATCAGAGAGGGGCTCTGGAAGGTATAAATTAGTATTACCAGGCACGACTAGCTAGGGCTAGGCCCCCAAAACACCCTAATGGAAGCAACGATAGGGATTATAACAGTTGAATTCGATTAAAAATACCTGAATTTCATTGGAAGATGAATGTTGAAGACTTTCTAGACTGGCTTAGCAAGGTAGAAGAAATTTTTTGAGTAGAAAGAATTGCCCGACGATTGACGAGTAAAATTGGTAGCAACCCGTCTATCAAATTATGCCTTGGCTTGGTGGGATGAGGTACAAGAAAGTCGACTGAGGCAAAGAAAGGGTAAAATCTATGTGTGAGAAAAGATGAAGAGTCGTCTTAGGCGAAAGTCTTGGCTGCTAATTATGCTAGGTACATCTATCAGAAATGTCTCAACTTGAAGCAGCATGGTAGATCTGTTCAAGAGAACACAGAGGAATTTTAGTTGTTTTATCCCGAGCAGACATGCAAGAAACTGAGGATCAAAGGGTTGGTCGCTATACTACTGGTCTAACTGGATATTCAGGAAAAGCTGGCTCTTAGAGATATATGGAAAGTTGACGAGGCATACCGATATGCAGTGAGAGCAAAGGAGTTTTCTCGGCGGGGTAGTTTCAGGCGAATATGGCAAGCTTCAAGTTCAAGGCAGAAGCCTAGTGAGGACCATGCCAATACTAAAGAGAGTTTCAAATCAACACGCCTACTGAACCCACCTAGTGGAGGAAGTGCGCCTACTGGAGGTGTTGAAAGAGGTAAGATTGCAACTATTAAATGTTTTAGATGTGGTGAGCTTGGTCATTGGTCAAATGAATGCCCTAAAAGGCAAGGAGTTCATTTAACCCAAAATAATGAAGGTGAGGAGAGGGATTCAGATGAATCAGAGGATCTTGAGATTGGTGAGGAGGATCGTGGTGGTGAAATTTGGAGGCAGACGAGATTGGCGTGAGCCTAATAGTTCGCAAATCAGTCTTGACTACACCGAAGAGTGGTGGATGATAGCAAGTGGCTCAGAAATAATATTTTCATGTACATCTGGTGGTCGCATTTGCACGATCATCATTGATAGCCATAACAACGAGAATATTGTTTCTCAAGAGATGGTGAGTAAGTTGAAAATAAAAGAAAAACAACACCCTCAACCTTATAAAATTCAGTGGCTTAAAAGGGGAGGTGAGGTACTTGGGACTCAAATTCAGACCACAAAGTTTTAAAGCACTTGAACTCTTAGAAGAAACTCAATCACAAGCATGTGAAGTGGGTGGAGTATCTTCAGGAGTTCACTTTTCTACTCCGACACAAGGCAGGCACACTAAATAGAGCGGTAGATGTCTTGAGCCATAGAGTTATGTTGTTAAGCACAATGACAGTCACAGGATTTGAATTAGTGTGTGATCAATACAAAAATGACCATACTTTGGTGGTATTTGGCAAAGGCTATCTAACAACAAGGATCATGATCTTGAATTCCTCTTACTTGATGGGTATATTTTTCGGGGAAGCCGGTTATGTCTTTTGAGTGGGTCCCTACGGCAGCAGGTGATTGACGAGCTGCACGCTAGCAAACTTGGTGGTCATTTTGGTCATGACAAGCCCTTAGTTTAATGAAAGCAAAGTACTTTTGGCCATGCATGGGTAAGGACGTGGGCAAGTATGTTGAGAGGTGTTGTACTTGTCAATTCGCGAAAGGACAAAAGCAAAATACATGACTTTACACTCCATTACTAGTACCCAATGCTCCTTCGGTTGATGTCAGCATGGATTTTATGTTGAGCTTACCGCGAACCCAACGAGGTATGGACTCTATTTTTGTTATAATTGACAGATTTTTCAAAATGGCCCATTTTATTCCTTGCAGGAAGGCGATGAATGCCACTCATGTGGTGACTTTGTATTTTCGGGAGGTGGTGCAACTACATGTACCCAAAACCATCACATCAGACAAAGACACCAAATTCATGAGCTATTTCTGGAAAACCTTAGGGAAGAAAATGGGTACGAAGCTTCAATTCTCTAGTGCATATCACCCACAAACTGACAGCCAAACAAAGGTCGTTAACCGGAGCCTCGGGAACCTTTTGCTCAGCTTAGTTAGTGATCGTCCCTCTCAGTGGGATGCTATTATTCCGCAGGCAGAATTTGCGTATAACCAATCCACAAATAGGACCACAGGAAAATCCCTGTTTGAGATTGTATATGGGTGGGCACCCAGACACCTTTTGGACTTAGCACCTCTACCTTTGCAAAGATGTGTCAGTGATGATGCATTGGCTTTTGCAGAACATATAGCAGAAGTACATGCACAATCCAAAAAAACATTGAAGCCAACAATACTAAATATGCAGCGTAAACTAATATCCACAGGCGCGGGGAAATTTTTCAAGAGGGGGATCTTGTGATGGTTTTCATGTGAAAGGAGAGGGTCCCAACCGACACTTATAACAAGTTAAAACACAAGAAGTTGGGACCTTGGAGGGTGTTAAAGAAAATCAATGATAATGCATACCATGTGGAGCTGCTTGAAGGTGTTGCTATTTCACCTATATTCAATGTTATTGATCTATACCTTCACACAAGGGAAGGTGACCAAGTTTTGACGGAGCAACAAACTCACCAGCAAGTTCCGCCCAAGCCACGTGAAGAGATACAACAAATTGTAGATGTCAGTGAGACGACCACCCGTCATGGAAGAGTTTATCGTCAGTAACTAGTCCAATGGAAGGGACGTGCTGCATCAAAAAGTACATGGACCACCAATGGAGAGCTGCAATCTATTTATCCAACCTTACACTGTGAATATACTGATCTTAACTTGACAAGGTCAAGTTCTTTTGTGGATCGGGAGGATGATGCAGGGGCATCGTCATCTTGCCCCCATTCCACTTAATCCATTTTTTTTTTGATCGGTAATCAAGACATTAATTATATATAAAGGAACGAGCAAACAAAGAAGTTTACCATGAGTGAACCAAGGATAGCAAAGCAAACAAAAACGAAAACAGCATGTAAAAGGAAAACAGAGAAAGCCATAGCCAATCGCCCACAAAACATGGCTCCTTACACCAAAATAGCCCCCACTTCATCTCCCACTGGAGTGATAGACGACCAATTCATAATCATCTGCCGAATACGCGCCAGTACGAGAGAATTAGGAGAGGAGGAATTGTCAAACGTGCGACAATTTCATTCCTTCCACACCCCCCATGAGATAGCTCCAAGTAGTCTAGACCAAATTTCTTCTTTAGCCCCCACCATTGTTGTCAATTTCCAACCTGATAAGAAGTTCAACAATGAGGAAGGGAAGACCCAATCCACACCTAACCTAGTGAGGAAAAAGGCCCAAATAACAAAGACAACGGGACAGTGCAAGGTCAAGTGATCAACTGTCTCTTCCGCGGTCAGCCACAAATAACACCGATTTGCTAAATTCTACCCTCTACTCTTTAGATAATCAATGGTAAGAATCTTATTCAATGTTGCAGCCCAGAGGAAGAAAGATACCTTTGATGGAACTCCTGAGAACCAAACAACCTTATGGGAAAAGGAGTGCGCTGGTATTCAACCAAGGGACTGTAATAAGGATCTCACTGAGAACCGACCTTTGTTGCTCCTAGACTATAACCTACAATTTCTAAGCTGAGGGACAACAGATGAGGAACTTAATCTCCTCAAGAGGAGTTGGAAGTCTCCCAATCATTCAAATTGAGACGCAGGCGGGGGCACCACACGGACTCACTCCCCACCCTCTCTACACAGTGAGAAACTAAAGCATCCTTGTTAAGGGCAAGGAGGAAGATGTTCCCGAAGTCATCCTGAAGTCTTGATGGGCGACACCATAAATCTTTCCAAAAGAGAGTTTCATACTCGTTCCCGATCTTAAACATAATGTGAGGATCAAGTAACTTTGTCATACTCATGATACCTTTCCAAAGACCAACACCATGTGAGCCAAGGTTCTGAATGTCGATATCGCTCGACATGTCGAGCCGCAGAAAAAAGATATATCAGAAGATATATCGTTTATCAGTGATTTTTAAAAAAATTGTAAAAAAATGGGGCAACATATGAAATTTTGCAGTGAAACTTGAGGAAATGTTAAAATAGATGTTTACACCTTTTAGAATAAAAACATTTAAAAAAACAACAATATACATAAGAGATGCAATGAGAAGAGAGCAAAGATGTGCGCTGACGAGTGACGATAATGTATGATTGTTTCATTTCTCAATCAACAATAAATTCATAATTTATAAGACACATCATTCTCCACATACTCACAATAATGTGCTTAGCTCATCACATTATATTAAAATTTTAATATAAAGGCCTTAATGCCTTATATTAAATTTTAATACATTTTTTTGGGATTAGGTTTCTAATATAATTCAATATTAGTTTTTAATATATTGTTTCTATTATAGAATATACTTTTTTACATGACATATCATTTCTAGAAATTTGTTATATTGAAAATCTTTTAAAAAAAGTAAACTGTGAATAGCATTAGATGTGTAAAGTCGTTCCAATGGCTTCCACTGTCTTGGTTAATAATATTTTATATTTTTTAACATATTAATAATTTGTTTGAAAAGTATCAAAACTTTTAATGTTATTAAATAATATATTTAAATATATTCAATAATTTTATATATTTTTTATTAGTTAAATAAGTTATATTATTTGGTCGATGTTACTAAGTACATTATTTAGAATTTTTAACTATTAATAATAATAATAATAGATTATTAAAATTCATAACTAAATAAAATATTCATGAATTTCATGTATAATCTTTAAAATAAAAGGCCTTATATTAAAATTTTAATATATATTTTTTTTGAATTTGGTGTATAGTATAAATCAATATTAATTTTTGTCATTAGATGTAAAATATAATTTGGTGGATAATATATATAATATTAGGCCTTCTATTAAAATTTTAATAATTTTATTTGAATTTTAATACCTTTTTTTTTAATGATAATTAAAGAAAAAATTTTAATGATCTGGGAGTGACCCTAGCCTACCCTTGTTAGGATTACTAAAGTTAAAATATAAGATAAGAAAAATATGTTTAATGAAATAGGTGATGGAATAGGAGTGACCCTAGCATACCTTGTTAGGGTTATTTAAGTTAAAACATAAGAGATGGAGTGACCTTAGAAAAACCATTGGGTTATTAAAGATAAAAGTAATGCAATCTGTATTCGATCAACAAAACACAGGAAAAAAAAAACAAGAAGCCCGAAGCTTGGAAAGGAAGAGAAGAGGGGAGAAGCGATGACCTTGACGGCAAAGGCTACAGCCCACGGCAACGGCGACAGTGACGGCAACGGCGATGGTGAGAGGTATGTACTCTCTTGTCTCCCTCTTCTTCCTTCTTTACTCTCAACCCTTTTTCCTTTTTTTCTAAAAAAAAAAATCAAAGCTTATGTTTGATTCTTTGCATGAATGGTATGGTATTCTTTGTTTTTTTTTTTGGGATGATGCATGCACATCTTGAAAAAAAAAGGAATACATTTGTTTTTTCAGATTTGGTCGATATCTAGAGATATCGCCGAAATATCTCCGATATCTCCGCGATATCTACCGATATGATGTAAATTTTTTTAACCAAGATAAGATGTGTCGGTGTTGAACGATATCGAAAAATATCGACGATATATCGCCGATATTTTCGATATTTCGAACCTTGATGTGAGCTTCGAACCGCCTTTGGTTTCCAACAAGAGAGTTCTCCATATTTTGCAACAATGACCCTCCGCCATAAACTCTCACACTCGACACCAAACCGCCAAACCCCTTTTCCCAAGAGAGCCTTATTGGTTTGACTAGTTGGAGCAAGGTTGAGGCCCCCATCACAAAGAGGGGCACAGATGGATTTCCACGCTACAAGGTGATATTTCTTTTTCTCACCAAACCCGCCCCAAAGAAAATTGCACTGAAGACGGTCTAGGGTCCTGGCTATAGAATTGGATATTGACAAAGTAGACATGAAGTAGGTTGGGAGATTCCTAAGAGTGCTTTTTATGAGGGTCAACGTACCTCCCTTTGATAGGAAGGACGATTTCCAGCCCGCTAATCTGGAGGAGAATTTTTCGATAACTTGTCTTTTCAATAAGAGAATCAACTCAAGAGAGGGAAGTCCTAGCCGTATCCTCCATTCTGAATTTTTTTGAAGACTTTGTGTTGGAGTCGAGGCACTTCGCGACAAGTTCCCAAGCGTGGGACCTATTTTTATTGCAGATTCTCGCCCTTCTCTCGTGTGTGGGGTCTCCTTGGAGGTATTCTTCTTCTTGTCTTGCTTTATCACTTTTCTCCACTGTTGTTTCTGTTTTTTTTTTTTTTTGGGAGGTTAATGGGGCTGGTTTGAACTTTCTGCATACTTTTCTTCAGCATTGGAAGATGTTTTTCTCATTCTAGAGTGCTTTAGAGCTATTTGCTTTGTTTTCTCTTTGGCCTTGCACCAGTTTCTATTCATATTGGTCATTGAAACACTTATTAGGATGTTTGCTAGATGGAAGGAGTGGTGCTTGAAGGTTTTACAATTGGGGCAGAGCGTCCTATGATTTCTCATCTACAATTTGGTGATGATACACTAGTTCTTTGCAAAGCTTCAAATAGGCAATTAACATACCTTAGATGCCTATTTCGATGCTTTGAAGCAGTCTTAGGTCTTTGGATCAATCTTGGGAAATGTATCATCTATAGAGTAAGAGATGTCCTGAATGCGGCGAAACCGGCTACATGTCTAGGGTGTAGGGCAAGGCAAGTTATTTGCCAACCTCATATTTGGGTTTGCACCTTGAGATAGGATACAATGATTAATCATTTCTCTTTGAGGTTAGCAGGATGGAAGTTCACATACCTATCCAAAGGTGGCCGACTCACTCTATTAAAGAGCACTCTAAGTAGTCTTTCAACCTACTTATGGCTCTCCTTACCATTCCATTTTCTATTGCTACCAAATGAAAAGAATGCAAAGGAAGTTCTTACAAAATGAGCAGGTGGTTGTAGAACCCCGAATTTATTATTCTTAATATGTGCAATGATTATTAAATTCTATGGAAAACTGTACTTAAATTTTAATGAGTGTGAACTTATAAATTTTATGTGAAAAGTATCGATTTTAAAACCCAAATAAAACACCCAAATTAAGTCGTTTTTGAGTTTTAATTGCATGAAAAGAAAGAATGGCAAAAAGTAGCAAAAAAAAAAAATTGGCCTGCCCCAAAACGCCGTTCGGCGGTGATTTGCACGATCTTGCGTGTTTTGAGCCCCTAGGACTCCCAATGTTATAAATACCCCCTTATACTCGTGGATTGAGGGTTTCTAAAGCTTTCTAAACCTAAAAGAGAGTGAGAGAAGAGTATTTTGAGAGATCTAAGAGGAAGGATCAAAGATTTTGCAAGGAAGAAGGGTGAAAAAGCTTAGATAAATCTCATTCGAAAATGCATGATCGTAGGGAAGCGATCGGGAGAGGTAAATATAACTTCCTTACTATCAATATAGTGATTTTAATATGAACATTATGAAAGTGACAGATCTAAAGCAAGAACAATCAAGATTAAACATGATTAGGATATTTCAATCCTTTATGAAAAATACATATGATGTTAGAGAATGTTTTGAACCATGATTCCCTTATGGAAAATATATATGATGTTAGAGAATGTTTCGAATAATGATTTTCTCATGGAAAAAAACATGTGATGATTTGATAGTGTTTTAAATTATGATTCTCTTATGGAAAATATAACTGATATTTAGAGAGCATTTTAAGTGATAATTTTCTAATGGAAAAATATATATGATGACTAGAAAATGTTCTAAATTGTGATTTTATTATGAAAGATGAATGTGATGTTTAAAGATGTTTCTATGATTTTTATTTCTCATATAAACAATGGGAAATGGAATTATCTTGTAGTGTGTGGATGATGGAGAATGGAGGAAGGGATGATGGTTGAAATTGATGAAACAATTATGAGCTCGCCTTAAAATTTTGATGTGTTATGAAACTAGGGTTTGGTGAGATTAATTTTATTAAAAATTATCTATTGAAAATTAGGCATGATAAATATAATTGTTTTTTATTCTATTATTAAAAACTTGATAGATCTATGTTCTGTATTGATCAATTTATGGGAAATCCTACATGTTTAAATTTATGCATAATTTACAATCATCATTATTCACTCACACTGATTCACGAAATTAGATATGAATATGCATGAGAATAACAAGATGATAAGTACTATGCAAGTACACAAGGACACAAGCATGATGTATGATTGAGTTTTGCACTGACCGAGTACCCACAAGCCTAAGATCAAGGCAAGACCAGCCGTATACACCGGCGAATGTGTAGACAAGCCGTATGCACTGGATAATGTGTAGATAATGTGTAGACAAGCCATATGCACCGGATAACGTGTAAACCGTGTGGTACCTCGGAAAGTAGGATATATGTTAGTCTCTACCCAATATATGGGGTAGAGTTATATTAAGTTATTGTATTTGCATGTTATTGGATACATTCACGAACAAGAAAAATAAGTAAGATAAACAAGAGAAATAAGTACAAGTGATCATGTGTAAGAATTGAAATTGAATTATATTTCCGCACCCTGAATTGTTATATGTTTACATGTTATGTTGAATTCTAAATTATGTTTATATTAAATATTGTTATATTGTTAGATAAGATTTTATATATACGCTGGGTAACTTGTTACTCAGCCGATGATTGTTGTTGTCGGCAAGTTCTAGATTTGACATCTGTGCTCCAGGACCTTGGGAAGAGGAAGAGTACGAGGAAGAGCCAACAGGTGATTACCCCGAGGGTGAATGGAATTTGGACCGTTGGCCATATACTAGAAATTAGATTACTAGTATTTCGAGTTCAAGTTTAGACATTGTAATAGACTAATTCTAGATTTATAGTTAGTTTGAATTTGATGATTTGGAATCATAGAGGATAATTCTAATTAATTTTGATGTGTTAGTATTTATTTCAGATATTAGACTTGATCATTTAAAGAGAAAAATTTGCAGGTTCATGTTTTAGAATTGCCTTAAATGCTTTATAACAGGAAGGTATGGAAGTTAATGATTAAGTCTCACATTAAGTTAGGTGGGATTTTGGGGCGCGATAGTGGTGATCGAAAAATATCACTTGGTCAATTGGATTTTGGTTACTTGCCCAAGGTTAGATGGGGACCTAATCATTCGACCGCATGTGGAGTTTAACAAGGCCCTCATAGGAAAATGGCTATAGAGATTTGGTGACGAAAGGGAGAGCCTATGACGAAAGGTCTTTTTTTTTTATCGGTAATCAAGCAAATATTATATAAAAGGACAAGGATACAGGAGTATAAACATATGCGAAAATTAGAGTTTACAAGCAAATTAACTCAAAAGCAAACTGTAGCAACAACAGTCCTGGCTTCTAGCCTAAAAGCACCGCCCTAGGAAAAGCTCAACCCAGCACCTCTCGAAACTCTTCCCCATCATAATGTATGGCCCATTCTAAAACAACCAACAACCTACCGAATACGAGCACAAATATGAGCTTGGGACGCCGAAGTATCCTCAAAAACTCTGAGATTTCTCTCTTTTCATATCATCCATGATATGACACCCGGAAGCACAGACCAAAGTACCTCCCTAGCACCATCCTCACTGATCCTAGGCCAACAAGGTAAGAAGTTAAGAAAAGAAGAGGGAAAGACCCAATCCACATCCATGCTAGAAAAGAAATAGCCCTAAATATCAAACACAATAGGACAGTACAAGAACAAATGATCTACTGACTCTTCCACTTGAAGACACATAACCAGATCCTACAATCACTAATATCAACACACGGAAAATAGGAACTTATTCAAGCCAACAACCGCAACACTTCAGCAATTTCTCAATCATTTAAATCACGTCTCAACACCGAACACCAAATCACTCCCTCTCATCTTCTCTCAAAGTAGTCTCCTACAACTGCTTCCCTGTTGGTAGCTAGCAAGAATATAAGACCAAAATCATCCTGGAGTCTAGCATCGCCACACCTCACGTCTTTCTAGAATCTCACTTTGGACCCCTATCCCACTATAAACCTGATCTTAGGCACCACCAAGCTGGTTGTCGCCATTATCCCCTTCCAGAGACTCAAGCCATGGGAGCTCTTAACCTGATTGGGGACCCAACACGAAGACGCCCTATACTTGGCTACTCTCACTTCTCGCCATAAACTAGTCATTTCCGCTCCAAAACGCCAAATCCATTTTCCTAGCATTGTTGCCTTATTGAATAGAATCTGAGACTTAAGATTTAGTCCCCCATCTTCCTTAGGATGACAAATTTGGTTCCATGCCACCAGGTGATACTTAAATGAGTCGACCTTCTTATTCCACAAGAACTCCCTCTATATATGCTCAAGCGAGACGGCAACAGACTTGGGCATGGTTAGAGAGGACATATAGTATGTCGGGAGGCTACTAAGGAATTTGCCGCCTTTTGATAGATAATGAGTCTTCCAACCTGCTAACCAATTTGCACACCTTTCTAGAACTGAGCCAATACCGCTTTAGCTTTAAAACCTCCCCCTAATGGCATACCCAGGTATAATGTCGGAAGTCCTCCCACTTTGCACCCAAAGCATACTGCCAACTGGTCCATGATTGAAACCTCTCCTACACTCACTATCTTTGACTTGGCTAGGTTTTTTTTTTTTTTGGTATTCAGACTTGGCTAGGTTTACTCGCAACCCGAACACAGCTTCGAAGCACCAAATGAGGCACCTAAGGTATAGAAGATTACGCGGCAACGCGTTACAGAAGATCAGATTATTTTCCGCAAACTGGAGATGAGATATGCACAACTGAGCTGAACCAATTGCGAAACCCTCGAATTCCGCCCCCTCTGCTTTAGTTAGCATTCTACTCAAGGCTTCTGAAACAAGCACAAATAGGAATGGTGATAGCGGGTCGACCTACCGCAACCCCCTAGAACTGGGGAAATAACCTACCGAACTCTCATTCAGAATAATGGAGAAAGAGACAGAGATGCACATCATCATCCACATCCTCCACTTAACACCAAAACTCATTATGCCAAGAACATAGTCTAAGAATCCTCAATTACCGTGTGGTTGTATGCTTTCTCCATATCTACTTTGCAAAAAAGACCAGGGGATCTAGACTTAATGCGAGCATCAAACATTTGTTGGCTCTCAGAAACTCATCTAGAATCTGCCTTCTCCCCACAAAATGCTCCTTGTTGAGGGATATAAGGGAACCCATCACTCTCTGGAGGCGTGCCGCCAACACTTTAGAAAGGATCTTGTACGCACTACTCACCAGACTAATCGGGCGAAAGTCCGAAAGTTCCACTGCACCCTTCTCTTTTGAAATCAACACCACAAAAGTACTATTGATCACTTTATCAAGGCGACCTGATGTAAATAATTCCTGCATCACCTCCAAACAATCTCTCCCCATCTCCCAACAAGCCCTGTAAAACTCAATGGTGAATCCATCCGCCGGGAGCCTTATCATCAGCCATACCACCTAATACCTCATCCTCCTCAAATGGCCCCTCCAAAGAAGTACGTTGATCTGGGGACAAGCTCGCTAAGGATAAAACATCCAGCCTCGATCGCTAACTTTCCCTCTCTTGGTACAAGCCTTTAGAATAAGAGACGACACTATCTTCAATATCACTACTCTCCTCCATCTAAACCCCCGTTCACCCTTATCTTGGATATAAAGTTCTATTTCCTGTTAAAATTGGTTGTACGGTGGAAAAACTTGGTATTTTGATCGCCCTCTTTAAGCCACCTCATTCTCGCCTTTTGTTTCCAACTAATCTCCTCTAGCTTGAGCACGGCCAAATATTCCAACTTATTTGCCTAATATTCCCGGGCTTCTAAGGCAGTTAACTCCCGAGATTCGGCCGAACTCTCCAACACTGCTATCTCCATAAGGAACCCATCTAGCCTCACCTGAATATCACCAAACACCTCCTTATTCCACGCCTTTAGTCTTGCTTTCAAGGCTTTCAACTTCAGACTAAAGGCGAACTGGCTGACCCCCACTCCCCCTCACATTTCCAAACTTCAACCATTCTATCTTTAAATCTCTCGTCTTTGAACCACATATTCTCAAAGCAAAACGGGGAGGGGCCTCCTCTGAAACAACCGGTTTCTAACACAATAGGCATATGGTCCGAGATGGGCCTGGGAAGAGAAGATTGAGTAACATTTGGAAAATGACTTTCCCAATCCGGGCTAACTAGAAATCTGTCTGACCGACTTGCTCTCCCACTTGATGCTGAATGAG
Source organism: Tetracentron sinense (assembly GCA_015143295.1). Lineage (NCBI taxonomy): Eukaryota > Viridiplantae > Streptophyta > Magnoliopsida > Trochodendrales > Trochodendraceae > Tetracentron > Tetracentron sinense. The sequence goes on from CM026551.1 coordinate 64,539,810, forward strand.
ACCACGTAAACTGGGCACCTCAAGTCGGATAGTCTATTAGCTCATGACGACCTCCCCCCAAGCACCATGGTCCACCCCATCGCACGCTAACATCCTCTAGTTCATTCCACAAATGCATATCTTCCGACCCTCCCAAAGGCCCGTATATTCCAGTGAAGAGTGAACACCCATGTGAAATCCTCCCCAACCAATCTACAAAGAATGGAAATCGAGTATGCCCATTGTTCAGACTCCAACACCTCTACCTTAGCTTATCCCACATAAGCAAGATACCCCCTTATGCACCGATGATGGATTTTCAGTCCAACCCAGAGTAACCACTCACCAAGTATCACGGATATGGAACTCCTGCACTGCTTCTAGCTCTGTCTCCTGTGTACAGAAAATCGACGGCCATTTTGATCACACAAACTATTTGACTGCCATTCTTTTCTCTGCTTGCCCCAATCCCCTAACATTCCAAGAGATGATTGAAAGATCTAACATCGGACACCTTTTCGACCATTACCTAGCCTGGGAATACAACACACCCCGAACAACTGGTCTATCGTAATTAACACCACTCACCAGCCTCCTCAGCTCCATATTGGAGTGTCCTTCCCTCCTGATGGAACTCTTTGTCGCAGAATTCATCACCTCTTAGACCCCACCCATTGTTGCCAAATTTGGCATAAAAAAAGAGAAGTTTGCGAATCAAAGAGGTGAAAGGTTCTTCTGGATGGGTCTGTGGTAGGGGTGTCAACGAGCCGAGCCAGCTCGGCTCGACTCGAAATAAACCGAGCTTGAGCTTTTATTTTGGGCTCGTTGAGCCGAGCCAAGCCTTAAAAGTGAGCTCGAAAAATAAACGAGCCGAGCCTGAACAATAGGTGGCTCAACTCGGCTTGACTCGATTAATTTTATAATAATACCCTTTAAAAGTTAAATTTATATTATATATTATATATTTAGTATACCTTTTTTTTGGTAAAATATATTTAGTATACATTAACATTATTATTTTCGTCTAAGTTTTAACTCAAGCTTTCACGTGAGTCACATGACATCCCAAAAAAAAAAAATACCCTTTTAATTTTTTTAATTGAATTTGGTGCTTATCACTGTATTTTAAAAAAAAAATTTATCGAGCCGAACTGAGCCGACCTCAACGATTTGTGGCCGAGCTGAGCCAAGCCTGAGCATCTGTAAAATTCCAACGAGCCGAGCCTAAGCATCTGTAAAATTCCAACGAGTCGAGCCCGAGCAGTGCCTAGCTCGGCTCGTTGATACCCCTAGTCTGCGGAAGCCCATCTTGAAGAATAAATCGGAGTTCTCCAACAATGTCAAGTTTAGAATTGCTTTTGGGACAATGTTTGGTGTGGGAGGTTCCCCTAAAAGTATACTTTAGGAATCTTTGGTCGCTATTTTCGGATAGGGATCCGTCAGTTGCCTCTTGTTTCAAGAAGGCTGCCGAATCTTTTGTGTGGTCTCCTAGATTTAGGCAAAACCTTAATGATTGGGAGGTCGGCGATCTCCTTCGTTTGTTGCTTCAATCAAACACTGTCATCACCGAGAGGATGTTCGTGTTTGGTCGATGGAGATGAAAGGTCAATTCTCAGTTAAATCCTTTTTTCAGTCTTTGCAAGACCATTCTAATTCGTCTTTACCCTTTGGTTGGCATCTTTGGACAAGATACTCAGTAGCAACTGTTTGAAAAACAAAAGGTGGAGGCTAGCTAACTGATGCTTATGTGCTAAAGCTCGGAGGAGTCAGTGAATCACTTACTATTACATTGTCCATTTGTCTTTGCTATTTGGAGAAAGTTCCTCGGCTGACTGGGGATTGTGTAGATCTTTCCTTGGTCCTTGCAGGATTCCTTATCGGGTTGATTATCGATTTTGATAGAGGCTCTCCTACTTCAATTTCATGGGCTATGCTACCAAGGGCTATTGGATGAGTCATGTGGACACAAAGGAACAAATGGGTGTTTGGGGGCTTAGAAAGGATTTTGCACGACATCTCGTTCATATCCTTTGTAAACCTTTATATTGTACTACTTCCTTTTGATATTTATATACAACATCTTTTACCAGTAAAAAAAGAAGAAGATTATGCAGCAGCATAGAAGTGTTACCTCATTATCGGCCTCTGCAGCAAAACGCAGTATTTGTGAATTGCGTGTAGATGTTGTGGTCTCTTCGTCTTCAAAGTCTTTGACAGATTTAACAATTGGAAGCTTCTTATGAATGTCAAGAGGACGAGGCCTGAATGACAGCCTACTCATGTCCGCTCATCTCCCAGTGAATCGAATATATCTCAGCAGTCATGCCACCCTCATTGAACACTAAGAGAAGGAAGCAACGAGAATAAATAACGAAATTGAGCAATTTCCCCCAAGTAACTAAGCTTGAATTTTATTTTATTTTTTTCGATAACAAAGCTTGAAATTTAGAAGCCAATGAAGCATTTCCTTCTGTCTGCCATTCAGAGCATTGCAAACTGAGAGTAAATGCAACCTCGGCGTGCCCCTTCAATGGTCAACTAGTAACAGCACCAGGTCATAAACCATGCTACCGACCCGTCTGCCCCCAGCAAAATAGAAGAAATAAGCACCGAGTAGAAGCACTTGAAAAAACATAAATTTCAGAAGAATCGTCAAGTTCCAGAAGCCAGGAACTGAAATTAGAGAGTACAAAACCAGAAACCCTAGAAATAAAGAGAACAACGCTCGGCTCTGGGTCGAGAATGATGCATCAGAGCGTTGAAATTCAACACACACAAACACACGTGCCCTAATGGCTCGATGGGAGCTAAACCCGAGGCCTATTCGACAATACCCTACTTCCCGACAACCGTGCGGGTAGAATTCGCGCTTAGGATATCGAGTTTCGAGCAGAAAATGAATTCATCGATAAGACAGTTCAGAAACAGTAAAACTCAAATATACGTCCCTCCTCACCTGGATTGGAGTGGGTACTGAACGATATGAAAATCGACCGTTTAGGTTGAGGAGCGATCGAATGGAAACGGCGAAAACGAGTTCGAACGCTTCCACACCGTGACAGATGGGGCAATTAGGGCTCCAAACGCAGGTTTCGGGCGGGGCGAATATGGGGGCACTGTCGCCGAAGGATTATCGTTTTGGGGAGCATTATACGGATCAAAGGATTTTACTTTTTAAGAGGTCGACGCGCCGTTACACCTAAATTGGGTGTCAACGAGCAGAGCCAGCTTGGTTCGACTCTAACAGCATCTCTAACCCAAAACTCTATATCTCTCCTCTATTTCGACATCTCCTCTATATTTAGAGGAGATGATAGAGGAGATGGGCCCACTTTAAAGTTATTTGTTCCAATGGGAAAAAACTCTATATCACTATTCCTACTCTAAAACTCAAGGGGTGGATACCTTTGAGGTCGACATGTGTCCCTTTTGACACCCCTTAACCGTGGTTAAGATTTATCCACCCATCCTTGTTTTTTTAAAATATTAATTCTTTTTTTAAAATTAAAAAACTGTTTCTAGAGTTTTTTAGTATTAAAAGCAATTTTTTAATTTTTAAAAATAATTAATATTTAAAAAAAACCAAAGATGGGCGGGTGAATCTTAACCACGGTTAAGGGGTGTCAAAAGGTAGAAAGACAAAAATCAGTATTTTAACAAAGATTGAAAGACAAAAAAAGGACACAAGTGGTATTGTAAGAACATGAATAGTGTTATAGAGGCCATCTCTATTTTCTCTCTCAACCTCTAAATATAGAGGCTCACTGTAGCAATATAGAGGCCAGCCTCTAAATATGGAGCTCAGTTGGAGTTGGATAAACTCTATATTTAGAGTTATAGAGCCCGGTTGGAGATGCTCTAAATGAATCAAGATCTAAGTAACCAAAGCGGGGTGCGGGAGCGGGAGTGGGATAGCGTCAAATTTTAATTTAGGATATGGTCAAGAGCGCCTCCGGAGCGCCGGTATATATATAAATAATATTTTAATTTTTTAAAATTTTAATATTATATTATTGAGCTTTAAAAATTAGAGAATCTTAATCAAACTTAATAAAGATTAAAAGACACATTGTGTTGGCTTTTAAGTGTGATTGAACTCAAAAGCGTGATTGAACTCATATAGAGTTCAATCGCAATATTTAGCAAAGATCATGATCTCCGTAGATTCAAAAAGATAAAGAATATTAAAAAAAGTTAATGTAGAAGTAAAAAATTGAAAAAGAATACTTTATGTACATAAGTACACTGACAAAAGGCAGATAACACATCAATGGAAAAAATAAAAGAAATTGAAAAAACTTTGTCTTCCGTAAGTGTTAAACTATGAAGGGTAAAGATGTAAATTTGATGATTTCACTGTTTATCTTCCTCATAACTGAGTTACAGTCGTGAAAAAATGGCAGACATCAATGGAGATCGAGCTATGTGAGTTCACCGTGCTCTATGAAAAATGAAACCGCGGTTTACGAAAATGGAAACCGCGCTCTTGACACGAATCCGCTCTCAAACCGTGAGAGCGAGGTTTGAGAGCGGGAGCGGGAGGGTAAACAGATGGTTTGGGTTACTAAGATCAAGATTGAACTTTATATTTTGGTGTTATCGAGCCGGGTTAAGCCGAGCCGAGCCAAGCCGAGCAAAGTAACCTCAAAAAATTAGCAACAATAACCCTTTTAAAAAGTTACATTTAAAATAGAGTGGTGCTAGGAGCACCTCAACTTTTATTTGTATACACCAAAAGTTTAAAAAAAATCAATTACACACAAGCAAAAATACAAAAAGACAAAAAACTACCCCACTTCATCTTCCTCGTAAGTGGTGACCCTAAGAAAAGCTAATCACAATCACCGAAGTTTCTTGCAGGGAGGTTCTTAGAGGCCTTTTGGGTCATTACCCTATCATCTTCTATTTCCTTGAAGCGAACCTGTCGTCAAATAGCTGAGAGAGGCTCACTATTGAGCAAGTACGATTTGGGAGGGAGATCGTTGACATTGTGGCTACGGACTCAACTCCCAGATCTAATTTGTAAGGATCTAAAGTTATGTTCGTGTGGACGACATCGTGGTTGCCCCAAAATCCTTGGCACCTGACTAGACCATCATATCATCATGTTATAAGCATTTAAGACAATCTAACATATGAACCTTAAAATTTGTCCTCAATTAACAACAATTGATACTTCAAAAGAGTATTTGTAAAAATCCACAATCATAATTTCCCAAGAAAAAATCACTGTCAACTGATCGATTGGCCATTTAGTGCCGATCGATCGAAGCCACCAGCAATCAATCGGTGGTGGTGTGCCGATTGATCGGCCGTTGTCGATCCAGCTTTTTTTTTTTACTTTTTCACTACCTTTCATATACTTTTTTTTTATGCAATTTATTTATAAAAATGAGTTGAATTAAGCAAATTAATTGTGTTTCAATATCCATACATTCCACATAAATCTTCATAAAATTTGTAACGCCCCAAAATCCCATGTTAGCCTAAATAGGACTTTGGACCCGCGACACTACATTTCATATCCTTATCCGTCTCACATGCAAGGCAAACTAATTACGAGTTTAAAAAATTCTTCCATATAAAATAAAACTCTAATCCAATAATATAAATCAACCACTGACCAACTAACAAAATAATAATCCGTTTCAACTGGAATAAAATAACAAACTAAAAGCTCAATAGTATGGATAGTAGTTCGGAGTGATCTATTCCTCGAAATAATTATCTTCTTGCTCTTCCTGATACTCCACTTTTATCTAAAGTCCTGGAGCACAAATGTTGAACCCTCTTGAAACTATCGACAAAAAATAAGATTGAGCAAATAAAAGTTCAGTGCACAAAAAGTGTCGCGCCCCAAAATACCCCCTAGGAGTTAAGGGATACTTTAGGTGTGACTATACATACCTGCCAAACCATTCTGTAATGACAAGACTAAACATGATATAACCCAATAGTAATCAGAGTGCGGAAGCGTGAACTAACTTTTTCTTTTCTATATAAGGTGGTCTGTATGCCCAAGTGAATATATACAAAACATAACAGGGTAAAGGTCGACATGCCCACCTATCAAAATATCAAAATACACAAAAATGAACTCTCTTGTACTCTCCTCTCAACAGTAGTCGAGATATGGCCATACGTCCAAATCTCTATCCTCATGGGTCTGCAACGGGATAGATAGCTCTCTCTCCTCTACGTAGTCTTCCTGGACCCAAGGCTTAGGGTCAAGGACATCCACGGAACCTGTCGATATAAAAATACGGCTGAGCATGAAATACTCAGCGAGTACAAGCTACTAGCTAACCATAGCAATAGCGAAAACATAACAACAGTGAACACAATACAAGATATTGATTTAAAGTAATACTAGAAACATAAGATAAATAGCATGGAACATGAAGCAGTATAATTATCTTGACATGTATGCATGAATGCGAAAACCTCGGTAAACTCATGTTCGGAAACCTCTTTTATGTCTCGGTCTTGCTTGTGAAAATCATTCATTCTTGCCTTGTTCTTGTTTCATTCTTGACTTGTATACTTGTGAGCCAGAGGCTAGCACCCGCACATCCCTGGGCTACCAACCTCCTTGACATTTCCTTCACCTGTGAGCCAGAGGTTAGCACCCGCACATCCTTGGGCTACCAACCTCCTTGACATGTATCATTTTCTTGTGAGCCAGAGGCTAGCACCCGCACATCCCTGGGCTACTAACCTCCTTGACATGTATCTTGTTTTATTTACTTATGAGCCAGAGGCTATGCCCTTCACCTGGGCTACCAACCTCCTTGACGTGTTCTTGTTTTGTTCACTCGTGAGCCAGAGGCTAGTACCCTTCACTTGGGCTACCAACCTCCTTGACATATGCTTGTTTTCTTGTTTGATTTATCATGTGTGAATACTCTTGAAAAAAAAAACATGGTTCATGCATGCATGCGTGCTTGTGTGCTTGTCCATAGTGGCAACCATGATGACATGAAGGATAGAGCATCGCAATTTAATTTATAGTATGAGCATGTGAGAATTTGGGAAATATACATGACATTTGGTCAATTCATCATTAATAAGAACAATTGCATAAGGCATACTTTCATTTTCTTCATTTAATTCATTTACTTCTAGTTTAGGCATTTTGTCAAACACATAGCATGCGACATTTCCTTAGTAGTTCATCTTACTCTTTGTAGTGCATATTTTCCATCAAATCATCAAGGCGAGTTCCTTATTTGTAGAGTACCCTTTCACAATTTTCCATTTAATACATCACACAACATTCATACGGCATCCAAACGCCCTAATCTACATTCTATCCACACATCCATACATTTTTCTTATCTTGTTTATATTTAGTGGAGATGATACATTTCATAAGAAATAAAATATCATATCAAGAATCACCATTCACAATAGAAAACTTAGATTATTGTTAAGGAAGTTAGTGGAGTGTACTAACCTTGAAATCAAGGCTTGATCTTGGATGGAAGTCCTTGATTAAAGCTCCAACTTGGAAGGAAAGAAAACCCTTGCTTGAAGGATGCTTGTTAGGGAAGAAACCCTTTGAGGAAGACCTTGGATAACGCTGCCCTAGCTTGAGAAAGACTCCCCCACGAGCTTGAGGCTTTGCTTTGAAGATTCCAAGTTGTTGGAATGGTTCTAGGGTCTTCAAGCTCTTGATTCTCTCAAGTTGAACCTTAGGAGGAAAACCCCTCTTTCTCTTCTCTCCCTTTCTCTCAAATGTTCTAAGGATAGTGTATGGGGACCCAATTGTTTGAGCAAGCCCTTATAGGCAAGGGTTTAACGCCCAAAAGACAAAAAAAACCCTTAATAAAATTGCTGCAAAACACGATAAACCGAGCGATCGGTGGTTATGACCGATCGATCGGTCGCCTACTGAGCGACCGGTGTTCTTGGTCGAATGATTGGTCAAAAACATGCTCTCTGGAATTTTTCTCCATACAAAAAAGTTAACCAGTCGATAGCTACCGATCGATTGGTTTTGGACCGATCGATCGCTAAAAATGACCGAGCGATCGGTTGTGAACCGATCGATCCCTAGCGATCAGTGCTCCGCAGGTCCCAACCGTTTTGGCCATATCTTTTGACTCGTTCGTCGGATTTTGACGATTCAACTTACATTGGATTCCTCTTTCGAAAAGGAACCTTTCTGACATTCAGAATTTTCAATTTCTCCTTTATTTATTAATTAGATTACGTGGAAGGCCAATTGGCTATGAAAGTGCTATTCATTAAGTATGGAAAAGTCCGGGGTGCTACAAAAAGTCTAACTAACAATATTATAACTTATAATCGTGGTCATGCTTTATCATAAATAAACATATCTTACAGTTCATGTGCGGAAACATGTAACCACAACATCATCCATGACATGTAAGGGTTTAGGGTTTTAAGGGTTTGGGGCTTACGGTTTAGGGTTTAAGGTTTCAGGTTTTGGGTTTAGGGTTTAAGGTTTCTGGTTTGGAGTTTAGGTTTTGGGGTTGGGGGCTGGGGGTTTGGGGTTTAGCGTTTCGGGTCTAGGGTTGAGGGTTGAGGGTTTAGGGTTTTAGGGTTTAGGGTTTAGGGTTTTAGGGTTTAGGGTATATGTCTTGATGTATCTAATACATTTATTTAAATATTTAATTATTGTATTGGTATACATTATGAATATTGTGTTTGATATGTAATGAATTAATTTTATTACTATCATGTTTGAAATGCTTGTTAACTATGTATCTTTTTATGTAGTCAAGGGGAAGAAATATGATAATGGAATGAATTATCTAAAACCCTTGAAATGATTAACTTCAAATTGAATTCATATGTTTAAATGACATATTAAAATTTGTATCAAATGCTTGTATTGACTTAACCAAATGAATTAATGGTTTCATAAAATTGTGAATGATTTAGTTAAACTATATGCAAATGAATTTAATTCTTGAAATTATTAATGCATATATTTAGGGAAGCTTACCTCAAAAAATGTATTGAATTTATTTATTAAGGGGGGAGCTTGTCCCATTCCATTCTATTATTATATCTTCATTAAAAATTGGAAGATTGTTAGCCTTTAGGTTTCAACCTAAGCTAACATCATTGATTTTGATGATAACACAATAATGTAATGTCATTTGTGTTACTAATGCTTCTATTGAGTTCAAGTATAATTTAGTTTATAAAGAGCATTAACAAAGACATTCAATGAAAAAGCATGAAAATGACACCATCTATGAGAAGATTCAACATAAAATAAAGCAAGTCAAATTGGATCAAAATAAAGATATCAAAGATCAATCAAAGTCCAAGATATGAAGATGAAGTCTAAGAAGCTATCTTGGTCAAAAAAAATCTTAAAGATGAAATCCAAAAAGATGATCAAGATTGAAGAAGAATGAAGACTCTCAAGAAAGACTTAATGTTTTATATTATAGTATGAGAGTGTTTTAGGACTTTTGTAAAAAGTTCTCAAAGTTTGGTTGTTTGAAAAGCTCATACCGAGATTGACCTTAGGAGCCTAAGACCAAAATTGAATATCATTCTAAGGCCCTAGGACATCATAAAGAATGACCAAAATCATGATAAAGATGAGTCAAAAGACTAAGAAATTCATTCTCATCATTTAGGTCTATTTAAGATGAGATTTTCATAAGAAAACAGGAAATCTCGTCGACGAAATTGAAGAGGAACTTCAATCTCATCGACGAAATCAGCCGCAGAACTACTGTTTTTAATTTGTCTCCATCTCGTCGACGAATTTAGAGTTCCACTCCAATATCATCGACGAATTCATGCGGGACTCAAAAAAAGCCTGTAACGGGTAGTCAACGATCATATCTTTCCCAATGCCTCTACAACGGCTATAATTTTATAAAGGCTATAAAATTGAATTATTTATGAACTAGAATGAGATGATCTACAAGTCCAATCAATCACTCCAAAGCTTAGATTTCAAAAATATTGAGTTATACCCTAGAAACCCAATATGAGTCATTCTTGAGCTATTCAACTTCATACTTTGAGAAACTCTTAGTGAGTGTTCAAGTGAACTATCAGCTTGTTTTAGGAGCAATCTCATATTATATTCATCACTCTTTGAAGTGTATGTGAAAATCAAGAATCGTGGACTCTTGTCCTTGAAATGGGGAGCTTTGTAAAGCAAATAGAGGATTGTTCTCTTGCGTTGTTTAGGCTTGATCTTCGCTCGTAAGAAAATTAGTTAGGCTTAACTTTTGCCTAGAATAAAGTTGTAAAGGTTTGATCTTCACCCGGAAGAAGATTGTGCGATTGAGTAAAATCGTGGTGAATCCTTGAGCAAGAAAGCTTAAGGTGGGGACGTAGGCGGGTTGCTGATCCTCTAAAACAAATTTCTTATGTTTGCATTCTCTTACATTCTCTTTACTTTATTGCTTCGCATTATGTGTGTAGTATTGCTAAATTTTCATTCCCTTTTAATTATTATAATTGTAATCCTGTTTAAGGGAATCAGAAGAATTTTTATATTGTCATAGACCCTATTCACCCCCTTTAGGGTCGAATCCTTGGGAATATACCCAACCTCTTAACCATAGTTAAACAGAGGCTTTGTTTGGAAGAAGTCCAGAATGTCGGTACTCTGTTTACCGACATTTTGGGATTTTTTTGGTTTGTTTGTTAAGAGGCTACTGTGGACCCAATCTAGATCAGGCCCAGGACTTATGCTAAGTCTCCTGAGTGTCCCTAAGGGTCCATAGACCCTCTAGGCTCCTTCCCTCACCCTAACCATAGCTGCGAAGCCACTGTTCACTAAAATCAGGAAATGACGGAAATTATTCTATCGCTATTTCTAATCTGTGTGAGATTGGAATTGGCGGTACAATAATTACCGCCAATCCCAATTTCATTAGGACAGTATCTTCGCATAGGGCCCAGACTTGGTAGGAGGCCATTCTAGGCCCTTCCATGTCATCTGGGCCCACCTCCTGCCAGATCAGACCATTAACTTAGGTTAAATTTAACTCCGATTAGTTTTTAACCCTAGTTAAATATTTCTAACTTGGGTAAATTCCTAAAAATCCTTCAAAAATCTAGAAAATGCTAAGAGACAAAAAAATCTAACTTTGGTCATCTTAATCATGGTTAGTAGTCCTAATCATGGTTAAACTCCTTCCTAACAATGGTTAACCGATTCTAATCATAGTTAAGCTCTTTTTGGCCTCCGGGTTCAACCCTTAGTCTACTAGCTCAATCCCCTAGACTCCAAGCTAAACCTTAGCCACTCCAGTGAATTTGACCTCCTCGGTCAACCAACATTAGTCCCCGGACTAAACCCTAGCCACCCCGGTACACACACACACACTCTCTTTAACTTTGTCACGGGTTCATGTGCTAGAACTATGCTTGGTCGGATCTCACCCCGATGAGTATGTAAGCAACCCAACACAGATTTAACCCTAGTCTAGGATTTTCCCTTTCTTGGATTAACATCACTTTAAATACTTAAGCATTTTATTAATTTCGACTTAGTCTGGCTTAAACCTAGGGAGTAGGTAACCATTGCAAAATTGGGGTCCCGGGGTGCCTAATCCCTTCCCCGGGACTTAATTGAACTTCTACCCTAACTCTAATCAAGACCATTACCCTTAATCAAATCTGAAACACTCCAGGGACTTATACCCTAGAATGAATAGGTAGCGACTCTCGGTCCAAACCTCGGGTGGGCAAAAAATCCGCCCTCCCAAGCCTCGCAGATAGACTTCATAAATTGTCCTTGCAAGCTGGCCAAAGGTCAGCCCTTAAGAGACTTGGTCTGCGGTTCTATATTGACATGGACCTCACCATGCAAGGGTAAAACCCACAGACCACCCTTGGGTTAGCTACCAGCCCATGAACTGACTAAGTTAGTCCTCATATAGCTTGGTCTGTGACCCAAATGGACTGTGGACTTGGTAATCATTCCCAACTGGAAGTCTGTACTTGACTGCCATGTGACAAAAATTCCCTAAAAAGGAGGATCCTGTGCTACCTTTTGGGGATCCCGAAATAAGGATCTCCTCCCTTTAACCCTCTCTACTCTTTTGAGGGTAATAAGGACTCTTCCCTTAAAAAAAGGAGAAGATCCTATCCTCTCAGGTTTTCTAGATAAGGAAAACCAATTGTCTTGGACATATCTCTCTCTCTAAGGAGAGTGAGCCTCTTTTTTATCTCCCAAAAAATAAGAAGCCGAAGGAAAGTCCAAAGAGGACTCTCCAACAAAAATAAAATGGAGTTTCTTACAAGCAACTCTCGCTATGAGACAATACAAATTAGATAATTCTTTTCTTGAAACAGGTTCATAGCAAGCCAAGAACAAGCTCCAGTGAATAAGAAGACTACCCGGACATGGAGAACACCAAGTGAACCACTCAAAATGGTCACCTCTCTTTCTTTCATTTTCTCTTTTCTTAATACAAAGATCTCAATGAGGCACCCTGTAAAGCATACATGGGAATTGGGCATCCCCTCTGAATGAATTAATACATTGTATTCAAACATCTTTTGTTTCTTCTAGTTTCTTCTTAATCAGAGGTACTTCCCCAAATTGGGAAGATAATTAACGATCCGATTTTACCCAGGTTGGAATGATAGTCTCCCATAAATAATAAACTCCACACAACAGTGAATATAATTTGATAGCAAGATTCAAGATGTCTACTTTAAAAAGACGCTTGAAATTTGCGCGTACAAATTTCTGGCACGCTTGGTGGGACCTTCTTCTCCTCTAATATTTGAAGAAGAATAAAAAAAATAGAAGAAAAAAAAAAGGAAAAGTGAGTGATATATATATATATATATATATTTTTTTTTTTTTGTACAGGATGATCCAAATTGTGTGCAGGCGTCATGGCTACACCATGACCATTAAAAAGCGAGTGTGTGTGCCAACAATGCCGATTCTGGAAACCCAATCCCTCACATGGGCTGAGGTAGTAGTGGCCCCCATCAAAGGGTTCGGCTTGCTGGCCAAACCCCTACCAAAAGGTCTCGGCCAACTGACAAGACCCCCATTAAAGGAGCCCCTGCCCGCAGCAAGAGCAGGCTCCATCCCATCAACTCAGGGGTGGGAAGGCAGGTTGCCCGCCTAAAGCAAAAATTCAGCCTGTGGGCATCCCAGCGGAAGCATTTTAGCTAGTGGGCACCCCAACAGAAGCATAACAATTCGTAGACATTTCTATCCACGGACACCAAAGGTGTACACAACCCGGTGCACACCAAGCAAAGTGGTTCACACACTTTTCGATAGGGTTTAGGGTTTAGGGTTTAGGGTTTAGGGTTTAGGGTTTAGGGTTTAGGGTTTAGGGTGTAGGGTTGAGGGTTGAGGGTTGAGGGTTGAGGGTTGAGGGTTTAGGGTTTAGGGTTGAGGGTTGAGGGTTGAGGGTTGAGGGTTTAGGGTTGAGGGTTGAGGGTTGAGGGTTGAGGGTTTGAGGGTTTAGGGTTTAGGGTTTATGGTTTAGGGTTGAGGGTTGAGGGTTGAGGGTTGAGGGTTTAGGGTTTAGGGTTTAGGGTTTAGGGTTTAGGGTTTAGGGTTTAGGGTTTAGGGTTTAGGGTTTAGGGTTTAGGGTTTAGGGTTTAGGGTTTAGGGTTTAGGGTTTAGGGTTTAGGGTTTAGGGTTTAGGGTTTAGGGTTTAGGGTTTAGGGTTTAGGGTTTAGGGTGTTAGGGTTCTCACTTGTCCCTTCTTCACCACGTTCGAGCTGCGAGGTACTTTGACGGCCAGGGGTGAAGTTTTGAAAAAACGGGCCATGCTGGTCACTGGCAGGGGCCATAGGTTTCCCGAGGCCAAAAGCAAAGGTGGTGCCTTGCTTGTCGGTGAGCATATAAGCAAGCTGGGCTTTCTGCGACACCTGGGGCGTAAGGTCGGGGAAATGCCATTGTTTAGTACGTTGGCATTGCTCGACTTGCGTGACTGCATTATTGTAAGCAAAAGTGTAGTCAGGAAGCCTACTAGGATTTACACTGCGTACAATTAATTGCTGTCCGCGCTTTCCAGTAGGAATCTCATGTAACAAACCTGTTTGAGATTGCTCATGGAACATGACCAATGCTTGATATTGGATTGCTAATTGATGCCTCAAAGGATAGATAGTATCATCGTATCCATCCGTGTCAATGACTAGTTTAAACTGATCTAAGCAGTGAATACTAGTAACGTAACCAGGGATAACCTGAAAATAGGCGACATTATCTTGGAGCTGTATTTCTCCCATTCCAAGCACATTTTTTTGGAACTCTTGATAACGTTCGTCTATAAGAACGACACAAACTCGGAATCGAGAGTTTGGTAAATGGAGGCCTTGGATATGACATTGAAATAGTCCGAAGGACATATACTTGTATCCTCTAAGTTTATACTTAGTGATCCATTTGTCGTTAAAGATTGAAATAACCTGTTGATCAGGGGTAATGTCAATTGTGTTATTCCATCTTGTGATTTCATAATTATCTCCTAAAGGAGTAGTTCCTTGGAGAAAAATGTCTTTGTATTTAGGTTCGGGTAACCTTTCCTTTTGAAGATTATACATAATATAGTCTTCAAGGGTCTTATCGTCACTGTGCCAAGAGATATCGGGAAGATTCCGATTGTTGACATTAGTGGATAATTGTCTCCCAATTTTCCTGAGGGCAAGCATATTGCACTCGTGACTAGACAAGGGTGGTTTAGTAACCGTGAGCCTTGTTTGTTCTCTCCCATCATTTATAATTCTAGAAGAATTAGTCTGGAGAGGTGGATTTTGTCTGATGCCTGATATATTTCTTTTCAGGTCATCTTGAAACTTCTGTAGATCTATCTTGGTTGGTAGATCGTCGAGTTTCTCTATGATATCTGAGAATATAGCCTGAGTAGTGTTACTCTGGGCTGAGACTTGATCTAATCTTTCTCTAAAGATTCTCAATTCATTTTTGAGATTCTCAAAAGTAGGCTGTAACATATAGTTGATTGATTCAGTATCAACTATCTGTCGGTCTATGATCATTTGATGAACATCACTGAGAATTTTAGTGGTGTCTCTAGTATTAGTAGTCTGGATGCTTTCGAGTTTTCGAGAGATGTACTCGAAATCTGCTCTTCCTTGATTGAAATATCGAAATATTTCTTCTGTCAAGGAGTCCTTTTGGGTTTCTTGACTCTGTTCCACTCTGTGAACAAGTCTGTCTAAAGCATCTGAGAGTTTGCTGGTAAATTCCATAAAATTCTCATGACTCTGCTTAATACCATTATAAATGGTGTGGGCGATAGTTCGATTTTCTTCATCACTATTATGTATTTGAGTATGAAGTTGGACTAAGCCTGAGCATGTAAAGTTTAGATTTTGTATTAACAAAGTTTCTAATTCTTTAATGGTCTTTATCTGAAGATTATCAGTTCTGACTAGATATGATTTTGCTAACTTCATATCTTGTTCAATTTGAGCTAGATACCATTCTACAGAATGCTCTAGTCTACCTGGTTGCCTTGGAACCGGTAAGGGTTCATAGGGCGAAATATCCATAAGGTGTTCAGACATTATGAACAGACTTAGTGGTGTCTATTAGAGAAGGTTCTTCTTCTCTTGCGCCAATGGCTTCTTGAATAGAGAGGAGTTTCTTATTCAAGTGGTCTGCAAGCAAATCAATCCTTCTATCTAGTTTGTTTGCTCTAGCATCAATATTTTGATTTAGAAACTTAAATTCTAATTTTTGCGGGCTATATACCGCTATTGTATGGCTATCTAGAAGCTTTCCTATTTTTGTTTCTAGGTTTTGTTCTAGAGTTTCTAATTTAGTATCAAGATTTGTATCGTAATACAGATCTATGATATGTTCAATGGCTTCCGATAAATTATCTGGAAGTCGGGCTTCGATTTTAAAACTTAGGGCGTCAAGCCCAGTCTTAACAGTTTTGTTAAGAGTTTTAAAATCCATTTCGACAGAGATCTCTTGTCTACGAAACCAAGAGCTACTATCTACACACATCCTTACAAGGATTTCCATAATCCATCTGAGATTACTGGCAATATAATTTCTTTGTTGACTTAAAGTCTGGAGGGTGACTACTTCTTCAGTAGGGATATACTCTTGATGAGTATGGGTCTTTTCATCAAACCAAACTCCATTTGTAGGGAGGAGGTTAGGGTCAAGAGATTCTAGGTACTTTCTCCTGTATAACCAATCGTATAGTCTAGGGAAAAGTCATTCTTTTGAAGAGTTTCGTCTAATCATCGAAACTTTCATCGGTGTCTGAGAAGCGATCTAATACTGAATCTACGTCAAGTAGTGGATTGTGTTCTTCTTGGTCTGCCTGTTCTTGTCGATCTCGACGAACAGTTCGGGCTCTATCCAATATATGTAAATATACATGATTGGATTCTCTTAGAGTGGTCAACTTAGCGTAGTATCGTCTACGAAGTTGAAAAGATGTCTCATTATATGTAGGACGGGCATACCTTGCATGGTATTCCTCCATCAAGGTTTGTCTTTGTAGGAAGATTGCTTGTCCAGTAGCTGGAAAGAGTCTCCTACTGTCTTCTTCTAAGCTATAGTAATAAATAGCTGTATTAACATACTGTCGGACTTCGACAGTTGTGTCCATATACGGGTTTACTCGTATATAAGAAGGCCAATCCCTATGATAGGGATGAGTAGGTATATATGTTCCTACAAATTTAAGGCTTACCTCATAATTGTAGAGGTGCGTAAGGTATCCCATAAGATCCATTTGATTACATGGGTCCTGAATAGGCGGGTTTTCCGGCCTATTTGGTCCTCGAAAGGGTCTCTGACCATTTTGGTCGGGTCTAGTATTCGAATCCATTAAGGACTCGGGTCTATATAAACCGGTAAAACCGGTTTCCGGGCTCTGATACCAAAATTCGGGCTGCGGATTTATTTTTAGTTGGTTTTTGAAATTCACTTTTATAAAGTAAAACCAAAAGTAACTGTGAAAGTGACTTACCAAAGTTTGGTTCTTTGAAACCAAATACGAGAGAACTAAATCTAAGGCTTTCTTGCCTTAGTAATTTTAGTATGGCTTACCAAAATTCTCTAAAAGAGAAAGTGTCTTTCTTTCACCGTGTTCCAATTACAACTCGTGTAAGGACTTAAGTGTTAAGTGTTTGGGAAGGGAACCGTCGGGTTCAGCACATAACCCTCTGTTTTCCTATGCACTAGGCTTCACCTGTGGGTATGGTCCACTTTGCTTCCGTCTATTCCTATCTGGTCTTTTTACTATTCATCATCGTCCCTTACGGGAGGGTACCATAAAACTGGTTTTACTTAAAAACAGGATCCGGACTCGTCTTTGCCGTGGTTTGGCTTGGTTGACTATGCCTATAGTCCTAACATACCAACACGCCAACACGCCTACGCACACCGGCAACGGCTAAACGGCAATAGGTTGAAATTGACTTGGGCGGGTACAACCCCATGGCGCACTACGGCCTTTTCCGGTTTTAAATAAAATTCATTTTCATGGTAATCATTTGTAGTAGTAAATAATTAAAAAGACAGAATAGAAATATATAACAGAATTAAAGGAAACATAAACTATTTTTATTTAGTGCAGAAAGGAAATACAGAAAAAAGGCTATGGCATCGCCGTCGGGTTTCCCCTAGGCTTAGCCTACCATAACTTAAGTAACTTACAAGATTGTTGGAGATGGACTGAAACTCCAAACGGGCTTAAAGAGAGAAGAGAGATTTGTTCTTCGGAGATAGGGGGTATGGCTATACTCAAGAACGGGATGCCTTCTTCTAACTATGAGGTGCCCTTATATAGAGTCCGGGCCTCAAAGTTTATACATTATCTCGAAGTTTTGAGTTTGCTGTGGCCGAAAGTTTATTTGGCCGCATGCGTGACTGAGCACTCTAAGGGTATCAGGCGCATAGGGTCTTCTGCAGGATGATTAATATTCCCACACTGACAAGTGCTTTAGTAAAAAGCGGCTTCTTTTCAACAAAATTCTTTTTGTTTTTCTTCTTTTAGAGTGCTTGGTGTCTACGGACTTTTTCTTAGGCAGGGGCCGAAGAATCTTTTAAGCGGCTCTTGACGCTTGGACTCCTTTATTGTAGACTGTGTCTTTAGACAGTCGGTAGTGTCGGTAACGCGGGACTCAGTGAGTCGGCACGTCAGGGCTGGCTGAACTTTCTCGTTCAACTCGGTCTTCCTCTTCGTCTATCCGGAAGGGTTGTTCCTTTTCTTCAGGGGAACAATACTCCAGGAGGATTTCTTGCAGTTGCTTGGCTTCATCACTAGTGAGGAGGCCGAGCGTCTCTTTAGTAGCTCGCTTGTCGCTGAGGCAGATGGCTGCGATTTGTGGGATGGTACAGTGTATCACGATCTCTTCTGGCAGGCTGTCAAGAGGGCGTCGTTTTACTGTGATCTCAGAGCCGTAGATATCTTGGGTCTGGATCATACATCCGTGACTATAGTAGAGTGTCCACCAATCTTCACCGTCTGTACTGAGACTGAAGGCAAGATCACTAGTAAGACCTGTCTGATGTCCGAGCAAAGCTTGATAATCCAGATCTCTTTTTTCGATCTGGGGGTCAAAATTGAATATCCGGCTTTCTGAAATCCGGATGAGGCTGAATTTCTGGTCTTCTTGTTGATTAGTCCAGAAGGCAATATATTTTGGATATTGGTCCTTGAGAAGGAGGGTAATAATATTTCGATGTTCTGGCAGGAGTATACTCAGATCTTCTTCTTTCCAAACAAGGATGCTGGCCAGATACCCGTAGTCGATCAAAGTTCTGGCTAAGTCAGTATTGGTTATCGGATACTCATGGGTATCGATAAACAGTCTTGGGATCGTTGTCACGAATCCTTCAATGAGAAGACCCATGAGGGGTAACATTCCTTCATTGAGTTGTTGTGCTAGTGCAAAAGCCATACTAGCAACGGGTCTGGTCTGTAATTCAGTCGGTACAAGATATCGTACATTATACTGAATTTTGGTAAATACTAGTTTTGATAAGCTAGTTATACTGGCATAGGAAGAAGGGCTGTTCCCTGGTATTCTTCCTTTCAATTGAGCAATTTCTGCTCGCTGCTGTCTCATTTTTACTAGAAGGGCATAGAGACCTTGTTTGAATTCGACATGCAGGTTATTTTGTGCTGCATTCCAAACTGTGTCTACAGCGGCTAGTTCACCTGCTAGTGAGAGCTGCCTGAGTTGATTATGAAGAGGGAAGCGTTCTCTCTTCAAGTGTCTCCGTAGATAAACATTCCCAAACTTCTGGAATTTTATCTTAGTTTGAGCGTTCATGCCGGGAGGGCATAACACAGTGTCTTTTCTCATGTCGAATACATCAATGTATTCTTGGCTTATTGGCTCTTTTTTCCTTTCTACAATAGTGAAAGGGTGGCTATTTTCATCATCTTCTATGATGGTTGGACTATCTTTCTCCGTGGATTCTTCTTTCGAAGTGTCTGTTTTTAATCCTTTGTCTGGGAGAGTGTCTTCTTCTCTCAAATTTTTGAGAAGTTGTCTGATTTTTTCAGCTTCTTCTGCTGAAAATGGTTGTCTGGCTGCTTCTGATGAAGTTGAAGCAAAATCCTGATTAGGATCAAACCAGGGTGGCTTTTCAGTGTGGCGTCCACGACCTCGAGAAGTCATACGACCACGGCCTCTATCCCGGCCATGAGGATTCTGTGAGAACATGTTTGCCTGCACATAAGAATTGTTAGCAAAAACAGTTTCTCGAGAAAGAATATCCGGAAGTATATTTTTCTTTCCGGGTATATGCTTGACAGTATACTTAAAACCAGATAAATACATTTGCCAATTAAGAAGTCTTGATTGCTTAATATTCCCTAGATTATTTTTAAGGAAGGTTTTGACAAATGTTGAATCCGTCTCTAGGAGGAATTCGTCTTGTCTAAGGAAAAGCTCATATTTTTCAAAGGCTTTTATAACTGCGTATAATTCCTTTTCATGGATGTGGTATCGAGATACCGTGTCTGGAAATGTACCAGACTTATAACAGCAAATTCGTCTTTTCTTTTCTTTATCGAATTTATTGATGGCTTGATAAACTGCTCCCCATTGTTTTTCGGAGGCGTCAGTTTGGACTACAAATTCATCGTCTTTAGAGGGTAATGCTAGGGCTGGTAGGGTTTTCACCAGTTCCTTGATTTCTCTAATGATTTGGATGTCACGTGTATCCCATTTAAAAGGGTTAGTGATTTCTGTCTTTCTTAATTTAGTGGAAAGACTTCCTCTATATTTGGCTATATTCTGAATATAATCAGAAGCACAATTAAGCAGTCCTAAAAAGGATTGTAGGTGCTTTCGATTGGCTATTTTCTCGGGGAATTCTAAGATCTTTTTTGCAATATGTTCCTGTAGGGTAATGGTTCCATTAGAAATGGTTACGCCTAAGAACTTGATTCTTTCTAAAGCAATTTCAACTTTAGTGGGTGAAATGACTATTCCATGTTTTTGGATTTCATGGATAACATTTTTGCAATGCTCGTAGTGTTCTTCAAGAGTCTTTGAAGTTACGAGAATGTCATCAATATAGACTAAGCAATAGTCTCTATGGTCTCGAAAGATCTGATCCATTCTTCTTTGGAAGATCTGAGGGGCATTTTTGAGGCCAAATGGCATTACTAACCATTCGTATTTTCCCTGTGGAATAGTAAAGGCTGTCCAGGGTATGGACTCTTTGTTCATAGCAAATTGCCAGAAGCCTGATTTACAATCAAACTTACTAAACCATTTTTTATCCATAATCAACTGGATAAGATTGTCTTTTGATGGTATCTGGTAGTTTTCGTCAACAGTATTGTTGTTGAGAAGCCTATAGTCGATAACCATCCTTGGTTCTCCTCGGACTTGCTCTGAATGATTATTCACAAGGAAGGCAGTCGAGGAATGTCTAGAGGTTGACTCTCTTATTAACTTAGAGTTAAGAAGCTTTTCAACTTGTTTGGCTAATTCCTTTCTTTCGTCAGGATTAGCAGCAAAGGCCCTACCTTTTATGGTTTTCTCAGGGTCTTTGAGGACTAAGGTGCATGTAGGTTTTTCTACATCCCATTTATCCGTAGGACTTGTGCTTAGATTAGTTTTAAGCAGGTCTAAGGTATCTTGTTTTACCTTGTTGAGATCCTTTTTCCGATCTCTTCTGTCTTGGGCTTGCTTCAGATGATGAGTTTCAATCTGTGTTAAGCAAACATCTAAGAGGCTTTCTTCAGCTGTCTCCATTATCTGACTACACATGCTGTTACATTTGTTGTCAGGACAATTACATTTTACCTTGGGGAATTCCCGAGGTATCCTTAAGTCATAAGTTTTCCTAATACTTAAGGAGACTGCGTTCTTCTGGACGTTTACTGGGAAGTATTTGTCTATAAAATCCATTCCAAGTATGGCGTCGAAACGAGAGGTGAATTCCTCTATTACCCAGAACTTCTGTTCAAGGAGGATTGGGCTTTTATCAACTTCAAGAAATAGAGTCTTTGTAATCCTTTGACTCTGGAATTTTCCTGCGTTGGCTGTTCCACCAGATATTCCTTCGGGTGAGAAAGAAATAAGGTTTTCTGAAACAAGCTGTGGGCCTGTTAATGACATTACTGCTCCAGTATCAATAAGGGCGATAAAGGATTTGTTATTATAGTTAGCTATCTTTAATCTGATAGCAGGACTAATTCCTAATTGTGGTCCAGAAAGATTTAGGTGTTGGACTTCCATTCGGTCTCCACCTTCATCTTCTTCGAGCTCCATTGTTTCAAGAGCTTCTGTTCTTCTCATAGAACTTTCTGGTCTATCTTCGTTATAGATAGGGTACTGCTCATCTCCTTCTTGATCCCATTGACCAATATAACTTAAACTATCTTCGGGATCTTCATCCCAGTCAAAGTTTTTGATACTCCAATATTGGTATGCTTTCTCTTCAATATTAGATACGGGCTTTGAAAGTAGCTCTGGAAGAGGTAGAACATTTTCTTGTCCTTCTTCCCTATAGTCTTCTAACTTTCTGGCTGTATTCATCCGATTTTCTTCTACTTCTTTCCAGAAGTCTGCATAAGTATTGAGAATACCGGTTTGTCTTTGCTTTATATGATCTGCCATTAGCAAAAAGCAATGTCTATGATAAATGAGTTTGAATTTTGACTCAATCATGAAACAGTCTTCAATATGGCTTTGACCAGTGGTCATGCCTTTGCATCTATGGCATT